>OY283142.1:17398692-18806413 GCA_958299785.1 Medicago lupulina | reverse complement strand
ATGAACTTCTCTAAGGTGAAGTGGATTTTGAGTTGGACTCCGAAAGAGTGATGGATAGTTTTCATAGTAATCGCCGATTGTAGACGTATTTTCTCTTAACAATTATAGGAACTCTCATATTGAGTTCGTCAGGAGACAAGTCACGGTTGATCATGCTCTTGCAAAGGTGGTTCGAACATTAGCTAGTTTCCACCTTTTTATTGACATCCCAACATGTTTTTGTGATATTATGATTTATGAATGAAATGTGTGAAGCTTTTTATACGTAAAAAACATGTGTGATGTATGTAACACCGATCAAAATGAAGAATGAATGAACAACAGTGAGAGTGAACTCGTGATGTAGAACAGAACCATATTGGGCGCGAGGCTACTGACATGCACAATTTCACACACAAACTCTATTTAGTTCCAGAGCACCATAAAATTTTCAGCAGATTAAATTTGGATAACTAGTTGAAAGATGAGTATTGATCATAAAGAGAAGCAGAATACAATTTATTTTAACTGAGAGTATCTAAAAATAAAATTGAATTTCACAGCATTGGTGTTGCATGCATTGACAACTTGAGTTGATCGTGGCATGAAACAAACCCTTGCTTACAATCAGTAAAGAAGACATCAAATGAAAAAGTAAATGGAGAAAAAACTGATAATGAATCCATTTATTTAATCAATCAATCAACGAATCATTCAGCAGCAATGCAAAGCTCAAGCAGTGTCCTCATTGCTTGCTTTTTCACTACCTTCCCATACACTTCTCTTGCTAACTTGAAAACTTTCTCCATCTCCAAATTTCCACCACCACTGCCACCGCCTTTTCTCTTCAATTCCTCCATCAGAATCTTAAGCACCCTGTGATCACCTCCCACTACATCTGTAATGCTATCAACCACTGCATCCAATGCTGGAATTCTTCTTCCCCATCTTTTCATACACCTCTCCGAACCATAAGCCTCCGAATATAAAGACCAAAATGAAGCCCTCAAGTATCCCTTCTCTTTTCCCCTAACCTTCCATCTCTTCATTTGTTCCTCAAGCTTATACACCAAACCACCTACATCCATCCCTCTTTCGATACCAATCTCAATCTCCTTCACCTCTTGCTTGAATAACAAGAATTCCCCCTCAAACTTACACCTCTTACACTTGCAATGAATCCCCCATGTCACAGACAATTCTTTTCTCTTATTCAAGGGAGAAAGTGGATCAAGATAAGCAAAAGTTATCTCTTCACCAGCTTTCAAATCTCTTGAAGCATGAACTATCAAATAATCCCCAACATGTAACCGCCTCGCGTTAGGACAACACGAATGATTAATGAATGAAGGAAGCAACCATAACCCAACACCATAACAGTCATTGTTCTTCCTCAAAACATTAGCTGAAACTGCATCCTCGGTGAGAGAATTAACATCCAATACAGCCAACAACTTAACCATATCAATCTCAACATCCTCACTTGAATTCACTTCACCAACATTTTCAGGCCTAAACAGATCAACATCAGGTACATCAAGTTCATCCTCATTTTCCCCAATTGACAATTTACCAATCAAATTCTTAATCTTGTGACACTTTTTAACAAAATCAACAACTTTATCAATAAAATTCTTCCACATAACTAACTGTGTATCCTCACTCAAATCTTTGCCTCCCAAGATACTCCTTTCCATCGCAACCGCCTTAGTAACCAAAATCAAAGACCCAGCATCAACATTCTTCGTAGCGAAAACCCCCCGCCCACTAATCTCCGATTTTCTAATCTCAACAGCACCAATAAATTCAGCAAGCTCAGGAGCCTTACCAGGAAACCCACTCAAAACCCAATCAGAAAGATCCATCGTTCCACTCCTCGATAAAAATTCAAACTTTTTACATTTTTCAACAAACCCAACAAGCATTTCACAGTTCCCACTTGCCTGATTATCAAGCATAGCTGTTTTGAAGCAATTCAAAGCCAAAGAATATCTATTAAGACAAAGCAAAATCTTACCTTTACAAACAAGACTCTTGAAATGTGTTGCATCAATTTGTAGAGCATGATCACAATCTTCTAAAGCGGAGTTGAATTCGCGAAGTTTTGATTTTGCTTCGGCCCGGTTGCAGAGGGAAATGCAGAGTGATTTATGAAGCTTTTGATGATGAAGTGGGTTGGGGTGTGGAAGAGAAAGATGGTGGGTGCAAAGAGTAATGAAATGGGAATATGTTTCAATAGCATTGGTCCATTCTTCTCTGATGAAAAGTTCTGTTGCTTTGGATCTGAGGTTTTGCATGTACTCTTCTTCTTCTGATGTTGTTGTTGCCATTTTTAGTTCAGTTTTGTGTGTGTTTTGTTTTTGAACTGTTATGGTAACATTTTTGAAGTGTGGCTATAGATTTGAAAAGTTTCCTAATTGTAACGGTCGTTCATTGAATTTTTATATGGATTTAATTTAATGATTTAAATTATATAGTTTTCTGTTGCTGTTTGGCTCCTAGTTAGTTTGACTGGAGATATACACACATCAGCTATGGTGGACCAATTCTTACGGAGTTATTTTTCAAATTTTAACTTTTCAAAAAAATTCAAATTTTAATTTTTTTTCTTTAATTGAAAAATAAATCCCAGTAAAACAAAATACTGAAAAGATGTTATATTATGTATTCTTTAATTGAAAAATGCATAGTCTTGTTTCGTCAACCACTTTTATCACTTATAAAAATCAAGATTCTGTTTATTTCCTAGTCTCGTCTTTCATTTTTAAAAAGCTTGCACTTTTCTCTTTTAAAAATAAATGGAAAAAATTTCATAAGATGCCTTACTCAACATCATTAAGAAGGTTGTTGATTCTCGAACTCAACTTTTTCCAACAAAAAGGTGGTGCTTAGGGTCTTACCATGGGATTATGTGTGGTACCTTTCTGACCACTGTCCCTTGCAGAGAAGCGCGCCTTCATGCAGAAAATATCTCACAATGGACATGCAACATTTTGTATGGTGATGGCGACCGAAATGATTCATAAGAAAATGAGACTGGTTGTTTGAAGTATTGTTGGCAAGTAGCTAAAATCTTATAAAAAAAATTATTCCAAGTATAGGCAACCCAAATGATTGTGCATATGATAAAGATTCAATTTTTTTTTTTTTACCTGGAAAGATAATGATGAAATTTGAGAGTAAAATACGTTTCATTTTTACCATGAATAAATATAAATTTGAGAGTCTTTGTAAATTTAGCTCAGTTGGTAAACACACTGTATAATATATGTAAAGATCGAAGTTTGAACGTCGGACATCATACATCCTCACGTTTAAAATATGTGAGCTCTAACCACAATACTTTTTGACAAAAAAAATATAAATTTGAGATGCTTGACCAAAAAAAAAATTTGATAGGGAAATGCATTTCCCTCACATGAAAGATATTGTTTACCCAAAAACTTCATAAAAATGAATTAGGGTAAGTCAAAAAACAGTATTTAGGTATTCTTCGTAATCACAAGTAACTGCATAGACTGAGTTTCTCATTTAATGAAGACCTCTTTCAAATTGTAATGTCCACACACATTTTTCCAACTCAATGTCCATACACGGACTATAGAAAGAAAGAAAAAAAAAACTCTTTTATCACACACTTAAAGACTCGAACCTCGTTAAATCTACACCATCCTCCTTATGGTTTAGTTCATTTTTCACTCAATTAATTTTAATATAATCAAAAAAAAATTGCATATCTTTTTTAGTAATCATATTATTGGTGCAAAGTACCATAGACTTGGCCGATAACTAATCTATGTTTCAAAATTTGACTAAACACATTAAAAGTGTCTCCCGTTTAATTTCAACCATATTTTTCCATCCATAAAGAGCCTGATATTACTTAAGAGATCTGAGTTTGTTTCACTCCAAAGGATGTATGTTGATCCTTATTTTAAGCAACACTTGAATTAATTGGGATAACATTATTACTTAACAAAATTCAATTTACAATTAGATCTACCAATGAACCAAACTAAGACAGGAACTTTATGTGATCCACCAATTTTATTACCCGCCACCATCCCTTGAATAAAATACCAATCCTCATACTCGAAATACACCAAGTTATGACCAACCAAATCAAATGACTAACTTGCTCTCTTTGATTTAACCAACTCACCAAAGTGATTAAACTGTTGCCACCTTACATGAAAGTGGGCATTTAACTCTCCAACCACTTGAAAATGCATGACCAAACGTAATTCACAACTTGACTCTGGGATACTTAATGTTCATCCCTTTGAATTGATGATAATTAATCAAATATCATAATTAATGATAAACCTTTTATGCATATATTTTTCTCCAATTGGACACTTGATATTCATCTAAACTGAATTTTTATGTAATTTTTAAAAAAAAAATAGTGAAAATGTAAATTTATATAATTTTGACTATTTGAATTGAGGATAACTAATCAAATATGGTTATGACTTTTTAATATATAGTTTTTGCTATTAAATGATTTTGTTATGAAGAATCATAAATGCCCAATAGTTAGAGATAAAAGAAAATGTATGTCTTGTAAATACAATTCAGATGATAAAAATGCTACATAGATATTTGAAATGTTTGGGGTGCAAGTTCGAATCTGCAATTCTTCACTTTTCTACACTCATTGAGTGTGAATTTCCCTGATAGGCTAAAATACAAGTCTACTAATGTTTGATATGTACAATAACACCACATAATATAACATAACTTTTCCTATTAGGCTACCCAAGACCTACAAATTCAGACAGGTGGTACATTGAAAATGATTTAAAAGATGACTATGAAATCCAATAATATCTTCAAGTTGACACATTTATCAAGAAAGCTAAGATGAGCGTTGGACTGCTTTATAGTTTGTGTCAACTATAGATCTGTAACATGTGGAGTGGAGGAATCATATCTTTAGCCATTTATGTTATCTCATTTCTCAAGTCTCAGCCAGTTCAATAAAAGCTTCACATTTTTACTCACCCATGCCAAGTGTCAGTTTCCTCACAGCAACAACACATATGGCAACAAGAAGGGGAGCTCAAGTTGCTGTCCTACCTTCAAAGTTTATCAGAAAATTGTCAGATCAGAACCTGTCCATTAAAGTCCAAAATTATGATAGTAACAACCAATATTAACAACAGTAAATGAAGACAATGATAGTCATTATGGATGTAATGATAGACGGTGAGTAAATAGTACTTGAAATTGTAAGAGTCAATTTAGTCTCTCAAATTTATGAAATCCGGGGCACTGGTTAACCTTTCCCAATAACAATTTAATCCCTTAAATTGAACAATGTCAGATAACTTCAGTACTTTTTTCAAATTTAACACCATAATTCTAAAGGTTATTGGGTTAATATGTGATGTACAACTCATTTATATGGTTGCTTTTCGCCAAATGTGGATGATTTTCTGAGCTCTCCTCATTACCCAACAATGGTATCAAGGTTGATGGTTTGACGAAGGGTTCAACCGGCTCATTGTGTCAACGGTTTTCCTAAGAATGATGGTCAGACAGTGTGTTCCGTTGAGTGCAGTGGCAACGGCGGTCCAAGACTCGTATATGTGGATGAAAAAAACTTCCGCTTGAGGGGGTGTCTAACTAGATGAATAGAATGACTCACACTTGAAGGGAAGATTGTTATGGCAAGCGAGGTGAGTTAGAAATCCCAAGTTGGATGAAAAAGTGAGTGTTGCGCGTATATGTGAGACCCATAAACAAAATGCCTTAAGGAAGTGAGAGAACCCATAAATAAAATGCCTTAAGGTTTTGGGTTAAGATGTGGTGTCCAACTCACTTTGTGGTTGCTCTTGTCCTAATGAGGATGATCCCCTGAGCTCCCCTCATGACCCAACATTATGCTTGTCTTGATGCAGCAAGAGGCTACTCAAGCCAATATTTAGGTCTTTTAGTGGTTTTAGCAAATGGTTACTAGTGAAATATTTTGATAGAAGGACTAAATTGATTGATGTTCTTTTAATCAAGGGACTAAATTGCTATTTTGTAAAATTGAGGACTAAATTGACTGGCTCTTACAATTTCAAGGACTAAAATGCCTATCTACTAGATGAGTTGAGGTCCTCTCCATTTCTTGAAATAAATGGACATCTCCATTACTATAGTTTTGTGTAATGAGTTAAGGACTATGCAAACAAATCAAAACTGGCAATTTCAAGAAATTCTGTAAAACATTTCACCTTTTTGCTTAAAACTTATGGCCAAAAGGATGATCACAGTTCCATAACGCCACTATTTTTTTAGAAAGTACACTCCATCCCGAAGTTCTAACTTCTCCTCAGAGACTAGCCCAGATAAAAAGCTTTGTAGTTGTTGAAGTGATTTGTCATAAGGGGGATCAGCAATGCAAAACATCTGCGGTAATAGAATGATTGAGTATCGCGTAATTAATCTTGTTGATCATGTTATGTGTCCAAACATTTATAAAGGTGTAAAACTTTTTATTTTTAAGGGTATAGGGGTGAAAAACCATTCTTACCTTGAGAGTATTGTGAATGCGATCTAATGCCATGCTACCAAAGTTTGTGAGCATCCCCAAGATAAATTTCTGCCATAAAACAATACATGTTAGATATCTTTATTCATATGCATTGCATACTCCCTTGTGATTGAATACTTCAATAAACATAAACGAGAAACTTGTGCAGCCCAAAGTAACCATCATCATAAGGCAAAAGATTCATTATATAATAAATATTGGAAAAACTAAGAGTAACATGCTAATGATGAAAAAGGTGCTTATATTTATTCAGGGACTTCAGTTATCTTATGATGTTCCTACATTCAATGGTTTTACTTTTCACTACACATGGAAAATGATAGAAGGCCTTTTCGTTGTTAGAAGACCATTAAAATTACTACAAATTCACCGAAGTTTAAATAGCGTACATTAAAAGGACTCTAAAATGTAGGTACTAAAATTTTTATAATTGATTAAAAATATTAAAGCAAGTCACAAATATGAAATGAAGAGCTTTATTTCAATTTTCATGTACCTCATACACAGTCATCTCCTTCCTAAGTTGATTTTCTACTGAGGCCACAGATCTGTCTTCCTCATCATCACCTCCAAGAAGTTCCTGAGTATTGCCATTGCCTCCTCCATTCCTACTTGTCTCAGCCATGTTTTCCATAATGGTGTATACATGGTCAGAGGAATCTCCCCCCGGCGACTCTGCAATGACCCCCTGTTACAAAAACACAGCCGCGAGTGAAGTTACATCGTCACTGTTAAATTTAAGACTTGCAGTTTTTAAATAACTGGAATTCTTGTTTTGGACAAACCAACGAAAGTTTCCTAATTGGACAAGAGATAATATTTGTCTCACAAACTAAATGTAACCATGCTGCAGAAGTGTTTGTACTTTGTACTAATACCTAAAAGTATACCAAAAAAAATTATACAAGAGGCCTAACGGACACACCTTGCTTATCCAAAAATTTATTCTCCTATTTAATACATCGACAGGTATCCCAATAGCAGCTCCAAGGTCTTTAGACGTCCAACTGAAAGCAGAAACAAAATATTACAGTACAGTCAAAACAACAGACTAAATGTATTGATAGATTTTTAGGATACCTCGTTTGATCTTGAAATTTCATAATAATAGATGCAAGAACAGGGGCTACTGTGAATTGCATTTCCCTATCTTCAAACTGCAACTCCAACTATACCATTGGACATGACAAAATTAGAAGAAAGATTGAACTGTAAGGGACAACACTACTAATCAAATTCAAAACCTGTGCTAAATACTGCTAGACAATGAGGTCTGGAAGGAAAAAAATAAATAGAACAACTAACCTTGACAGTCCCAAGACTTTTTTTCCACTGAAGCTTTCGGGGTGTTTTGACTTCACTAAATCTCTTCGCATAATCGGAGAGAAGCTTGTCAACAGGTTCAGGCAGGTTAAGGGGCTCATCCTGTAATTCTCTTCAAAGTCAGTCATAGAACAGAGTGGATAGCTTCACATGACAACAAAGCAATTGATAAAAATATATTTTCGTTGAACAATTCATTTTATTGAAAATACTAGACAATATTATCATAGTTCTTAAGGTTATGCTTCAAGTTGAGAACAGTTCAAAATAAAACAAGATACGATAAAAGCAGAGCTAATTGAACTTCAGGAAACGATAACTAATAGCACTATAAAATACTAAAGGAAATTCATGTTAGTTTGAAGAAACTCTACATGAGTTTACATGGAACAAAACAACAATGAAAGAGAATATCAATAAAATTTGACTCGACATAATATACAAATGTAAAACATACGAGTGATGAATGACAGTGGAAAACCTGGTGGCATGAAAAGAGGATGAGTTGCCTAAAACTAAAATGATTTGAATTTACAAACTACAGTATTAAGTAACAGGAGAACCCTGAAATTTGAAATATAGTGTAAAAAGGAGTCTACTGCTAGGCATTGATGAGCACATATAAATAATAGTAAACAAAATCTAATTGAAGATTATTTATCGGTATGTTCGTCTAAGAAACGATATTATTGAACCAAAGTATAATATACGGGCTAGGTAGCAAGAACTATAACTTGAATCATAACATAAATATATCAATCTTTTTCACATTATCTAAAATTAAAAAATGATCAATAAAATAATTTCATCTGCAGACCTGTATCGGAGGCCAGAAATTAGAAGATATGATAGTGGCGGCTATTTTATCCATGGATATTGCATCGTCTTCAACCTCCACACCTAAGAGGGCATAGGCAAATTTTGGTCAAAAGGAATTGAAACAAATAATAGTTAAAACTATCTTTGGCACTGATCACAAATAAAGGATATTTGAACTTGGAAATTACACTTCTGAGGTGGCTGACTTATGGTAGCTTTAATGTTAGTGTTGACTCTCTTTGAGCCAATTAGATCATTGAGCATAATCTCGCATTTTTGTAGGCTGCTCTCTCCGAAGTGTATCTGCAGAAACAAAGCATTAAACATATGTTTACATATTGATATCAAAATCAAGAATGAATACACACAAAAAATGATAAAATATTAACCACGTATCTAGTCAAACAAAAAAGGCAACACAAGTTTTATTTGAATAAGTACCTTAAGGAGTTCTAGAGTACGTATCTCTGAGTCAATATCATAATCAGATTTATTTAGAAGTTTCTCAGCAAGCATAGTTCGATATTCATGAACTAATTGATCTTTTGAACCAATTATGCCGACAATCATTCCAAGTATGTCAACCTTCCTTTGGTTTCTGCTTCCCTTCAATGGATCTGCTTCTACAGGATCAGGTTGCCACCTGTTTGGAAAAGCCCATTGAGAAGAAACATCAATCTCACAACCTAGCAGGCAGACCGAATCAGAAAGAACGATGAAAACTGCGAATCAAAATCCATAATATAAATATACCGTGTGGCATTGATCCATGCTTGCCTATCATCAGTGTTAAAATCATCATCAATACCAAAATTCTCTTGAATTTCTTCATCTCTGTTCAACTCTTCGAGAAGGCTATCTCCAGGATTTCCAGATGCACTTGAATTTCCCCCAGTCCCATCTGTCAACATGGTCACTATGCATTTTATTGTATCTCTCCTTCCTCTTAAGTAATCCCTTATTGGTTCACCAACTGCCTCAAGGAAAACACCAGCAGGATCTATCGTCCTTAGGGCTTTGATAGTAGAAACGTATTGGTGTAATATATCATTGGTTGATGCGCCTGCAGTAAGAAGGCGATAACGCAGTGCAGAAATAAATGACTCCACCAGCTTTGAATGTTGTCCGGTGTATTCAAGACAAAGTTTTAAGTCTTCAATTGCAGGAGAGCTTCAAGTATCATCAGAGAGAAAAGGAAAATAAATGCTCAGAAAACAATGCATAAACAAATGAGATGTGATCTACCAGAGAATTAGTTTGTTAATGCTTATTGTTGGAGTTCAAAATTTACTCAAATCAAGGTTAAAGCATACAGCTGGATAAAGCATTAGTTTTATAATTAAATTCAATTTTCATTGTCCAGTCAAAGAACCAAAACAACGAATTACATAAGAACATGTCAAAGCCAAGAACAATCGCAATTCTCCTCCAACTACTGCAGGAAGCTATACCCTCCAAGTGCCTAAACATGGTTCTGTCAATGCGGTTGAAAATGCCATTCAATTTAATAAGACATAATCGAAGGTAACTAATTAATTTTCTAACAGAAAACCCAGGAGGAAAGCTGCGAATTACAATTAAAAAAATACCTATCGGGATAATCAACGATTATCTCAAATAATTTGGCTATCCTTAAATCTTGCAGTGTTTCATAAGCAAAATATTCCAGCCGCAACTTCCATCGGACAAGACTTTCAGAGGGAGTATCAATTCCAGGACAGCATGACGATGATTTTGGGGCTAAAGGTGATTTGAGACCTGATGAAGTACTTTCGTAGCTAACAGAGTCACCAAGATAGACAAGAAGGGCATGGAGAAACTGGAGAGGAACAGCCTGAATGATTCCAGTAACAAGCGTTACATGTTAGAATCGTGAAAACATTTATTTATCTAAACAGCTAGCAAAGAAGTTCACACAAT
Organism: Medicago lupulina; assembly: GCA_958299785.1. Classification (NCBI taxonomy): domain Eukaryota; kingdom Viridiplantae; phylum Streptophyta; class Magnoliopsida; order Fabales; family Fabaceae; genus Medicago; species Medicago lupulina. The sequence goes on along the minus strand of OY283142.1, from coordinate 18,795,825 downwards.
GTATGCACATACACAACATATATGCACTACAAACCTGTATCCAGCTTTGAATAGATTGTAAGACAGAACTCCTAAAATCATCTCCCGCTACATCATATACTTTTGCCTGCAAGTCAGACAAATGAGTCAATGACCCACCCAAAGATTATAGTCAAACAGAGACACGTGATAAGTGCAACATAAAGGTGAAAGAAGAAATTGCAAGAGACTGAGGAAAACTGGAAGATCCAGATTTTGAATTTCATAAACATGCTCGCCTTTAGTAGTAAAAATATAGCAGAAGCATACGCATCTTCAGCCATTGAAGTAAATCCAAGACTTCTGAGATCAAGAACAACTTTTCCAATGTTCTTCACCAGTTTACTGTTTTCTGAGAATCGACGGTCGCTATAGCACTCATCAACATCCATCTCACCATCCTTGCATATTTTTCCTTTTTCATCTAAATCCATGTCATCCTTATTTTGAGATACATCATCAGTGAACTCCCCATCCATGACTGTACTTAACTCCTCCAGCCTTCTTTTAAAATACCAATGCAATATAGCTAATGGTAGCAAATGAAAAAGAAATACAAAGCCGATTAGAAAAATTTGAAGTTTTAAGCACGTAAAAAATTATCAAACAAGGGAATTAAGCAAAACTTTCAATCAACTAATGTTTCGAATATCAAAGAAACCACTGCACAAAGTACTGACCTATTTCTAAATTAGAGCTAAAGAAAGCAAATTTCCATGTAAAATTAGCCATATGGTGAAAACCAAGAGCATTGTCGACAAGATTCTATAATCAAAATTGAAAGTAAAACATTCATTTACAGTATGAAAAGGAAATCCCTCATTAACATTAACATAAAAGAACAACAAACCGCTTACAAACCAGGGAAATCGCGAGGAAGTGTGGCCATAAGCACAGAAGAGACAGTCCATTGATACTTAGAGGTGAGGTAATTCCTTTCTGCTTCAAAATTATGCCTTTCCTCTGACATTTGATCCTTGAAAGATTGTAAAGCATGGACCAAAATTAACAGACACTTCTCCTGGTACTGTTTCTCCAAAGAGATTTCTTCCAAAGCATTACACAGCACACTCTCAATCTCATCCTCATCAATCTGTTTCATTTCATTAAAAAAAAAAAAAATGGTAACAAGGTCTATAGCACCAATAAAAGTCTCTTAGAATTTGTGTATGAGCCTAACACAACCCTACAAAACTAGCTTGTGAGATGAGGACTGTCCCACATATAAACACTAGTCAGGCCATATCACTTACAATGTGGGACTCTTAACACACACTCCTCACACACGGGAGTGGCCCGATAGCGAAAACCTGACAGCAGGTGGCTTAACAGATCTTGGACACGCTCTGATACCATATTGGAATTTGAGTTGGGCCTAACTCAATCTTACAAAAGTGTCAATGTCCGACACGTGTCGGTGTCCGACACGAGCAATGGATTACATTCAACTGTGCCATTTTTTCAAATTATTACTGGTGCAACGTGTTTGTGTCGGTGCTTCATAGGTACAAACCACAACCAAAACAATAACAAGTAAGATTCATAATTCATAAACACTCACATTGACATCACCATTCTTGTTCAAACCAACAAAATCAGCGTAAGGAACAAAATGCCGCCAAAACCTCGATGACCCATTTCGTTCAAAAGTTTCCTACAACCAAAGAAATCAATAAAAATTCAAATTTTAAAATTCAAATAGAGAAATTTTCAGTTGGGTACCTCTAAGACTTTGAGAAAGTGGTCACGAACGAGTGATTCAAGACCGTGTTTACAGAGGGTGTGAACGTGAGAAACAAATTCAGCACCGTATGAAAGGTCGCCGGCACCGCCGAGAAGAGATTGTGTGGCGTTGCAGAAGAGGGTATAGCTTTCGAGGATTTCGTGAAGTTGGTCTTGGGTGAGTGTGTCTAGGATTCCTAGGTTGAACAGTGATGAGTGAGAATCTTCCATTGTCGTTGTTCCACAGTGTGATTGTGTTTTGATGTTGAGGTTTTGGTGTTGTGGAAAAACAACTGTGTTTTTTTCAATGTTTGGTTGAGGTATGAAAATGGAGAGGGAAGAAAACTCTTCTTCACTTCCCAGACACTTATGCACTCTAAAATAAATAATTATTTGAAAAAGAGTAAATTACATTCTCCTCCTCTCAAAGATGTTTGAATTACACTCCCCTTTTTTAAAAAGAAAAATGTATATTTTTCTCCCCTATAAGATGTTTGAATTACAATCATCTCCCTTAATAATTAAATATGTACTACACTTTAATCTATTATAACTTAAATTAATATTTTTATGATATATAGTAATTTTGAACCACCATTTAAGAAAAATAAATTCATTTCTTTATAATTTAAATATCGATGATAATTAAGTTTAAATATTTTGCTATTAATATCATATTTTATAGTATAAAACTAACTTTTAAATAACCATGTTTTATTGTATTTAGTAATTTTTCATATATTTTTATTTTATTTTAGGTTATTTATTTTGTATTAGGGTTTAAAACTATATGATAATGAAATTGTGAATAAAAAATAAAGAAAAATATGTATTCAAATTTTGATTATATTAAAATAGACCCGCAATACTGTTTTTTTTCCAAAGTGTGTTAGATTATTATTTTTTCTAGATTATTAGAAATAAAAAAATATTGAGGGATAAAAGTGTTGATTTTAACATAAGAGGCGAGGGGAATATAATTCAAGCTTCTCTTAGGGGAGGGGAGTGAAATATTTTCTAATATATTTTGAATAAGAAGGGAGAGAAGTGTATATTTTAACATAAGAGGAGAAGGGAGTGTAATTCAAGTATCTTTGAGGGGAGGGGAGTATAATTTACTCTTTAAAAAAAAGTAAATATTTCAATTTTTAACATGCTAAATTAATGCAATAGTCCTCAACTAATTCTCAATTTTCATTTTGGTCTCATAAGTCTTAAAATCATCATTTTATTCCCTTATCTTTACTAACAAATTTCAAAAGCGTCTTTTCCGTCAAATAGCTAACTGTGCTGTTACTTTTTTCCATTTCTTCATTTAAAAAAAACAACAAAAAAAAATAAACTCTTCTTCGTGAATTGTTCTTAAGACTTTGCACAAAGATGAAGTGGTTGAATGAACAAGAAGGTAAGTGTTGATGAGGAGGTGGCGTGAGAGCAAGGGTGTGAGTGTGACTAGGGTCTGTGTTTTCTCTTACTACTCGTTTTGTTTGAAGAAAAGCAAGTAGGGTTAGGTTCTCTTGTCATGGGCGCATGAGAGTTTAAAAATGGGTGATAAGATGGTTTAAAAAAAATGAGCTGCGGCTGAGATCAAACTTGGACAAGAGACAAAAGGGAGAATTCTTTGATTATAATTAATTGAGATAATAAAAGAAATCAAGCTTTTAAAAGCTATTGACCAACAATTAGACTATGAGATTTTATTTTGAGTCGGTTATCAAACTAAAAATTGCACTTAACATGATTTTGATGGATATTGCAGGAGCTTCGTTTTATTCTAAATTCAGTTCCAATATTCAACTTGTCTGCTTCGATTGCATGTAACAGAATGTAAGGTCTCCATGCTTATCTAAGTTTCATAAACATAACTGGCCCTTCGAAAGCATGATAATTATATAAGCTTTTTCTTGACTTACATGTGGTTTTTAGTTGCAATGTTTATGATCAGTTATGAAATAGACACGGAGACTTGTTAATTTTCGTTTTATATGGGTCGATTAAAGTTAATTGTTTTCTCTCTGTATTTATGGAGACTTGTTATTAACGTTCTAGATAAAAAAAAATAGTCAATAAGCATGTTAACTTATGGAGCGGTAACCTTCGTGTAACTGGTAAAGTTGTTGTCATGTGACTGTAAAGTTACGGGTTTAAGTCCTAGAAACAGCCTCTTGTATAAAAACATGATAAGGTTACGTATAATACATCAAATGATGAGACATCTTCCTAAACCCTGCGTATGCGAGAACTTCAGTGTACTAGATTGTTTTTTTTTAAGCATGTCAACTTATGAAAACAACATATAGAATATATTGTAGTAGCAGGCCAACTTATGAAAATAGTAAATAAACACAACCGGTGAAAATAGTGCAAGTTATAAAAAATGTACAAGACTGGATCGTGTAAGCGTACACTAATAAAAAAACTCAGTCTATATAGAATACACTAATAAAATAATCCATAATTTTAACACCTAATGGTTGGCTGAGATGATAAAAACCAATAAAATATGCATATTTGTGATAGCATTTATTTTTCTAAACATGTGTCTTTATGGATTTTTGTGGGAGAGAGTATCTAATAGGAAGGCGGCATGTTATTGAAATGATTTTATGTTAGGGAGTAGGTGTTAATTGACCATTTGATTAATTGTCATGGGCACACATCTATGTTATTGTTAATTGTTTAATAACCAGTGATCAATGCCTATTTATCGACATTCCAAGTAATTTTTACAGTCTAGCTTAATCACTTATAGATTAGATACACTAAAATAAAAATAAAAATTAACATTATAAATAGCTAGGAAGAAACTACGAAATTGCTAGGCGCTTGCGGCTAGAGATTTACTTAAAAATTACTGTGGCATATCCTAGCCAAATAGTTATGAAACTTAAATTTTGTATAGTAATTTGCTAGGTATTTGTTTAAAAATTGCTAGGATTTTCTAATTATTAGTTGCAAATTAGCTAGGAAATATTTTGCTAGTAATTTGCCGCCCAATCCATACTAGGTAAATAAGTTTTGCTAGACATTAGCTACGATTTGATTTGTAGCAAATTCGTGATTTTCTTGTAGTGGTCATTCAGGGCACTCAGGGTCAATCCAGACATTTTCAAACTGATTCTTTTGATGTGATCAACTGTACTTATGTTTTCTAAACCTTTGGAAACATCTAATGACTTAGATTGATCTTGATTTTGTGAATCGAATCAAACTTTTAGACAAATGTTCAAGAATAAGAATTTTTCCGAAAACTCTTTTTCTCAAGGAAAAAGGTTTAGTGTTAAGTTTGCTTTGTTGTAACTATGATTTATTAAATAGTTTTGATGATGATGCCTTGGTGATGATGATTTTATTGATGATGATTATTAATGATGATGCATTCTTACATGCAAAGTGACGATGAAATTGATGATGAATGCAGGTATAAAAGTGACGATGTTAATAAAGATGAATTGGGTTGTGAACGTATGCATTATTGAGTCATATGTTCATGCATTCATAAGTTGTAGGATATTTATATCCAGTGAATATGATTAGGATACTCGTATCCAGTGACGATGATTAGAATACTTTATATTCAAGTGACGATGACTGGTACCACATGCATATAAAGTCATGTCTAGGTGCATTGCATACATCATTAATGGTTTGAATGTGTAATGTTTGATATGTGCTCGATGAACCTTGGTGCGTTATGTACATTGGTGAATTTGGTGAAATTTGGTGAATACTTGATGATGTGAGGATGTGCTTGTGAATTATTATACTTGTATGTTAGATGATCTTTAATGATGTTGAATTGCTTAAGTGCTGCTCGATTCATTTGATAATTAATTATACCGTTTATTTTCATTTGATTATGCTTTCATTGCTTTGAATGATATCTAACCCCTAATGGTCGTTTGGTTGACTGCCTACCTTATTCGTATGAATGGGTAGATGACGTGCAAGATTAGTTTGCTTGGCTTGGTGAGTATTTTGCTTGAGGACTAGCATGGATGCTACCTCAGAGTCTTAGTGTGTCGGGCTCTGATTAAGGGTATTTGTTATTGTCTTTTATATTATGACTGTATGAGATGTTTAATACTCAGTATGTTAAGATTGAAGTTTTATTTTGGGTGATGTAGTATGGTTATATGACATGGCTACTTTGGAGGATTTTATTACCTGTTGATGAGTTGTATGATATTATTTTCCGCTGCGATGTTTTGAGAAAAATTAATCTTGCATGTTTTGAACTTATTGAAGAAGTAGCATCTAAATTATTTATATGATTCTATCATTGCGTGTTTTATCGCTTTAAAGGGTTTAGGGTGTTACACCTTGCCATTCCGGTTAGAGAATAGCCAAACAGCCTGAGTCGTTTGTCTGATTCTGACACCCTAGCTGGGTTGATTGTGCTGCCGGCATCTAGAAAGTGTTTCAAATGAGCGTTGCAATCTTCCGTCTCCTTACCTAAAAATTGGTTAGATTTCAAATTAATCATAACACTGTTCTTGATGTCGAACACCACCGGGTTTGCTGGTTGGAAACCAAGTGATACTTCATCCAAATTGTCCAGCCTTCCATAGTCTCTTAGGCTAACGCGGCGTTCTTCTCCCATTTCTGACTCGTCTGATGAATAGTATGGAATAGGGATTATTTCCTCTTGTTCTGTCCTTTCTCTAGCAAGTCGGGCTGCTTTCTGAAGTGCTCGTTCAGTTTTGTCTATGTTTGGATCAAAGTGCAAAATACTTGTTTTGGTATTATGCATAAAACAAACAACACAAAGTTCTTAGTAGGACATAGTCAATTGGAATAATATTTTCGGTATTTTTAAATTGGCTTATTTGATTCAATGATCCCTCAAATAATTTCAAGTTTTCATTTTGGTCCCACAATTAATAAAACGTATCGTTTAGTCCCTCACTTTTTCCTTCGTTTGCCAAATAAATCCTCACTGTTAAGTTTAACCCAAATAATGTTTATGGTGGAACAAACTCCCACCGCCAGCTCCAATTGCACACCAGTGTGGGGAAAAAATGAGTTCTTTTTATTTTAGCTTTGTTTCTTATATTTTGTTGTCTTGCTTTTAAATAATTAAATGATAGTGTTGAAATAAGAACAAATTGAAAAGAAAAAAAACATATAGATATGCATTATTTTGATAGATGGTGATGTTGTTGTTGAATTGATGATGATTCCAAATTCTGGGTATATAGGGATGATGTTGTTGATTTGATGATGATGTTGTTGTTGCTATTGTTTAATCGGAGTTGCTATGTTGTTGTTGGGTTTTTTATGAAGATCATGAACAAGAAGATGGAGATATGACAAGGGCAGTTTAGTAATCAATTGTTTTTTGTGAAGATCTAATGGTCTCTTTTATGATAAATAGATTGAATGGTTAAAATTAACAAAATTAATAAGGTTTACGATGGACCATTTTTAAGGTTGGTTCATCATAGACATTTGGAGTTAAACTTAACAACCGGGATTTATTTGGCAAATGGAGAAAAACCTGAAGGACTTAAACGTACGTTTTATTAATTGTGGGACCAAAATGAAAACTTGAAATTATTTAAGAGACCAATGGATCAAATAAGCCTTTTAAATTTTTTGGTATTTTCAAAAAAAATTTAAAACAAAAAAATAAAACGCGAAAAAATGACTGAAAAATAAAGATAAAAAACTTGATGCGTATCAGATTAGACAAGTGTACCAAATTATTACTAAATAATAAAGTGACAAACAGAGTATCATATCAAAAAGATTGTTTTTGCAGTGGAAATGCGTTATTGCTTTCAACGTAAAGACCAATGTTCGACTCCTCCTACCTCTCCTTTGATCCTCCACCCGTTTCGCGATTTCTTTGCCCACATTAAAATGGATTTGTAGCAAGCTTTTCCTTTCGCCTATGATGCACTAAACATCAAATTCTTGAGTGTAGTGTCTTAGAAAACAAACACTAGAAGAAAAAAATCAAATATTCACACAAAAAGAACATCGAATAAATAAAAGAAGTGTTAATAAGTCTTTAACCCCATGTAATATAGGACACTTTTGGTTTTTTCCTGTAAATTTTTTTTCTTGGATTTGGTCCTTGTAAAATTTTTTTGTTTTAGAATACCCCCTAGACCAACTAACTGTGCATTTTTGCTGATGTGGCACACTGAGTCACCTATTTCCGATGAAGTGGCGTGCTAACCATATAATTAATTTTATTTTTGTATGGGGTACACGTGACATTTGTGACTTTTTTGAATAAAAAATAATAATTTTTTTAAAAAAAAATCTATAAAACAGAAAGAAAAAAAAATTAACAAATAAAAAAATTATGAAAAAATAAAAAAGAATACCAGAAAAATTTTAAAAAATTAATAAAAATGAAAACAAAAATCAGGAAAATTAAAAAATAAAAAATAAAATCAGGAAAAATTTTAAAAAATGAAAACATTTTGGAAAAAATTAACATATTTCGAAAAATTAATATTTCCATATATTTTTCAATACCCAAAAAATTAAAAAAATTCATATTTTTTTTCTCGAAAGTACGAAGTTTTATTTCATAAAAGATGAAAAATTCAGTAGCTTAAAATATTTTAAATTTTTTAAAACTAATAAGAAGACATATTTCGAATTTTTTTAAAAAAAGTTCTGATTTTTCTTTCAAAATTGAAAAGTTTGTTTTTTATTTTTAATACAAAAAATAAAAATATTGGAAAATATTTTCATAATTTAAAAAACATAACATTAGATCATTAAGAATAGAATTAAGCGTTTGTCATTCAACCGTATTTTTCCAGAATCGTTTTCAGTTTTCCAAAATTTTCCGGTATTTTTTCATTATTTTCAATTTTTATTAATTTTTCCAGAATTTTTGATTTTATTTTATTTTTAATTATAAAAATCACAAATGACACATGTACCCTAAAAAAATAAAAAAAAATTATACAGTCAGTGCGCCACGTCATCAGAAAAAGGTGACTCAGCGTGCCACATCAACGAAAATACACAATCAGTTGATCTAGAGGGGTTTTCTAAAACAAAAAAAAATTACGAGGACCGAATCTAAAAAAAAAAATTACAGAGGGGTAAAGACTTATTAAGTCATAAAAGAATATTAATTAGATGAGAATGAAAGAACAGAAAGGCAGAAATGAGAATACAATAAGGGAGGCGGTTGCAACACAACATTATATGCTTGGAGAAAGAGAAACTTCAGTATTAATTAGGGTTTTTAGAATTGGAACTTTTTTGTTTGGCTCTTTGGGCCTAGATATAAATCTAGTGTATTTTAGTACAAATATAAATCTAAATAATCAAATAAGTTATAACGAATAACGGTATATATTTAATGTAATATAATAACTATATGATGTATTATTAGGACAAATTATATCTTTAATCTTGTCAAAAAATTATATCTTTAATAGAATAATAGCAACATAATTTAGTGAAATGTGATTTTTAGGGTTAAAAGTAATGATGTCGTGTTATTATTTAAATTATATACTATAATATATATTTTAAAAAAGCATATTTTATTACAACCAGTTTGATCTTGGTTCGACCCTTAAACCTTAAACCCAACACCTACATTGATTTAATGTTCGGTTCGATTTTGATTACTGTTTTGGACAGGTCGAAAGACCTAAGACCCATTTACTTAGGCCCAATACACTCTAAGCCCAAATACTGCATTTGACAATATTACTCAGAACACACCCCTTCCCCGCGAGGGGGGTGCTCGAAGAAAATGAGACAATTTAAAACGAATTGCAACGTCTCTTTACACGCTCCCGCGAATCTCTCCCCGACGGGTACACGTCCCACAATTTCGTAACCGTTGGGCACACGTGTGCCATTACAACGGCTGTGCAGCCACCCACCTCTATATATAGGGGACTTCTAGCAGTCCCTAAGGTAGAATCTACTCTCTCTCATTAATCCTATGTGGCAACAGACAAAACCTACAATCGTGGCACGTTACACAAACCTTCATGCCACGAAATTTCCAATAACCAATCCTTTGTCCCACGTTCATCAATCGTGCCACGAGATGTCGTCAACGTGGCACGATGCTTCCCTCTTAGGCATTTTTCCTGTCTTTTCACCAGTTTCTTCTCTTGAGCTCTTGTTCCTGTTTTAGTCTGATTTCACCATGAATTATAAACAGTTGACTCTCTAAATGCCATAATAAAGACATAAACATGACTAAAATCTAGTGTTGATGCACAGTCATCACAACCCCAAACTTAAACCATTCCTTGTCCTCAAGGAATCAAATTTGCAAATGGAAAAATCGCAGTAAGATAATAAATTACCAACCAATGATATGTTCAAAAAATTCACGCCTTTTCGGTGTAATGATGTACCGGATGCCTAGCTCGTACCTCCAATTCCACAACTCCACGCATAAGTTTGAATAGGTTCACTCAATAATCATGCAAGTCCATTGTATTACCATAAGCTTGACAAATTTATAAACTGTCAATCAAAGTCAGAGTTAAATACACACTTTTAAGGTCTTTCAAGGTTATAACGGGGCATAGGTGAAAGGCGGATATATTTTGAGAAGTAGTGTTTAAATAATAATGAAGTTAAGCTCATTCTACTTGGATATCTTTGATAAAATCATGGTAAACCAAATTCCTTCCTTCCAAATTTTAAACAAAAGAGTACTAGAGAAACTTTTTTATTCTTTTGAGACATGTAAGCATTGTTTGTCTCGTAAACAAAGTTCTTTTCTTTTCATTCATTATTTTTTTTCTGTGCACATTTTCAAGAGTTAACTCACGCTAGTTGTAAGGGTTGCGTGAGTTAACTCACGCAGAAGGTTAACACTAGCGTGTGTTAACTCACGCTACTGTGATGCCTAGATTTTAAAATTTTGCGCCACTTTTTTTACTTGCTTTGCTTGCAGCACAAGTTATTTATTTATTTTTTCGTTCTTATTTTTTTATTGAATAGACATTGAGTGAGATGGTTGAAAATGTGGGGGACGATGGCGTTGAACCTAAACCAGCCAAAAGCAAAGCTTCCTGTGAAGCTTCCGACGTAGGCGTAGGTTCCAACGTAGCATCCGGCGATGTCAAACCAACCAAACAAGTGGAGTTTAAAGTGAAAATTCTTTTTCAAGCTCACATAGTTCAGAACCAAGCAAAACCGATACCTACCGGTAACTTTGAAGAGAAGCCTAAATCGGTGCCTACCGGTGTTCGTGTTATTAAAGTAAACACTGGGTCATTTTTTTACAACAATTGAAAGATGGAGAGATGGAGAAGAATTACTTGGTTGGGTTCGTCGACAAGTGGCAAGGGCCGGAATTACTATTTCTATAGATAAATCTAGTACAATAACGCTATACATGACGATGCAATGTGGGAGGAGTGGTGAATACAAGCGACCTAAGACGAGGAAGAAACCGAAGCTTGAAGGCACGGACACAAGGAAATGTAATTGTCTGTTTAGGTTGAAATGCTTCTTTGAAAAAAAAACACAAGATTGGTGGATTGCAATGCTTTGTGGAATTCACAACCATTACTTGGCGCCAAAGTTATATGGGCACCTTCTTGCGGGTCGACTAAAAGCGGAGGAGAAGCAAAGAGTTATCGACATGAAAAAGAGCTTGGTGGCGCCTAGGAATATTCTCATGGATTTGAAGGAAAAAAACAAAGAAAGTGTGACACTCATCAAGCAAGTGTATAATGCGCGAACTAGATGGCGCAAGGGGAAAAGAGATGACAAGACGGAGTTGCAATACTTGATTTCAAAGTTGGAGAAGCATCAATATGTCTATTTCACAAGAGCAACATAATGTGTCTTTGCTTAATTCCTGACCACTTTCTTCATGTGAAGTTGAAAGAAAATTGTCCGCTACCACCTCCTTCTAAGGAGTGGATGACTCACAAGTTTGGTGAGGCGGAGCAATGGATTTTTGAGTTTTTGGATAGACAAGCCGCCTTCGATGAGCTCATGTCTAAGGAGCCGATGCCGCCAAAGAAACTAACAAATGAGTACAATCCTATTACTTTGGACACTCCGGAAAAGCCAAAGCAAGAGATCGAAGTCATGGATGAAGACGAAGATTATGCACTATCACTAGTCTAGTTAGATAGGTTATGACATTTTTGGGTCGGTAGGTGTTCGTCCTATTTTTTTGTGATATTACACCCCGACATATTTTTTGGTGGCCGGTTGTGTAATTTGGATATTTATGGTCAATATGTAACTAATATTATATATTATATAAATGAAATGAATTATTTTTTTTTGTGACCAGTTATGTCACACCAATTATTGCTCGCATTACTTTGTCTCTAATTATTCAACTATTAATTTTATCTCATTTATCTCATATTTGTTTTTCATCATATTTTTGTGAAGTGAAACATGTTTGAAGATGCACAAGATCGAGTTAAACTTGAAGTTCGTTATGTAGATGTGAAAAAGAGGGTTTGGTTGACTGTAAACCCCACCGACAAGTTGGACGAGTTGAAGGCAAAACTTGACGACTTCTTTATCCAAATTGGTTCAAATCATAGAACACGTGGTGATAGTAAATGTGTTAAGCGTGGACTTGGGGGATGATAAGGAAGAGGACTTTTGGAAGACTGTGTATTATCCACAACTTCTCAAAGGTGATAGCGACGTTGATTACATGTTTAGGGTAATGGTTGATAATAACAGATTGTATCTATTTATCTGATCCGTTGAAGTGTAGTATTTATTTAAGTGTAATAGTGTAATATTTTCCGAATTTGTGTCCGTATTGTTGAATTTTAATGAATTTGTGTTTATGTAATTTAACGATGAATTTGGGTAATTTTGACCGTTTGTGAGATTATGTAATTTTATAAATTTATGGACAAATTGGTGTAATTTGGATCGTTTACGTGTCATTAAGTGTGTTTAAGTGATTATGGGTCACTACCGGCGAATTTGTGAAATTTGAACGGTTTGGATCGTTATGTGTGATTACGTGATTGTAAAAAAAACAATGTTTTTGTGTAATTTTGATCGATTATGTCGTATTATCCGATAATCTTGTTAAACTAACGTAATTCAGTTAAATTATGAATGTACCGTTTGGGTAAAGAGCAGAATTCATATCTTGTGGCTGACTGGAACGAGAACGAGAAAATACAGCTTGTTGGATTAGTTTTAATAAGTGAATGGTTTCTATATTTATAACCGAACTCGTAACAGTTGTAAAATTAACTTAATGCAGTATTATTATGTCTTACATTTATATAAAAATGAACACTTCAATATATCACACAAACTGTGAAAGAATTGTCAGGACAGACAGAATTTCCTAGATCAAACACAAACTGTGAAAAATTGCCAGGACAGACAGTATTTCCTAGATCAAACACTTTCACTATTTTCATTTCTCAAAAATAAAAATAAATAAAAAAACAAACATAGTTTCTAAATCTTGAAAATGTAAAAATTAAAACTAAATTAAAACAGAAAATATCTTCCGAGTGTGTCGATGGGAATATTAATTAAAATTATATATTACAGCTCCATTAGGTGTACCATGGGATCATTTGGTAATCATATAATACTCACTTTTCCCTCGATCACTTTCATCTGTTGTCTTGGATTTGTTGGCGTGATTGTGATTTTGAGCATTATACATTTCAGCAACCTGAGAATAAGTGAAGGCATGGCCAAATTGCTCAATTTTCAATTTATTTCATTACCCTTTTTTCAATCTCCTATCATATAACGTATGTCAGACTATAAAGATTGTGTTTTACCTGCTCAGACGACGAGGCCTGTTCAGGAGCTTTGTCAGGCCGAACTCGAATCAGGCGTGGACATCGAAGAGATATGCCCTTTATAAAAATTATAAAAGTACCACCAATAAAAGTTAAAAACTATAATCATCAATTAAGCAATGTTAAATTGTGGAACTATCTTAGGGGAAACTTTTGTTGAGAGTCCCGCATAAGATAAAATAAGACTTAAAAAAACGTTTGAAACTGTAGTTCATCCCTCACCTAGCAATTCCTAGACTAATCTTTTATGATGGACTCTCCCTTCAAACTTACCCTCTTAATGTAGACCAACACAAATCTTAAGAATATCCATCAGTTTTCATCTAATAGACTGTTTTTAAATACCTTATCTGAATCTACTGTGCCCACTGCAGCTTGGTAAACAGGGCTAATGGTGAGGTCTGAAGCCTTCACCTCCCACACCTAGATGAAATGACAAAACATGCAATTGATGTTAAAATCTCCGATACAATGAGCATAAAGCAATTTTATTGGATAAAAAAAAATGGGAAAAGATAACAAGGCATTGGAAAAATTCATGTACACTCTAGATCTTTCACTTCTTTTTAAAAGTCACATTGCCAAAATAAATATGGTAGGTGGAATGGTTTTAGGCTCTTTGCATCAAAAGCTTGCTACATTCATGATTAAGTGTAATTAGACCATGAAAGACTGATAGTATCCTACATTGTATGGAAATATTGAGGCAATAGGAAATTTTAAAGAAGGACGTAGTAATACCAATCAATAAGAGGCTGAGCATATGCCAAATCATTTTTTGGACAACAAATAATGGTAGCTAGTGTATTATGTTAATAGCAGGTTAAAAGACAGTATGAAGAACCCAAATTAACAAAATTGCCAACAAATCAAGATTATTCTTACCTCAGTGGCTTCAAACCAGACATCGGGTTTGATTTTATCTGCATGTCTATAGTAAGTCTGAAATCAAAAGAGCATTTCCATTAAGTTCATAAAATATTGAGCACGACTCGACAAGTTCAGAAAGGAACACGAGGGACCTTTGGTTTGGGAATCATTTTAGAGTGGAGGCGAGCAGAACTTTCTGCAAGCTCTTCTTCAGAGAATCCAGTTCCTATGAGCATATCATAAAGAGTATGAGAGAAAATTAAATTTAATATGCAAAATAAAAGAAAATTCAGTAGTAACTTGACAACATGAAAACACTCACCTGTCTTACAAATAGTTTGAAATTCTTCATTATCGTTGTCAAAGCAAGCAAGGAGAAAGGCACCATAGACTCCTACAAGACATCATGTCACTAATTCATTACAGGCTGAATTTAGGTAGAGGTTTATAATACAAGTATACAGAAAATCGCCCAATTGTCTTATTCAGATGTAAGTGAAATAGTAGAGGTCATATGCTTATAAATGACAAGCAACGTCACCACATTAGAGAGTATGATTCATGAGCACCTGCACGTTGCCCACGACCGTGAAAAGCACCAATAGGTACCAAATCTAGTGTGTCGCCTATTCTGCAAAATAGAGCGAATTAATAAATAGAAATCCATTAATACAAGTGCAACTTAAGAAGAAAACAAATATGCCATCCTCACTTGTCCAGATAATCTTTCTTCAGTTTTAGCCAGTTGAGTGACCGCTGGGAAGGTTCATATGTAGCATCTTTACTTAATGTTTTAATAATTAATCCCTCACAACTGCAAATCAAGAGAAAAGCCAAATGATAAATAATCTTGTTCAATTTAATGCAAGAGAAACCAAAGTTGGTAAGACCTGTGAAAATTAGATATACAATCAAGTAGACTAATGTCTATTAGTGTCTATGAAGAGCTATTAATAGTAATGCGTAACCACATAAAGATAACTAAAGACAAAAGAGCATATACTCAATTATGCTGAAATGATGAATTTACTTTTAACTCAAATCATGAAGTTTCTAGCTACATGAACTTAAATTACACTAGAAGAATCAATCACCTTGCATTGACAGCTTCTTCAAGAAAATTTTCTATTTCCTCGGCATTATTTGATGTTATTGACGTTGCAAACTGAAGAAATCCAGATTCCTCCTCAAACGAGGCATAAAGATGCTGCAGAGAGAAAACTAGACCCTAATCAATATACTGTTCTTCCTAATATAAACTGTACATGCATAATATTCAACGAGTAATCGTTTCAGAACATCAACAATTGATCGTAAACAGTGTAGAAGAGATCCAATTGGCCTGCCCCGTTAGCAAACTGAAAAATCTTGAAGAACCCAATCTTGTAAAACAAATATTGGATTGAGTACTAACCAAAATGCCATGAGCTATAGCTATTAGTCGATTTTAACCTTTTCAACTTACCCACATTAACCAAAGCATTGCAATTAAATTAAACTTCAAACCACCTAGATGTGCACACACAAAAAGCAGGCACTAAGCCAACAATCATGCAATCCCCTTCCCAGCTCATGCATCATA
Organism: Medicago lupulina; assembly: GCA_958299785.1. NCBI lineage: Eukaryota > Viridiplantae > Streptophyta > Magnoliopsida > Fabales > Fabaceae > Medicago > Medicago lupulina. Next base: position 18,779,862 of record OY283142.1, on the reverse strand, counting down.
CAGTTCCATAACTTTCTTGGAACATGATGACAGGTAGGAGCCTGAGTGAGTTACGGGAGTTGGGTCTGGGAGGGAATATGGATTAATTTTTAGTAAAGTTCCCATTAATTTTATATTGAAAATTGATAGATCAAAATCACATTGTAGAACAAAAATTGAGACCCAACTAGGACAGGCTGCGGCTAGTCTATTGGGTAAAAGCGGGTGCTTAACCACTACCGAGACAAACTCTGGTGCCAAACTGGAGCTAAAACAAAATCAATGCCAAACAGCAATGAGACAACCAGTGCCAAAAATAGGCATAGGGGAAAAAGAAACAGAGAGAGGCGTGTATGACGAGGAAGCAGAATAAGAGCAAAACAGAGTAGGGTGGGGAAATTTGAACTTATTAGGAGATAAAAATTTATAGCCCTTGTGGAGTGTCCCAAATATAGACACTCATGGGACCTAAAGTCAAACTTACGGAAATTATAAGGCTTTAGCAAAGGAAAGCAGAAACAACCAAACACTTCGAAAAAACTATAGTTAGGATTTTGCTTATATGACAGAATAAGTAGAAACAAAATTAAGAGGAGCTGAAGGTATCTATTAATAAGGTAAAACAGCAATAGTAGAAGCATAGTCCCAAAATTTTGAAGGCAAGGAGGCTTAACTCAAAAGGGAAATACCAAGATCAACAATATGACAATGCTTGCACTCAACCATACCATTTCGGTGGTGGGTATGAGGACAAATCAACGATGGATAATCCCTTGATAAGATAGCTTTAAATTGCTTGAAAATGTGTGAAGCATCAGATTTAGATGTAAGAAGATAATCCAAGTGAACTTACAATCTGCATCAACAAAGCTGACATAATAAGTGAAGTGTGTGATAGAGGTGACAGGTGCAGGACCCCATAGCTCACTAAAAACAAGTTGTAAGGTGAAACATATTCAGTCGCAGACAAAGAAGGTAAGCTATAAGCTGGCTTTATTAGAGTTTTAGTAACAATAGTTAATTTTCCAGCTCTTAATTAGCTTTTCACAGCTGTTATGTTACAGCCCTTTGTTAGCTTTTCACAGCTGTATGTTACAGCTCTTAGTTAGCTTTTCACAGCTGTTATACATCAGCTGCTCTGCTATAAGCCTCTTGCCTATATATCAGCTTCTCTTTCAATTTTCCTTTTCTGTTTTCAATATGGTATCACAGAGCTAGGTTTCGGTTATGGGGGATTCATCACAAAATTCTCCTCCACCACCTCCTCCACCGTCACCACCCTTGGTTCACAATGCTGTTCCTCTTAGTACGGTGCCACCACCTCTTGTTACTTTTCAATTGAAGATTTCCGAGAAATTAGATGAGAAAAATTTTCTTGTGTGGCGTCAACAAATCAAACCAGTGGTAAACATTCACAATCTTCAAAGTTTTTTGTACTATGCTGAGATACCCGATGAATTCATAAGGATTCTATCACGAACTCTTTCTCTGAAAATCCTGCGTATCGCACATGGATTCAGCAAGATCAGTGGCTGTTATCATGGCTTCAGTCTACGATCTCAAGTTCTGTTATGACACGTATTCTTGGATGCACACATGCTTCACAATTGTGGCAACGAATTCAAGATCACTTTCAGAAGCTCACGCGTGCGAGAGCTCGTCAGTTACGATCTGAACTACGTGCAACGACACTTGATGATCGGTCTGTTGATGATTATCTTCAACGTATCAAGCATCTGGTTGAATCATTAGCCTCTGTTGGAGATTCAATTCCCTCGCAGCAACACATTGATGTTATTCGGTTGGAAGAGGTTGAAGCTCTTCTCATCGCACATGAGATGTGTATGTCCAAGTTTGATAAACTGATTAAGCTTGATTCTGCTTCAATTAATCTTACTCAAGCGAAATCTGTCCTCGGGTCCATTCCTTAGCCTTCGCCTCCCGATTTGTCTTCTCAAGCTAATCTTGCTGTTCACACTGATTCCATTAATTCAACCTCCAGCTCCCATTTCCCTAGCTATGGCAGTGGTTTTCGTGGACGTGGGCGAGGACGCTTTGGTAACGTTCAATGCCAAGTATGCTTCAAGTTTGGACATCTTGCTTCCATGTGTTATCATAGGTTTGATCAACAATATCAGGTACCAATTCCCCATGATTTTAAGGGTTATGCACGGGGTCCCTATGGTATATCTTCTCAAGGTGGAGCTCCTCTTTATGGTTATACCAATCCTCTGATTCGTCCCCAATTTCCCTCACCCATTTGCCCTCAAGCCAATCTGCAACCCAACGCTATGCTTGCTAATTCCTTTCCCTCATTCAACAATGCTTGGTTCCGAGACTCTGGAGCCTCCCTTCATGTGACCAATAGTTACGAGACGGAGGAAAGAATACTAATCAATAAATTTAAATCGAGTAGCCTATAATTTTTGAATATATATCATTATAATTATTAATTAATGTTCAAAAGTTTGAACACCCTAACTCAGGGTCCTGACAAAGCCACTCGTTGTGTTGATTGAATATTTTAGTTGGTTACACGTGAGAGTGACTCAAGGCTTATAAAGCCCGAGTAATTGTATGCAACTGTAAAAATTGAAAGGGTAAACCTATGAGTGACTGACACCAGTCCACTCACTCTAAGAGAAAGTAAGACTTCCTACAGTACAGTTAGAGAATGTGCAGTAAGTGCAGCACAAATACAGACAATCAATAATAAAAGCAGCAAAGTATAGTATATATCTCACATAATGAAGAAACAAATCGTGATAGTAACAGTAATATGGAAACTACTCTTGAGAAAATTCTAATATATATTTGAACAACCATATTTATCCATTTGAGTATCCTTTATTACACTAAACTAACTGGCCGAGTATATCCTAACCACTTTGACTCCTCTTTATTCTAGATTTCTAGCACACAGGACTCTTCAATATAGTGTGGAACTTTTTTTTTTAGGTTTCCACATTTCAGTCAACTCATCACAGCCAAAAAAACAATAAAATGAAACTGTTGATCGAGCAAAGATAAGAGTTACCTCTCTACGGATTTTCAAGTTTTCCTGAAAAAGGACTTCGCCATTGAGATGCAACAAATCAAAAGGAAATATGCATACATCAACCTTTATGTCACTCGCAGATACATTTTTGCGGGCCCGAGTACTAAGCACCTGTCATGATCTTAGGTTATAACTTGTGTCTAATCTATACTCCTTATGCAAATATCAGAAATTGGAACGTTGAATCCCCAATATAAAACAACGAGGACATTAATTACAAAATGATGTAATTTTGATTGACTGCCAATGAAAAAGTTTTAGCACATAACTAAATGGTTTATTGAAACATTTAAAAAATACAAAATCAGTATTGGAATTACCTGGAAAGGAAGGATTTTCTGTTTTGGACGATCATATGCAACAATTTCACAATCAAGAACAAACGACAGGACAGTTCTCTTTTTTAATCTGTTCAGTAACAGCAAACATCAGAAACTATGATGTTGAAAAAAATAAACTGGGAAGCAATTGTTGTCCCTATCTCAATATACTCAAAGGATTAGTTCGTTTCTGATGGAATACCTAAACAATATATCATTCTCAACGCGTCATTATTCTATAACAAAATATATTAGAATTAGAGTATCTTACTTAAATCATCACTTCGGATTGGTTTCCATCATTTGCTCTCTTTCATAACATTTTTCCTTATTAAATTAAGATTATAGTCTAATATAAGTATAGCTGAGATTTAATGGTTGTCTTTTTGGAATAAAAACCAACATATCTTTCACATCATATCAATATAATTTTTTATTTTAAATACTCATTTTCAATCCATTAAACCTATAGAAATAAACCCATAACATTAACTGTTTCACCCTATGCAGCTTCGTGTGCTTAAGGAAATATGCATAACAGGCACAAAACGATGTTTTTGAGTATCTTAAATCATCACTTCGGATTGGTTTCCATCATTCATTCTCTTTCATAACATTTTTCCTTATTAAATTAAGATTATAGTCTAATATAAGTATTAAGTATAGCGGAAATTTAGTGGTTGTCTTTTTGGAATAAAAACAAACATATCTTTCACGTAATATGAATATAATTTTTTATTTTAAATACTCATTTTCATTCCATTAAACCTACAGAAATAAACCCCATAACATTAACTGTTTCACCCTATGCAGCTTCATGTGCTTAAGGAAATGTTCATAACAGGCACAAAAACATGTTTTGGAACACAAATATTATTAATATTCTAAATTCATTGATTTTACCTTGAAACTGCAGCAACAACGTCAGGAAATTTCTCAGTGTTCCGTTCTGCATTTCTACTGTAAATCTCAACTGAGCCATTTTCCATGTAATGTATCTGTTTTGATACAACTAATGTTATTGCACTCAATAAGAATCAGAATCAGAATGTATCTGAAGGAAATTTTGACCATGAAGTATCACCTGAGCACGCTCTCCATCATATTTGTATTCACAGGTAAGCTCTACATCCCGGAATTTATTTAGAGCTTCGGGTACACTTGTGATTGCTTTTGAAAGCATAGGCCCAACCGGAACACCAGGAGTAAATTTACATGTAATTGGAAGTCGCCATACACCATCCGTAAGCAGTGCGCATATTATTTTGTCATAGTCAGGGAGAACAGAATATACTTGTTTAACAATCTTTGCAGCCTGATGCAAAATGGAACCCAAAGTAAAAAAATAAAATCTGATAGGGCAAAAATTGGTATCATCACTGCAATGCTAATGCACTGACACCTTTTTCAACAGCAACGCCCCCCTCTACAACTTTTAGTGGTGATGCAGATGCACCCCAAATGTTTAAAACGAAAGCGAATATTGCCATCCGCCCCATCCTCAAAAGAATGAGTCACACGAATTAACCAAAAACTCCATACCATATTTCCAAGTCTCAATCCGATGACGTACCTCTTCTGATGGAGACTGAATTTGAGAAGGCGGTTTAGAATGCTCTTCAGAGTACACTGCTGCTTGGCCCAATGCAGATAAGAGAGTTTGCTCAGCGTATCCAATCCGCAACTCTTTCTGAACAACAAACCCAAGAAGTAATTAGCAAACACCTACCAAATTGTGTTGTTAAAAGTACAGTACGAATTCATAAAGATGATTAAGTGACACCCACCTGTAGCAAACGGATTAGATATAAAGGTTCACAGTCAGTTGCAGCAAGAAGAAGTGACTTTATATGATTCTTTTTCTTCTCTCGACTTTCTTTTCCAGATTCCTATACACATTTATCAACAAGCGAAAATTATATAAAAAATCTGGCTCTTAACAAAAAAAAGTTTCAAACCCCAATAAATTTATTTTTACTTCTCTTACAGGACACTGACCAGCATGTCTATCAAAACTCACCATGCACACCAAATAGAGAACAACTGATTTAAAAATTATAACTAACATACAACATAGTTTTTAGTAAGTCTTGGCTTTTTGCAAAAGACATGTGCTGCAAAATAGAGAATCAATGCCAAGAGAAATTCTACATTGCACACAACATCAAGAGCTTAGAAGCAAGTTGCAAACTCAGTCTATAAAAGACAACATGAATTAGGGAGTGTGTAATATGCATATGAAGTTGCGCACTTGACAAAATTTCTTCTATTCATCCATATATGTGTGCAACTGCTTTCTCTACCAATTCATTATCTCAATCCAAATAGTTTGTTAAAGGGTAAAGAGTCCAACGAGTGTTCTATGGACAAAATATCAGAAAGGGAACCAATAGCACACAATCCAATTAAGAACATCTCAAATGTAGAACTCGAATCTCCAAATTCTCTCACACATTATTTTCCTCCTATCATTAGAGAATACAAATAGTCATCCACAAAAAGAATGGTGCTTTAGTTGGTTTCTTTTCAACATACCACGTGTATCGGCAAACCAACACACTTATTACTAAAGACGGACAAACTCTGCAGACATATGGACTGAAAAATATTGGACTACAGTATACTAGCCAAAGTAAAAGCTAACATCTTGAAGAACATGCTTACTTTCCATGAGAGGTATAAACAAACCAACTTCATTTTCAAAACATAAGTACATACCTTGGCAATACATCGAAAGGTGTTGAAAACTTGTGTAATAGTCAATGCATCATGCTTCAACAGCATAGACTGAGACAAACGGATAGCTTTGACAACTAAACCCAAATCGCCTAAACTCTGACAGCCACACAAGTAACATGAATGAATCATTATATAATGGGGCACAATGCAAGTAACGACGTACAAACCAAAGAACGAACGAACCTTATATTGCTGGTTAATGTGCTTCTCACTTCCACCACAGGCCTCAGCAATCGCCTTGATGATAGAAGCTTTTCCGATTCCCAACTCCAACCCTTGGTGAGGTGGAGCTATCCTATTTGCAGAGAGAAAAACAACAGGACAGAGATCCTCAGGCGTAGTGTTCATGACAGACCTAAAAAGGTTGCAGACAATATCCGTCATTGCAATTCTGCTACTCTCTTTGTCGATCATATCAAATGCCAAGGAGAGGAACAGAAACGGCACGGATTCACCCTTCTTCCACCAAACAACCGAGATAGGATCGAACTCCGATGGCTTCTTCTTAAGCTGTAAAACCCTTTCCTTCAGTTCCGCTTTGGAAAAAGAAGAGGCCAAACTTGGGCGAATACACCTGTTTGAGGGTTCCGTTTGGTGATGGATTTCTGCGTTGCTAGAAGGGTTTTGAGTCAAGTGCGATTCGGGGGTTTTCCTCTTCTTGTGTGACGCATCCTCAGGTGGTTGTTTCTTCTTAGAGACGACAGCCCGCGCGGCGGACATCATCACATCAAACGCGGACGCCGACATTTCGTTCAAACAGAGACCAAGGCTGCTGCTGCAGCAGCAGCGTCGGAGCTTCACTGATGGTACACAGACAGCAGTATATAAAATACCTAAGGCTTAATTGAACATTTGGTCTCTAAATAATTATGATTTTACATTTCAGTCTCATAAGTTATGATTTTACATTTCAGTCTCATAAGTTGTAAAACTCATATTTTGGTCATTTTGCTCGGTCAGTCAAAAAAGTCATTGACGGTTAACTTCAACTTTAAATATCTAAAGTAGAACACAAACAATGTTGGTCTACCATAGACCTTAATAATTCTTTTAATTTTAACCATTCGATTTTTTTAATAAAAAAGTGACGGTTTGATCATGAAGTTCATCGTATCTTATGGTATATCATCACTGTTTAATTTTTTCCTTCAAAAACAAAAACACACCACACCAAAATTTCCTCTTTCTTTCCTTTTTCTTCTCTCTGTCGTGCAAAACAAAGAAGTTTTCTTCTCCACCATTGGTGCCACCATGCTACCCCCTTTCAGAGGCCGTAGAGTTTTCATCTGAGGTTGTATGACCAAACCAAAACCACCATTAAATTCCTCTCTTCTTCCTCTTCAAAAATCACCCATTTATTTTCTAGATCTGTGAAATTTCAAACACCTCAATCATCACCTTCTCTCTTGTTTTCCGGCCACCGCGAGCTACCATAAAAAAAAAACTAAATTCATCCTCTTCTTCCTCTTGAAATCCTCAACAAAACCCTTATATTTATTTTACGACCTAAGTATCTTTGTTGTCGACCACCGCACCGGAGTTCACCTCCACCGTGCCGGAAAAGTGAGGAGCATGATTTGTTTTGTTGCATTGTGAATTTATTGTGTTCTTCTTAATTTTTGTGTTATTCTTAATTTAATTTTATAACTGAATCTGGGTTTTTGAGAGAGGAATCTGGGTTGTTGAATTGATGATGATGATGGTGTTGATGTGGTTGAATAAGTTAATGGTTATTGAAGAGGGAGAAGAGATGAAATTAACGATGGTGGTGGGGTTGTCAAAGGAGGCCGGACGGAACATAACGGTGGCCGGAAGTGGGTGGTAGTGTTTGAGGAGAAACTGTTGTTATTGTTTACGTGAGAGAAGAAGAAATTTTTTTTGTTTTTTTTTTTAAATGAGAAAAATGGAAAGAAAAAAAATAGGGAAAAGAATAATGAAGAAATTTTTTTTGTTATTTTTTTTGAAAAATGGATGAAAAAAAAGGAAAGAATATTGATAAAATTTATGTATTTTTTTTCAGTTTTTTTTTTTAAAAAATATTTTTGATGAAGAAATTGGCAAAAAAATTAGCTACTGATGGTATACCGTAAGATAAAATGGATTTCATGATCCAACAATCACTTTTTTATAAAAAAAGATCGAACGGTTAGAATTAAAAGAATTATTAAGGTCTATGGTGTACCAACATTGTTTGTGTTCTACTTTAAACATTTAAAGTTAAAGTTAACAGCCAAGGACCTTTTTGACTATCGGAGCAAAACCAAAGGGACAAAAATGTGAGTTTTACAATTTATGAGACCAAAATATAAACTCATAATTATTTAGGGACCAAATGTCCAATTAAACCAATACCTAAATACCTAGATATGGGCCACGAGTCATGATTTAAACTAATAATAAATAGTACTTTTTATCAAATACTAGTAGTGTGAGACTCGTTTCTTGCACGGAGAAATAATCTATTCTTATTACAAAATAAAATTTTCATCTTATCGTTTAATTTAGGCTTAACTGAATTTTTATTTTTTATTTTTTACAATTTTGGTCATAAACCCCCATTTTATGAACGTCCTGATATTATTATTATTATTATTGATTTATTTATAAATGTGAGTTCTGTGATAAATTTGTTAAATGTAATTATAGGATATGAAAATGTAACGCACATACTAAACGTATTTAGAAAATTTAGCATGTGCATTAACTTGATACTGTATACATTAAAATTTACAACAATAAATCTTCGAATGAATATTATATACAACAAATCACGTTTGTACTACAACAATACAACACTACTCATCCATACATAAAAAATACATCCTTGAATTCCATGACATCGTGCAGCGAGTACGAACGAACACTTGCTGAAATATCCATCCGGCTACAAACTTGCAATACCATCCCGCTTATCTGAAACAAATAATGATTGGGATGAGACATAATGTCTCAGTGAGTTCTACCTAATCCTAGGATATAGGTAACCTCGGGGAAAACCTACGGTCACCACGTGTCTACAATACAACATGACAGTTGATTATACATGTGCGGTCATGCTTGCCTAGACGGTCGTGCATACTACATCCGTCGTAGGTTCATCTTAACTCGTCATAGGTCTTGCTTACATCATACGTGTCACGGCGGTCAAGGGATCCTAGGACCGCTAACTCAAGATACGCTAACGCATCAAGACTTAACATAACATATTCATGACAGGATCCTAAACCGGACGATTAGGGAAAACCTAAGATAGTCATTGGTAAAACTTCATATCTTGCTCTAATGCATAACCTGCACATGTCTAACATCATATCATAATCATGATCATATCGTATCATACATAGTTATATTCATTCATTCATACATTCATTCATTATGTTAGCGTTGAACAAACATTATTATCTTGATTCATTTTACGGATAGCCCCTGGTGGAGTAACCCTGAGTACAATCCCATACATGACCGATGAAAACCTAGCTAAGTAACATCAGACTCACTCGGTGAAATGTGGGGGGCCCTTGCGGAGCTTATCACGTTCCCTGGCAAGAGCCCCTTGAGATCCCAACCTTGCGTGGATCACAAGAGACACGACACCTACATCTTGCTTACTCATTTACCACGGATCCGTGATCGGTCTGATTAGCGGTAAACTACATCTTACATTATAGTCTTGATCATACATACATGAAGGATTTAACCTATACATGCTTATTCATTTACCTCGGATCCTTGATCGATCCGATTAGTGGTAAATTACATACGTGTTCATACTTTTCATATGTGAAGGAATTATCTTAAACATGCTTGCTCGTTTACGACGGGTCCGTGATATACCCGATTAGCGATAAACTACTTACATAGACATTCTTATTCATAGTGAAGAGATTAACTTATGAATTCACGAATTAACATGCTTGCATAGTCATTCTTGTTCATGTGCGAAGAGAATACACTAATCACTTCGCGTCTTAACATATATAGGATTGATGCTTAACATTCTAGTTCTCGACAAACTATGTCGAGGCTCTACATTCATTCCCTTTCTTAAAGATTAGTTTGCTACCCGACCTAAAACATATCATTTCTCTCGTATGCCATGCATTACTAAATAAGTTAAATACTTACTTCATTCATAAGAAAACCTTTTAAAAGATTATCCAAGAGGACCTTGGTTTGAAGGGTTTACTTTTGTAAAAATAGCACTGAGAAAACCCGACACGGAGCTGCCAATAACTGCCTGGAACGAGCCAACAACATGTTTTGGTGCTGTCAGCTCGCCATGGCGAGTTCAAGGTGAGTAGACCATGTATTTTGTGGTCTAACTCGCCATGGCGAGTCCTAGCTCGCCCCAACGAGTTATGACAGTCCAGAACCTGTATAAATGGCATTTTTAGCTCAAAAACCTCAAAACCAAGTGACCCAAAGTATATTTTAACTCTATTGATCATAGGATACTTGAAAAACATTCATATAACAAGTATTTACATGTTTAGCAAGCATGGCATGAAAAGGGACAAGTAATCTCTATACATAGAACCCTAAAATTCATGTTTTCCTTACAAATTAAACGCATAATCCCAAGGGTGGGTTCTATCTAAGAACTCACCTTAACATGTTTCTTGTGATTTCTTCAAGCTTCAAGCTTTCCAATGACAAACCCTAGCTCTTGATTTCTTCCTCATGAGGATTGAGATAAAATTCCAAGCTTAAATTAAACCTTTACTTGCCTAGTAACCATGGAGGAACCAAAACACAAGTTTAATCACCAATAGGAGGAGGTTTGGAAGATCATGAGAAGAGAGGGAGGGCGTGAGGTTAGAAAGAAGGGAGAGCAAATTTCCATGCTTGAACCCTGGAGAGAGAAACAACAAGGAATTATGAAGAATTTGGCCTCAAACACCTTTATATACCCCCTCCTTGCGTGCAATTACCAAAATGCCCTTCTTCTCGATTGTGTTTATACCGACACTGGTACTTAACTCGTGCTTGACTGATATCGTTTAATAAACATTCTCCGTCATACTTACTTTCCATGAACATTTGTCCTCTGACACGTTTGACTGGTACTATTCCAGTACTGACAAGTGAGATATTACACTCTACCCCCCTTAAAAGAAATTTCGTCCTCGAAATTTAGAGATTACTTACCAATCACTGTAACTAAAACCTGTCATCTTTGGTTTCAGTCATACAAAGTCTGATTATACATGTAACACCCCGTTTTCCCAACATGTAAAATAATACATAATAATCAGAGTATTCAACTTAAACAGGATGTCACACTACTTTAAAAGATAAATAGAGTAAAATTACTATTTATTTAAACATCTTTTATCAATAATTCAAATTACATCACAGCGGAAAAACATCTCATTGTTCAACAAAATGGCATTACGGCCTCAACATAAACAACTTCTTTATATTATTAACAGGGCCGTCTTAACAATTTTGAAGACCCCGTTTTAATTTTAGAAGTTGGCCCACTGATAAAAGCTACAACAGAAAAAACAATTTTTTTTTTTTAAAATTAAAAGTAACATCCAAATTTCAATGATACTTAAAGATGTAAGGCTTGGTTACCAAGAAAAAATATATGCAGGCTTTATTTTAAATAAAAGCTTGGCCCCAAAAAGTAAGGAATTGTAGAAAAAATTGTTTATAAAAAAAGTGAGCCTAGCAGCTGTTGAACTGGCCTTGTGGAAAATTGCATGAGCCTTTACCACCGAACTACTGCACAACAACTATCTATTTATGAACTGTATTAATATATAATGGATTTTGTTTTGGTTTTATATATAAAAAAAATATTATGGGCCCAAAAATTGAGAGACTCAGTGGTGTCGTCCAACCTCGACGGACTTTGGGCCGACCCTGATTATTAATACTAGTAATATAAGGAAAAGGAACTAACCTTTAACTGGTAAATAATTTATGTTTTGTCTACCTCTACAATAGCTTATCTGTAGAATGCATGAAAAGGAACTACTAACATTTACTATATTATTAAAAAATAATTCCTTTATATTCTTAAATATTTCAATACCTCATCTAGCTTAAAACATTATTAACACGATTTCATAATAATGTACAGAGTCGCATAATTAATCACATATTTCACACATAGCCGAAACATTTATAAGCATCGCAAGACATATAAACACCAGAGAAATTGGGGGTGATACACATGATTCTTGATTGGCTGCCCAGCTGGACATGCTCTTACAAAATTCTCATTTTCATGTAGCTTGTTGCACCAGTCAATAATTTGAGCTAATTTAACTTACGTCAATTACAAGTCTCCTAGAAGTGGGGAATATACAAGAACATCAACAAGGGTTTTTTTTTTTTTGAAACATCATCAACAAGGTATAACGTAGCTTATAACAAAAATAAATAAAATTAGCAGTTAACTTATAGTAAGTTTAAACCACACCAAACACGATTTCTTGATTAAATAAGTTAGGGAAATTATTTTCTAACAGCTTATTTATTTAACTAAAAAAAAAACTCAACTTTAGACAATTCGATAAGTTGTAACAAAAAAAAAAGACAATTCGATAAGTCTTTTGGACCTCACAAGACGTTCTATTTAAATTAATATAAATATAAATAATAATTCATTTATTTTAGGCTTTATTTTATTATATCAGATTTTAGGGTTTGTGTTGATATCATATATATTACACATGAACGACAATTAATTACAGTTTGATGCAAAATGTATGTAACTACCGTTACAAACTTTTTAATTCGGTTTAAACGATTTAAAAAGCTCCACGAACGGTAATTACCGTTTGAGGTATTTTGAAAATTTTGAGGGGTCTCTGAGCAATTGCTAGGTGCCTAAATAGCAACTTCCTTGCCACCTCTCAAAAAATGTTGGGCTTTATAAAGGTTTGAATCTATAATCTTCCCAAACTATATATATCAAGTTAATCAAACTTTCTACAAATATTTGTTCATGACAATTTTTTAAGTTGATTAATAGATCATATTAGACCTTCAAAAAGTTCAGATTATCCTAAAATGAGCTATAATATGCAAATAGTAGGTCATACTTTGAACTTCTAACTTTTTTAAAAAAATTGACCCAAGTTATTCAATAAAAAAGTTTGTATGTCTATGTTGGATTTCGTGCTTAATATATTGCCCATATTATTAAGAGAAAGATGTAAAATGGTCAATGTTAGAAAATATTATATTCATAATTTTGAAGAGTTCATTTTGAATTCAGGCTTAATGGATCTAGATTAAAGTAGAAGATTAGAGAGATTATGCATTGAAGGAGAAACCTAAAATAATTCATGGAACAAGGATCATTTTGGCAACTTAGATCACAAAATGGGGATTATAATTGAGAGACTGGACTATATATTTTCATCATAGTACTGAATTATTTCAAGAAACCATGATTAAACAGTGTGTTCTACAGTTTTGTTTTGTTTCTACTCAAGTAAAGTCTAAACAGTGTTTTCTCTGCTATGTGCAGAACATGGTATTAGGAGAGGTCATTTTATAAAGTAGTTGCAGCCTGCAGGCGATATATGATGAGGGAGTTATGCATCCAGGCTTTGTAGCTGGCTGGTTTGATTTTGAAAGAGGTCGGTTTGCATTGTGATTAATATTGAGAGTTTTTTTTAAGCAACATATATGCACAACACACTTAAGAGCAAACCATTCTATCTAGCTAAAACAAAAGCATCAAGAGAAGAAAAATGTAATTGGGACTTATATATATATATATATATATATATATATATATATATATATATATATATATATATATATATATATATATATATATATATATATATGGAATTTCTCTTCTACCCCACATTCTCTTCAATTGACACCCACCACCAAAAATTACAACATCATCTTATTACCAAAGTTTGATCCTATCTATTACCCACTATACCTTATCACCTTTTTCCACTATTACCCTCCAAAAAAGTTCTAAAGTTGGACCTTTCTCATTTTCAAAAAAAAAATAATTAACAATAATAATAAACGGAAAAAATCTAATATTTTATTAAAATTTACTAAAAATGATAAAAATACATCTTTAGTTTGAACTTTTTTTAGTAATCCATATTAGATTCACACAGCAAATTATAAATGAACCAATAAAAATATGAATTTTATAAATGCAAACATTTTTTTTAAAGGAAAATGCAAACATGGTAAACGTGGAGTATTGTTTATTGATGAGGATTGATCATGGACCACAACAACGGTATCGACAGTTATGTTACAATTATATTTACAGTTCTTATTTTTGTCATGTATCTCAATCTCATAATGTTATACCAAAAAATATATACATCCCATGCAAAATGATGAAATTAAAGCTATGCCTATATATGGTTGTTATATACAGTACTACGTACGTATTATCATGCATCCAGCAGGGTGTAAGAAAATAAAAGAAGGAAATCACTACTGTCAACTATATACTTTAACAATGACATAAGCTACAGTACTACTGTAGTACAAGGTGAAAAGTGAAAACTATGTTGCAAGGTGAAAACTATATAGGGTTGGTTCTCATTATCTGCTGGTGGTACTCGGAAATTAATATTACAGTATCAAACAACGCTATCATCCTGCACAAAATCAACTCCTATGTTAAATATCAGTAACGTATACCAAAATAATAGTACAAACTAAGTCATTTAGCTTAACTGGTTACGAGCTCCATTAAATGATGAATCATTTGGTTGAACTTGAATTTGATTTTTGGGTAGAACAATTCTTGCTCAGAATATACTGTTCACACGACAGAACTATAGATTATCAGAACCCTCTTCTCCCGAGAATGAAAGAGTTAACACAACAAAAGAAAGTGTAAATTTTTTTTTTTTGAAAGGATGTAAATATCTTAAATACACTTAAAAAATGTTATTATTCAGTAAAATTGTTGTCCAACGCTTTATATAAGATGGAGATGCCGTTTTGTTTTTTAATTAGTTTTTTTTTTTTTGTTAGAGAAAATTAAGGAAATAACGAAGAATTTTCTTTATTTCATTATCATTTTCAATGTCTCATATATTAAACATTTTACATCTGCTCACACACATGTAAAACTTCTTGATACAATTTTCAACGTGCACTAGTTCAAACATGTAAAACTTATTTTGTTGGCTTTTCACGGTATATACTCTACTTGTAAATCATATACTCTGTTTATTACTTGTTAAATCGTGTGTCAAATATATATATGCTCTATACTTGTTGACTAGCCCTTCTCATCAAACAGATTGTTTTTTATATGTATATGTACTAATTTTCACTAATTCAAATTCACTTTTTATTGGACACCCTCTTTGTAAATACTTATAATATAACAAAATCTCATTAAAAAGGTATCCCTTATTACTTCTAGACATTGAATTAATTAATATTATATATCAATGATACATATAATTACTCCTTCTTCTCATTTTAACTGTCGTTTTTTCAGATTGACCGCGATTCTTAAAAAAATAAATTAATTTAGTCGATTGCAATGGTAAAATTAATATCATTTATTAAAACACTTTTTTAAATTTTAGTGTAATAGTTACGTAAGGTGAAATTCAATAAATAAAAATATATTAATAAAAATAATAATAATTGTTATATTAGTATTCTAAAGTGATAATTATTTTAAGACTTTAAAAAAATGTTAAAGTAACAATTAAATGAGACGGAGGAAGTACACAAATTCATGCACTTGTTTATTCTAAATGCCACCGTAGGACATGGTATTTGGAGAGATTCCAAATGTGAGGTGATTGTGAAGCTAGTACAAATTAGTCGCAGCATGGAAGGTGATATATGACGAGGGAGTTATGCATATTCAGGGCTTTATTACTGAGTACAGAAGGATGCATACGGCTGGCTGGTTTGATTTTGAAAGAGCTATGAATATATTGTGATTGATAATGATAGATGATGGATGGAAATGGTTTCTCTTGGTTTTCTGCAATCAAAATGTTAGAGGTGGATAGCTTAGTTCAAAATGTTTGTGGGGTGTGGGGGGCTTTAGCCCTATTCTTAAATATCTTAAAAGTTAGGTGACGACAAATTCATTCAAAATTTGAACTTTTTCAAAATAAATTAATATAAAAATATGAAAATTTGACGCATATATCATATTCAACTTGTTAACTTATCAAATATAAACTTTTAATATTAGACATCAGCTATAGACTAATTTTTCATCTATCATTTAGTTTATCATATGTAAACTAATTTATAGCGCCTTAATTTTATACCAAACTAACTCTAAAGTTTATAAACTTCACAGAAAGGTTCTAAAGGTCCACATTTTAACCTTTTTATAGTGATTTATAGTAGATGCACCCAACAAATTACAAATGAACCAATAAAAATAATTAATTTTTTAAATCCAAACAAGGTAAACGTGGATTTTTATTTTTTTTTGAACGAACGTGAGTAATGTTTTTTTTCTTTTAAGGATTGATCATGGACTTCGACAACAATTTTGACATTTGCCAAAAATATATAATATCGACAGCTACCCTTTGTGTCACATTTATTTACAGTACTTTTTTTGTTTAGAGTAATTTATTTACAGTAGTGTTATATCAAAATAAATATATATACCTCCCATGCATTGATGAAATTGAAACTATATATGATGGTTTACGTAATATCGTGCATCCAACATGATAGTAAATGAAAAGCTGCAAAAAAAATAAAATAAAAGAAGATTATTACATGAACACAACGCTACCCCATCGAATGCTTGACGTACATAGTTGAGAAAGAAGGATATGACTAATGTCTACTATACTATAACAATGGCAGAAGCTACAGTACAC
The DNA here is from genome assembly GCA_958299785.1 of Medicago lupulina. NCBI lineage: Eukaryota > Viridiplantae > Streptophyta > Magnoliopsida > Fabales > Fabaceae > Medicago > Medicago lupulina. Next base: position 18,762,937 of record OY283142.1, on the reverse strand, counting down.
CTACCGTACAAGGTGAAACCATGCTACACATATATGTGTTGGTTTCTCCTTAGTCAACACGTTTATCTGATGGTGGTACATGGAAATTAATTTTACGGTGTCAAACAACACTATCACACCTGCACAAATCAACTCCTATGTTAAATATGAGTAAATATCATTTTTTTTTTAAATAATGAGTAAACATCAGTTAACAACAACAAAAAGAGAGATATTAAATCAATAAGTAAAATTAATGTATTTTCTCTAAATTTAAGAAAATAAAGAATTTTCTTTATTTTATTATCATTTTCAATGTCTCATTTATATAAATTTTTACATCTGCTCCCACATATATATTTTCTTACTTCCTGATACAATTTTCACCGAGCACTAGCTAATTCAAACACGTGAAACCTTTTTTATATAGGATTTTCATAGTGGCTTTGTCTAACATGCATAAATATAATGATTTTGTATCATGCATAAGTGTCCTTTTTTAGCAATTGAATCAACAAGTGACATCTCATTTGATCTAAGGGTTAATAGTGTTTTACCTCCCTGTATTTTAATTTTTTTTTGGATTTCGTCCATGTAATTTGAAGATTTTTGGTTTTGGACCTTCATGAATTTTGACTGTACAAAATCGAAGATATGGCAGGGGGTAAACCTAAATTTGTTCAAATTAACAGGGGGTAAACCGAAATATTCTCAAATTACAAGATGGTAAACCTAAATTTTCTCAAATTACAGGGGGTGAAATTTTCCATGAAGGTCTAAAACCAAAAAATCTTCAAATTACAAGGATGAAATTCAAAAAAAATATTTTACAGGGGTGAAAACCGGAAATGACTTATATTACAAGGGGTAAAACACTATTAACCCTTGATCTAATGATGAGATTTATTGACCCAATGATAAAAACTAACTTGTACAAGGTGTAAAATTTATCTCACTTGTGCATGCACCTATAGATTTGGCCATTCATGCTATATACTTGGAAATTATATACTCTATTAATTACTTGTGAAATTGTGTGTCAAATATACACTAAGGACACCAAAAGCTAATGACATCCAAGTTAAATTCAGTGTCGGTCCTATGCAAGTGCGAAGAAGGCCTTTGCACTAGGGTCTCAAAGTTTGAAGTCCTCAAGTTCACACAAAAAAAAAATTCTACCTACAAACAAAATCTGTCACTAAATGTCGTTTATTCATAGGTAAAAACATGAAAGACAACAATTTTACTATCAGTTATACATTTACATTTTCTGTAGGTAAATGTCTATATGTTAGTAGGTAAAAGTCATGATTGGTATGAATTGCCTTAACGAATGATTTTTTTTCAAACATGATGTTTGAACAAGGGGTCTGTTTTTTATATTTTAGCAGGACCTCCAATTTCATTGAGTCGATCCTGATCAAATCCATTAAATAATACTTAAATGTACTTTGAGTGATTAACAATTAATCCATAAAAAATATAAGCATCTAGTAACATCTTTTTAGCCTATGCTAGTAGTGTTGACCCTTCTACGATGCTACTTAGAATCCACGCTACTAAGATCGAGGTCGCTTTGACGCTACTTAGTCGGTGTTTGGATTGGTGTTTGACCATATATTCTTGCGTCCCCAATGCAAGTAAAACGTGAATTTAAAGAAGCCAACAATTGTAGCATTGGGCTAGACGTGAGTTTGTGCAAAATCCACCATTATTCCAAACACACCTTTAGCCTCAGCTTTGTTTGAATGTCATAGCTTTGGATTTAGAGTCGGATCACACACATATTTAAATTAGCGTCAACTTGAGACAAATGCTTAGCTTCAAGTTTTTATTGTCAACCACACGATTGGTGCTTGGCTGACGCTAAATGACATCTAAGCATCCAGTTTTTGCATGTAGCGCGGTTTATATCTGATGCTAAATAACATTTTTCTTCTTGTGGAAATTGTTTACACACATGAAATATAGCCGTTTAAATATAATAAAAAGAATTTACTAAATCGCATAATGTTTTACAATAGTATTGAAATATCAATGTTGTTTAATTAATTTCAATCATATACCATATCAAATTGATATATTAGATACTTCGGCAAAATAATTAGGTGTCATTTGGTGTGTAGAAAAGACATGATATGATAAAGATATAATAGGATAGTAACGTGATAGATATGTACCGTGTCATATGTTTGGCGCAGGCATGATAAGAAACAAGACTACATCCATGTTTATCTATAGAAAAGAACAAGTATTCTGAGAGCTGGTACATAGCATTAGAAAACACATTTTTTTCCGTAGAAAATACATAAACATACTTTTATCCATAGAAATCAAAGAAAGTAGTTGAAAAACACATTTTTTATTGTAAAATAAAATAAAAAGGAAAAAGAAATACATTTTTTTTAAAGAAACCAAACAAAAATATTGAAAAATTATAGAGAAACTATTCCAATCAGGAACTATAGAAGCAATAAAAAATAATTGAGAGAGAAACAATTGTGGAGGATTAATTCCAATCAGAAATTATTGCTTATACCTTTCAAAAATTCCAATCGAGAAGCAAACTGAAGCAACAATGAAAAAATATATAAATATGCAGCTTTTGATTCGCATGAAACATGAAGGATTATGGAGACGTAATTTAGGAGCAGAATCACAAAAATTAAAGGGGAAATTGAAAGGTATGGAGGCAGAATTAGGAACACAAATTGGTAGCTGAAGATTATAGAGAATGGACAATAGTGAGAGTGGAGTTCAGCTGTTGATGGGAGTTGAAGATGGGTCGAATAGAAAATATATGTGTGTGCGATATAGGTTTATGCTATCAAATTGCTAACTCAGTTAAAGTAAGGATTAAAATTACGAGCCAATGGACAATAGGTTTAATTTATCATTTTCTTATTGCATCAAATAAAAAATTTAATTACGATAGGATAAGTTTATCATATCTTATCCCTATCATGTGCACCATATGTGTATGCAGTAGGCCTAAGATTTTTCAACACCTCGCTTTCTTTCTATCTTTTTTAAGAAAATGCTAACAAATGTCTTTAGGACACTAGATAAGAAACAACTTTTTGTACATAACAGCTTAGAGGTGCATTCCCTTACATCACACTCATCTTATACAAGGGAATTCGATGTGAAAACATATATAATTGATTTGGTAGAATACATGTTGTGTTCTCTTTATTCTTTGACTTTTCAAATAATCTTGCAAATCTCTACACTAAGTATAAGACACTTCAATACCAACATATTCAGCAAACTAACAAGAATTAAACTTAAATTTCAACAAAATAATGACATTACATAATAATGATGCTACCTAAACATAACATTCTGGTTTTGGCAGAATCAAACTCTTATCTTCAAGCGATCTCAGCAACGTAACATATCCCCTCGTCGAACGTTGGACATTCATACCAAACGTATTCTACCCTCCTTGTGCCTTCGGGGTTGAGTCCTTGGTTGATTTCATTCAGTTGATCCTTCAGACCTTTTAAAGTGACATTAATGTACCAAATATTTAACAACCGAAGATTTCCACTGTTGAAGCGTGCTTGATTACTGAATAAATTGGTCATTGTTTTAGATCTACACTATAAAAAATTTAACAATCAATGAAAAATTTATTCAAACATTTCATCTAACACTTGGAGTGCAAATTATATATAAACCCTAAAACTCAAAACTACAACATAAACATACAAACACGTAAACACTTAATCAACTTAAATCTACTCTAAAAATGAATCATAATATCTTACCGATAAACATTTAATTCATTTTTTTTTATAAAAAAAACAAAATTTAAATCATCCTAAAATTAAAATTATAAAAAAAAAAAAAAACAATAGCACTAAGATTAGTTACTTATAATTTTGAGAAAACTAGTGTTATGTGTGGTTAATTACCAACTACCTTGTCAAATCATGAGGTTTTTCAATTTCATATAATATATTGACAGATTTTAATAGAATTTGATTTTAGCAATCAAATCAAAAAATTTCTTTTACTACTTTATGTAAGATTGAGGTTGACTAAATATTAACGTATCTGGATATTTTTATTTCTTGTGTTAATATTTGGTTATGGATTTTTATTTCTTGTGTTAATATTTGGTTATGGATTTGATTTGATCTTTTCACTTTGACTCTTTTTTTTTCTCTAATATCGTTGTCATAACCAAGTTATAAGTCTTATTTATATTTTTTGTTTTGACCGTTGTATTGTGTGTGATCTTATAAGTTTTTGTAATATTGACAATAATATCAAATCTCGTATTTAATATTATAAATAGTGAATGTTATCTAGCAATACATCAATGTTATCCAAGTTACAAAAATGTCAAGTGATCTAATGACATTTTTCATGATAATGTTCATGTGTACAATTACTCTTTTGTCCTCATATCTATATTGAACATAAGACAGATTTTGTCACCCTTGTATAAATCAATATTTATATTTCTTGATCTTGAAATATATTGAATAACGAACAAGTCAAATATCTCATATTGACTTAATTCGGCATGATCATGCAATTTTACAGTCATATTCAATCGAGAGGTCTGTAGATTTATCTTCTGTTATGAAGGAGAGACAAATTTCATCTAGGACACTCATGTCCCTCAACGTGATTTGTCAAGTGTCCATTAACCAACATTATGGTTATCCTGTTAGAGACAACGTTTGAATGACAATAAAAAACTTGATTCCACATTTCCTTAAACTGTCATAATCGGCGGTCGATTTGGAGAAATCGGGGCCCAATTTTGGGTGTTGTTTTGAGACTTATGTCTCGTAGAAAATTGGCGCCTGATTTTTGCTGATGCAGAAAAAGCAAAAACGTATTTTCAGCATGAGTTTTGTTCCAAATTTTGAGGAATGCTTTTGCTATAAATATAGACCTTGTATCATATGAAAAAAGAGAGTAAAGAGCCAGAAAATAAGGGTTTATAAGCCAACATCAAAACTAGGGTTTGTAGAGAATTCTCTTGGTAACAAACACTAGGGTTGGGATTGATTCACCTTGGAGAAACACTATTAGGATTGAGTTTCTTGGTCAAGGGAAGAGATTCGGGACCTTGGGTAGAATTAGGTTTGAAGACTTATTCTTGCAACTCTTTGATATCTCTTTTGTAAAGTTACTCATGATTATAGTGGAATGGAGAACTGCTCTCTCCCTCAGACTAGGTCAATATCAGACCGAACTGGGTAAACAAATTTGCTTGTGTTCTTTCTCTTCTCTCTCGTTGTTTTAACTTTTTCTTGTGTTTATAATTGCTACCCACATTGATATTGGTTGCTTGATTAATTTGCTCCACACATCAAGTTTTATTGGTGTGATTTTTAACAAATTCACAACAACTCATAATATTTATGCATATGTATAGACTTAATATCTCATATTCATGACCCATGAGATGCGGTCATCAGTCTACATACATAATAGTCTCTACGCTTTATTATTATCACATCTATACTAAAGCTCGACTACGAATACATTTAATAATAACGTTATTTTTGTTAATGTAATATCATGATTAAGTCACAGTTAATATTCCATCACATGAACTATCTATTCTAAAGACTTTATTAATCTTACAACAATTATAATAAAGAATGTTATATTTTATTTAATAATAAAAATCATGATACATAACAATAACATAAGTTTAACATAAACTATTGATCTCTATAGCTTACACCAACACATCACTCGAATGAACTTTCTAAATCCTATTAATTTCTTTTGTCTTGGAAATGCTAGCCTAAGTATGAGATACTATTATCTTTCGTATCAATTAATCTATTTCTAGTAAAAAGAATAAGTGGCTAACCAAAATGGAATCCTATTCTCATTGCCACCATGTTGGTGTGACCTATTAAGAATAAATATCCATTACATCCCAAATGTTCTTAGGCTATTCTCATGATTCAAACCTTTTGTCTAGCCTTAAATTCTCATCAACCTTCCTTCACTCTCTCTTATCATTGCCTAAATTTTGATAAGCAAAATTAAGATTATGGAAAGAAAATAATTAAGATTAACGAAATCTTGTCATATGACTACTTTACATGATCCCAATATTATGGGAAATACTCACTCATGATAATGATGAGCATAACTAAATAAGATAAAATTAAGAGCTTTACTGAACACAATGCAATTTTACAAGAGTTTTATATGTTCTAATAAAGTGGTTTCAAACCAAGTCTCAGCTAGCTCTATTTATAGCCTAAGCCTCATAAATTCGTGAACCTTATGAGTTATAAACATTAAAAATGGTTTAAACACAATGATCATCTAAGTTCTGCAAAAAAAAAAAAAACACAAAGTTTAATTCCTTGGGTTATTATGGTTCGTAGCCATCCATTACGGTCGGTCATAGCAACTAATCATTCAATGCTTTGATATTTGACTTCCTTGTTTCTTTGGTGATGATTTTGGGTGTTTAATCCATGAAATTTGAATTGTTTCCTTGGTGATTGAAGTCTTTCATTATCAACTTTTTGCATAATTACGAGAATACTTAATTTCCAACATTCATTCTTTTATTTGGTAAAATGTATATGGACTTTAGAAATGGGGTCTATCATTTTGGAACTATAAATTGGTGGGATTCACATGTATTTCACCAAATAAAAAGGAGTGGGTGTTGCTATCAGCCAAACATCCATTCTTTTATGGACGTATGTCCATTTCAGTCCCTCGCATAAAATGCAAAATCTAAGCTAGTCATCGACAAAAAACGATTCTTTTTAGTCTCTTACAAAAAACAAACCGGGCCAAAATAGTATATAAACCAATATCAACTATATTGCAAGTGGAAGAATATAAGCCTAATCACGGTTCAAAAATAAGAAAAATAATTCGGTTGGAGAAAAATATTGACAAAAGGACTAATGTGGCCCTATTTATTTTTGAAAGGAACTAAAGAGAAACTATTTTTTGCCGAGGACCAATCTAGACTCTAAGTTTTGTGTGAGGGACTAAAATATGTCTTCACTATTCTTTTAGTGAAATGTAAGTGGATCCTACCATTTTAGGAATCGACATGAATATCATCAAATAAAAAATTTAATATCCGGAAGAAAATATAAAAGGAAGTGTTGTTAACTTTGGAGTGCTTTATCATCGAGGTAGCTTTTGACATTTTCATCGATTGGGTTGATATACCTCTTTAATATACACACTCAATATATCGTTGAATAATCTAGTGTGAGACTTGTTATTTCAACATTATATCAATTAGATACTTCCTCTGTCCCTTAATATAATCCCCGCCCTTTTTTTTGTCCTTAAATATAACTCCCTTTTTAAATTACAAGACACATTAATTATTTTTTTCATATATACCCTTATTTAATACTACTACTAATTCTAAAATTACAATAAATTGACTTTTCATATTATCTCTTTAATGAGGGTAATTTTGTAAAATTGTACTATAAAACAGACACATTAACTAAACCAACAACATTTCTTAAGAAATGTGAAAAAAGCAATAGGTGGCTATATTAAGGAACGGAGGGAGTATGTCTGAACAGAATAATACAAAACCATAATTGATGAAATAAATTTTCTCTGGAAGGGAAATACGTGCTTCCGACTTCGTATTAACTACCTGTCTCCATATTTATTTTCTTGGTTAAATTTACAGATCTTAAGATTAATGCACGGGTGAATCCAATGCTGCAATGCAACCCAGAAGCTTCGTGCTATCAATACGTATCTTACTCCAACTAACACTAATAGTATAGTAACTTTTTTTGAAAGAAACAAACACTGTAAAATCAGTTTTGGCTGACTTCAATCCGCACGAAAACAATTAATCATATGTCAAATTATTTAGTTATTCAAATAAATCCAACCATAGATTTCCCAAATTCAATTTGTTTATTTAACAAACTCAATTTTAACTCAAACTTTAATGATTTATAAATCAATTTTAACAAGTTAATGATCAAAAATATATTTAATGATTTATAAATCAATTTTAACAAGTTAATTATCAAAAATATAGTTTAAACTATTTTCTAGTTTGTTCAGTTTATACAATCATATAGTATAAGTTTCTTCCAACTTAATTAAAAGTCATCGGGTTTGAATTTAGCTAGCCTTGCAAAGACATAAATATTTAACTTTTGAAAGAAAAAATAGAGAATGTTAATGAGTATCTTTGAAATATTGGTTAAAGTGCTAAAATTAATAAGTTTGTATAAAAAAAAAGTAGTGTAATTATTGCTATGACAAAATAAAAACTTATATTTACAAGAAAAGGTTTCTATTATGTTTAAAAAAAAGACAAAGTTCTATTAGGGTTAAATATGTTTTTGGTTTCTATAAATATGTCAACTTTTCATTTTAGTCTCTTTAATAATTTTCTTCAACTTTTAGTCCCCAAAAAAATTTCATCTTCACTTTTGGTCTCTCCTTTAAAGTAAACTCATATGTAGAATTCATATTTTTGAATAAAATTTTGCAGAAAAATTTATAATATTATAAGAATCTCTTGCAAAAAAATTAGAATTTTTTACCAAAACATGAATTTTTATATTTTTTTGTGGTTAAAAATTCATATTTAATTTATGTATTGTTAAAAAATTCTATTTTTTTTGGAGAGATTTTTAAAATATTCTACACGTTTCTGCACAATTTTATTAAAAAAATACAAAAACTGACTTAAAAATATGAATCAAAAGAAGTGATTGAAAATTTTCTAGAGACTAAATATTGAAGAAATTTTTTAGAGGGACTAAAACGAAATTTTGATATATTTATTAGGACTAAAAACATATTTAACATTTTCTATTAATAGATTCCTTAATCAATATTCTTAAGGCACCGATTACCAAGACCCAAGAAAAATACTTCATCCCTTTCACAATACATGTCACTTTTGGAGAATAATTTTGTTTCACTTTACTTGTTACTTTCAAGTTTCAATGCAACATTAATATTTGTTTATCAATAATACCTTTACTTATTTATTGTAGAGAGAAATAATATAATGAAATAATAAATAGGTAAAAGTATTATAGAAAAAACACAGAATTTCATCAAAAATAACAAAATTTATTTGATTTCTTGTATGTGTAATTTTCTCAAAATCGACAAGTATTATGAAACGGAGAGAGTAATATAACATTTTCTATTAATAAATTCCTATTAATAAACGAAGAGAATAGTATATAAAAATTTTAGAGCGATTAAAACAAAAAATTGATATATTTATAATTACCAAAAACATATTTAACATTTTCTATTAATAAATTCCTTAAGTAAGATCCAAGAAAAATAGTGTAAATGTACAAACAATCTTATTTCTACTTCTACGTCACAAATAGAAAGGACATAAAAAAGATCCTCGTGAGTTTAACTCAGTTGGTAGAGATATTACATATTATACGTAGGAGTTAAGATTCGAACCCCCAAATACTCTACTTCTCTACAATTAAATAATGTGAGTTCTAGTCATCGTTACAAGAAAACAAAAACAAAAAAGAGATAAGAAAGCAAATTCTTTATGGGAAAGAGTTCACACTAAGAATAAAAGAGGTTAATAAATGCCGGTTCAAATTTAATATCCACTTAAAGACTTACTGTCTTGTTACAACGAATCGCCTATGGGAATGTGAATGCAAACTGAGCAAGAGGATTTTTGTAGGCTGTAGCAGTTCTTTCTCCCAAATGAAATAACAAAAGTAATGCAGTAATAGTTTTTAGAAAAAAGTTTTCTATTATTTATAAAATTTGCGAATTTAAAATAGAAATTTTGTATTAAAATTTGTATATTTATTATTATTAAATATAATTTTTTTAATACATAATTGTTGTTTTCCAAAATAAAGTTATTATTATTAGTTGTTTTAATACGTGTAATGTTTCACATGTTAGACAAATCCTTTAGAAAATGCTAAAAAGGAACAAATTAACTTTAGAAATTGTGCATTCAACAAAATTAAAACAACAAAAAGAACATTTTGTACACAAATTCATCAATCATTTATGATTTTAAATCGTTAATAAATTTAAAGACACTTGTTAACATGACTCATACTACCTGCGTCCTTATATATAAGACCCTTTTACCAAAATTACAGGATTTAAGAAAGTGGATTTTTGCATTAAAGTTGTTTGTAATCACTTTTGTTTTTACAATTTTATCCTTTAAGAAAAATAGTTGGTTTATATTTTCAACATGTTATTTATTGCTGATTGAAGAAAAAGATGTAGAATAAATAGAGGCATGTATGTAAAGAAATAGTTAATGTACTTGAAAATAACAAAAGGATCTTATAAAAAAGGACAAAAAAATTTCTCAAAAGAGTCTTATAATTAGGGACGGAGATAGTAGTTTCTTTGAAGGAACAAAATTAATAATAGTTAAAAAGTTAATATATGTTGTTTAAAGTTTAATCCGCACGATGCATTAACTTTTTAATTATCCTTTTTATTTATATTTAAGAGCATAAGATTTCTTCTCATGAATCAAATTTTAGAGCATAAGACCTCAGTGGTTGTTGACTTTTGAGATAATTCTAACTTCATATTCCATCCGTTTAAAATACATGTCTAAGTCAACCACTTCACATATGTCAATGCATAATTTTTACCATTAATATCTTTAATTATCTTAAGTAAAAAATTATAAAAATTTAATATTTTGAAAATATTTGTCGAGACAAATCAAACAACATCTTACATGCTAATATTTGTATTTATACATTAGTTATAAATTATGGTCAAAGTAAGTCAAGTGAATAGTGCACATTGCAAAAATTGGACATGTATTTTAAAACAGATGAAGTAATTTATATATATAATATAAGAAAATGATAACAAATGTTAATGATTCCTTAAGAAAAAAAAACAAATATTTTAATGACATTTATTAAAAAGTTACGGGAAATACTAACAAGTGCTTTTGGGGCATTTGTTAAGAAGTTTAAAGAGAAAATTTTGTCTTGGGAATGATAAAAGTAAAACGAGAAGAGATAGGGTTATTTCGCTTGGGGTCAGAGACATCAACAAAGCGTAACAACTGCAATCTCTCAATCGATTAACAGATTCTAGCTTTTTTAAACGATATTATCACAATCACTCGACAATATCATTCGTGTCCAAATGAAATCATTATTTCTAAGTGATCGTTTAAACATCGATTTCCCAAACATTTAAACGATCACAAAGTCGATTGGATAGTTTAATCGACGATTTCCCAACCGATTAAATTACCCAAAAGCATTAAGTTCTAGGTTAAAAGTGATTATCAAATATTAACATCCATGTCTAGAGTGATAACTTAAGATAGATTGTTATTCTATTTCTAGATTCAAAAGTATATGTCTATATCATTTTAAATCTCAATAAGACATTAAATGCAAGAATAACAACAATATTGAATAAATAAGCTAGAGCCATATATTAAAAGATTACATAATAACTTGTTTGAATACCTCAAAACCACAAGAATAGATGTAGCTACATATGTCTATGATAGCTTTGCAAAGGATGAAGAAGAGATGAAGATTCAATGACAAGATCCATGATGTCTCAACAAATCTTTGCTTGAATCTACTTCTAACTACCTTGCTTTGTGTTTCTCTCTCTAGAAATTGCCCTAACCTCTCTCTAGAATGCAGAAAATATGAATAAAACAGTAATTATCCTTTGGAAAGAGAAGAGAAAGCTATTTATATGGGCTGAAAACGTGACTTCTCGCTTAAACGAGATGCACTTCGCTTAAGCGAAGTGCCTGAAAATCCAAATCTGGCCATTGAAGAACTGCCACGTGGCCCTTATCCTGTTGCAAGATGAACTTCGCTTGGAGCGACCTAGAAGCAAGATAGAAGCGAGGCTTTCCTGATGCATTCTGTCTAAATCTCGCTTAAGTGAGCTGAAGTCGCTTCAAGCGAGATGTTGTATTCTCATGAGCGAAGTGAAAGCGGGATGAAAGCAAGGTTCCAATGTTGTTCTCTGTCTAAATCTCGCTTAAGCGAAACGATCTCGCTTAAGCGAGATAACCTTTCTCCAGAAGCGAGCTGGAAGCGAACGGGGAGTGAAATCCAACGGTGCTCTCTGCCTAAATCTCGCTTACGCGAGTTGAAGTCGCTTCAAGCGAGATTTGCTTGACAAGTGAATTCTTGATCCTTGCTTGTCTATTTCCTGCACAAATTGAGGAGAGTAAGGCATTTTAAATGGCAAAATTGAAACAAATGTTAGCTTTTCCTTAGCTAACTTGCAAAATAAGTTACTAAAATGTCTAAATTATCACATGAAATATACTACTTTCGAGCACTTATCAGACTTATATTAGATGGGGGTAAAACACTATTAACCCTTTTTTTGTCTTGCTTTCCATACAAATTAACCAAGATCATGACAATCACTTAACAAACCAACCATCTCCACCGTATTAGCTACTTTCATGTCGAAAAGTATGTTATTCCGCTTCAATCAAATGCACAAACTATTGATAACTAAACTATATGAGATTCTTGCTAAAAAAAAAAAAACTATATGAGATTTTTTTTTACTAAAAATAGAAAATGTTCATATTTATTTAAACCTTTTTTTTGGAGTCACTCCTTAAAATTAAATATGCTCTTTAAATAACAACCATTGTTTAAAATTGTGAAAATTCATAATATAAAGAACAAATTAGACTAATTATTAGGTATGGAACTTGGCTATATGTTTATGCAAAGTAAATATGTCAGATGTCTTGTAGATGAAAAGATATTATATTTGGTGCTACATTACATGTTAATCTTGTCTTGTAAGAAACGTTAAGTCGGTTTGTTTAAATACACATATTATACAACATTTGGTGCATCATTGTATTTTCGGTTGAAAGGTTGATTACATTCATATACTTTACCAAACGGTAGTAAATGAAGATGAAAAAACTAAATGTGTGAAAACTTAATATTGTGAGTGCAAGGTATGGAACCCCACAAAATTAAATTCAACACGTCTAATAGGTATATATGCATAATGCTCTGTCCAAAACTTAGCTTTAAAAATCATTGACAGGTCTTTATTAATGATGGAAATTCTGTTGCACAAATATTGTCCTATGTCCATGTCTATTGGATTTTTTCTTGTGGGGATGCTTTGATGGCCTATCATATAATATCTAACTCAATTTTTATGTATATATATATATATATATATATATATATATATATATATATATATATATGAGTTTTTGCTGGAAGACACCTTTTATGAATGTGTTTTTTAGCAAGTTTATAACTAAAAAGTGGATAATCACACCTTGAGGTATGAGTTGTTAAAAGACACATTTATGGGTGGATATATATATATATATATATATATATATATATATATATATATATATATATATATATATATATATATATATATATATATATATAAGGTTTGTTAACTTAGATTAACAAAAAATACGAAGGTCCAAGTTAGCAACTAGCAAGTGAGCACCTTTTCAATTGAACAAAAATATCTTTCACTTTTATTATTTAAATTAACACTAATAACTTGAGGGTTACTTTAGTAATTTTTATTATAAAATATATGTTTTTATTTACAAACATTATAAAATATATGCTAACTTGCACCAATTTGCTAACTTAGACACACTTTTGTTATGAACATATTTATGACACAATTACAAACATTAAACAACACAACAACAAAAAAGAAAAAGACAACGATTTTGTTTTGACAACTTAAAAAAAATGATTTTGACAAAAAACTGTTACAATTTTATTTTGAATTACATAATTATCCTTTGTTTAATAATAGCTTATATCCTTCGTTTAATAATAGTTTTTAACAGTAGTAGGTGGATACTTTTGTCCAAATAAAAATGTGCACATTTGCCAACTTGATCTTTCATGTTTTTTAGTTGGTCTAAGTTAACAAACCTACATATACACACTTATGCACAAATACTATCCATGTATATCAACTAGAAATCAGTACGTGCCAAGACTTTTTTAATGGAGTGCAAAAATATAAATATCTTTTTTTTTTGAAGAGGCTAAAATGAAATATATTACCACAACAAAATATCTTTTCTAGCACAAGGTGTACCAAGGAAAGACAACAGTGTCAAACAAATATTTACAAAGAAAAGCAACTAGGCAATGAATACAAGAAAAGAAATTACTATTAGCCTATGCCCAGAATGGTGAATGGACTCTGCCACCAACCATGAAAATTGAAGGGAAGAGAAGCAAATTCCGCCTTCAACCACATGAATGCTAGTGACTTAATCGTATCAACCACCTGCAAAATTGAGCATTCTTTGCCTTTGAATAATCCGTTATTTCTTTCTTTACAAATTTCCCACGCAGTTGCAAACCAAATAACCTGTACAATCGATTGTCTCGCTTTAGCGCCAACACCACCTGAAGTGAACTAATTAAAATGGTCCGGAATAGCAAACGAAGTGACCGACGAAATGCCCATCCACCGATAAATAACATGCCAAACAGTCCCAAAAATATCACAATGTAAAAATAAATGTGAAGAAGTTTCCTCAAACCCGCATCCACCAACACACATATGAGAGTCATTAACAATAACACCACGACGAATAAGATTATCCTCTGTAGGCAACTTATCTCGAAACAGACGTCAGGCAAACAACACAGCCTTAAGAGGAACATCTTTATTCTAAAGAGATGATACAACCACTTTAGGATGAGTGTACGGTTGGAGAGTCAAACAATTATAAGCACTCGGAGGAAAAAAAAAAAGAGATGTTTTCAAATTTCATAGCCATCGATCATCTTTGTCAATCTGCAAAATCACATTGCGAAGTAATAATATATATTAGTATTTAGCAGCCCTTTTTTTTTTTGTTACATATAGTAGTAGTCCTTTTAATTTAAAGTAAATATTATGATCGTTATATTACTATCCGTTATATATTCAGATACATACCGGTATGGAAAATAAAGATACAGAACCTCACTTAAAAAGTCACGTACAGGGCATCATAATTACTACTTAATTGTACAACCATATGCCATACATTTATCCTCTATATATAACGTCACCCTCCTAGATGTTCTCTATCATTGAACAATTTATTTGGTTGTGTCTTACACACTGTCTTTTATTTGACTATCTTTGTGCAATAAATCTTCCAAAACATTCACTGGTTGGTTTTGTTCTATAGTCTAGAGTTTGAAAAATGGGTAGGTCACCTTGTTGTGAGAAAGTTGGATTGAAGAAAGGACCATGGACTCCTGAGGAAGACCAAAAACTCATAGCTTATATTGAAGAATTTGGTCATGGAAGCTGGCGTGCATTGCCTTCCAAAGCTGGTTGGTATTTAATATATTTTCCTTCAAGATATATATGATATTATATGTTGTGTATATAACTCTTACTAATTTTTTTTTGATAAAAGGGCTTCAAAGATGTGGAAAGAGCTGCAGACTAAGATGGACTAACTACCTTCGACCTGACATAAAAAGAGGAAAGTTTAGTTTGCAGGAAGAACAAACTATCATTCAACTTCATGCCCTTCTTGGAAATAGGTAAATACACACTTTCCCACTAGCTGAGCACATATAAAGCAAAAATAACCAACACTCTCTCATAGTATACTCCAGTTAGTTACCACATGAATGCTTGGTACTCACCCTAACTTGGAAAGTTGACCACTAGTAGTTTATGTAGCTTTTATATATGGATATGTTGCAATAACCAACATGTTGTTCATAGTCTCTCAAAAGAGTCTTAACTTAGAACAAAAAGTCCTTATTTCTCTCTCTTAAATTTAATATCTTCAATATACGCACTACTTTTAACTAACATATAACTGATCTATATGATAAGGTACTCAAATACGTAAACGATAATAAGATGAGTTATGATCATCTATATTTAGGTTCCTCTAAATTTCTCCATTTCAAAAGATAAACACATAAAAAAGTTTGAAAAAAAATTAAAAAAAATTAATGGTGATAGAACACACTAAATGGTGGGATATACTATCTATTTTTTGTGTATATCTCTCTAAATAACATCGAGGATAATGGATATTTTGTATCTATAATGACATTGAAGAGGCAAAATGTTGACGTACATTCTTAAGTTTTACATTTGATATAACTCATCCTTACATATTTAACTTTTAAAATGAATATTATGTCATTTTTTAATTTTTATTACTCTTTTCAAGTATTAGTACTTTTTTACAGTGGAGTTAAATTTTTCCATTAATAACTGTAGCAGTGAGAGTGATGTGAAAATGATTTGCGTATGTTTTTGTTATGATTGATTTGCACACAGATGGTCAGCCATAGCAGCTCAACTTCCAAGAAGAACAGACAATGAGATCAAGAACTATTGGAACACACACCTCAAGAAAAGACTAACAAGAATGGGAATAGACCCTACAACTCATAAGCCAAAAACAGATCACACAACTGGTAGTAGCACCTCTCAGTACACCAAAGACTCAGCTAACCTAAGCCACATGGCTCAGTGGGAGAGTGCTCGTTTAGAAGCAGAAGCCAGACTTGTTAGAGAAACCAATAAACTGAAAGTTCAAAGACAACTTGAGTTTGAATCCTCTAAACCACAGCCACCTGCAAGACTTTTTCTTAACAAAATCACACCATTGATTCAACCTTCACTTCCACCTTGTCTTGATATCCTCAAAGCATGGCAAAGTTCATGGTCTAAACCAACAACATCAACAACCAAAGAGGATTCAAACAATAACAACAAAAAAATGCATAGTATGTATGCTATGATGTTATCCAATGATGATCTTGAATCTCCAACATCCACTTTGAACTTCCCTGGAACAACCTTGCTTCCTTTACCTCTTTCTGTTCCTATGACAAACAATAATGTTGAACCATTTAATCAAAGTTTACTTCCTTTAACCAACAGCACCAATAATGATGATGATGATGATGATGAGATATGGAGACAATTCAATTTAACTAAGCATAACACAGAAGCTGGTCATGATCATGACAACAATAACACCATGTTGAACTTTCAGCAAGATGATGATATTATGGCGGCTGTGGAAGCATTTAGATCAAGCGGTGGATTTGATAATAATATCAATACACCTCCTACTGCAACCAATGTTCTTCAAGCTCTTGAGGGTGGTAATCAGGATGGAGGCATGATGTGTAACGTGAATCTCGAGGAGAATAAGCATTATTGGAATAGCATACTTGGTTTGGTTAATGAATCTGATGAAATGAACATTGTCCTATAATGAAGCTATAGATCATAGGTTTAGCTAGCTAGCTATAGTAGCTGTTTGGCTATAGGGAGTACTTAATTAGGATAGGTCAATGAGTTGATAATAATGCAATGTCGGCTTCATTTGGACCAAAAAACATTTCTTAGTTGTTACCTTAGCTTCTTCTTTGTAGTTGTTGTTTTAGGAAAGAAAAAAAATAATGTTGTTTGAATAGTATTTATGATCAATTTGAATAGTTTACTTTAGTGAGAAATGTATCATGTATCCTATCATAAATTTTAAAGATTACTTCTATATAGGATGCCGTGCGTTATCCCTACTATCTATGTTACATGTCAATAATTATATTGACATTTCTTGCTAATAAACTCTATGAAAGAGTTATTAAAACAAGGTCAAAAATATTTTTGTTACGTACGAAGTCATTCGTGTTAAAGAGTCTTACATCAGAAAAAATAAGGCATGAACATGTGTTTATAAGTAAGGGTAATTTTCATCTCAAAAACTGGTTTTATGGAACATAATATTTAAGATGGTATTAGAGTTTCTCCAAGATCTATTGGTCACCTGTTATCAGGTTTTCGCTATCAGGTCGCCCATCATTTATGTACACAAACTAAGCCCAATAGAACAGTCGTGAGGATATGTGTTAGAGAGTCTTACATTAAACATTTTTGTCTCACAAACCAGTTTTATAAGATTGTGTTAGACTTAAACATGATTTTAAAATATCATTTTAAATAATGAAAATATAAACTTCAAGGCTGCGTCTATAATTGGACTATCAATTCTCTTATTTTCTAAAAGAAAAGAAAAAGTGCATCTAGAATGAGAAAGTACACAACAGAACCATCTACTTTATAAAAGAAATAAAAAGGTAGCTTCTAAAAAAATAAAAAAATAAAAAGGTCACAGCCCATGTATTTATCATTGTATTTGTGTGTATATTTAAACATATTCACTATTTTCTAAAGAGAGGTTGTACGTAATCACGATATTAATGGTTTATGTGAGTTTAATTCAGTTGATATATATATGAATCTTTGAACTTTAAATATCCAACTTTTTTTTAAAGGAAAATACACTACTTATTAACCTAAAAATGTGAATTTTTAGTTAATAAACTACTTAAAAAAAATAATTGTATATTAGTTACTTTCGTACTATAATAATTGTCATACGATGAAAAAAAATATAGTATAGCAAAATAATTGTTATTTTTTTATATTCGATGTGATCATAATTATTATTATTTTTAATTATACTCTCTATAATTATGTGCTATAATAAAACAAACAAACGTGTAGGACAAAAGGAGTACATTGTTGAAATTTTATGAAACTTAACAAAGTTTGGTAGAATCTTTTAGTGATTGCGTACTGTGCTGTGTCACTGCCAAATTAAGAAGTTGCATTAAATAGAAATTAAATATATGAGTCGGTAGGGCAACTATCTACTCTTTGTAAATGCTTGATTTTTTTTGGTCAAAAAAAATAATAAAATTAAATTAAATCAAGTATCCTCACATACTTATGCTTGATTTGGATGGCCTTCGTTAAAATTGTATTTTAAAAATCACCTATTTATTCATATATTTATTTTTTGGGATTGAATCAAGTATCCTCACAACCGTAAAAATTAAACTTTTGTAAAAAAAAAAAAAAAAACCTTTTAAATTGAGTAGGACCATAACAAATGACAACATTTTCTCTTAATAAATTTAACATTGTTGCATTCTTATGGCTAAATTTAAACATAATACATCTAATTAAGTTGAAAAAAGATCATTCACTGTCTCATCCAAGTCTAGAAGGGAGAGTGTTCATTTGGATCGATTGGAAGCAAGACTTGTTAGAGAAACCAACAAAATAAAAGTTCAAAGACTACTTGAATTTGAATCCTCCAAACCACTCATTCAACCTTCACTTCCACCTTGTCTTGAATTTCCAACAGCCACTTTGAACTTCCCTGGAACAACCCTGCTTCCTCTTCTGCTCTTCCTGTTTATGTCCCCCTATGACAAACAATAATATTGAACCATTCAATCAAAGTTTACTTCCTTTAACTAACAGCACCAATAATGATGCTGATGAGATATTGAAACAATTCAATTTAACTAAGCATAATATATATGAAGCTGGTCATAGTCATGATAACAATATCACTATGTTGAACTTTCAACAAGATGATGATATTATGGCAGCTGTGGAAGCATTTAGAGCATGTGGTGGATTTGATAATAATATTAATACATCTCCTACTTCAACAAATATTCTTCAAGTTCTTGAGGGATGTGATCAGGAAATTTGGATGGAACCATAATGTGTAACGTGAATCTCGAGGAGAACAACCATTATTGGAATAACTACTTGGTTTGGTTTGGTCGATGAATCTGATGATATGAACATCCAATAATGAAGCTATAGATCATAGGTAGAGCTAGCTAGCTATAGTAGCTGTTTGGCTATAGAGTACTTAATTAGGATAGTTCAATGAGTTGATAATAATGCAATGTCGGCTTCATTTGAAAAAGAAAAAAAAAATTCTTCTTGATTAGAAAATACTTATAAATTATGTTAAAATAAGTATATATGACGTGTTATCTAAATATTTTGCAAAACACCATTACTTTTGATTAGATAATACTTATAAGTCTGATAATCTCTCTCTTATATGTTTATTAAATCTAAATATAAACACGAGAATGTCTCTCTCATGTAGTACTCTCTTCATCACAAACATGTATGTGATTCCATCTACGTAAAATTAAATTATAGCATGAAGAGTGCTAGCAACATGCTTAAAAAAATGGCACTTAAAAAAATAGGTCCCGTATAGCATGAAGAGTTATAACATGAAGAGTATAGCATGAAGAGAATTTGCCTTATTATAAAATGACACTTAAAAAAATAGATGGAGATTAACACAAATTTTGCAACATGTCCTATTTTTTTGGGTAAAATTCAATGTAGGTCCGTATAAATTTATTTTCACAACCAATAAAAGAAATGTTTGAAAAGTGTATGTTATTATTTTCAATTAAAAAAAAACACGTACGTACGTATATTTATTGAAGCTCCGAGCATTGTATTCTTGCAGCATATAGCCATCACAAAGGAGACAAATAAGCAAAACCAATTAATAAGAAATTCGTACCCTCCTAGCTTGTTTATTTTGCACCAAAGAGAGGCAATAAAATTAAATACCATCGCAAATTGTCTTCTCTTCTCCAACCATAGTGATTAGTGACGTTTCGAAAATAGATTACGGCATTCCACTTACTCTGTAAAAATATTTTATATTTTCATCTTCTAAAATTAGTGTTAATATTACTACGTAAAAGTGAACGTGCAAAAAGAGTATATTGCTGAAATTTTATGAAACTTAAAAGTTTGGTAGAATCTTTTAGTGACTCCGTGCTACTGCTGTACTTTTTTTGGTTAAATTTTTTTAATTTGGTTTAAGACTCCGTGCTGTACTGTCACTGCCAAATTAAGAAGTTGCATTAAATAGATAATTAAACATATGAGCTGGTAGGGCAAGTGTCTACTCTTTGTACAATGCTTGATTTGGATGGGGATGGCCATGAGCTTTGATTGCTTGGGGGTTAAAATCCAACGCTATTGGAGTTTTATAAATCATTTTCTTTATTCATATATTTGTTATATAATCACTTTATCCTTTCTGATTTTGATAAAGTCGTTTTATTTTTGAAAAATTACTTTGGACATCTATACACACATACACATCTTGAGAGAAGAAACAATAGATGAATGAGATATATTGGTGATGCCAAGGAGAGAGATAAAGATAAAATAAAGTGTTGAATGAGTATTTGAGAATTAGATGTATCAAAATGAATTTTGAGTTTAATTATATACGATGTCTTTTTTGAAGGGTGTACAAAAATTTTACACATCTATTTAACGATGGGTTGTCACGTCAATTAATGATGTATAACAAATTATGTACTCTTAATTCATTAGATGATATGGCAACACATGCATGAATAAAACTTTTTTACATTAACGACATATATAAAATATAAACTCATAAATTTTTACCTTTCCGTGAAATATAATGCACATTGTTCTATATAAAATTTGAGAAATAATATTTGGATAACCCTCTCTCTAATATTTTTATTGTGTTCTTACTCCCTCTTCCTCTTTCTCACACTATTTTTATTTACTCATGAGAAGAGAGAAGAAAAAGATAATCCTAAAAGTTATCGTAAAATAATTGTACAAATACCACTACTCATAAAAAAATTGTCTTTAGTTAGCACTTCTCTATTTTATGCCATTCTCATAGTCACTTTTACATATGACATGATATACATATTCTCTTTTTTCATATAAAAAATACGACATCGCATATATTTAGTATATTCGTATTAAATTCATATTTTCCATTTTTAACAATTTAATCAAACAAAACTTTTACTCCATGTCATTTTCTATTCTTTAAAATAATTTCTCCAGTTATATAAATGACACCAACTTGGAGACTTTCACTAATCCATAACTTCGTGTAAAAGAAAAACAAATTCATCAATCCAACCTATTTTTGGTTACAATCCAACCATGAATTCAAAGTCACTATAAAACAGGTCATGCTTCATGCAAAATATATGAGTACTTTATTTCGATGAGAAATGTAAATTCTCCTAAAAAAAATGTAAACTAATAGTCCCTCCATCTCAAATTACATGCCATTTGGCAAACAAAAAAAATTAAAAATTAATCCTTTAGTAAGTCATTTTATACAATTTCAATGAAAGTTGAATAATTTTTTCCGGTACGGGTGTAGGTTGCCTTTGGAAAATTATGGTGATGGTGATTTATCTAACATTTGAGAAAATTTAACGACAAGAGTAAATTTGTGAGTGGTACTCTCAAGTTATATTTTACTCCACTTGCAAATTTTTCGAATGTAATTATTTACGGTGGAGTGTATTTGTCAAATGCGCTAAAAAATATTTTATGGAGACCAAAACCAAAAGTTTGTATATCTCAGGGAACCTTTATTTATTTAACCTTAATATTTTTATTTCGGACCTAATTTCTTGTAAACAATGAATTTTTTGGGAGGCTTGGAGGATTGGATTGGATTGTGCTATTGGATCGGTCATAGTGACAAACAACTGTGTCGAGCAAGCACCTCAATTTCGCTTTCGCTTAAATCATAACTTCCAATCGACTATTTTTGTGTTAAAAACCGATTGGTTCGTAAATCCCACGTATTATTTCAAACAAAAAAACAATTTTAAGGTATTTAAAGAGCAATTGTTGTCGAGCAATCTACTGCTGCGGGACTTTAGAAATGGGAATGAATTATCTACCTTACCAATATTCTCTCTCATGCAAACGGTTTTAATATCATCACTCTTTCCCCTAACGTGTACTGACAACGCAATATAATTCTATTACTCATACAAGAAAAGTTTACCATGCATTATTCTGTTAGATATCTAGTAGCTTGCATAAAATAAATCAAGCAATACATGCAATATTATAACTGTAATGAGTCGAGTCCTTGAGTTGGTATACAGTATTAATATATACGGTATATATTTTTAAATGAAGTAATTGGTTTGAGGCAGTTACAACTTTCAACAATATTTGTATCAAATGATCTGCGGTACTGCACTTCAAGTATACTTTAGGTGTATAAATTGGGTAAACAGTTATCTCCATACCTACCTCATTTACATATTTATAGTGTGTACACAGGAAAAATTGTGATGGAAATAGAAACTAGAAAGGGACAAAAAAATAGACCTGAATAACGGTAAACTAATTAATAGAATGTGAAAAGAAAAAAAAAATCACTAAAGTTTTTAGTTGGTACAATATTGATTTAATTCAATTTTTTACTTATAAGTCGTGTCAACACTAAATAAGACACCTCTCTCAATCATAATTTAAATTTTAGTTTATTACATTATGAAAGTCTAATTTATTTTGATAGATCCAACTCTACCAACTGATGATTTAATCTAATTTTATTGCAACAAAAGTAATATATTTATGTTGATATGTTAGTTTGTTCTTTTAAAAGACAATTTAGTATAGTAATATTGGTTGTTAGATTAAATTTTAGACATTTACGTCTTCAACTACTTTAGTTTAAACAATTAAACTACTCAAACCTTTTTTGACTAAATGATGTTTATAATAATATTTCATTGATAATAACTAGTTGAATACATGACAAAATAACAATAAAAATATGGAAACTATGGCAAGAAATGTGACCACTCTTAAAAGAGCGTGAATAACCTCAATGGCCAGTCTTATAACAAACTCAACATTCTGGTTTCTAAAGTGTGTATAAAAAAGACATCCATAATCATTAATAGATTTTTTCTACATTATTCCTTTATAAATTGGAAGTAATTTACTCTTTTTAAAAAAAATATATATTTTCTTTATCTTTATTCTTACGATCAATTACTATTTTCATCACAAAAACATCAAATTTCTTCATCTTTTTCATTCAACATGTGATCTCTATCTCATTCGTTCCAAAATCGAATCATATTTGTCGTTAGAATATAATGCAATACCAAAAAAAAAAGGGTAAAATTTGATGTAAGATTTGTTTAATGGTCAAGATATGATATAAACGTGATCAAATTTAGGTGAATAAGGATGATATAAGATAGAGGTAGGATAAGCAATTAGCATATCATGTATTTTTATTTTTTTTGGTGTAGTAGCCTAAAGGCTAGAGCTCACACAATTAAATTATGCAATGTCTCTACCAACTGAGTTAAACTCACGGGGATATCATATCATGTGTTTATGTGCACAATATAATAGATATATGCGAATATATTAGAAACACACCCTCTAACCCACGTTCAAATACACTTTCTTCTATTTCTTCTACTAGTTGAAATCCATTCGGCCATATTTCCTACGTCTCAAAATAATTGTCGTTTAAGGTTTGTGCACGAATTTTAAAGAAATGATTAATTGAGTTAATTTTAATGGTAAAATTAATACATTTACTAAAATACCTTTATTAATAGTAATTAGTAGAGTAGTTAAGTTGGATGAAATTCTATAAATAAGTGTATAATAATGGTAAAATACATTCACTAAAATACCCTCTTTAAATTAATTGTAATTAATAGAGTAGTTAAGTTGGATGAAATTATATAAATAAGGGTATAATAATGATAAGAAAAATAATAAATGTTGCAATGATATTCTAAAGTGACAATTATTTTAAGATAAAAAAAATGCTAATGAGATATTTATTTTACGACGGAAGGACTATTAAATTATGAGGATATTGTATGAAATTAATGTGACCCATACAAATTTTAACAAATTAATGAGAATATATTAAAATGTTTTTGTTAGTTAAAAGAGTGTGGTTTTTTTTTTTTAAAATTAATTGAAGAGTGTGTAGTTAACACATCTCCTCGTATAATCTATAACCAATTTTTTTACTTGTCTCCAATCTACAACACAATTCTCAATTTCTTTTGCTAAAACACAGTTCTCAAGGTTGTAGTTCATTTTATTTTATTTTCAAATAAAAATAAGGAGAGGATTAATTAACAATGAAATGGACTTTGCTTTCTTCCATGATGCTTGTTATGTGAAGAATCAATTTGTCACCCCCGCCTGTACCCCCCACCTCCAAATGTTTTTTATTCTAATTTCTCCCTCTTAAATTACCTCAACAAATATTAATCGTCATATTTTTACTGATTGGACCCGGAGAAAATATTTTTTTTCACTAAGGGCTTCTCTTTTCTTCCATATTTAGGAATCCTGCTCTTTACTCAAACAGTTTCGCTCATTCCTAAGTGAAATGACCAAAATACCTTTACGTAACTTAAGTCACGTTAGTGTAAACTTCAACTGAGTTAAGTCATGCAGCATGACTTAACTCACGCTAGTGTTAATTTACAAACATTGTAGCGTGAGTTAACTCACGCAGCGTGACTTAAGTCACGTTGGTTGAAAATTCACACTGAAATCCAACGTGAATTAACTCACGTTATATTTGCTTTTGTTTTGATGGTGATCTGCTGTTATTTCTTTTTTCTTGTTCCTTTGAAGCCTGGTATTGAAAGCAAACTTGAATAAACAAGGCATCGATTTATGGTGTTTCCTCCAAAGGAACCTTCTATTCAAATTTCAAAAAGAAATTATGATTTTATTAAAAAAAAATAGAAGGAAAAGATGTTGTTGTAATTACGATGCACATGGAATACAAACTCATGTTACAGAATAATAAGCAATCACTATAATTTTCATTTATTTGTTTCTTTTCATCGCATGAATTGATTTATGTTTGTTTCTCTTCATCACATGAATTGATTTCTTTCTTAGTTAAGGGTAGATAATATAGGAAAATCAATTGCGTGTTGATTAAACATTAAAATAAACAGGACCTGAAGAAAGAAGTTTGTGTGGCAATCGTATTTCACCATCAACAACAAAAGCAAATATTGAAAAGCAGTGTGAGTTAACGAGACTTAAGTCACGCTGCGTGAGTTAACTCATGCAGAGGTATTTTGGTCATTTACTTTGAGAATGAGCGAAACCGTTTAGGTAAAGAGCAGAATTCATAGATTGGGCCTTCAATAGCCAAAATAAGAAAATGGGCTACAAATCAAATTTTCTCTCTAATGAGTAAGACAGTGGAGTGCTTTTTGCACCACTTACATTATTTTTTACATAAGTATCCCCTATAGATTTAGTCACTTGTTAGTTTTTTAAAAATACTTTTACAATCAAGATTTTATAGTTTAATTTTAATGGATAAATAGCACAAAACTTTATAAGATTCCAAAGTTACTTATGGATATATAAGATTTGAAAGGTTCTATGGATTATTAGCAATAATTCAAGGCACAAGAGCCAAATGAAAAAGATAATAAATAAGTTATAGATTTAAAGCTTTCAACAAATAAAAATAAAAGTAATGCAAGCTTAAAATCTTTTGATAACAAATTAGTTCTAGGTTGTTTAGAAGTCCTAGCTCAACTGGCAAATGCTGAAATTGTAAGGCCGGACGTCGTGATCCGGGTTCGAACCTAGGACCTCACAGTTGTCTGTGAGTTTAATTTCAATAGATTACCGAAAAAAAATAGTTCTAAGTTAATGTCCTTCTAAGTAGCACTTATCCACATGTTTGAGTCTATTATACCAACACTTTCATACATTAGTATCTTCCCATTCTAGAATACCATAGTTGTACTTTGCAATAAATTGAGTATGAATGAATATGGTTTTAATTATTAAATTCTCATTATTCAATTATACATAATAAGTCAAACAGTTTGAAACCATTCAACGTAGTTTAAGTTATCCAGTTTCTGAACATTAACCTAAAGAGAGTTATTTTGACCTCCACCTCTTGAGTTAAATGATCCAGCGCCACCGTAACCACCATCAAATGGATCGCCATAGCTGGACCCAAAATAGTAGTTGTTGGGATCACCTCTGTCATAACCAAGTCATCCGTTAAAATTGTTATCTGATGTGAAATCGAGTGGTGGTATAGTACAACCACGTCCACGAAGTGGGCTACCGCTGCCATTTCCTTTGTCGTTGCTGCGATCTACGGTGTTGATGTTGCCGCCTCCACATCCTCTTGTAGGGGTTTTGCGGCTAACCCACATGTCTACTTACATGGTTAGGTCAATTTAGGTCACACGGTTAGGATCCTCCATAGATTGGACCGGTCGGGTAAAAAAAATGGGATGCCGGAAAAGCTTTACAATATCACCCTAACCCACTAGTTAGGAAAAGCTTTAAAGTATCACCCTAACCCTAACAGTGCTCATGATACCATGTAGAAACCTATATGGGTGATACTTTTTTGTATTATTATGAAGAAACGAGTCCCCTTTTATAGGAGTAAAATAAAAGAGTCAGCTCCTTTATTTTAGGAGTAATATAATAATACATAACTAATCATTAAAATAAGAAAATAAATAATAATAATAATTATGAAATATTTCAACAATTGATGACTAACATCTTTCTCTCGAAGTTATCAACTCAACGTGTGTATTGTCAAAAAAAAAAAAAAACTCAACGTATGTGTGATTTTTTAATTCCATTTTATTGTGCTATTAAAATAAATTATTGTTATTTCTTCCTTTTTCTTTTCATGGTTAACACACCGAAGAAGGTTTATCAATATGAAATTACAATCTGAACTAATTTACCATTTTCAGTAAAATGTAGGAAATGGAAAAAATTGATGTCAATTTGGTGTATGTATTTTTCTTTGTTCTGTTTAGTTGTTTAACTTGTCTGAAAGTTGTTAATTTGTTGTGCATTTTGAATTTTTTTTTTTTTATATTCTTAAGGTGAAAAATGGAGAAACTTGGTTGATTTCTAGATGCTAATGAATATATCTCCATTAAGATATCTTCTCTACCATGTGCATTACGTGTTTTCCTTTTAGATGAATAAACTTTTTCAAATCCCTATTTCGTATCCCTTACTTTCTTTAATTTTACATGTATATAGAGAAATTAAATCAGAGGTAATACATGATTAGATATGTGATAGCTTATTCAACTTATACATGAAATTGTTTCATACGATGAACAAAAACAATTATTAAACTCCACGAAATTGTTTCAACTCCAAGTTTTCTTATTGAATGAGTTATAACTGAACTTTAATAAACTTTTCAGTTGACAACAAGTTGACAAAATAAACAAAGATTGCAAAGTAACATATCTTAACTTATATTTTAAATCTTTGGTTGTGTTTTTTTTGCGCCTCATTATATGATTTACCTACTACTTTTATTTTTTCAATTACTTTTGAATTCGTTATTTGTCAAAGTTTATGGTGAATTAGCATATCAATAATTACAATGAAATCATCAGATCAATGTATCCTAAACTAAAAAAAAATAAATTAAGATTGTCAAGTTTTTTCCGATCATACACAATAAGTTTCTTAAGTATTTGGTATTATAGTATTACCTCTAATAGATTTATGAAATCTTATATTCTATTGAGAATTGAAAATTTATAGATATTTGTTGATAGTGTTTGTCTTTTAATACCAAGTTGTTAGATATATTATCTTTTTATCCTAAATTGTACAAAGATTTTGAAATTATATGAATACAAATCTTAAATGTTGTCTAAAAAATATGTGAGTTTTAACCAATTCTTTCTATATCTTGAAAGATATTAAGTTCACTTGTTTGAAAATTAATATGTTAGACAAGTTTGCTTCCAAACTGTTTTGTTTTCTTATGTGACATCAACAACTCCTTTGATCTTAACATGTCATTCAACAACAACTTTTAATTAAACAGAATGAAATTGATAAGTTTGTAAATTACATTATTTATTGTTTGTGCATACATTTTTCAAATAATGAGATATTATTGTGTTTATTCTATTTGTTTATTTATGCAAATGCATAAAAAATCTAATTTGATTACTAGTTAAGCAAGCTACACACTTGTATATACTTTTAAGAAAGATAATAAGCATGGTTGAAAATCATATGTGTAACCATGTATCCAGATTTCATGGTGTTATAAAAACATATATGTATACGCTGTTTTAAATCTCAGTGATTGATTTCAAATTAGACGGTTGAAATCAAATTGTACATAGATCAACTACAATCAATCTCGAACATCGATTTTAGATCAGACAGACATAATGAATAATTGTGTGATATATTTACAACGTTAAATTCGAATACATGTAACCATCATTATTTACTAAGTTATATTTACTTTGCATGTTTGTTATTGTTGGTTTCTACAACCATTATCGTCTCATAAGTGACACCTAATATATACTATTAAGAAACAATTCCATTAATATGATATAATAATTAATGTTAGTTATTAAACTTTAATTTCATGTGTTAACTACTTTGTAACTCATTGTGTTATGTTAGTAACTATTTTCTCCATATTATAAATTTTTTTATTCTCCAGTCAACTTCTATTGAGAAGCTATGTTACAATATATAAAAGAGAAGTTATGTTGTAATTTCTTCAGAGAATCTATTTTAAAATAAATTTAACAACAATTATATAAATATAATACAAATATGTCTTTATATTATGAATTTGGATATTATTAAAATGAATTTATTAACAATTGCATAAATGTGATACAAATAAGTTTTTATATTGTAAATTAGAATATGATTTGAATTGTTTGTACAATATGATATTGTTTTTTCATTCCAATATGTGAAAGAGATGTACTCCATAATAACAAATTACACCGACTGTTTTGATGGTTGAGGTTAAAATAATTTCATTTTGAGATGATCATTGTAATGATGAATCAGATAAGTATATACCTTAGAAAAAAATTTCGTATAGTGACACTGTCAACCATACTGTTCAAAGGTAATGACATTGAAGAATCAAATAGAGCTACCTCTAACAACCTTTTCAATTTCCACCATGGTACTCGTCTGATTCCTTTAGAGATATTAATTGAGAGTGTACTTACAAAGGAATATATTTTCACTTTTATCACTCAACATGCCAAGAATGGAGAACATATTATTGTCTATGAACCTACAAAAGAAAATATCAAAGCAATAATTGCATTATTGATTTCATGTTTACATGCTGAGACACAAGAGCTTGTTATGCAACAACAAAAACCAATTGACACCGTTGTTTGCAAGATTAATGATTTCGAATTAAAATTAGCTTTAATAAGTGGAGTAATCTTTCAGCATGAAGGCTTGAACAATGATGGTCGTGAAGTTGTCATCCGATTATTTGAAGTCATTTTAATTAAATTGTGTGGGCTAATCAACTACATGCATTGGGAAGTGTCATTGTCGCCACCTCTAGTGGTTTTGATGGACATAAATTTATATGATTATCATGGACCCAATTACCGTATCACAAACATTCTCCATACGACATGTCAAGTTGGCCAACAAACAATTGACAATGTTGAGAAAGTTTTGATTTATGCCAGATAAAAAAACTACTATAATATCTATTAGATTAAGGAATTAAGAAACAAAGAGAGATTAAACTGAATATTCCTCATGAGTATTTATTGAATTCAAAGAATGTATATTACAATCTATATCAGGGAAGATACCCAATGTGAATATATACAAAGGAACCCAAGAAGAACCCAAACTAACTATCTTATAATATAGGAAATAGACTAACAAACTATATCCAATAAAATATAACTATAGTTTACATTAAGAATTAACCTCTTTTAATATCTTTTTGAGTAAAGTGTTGCCTCTTGGGAGTAATCATCATTGTTTACACGACACTCTCAATGGTGGAATTGTAGTTTGGATTATTAAAAACACAAAATATGGCATAAATTATCTTGTCGAACATTCATGTATCGACGTTTCCACAAGAATCCAGATTATTATGATTTCCATGGTGTTAGTGACGAAGAGGTAGGCAATCACCTCTTATCATTATTTCAATGATCAATGAATTAATTAATTATAAGTGGAATGGTTTTACATCATGGTATAGATGCAATTTTTCCTTCCAATCTTGAAAACATATCCTCACACTGCTACATTAAATGTAAAATTGTTGAGGTATTTTCTACATTGACCCAATGATATGAGAGAAATTTTAGAAATTTTGTTATTAGCATCTAAAAATGATGAAATTTCCACTAGATAGATATACAATGAAAAAGAAGAACGTCAACAAATCACTAAACATAGGTTTCCCCATGCTAACATGATACTCGATCCTCTTGTAAAAGCCAGCACCTTGATTCATTCTTTTTTCTCAAGGTTTCTTATAAATAGCATGAACCTTTTAGCGGATATGAGTGATATAATACTTTTATCAGACAAACTACTAGTTGGACTAATGAATGTGATATCAAGAAAATATTTGTTGTTGTTGTTGTTGTTGTTTTTTATTCGTGTCATGGAAATTATTCCAATGATAATTCAAGCAATGTGGTACGATCATACTATTTTGCTACAAGTGTCGCATCTCAAGAGGGACTTAGTTCATAAATGTCATGAAAAAACATTCAAAACTTTAATGACTTGAAAACCATGGGGATACATAAAGTGAGCAAACTGTTTGGATTTACAACATCCCAGTGGTTAGACATCACTCATATTATGAAGTATAACCGTTTTTCAATGAATCATCATGTCAAGGTGGATGCAATAGTTATAGACGGGAGGAGAACAAATGTACTTAGTACCAAAAGAAAAAAAAGGATGAAATATAGATTCAATTTATGTTCTTATTAATTTGAGTACGAATGTTTTTGCCACATTTGTGAAGTAATTTTATAAAACATTTATTTATTTTGTTTGCAAAATTTCCTCATACTATTGTCCCTTGATAGTTGCCGATTTTATATATTTATATATTAATTGTAAAATAAAATACCAATAGCAAATAAAAATACATACTCGCATATTGTATTCATCTTCAATTATAAAGTATGTTAATTGTATGATAAAATTGATATGAAATGAATGAAAAGGTAAAAAAAAAACTAATTTTGTAAGTAATTGAAATTCTTATATTAGTAGTTGTTTTTCCAAAAATGTATATTAGTAGTTGATGATAAAAATATTAATTAATCTCATAACTTTTTTCATTATATTATACGATGTTACACACATATATATCACCGATAATATTTTTGTATGATATTCATAAATATTTATAAGTTTTTATGTTCAACCTATGTTTTTTAGGATTTTTCTAAACAAGTCACATTTGGTTTACATGAGAAAATTAGAGGTTGATATTGTAATCACTTATGATGATTATTTTTAAGATGACCATGTAGTCGTCCAAATTAATGAGATTAATCAGAGATATATTAAAAAAAATGTTGGACATTACTTTTCTTATATTATTTGGTAGATGAAGAGAGTAATCAAACTTAATGTTTTTTTTTTTTGAATCAATCAAACGTAATGATTTAATGAGTTTTATTTATATACACGGTAATGTACAAAAATTTTATGTGTGCATCTAATGATATATATGTTGTCACATCATTTAATGAGTCAAAACACATGATTTTTCATAACTCATGAATTGACCAGAGACCACATCATTAGATACATACGTAAAACGTTTGTACATTGACGGTGTATATAAATTAAACTCATTTTTGAAGGTTAAGTTATGTTTTTGGTTGAGTTTATTTATGGAAAAGATCCCAGCAAATAAATGTCATTTGACATTTGGTTCCAAAGCTCATTTAAGTGATGACATGTCACATTTTTGCTGACGTGGCATAGATGAACATGTGTTTTGTGTCTTTTTAATGAGAGATCATGCAAATCGGCAAAACAATACATCCTATGAAGGATCAAGGATATGAAGAATGAAGATCAATGGTTTTTCGAAGGTTTTTGAAGACAATACAAGTTGGGAAAATTCATCCCAAATTCTAAGGTATTTCAAGACGAAAAAATACTCAAAAAAGGGACGAAAACTGCAAAATTCGCACTGTGGCTACTGCCGCATACACCCTTGTGTGTCATCTTGTGCGCCCCTGCGCACGAGTAAAAAAAAAGTAGTTTTAGCTTACTTTCCAAGCTCGATCGGAGGAAAAGGCTTAAATCTCATCTCTTAAACTCTAAGTAATGATGCATTATAAATAGAGACCCTTGTACATACTTTTATTCATTCAGAAAACTAACGGTAGAAGGCAAGGGTTAAACATCAAAGCTTTAAGGCAAAAGATTTTATCCTCATCATTTTCTCTTTAGGTTTGTTTTTATATTGCTTTGTAATGATGTCGGTTACCATGTGTAACTAAACCTCTCTTGATCAGGGTTCCACGATGAACTTGTACTTATTTGTTGGATTCGATTAAGAAAGT
The DNA here is from genome assembly GCA_958299785.1 of Medicago lupulina. Classification (NCBI taxonomy): domain Eukaryota; kingdom Viridiplantae; phylum Streptophyta; class Magnoliopsida; order Fabales; family Fabaceae; genus Medicago; species Medicago lupulina. Next base: position 18,729,863 of record OY283142.1, on the reverse strand, counting down.
TTTCTTCAGTTTATGATTCACGTGTCTTATTTAATTTGTATATGTTCTACTCTTAATGCTTTTCAACTGGTGGTTAACCTGATCTATAGGATAAGGTATATGACTTGGTATATGACTTGCTATCATGCCGGTGCCCGAACTTGAACAATAGAAAATTGTTTATTTTAAATTAATCTGTTTTGAATTAAATATAAGAATGTTTGTTAGGGATATGTTCATCTTTAGGGGAAGGTCGCAAGTATAGCCTTTGTCGCGGCACAAATACTCGAACTTCACACTGTTACATCACAGAGTCATGTCGTACTCTCTTAAATAAAGGTAAGTCATAAACCAATAACAAACAAAGTTAATTCCAACAAAGAAGATAGAAGGGATTATAAGAAACCCCAATCAATGTTAAACATATAATCAAACAATCTAATCTTGCATTATGTAAGACAATTAAAAAACCTGCAACCTATTAATCTCTTTCATTGTTTTTACGTTAATAAGTTCTAGGTCCATTTTTTATATGTCCATTTTTTACTATTAATAAGTTTTAGGTCCATTTTTTATATGTCAGCCATAATCTAGCGCAATCACCATTGCCACATAAGCAAAAACGTGATATTTCATCACTTAAATGATGTGAGGGATCAAATTATTAGCAATTATAGGACAATTTTTAAAGAATTAATAATTACAATGATCAAATTTCAAATGACTCCTATTTGTGGAGACATTTTGCATAAACAATTTTTTTTTTAACCAAGTATATAATCCTTGCACAAATATTCATAATTTTTTTGTAGTCGCTACAAAATAAAATCTCATCTTTTAGTCTTTGTTAAAAAATGTTGATAGAAGAATTTTACAAAAACTAAAAATGAAAATTTTAGGACAACGAAAACAAAATGAGTAAATAGTCAATTACCCTCCTGAAATTGTAAGTTTCATCAATTACCCCCTGAAATTAACAAAACTTCAATTACCTCCCTGAAATTGCACAACGTTAATCAATTTACCCCCTCCGTCAAATTCTTCTGTTAGTCAACATGACGTTTTGCAAATACCCCCCTGAAGTTTTGCACTTATGTGCAAAATGCCCCCCAAAGTTGAAAATTTATATTTTTTTATCATTGACTCAAAAGATATTAAAGACAAACAATTAACATTAATACTTTAAACTCTACAAATCACCTAAACGTTAATTCATGATCACATGCCTCATCATTCTCCTCATTGTTAACATCTTGATCACTAATAGCTTCTTCATTCAAATCAAAAGATATTGAGCACTTATGTGAAGATCACATTGAAGTGTCCTCAGCATGTTCTTCACTCTTCCCAGTACTCTCATTCTCTTGTTTCTCATATCCATATGACATATTCATTAACAACTACTTGTTCTATATTTGTTGTTTGCAAATTATGTTTTCAAGTTTGAAACAAATAGTAAAATGTACAAAAAGTTGTTAAAATGAACAAGAATTAAAAGTGACGAGAAGAGACCGTAAGATGTCAACTACATGTATAATTACTTAGCTTTAAAACTTTTAAAATATAGGTACTGAGATGCTAGAATGACATTGTAATAACGGAACATTGTGTGATTATGAATTAGTGATTAAGAGGTTTGTAGAGTTTAAAGTATTAAAGCTAACTATTAATTATTTGCATTTAATATCTTTTGAGTCAAGGATAAGATAAAAAAATATAAATTTTTAAGTTCGGGAGGCATTTTGCACATAAGTGAAAAACTTCAGGGGGGTATTTGCAAAACGTCATGTTGCTTAACAGAAGAATTTGACGGAGGGGGTAAATTGATCAACGTTGTGCAATTTCAGGGGGATAATTGAAGTTTTGTTAATGTCAGGGAGTAATTGACAAAACTTACAATTTCAAAAGGTAATTGACTATTTAGTCAAAACAAAATATTTAGTACGATTCATTTAATTAATAAAATAGAGTAAAGAACAAGGCAAGGGTTTTGAAGAGGTTTTAAGCACATCATAGAATTTTCATTCATTCGATTCAATCTTTGAAACTCCGCAATGTCGACGCCGCCGAGCCCATCGGAAAACCCCAAATCCGATGCCAAACCATCAGATCCTCTTCCCGATCAACCACCACCGGAGTCTCCCGAACCAGAAACCGCCGCCGAAGGCGAGGAGGAAGAAGAAGAAGAAGGAGAATGCGGATTCTGCCTATTCATGAAAGGAGGCGGTTGCAAAGACACGTTCATCGCTTGGGAAGATTGCGTGAAAGAAGCTGAAGACAAAAATGAAGATCTTGTTGAAAAGTGCGCCGAGGTTACTGCAAAATTGAAGCAGTGTATGGATGAACATTCGGATTATTATGAACCCATTCTTAGGGCGGAGAAGCATGCTGAAGAACAGGTTACTATTGAATTGGAGAAAGAAAAGCAGGATTTGGCCGCCGCCGCCGCCGAGAATCAACCAGAAGCCCCTTCCAATCAAAAGTGATTTTTCAATTTCTATTCTCTTTTTTAATTTTTGTTTTACAATAATTCATTGTTGTTGTATTATTATTACTGTGTTTTAGCACCCACATATTTCAATTGATAAAATTAGGTTAAAAATTGTAACTTGATATGAGAATACTGTGTATCGGTGTATTAGAGGTTGAGGGTTCTCAATTTTTGTGTCAATAAGTGGAATTATTGATAGGTAATCTATCTCAATTTTCAATAAAGTTTTGTTTTTTAACTTTTGAGGTGGTTGTTATGTATAAGTTGGTTATTTTACTGTCTAGTTAATGATTTGTGCAGCCTATTTGCTGTTGTGTAAGAATGTTCCTTTACAATGCATATGTGCTTGTTAGGTTTGGCTTCACTTTGTAGCTTCTAATTTTCACTTCAAAATACTATGTATTTGTATGGTGGCGGTGAAAAGAAGACAAACCAAACATACACTTAGTTTGTTGACTTTTGAGAATCTTTAATAATGAGGAAAATAGATAGGTTGAAGTGTGTGATTAAATGGAATTTTGATGATCTGTGTGTTTGACTTCTTTTGGGTTGTTTTCTATTTAATTTGTTGATTTGGGTTTATGTTTAGTGTTGATTTCCTTTGTTTGTGCTAACTAGTTCAGTAATTAGTGATTCAGTGGTAACTGTGTTTTGATTGTTCTCTTGGTAACAAGCACCGAGGGAATTAGTTAGAGATTCTAATTGATGGAATGAAGTAGCTTGATCCCACTAACTAAATAGCGCTACTCAACTACTTCGAATTCCTTCTCATTCTATACCAGAAGTCCAATAAGCAAGTGAATCATTAGAAGAGTTTACTAAACCTAGCTATTTAGTTTGATTGGCTCACTTGGTAGAAATGATTCAGTTACTCAGATTTAGCGATAGATTGGGACGAGACATTGGGTCTGCTTGTTTACACCTTTGTTATTCAAAGATGCTAAGTTGATTATTGAACCGCAGTGACCGTGAGTTGGAGTCAACGGAAATTTCAACGCCCTCAAAGCAAGCCGAAAAGGAGCAACCAGCTCCGGAGGCTCCAAAGGTAGAAAACAAAGAGGAGGAGGGGGATTGTGGGTTTTGCCTGTTCATTAAAGGAGACAGTTGCAGAGACACCTTGGTTGAATGGGAGAATTGTGTGAAAGAGGCGAAGGAGAAGAAAGAGGACCTCGCTGAAAAGTGCTCTGGTGTCACCACTCGTTTGTTGCGGTGTATGGATTCCAATTCCGATTACTACAAACCCATCATCAAGACCGAGAAGCGCATCGAAGAGCAAGCCCCTTCTCATTCTAATCAAATGTGATTTCAAATTTCCATTCCTATTTTTATTTTATATTTCATTGTTATTCTACTTCACTTCTAGTATTACTGTGTTGTAGCATCCACTTATTTCAAATCATAACACTAGTTTAAAAACGGTTACTCACATGATAAGACTGTGTGCAACAGAAAGAGAGTGGTTCTCTTTTTCTGGTCATAATAAGATGAGTTACTAATGCGTATGAAATTTTGATGATCCGTGTGTTTGACTTCATTTTGGCTGTTTTTTACTGTTAAATTTGTTGACTGTGATTTATGTTGAGCGTTGATGTCTTCTTCTGTCCGTGCCAACTAATGCAGTAATTAGTGATTCAATGGTAAATGCATTTTGACTGTTCTCTTGGTAACAAGCAGTGAGGTAACTATTTAGTAGTAGACTAAATATTCTAATTAATGGTATGAAGCAGCTTGATCCCACCAACCAAATAGTTTAACTCTACAACTTGTAATTTCTTTTCATCTTATCCCAAAAGTCAAGTACGCAAGCAATTCATTAGAAGAATTTCCTAAACCTATAGCTATTTAGTTTGAGGCATCCACTCACGTGATGCAAATATGTTAGTGGTAAAGTGAGATGAAACACACTGGGACTGCTTGTTGACACTTCTGTCATTCAGAGTTTTTTTAAAACTTAATTGTTGGACTGCAGCGACCGTGAGTTGGAGTCTAAAGCAACATCGATGCCCCTGAAGCAAGCCGAAAACGAGCAATCTAGTGCCAAGACAGAAATTGTTTCTCCTGATCAACCAGCTGCGGAGGCTCCGAAAGCAGAAGGCGAAGAGGAGGAAGAAGGTGAGTGCGGGTTCTGCGTGTTCATGAAAGGAGGCAGTTGCAGAGACACCTTCGTTGATTGGGAGAACTGCATGGAAGAGGCGGAGAAGAACAAAGAGGACATCGTTGTAAAGTGCTCTCAGGTCACTGATCTTTTGAAACAGTGTATGGATTCTCATTCCGATTACTACGGACCCATCCTCATGGCCGAGAAGCACATTGAAGAACAAGCCGCCATCGACTTGGAGAAAGAAAAGCTAGATTCAGTAACCAATAGCTAAGTACAGGAAGCCCCTTCTCATTCTAATCAGAAGTGATACTTAATTTCCATGCTTCTTTTTTCTAATTTATTTATTTATTTATTGCTATTCTAGTATTACCTTGTTATAGCATCCATGATCCACCTATTCCAATTCATAACACCTATTTATAATTTGTTACTGACATAAATTTGTATGAGAGAAAGAGGGCCTGACGAGTCTCATTTTTTGTCACATAAGTGGAGTTTCAGATATTTTCTTACTTGCATCTGCAGCTTTATATCAATACTTTTTTATAAAAAAAATTATGTATGGTTATGTGTCAGTGGCTCTTTAGTTGATGATTCATGCCCTGCCTTGGGTAGTTGAGCCCATTTGCCATTGCACGAGAATGATAGCATGAATGAAGTGAAGCTTGGATATTTGAATTATGGCATTTTGTAGTGATATTTTTTCATTCCTTTCTTTCTCTTTGTAATACTGGTACATTGTTTGAGGTGCCGACATGGCTAGAACTCAGAAGTGGATCAAATAATAAGTGTTGCATGAATCCTCAGGATATGAATGGAACAGTGAATGTTAACTTGATTTCTATGAATATACTTTGTCACCATACCATTTCTCGTACATCGCTTTAGTGTTAACTTAGTTTTCAATGAAGTTATAACAAACAATAGATGCAATGCATAAAGAGATACATGGGGGAATCATTCGTTTTTCTACATTTTATTGAACACCTCAACCTCCCCTCGAGTGTTTTTCATGCGTAATGGAGCTTGGTCAATCCAATGATGTATATCTATACTAAGCTTTTGTAATTTCCAGTACATTCTTATCCATAAGAACACAACAAATCTTGTGCTTAAGATTATTGTTCTAATTAATTATGGCATGTCTAGATTTACGGCACGCTTGTAAAAATCACGGCAATGCAAAAGCTCCATTTTGTAGCTTCTAAAAATCATAGGAATTTTTCCGCAGTCAACCTGCATACGCGCATCTTCTACCACCAAACGTGCAACCAAACACACGTAATGTTATCAACTCACACACTGCAACATTGTTTTTAGTTTTGTTTGTAGTAATCTACTCTTAATCTTTGGCATAAAGGAGGAACCAGACAGTAACTCTGTACTCTAGCTCTACCTAGCACTACTTGAGCAAGCTCAACATCCCTGATGATCAAATCACTGGACAAACTCTAACGTGCACAACCACATTAGGTTTAGATTGTGCACATACATGCATGCATGGTCCTTGCCAACATTGTTCAAGTACTCTAAAATTTTAACTGTAGCAATCATCAATCGATATATAAAACATGTTAGCTTTATCCTGATTATGCTTGGAATACTAACTTTGAATAATGGTTTACTGAAATTGTTGCTGCATATATTAGGATACTCCTGAATAAGTGCATACGCCATGACGAATGATCTCAAGAGTTGCAACTATGTAACCATGGGTTGTTTATCTCAAGAGTGTCATTAAACAAATGTTTGGTACCGCGGTAGATATGTCAGAATCACAATGATCTACCGTGATTTTTCAAAAGCTACACTTTGTAGCTTAAGCAAAATCATGGTGAATCACCGCGATTTTAACATATCTACCGTGATACCAAACATACACTTATATTAGTTGTGCTTCAATTTTTTTAATTTTTGAAATGTTTGATTAATGGAAATGTTTGATTTAATTAAAAAAAATATGTTTTGTTCAACCCAACTCATTAATCATCAAGTCGGTTTGATTAAAAACTTCAAATTTGATTGGATATAAGATTTGATTAAACTCAACCCGTGAACACACTTAATTGTCGGTTTTCCAAGGGAAAAAAACTAAAGAATTTTCTTTTTATCGTTGCTGCAATTTTTTTAAATAAAATAAAAGTGAAATATTCAAGTGATTTTTTTTTATGTAGACAAAATTAATCAATAATCTAAGTACGTTTTAAAATGATTAGATCTTGGATAGTTACCGGTAAAATTTCAAGATTGTGTTCAACTAAAAATAAATAAATAATAATTTTAAAAACAAGATTTAATTTATATGCAGTGTAAAAAATAATTTACACATGTATATGTTGCCATACTATTTAATAAGAAAAACAAGACATGTGCTTGGAATTCATTAAATTTACATATACAATATATGTGTGTGTAAATTTGCAATTACCCTGTTTATAAATTAAACTTATATAGATATAGATAACTTGCTATATAAATAGTTGATAAATGAAATTGTTGATTGAGTATTTAAAAAAGTGACAATATTAGAAGATTCTTATCCACAAGACAAGAAATAAGATTGAAGTCTCAACTGTTACACAACACAACATAAAACAGTATCATCACAAAACAAAACCAGAACCAAAAAATGGCTACAATCTTTTCTGGAGGTTCAGTTTCACTCTTCCCTTTTCACACAAACAAGGGTACATCATACACAACCAAAGCTCCAAATCTTCATCTGAAGAAACCTTTCTCTGTCAAATCAGTAGCTTCTCTTGGAACTGAAGCATCACTGTCTCCAGCAGTTCAAACCTTCTGGAAGTGGCTTCAAGAAGAAGGTGTTATCACTGCCAAGACACCAGTGAAAGCTAGTGTTGTTCCAGAAGGTTTAGGATTAGTTGCACTCAAAGATATTTCTAGGAATGATGTTATTTTGCAGGTACCTAAGAGGTTGTGGATAAATCCTGATGCAGTTGCAGCTTCAGAGATAGGGAGGGTGTGTAGTAAGTTGACACCATGGTTGTCTGTTATGCTGTTTCTTATAAGAGAGAGGTCAAGGGAGGATTCTGTTTGGAAGCATTACTTTGGTATTCTGCCACAGGAAACTGATTCTACTATATATTGGTGGGTTTCTTTTCCTTGGTTTACTACTAATATAAGCTTAATGCGAAATTGAGTTCTTTTCATATGGTTGGTTGATTCAGTTGGTAATTGGTTATTCCAGTGCAGGTCAGAGGAAGAGCTCCAAGAACTTCAAGGTTAGTCATGCAATGTTTGTGATACAAAACCATGTTTTAAAATATTGATTATGCAATAAAAAATTGTGATTTGGAGTAAATTGATATCTTTCACCACACCCTGAACTTTGAATGAACTGAATTGAGTAGGTACTCAACTTTTGAACACAACACTGTCTGTGAAAGAATATGTGAAGAATGAATGTCTGAAACTGGAAAAAGAAATCATTCTCCCTAATAAGAAGCTTTTTCCTTCTCCTGTGACACTGGATGACTTCTTCTGGGCATTTGGAATTCTCAGATCAAGGGCATTTTCTCGCCTTCGCAATGAAAATCTAGTTGTGATTCCACTGGCAGACTTGGTAAGAACCTTTTCATTTCTCTTCTTCTGTATCATGCAGCTGTAAACCTCTTGTTTACGGCCCCTTTAGAACAAATAGAGAAAAGAGATAAACAAACATATAAAACTGTCTATGATATTCCTAGAGTGGACATAATTTTAGAGCCAGATCAGTTAATGTTCTTAACTAGTACTTGTGAAGAAAATACTTAGAGAATCTTGCAGTTATGAGTTATTTAGATAATAATTTCTCTTAGAAATTGAAGTTAAGCTCTTTTATTCAATATCTTTTAGCTTATAAGGACTTCTTTTGTATATGAAGGACCATAAACTGTTTTTAATTGAGAAACTCTCCTAAGTTAGAATCTGATCAAAATTGAGTATGCTTGTTTTTGTCTTGTCCTACAAATATCCTTCAACAAAAAATGGAAATGACATTTTCCAAATTCAATCTATGGATCAGATTAACCACAGTGCCAGAGTGACTTCAGATGATCATGCTTATGAAGTCAAAGGACCAGCTGGTCTTTTCTCTTGGGATTACCTATTTGCCCTAAGGAGCCCTCTTTCTGTCAAGGCAGGAGAACAGGTGATTTGTTTTTACCTCTTCATATGTTTCTTTTCATGCGTCATTTGTACATATCATCACAAGATAGTGAATATATCCATGTCCATCCGAGGGGTTTTCGACAATAGGAACATGTTTGTATCAATAAGCTTATACATGAACTAGCTAGCTCTCCCATATCAAGGAAAAAGAAGCATAATACTGCAAACCAAATGTATCAGAGCTAGAAAGTTGCAATAGAATTTCACAATCCATACTGTATTTAGAGGCACAAACTAGCTCTTTCATGTTGAAATTTTCATGCTTCTGAATTCTTGGTCACATTCATAACTGTGCAGTTGGTAACATAACTTACAATCATAATATAGTTACACATAATAATGGAAGCAACTTTTACTGTAGGTGTATATCCAATATGATTTAAACAAAAGCAATGCAGAGTTGGCTCTGGACTACGGTTTCATTGAACCAAATGCAAATCGATATGCATACACCTTGACACTGGGGATATCCGAGTCAGACCCTTTTTTTGACGACAAGGTAGATGTTGCCGAGTCCAATGGTTTTTCTCAGACAGTATACTTTGACATCTTCTATAACCAACCTCTTCCACAAGGGATGCTTCAATATCTGAGACTAGTAGCGCTAGGGGGTACTGATGCTTTCTTATTGGAATCGCTGTTTAGGGACTCCATCTGGGGTCATCTTGAGTTGCCTGTGAGTCGTGATAATGAGGAGCTGGTATGCAAAGCAGTTCGAGAAGCGTGCAAATCCGCACTTTCTGGCTATCATACAACCATTGAACAGGTATGACTGTATATTCAGGGTTGATTGAAACTAACGAGCATCAAAAGTTTAACTTTACATCATAAATATCCATATCTTCCATAATGAAGGTAATGAGAATAAATATTAAAAAGTCTCGTGTTAAAATTTCATATGGCTGTCTATATATCACTTCACAAAAATGTACAACTTTTTATATGTATGATGTATAATATATTAAAAGTAAATTCATTACATCTTACAATAATACACGGACTTCAAAATGTGCAAATTTTGAAGCTGATTGAGATCAACAAATAACTGAACAAAGAATATAAATGGCAGGACCGCAAGTTGAAAGAAGAAAATCTAGATTCAAGGCTCGCCATAGCAGTCGGAATAAGAGAAGGGGAAAAAATGGTCCTGCAGCAAATTGATGAGATCTTCGAGCAGAAAGAATTGGAACTAGACGAGTTGCAATACTATCAAGAAAGGAGGCTCAAGGATCTTGGACTTTGCGGTGAAAGTGGTGATGTCCTTGGAGACCTCGCAAAATACTTCTAATCTTGCAGGAAGCAGTTACACCAGTTAATGACATACTGCTGTCTGTATCTCGAGGATGAAAAAACTGAACACTAGGTAAATCGCAAATGTAGCCTTCTACAGTAAGCACATGTGATGCATTCAATCAACCTTTAAAGAGGACCATGATCAAGTTTTTAACCCGGCCACAATTATTACAGCACATTACATGCCTGCAGCTTGTAAAGTGGAAAATGTAATGTATGAAATATAAATTACACTTCTGTACTGATGATTATCTATAAAGCAGTTGACTGCCGTGATTACATAGAGAATGAACTTTAGAATTCATGCTTTGAATCAAAGATTGCAACATTAACTGCTATTATACAACTATACTGAATTTGGTGGGGGAAAAAAATAAGGGTAAAACTGAAGATACATCTTTGCAAGCCTCTATATGAAACATATATTTCCTTTTTCTTTTCTATTTTTCTTTTTTCCCCATGGTTTCCTACAGAATCATGTATACAAAAATCTCTAAGAACTTATGCCAGAGGGAAGGAGCCATTTTCAGATTGCTCTTTCATACTTATGGTTGGGCTAAGAGTACATATTTTCTACATTCAACAACTTGTACTCATCTTACTTGAGTAGAGTTATGAGGACCTAGCAAATCATCACACTTTGTTCCCTCACAAAGGCACTCATGAGGGTTGGCGTAGAAATAATCCTCCTCCTTTGGTTTGTCTACAATAATTCGACGATAAGTTGGCTGACCCATTCTCTTTTTGTGAACCTGTCGCACCGAATCTGTAAACTCATTCCATTTAAGGGTTCCATTTTGATGCATATCAAGCAATTGTACAAGCTTTTTCCGGTCCAATAAGACTGATTTTTTAAAACCAGAATACCTGCAGGAGGACTAATTAGAATTTTTTTCTGATTATTTTCAGGCAGTTTTTTTTTTAGCAAAGAGTAAACTCAATAGATACCTGCGGTGGCCTTCCACAAGTTTTGCCATGTTCCCATCATAGGTAGGAATAAAGGTGTCACTGGCTACCGAAACCATAAAGTCCAAAGCTGCCATCTGTGATGAATGATTTTGGAACTGCTGCAACTCATCAAGGGCTAGCAATGTCTCTTTTTTAACCTAAAGTAAAGTAAAGCAGAATCATATAAAACGAGCAGTCCCACGATTAGAATGAGCAAATGCATAATGTAGATAAGGTTCAGTCAATTTGAAAGCTACAATTTGCAACCCAAGTGCTGAAAAAATATAACTGTAAAGAATGTAAAATTATTCTTGAGTATTTTGCAGGGACTGCGTGAAATATCTGGGATACAAATTGAAAACGGACAATTTTGCATAAGCACAAACTAGAATCATTCAGCGGTATTTACTATATCAAATACCCAAAATATAAACAAAAAGGGGGAAGAGGATATAAATGGCGAACTCACAATTTTTGGAAATGCGGCTCTCAGTTGTGCAAGTCTACGTTCACCACCATAAATCTCACCAGCTGCAATGTAGATCTGTGTCTCCAGGTCAAAACCTAAGGCTTGCATAACCAAGGCTGCCTCCTCTGGTGTCAAAGGACATAGACCCTGTGATCTCCTTTCTTCAGACACTATTTCCTTCTCTCTCCATGAAGGGAATGCATATCTGAATTATGCATGCAAAATCAGAATTTTATCTTAGATAGACCTCTCATTTGTGAGATCCTTACAAATTCCTTTGAACAAAAGATTCCTAATCTTTTATAAAGTGAATGTTCTTAATATGTAATTGTCAAAAGACGCCAAATTCAACAAATCATGCAACAAAAATTATACAAGCAGTACCTACCTCATGAAAACATATACATACATAAATAAATGCATAGCAAAACAGGAAACATAAAATACCTCATCTGCTTGAGATCCTCGGCTTCTTCATTAGTGCAACCAAGTGTACAACCTGAGAAAGCCAGCATGTCCATCTCATATCTCAGATGCAATGCCACAAAAGGTCCTCTCTCACGAAGCATTTGAACCAACTTTTGCCCCAGATTCTCAATTTGAGGAGTGAATTTAAGTGCCTGGTAATTAACACGACACCTAAGTTTCTGTAGATCAATTGGGAGACCATTATTTGCTAGGCGCGCATCTGTTTTGTTGAAGTGTACCACCTTGTGCTTGGCAAAAAGTGGCAGAATCTGGAGTCAGAGTCACTAGTCAAACTCAATATATGTACTGCTGAAAATAAGGGAAGGGAGAAAATATAGGAAAAGTGTTCTTGATAAAGTGCGTTTTTGTCTCAAACTTTGGGTTTCACTACATAGGAAGCAACCCATACAATAAAACGGTACTTTTTTTCTTATAAATTATTAAAATTTCACGACACTGAGATATTTTCATATCTTTTAATAACTCCAAATGTCTCTGTTTTAAAAGCTATATCAAAGAATCATTTAATCCATCACTGCATCAAATCTTAAAAAGCAAATAAGAGAAAGCCTGATTGATGTATTATACATAATTTTAGATTAAGTGCAATAAATAGAATCCGCAGACCTGATGCAAGTAATACTTTTCATTTGACCAGCTAACAGGAGGCATCTCCAGGTACCCACTTTTCCTACTAAACTTTTTGGGAACTCTTTTCACTATTCGAACTTCATCTCGTAAAGAATCAATGAAATGTCCTACATCAAATATGTCCTCGAAGCCACTGCAAAAACAAAAAAATAACTTTAAAATGACACAATGCAGCCAAATTAGAGAACTCTTTTTTTTTTTTTTCTCTTCATAACAAATGATATACCTACGGTCTGCCCAAAAAGATTTCTTATCAAGTTCCGGAACAACCAATGTGAGGTTCAAAAGCCGAGCAATTGTCACCATGTCACAAATCTGAAATGCCAAATCTAGTAATTAAACATTGAAGCCTATCATATAATAGGAATAAAGAAGTGGAAGAATAGGAATTACAAACCGCTGCACGCATTTGATTCAGACCCCCATTGCAGGACACTCTTAGAAAACCATTACTAGTATAATTTCCTGCAAGATTTCAGCTGACAAGGCTTTAATATTTACAAGAGTGCATCAGAAAAGATATAAACAGCTAATGATACTCATACCCCATCTATCAAACCCATCTACGTATAAGTATTTTGTTATAAACAGCTAATGTAAAACTATCTTGCATGCATATGCATGTCTCAACATAAGTAAGTGTAATATTGGGGATCTTCAGTTAGACTCTTATTTGCTTTCTGTTAAGTGCTGGAGAGATTGATGGGGATATTATATACAAGGATTCATACAGGGTCATTGAAATGGACAAATGCTTCGAACATAATTTGACATAAAAAAGTACCTATCATATTTAAAGGAAAATTCTACTGAACAGCTAAAGGAGTTGTACAGTGGAGAATTTGGATGTGCATTAAATATCAATAATAGTTTAAAATAAGTGGAGCTAAGATAAAAAATATTAAGGTGGATTAGTGGACATGAGGAAATATAAAATTAGAGATAAACGTATGGGAGATTTGTAGATGATGGAAACTGACTGAAGGTCGATTAGTTATGTGTGTGCAAGAAAGATCAACATAGGCTTCATGAAAAAAGTGGACCAAATTGAACTGTAGGGGTGCACTAAAAAGATTAGGGAAAGACTTCACTCTAAACTAAATGGATTTATTGATTTTTGGTTGGAATCTAATGGCATCAACTGATCTATGTATCTATCCCTACTCAGTACTTGGCTGTTATTTTTTTACGGCCACAAAACGCAACAAAGCAAATCATCTCTAACAGGAAGTCCAAAAAACATGACGGTCAATATCAACTAATTGATATTAACAATCATAAATCATAAGTCGCTAACATTCATGCTCCTACATTATGATTCTTTTCCCGAAGGGTTTACCAACACATACATTATTCCCCAACATTCAGCTAAGCACGATCATTACCATCTAATAAAATCACAATGTTGGGTTGATCATATAGATATTATGATATTTGAATTTTGACATATTGTCAGAACAAAGCACTTCTAATCATATGTGTAACTTTAAAAGTAATTATGGTTGAAGTCAAACTTTTTTAATGATCTGACGATAATGATTGATTCGCACTGTAAAAAAATCTCTACACTAACCGTGTATATACATTAAATCCATATTACTATTATTGCTAAATAAAATCATATGCGGAGATTTTGCATCATAGATTCAACCAAAGCTACACATTTCCAAACCACATCACAAAACCACTCAAGCAAACAAAAACATTGCAATCTTGAGATAATTAAGTAGATAGAAAAACTAACTTGCAGGAAGTAAAATGGGAGGAGATTGAGGAAATCTGACATCTCCTTGAAGAGGCCGTTGAGTTGTATGATATATACGACTTGTAAATCCAGTAAAGAAATTGGAATGCCATAGTTCACTCACAGTCACAAGCTGAACCAAACATGTCCACAGCACAATGGTTGAACAAATTCGGATAAACCAAACACGAAAACGGCTCCTTGGAATCAAAGGAGCAGCTTGAAGAAGCTTATCATAATACCTCACTTGATTACCCTCTGATGATCTAACTTCCATTTCTTTGTCACACACTTCATTGCCACTTCATCACCATAACCTTCACACACTTTCCACAACCAAAATCAACACAAATCTGCAACAAACAAACAAAAACATCCTCGTACATAAGAAGTGGAAACCATCTTCGTACATAAAAAAAAAAGAGAGAACAAAAAAGCATTCTCGTACATAAGAAGTACATTGCAAAATTAGTGATTTTATGGAAAGAAAAAAAAAATCCTCGTACATAAGAAGATATACCTTAAACACTGCAACAAAGTGAATATCACTGTTTTGAGGTTTTTTGAAGAAATTGAAACCGACCCAGAATTGAATTTGAAGCCGGTGATTGAGGGTAAGGCTCAAAATTAGATCTTTATGCCACCATAATTGTGTCCACAGAATTTGAAGCTCTTCAATAATCAGAGAAAAGAACGAGAAATTTTGATTTTTTAGAAAGAAAAAAAAAAAAAAAAAGAGAGAAATTGAAGAAGAAGGTAAGGATCCAATGAGAATGGAAAGAAAGGCTCAAATCGGAGAAAAATCACAAAGAAGGTTGATGCATTTTATTCACATTCAAGTGGGAAAAAATCTTATTTTTTGTTTTTTTTAATTGAATGTTTTGAAGATTTCAATGAAAATTATAGAAAAATGTTCATTTTCTCAGTTTTTTAATAGTGTGCATGGATTCAAAGGTTTGGGTAGATGAATTGAGAGATCCAGGTTAACTAGAAAGAAAGAAAATGTATTTATTTTTCCACCGTTAAAGTCTTTTAAAATATTCAAACTTTACGAAAAAAGAGATTGCAAAATGGGAAAAATATAAATAGCTTTATAGACATTTCAAATTTTCTTGGATAAAAGTCTTCCTATGCAAGCAAGTTCTTAATCATTGATTATTCGCACTAAAACAAAAGTTGCAAAAGGTCTTTTTTTTTCCTTTTCAATCCAAGTGTTAAATTTGATTCGTACACAAAATTGTGATTGTCACAAAGACACTACTACAGCAACATTTGTATTTTTTAGTGTAAAATATTTTTACTCCAACTTATAACGAGAGATCATAATACTTTCATATCATATTAGTAAACTTTTGACTATTCGTATAAGAGTTAAATGATGTTGTAGCATACTAAAATTTGATTAAATGTCGGTATAAAATTGTTTTCACAGACAATATATATCCTCCAAATCTTTATTTTTATCTTAAAGACTAATCTCTTGAGTCAATGAAATTGAACGACAAAATCCTCCACTAAGAGATTTAATCCTATCCTCCATTAAGAGATTTAATCCTATTGTTTAAAATATTTGACTTTAAGAACAAGTAATTGATCATTATAGTTAATAATGTAGACGTAGTTCTCTCTACAGTGTAACAAAATTAAACTCTTTGCAATAAATCTTACATAGCTATAGTACCCAAAATCAAATATCTTACAAGTACTGTTGTACAATTTTGTTTTAATTCACAGTGTAAATACAAAGCATCCATCTTTTGGTTCAAGTTGATGTGAAGACTCTATCTTCTCCTTAATGTGATTGGGTAGAGGAGATGATAGTATCTGCATATTAATATTATTTCACCCAACAACATCCTTGTTCTCTAACATTAAGGTTATGTGTATCAACAAATGATACATCCCCTACTCCCACTCAATTTTTTAAAAAAAATTATAAATCTTAGTTGTTAGTCGATATTTTTTTTAGTAGGGAAAATTGGATCTTATGATCTATTTATCGCACTAATTCATATACCCCTCCCTTCAAATTATCAAACCACCTTATCTCATAATTAGGTCTTTTAATATTAGTTGTAACTACATTTTATCAATCTCTGTTCCAAAGTTGCTAATGACTAAAACATTCAAGTATATTATAACAAACTTTTCCTAAGTCGTTTTATACTTGTTGAAAAGTAAAATGTCATTTGCAAACATTAAATAGGCGGTTGTAAGGGAGAGTTGTTACATGCAATCAACAAACTTTGAGGATGGGAGCTTGCCCTCGTCTAAGGCCCCTTTTTGGAGAGAAGAAATAAAAGTCTCCTTGTTGAAATTGCAAGAGATTTTAAGAAACTCTTTTATTACAAAGAAAGCATTTCGTATTCAATTAAGGTTTTTATAAAATATAAATAAATTTTTAGTATTCAATTAAGACAAATTATATTTTGCATGGTATCTACTCAACAATGAAAAAATCATAGTATCGTGAGAATACCATAACAGTAGCATCACAGTCTTAAAAAATATATTGGAAGAATATTAATATCCAAATCAAAAGAGGATTAGTTGTAAGTAAGGGGATAAAATTGAAGATTCTTCAACAAACTATTAATTGTTCAAAATTCTCAACAATCATTGAAGATTCAAGGAAGAAAATCATATTCATAATTGAAGAATCATAATGGAAGATTTATGATACAAAAGAAACACTTTAGAATAGACTTCATAATGACTTTAGATTCAATTCAAAATGATTTAATATGAACTTCTTAATGACTTGAGAAGGACATTAGAGTGACTGAAAACTACTTCAATTCAGTTAAGAAACATTTTAAAATGCACTTCACAATAAAAATCATAATGAAATTCAAAATGGAGTTAAGAATAATACTTTAGAACGATACTTCATAATAATACTTAAGAATGGTACTTAAGAATCTACATCATTTTGAAGTATAGAATGGACTTTATATTAGATTTCAGATTGAAGTTCTGGCATTGGATTGAAGATCAGGTTTCAGATTAAAGTACATAATAAACTTCAGATTGATCAATTCAAGATCACAAAAAAAATATGATCATTGGAATGAGCTTTAAAAGTGATTAAGAAGATCATATTGAGGTCGAGAAGATCTCACCTTTTTCCTTTTAATTATATCATGTAGAGAGTATTTGGGTGTGTTGCTTTTGTTCATAATTCATAAGCAAGATTGAACTAAGTAAGTTGAACTCTCGTATAGTGAGTTGTATCTTTGTGGGTTATCTTCCTGGCAAAAACAGGTACAAATGTCATCATCCTCCTAGTAGTAAGTACTCTGTTTTAAAAAACATACATTTCACAATATATGTGTCTTACTATATTTGCCCTCAACCTCATGGTCTAATATGATTTCAATTCCTAGTCCAACTCCTAAACTTGAGTCTATTTCTATTTGAGTAAATTACACTCCCCTCCCCTCAAAGATGCTTGAAATACACTCCCCTCCCCTCTTATGTTAAAATATACAATTTCCTCCCTTGAAAAATAAAATTTACACTCCCCTCCCTTATAAGATGCTTGAATTACAACCCCCTCCCTTGATAATTAAATATACATTACACTTTAATCTATTTTAACATAAATAAATATTTTTATGATATATATTAATTTTAAACCACCCTTTAAGAAAAATTAATTCATTTCTTTATAATTTAAATGTTAATGATAATTAAATTTAAATATTTTGCTATTGATTTTATAATTTAGAGTTTAACATTAACTTTTAAATAACCATGGTTTATTGTCGTTAGTAATTTTTCACATATTTTAATTTTATTTTGGCTTGTTTCATATTTTATAATAGGGTTTAAAACTACATGTTAATGAAATTGTGAATAAAAAATAGCAAAAAAATATGTATTCAATTTTTTATTATGTTAAAATAGACCTGCAATACTGTTATTTTCGAAGTGTATTAGATTATTATTTTTTTGCTAGATTATTAAAAATAAAAAAATATATATCGAGGGAGTAAAGTGTAGATTTTAACATAAGAGGGGAGGGGAATGTAATTCAAGCTTTTCTTAGGGGAGGGAAATGTATTTTTCTCTAATATGTTTTGAATAAGAGGGGAGGGAAATGTATATTTTAACATAAGAGGGGAGGGGAGTGTAATTCAAACATCTTTGAGGGGAGGGGAGTGTAATTTACTCTTTCTATTTTAGTTTCTCCATTGTCTTATGTTTTGCACGAATCAACATCTTTGACGCCAATTCTAATGTATAAGAGAAAAAGTAACCCCGACTTGCTCCAGAAACAACTTCAATCGCTTGATCTGAGGATAATTATTAGATTTCTTATACTTGTGATACTAACCTAGATGATTTACCCTTTGCTTTAGAAAATCATAAAAGATGCGGTGCCTTTAAATATATAAATATCATATCTATCAATTTTGTCAACTCCAAACACATCTTTCTCTGCATTATCAATTTTTTTTGGGCGGTAATCTAAAGGTTAACCCGTACCCATTCTTATCCCATCCCCCAATCTTTTGAAAGTTTGGGTTAAATCCAACCCAAAATCTACAAATTGATATGAATTAACATCTGAGTTTTATTCGACCCTAATTTTGTTTATTCTTTTTGTCAAGTAACCCAAAGTTAAATCCACATACTTTTAAGTTTAAAAAATTGAAAAATCTAATATTTAACTCAAACTCTAACATATTTTTGTAATTAGCAATTGAGTTAACCTTACCCTATTGTACACCCTTAATTTACTCTCAACCCAATTTATTACACGCAAATAAACGGCAAGAATCTTAAATTGATATACGTGTATCCTCCAATGAAAGACAACCACGTAAGAACCCCTTAGTTTGACATCCTTGTTGAGTTGATCAGTAGTAGTTGGCATCTTTGTTTGGTTGGAAACATCAACTCTCACTGTTGAAAGAAACTCTTCTGAATTCTCATTCACCTTTTTTCTCTTTCTTCACCGTCTTCTCAATTTTCTCTTAATTTTCCACTTTTCCATAACCATGATTAACCTTAACCCAAAACCCTTTTTTCATCTTTCTCTTCTATTTCTGACCCTGTTTTCATCTTCCACTGAATCCCTCAGATTTGAACTCAAATCTTCTTTAACCAAATGCATCTCAGAAGACATCAAAAGCAATTCCATGACAGTTGGAAAGTACACCATCGTTAACCCCAACGAGGGTTACCCTTTACCTGATTCACACAGAATCACCGTCAGGGTAAATAAAAATCCAAACTTTTTCTTGCCCAGTATTGAATCCACTACTTTCAATCAAATTCAACTGTTTTTGATTAATGGGTCATTGAAGATTTGATTTTTTTTTTCTTCTGGGTTTAGGTTACTTCGTCTCATGGAAATAACTATCACTATGGAGATCGTGTTCAATCTGGTCAGTTTGCATTTGTTGCTGCAGAAGCTGGTGATTACATGACTTGTTTTTGGGCTGTGGAGAATAAACCTGAGGTGACGTTGACTATTGATTTGGAATGGAAGACTGGTGTGGCAGCTAAGGATTGGCCTAATGTTGCTAAGAAGGGTCAAGTTGATGTGAGTATTCAAATCTATAATATATTTTAAGTTGGTATTTTTTTTGTGTTTTTTGTTGCTAAATCTGGCATGTAGTACTATAGGCCAGAAACTGGATGAATATTAAAGTAAGGGTTGAAAAATAAAACACTCCTTACTAAATTTGGGTTACTAGTGCATTATTTTTTTATTAACTGTGCTGGTTTTAATTGTTTGATGTTTCCTTGTTGCTTTCTGTAGGATTAGTTTTTGTAGTATTGTGATCTGTGTATTATTAATAGGTTGATTAGGTTTTTCTAGTACATTTTAAGGATAGCTGATATGGACTGATCTGAGTATAACTGCGTGGCATTTGTGTCTATGTCGAGATTTTGTGAGGTCCCGAGGCTAGGATGTCTTAAAACTTTTTTGATCTGGCTCTGGATGACTATGTTATATTAGGATTTAGGAGAACGTTAGGTTTGAGGAGTGCTTCAGGAAAAAATACAAGCAAATGAACAATAAAAAGTAGTTCGTTATGCAAAAAATAAGTAGTTCAAGTAATTTGGAATATCGAGTTGTGCTTCTAAGTAAATTATAGTGATCATGTTGTTTGCATACCGCCAAAAAAGCAAGGTGTTTTACTCTTTTTCAATCCATCGTGTAGCTTATGATACGAGTATCTTAGATGAGCCTTACTGGATGAAGCTCGTTATTTATGATTGGTCTAGTAATTTATGATACTAATCGGTTAGATAGATAGGGATCTGGATTTTATGCCATCGTGGAATCCTTGCAGTCACATAGTCAATAATTCTGGATTCTCAGATATTGATGGAAGTCTCACAATTTAAGTTCAGTAAATCAGATGTAAACAAATGTAAAAGATAAATTTGAAATATGAGCTGTAAGATCAGATGGTCCAGATTTGTTGACTAAATGGTCTAATGTTGCTAAATAAGGTCAAGTTGATTTGAGTATTGAAATTTCTATATGATCTATCCCTCAGTTAATTTGGAATCTAGTGTGGTGTTGTTTCTTGCTAAGTCTAGCATGAGTTAGTACAATCTGTCAGAACTAGATATATACACTAAAGTAAGCATTGAGTTAAACACTCCTTACTAAATTTGTTTCACTGATACCTTTTTCATTAATTGTGCTTGTTTTAATTATTCAATGTTTCCTTGGTGATTTCTGTATGATTATATATTTTAGCATTGTGATTTGTGTATATTACTAGGTTGATTAGGTTTCTTTTAGTCTGCTGTAGGAAAGGTACAAAAGAACCTATATAGGTTGATTAAGGAGTTATGATTTGTAAGGAGAGCTGATTTACTTAGTTGCATCCCCCCACACAGTTTTTTAAGGAGAGCTGAACTAGTAGTTCGAGTAATTTTGGGATATCAAATTGTGCTTCTAATTAAGTCAGTGTTCTAGTTGCTTGCATTCCGTGTAGCTGACCCCGCTTGGTGGGATACGGCTTGGTTGTTGTTATCGTTGCTTGCGTACAGCCAAAAATAGTCAATGGGTTGTAGTCTTTTCAATCTATATCCCCTATCTTATGATATATGGTGAATCTTATGATATATGGTGAATGTATCATACATAATGCCAAAAAAATACAGGGTTTGTACTCTTTTCAATCTGTCCCCCCTAGCTTATGATATGAAGTGAACATCTCCTACGTGAGATTTACTGGCTGAAGCTCACTGTAATTGATCTAGTAGTTTATGATGTCACGTACCGGTTAAATAGTTAGGGATCTGGATTTCCTGCCATCACCGAATCCATATGTCATACATCAGCAATTTTGGATTGCCTGATCTTGATTAGGATGTAAAAATAAATTTGCAATGTGAACTGTCTGATCTTGATTAGATGGTATTCTATGGCCGTAGGGAATCTGGATCCAAGATGTATAGAGAGTTGAAGATTTGTAGCCTTAATGGTAAATTTGTAATATTTATTGCATTCTATGGCATGTTATATATCAATCATGGTAAGATTTTTAATGAATGACAAGTATCTTGATTTGTTGAATGGTGAAAACATGTTATCATTGCAAATGTCAGCTTATATCTTGTAATTTTATTTTTCTTTCCACTGATTTGGTATTGATAACTGGCAGTGATTTCTTTTGTTGGCTTATTTTTCTCTGATAAAATTGACTTTCTCAAATGATTGCTAAACTCCATATATTTATGTACCTTACCCGTCTTTTTTCCGACGAAGTTAACTATATTCCCTGGATATCACTTTTGTGCCTTATTTTGGAGCAAATCTGAACCTTGTTTAAGGCCTATCATTACACTCATTTGTCATTTGAGACATATATGATATATCTGCTCTTAAAACTCTGGTTTTCAATTACTTTGGAGAACCTGTAATGGTTGATTGAAAGAAAAAAAATCTTACAATGATTTCATTCGCATGTACCAGGTAATGGGACTAGAACTAAAGAAGTTACAAGATACTGTTACTTCCATTCATGACGAGATGTTTTTTCTTCGTGAAAGGTAGACATGCACAACTGGCTAGAAAATCTTTATGCAATACATTCATATGATATTTGAACATTGTTCTTATTTTTGACATAGAATATATCATAGCAGTCATCACTTTTTTCTTTTCTTTTATTTCTTTCCAGAGAGGAAGAAATGCAGGAGCTCAACAGAAAAACCGACAACAGAATGTTCTGGTTGAGTTTGCTTTCACTCTTCATCTGCTTATCAGTAGCAGGGTTGCAACTATGGCACTTGAAGTCCTTCTTCGAGAAAAAGAAACTCATTTAAGATTTTGATGTTTTTTTCCTTCTTCCTTACGTGCTCATGTAAAATATACCAGCATTAATTTATCCAGAGGATACGCATAATGGTAGTAGTCAGTTTATTGCAGAATATTCCGTTTGTTAAATGCAAATTAGGCGTGACAAGACGAGTTTCAAAGGAATTGATGTACTGCAATCTGAGGGTTAAGCAAGATGGTGGTATGGTGATATTGCAATTTAGTGAAGCATTTATGTTTATTACCACCTTGATATAGTGAGACAATGATAGATTGACAGAAAATATCATTTACTTTCCTATCTTTTTTTTCCCTTTTACATATTTCATTTCACATCCCAAGTGCGAGGCATAATATTTCATCTGAAAATGAATTGAGCAAGTTTTCAAGCTGTTTTGGGCTTGTTTCTTTAATGGATTAGTATTTAAAGAGAAATAACATTTTCTTTAAGTTAAACTTAAATTAACTCAATAGAATTTGGTGTTATTTGCTTTGATTAATGCCTCTATATCTACATACATGTGTTAAAATCACGATTCACTAGTTAATCAACCCACCAAGCCCAAGCTAGAACCAACTTCACTATGCTCAGGGTGTATATTTTCCTTGTTTTTCAATACCGCAGGTTTCTTTTGTTGAAGATAATCTAATTTGAGGTATCATTAGTCGTTAAATATGAACACCTCTTTATTCCAATATTTGATGACGTTGGTTCACATTTGGATTTGATTTTGAAATTTATCTCCCCACGAGTCTTTCTCTCTTGTATTCAAAGAAATCTTGTGGAAATCTGACATACGCTATGGTATGTCTAGTGGGTATTGTGATAAGCCAAATTCAATCATTACCTATTTGTATGATGCTTTTTGACTATCTCGAAACATGAGATATGTGTGTTGCAGACTATGTTTGGCTTTCTTCTTCCTTGGTGTATTGGAATGGAAGATGTGACCTCTAAAATGACGAACATTAGTTTTCAATTGTATTTATTCCCTCAAAAAAAAAATTGTATTTAAAAATTATTATGAAAATATATTATACTTATATATTTGTCAACGAAGCTTGCTGTTCACCTTGTGGGTGGTTCTTGGGCATGGGAGCTATGCATAACATTCTTGACCACACCCATGTCTGTAAAAGTAATGTGTACTCAGGCATATCCTTAACACCATATTTTGCGACGGCACATAGAGCTTTATAAAGTGTGGCCAAACAAGTCGAACCCCAATTGCTAGTATAATTAGGCATTAAAACCTTGCCAATCTTGTATAGAACATACACTCTAAATGCATGCTCTACAGTTTGGGGTGGTTGTATACCATTACCACATTAACTTTAAATTCCTATGGTTCTTCTCCTTAACATCTAATAGTCTACTGCCTATAGCAGGTTGAACAAAGTCCCACGATATGTTTGTTATACAGATAACTAATAACTGGAAGATTGTTAACCTTTAAACCAAGAAACATATGAACGTCTTACAACATCATCATGCATTCCCCCATTGGAAAAATATAAGTCTTGCCTCCATCTTTCTAATAACGCAGATATTAGACGCTGATCGACGTTGTACTTGTTTAGTTTCACCGCATCCCAAAATCCGGCTACCTTTAAGCTCTCTTCTATTAGTGGGTGCGGGTCCATTTCCAAACGATGACAGCGATTCCTAATATAACGTTGTTCTTCATTCTGCATAAATGTAAAAAGGAGAAAAAATAAACAATAATTAGTAATTGAGTTTAAAATAAGGAATGTGTTATGAATATAATAAGTGTATGTCTACAAACCCTTGTACTTATCTTTTAAGTGACACCATATTACTTATCTCTAAGTCACACCTATTTGTATTTATCTCTTAAACTCTTAAGTCATATCATTGTACTTCTCTATAAATAGAAACCACATGTAACATAACTGTACACTACAAGATAATAATATAATCATCTCTGTTTCTCTCTTCTTCTCTGCTTCTCTTTATTCTTGTTCTTATTCTAATAGTTTCATAACAGAATGTAATAAATAATTTTATCTAAATTTCAAGAAATATAAGCTTATATCAATAGTTTCGGAAATATGACGTGATATACTAAAGAAAATTGTTCAACTTAAAATATCTAAGAGAGAAATGAAATTTGAAATGGATGTGTTGATACAGGAGGTAGTGAAATTATCTAATGAAATTTGAAATGGTATTATGATTGAAGTTGTGAAAGAGTTACCGTTAATCCAGGCCTTCAATGTACGTTTAGTCTCTTCAACCTGCAAAGCTGACCAATGCATGTACAACACAAGGCTGAAACGCTGCCAACTGCATGCTTCCACGCTGACATCCTGCATTACCGCCAAATGAAGTGGCGGTAATTACCTCTCTGGGGCCACATGCTCTCGGTCAATGGAAAGAAAGGCAGCATAGAAGAAACAATCCCTTATTTAACGGTTTCCTTAGCAATGCTTAACGTGCAGATATTTGAAAACACAGAAACCAGATAAAACAACTATGGCACCAACACCAGAAATCGTATCTTTCATTGTTCATTTCAATGGAAAAGTTTCAAGAAATCTGTCTGGGTCATTTTTTCAAAGTGAAAGAAGAAAATGTTTCATCATGAGCATCAAAAGCACTCTTGCACATTTGAAAAAAAGAATAGAGGAAAAGCTAAAATTAGGAGATACTCAGTTGATATCTCAAATTTTATATCGAGCACCACAAAGCTTTGCTGGAGGTCATGTCCAGTATAATGACGTAGAAATATCTGATAACGAAGACGTTGCAGATATGTTTGCCATGCATAAAAGTTTTGAGGTAATCGGTGCCATTGAGTTATCTGTTACGATTGAGAATGGTCAAACACCACAACCTCATCAAACACAATGCCAATATGAACCATCTTCATCACAACCTTTAGGAGAAATTGACGAGGTAGAAAGGACACCGAGACTATGTAGGTTGTGTCGGCATCCCGGTCATATTAGGAGAAATTGTCCTAATATAAATAACAAGTAGTTAGTTTCTTTATATGTTATTAACTTTTGTTCTGTTTTTCTTGCTGGTGTTGTATTGTAATTTGGGAGGGCTTTGTTTTTTGTTTTAAGCTTTGGTTGTGGGCAGCTACTGCATTATGTGTTTAGATACAAGTGTTTATCACTTGTTTTTATCTTGTTCGTAGCAAATTGTTGTTCGACTTGTGCAGGTTTATCTTTAATAAAATTTTGCCGTTTAAAAAAAAATGTAACTAATCATTTTATTTGATTTTTATTATGTTAATTAAACAAAATAATATACAAGGAAAAACAAACGTGCAATGTTGTTTAATTAAAAATAAAATTTAATTCAACATTAAAACAATACTCAAATCAAATTACATTAACTTATGTAAACAAACAAACAACTTTAAAACAGTTGTGTCTCCACATATTAATTATTCTAACTTAACATTCAAGATAAAATGGACTTTCTGCATTTTCTTGGTACGAAAACATCTCTTGAAAATCAACATCATTATTGAGAAGTTTATATTCGTAATAGTAATTAATATGTTTAGATGCTAACGAGATATTAAACTCCCCATAATAACTTTTCACAAATGATCATTAGCTATACGAAAAATATGATTGAGCTCACTCTTCAACTCCACTAATGTCTTATGCGGAGTTATTAACATTTCAAAAGGGCTTACACATGGATAAAATTTACCGGTAGCTCTTATTAAAGGAGGGGGAGATGGAGAAGGAGAAAAAACTGAAGCTGAAACAGACATGATGAATGATAAACTGTATTTATAGAGGTAATATGAAGAAGAAAAAAAATGGTATACAGCCTGATAGAGTGGCGGTAAAGGGAAAAAAAGAAGTTCAATCTGTCACAGACAAGACCTGCACATGAACTACATTTTTCCATAGTAGACAACAGAATTCACATGAAAATAGCCAAATTAATTTCTACAAGAAGGGCAATCTCAAGACAACAGGTAGCATCTATACCACAGGAATCGAAAAAAACATAATACAAGAATGAAAACTATTATTAGTTTTATTTTAACAAAAAGATGAAAACACAACACAGCAGACTGTACGATTGGCCTACTTCAATTTGTTTGTACACTTAAAACATATTGAACTCGCGCAACAACTTGTGTATCGTAATTTCACTTGGATGGGACACATGCTTTAATGAGGAAGTAGAATTGGAACAAAGAAACCAGAGAAAAGCAATGAACATCGCCTGTTCTGGTCATCTATCCTAATAGTCATAAACAAGTATCGACTATGCTGGATTTCCAGTTAAGCTTTATCAATCCATAAATCCGGCAGCAATGGTAATGGCAAATAAATCATTTGAATTTCTGAACATATCATGCTCATAAACATTTATGACGTAAACAAGTGCCAGTGATGATCTGTTGGTAGATTTTCCTTGATCTTTTCAAGCCGCTTAAGGATCTCTATGAAATGAGGTCTTTGATTCATATCAGCAGCCCAACATTGCTGCGTTAACCTGAGAAAATGCAAGATCAAAGTCCATAAGATTATATATATGATTAAAGCTAAAAGCTGTTTTATTAAACATTTTATGTGAACAAAATAGATATTTACTTTCTGTAACTTCTGATAGCCTAGTCTACAGCTGAGAATGAGATTATTTATATATGCCAGCATTTTGGTATGTAATTTTATTTTATACTTTATCTAGTTGGTGGATGTAAGTATATATGGTGACTCATACCACTTGTTCTGTTTCTAAAATTTTGCTACACATTGTATCAGAAACTGAATTTATTGTGTGGGATACAGATATTATATTTCTGGGAAGCTAACAATAATATTTACACTAGAGCGAGTATATAGTTTTCAATATTCTTCCACGTAAAATGGAGGGTAAAATCATATCTGTTATCAATAATCTTTCTATTTTATAATGTCATTCTGAATAAGACTGCAAGAGATTAAAGCATATTGCTACACAGAGTATGACCAAAGATGCATGATCGTACGAGTAAATGAAGCAACAACAAACTAAGATGTCTTATGTATTTTAGAGAAACATATGATAGTAAATGCCTAGTAGTGGTGTATGGCTTGGCTAGATGTTGAACAAATAGGAGATCAGACATAAAAATGGCATGGATATGATTAATTGTGAAGCTGCATGCTCTACCATGAAATATCTTATCTGTTGGAAGCATCTTGGTAAGTAACCTAATAAGACCCAGCTAACTAGGTGGACTTCTAAGTTCAAACTGTACCATTTTAAGACATTGACTCACCTTTTCGTATACTAATCTAGAAGAGAAAATAAGCCACACCCACATTTGTTTAACCAGAAAACATGTAGCATACATTTGAGTAGATTTAGTTCAAAACTGTCAAGGCCCCCTTTCTTCAAACTTTAGCTATTATATGCAAGTCAGAACTGATTTATATCCATCAAAGAAGATTTTTAGGTTTGAAGCAAGGAAAAAGCATAGATTCAATTAGAAACGTGTAGTGGCACAAATTGTTGAACACTTGCTCAAACACGGTGTGATACCATATCAAGAACTATCATCAACGAAAGCTAGGAAATTGGATACAACTACAAGAAATGTTTCATAAATGACTTACTCCTGCAATTCAGGGATATAACCTTTAGCTCGAAAAGGAGGCCTGTGCCCTTCAGCTGCGTGTTTTGCTCCATCATAAGGTTCATAACTTGCAAAAGGTGGTTCACCTTCAAGCATCTGCATAAATGAAGACAACATGATTTAAAAGCAGCTTCGAATATTGTCATGTAAAACATAATTAAGCAAGCAAAATTACCTCATACAAAATCATTGCAAAGGAGTACACGTCGACCTTTTTCTCATACCTCCGATGTTTGAAAACTTCGGGAGCCATATAGCGATCTTTTTTATTCCACAAGAAAGAAATTAAATTTAGTTTTGTACAAGAATGACAATTAATGATTTAATGCTTTAAAAGAACTTCTAGAATACTCACAGCTCCCAGTTTCACCGGTCATCTTGTATACATCATGAGAACTCTGGACAGTGATAAGCTTACTCAATCCAAAATCTCCAACTTTTAAATGGTCAGCACTAGAGTTGACTAAAAGAACATTCCTGAAATTTTGGAAAATAAAATTCAAAATTAATTTAGATACTTCTAAATTCCAGATGCATGTTCTTGATGACACAAAATATTGCCAATCTTGAATAAAAGCAAAGTTTGCTTCAACTTATTATACTTAATACCATAACATACTAGTCTACGGCATGTCATCCATATTGTGAGGATATATTCATGTTTAGTTGGAAAATAACAAACTTACCTTGGCTTTAGGTCTCTATGAATTATAACATTTGGTTCATTGTGAAGATAGGCCATTCCTCTACAAAAAAAATATTCACAAAATATAGATTAGCAATTGAGCATAAAGATCAGATTAAATAATGCTGAATTTTTGCCAAAGCCTTCAGATTTCCAAATGATTTTGTCTTGGTATTGATAAGATACAGGATGATGTGAAATTGCCACCGCGTGCTCAAAAAGATCTAGTTGTTTTCTTAACCGAGGAATCAATAATCACAGAAATTTTAATCACGCTAAGTTGGTTAAAAAAAAACAAACTTGAAAATTTTACTTGGTTTGCAGCTTTTTTGAATACTTGTTATATGTTCTGTTAGTGTTTTGTGGCTTTCGTTGTTTCCAGTACTACTCATGGACAGACTAGTTCACTTGGTTGGGGAACTTGCTTACAAGATTGCTGTGGAGAACTCAACACCTCCCAATAATTTAAGAAATGACTAGCAGAATCTAATATCGAAAAAATTTGCAAAAACCAAGAAAACAAATTGTGGACCACATCTTAATAGAGTTACTGCCGTGCAATTTTTGTCTGGAGCCGGTATTTTAATGTTTGCTTCATACTCATAACATACCTCTAATCCTCACAAGGAAATGTTGGCTCACAGTCAGAGATCAAAATACATATCAATTGCAACTATATCAATAAACAGCATAAGTAATAGGTTCTGCACATTTAAGCAGCATTAAAAGCTGGAAAAAGTGCAAGCTTCTCTGAAAGAATCCTCTCCTTGTGGAGTTTTTGTGGCATCTGTGATTGGAGTACAATGTCACATTTTTCTACACACTAACAGTGGTCTAACAACCACGGGCAGGCAAAGGAGGCAAATTTATATAAGATTAGAGATATATTTAAAGCTGATTAGTTTTTATCTTTGACAAAGATTAGTTCTTATCTTGTTGCCTTTTTTTTTTTCTTTCAAATAATAATCTCCTCCTATCCTCCTTTTATGCACTTCTTCTTCGCTCTTAATAATTTATTTTTGTAGATACAGATAGAAAGGAGGAGAAATTTATGATTCCATACCTGGCAATATCCATGGAAAAGTTAATAGCTGTTGAAGGGCTAAGTGAACCTTTATCTTTGAGGTACTGGTGAAGATCACCCTATAAATGAAACAGAAGTTCAATTTTAAAGCGAAAATTCCTACAAGTTTACCAGCTCTAAATATAGGTGTAGAGTGCTCAATTGGAAGAATAATATTGAATTCTCAATTTCACATACCCCTCTAAGATACTCAGTAATTAACATGAGAGGCTTCCTGTCAGTAACAGCTCCAAGAAACTGAACTATATTGGGGTGTCGAAGCTTCACCAACAAATTGACCTCATGCCTAAAGTCCTGACTGTTAACAATTAACAAACAGAATGAACACGGAGATATAGAGAGAAACAGAAGACAAGCCTGACACATATGAGATAGCATAAAAAACCTAGGAGCTAGGACAGAGAAATATGGTTTGTTGCAGTAAAAGTACCAGCTTAATCACAAGTCTGTGCATCTCCCTCCCCACTTCCCCTAAAACAAGAAAAATCTGCCTTCTCTCATTTAGTTTTAATTATTTATTATAAAAGACATAATCACACCTCTGAATATCTATTCAGTTTAGAATAAATCCTTTGTTCCAACAGAGCAAATAGGCTCAACTATAACATATATCTTCAACAAAAACAGTTCAATTACTTGTTCATAATTTTCCATATATGACTTGACAGAGAGAAACTAATTTTACCAGATTCATCAGCCACGGGCAATCAGAGAACATTTATCACATAATTAGCAAAATAAGCAACAACAGACCGAGGAAAAATGATAGAGATAAAGAAAGGATCTCACATCACCATTCTATCTTCTGAAAGGGATGGAAGAATGCGCTTGACAGCAACTGGCGTTCCGCGCCAATGGGCTTTCAAAATCTCACCGAAAGATCCCTGCATGGATCATGCATTATTGTTGACATAAGACCCAATGTAGCATCCTTTTTTTTTTTTTGGATAAATCTAGCATCCAAATTTAGTTTATCAATAGCTTAAATTCAAAAATAAAAGTGCATATTGCAAAAACACACCTGGCACATCAAGGCTCAAATGTAGCAGCAAGAAAATCGAGTGCATAAAATTCTTTTTAAAAAGAATGAAAATGCAGTGAAAATAAGCAAAAATAATAGCAAGAGAAGAACAAGAAAAAACATTAAGCTAGAAAAATTAAACAAAAGTAGCAGTAAGAAACACTACATGCATCAAGAAAAGAAATTGAGGCAATTAACATAAATAACAATCTTTTTTTTTTAATTCTTCTTCTCAATCAGCCGAAAACATAATATAACACCTTTATCTATCCTTGAATGATTAGAAAATAAAAGATAGTTCATACAAGGTGATCTTCATTGTCAGGACTGGATGACTCACAACTCGAAAGTCTCTAACCATAGCATTATGAATCGAACGGAATAATCCATGTCTACGTCTATGTCTAGGCACCCCAAGTGCAACCCGTTTTGAAATAACTATCTCAACATACTCTCAAATAAAACACTTTAAACTATCATAACAACTAATAGGAGAGGGTAGCTCATCTGGCTTGAGCTAAGATTTAATAAACTCTGGCCGGCGAATGAGAAAATACTAACATAAAAACTAATAATATAACGAAATGTGAAAGTATACCTTTCCAATACGCGCAGAACTTGAGAAATCAAGTTCAGAAGGATCAACTTCCCAATCACACTTATTAGGCAACGGAGGCGGAACCGCCTTCGGTTCAAAATGACTTCCCGTTTGTCCCTAATCATCATAATCAAAACTCCAAATCATTCAACTAAACAAAATATCCAATTCAATTCAATTAATTAATAAAAAACTTACATAAGACAATCCTCCTTTGGATTTCAATAACTCAATCACGTTACTCTTCTTAGATCCTTCCGCATCCGCCAAAGGCTATTTAAAAAATCCAAATCCAAATCCAAATCCAGAAAACAAAACCTCAATTTCACAATTTGATTTGAAAATGAATGAATTAGGAATACGTACGGTGTTTTTCCAGCGATCTTGAGCGTTGACATCGGCACCAAATTCAAGCAAGCAATTGGCGACGTCGATCCAACCGTGAAGAGAAGCGACGTGAAGAGGAGTACGGTTATCGTAATCGGTAGCGTTAACGAGAGAAGGATCTTCTTGAAGAAGTTTACGAACGGCAGCGGCGTCGTTTTGATGAGCGTGCCATAGTATGAGTGAGGTTCGACTCACTCGTGCTTTTTCTTTTTCTTTGCTGTTGCTACTTCCTGAACTCATTACTTGATTGATTTGATTTCAATTTCACAGATATGAAAATGTGTCTGTTATTCGTTTTCTTTAGTTAACGAAATGAAACGAAAAGAAAAGCGAGTGTTTCAGTGCCAAGTATTTTCTTTCTTTCTTCCTTCCTTCCTTTCCACTTGGATTGGAAGAAGTTGGATTTTGTTTGGATGCGTGTGGGGTGGGGTATCCGCGTTCAGTTTATTTATCATGTTCTTTCTATTTTTATCGTTATCATTATTACCTCATTCAACTACATTTTACGGTTTGAGTTTAATCTTTATTTATTAATTTTGTTAAGTCTGCACCAACTTAGTTTAATTTTTTTTCTTTCTAAAATACTAATTAGCTTAGCAGCAATTTAATTTAACAAATTTCATCTAAAATGTTGTTGAATATATATTAAGTTAATTTTAATCATAATATTGTATACTTATTAAATTTGTTTGTGATTTTTAGTTAAACTTGCGCGAAGCACGGGTCAAAAGTCTAGTTAACATAAACATGAAAATAGAACCCGCCCCGCCCAGACCCAACCACCCCCACCTCGAATATAATAGGAAAGCTGATTTTTTATGTATAATTATTGTTTTTTTTTATTAAAAAAAATGAAAACACATGGAACTTTTTCTTTTATTGAAAATACAATTTACGCGGATGGGGATGGGGAAACCTATCCTGATTGGTGGTGGTGGGTGTTCAATTGTTACTTCTGAATGAGCTTGGGCGCGGGGCAGGGTGTGGGTATATGGAAGCGGGACGGGGGTCGATAATGCTTAAACCTACCCCGTTGCCATGCTTAAATTAACATACTCTATCAATCTATCGAGCGCGTAATTTACACATTCATTCAATTATGTGCTTCTTTAAAAATAAAAATAAAAACTACTCCTTTCGTCCAATATAAGCGACACATTTGTAAAAAAGAAATGCCCCAATATAATTGAATCATTTTACTTTTCAATGCAAATAGCAAGACCCTTTCATATTATATACTATAATTAATATTAATTTCATTGCTCCCAATTCAATAGCAAGGACATTTAAAACCATCTATCTCTCAAGTTCTTTCATTTCTCATCACTTTACCTGTTTATTTGACTTGACCATCAATATATTTATTGATAATTTATTTTTTGAAGCCAATATTTATTTATTGAATAATCTAAGTTGGATAATTATGATGACCAGCTGTTGTAAATTTTCTTCGATGGAATGTTAACTCAGTTGATAAGAAGATGATTCATCTGTAAAGTTGTAAATTCAACTTTCGTTGTTGATATATTTACATGATTCGTAAGTATATTTATTAACAACTTATTTGAGTTGACTTGATGATGTTGACTTAGAACTTTAGACTCTGCTCTTTTTAAGTTTCAGTTCAACTCTTTTCGGTGTCAAATTTGATAAATTAATTTAATTTTTTCATAAAAAAAAAACTATCAACCTTGGTTTCTAATCTTGATATACCCCCTAATCCTACTTAGATAAACTATTCAATGCTAGACCTTAAGTAGATTTTCATTATTTAACTATTTTTTTAATCCACAAGACTCGGGGACTTGAGATATTGTTTATGAAATACAAATTAAGTTTCACTTGGACCAATCACAAATTACTATATGTACGACTTTTAAGTATTATATGCATTGTATAAATATTTTTCACATCATCAATAAATCATTTAAAGGGTTAATTCAAAGAATTGGAGAATGTGATGCCCGTGCACGGGAATGCAAATGATAAACATGGAAGGTTTTACTCACCTCATAGTTGAGAGTGACTCTAAACTTCTAATCGATGTGATAAGTTTAACGGACGACACACCTCTATCTTAGTCCGCCGTATTCAAGAACTCGCTATCTTACATGATAATATTGTTTTTAAGCACACATGGCGTGAAGGAAACAAATATACCGATTAGTTGGCTAATTTTAGTTTTAAAAGTTCCTATGATGTAAAAAGGAACTCCAAATTCTCCTTTTTGATGACCTACTTGGAGATTGTATGCCGAAAAATGTTACACTAATTATATGGTGACCGATGTAGTGTGGTTGGATATATACACCATATTTAATCAATCAATATCATTTCATATTGATTTATTTTAAAATATATTTAAATATTAAACAAATTTTGTTTAGAGAGTTCATGTGGCCAATGAAACTCCAAATATTTACTCATCGTAAAATATATGTAAGGTCGGGGTTTAAACCTCGGCCATAAAAAAACCCCAAATATCTAATAATTACTAATTATATTTAATAATAATGTCCAAAAATGTATGCTGTGTTTGAAAAATTCTACTGTTTGAGCCGGGATAAGTCTTCACATATTATAATACAGTGGCTGTTCCACGTTCCAAAAGCCGGTACTTACGGGCCAAGCAAGTCAAGTTGTTCATTAAAAAACAAAAATAACAAGTCAAGTTATTTTATTTATTTCAAGGTCAACCATTAAATCATATGTTTCAGTAAACTATATGCTTTATTATATAATATTTTCATCTCATCGGCATAAGGGTTGTGAAATTTCGATCTCTCATTTCAATTACTCTATTCAGTTTTAAATAATAAAACAATAATGGAGAATGAGTAAACTATTTTAATTAAAGTGATACGATTTTTTTTAGATAAGCAAATGTTAATCTAAAAGAGAGTGCAAAGGGATACTTTAATCTATTACAATGTGATTGCAACTTAAGATGGATTTAAACAAGAAATAGAACTACGCCAAACCGATTCTAATGAGATAGCCTAGAGTGTCTATCTACTCTGTTTATAAACCACACCCAAAAGAGAATTTTAAATTTGATCCAAGACTTAAAGTGGGTTTGCTATGTCTACCATGTCTTCATTAAATAGGATCATATTTCTCATATCCCCTACAAACTATATCCAATAAGACCCCAAATAATATAACTCACATTGAACAAAGACCTATAATGAATAAAAAGGGTTATCATGCCCGTCTCCGATTTTGAACGAAACTTATCCATAAAACCAGAGAAAACTATTTGAATTATCGGGGGAAGAATTCTTAGTGAGAGCTAAGTTCCTCCACCAAGTTGAGCACTTACTATTGATCGTCATATTTTCATTGATATTCTGATTGTTAAGTTGATATTTTGATTGCATAAAAGGATACCAATGAGATGAATTTTTAGTCAATAACTGCCATTTCCACTTCCCCGATAAGGTGAGATTAAATAGACAGTCATCTTTCTCTCCTAAGCCTCCTCTTTCTTTTGATAAACATGCTTTCTTCTAGGTTATGTAAGTAGGTTTTCTGCTTTCACCATCACCTTCCAAAAACAACTTCCTTGAAGATTTTAATATCGTTTTTTGAGACTATAAAGTCAAACTCTTACCACTACGCTAATACCTCTTAAGCAATAAAAGATCTAATTGAAAAATAGAATCTAAATTAATTGAATGATATTTTATAATGTTTTTCGGGAAGAATTTCAGAGATTAGTTACCATAATTTACTTGCTACTTCCGATTTATTCTTATATATGAAAATGTACTTAATTATAAGTTTACAACTTGTAATAGAGAGTTAATTCAGGACAAAAAGCCAAAGTGAAAAGGAAAGTATAGCTAAAGAAACATACTTCTAGTACATGATTAAATATATGCTTTTTGTTGCCCAAAAATTTATAAATTTGTAATAGTGATACTATGTTATTTATTTATTAAAATTTTAATTACGTTAATATGCAAGCCAGGTATGAAGTAGCAAACTCATATACACTTTACAATATGTAGCCAAAAAAATTCAAGATGATTATGTCGCAAATCTCACAATATTGATTGACTCTAAAACATCATCAGCCACCAATTCGATGCACCTGAACCTTGCGACGTGATGATAAGGCTTCATTCAGATGTGCAATATGAAGTAAGAGTTGGCTAATTTTCTGCACAAACAAAATGCGATAAGCATAACATATAATGGCGTTTTTGCATAATATATAATGGTCTTTTTGCAGGGCATATTCACAAAAGAGTTTGCCTTGATTCAAAATTCTATTAGGAGTTCAATCCAACATTCTTATTTTATATAGGGTTAATTAAATAAATGATCCCGTAAATATTCATAATTTTATTTTTGGTCCCTATAAAATAAAATCTTTTTTTTTTGTTTTAATCCCTACAAAATAAAATTACTTTTTAATTCCTGTGACATTTTTCTTTAGCAATTTAGAAATAAAAAATGTTGACAATTTTTTTTTACAAGGACAAAAAAGTGCGATTTTATTTTGTCGGGACTAAAAACAAAATTTTGAATTTACTTAATTAAAAGACAAGAGAACAACAAATTACGCTGTTAAACTTTTTTAGATTGTAAAACTAATCATAGTAAACATAACATTCATAGACATATGAAACATATTGTTGTTATGTATGACATTTTGAACTCTATGCCAAAAGTCAAGAAAACCATGCTATAAAGCCAAAAGTATTGATAAACTAATCGATATACAATTTTCATTCATGAAAACTAAAGTGCAATATAATTATACA
The DNA here is from genome assembly GCA_958299785.1 of Medicago lupulina. Classification (NCBI taxonomy): domain Eukaryota; kingdom Viridiplantae; phylum Streptophyta; class Magnoliopsida; order Fabales; family Fabaceae; genus Medicago; species Medicago lupulina. The sequence goes on along the minus strand of OY283142.1, from coordinate 18,693,085 downwards.
TTTAACCGTTTTCATTAAATAAACTAAAGTAATGATCCAAATTTTATCAATTCGTCGCGGATATAAACATATACTAAAGCTACATTTGAAATCATCATCGATTTTGCCTCAATGACTTCACACTTGATCTAGAGGGGACTAAAAGATATATATAATGTTTTAAGAGTTTGATAAATATATGGTGTTCGACTCATTTGAATATTTGCTATTGGTCTAATATGATAATTTATCGGACTCTCGTTATGACCTATCAAAGATATCAGAGCTAATGGTTTATTCCTCAAAAAAAAAAAACTAATGGTTTACCTATAGATCCTAGTATCAAAATTCCTCTTGACAACAATGTATCTCATTGATGTGTGTCCGTGGATGAATAAGGTTTCACCAGAGCGGGAGCATACCCAAATTAATGGATGAAGACACACTTGAGTGAGAGATAGTTTGTGTAATATATGAGTTAGAAAGCTCACATTGGACAAAAAAGTGAATGTTGAACAACATATAACTAATAGATCTCATATATCCAATGCCTTAAAGTTTTTAATTAAGATGTCGTGTTCAACTCACTTTTATGGTATAATATATTAGGTATATCATGACTGCAAATTCCCAGTTTTCGCAGTGGAAAGGTGGTTTTACTACGTGTCAAAGGTCGTGTGTTTGACACTTTTGCCGGTTCGTATGGGGACTCGAATCCACACCCTCACGTTGTTTTTCTTTTAAGTAAATCAAACCACCAAGCCACTTAATATTGTTGGCTATTACTTAAAACAATTTATTATATATTCCATAAAAGTTTGACACCTCTATGAAAATAACTCAAGATCTGCCACTGAATGTGACAGTCTACCAGACTTTCCTCATGATAGAACAATTGTATCAAAGTCTTTATTTGACTTGGTGTGGGAGAGCAGGATTCCTAATGTGGTTCAAGTCTAGTGATGTGGACTGCTCGCACTTGAGAAGGAAATCGTTGAAATTTAATTGATAGTGATTCATCTCACATAAACTAAAAATAGACGAGATATTGCATATATATAAGAAGATAACTCATATTCCTAATGTCTTGAAGTTTTGGGTAAATATGTTGTGTCAAAGTTTCTTAATAGTCTTAAAGTTTAGCCAATTGCTACTCAAACACTCTCCAAACCCCTCAACATATGTTACAAAAATCTGTTTGTGATTTATAACTTACTAGATTTGTTTAGGAACAAAAAACACGCAAATTTACAAGTACCATTTACAATTACTTTCCTATGTTATTTTCATGTTAACCAATAAAAAGATGTTCACATATGCCATATACTCACCTCATCTTTCTGCCTAAGAAGAAATTCCAAACCATCCACCTTCCGGCGACGCCTTTGAATCCCAACGTAAACCAACACCGCCGTCACAGCTACAGCTCCAGCCACGCATGTAAATGACCAAAACGCCCCCGCACACATTGCACAGTTATGAACCATAGAAGCAACCCTCACCATCTCAACTCTCATAGCCTCGAACCGCACCTTTAACAGCTTCTTCCCTTCATTAGCCCAATCAAACCGCGTTGAAGCCGGCATGGGGGCTTCACCTTCCTCGCCACCAACGGAGCTTGACGCCGTCATTGGTATTCCTTCTTCATGATGGGTAGGAGTGGAAGAAGAAGAACAAGAAGAAGGAGGATTACTCCCTCCCTGAACTTCAATATTGTTGTTTTCGTTGATGATTATTCTGTTCCATCCAGAGGATTCGAGAGTGGTGTGTTGTTCGATTTCTTGCCACTCGTTTATTTCCTCCATGCCTACAACTATAGTTTCAACATTCAAAGATGTCATGTTATTATGCATTTTTCATATTAATATCTTACTTGATAAAATATCTATATCCCAAATGGGATAATATCTTTGGTTCATTTTTGTATTTTTCCTTTGTTGGATCATGAATGGCTTCAACTTTAGCAGAGGGACGTATGATATTTCGGTACCTTATATTTTGAGGATATCGTGGGCCAGGGAATTATCACACTTGTTTGAAAGTAAAGTATACCTCAAAGTCCTTGCGTTGAATATAGTATGACATTTTCCATTCTAACTCGATTGAAAATTCCTTTTTTTTGTTGCTAGAAATTTCTATTTTATCACGTAGATTTCAATTTTTATGGGGTCATTCTTGATTTGGAGGAAAAACAGTCATACTAGGCACTAACTTTGTATAGGAGGTATGGTACATCAAATGAGTTTTAGGGAGAAAGAATTATTCAAAGCGAAAAATTTATTAAAATGACAGGCACAAGTGATGCCCATATCAAAGTTTACAATTTGTACCAGAAGATGTCTTATAGTACATTTTGTTTCCAACACTTAAATGTTTCATTTATATATATCAAAATTACTTACACATGAATAAGAGACAAACGAGCAACAAGCTGCGTCGCTACGCTTTTTTAGATGACAAAATCAATCATCGTAAACATCACATTTATGGGTCTAAGGAAACATGACATTGCTATGCATGAAATCCCCCTCCAAAACTGGTGTAATACCAAACACACTGAACCAAAACTGTAATGATATTTCAGTAACCAAATACGGTTGACATAAATGGTTAGACCTCCTGTTTACAATAACTCTAACTTGGGGTTAAATTTTTTTATTAAGATAAAAAAGACTTTAAAGTATGCAATTTCACTTTGGTCTGCACTTTCCTTGGCAACTACGTCTGTAATGTTCGCCTATACCACACCCATGTCAAGCAATTAACGAGAACGACTTAATTATCTAAGGGATTAATTTATTTATGTATTGAATTTGAAATCTATTTAAGAGACCGATTCATATAATATATGTGTTGAAAATATTAAAAGAGTTCAATTAATTAGAACAAACAGAAGAGACTTGTTGTGCTATGACAAAAACCACTATCTGAAAAGTAAAATTTCAATGGACCTCTGCAATCCAGTATCTGCTTTGCTACCTTACACAAATGTGTCTGGATCTGTGCACTTGAGGCCATAACATGTTGGAGTCTCACAAACAATGGACAAATAATGTTCCATCTCATGCAACATTGTCAATCTTACAATTGTACAATTAAATTTTCCGTTAAGCTTGAATGATACTTTTGAATCACATAAAACAACCTAGGCCTCCTCCATTTCAACAATCTTGTTTGAAGATGATAGTTTACATATCCTTCTATTTTTCTGCCATTTTATACTATGACCCAACAATATTTGAACTATGTAACTTGTTGTATGATATGATCTTCAATTTTCACATCTAATATGGAAATGCTTCGCCTTTCCCTAAAATTGATTTTCATATACTATGTCTTGCTTCTACTTAAGCGGATGCCATACGCTTCTAAGACTTGTATCCAAGTCTCCAACCACCCATTCAATTCCTTTCTCGATTCTTCATGTAGTATTATATCCTCCACAAAAGTATGCATCTCGATGCTAGATCTTGGATGCGTTATGTAAATATGTCCAAAAAAAATAAAAAGACAAGGGCTTAGAGTTGATCCTTACATTACTCGAGGCCCCTCTCGTACAAATCTTCGACAATTCGAATATAGACAACCATAACCCCTTTATTCTTTTAGTTTTTTTTATAAAATATCTTTAGATACTCTATCACACGTCTTCTCCAAATCCATGAAAGCTTAGTATAAGTCTTTTTTATCTATCTGCTACCGCTCCGTCACACATTGTAGCAAGTAGATTGCTTATATAGTCGAGCTCAAGCATAAAACCAAATTGATTATTAGTAATTTGAGTATCTTTCTTAGTCGCCGCTCAAACACTCTTTCTCATAATTTTATGGTATGACTTATAAGTTTAACCCTCGTACAATTTGCACAATTTTGTATATATCCCTTGAACTTATAAATGGGAATTAATGTACTTGTTCTCTATTCATCCGACTCTCATAATCTCTTTAAAAAGCTTTGTGACCTAATGCCTCTGATTTTTAAGATTTTTTTATACCTCAATACATGGCCGTTCCTAGAGTTTTATGGGTTTTATGCATAATATGAGAAAATAGTCCCTTATATAATACGTCATAATTTTTTTAGCTCATTGTTGTGAATTTTTTAGCTCTTCATTTTGTTTTTTTTTCTTCCGCTTTTCACTACGAAATAACTTTTTTTAAGCAACATCTGAAAATAAATCAAATACTCTATAGATACAAAAAAAAAATATTGTAGAAAAGAATAACAGCACCCTGTGAAATGATCAAGAATGTGTCTCGCATCGGTTTTAATGATCTTCAATGCATCTTGCATGATCTTGCAATATCATACTCAATTTTGCAATCCTTTCAATCAATTCAAGAAAGTTGACATTACAATATTGAAATAATTTATTTTTTTTAAACCTTAGAAAGACAAGATTAAGATTAATTTCGCATTCCTCTTCAAAAAGAGATTAATTTCGTATTCTCATTGTTTTCAACTAAAATATAATTTTATTTTGTTATGAAAATTCTTAACTAGTATTTTATCTTTTCTCTATCTTTTTTTGATCTTCTCTCCATCTTAATTACTAGCTTTAAAATTCTCTTATCTTATTAAGAAGCTAAAACCAACTCATTCTAAAAAATGAATACAAAAAAATTGATTTCAAAAAGTAATAGGACTCTCACACAGACCAGACAATTTTTTGTTACTGTCCCACACACTTAATTTCTCCTTCAAATGCGTCAACATGGTCCCCTCCACAACAAGTTGGCCTCTTCCCCTTTTCATATATAAATACAGTAATACTATTTTTCAAAAAATATTGATCAGATTTTGAAAGAACTGCAACTGTGCTAACAAAAAATTCAAACGTATTTGAAAATCAGCATTTGCATCACGAGTTTTATTTTTTACTATAGAAAAATTATTAAAAAATAAATAAAAGAATATCATATCCACCGAATTTAAAAATGTTTATTATTACGAAGTAGTACATGACTTAAATCTCTTAAAGATGTGGTTATGAGTTCAATTAATAATTCATGCATATCGGAAAAAAAATTGATTAAAAGATGAAAATCCATTTTATATGTCCATAAGTTTTTCATCAAAGATTAATCATTTAAAATTTCTTGCCAATTTTATTGATAAAAAAAAAAAAAAACATGGTTGTTACTATTACTGTTATATCAGTTAATAGCAGTTAAACACTTAACAATGTTACGTACACTTCTCCCTCGCACGTGAAACCCGCGTCGGCAGGATCCCCAGTCAATTCTACGTTAAACAATGTTCTATTCTTTCAAATAAAACCAATCATTAAACGACAAGAACATGCGAAAATGTCAATGTTCTTCATTAGCGTATAAGCCTTGTCTCTTATCCCTGCACGACACTTGTAAACAATCTATTAATCAATGACAATTCAAATCTCTTCCTAGTTTAAATCGATCACAAAAATTTTCAACGCATCTTCAATACACTCCAATTCAACAAAGAATCTCACAATTGTGCTCATGTTTTTATTTGGATTGAAAAGTTATAGAAGTGATTTTGGTGTTGGAATATTTTCAACAACATGATTGTTTCAGCTCTTTTGACATCTGTTGGAATAAACACTGCTTTATGTGTTTTGTTTTTCACACTTTATTCTATTTTGAGGAAACAACCTAGTAACTATAAAGTTTATATACCACGTTTGTTGGCTGAAGGAACTTCAAGAAAAAAACCTTTCAAATTGAAACAACTTATACCTTCTCCTGATTGGGTTGCAAAAGCTTGGAACCTTTCTGAGGATGAACTCTTTTCGTCCTCCGGTTTAGATGCTCTTGTCTTTATGCATCTCATAACGTTCAGGTATGTTTGAATTGACTTATTTGAACTTCTGTGATACAAACACATGTGAGACTGTTTGAGAGAACTTATGAAAATAGACACGTTTATAAGATGTTTTCAGATTATTTCCATAAGCTTTACAAGATAGTTTATGAAAAGAACTTATAGCTTGCATGGCAAGCGCTTATTTATAGGGCGTTAGTATTGAGCGGAAGATCCTATTTAGTCTGAGTTGTGTTATTTCTTGAATGCTTGCAGTTTGAAAATATTTACTTGTGATGGGGTTATTGGGGATCCTTGTGCTTGTGCTTGTTCATGTGAATTGTTGGTGAAATTAGCTAGAACATAGAGGAGGTTGATGTTGTTAACTTTGCTTTTCAATCTAATTAGGAAATGTTTGGATTGACTTAATTAAGTTTCTATGACATAAACACTTGTGAGACTGTTTGAGAGAGCTTAAGAAAACAAACATGTTTATTTATATGATGTATTCAGCATCCATGAGCTCCTAAGATAGCTTATAAAAACAGCTTATTGCTCATATGAACACGGTTTAATTTATTTCATCTTTTGTTATAAAAGTAGTTTATACATAAGCACTTATACCAAAAGCGAGTGTATCTACAAGTTTATTCAAATTGAGCAGAAGCTCTTATTTAGACTGAGTTGTATTATTTCTTGAATGCATGCAGCTTGAAAATATTTGCTTTTGCTGGGGTTATTGGGATCTTTGTGCTTCTTCCTGTGAATTTGTGGGGAAATCAGCTAGAAGATGTTGATATTTTTGACTTTGCTGGTAACTCTCTAGATGTGTTTACCATATCAAATGTCAACAGTGGCTCTAACTGGTGAATACTTTCTCACTGTTTCAACATTTTTCTTTTGTTCAGATTCATATCTGCTTTCATAGCTTTTAATTTCAGCTCCTAAAGATTTTCAGCTTAGCATGAGATAGTTATCCTTCATGATTTTTGTTTCAGGTTGTGGGTCCATTTTCTTGCTGTATATATGGTATCTGGATTCACTTGCTTACAACTTCATCATGTAAGTACTCACACTCCTAGCTTATAAGATACTAATACTAATTTGTTCATCTACACTCCACATATATTTTGTAGCTCTACTCTACATATTAATCATCAAGATTCTGAATAAGAATTTCTTTGTTTGTTATTCTTAATCTGGTTCGTTTACCATACAATTGTTAACTATTAAAAAAAAATATGCGTACTCATCACTGAAAGTTATTTCGATCCTCAGGAATATAAATACATAGCTTCCAAAAGAATTTCTTATTTTTCTTCATCCAAACCTCTGCCACATCAGTTCACCATTTTAGTTCACAGTATTCCTACTTCTTCAAGTTGCAGTATCAGTGAGAGTGTTGACAGCTTCTTTAAAGAATTATACCCGTCTACATATCTCTCACATGTCGTTATTCGCCGCACAAACAAAATCCAAACTCTCCTGGTAAGCATTCTCTACAATTTTAATATCCCTTGTTCAATAAAATTCCTTAACTCAAATCTTGTTCAATAAGCTTCTTTAAGTGCTTTGGAATAATGTATTTATTTCTATTTCATTTTGATAATTATGAAATTGAAACTCATGTGCCTATCTTTGTCTTAAATCTAGAGTAAGTCAAAGAATTTGTATAAAAGGATTCGTCAATTACGTTCAAATTCTACTCAACAAAACTATAACCATGGTGGCGGTATACTTGGAATTTTTGGATCTAAAAAAGACGATCTTATAGATCATTATGGAAAGAAGTTGGAGGACATCGAGCAGAATGTTAGATTGAGGCAATCAGAAGCTTCATTGATAGCAGAAGTATGTTTTGATTTCTCTAATAACTATGTCAGTCATTTTTAAACTGTTCACTCTTTTCTTCTTATATTCATTTCTATAAAAATGCATTCTGTTAAATGTAACTTGTTGTTCAATGTTGAAGGAGGCTCGAGCGGCTTTTGTGTTCTTCAAGTCCCGTTATGGTGCTGCATCTGCTTTCCATTTGCAACCATCAATCAATCCAACTCAGTGGATTACTGAACCAGCTCCAGCACCTAATGATGTTTACTGGCCTTTCTTCTCTGAATCATTCATGAAACAATGGATTTCTAAGTTGGTGGTTATAGTTGTGTGTATTCTTTTCACAATTTCGTTCCTTATACCCGTTGTACTCGTTCAGGGGCTTACCAACCTGAGACAGTTGGAAGTTTTGTTTCCTTTCTTGGCAAGTATTCTATCTATGTAAGTAAAAGTTGCTTTCCATAGAATCAATTAATCGGCTTATGCGATTTTCTATTTCTAGCCAAATTCATACTAAGTTTTTAACTATCTTTTTTGTGACTTATGAATCTATGACTATGATGATATGTCTTGCTTTGAATCTGTTGATGAAAACATCTGAACTTTTTCTAATTATTTCTGCAGAAAATTTGTTACTCAAATAATTACAGGATACCTTCCCAGTCTTATTCTTCAGATGTCTCTGAAGTTGGTGCCTCCTGTTATGGGGTTTCTTTCCTCCATTCAAGGATACATCTCACACAGTGATATAGAAATGAGTGCATCTAAAAAAGTACTATGGTTCACAGTATGGAATGTTTTTTTCGCAACCGTTTTTTCTGGCTCAATTTTCCATCAGCTCTATGTCATACTTGATCTAAGGGAAATTACTAGCAAACTAGCAGTGGCAGTCCCGGCACAGGTAAAACAACGTCTAAATTTACTCATACTATTTATCATCTTAGGCATTGCATGATATTCAAGTATAAAAATGCATACTAAATTGGTGACCAATTTATAATGGTACAATATTTTATTTCCATGTTTTTTTAATGCAATTCATTTTGATTTTACTGTAGGCATCATTTTTCATTCCATATGTTGCCACAACAGGATGGACAAACGTGTTGTCAGAACTATTTCAGATACTTCCTTTCATTTCAAGTTTGATAAAAAGGCCCTTCACAAAACAAGAGGATGAATTTGAAGCTCCATCTCTTGCTTACCACAGAGATGTTCCAAGAGTCCTTTTCTTTGGGCTTCTTGGTATTACATATTTCTTCTTAGCTCCGCTAATTATACCATTCCTCTTGGTCTATCTCTGTCTTGCATACATCATTTATCGAAACCAGGTCAGATTTCTTGTATGCTTATCTTATAGAGTCATTTTATCCGTGATAATGTGAGACTCTCATGGATAAATTGGGTGTTTTGGCTTGCACTGATGCACTGCTTTTGTATTACGCAGTTCATAAACGTATATACACCAAAGTATGAAACTGCGGGGAGATTCTGGCCTATTGTCCACGATTCAATGATATTTTCTCTAGTACTTATGCAACTCATTGCAGTAGGAAGTTTTGCATTAAAAAAACTTTCTCCAGCTTCAACTTGGACTCTTCCTCTACCAGTATTTACTCTTCTCTTTAATTATTACTGCCGAAGACGATTCTTGCCTATATTTACTGCATACTCAGCCGAGGTAAAGTTTCCAGTGACTCTCATTGTCTTCAAATATATTTTCCAACACTCATTCCCAAATCTAAAAGAGACGGCAATAAAACTTTTAAATAACTATCTCCAAAAGAACATTAAATTGTTGCACCTCAGCACTGATTTGACTTGTGTTTGTGTTTTCAGAGTTTAGTAAAGAAGGATAGGGAAGACGAAAAGGATAGCGCCGCAATGAATGAATTTTACAACCAATTGTTAACTGTATATAAAGATCCTGCTTTGTTTCCAATTCATCACTCATCAAGCTCTGATAGTCTTGTTAGGCCCCTTTTATCTTAAGCTCAACACTAAGTAATCACAATATTCTACCATATAAGCCCTCTCCTGTATGTAATGTAAGATCCTATTTGAAGAAAAAATGGAGTGAAGAAGCCAGAAGGTGTGCCATTGTGTGTAGAAGGCCAGAAGCCATAGAAGCTTCAATGTTTCCAGTGTCTTTGTTGTTTTGAAATTTATTTGTAAGTAGTCAACTTTTTGCTTTACTATCAACCATTTAATTTGTGTATATTTATTATGAGTGTGATCAGTGAGAGTACATTAGCCATAGAGATTAGAGTGCTGAATTGCCACGTTTAGTTAGAATATGCAACAACTAAGTCATTAGTGCAGTGGGGTCTGGATTGTTGTTTGTAATGGTAGAAACTACAAGTGGCATGCAATTTTGGTATAGGAAAGAATACAAAATTATTTTATTGATTGTGAGATATTGTAACTAGAATTCATTTATTGTCACAGTTCACTTTTACTACAAGCAATCATATTATTGAATTGAAAATTTGAAATTATAGTTATATGCATGCATTTATGATAAATCTATTTAAATTTTACTATATGATTTTCTAATGACTGATTATATTTTTATTTTATGTCAAAAGTAATAAATATATTTAATACAAGATAAACCACCATCACAACTTCACAAGATAATGAATACGAGAGGTAATAACATAAACATAATGCACTTAAGTTTGATGCTTAAAACCAATGCCATGTTAATTAGTAGTAGAAAAAGATACTACAGTAACTAAGATACCTTGACATCAATTTTAGCATGGATGGGTTATTAGCTCTTCTGGTTCTCTTCCTTAATGTTTTATTATTGGTAGAGTTTATTAGTCATTAATGTTGATGATAGTACAGTAATCTAGCCTATAAGTACAGAGGTATCACTAGATTTTTTAAAAATTTACAAATGTGTTCCATTTCAAATAAATTGGATGGTTTTTGTCAAGGGACTCTAATGATAGTTTCAAAGACTAAACAGACAAAATGAAGTATGCCAAAATAGAGAATATTGGGAACAGTGAGGCTACCCTTGTCACTTCTTTTGGTGTTTTTCTCTGGATATATTCTGATTCTACTACAACAGCAAGTTAAATAAATAACCAACCTCACTAGGCAAATCATTCTTTCACACAAAGGCCTGTTTTGTTTTGAGATTTTTTTTTTTTAATTTATTTATTTTAGTTTCTTGATTTCATTATAATAGCAAAACTATCATTCCTTTTTATTCTGTGTTCTTTTTTCATATATTTATATACGGAAACCGAACCAAATAGTGTAACACAAGTATTTAACAAGCTTCAGTTAACATTAACATAAATCGAACGGAAGAACGGTCCGAGATGATACATTCTTTAGTCACACCTTAATCACCTCCTGACTAAACTTCATATTACCAAGGTCATTTTCCTCTGAAAAAAGGAGGGTTATTTTGCAAACCGTAAATAAATTGGAAACACAAAAGCACTTTTGCAATTAAAAGTGAGCCAAAAAACGAAAATAGAAATGCCTGTGTTTGATTTCGATTGGCCTAATAACCAAATTCGATTGGGGCCAAATTTCTTCTGAACGAGAACATACATACATGCTGAATAAACGAGTCTTACAGCTGAATGCAACTGAAGTTAAAGAAACTGAATTGACTTACTATTCAGCTATCAACAGAATTAACTAACAAATTTTCTCATCCAGCAAAATCTTTGCAGTAAACAGTGCTCCCAGCAGAGTTGAGTGGGTCTCATTGTAAAAGCAAAACAGTAAATGTGTATAATGTATTCATTTATTATGACTGATAAGGGTGATTTCTACAAGGTTTGTGGCACTGACTACTGATTTTATATGCCGGAAACTAATCTAAATTTAATATTATCCGAGGTAAATCCAAGTAAAAATCTGTTACAAGAACAAAGCTCCCAATTCTTGGCAGATAGTGGAAAAGATCTCTTATAAGAAATGGATTCTTTGCTTTCATACAGTAACTTTAGATTTACAATAATCTGATAGTTGATGCTGATTTGTCAAATTTATAGTACTAGTCTCTCAATATTGCTGACACTGATTCACCAGACTGCATCACCGCAGAGGATTGCAACATCAGGGCTCAGGCAATCTAGACATTTGTTTGGATAATAACTTAACACTTACAACATAATAAGCACTTATATAGAAGCTATTTTTACAACAAAAGATAAAATGAAGTCAAACTGTTTCGATATAAATTATAAATTGTTTCCATAAACTATCCTAAGGAACTTATGAAAATTAGCTAAAAAAAGAATCTCAAGTTTTTATGTCAGTATATAAACTCAAATAAGTCAATCTATATATGATGCTGGTACAAAAAGAGGAGAACACTAACCATGTACCTACATTTAAGCGGTGCATCAGTACGACGATAATCTTAACCGTTGAATGAATTCAATGACTAGGATTGTAGTGCACAGTTATGCAAGAGCAAGACAATACAAAAGAAGACATTTCCTTCTCGATATCTCCACTATAATGAAAGAGACCTTATGGACTGTTCTGAAGTTTGTTTATAAGGAAAAAATAAAATAGAGGAAATCCGAATCCAACACAGTAGAAAAGGGTAACTACAAGCACTTAGATGCTTCTAAATATCTCACTCTCAACTGAAAAGCTTCTACTCACCAATCATATAAATTTGCAAGCTCTCCCATGGTGCTATACACTATACCAAAAGCAAAAAACATGTTTTGAACTGAAAAATGGTGAAAAAGAGAAAAGTAAGAGAATGTGAAGGAGATGAAAAGAATACCGAAGAAGGAAACACTGAATGGAAACAGATAAGAGAAGAGGCAGCATCAGTAGCAGCTGCTCTACTTAGAGTTCGAAGAGCGAGAAAACGTTACATTGGGGTGAGGCAAAGACCTTCAGGGAGATGGGTGGCTGAGATCAAAGACACCATACAGAACATAAGATTGTGGTTGGGGACCTATGACACTGGTGAAGAGGCTGCTAGAGCTTATGACGAGGCTGCACGTTTGCTTCGCGGTCCAAACACCCGCACAAATTTCTTTCTTTGCCAATCTTCTCATTATGTTCCCACTCTTCCCCCAAAGATTGCCAAAATCCTGCTTCAAAGAATCAAAACCAGAAACACTGCCTCTTGTATTCCTGCTAGTGCAGCTCCTTTTCCAATTAACCACTACGATGAGCAAGAAACCAAAGCAGAACCTGAACCCCACTTTTTTCACCAAATAGAAGAAAACTTTCTAGAAAGTTATGATGGTGCTAGTTATAGGTCTGACATAACTACTTTTGACTGTGGTAGTGGGACTAGTGAAGAAAATTTTAACCAAGAGGGTAGCAGAGAGGATTTCAGATTGGAGTATCATTGTGCTAACAATGTTGATGATGGTCAAAACAACCAGATTTTTAATGGAGAATTTGAAGACTGCGATGTTGGACTCGCTGACTTCCAGTTTCTGGATACTATTGGATCATTAAGTCACTCTTACTCTTCTCCATTTGAGATAGCAGAGGAGATGGTGGGGCCAATGGTGGACGAGAAATTTGATGTGGATGATTCATTGTTACTTAGAGAAACTTTTAGAATGAAGTATGAACGTAAATTCTCAGCTTGTCTTTACACCTTGATTGGGGTGTCCGAGTGTTTGAGGCTACAAGTTGGACCAGAAAATATAAATGAATTCTAATTTTTGAGGATGGGGACTATGAACCATCCATAACCAGAATAACAATAGAAAGGGAAATAAATGAAGAAGCATATCAAATGGAAAGGTTTAGACTTACCAACAGGAAGAGAACATAATCTTCTTCCATTCATTTGGAGCTCTATTCATGAATTTTATCCTACTAAGTCAGAAAATAAAATTGGAATAGCATAGATCATTCTTTATTTATAAAGGCTTGCAAGTTAGCCCATATTCTTAAATTTCAATATATATATAAAGCTAATATAGTATCTCTACAAGCTCATGATCATTAGTTTTCTATCCTATAAATTCTTAAACCCTTCCTCTAGATGTTACAATACCACTTTTCTATAATATTTGGAAGTAACTCAATATTGCTTTTACCAATCAAAAGATCATCACTATTTTTGGCTAAGAAAAGTGAAAAACAATATTTTGTATTCTATGAACTCCCTGAAAATAAGCATATTCATGAATAAAAAGTGATGAACACATACAAGACAATGGATCTTCTCCTGCCAAGCAAGGGAGTCCAAGTGTATATAATATTTGCCCAATACCATCAAATATTCATTAGTGGAAATATCCATATATAAAAGAACCTTTCAAGACTAAGGCTCGGCCATGTCTGCTGAGGTTTAGAGCTTGTCAATGTTCAATCGGTTGAAAGGGAAGAGCATTAGATCAGCTCAAGCTCAACTGTGTTTGATCAACAGTTATGTTAGGTACAGATCGATCTATTCCAGTGATACAGCAGTTTTCTTCCAGATGGGAAGTACTGAACCAGCAGGGTACAGAAGCAAACAATTCAATTGCTGATGAACTAGTTCAATCTTAATCAAAGTTTATCATGGATATATTTGGATATATAATTTAATTAAATATTTATCTAATAAACATTTATCATGTAAGAACTTGTATACACTGTTTCTATAATAAAAGAAGGGATATGGGTAAATTATTTATAAGTTGTTTCTACAAGCTTTCTTAAAGAGCGTACGGAAATAAACTAAATACAACTTATAAAAGCATATGATAAAATATTTTTATAAATTCTTCCAAACAATTACACAAATGTTTGTTTTATAAGGCCAGTCCAAAATATGAGCTCTTAAAAACACCCCGGAAATACAAAAGGTTGCTACCGTATTCCACTCTTTGGTTTTTAAATTGTAAAAAAACAGTTGGATAAAGCAACCTTTGTTAGGTATACTGTTTAAAAAAAACACAACAATGTTACAATTTTTCAGTCTTTTAAATAGACAATAGACTTTGCTATGTCATCATTCAAGTTCATTCCTAATGTACACTCAAAGTTCCAATAAAAAATAAAATGAGTTCAGGCATAAAAGCATTTCCAATATGAAAAAGATGATGCAAGATACCATCATAACTAAAACAGTTAAACCATAAAAAAAAATACTAAGGCCCTCTTCATGTGCCAATATCCAAACCAAAATTAGAATGCTATAGCAATGTCTGGCTTATGGAAGAAGCCTCACCAGCGGTATCATTTAAGTATAGTACTTGTAGTAGTGGATCAGCCATTGTAGTAGAGAAAGGACACATCCTTTCATGCCTACAAGTAGCACTTTGATGTAACATAAGCACAATTCTTCCTGAGGAAAATCAATACTGCAACTCGGGAAATTTATAACACACTTAGTTATGTATAGAACATAACCACGTCTTTAAAAGGAGAATCAATACTACAACTAGGGGAAGTAGAGTCGCCATTCCCCCACATTTGTTGCAGAATGGACGGGCAGGTCACCGAACCACACAAAATATGTTATAACTTCATCCAACCAAGCAGTGAAGAAAACAAATTTTTTGGTAGTAAAACAAATGCAAATATACAAAACATAGAAGAAATGGGCACACACAGAAAGATCATTAACTGCAAAAGGAAAAATCAGAAGGTGAATCCATTCCACAATAAGCTACATATACTCTTTTAATGCAAATGAGCGCCTACTTTTTAAGAACCCAATTTGTGTGCACTGATCAAAGATAAATTGATTGGCATTTATGCTAAAGAAGATAGAAAACAAATTTTTTAAACATCACTGAAAGCACTCCTCTCTAGTATGAGGAACAATAAATACCATTATAAGACCTCATTCAAGCTTGTGGCATGCCCTAGTATTGGAAGACCCTTAAACTTTTTACAAGAACCCAAAAAGGATAAACTCTTAAACATCGGGAGCTAATTGTAACAAAGGAGGCAGCTAGAAGTTAATAATACTAACCTCTAACACCTCTCTCAATCATTTCAGACTATTAGTAATCAGCATGTTAGTAATTATAGATCAGTTAAACATAAAATCTCCAGAGATTACCCTACACAGCATTATGAATTTATGATAAAGCTTCAAAAACACTGAAAGAAACTGTAATATATTTCATCAAGGAACAATAAACATGGGGCTTTGATTTGAATTAATTTCTTCCGTTTGTTTACAAAAGTACTACCTTTGGCACTGACATAACAAGAAACTAAAAACATCAATTACCCTGATTTTAAGTGTCTCCGTGTTTGTAAAGTAACTAAAAGAAGCAATATTCATGTATTGAGAGCTATCTCATCAAGGCGAAATCCATTTAAAGCGATCAACTCCATATAGCTTTCATATCCAATGTTCTGAAGAAGTATTGATGCACGGTTCCTAATTGACAACACAATTTTCTGGGAACAATCTTTACCACTTCCCATTCATCTTATTAATTCAATTAATATAATCAATATCATGCTGGAAATGTCATTGAATGCCCATTGTTTCAGCAGAAATGGCCATAGTTTCTAAAATTGAGTTGCCATCGCCATTTGAGTTCTCCATACTAAAAGATCTACAACTGAAATAGAAAACCGCACTCATCATAGAATCTACAAGCACCACAAAGGAATACATTATCACCAAGAGCGGACCTTCCCACATTCTTGAAGATCCATCACCATAACTCAGTGTCTTTACTCTGTGCTCAAACAACCCCTCCACAAAGGCCATTCCTATTGTTGATCCAAGATATATTAGCAGGCCGACCTGAGTCTGACCCTTAATTAAAATACTTGACCTTAGCATCGCCTGCGCCCCCGAAACATCCTCCAGAACCGAGATCACCAACGCAACGCTGCAAATGATTATCGCATTCGCAAATACAACAGAGAAAACTAGTCCAACCATCAATGCAGCATACACAACAACATTAGGAGAAAATCCAAGAACAGCCAATGCACTACAAAAAGTAACAAGGAAAACACAGAACATAGTGATGCAGCCAACAATAACTGTACAAGCCCACATATACGTCGCAAGTATCTTCCTCCAAAACTTAGCCACAATAACACAAAACTTGGAACCATCAAACTTCTTTCTCGAATAAGTACAATCAACAGAATAAACCACAGCCGTTTTCGATAATAACAACAATGTAGCATACAAAGGAAAACACATCGCCGAAGCAATCACCGTATCCGCAAATCTCTGACAAGATTGCTTAATCATAGGTCTCAAAGGAAGACCACTAGTTTCAGCAACCAACATAAGCCTAATAGTAAGATTCTTCACAATAGATTCATCAACCAATACATTAGACAAAAGCACAGCAGAAACAGGACAAATAAGCAAAAAAGCGATTATCATAAAAGCCCATGAATTAAACCTAAGAATCCTTATAGTTTCTCTAAGAATATCCAAAGCATTCATTGATTGAATTTCATGATTGTGATCAGAAAGTTCCAATTCTAAAGCTTGACGTAAACGTGTTTCATCTGATCCCTCTTTTTTCAAATGATCTACCCTGATCCTAGGAGAACAACCTCCACTTGAAATCTCCATTTTTGAACAACAATAAAAAAAAACTAACCCAAAATCAAAAAAACGATTTTTTCATTGGAAATTAATGTTTCTTCCAAATTTAACGGCAGCCCAGGATCTAAAATAGATAGATTAACGTCACAATACGTGAATCACGAAGTGGGGTGTGTTCAAAAAAGGAAATTTTTGTCGGCAATGGAAGAATTGAAGGAAAAAAAATGAGGAAAAAATGGGTGAAGAAAGTGTGAAAATTGAAGCAGAGTGAAGCATTGAAGAATGTGTGGAAGAAGAAGGAAGAAGAAAGGAATTTGTAGGATGGGGCAAATAATTCAGATTTGCATTGTACTGGAGCTGTCTGTATACAGCTCAAGAATAATTTTCACTTTTTATTTTTACACATTCTTCATAAAATAGTAATAATTGTCTAAGAAAAAGTAATATCTATATTTTTTTTTTCTATCTATATGAGTTAGTTATTTTAATAACAAAAAAAAAATGAATGAGTTTTTTTAAGCAAAATGATTTTAGTTCATTTCATCAAAAATAAGAAGTGAAATATAATGAATGATAGAGTAAAAAACTCTATCCATAACCCTATCTACATTGGTTTGATGATTTCATTAAAAGACAAACAAACATAACTCTATCCATATTAGGGGTGTGTTCGTGATGCGTTTTGGTTCAATTTTGAGGTCAAAAGTTATCTGAATTGTAAGATAAATAAGTATGTGGTTTTGTTTGGTTCGATTGACTTTTAAAATTAAATCAAACCAATGCGGTTTGAATTGGATCGGTTGGTGCGGTTTGTTTAGACAATATTTTTTTTTCAACGTTAAAACACAACATATTTTCAGCAATGTTTTAAATTTCATTTAACATTACAATTTTATTTTCATCCAACAATGTTCCCAAATACGTAGACCAGATTAAAACGTGGACAAAAAATAATTCTATTTTGTAAGAAATACAAAAGACTAAAATTTTAATAATTCTCTAAGAGTTCAAGTAACATATAAATACATTTTTGATAGAAAAAAGCAAAGAAAAAACTTAACAAGAGAAAAAAAAATGTCATTTTATTAAAGTTTTTATTGAATTTCTATAAGTATTGATCTAAATGATATATATATATATATATATATATATATATATATATATATATATATATATAGTGTTTGTCTTATATTGCGGTTTGGTTTGGTTTGATTGGTAAAATTAAAATTACAAACCGAACCAAACCATATGGTTGAGTAAAAAATGATATGAATACATCCGAACCAAATGCGGTTTTTTGCGGTATCGGTTTGGATTGGTTCAGTTTGTGGTGTTTCTTTTGGATTGGTTCGGTTTTGAACACCCATAATCCACATAGACTCAAAAGAACTCCTTACTCATTACAATATAACTTTGAACTTGACCTAGCATAAACATTTATTTTTTTATTTAAAGTGGACTTGAAGATGATGGTCGAAGTTAATTAAATATTGAGGGGGCAACTGTTGATCCTTGAATGGGGTGATTTATCTTCAACGTCTCCAATGATCAAGTCGATGAGGATTTTAGAAGTTTAACTAGAGTAGGTAGTGTACCTTTCACTAGGGGTGGGCAAAAAAACAAAAAACTGAACCGAACTGTTGAACTGAACTAAACCGAAACGCTATGTAAAAGTTGAACTAATCAATACTTAACGGAGCAGCTATTAACTGAACCTTTGTGATAAAAAAAACCAAAACAGGGGAATTCAATCATTCATACTTTCTTCAATAAATTGCTTTGATCAATCATCCACTATTAAGCTTAAAATTAACTATAACAACTTCGATAACCGCTTCAAGCTCCGTAACGGAAGAGATTGAAATCCACTGCTTCGATAATGCATTGGACCGGGAAAACCCAGATAAGGGCATAACGCCCTCTGCAAAGGCTAAACTGCCCTCCAGAGGGGCCAAGAAGCCCCTAGGCGTCCTACATGCGGGCACCACCTTAGAAGACTTCTAGAAGCATTTGGAAGCGCCACATATTTATCTCGGCCCAGGTGACTTATTACCTAAGTTAGCGGATAAAAGGGGCCTATTACGACTATAAATACCCTCATTGAGAGCATTCTCAAGGCATGACCTAAACAGAATTAACCATAGTTTATAGAATCATACTTTCTGCGAGTACATTTGGCGCCCACCGTGGGGTCTTGGTAAAACTAACCTAGGCTACACAAACAAACCCTAAAACATGTTCAGTCGTCTCACAAAACGATGGATGACGGCAACCAAGCAACCCAATAAGCTATCGCGACGATGAGAACCTAGATCGAATAGCTGCAACAACAGAACGAGGCTCTGCATGCCTCCATGACCACCATACAACAACAACACCATGGTCGAGATGAGGATCACAGGGGGGAGACAGACGACCCCGATCGTCAACCCCTCTCCACCGAGATCTGGAATGCTCTTGTCCCAGAAAATTTCAAACCGCCTTCGCTGTCCTCCTTTGACGGCAAGAGCGATCCGATGGAACACATCACCCCCTTCAACACTCAAATGGCGCTTTTAGGTGTCTCTGAGTCCCTGAAGTGCAAGCTACTATCCGGAACCCTAAAAGAAGCCGCCCTCAAATGGTACATGAACCTCCCCCGTTTCTCGGTGGTAGGTTACCAAGACATGACGCGCAAAATCATTCATCAGTTCGTCGCCAGCAAGCACCACAAGGTTTCCTCCACTGGCCTCTTCAACGTTCATCAAGGACCCAACAAGTCCCGCCGAGAATACCTCGCCTGATTCAATTACGTAACCATCAAAGTTACTAACCCGAACCAGGAGTTGTTCGTAAGCGCCTTCCAAAACGGCTTAAGGGCCGGTCAGTTCAACGAATCTTTAGCGTAGAAACCGGCGGAGAAAATGGAGGACCAAATGCTATATCAAAGGAGAAGAGAGCAACGCCGAAAACAAAGCAAGAGATGTCAATGAGTGGGGCCAGGGTGGGGAGAAAAAGGGTTATTACCCACCCCCACTCAAGACCGGGGGACTTTCAAAAAATAAGACCGCCGTCAAGAAGGTTACCGCTAAGACAAATGGATCTTCCAAGAAGTGTATCATTCCAAAATCCTGAGGGAACCCCCTCCGCCACAATGCATAATTCTCCACTAGCCTCTTGAGCGGATATTCCCGGTCCATGCATAATTTCACAGAAGTCTGTTATGAACTAATAAAAAACCAAAACAATGGATTTCAATCATTCATACTTTCTTCAACAAATTGCTTCAATTATTCATCCACTATTAAGCTTAAAATTAACAGTAAAATCATTCATCCACTGTTTTATTGTTACTGACAGACTTCAATCATTCGTCCCTATTAAGTTGTTTTTAGGCTTAATTGCAGTTTTAACCCTCTAACTTTCACAAAGTTGCGATTTTTGGCCCCCTAAGAAAAAAACTACAAAACGGCCCCCTAAGTTTTGCATCTGTGTCAGTTTTGGCCCCTAATGCCAATTTTGACTCGGTCAACGCTGACATGACACCCTAAGTGAGGTGCCACGTGTTATTTTTATTTTTTATTTTTTTTGCCTTGGGGGCCAAAACTGCTACAGATGCAAAACTTAGGGGGCCGTTTTGTAGTTTTTTTTTTAGGGGGCCAAAATCGCAACTTTGTGAAAGTTAGAAGGTTAAAACTGCAATTAAACCTTGTTTTTATTAGTTCATAACTTATTGAAATTCAATGCTTCGATAATGATAATTTTATTAGTTCATAACAGACTTCTATTGTTACTGAAATTGAAGAAATGCATAATCTTATTTATGAAATGTTTACTTATGTCAGAATATTTCAAATTTTTTTAAACCAAACAATTCACCAGTTTGAAGGCCAATTCAGTTCGTTTGAATTGATCCCTTATAGTTCGGTTCAGTTCGAACACAGTTTTGGTTCTGAACTAAACTTTGTCCATCCCTACCTTTCACCAAGGAACATTGTCATTTTATAGGTGACGTGTCTTGAGACTCTGAGTTTAAAACATTTATTCAATTGCAACCAATAACCTCGTAAAATCGTATCGCTAAAGTTGACAATTTGTTTGATTTAAGCGCACAAGTCACTCAAACAAATTTCATTGGATTTGCCAATTTATTTTTGTTGATTATTTTTATTATTAGAATAAGAATATCTACAACAATTATCAATAATCAACAAGTAGAATATTAATGTAGGGTCTTGAAATTTTTTAAAAGTAAGCTTCAATGTATTTTATGTGTATGTTAGAGAAAGGGTTACAAAGTTCATATATTTCGTGGAAGTTAACAGTGGCAATGCACCATGTCTTTCAAAACATACACAATGAACAATTTTTAATGCAGAAAAGTAAATGATTTACGTGTTAAAATGTTTATGCCAATGAACCAATTTGAAATTTAAGACAAATATTTTGCTAAGTGTCTAATATTCAACTAAGAAGATCATATCAATTTATTCTCTAAGGACAGGAGCGAGTAAGTAAACGCCAAGTACATGTATGAGAATACTTTGCACCTTGAGGTGGCAGTTGCTCCTATTTGATTACACCTAGTTCCATCCTTGTCCATGTCCAAGTAAACTTTTATTTACATCAATAACCTCTTTCACCAAAGTTAATTTTGAATTAAAGATGATTTTCCGTCTAAGGAAGAGGGAAAATTGTATATCTATGATGAACGTAAATTGAACTGACCGAAAAAGCATCTTACCCATTTGCACTTACAACTTCAAGTCCAAAGTTTCACACATTCAGTTAAAAAAAAAACTTAAAATAACCTAACTATAAACCTGAACAACATGGTGATATTAACCGAAAAATTAATTAAGTAAAATGATTGCAGATGGCCTGGGACCCACCCCATAAACGAGTACGAAAGGTCAAAATAAGTTAACCAGAAAAAGCAGATGGAATTTCGACCCACCATCCTATAGTTCTAAAAAATATTGCACCGGCAACGGCCACTATAAATTATAATATCCTTCCCTCAAAAAAAAAAATTATAATATCCGTCAGCCCCACATTAATCAACTTTTTTTTTGATAATTTACAGAGTAAAAAAACTATAGAAATGAAAGAAAAAGAATAATATATTTTTATATTACCTTTTTTTTTTGTCAAATAGCATAGTGGTTAGAACTCACTGTGTTTGAGGTTCGAACCCCGATTTTGCATATAATATACAATATCCTTACCAACTGAGCTAAGCTCAGGGGATCTATGTTAAAGTATTAGTACATTGGTTTTGGAAAATTATGATATCAATCACCGTTATAAAATAACGTCATGTGAGTAAAGTAATGTCAATTTTCAACTATTAGATAATTTAGTTCATTACATTTATAAAACTTGAAAATAAAACTTGAAAATTTAGTCCTTTAATTCTATCCATTTTAATATTTTGAAGTTTGCACTATAATTTAAAAGTTTTATGTTGATATTGATTTAAGTGAAACGTATTCAAGACAATATATGTTTATACAAACTAATGCCAATTTTCAGCTATTAGATAATGTAGTTCATTAAATTTATAAAAATTGAAAATTTAGTATTTTTTTTAACAGACTAAAATGAATTATATTATCAAACCAAAGATCTTCGGCACAAGATGTGCCTAAGAAAGTTTTATCTATTTTATTATTTTTGAATTTTGCACTATAATTTGAAAGTTTTATGTTGATTTTGGTTTAAGTGAGACTATTCAAGACTTTATTAATTAGTTTTGATAGATGTTCTAAAATGACATTTCACTAACTTAAATAATCTATTTAATTTAAGATTGAAATTGTCATTTCACAATTTTGACAAATCTATTGAATTTTTTGTAATAAAAAGAATATATATGTTAGACCTTAATTACAATTTTAATCACCAAAATGATGAATATTCACAATAATGCTAGTTCTTTTGAAATTATGTTTTTTTATTGCAATTATTTCTTAACTATACAAAATGAAAAAAAGAATGTGAACGTATAAAATTTTGTTAAATATAGTATTCAACATCTAATTATTTAAGCTCATCGAAAAAATAAATAATCATTTAATATGATGTTATTTTTTAATTTTTTATTATTTTCAATTGGAATTAAATCTTGAATTAATTTACTCTCGAGGGTATTTGACAACCAACAAAAACTCGAGTGTACAAAGACTTCTCAAAAACATTTGTTTTTCTTATTCCTTGGATACAACTTGTCCTCAATTTCATTATAGAAATGGTTAATGAACTCATAGTCCAAAAGGAAAAGTCCAATAAGTGAATTGACATTATTTGACTCTTTCTTCGATACATATATTTTAATGAGTTGGACATGTGAATTAATTCAAGATTTTTTTTTTATAAAGGAATGTGAATTCAAGACTTGTCATGTACACAAAAGGCATTTATATAGATCCATTTCACTTCAGTTTCACTTGCATTAATTTCTTCTTCTTCATTTAGCTTAACAACCCTAGCTTATACCTTTGGTAAAAATAAAAAAAAAACCCTAGCTTATACCATGGCTCCAAACATGTGGAATGTTCTATCAGAATCTAAAAGCATAGTAAATGCTCAACCTCGTCACTACCTCACTCTCTCCCTCATCTTCCTCCTACCCTGCTCTTTCTTATCCCTCCTCTTCCAATACTTTTCCAAAAACTTTCAACAGCTACTCACGACCAATCCCACCACAATCATCTCTTTGTCTCTCCTCTTCATCATTCTCTCTTCCATCATTGCCTTCGGGGCGGTCATCGCCATCACCTACAGCGTCTTCCACGCCTTCTTTAACCGGCAAGTCAAACTCAAAGAAGCCCTCAAATCCATCGTCACTTCCTTCTTCCCCCTCCTCGCCACCGCAACTGTTGCATTCGTCGTCTTCTTCTTCATCTTTTTTCTATTTGGACTTCTCATTGCACTTGTATTGTTTCTCATCACTTACTTAGGCCATGTTGACCTCACAACTAACCCTAACTTGGTTGTGTTATGCTTCATGGTACTTTTCATGATTGTTTTACTCCCTCTTCTGACGTATTTGCTAGTTAACTTGAGCTTTGTGAAAATTATTGTAGTGGTGGAATCAAGTTGGGGTTTTGAACCGTTGAGGAGAAGTTGGAAATTGGTGAAGGGAATGAAAAGGTTAGTTTTGTCAACCATTTTATTGTTTGGATTCTTGGAAGTGATATTGCTGAAGATAAGTGGTTACAGTTTGGTATTGGTTTTAGTGTTTTCTCCTATACTTGCTATTCTTATGCTTTACAATATTGTGGTTAATACGGTGCTGTACATACACTGCAAGGAGAAGCATGGTGAACTTGCAGATGTGGAATTTGGGAACGAAAAAGATGAGGCTAATTTGTCCTTAATTCCAGTATAGAAATGGTTTGATGAATTCCTCCTTCAAGTTGTTGTATTTTGTTTAATCTTGTAATGTGTTTGACTTTGTGATTAATTAACGATTGGTTTGTTCAAGTCTTCAAATTGTGATCAATTAATTATGTGCTTGTTCTTTTTTTTTTGGTATACTAATTATGTGCTTGTTCAAACCAAGGTATATCCTCTGTAGTTTGTTCAATTTTCTTTCTTTTTCAAACCAAGGTATTGTAATAGCGGAGTTCTATTTAAAATATGGGAAATTTAGTATTTAAAGATAAAAATTATGGTTAAATAAGAAAATGGTCGTTTTAAATATATCAACATTTGATTTTAGTCCCTTTAAAATATTTCTTAGGCTTTTGGTCCCTCCAAAGTTTTCCATGTATGAAGTTAGTCCCTACTTTTTTGTCAACTCATGTCCAACCTTTATATTTTTTAATGAAATTTTTCAGAAATAGGTAGAAAATTATGACAATATTTGTTAAACAATTCTTTCTTTTTTTTATAGGAGAGATTTTCATAATATTCTATTCATTTTTAGAAAAATTTCATTAAAAAATATGATGTTTAGACATGCGTTAACTAAAAATAGGGACTAATTCCATGAATGAAAAATTTTAAAGAGACCAAAAACCTAAGAAATATTTTAGAGGGGCTAAAATCAAATGTTGATATATTTAAGAGGACCATTTACTTATTTAACCTTAAAAATTATATTAGAAATTAGAGTAAATTACACTTTGCTTGAATTACGTGCCTAATGTGGATCTCTACTATGCTTACTTCTGTCGTGCCGATTTGGATGGTGACGGCCGTATCAGCCGTGTTGAAGCCGTTTCCTTCTTCCGAGGCTCCGGTTTGTCCAATGACATCCTTGCTCAGGTCACCTCCCTCTTTCTTTCTTTCTTCAATCTCTTTCATTATTTAATTCATTCATTCGTTATATTATGTAAGTGTTCATCTAAATAACAAATTTGGGCATTTGCAAACACAAGTCAGAGTGACTTAAGCTTGTCACCGTCGCACAGAGCAAGCGGCAACTCAATCCTGAAATGGTCAAAGCTGCATTGTATGGTCCAGTTAAAATTCCTGCTCCTCAAATCAATTTCCCTGCAACTGTTACACCGCCACAGTTCCAAATCAACTCAGGAAGGGTTTGGTCTTGCAATTACATCATCTGGATCAAATGTTGCACCCCCCACACCTACACAATCACAATATCCTTCCTTTCCCACATCTAGAAATGGTTGATGAATTCCTCGTTCAAGCTGTCTTTGTTTTTGTTTTTTATCTTGTAATAATGTCTTTAACTTTGTAACCAAGTCTTCTCATTGATGCTTCATCAGATTCCAAATCTCATTCGATGCAAAAAATTAACGATTGGTTTGTTCAAGTCTCCACCTTTGTGATCAATTAATGATTTGTTTGTTCAATTTCCTTTCCTTTTCAATCAAGGTATTCTTTGTGTGACCTTATCTAGATATATTATTGGCTAAGGTATTTTACCTAGAGATAAGAGATTAATTAGTGTTACTTATTTTTTTAAAGCTTTTGATAATATGAGTTTCACCTAAGAGATTGGGGTTTTATATTATATAAATGGAGTCTTATACCGAAGACGAGTTTGATCTACTTGTTAAATGACGTGAACATAAACCTCAAATTGTGAATTAGATTAGGCACTAGATTGACCAAACAAGGACACAGGGGATTAACAAAATCCTAATTGCTCGTCATCACTCTATTTCTAACTATCTTTTATTTTCAATTGTAAACCAAACTCTTGAAAACACTTAAATTTATAGTTTTTATTAAGTATTGTTGCTTTAATTGTCGAGTAGAAAACAACGATGAAGATGATTTACTACTTTTTATTTATACGTTTTGATATACTTGCCGAATTTGCCATTACATTGCGAGATGTTGTATAAGTGCAAAAACATTATAATTTATGTTGACCCTCTCATTTCCCTCCAACTTCCTTTTGTGTGAAAATCTCTTTAAAAAACTTGGCATAACTTAGAAGCTATGCGATCACTTCAAAGAGAGGAATATTCACGTCAACCGTCCTAAATATATCAAAGATTTCCCTTTCCATGCCCCACTATCTGAAAAATGAGCACATGAGCGGTCGTCTACATGACAATACAATAAAAAAAACATAAAAAAATTAAGCCCATAAAAAATGAGGGCAAAAACCAAATTCTAACAAAATTAAGCAAAACGCAAGAAGAACCAATAGAAAGAGCTAAACAACCTACAAGCTGCAAGGACTATTATTACTTAGCTTACGTAGTTAATGATAAGGACTATTATTAGTTTTATTTTATTTTAGGGAAAGGACTATTATTACTTGAATATCTAAAAATATTACCACAAGTGGCAAGACCACGGATATTTTTTATTTAAACAAAGACCACGGGTTTTTTTTTTTTTTTGAATAAAAGACCAGGACTATTATTACTTAGCTTACGTAGTTGATATAAAATAATGGGTTTTATTTCTTTAAAAAAATAAATAATAATGGGTTTGTCTAACAATGTTTTTTTTTACATAACATACTACAATGTTTTTTATAGTTACATAACATACTTCAATGTTAAAACAACTAAAAGTATCAACTTCTAACTAAAAAATTATTATTTATTAAAAAATTATTATATTATTAATATAAAATGCACAAGTTCTAATACAAATTTATTATTTTAAATTTTACAACATGTGCAAATTAGTACATTGTAAAAAATTCCTAATATATAGTTGACCCTTTCTTTTATACCTATTTTTTTTTCTAAGTTTCATTTTCATGCATTTATTATAACTTAGAAATTTCACACGCTAACTTGAAAAATGATTATTATAAAAGTCAATCGATATTTGGGCCCCTTTTATTTAAGATTTAAAATTCCATTTTCAATATTTTAGTTTTGTTTGTATCTAAGTTTCTATCAAAAATTTCCTTCAAAAAAGTTTCTATCAAAATTTATTTTGTTAAAAATAATAATTTATTCTCTATATATGAAACTTAATGTCTACCAAAAATATAATTTTATCCCTTCTTAATTTTTTGACACGTCATCAAAATTATATCCTTTTGTGTCTTTCGCTTCAATCTCCCCCTATTTTTTCTCTCTTAAAAACAAATTTAAACAAACTCTCTCGATAAATCATAAAACACACTAATTTAATCTTTTTTTAAAGAACAAACAAACTAAATCTTAATCTCATTAAAAACAAATTTTTCTATAATTCAACTTCTAAATATCTAAAGAGTTAAAAACAATTTACAATCTCTTTAAAAAAAACAATTTACAATCTATTATCTTATTCTCTAATTATGAATGTTAATGACATGTAAAAATACAATTTTGCCCTATCTTAATATTTTGATACTTCAACATATATTTACTTTTTTGTATCTTTTGTAACAAAAGATCCTATTTAGTAGAGAGAGAGAGTAACTTTTAAAAGATTGATCAACCCTAAAAAAAAAAATCACTAATCACGGGTGTAATCTAGTGAACTCATATACGAGTGCGAAACCAAGTTAAAAAAAATGGAAAGTGAACATATGCGAAGAATAATTAATGGATTGATCGTCAGCACGATATCAAAATTCAAGTTTCAACAACTAACTAAATAAATCAGCAAGCATAAAAGCTCTTTCGAGCTTGAAGAACCAAAGTGTAGGCAAACAAGAGACCTTAAAACCTGCATATCTCAACATATTTAGAAACAACCGAGAATCAAATAAATCAGGGCACCATGTCATATTATATACTAATATTTTATATTGTTGTTAATTATTAATTATTATATCTTTTAGGAATATGAATATAAAAAACACCGGAAAAAAAAAGAAGATAAATGAGTCACTAAATACTCCCTCCGTTCCTTTTTAAGTGTCTTTTTAGAAAATTTCCATCAAAATAGCAAAGTGTATTTTTTCACGTTTTCTTCCAATTATACCCTCCTTTTAATTCAACAATAAATTCATATTTTTTTGCACACACTTTATCTTTTCAATAAATTTAATATGTTATCTTTTTCTCGTAACAAACAGTTGTTAGTTATTATCTTTTTCTCCAACAAATTCCTATTTTTTTACGCGCTCTCTCTCCCAAAATAAACAATTGTCAATTTTTTAAATATTCCGCACATCTTTTAAATTATTATAAGTCAATATAAAAATTATTCCAACTTCACATTAATCAAAAACTAAGAAAAACTTTACTTCCTTCCAACTCCTTTAATCAAAGTTAAGACTTCAACTATGGCTTCAACCAATGCTAGATTCACATTGTGCGACATCTTATTTATAGAATTTTTAAATTTATAGAATTGTTATTCATCTTATTTATAGAATTTTAACTCTTCTTTGAACCATTGTTTGTAACAAAATTTTGTTTAAATTTGAAGATAATAAGAAACAAACTTTGTTTAAAAAAAACAAACAAACTTTGTTTAAAAAAAACAAACTTTAGCTTTCCAAATAGATAACATTAATTAGATTTATTGAAAAAGTTAAGAGTAATTGAAAAAGGGTATAATTGACAAATCATACCCTAAAAATACAAAAAGGACAGTTAAATAGGAACGAAAAATACACGCTAAAAAGACACTTAAAAAGGAACGGAGGGAGTAATACAGTTATTCAATTCATACACAGGACTCATAACGACATCTTTATCAATAATAAAATCTTTATCATTTTTAATATTTTTACCATTTTTTAGTAATTAACTTTTTCATACGATTATGAACTCGCTTAATTTTCGACCATTTTTTCTTTCCATTTTTCACTTAGGTAATTTTTCCCAACTTATTGTTCCTCAGTCAAGGTGATATAATTTTTAAACTCTAAAGTAATTAAACGCATATATCGAATATTATTTTATTTTCATTTATGAACCACAATGTCCATCCACCAAAATTCTTCTCATTTCTATATTATGTGTTGATCTCTTATGTAATTGTTGATGTTTGATTTTATTTGGTGGTAAAAACAAATGTTGTTATTGTTTCTCCATTGCGAAAAAAAAAATCTAATTTAACTTAATTATGAAAATAGAAAACAATACAAACAAACCAAAATGATTGAAATTAAATTGTATATTTACAAAGTTATTGAAATGGATAAAATGAGGGGAGTTTGATGTCTTTGGAAAATTAGAAGGGGGTGCTTGTGTTATTTTAAAAAAATTCAAGGAAAGTCAACGTAATTTATCTTTTTATCTTTAACGTCGACTTCATTCACTAGTTTTTATGTTTTTTTATTTTTTCAATTTATATAGTATTGCAATGTACTTTGATGCATAACCTTCTCGCTTTGAATCAACCTGTGCGGAGCACGAGCCCGTGCTTAACACGTGTTTGTTGCTAGTTAGGTTGAAAATGAAATATTTATTTTAATTAACTCTCGAAGAAATACATATTTAATAGAAGAGGAGAAAAATTTAGTTTAGTGTTTATGCTTTTGAAAATATATTAGTTAAAATTTGAGTTTGATTTCTAGTTGAAACTATTCTTGGTCAGACTTTATTTACCCTTCGTCCGAACTCCATATTATTAGAACCACTTTCTCTCGAAAATCGAAGGGTTAATACAAAAAAGTATTCGCGAATTTTGTTTTTTATGATTAATTTTTTCAATTTAAATATCTTTTCAACAAGAATTTTACAGTACTTTTTTTTGACCAAATCTTTAATGCTTGTCATCAGGGATATATCCTGGCCTATAAAAACCAAAGTGTACATGGTGATGAAGTTCAATAAAGCCTAATCCCTCTTACACCATGGCTCCAAAAATTTGGGATGTTCTCTCTGAATCTAATCGCATAATAAATTCTCAACCTCGTCACTACCTTACTCTCTACCTCATCTTCCTCCTTCCCCTCTCTTTCCTCATCCTCATCTTCCAACTCATTTTCAAACACCTTCAACAGCAACCACCCAGCAACCAAAGCATGATCATCTTTTTGTCTCAACTCTTCTTCCTTATCTCTTCCATCTTCAGTTATGGCGCCATCATCACCATCACCTACAGCGTCTTCCACGCCTTTTTTAATCGACCGGTCAAACTAAAAGAAGCCATCAGATCCATCACCACTTCCTTCTTCCCCCTCCTCGCCACCAACATCATCACTTCTACTCTCTACTTCTTCGTTTCTTCTTTCTTGACATTTCTCATTGGACTTGTATTGTTTCTCATCATTTTTCTAGGCGGTATTGACCTCATAAGAGTCTTAACTAACCCTAACTTGGTTGTTATAGTTTTAATGCTTATTATACTCCCTCTTATCTTGTATTTGGAAGTTAACTTGATTTTAGTGAAAGTGATTGTAGTGGTGGAATCACGTTGGGGTTTGGAACCTTTGAAGAGAAGTTGGAAATTGGTGAAAGGAATGAAATGGTTGGGTTTTTCAACCATTTTATTGTTTGGGACCTTGCAAATGATATTGGCATGGATAAGTGGTTATAGTTGGGTTCTGATTTTTGTGGTTTCTCCTATACTTGCTGTGCCTTTGCTTTACTATATTGCTGTTTGCACGTTGTTGTACATATACTGCAAAGAGAAACATGGTGAAGTTGAAGAAGTGGAATTTGGGAAGGAAAAGGACGAGGCTAACTTGTCCTTAATTCCATTGTAGAAATGGTTGATTATATTCCTCGTATGAGTTGTCTGAATTTGTTTAATCTTGTAATGTTTCTAAGTTTGTGATCAATAAATGATTAATATGTCAAAAATAAAATTACTTTGTTCTATTTCCTCGTTTCGGAAGAGATGACTTCTAGAGTAAGTTTATATTTTAATATATATTTGATACTAGTGTATTTACCCGGCGTTAACCGGGTAACACATATAATTAAGAACGCCTCAATTTTTTATTTATGGTATCTAGAAATAAAATCCACCGTGAACCCGTACACGACGAATATCTTAATCGATACATACGAAAATGATAAAATAAACTATATTTTAAGTATCGGTAAAATAATAGATGCACATGCGGATGAAATTAAATGGATTTAGTAAAATTATTAACACATAGAATAAAATAAACATATTTTAAATACTCGAACTTGCAGAAATTTGTACCCGTTATAAAACTATACAATTGTCACATTACTTAAATAAAAATCTTCTCATCATGAAATAAAATATAACTGAATTTCCTAATTAATAATTTTTGTTTGATTAGTGATATGTTGTCAAAGTAAAAGTGTGTGATATAATATTTTTGGTTTATCAAAATAAAAGGAATATGTTTAAGAGGTGTCAGTATAGTTGTAAGAGCTTGACTTTGTAACTTCAAGATGAATTGTCCAAATCTCGCATGAAATAGTTGTAAAATGATTATTAGTGCCACAATTATTAAGAATAAATTTAAGGAATATATTCTACGTAATTTCAATTATTTTATACTCCCTCCATTTTTTTTTTGATGTTTTAGAACTTCAACTATATAATATTTATCACGTTAAACTATTAAAGTAGTTGTGACCTTTGATTTATCACATGTAAATTTAATGATAATTAACATTTTAGTCAAAAACATACAAATATTTATATACTTTAATTACTCCTTAAAACTTGTGTCAAGAGCTAAAACATCAAAAGAAAAAAATGGAGGGAGTAATAATTTATTATTTGTATAAAAAAAATCAATTTAGTCGTTGATATTTGTAAATTCGTTAATATTCAATAATATTCGTCTAGCAGACATTGGCACGAATGTGAGAACGACATAAATATTTTTTTTATCATAGAGAATTAACTACACGATTTTATTTTATAGGGGTTAGAAAAATTCTCCATAATCATAGGAACCATTTACTTCTTTAAAAAAAAAAAAAAAAGAACCATTTACTTAATAAAACCTAAAATCAATGGGGTAGCTTGTCCCTAATGAAGTTATAAAGTTATTGTGGAAGTGGTTGATAAATTACTCGTCTAAGTTGCCTATCTTGTAATGTCTTCAACTTTTGTGATGAATAAATCATTAATTTGTTTGTTCAAATTTCTGATTATATATTGATTTTCTTATTCCTAGCTACTAGTCTTTTATTGACATTTAATATGGATCTATTAACAAAACTTGACCCTTTAATTTCTTCTGTCTTCCTTTTCTTTTTTTTCAAAAAATTTGACCATTTCTTTTATACCTATATTTTAAAAAGTTTCATTTTCATGCATTTATTAGAAGTTTCACACAGTCACTTTAAATTATTATAAAAGTCAATCGATATTTGGGCCCTGTTTATTTAAGATTTAAGAATTCATTTTGAATATTTTAGTTGTGTTTGTACGTAAGTTTCTATCAAAAATAATTTTTAATAGAGAAGATGAAGAAAAATATAGTTTGTACTTTGTAGTGTTTAACACTCCTCTTCTAAAGAATAATCTTCAATACTTGTCAATATATCCTATCCCCTCAATAAAATAAAATAAAAAAGATATATCCTATAAAAACCAAAGTATATATGGTGATGAAGTTCACAAAAGCCTAATCCCTCTTACACCATGGCTCCAAAACTCTGGGATCTTCTCTATGAATCAAACGGCATAATAAACTCTCAACCTCGTCACTACCTCACTCTTTCCCTCATCTTCCTCCTCCCCCTCTCCCTCATCTCCCAACTCATGCTCAAACACCTTCAACAGAATCCACCCACCATTACCAACCCCACCACAATCTTCTTTTTGTCTCTCTTTCTCTTCCTAATCTCTTCCATCTTAAGCTATGGCGCCTTCATCACGATCACCTACAGCGTTTACAACGCCTTCTTTAATCAACCTGTCAAACTCAAAGAAGCCATCAAATCCATCTCCACTTCTTTCTTCCCCCTCCTCGCCACCTCGGCTATCACTTTCACTATCTACTTCTTCATTTCTTTTCTCTTTATGTTTCTCAATGGACTTGTATTGTTTTTCATCTTTTTTATATTAGGCCATATCGACCTCATGACTAACCCTAGCTTTCTTTTGATATATTTCATGGTTTCAATGATTCTTATAGTCCCTCTTGTGATTTATTTGGAAGTTTACATTACTTTGGTGAAAGTGATTGTAGTGGTGGAATCATGTTGGGGTTTGGAACCTTTGAAGAGAAGTTGGAAATTGGTGAAAGGAATGAAATGGTTGGCTTTTTCAACCATTTTCTTGTTTGGGACCTTGCAAATGATATTGGTATGGATAAGTGGTTATAGTTGGGTTCTGATTTTCGTGGTTTCTCCTATACTTGTTGTGCTTTTGCTTTACTATATTGCTGTTTGCACGTTGTTGTACATATACTGCAAAGAGAAACAAGGTGAGCTTGCAGTGGAAGAATTTGGGAAGGAAAAGGACGAGGCTAACTTGTCCTTAATTCCATTGTAGACTAGAAATAATTGTTGATTAATTCCTCGTATAAGTTGTTTGATTTTGTTTAATCTTGTAATGTTTCTTAGTTGTTTGATTTTGTTTAATCTTGTCATTTTTCTAATTTTGTGATCAATAAATGATTAATTTGTCAAAAGAAAAAATAGTTTGTTGAATATCCTCGTTTTGGAGATGACTTCTAAGAGTAAATTTATATTTTAATATATATTTGATATTTTAAATAAATTAAATGGACAGCATTTATTTTGACAAAAAAATTAAAAAGGACAGGGATGGCAATTGGACTCAGATTCGATGAGCATCCGCAAAAAATATCCTCAATAGATAGGGCCAAACCCCGCTTTCATGGGTCCGAGTAATTATCTGCAAATTTAAATGGGTATTGACTCGAGTATGGACACTATATGATAAATAACTTATTTTTCGGTGTACAATTAATTAATTAATTAATTTAGCTATTTAAGTCTAAACCTAAACCTAAAAACTGCTTAATTTATTTGAATTTTTTGGTCATAGTTTTATTTCAATTGTGATGATTTTTATTGTCTTTTCATAATTAAAATACGGATAATAAGCGCAGGTATGTGCACTTAGGTGCTCAGATGGTATGAGGAAGTATGCTAAAGTTGTTACCCACGAGGGTACGGGTTCGGGTACAAACATTTTTTACAAACACAAGTATGGGAAAGAGTACTATAGCACCCTAGCCACAGGCAACGGGGAAGCTTGCATAATTTTTACGAGGGGGCCAAATATAAAGAAGGAATAAAATATATTTTAATTAATAAGTAAAATAAATGTACAATAATTTTTACTTATATTTAATGAAACGACAACGAAGAAAATAAAATATAACAATAATTATTTATAAAAGTTGTACTCTATTAAGTTTTAACAAGTCAAATTTATTTATAATTGACACTAAACTAAATAGATTATAAGTATTTTTTAAAATCATCTCTCTTTAAACCAACAAAATTGTTTAGAGTAGCCAAACAGGACCGGCCCTGAGGAGGTGCAAACAACTCTATAGAGCTGGACCTCCCCAATTTTGGGACCCAAAATATTATTATTTTTGTTATATAATCCATTGAAAATATGAATATATAGATATAACATTGTAAATTAAGAAAACAGAAGGCGCAATACAGTGGTTAAATTCGGTAGTGATGTCTTTGGTGGCTGTGGTTCAATTCCTCTCAGGGATCGCAAATGTTATATTTTAATTTGAAGTCTATATGTCATAAACATTTTCTGTTCTTGTAATTTTTGGCATATACTTATTGTATAAAATCACAAAGCTTTAACACTAAACATTATAGTTTTTTTTTCTTTTTAAAAATTGTATTTTTTTTAAGGGCCTATTATTACTAAGAGAACCGGACCACCAATTTCACAGGAACGGCCCTGTAGCCAAATAATATATTAATGGAGTAGCTACATTTAAAACTATACTGATTTTACAAGTTTTTTTTTTTTTGGGTAGCCAATGTTACCCCATTGGTGCGAAAGGAATCGCCCCTGGCCACAGAGTACCCATTATCACCCCTAAAGTAGGGCTTGAAAAAATATCCATATCCGCCCGAAACCGTGTAAACCGGCCTATAGAAAACTGAAACGGGCGGGTGGACGGGTTGAAAGAGTTCATAAAATGGATTGTGGTGGACATAGTTGGGTCGGTTCGGATGTCAAAATCTGAACCAACGATACCCACACCCGTCCGAGAATGTGAATACCTTGCCCATTAATATATGTTTTGAATACTGATTAGCTTTGACTGAGTGACTTTTCAATGCAGTATTTAAATGATTTTACTATTTCTCTCACTAGAAATCTGACAACTTTTTAAGTATTATTAATTAATTAATAGTAGTAATTGTTGCTTGTTTCTACCTATTACTCTCTTCGTCCCTTAATAGATGACATAGTTGACAATATACAGTATTGACTTAACAAACTTTGACCATATTTTTCTTTTAATTCACAAAGATAAATAATATCATGTAAGATGTTGTTGGATTCGTCTCGATGAATATTTTTAGAATATTAATTTTTCATAATTTTTTTTAGTAGAGAATTGAATAAATCAAAGATAAAATATATGCATTGGTGTCGGAGTCAACTAGGTCATCTAATATGGGACGGAGGGAGTAATATTATACTCCCTCCGTCCCAAATTGTATTTCGTTTTGGGCATTTCACACATATTAAGAAATACAATTAATATTGTGTGGAAAAAAGATATTATGAGTTGTTTTACAACTTTGTCCTTAATAAATAATATAGGAAAGATAAATGAAAGAATTGAAAGAAGAGAGTAATAAATAATGAAGGTTATAATAGGAAAACTAACATTAATATTGTATTGGTATTGTAAAACGACATATAATTTAGGACAATATTTTTTCCGAAAGCGACATACAATTTGGAACGGAGAGAGTAATTGAAATCAAATTGAAACGGTTTCATCATTAAAAGCATTTAATTATTTCTTTCTAATATTTTCTTCTTCTTCTTTAAACGCTCTCTGACCTCTAGTTCCCTTCTTCTCTGGTTTTTAATTATTTTCCTATTATCTTACAAGTGTTTGCCCTTGTTTAGAATTGTTCTTCTTTTTTTTTTACCAAGCACCAAATCATTCAGAGCTGGTCTTCTATGTTTTAGACATATGTCTCATTATACAAAATGAGAATATAAACGAAAGAGACAATGGGTGTTTCAATGGAATCATCTTCATCCCATCATAGTTGTTTTTTTTTGCTTTCGCACCAGTTTCCGACCCACCAATGGTGAGTGACTAATCCGGCTCGTGCGTAGAGGCATGCACACTGGCCAAGAGTTGTTCCCCCTGAGATTCGAACCCGGTATTCCCCGGGTACGTCCTTGAAAGGAGCTCCTTGCCACTGGAATTCAAGCAACTTGGTTTTTTGTTGTGATGTTTCTGCTTTTCTTCACTTGCAATTTCTAAGTTCTGTTGATTTAGAACCATGTGAACCCACCCATTTGAAACCGGTACCGACTCAAACCGTCATCGACATAACCGATGACTCCAACGGATGAAAATGGACTCAGTTTTCCCAACCACGAAACCAATCAGAATCGTGATTTCTGACCCAAAACCATATGAATCCGACCATTGTCCACCTCTGCCTTAAAGGAGAACATGCATGATAATTTTCTTTGAAAATATCAAATAAATATTAAAATATAAACTTAACTCTATAATATTTTCTGTCAAAATCAAATTCACCAATGGGAAACACAGAGGATTAATTTATTTCAGTATTTTATTTCTTTATAATATCAAACGTCTAATCTCAATCTAAATGGTTAAGAAATCAATTTACCACACACCTACACAATTTCTTTTTACGGATTTTGTTAACAAGTGTTTCCGAGACATTCTTTAAACATTCTAAAAGAAGAAATTATTCTATTAAAAAAGTTAAAAATTTCAATTTCAAATACATTGATTACATTACTTTTCAAAAAAGATTACTTTTTAAAGGTCTTAAAAATACTCCAAAGACACTTTTAAAGAGTACTTCAAAGACACTCTTTAACAATTCTCTTTATTTATATTCAAAATGATTGAGGCTAAAAGCTTACAAAAACTCAAAAAAGTCATGAATTATTCAACTATGGCGGGCGTGAATACAAGTCAGACTAGTGAATAACTTTTCAATACATTGATTTTTCATTTTATAATGACTTTTTCAATATTGATATTTGATCTATTAAATGATACAATTTCAATAATTGACTCTTGAATTATATACTTCTTCCGTCCTAAATTGTATGTCGCTTTAGGAAAAAAAATTGTCTCAAATTATATGTCGCTTTACAATACCAATACAAAATTAGTGTTACTTTTCCTATTATAACCTTAACTATTTATTACTCTCTTTACTTTCAATTCTTTCATTTATCTTTCCTATATTATTTATTAAGGACAATTTTGTAAAACAACTCATGATATCTCTTTTTTACACAATATTAAATGTATTTTTTAATATGTGTAAAATGCCTAAAACGTCGTACAATTTGAGACAGAGGGAGTATATGTTTTACTTTTACATCAACCACACAAAAAAAGTCATCCAAGTATCTTCCTTGTTAATCCAATCATACTGATGTCTTAAAGCAACAACTTCAAAGGTTCATTCAGCGTGTTTGGAGCAACTGATTCATTTCCATTTTCTTATCAGCATCACAAACTGTAACTTCCAATTTTAATGTGTAGCATTTGCATCTCCATGTTTTTCCTTTTCACTCTGAAATGGGAACAACCCAATGCAATCATTTAGATTGTAGGCGAAAAAACAACATTGCATTTAGTCACAACAATTTTGGGCAACACCAGAAGTGTTATATTATTACATGTTTATGGATGAGCGGTGATATAAATAAAATTATAGTAACACCCTACACTTCCAAATAATATATTTTGCGGTCAAATTTGAAAAACATGAATCGGGTAAAATGATATTGAACGGTATAACATTGGTATAATTCGACCCCTCGTGTATATACACACAAATACACACACCGTTAAAAAATATGGTCCCGGGATGTTGAAATAACTATTGTTGTTTTAGAATTTACCATTGCAATTTTAAAACTAGTTTTATATTTTGGTGTGAACTGAGCAAGAATAATTCTACTAGTCAGAAAATTAGTTTTATATTTGTTTTAATAGACTATTGAAAATAATATGTCTATATCTTATTAGGATCGATAGATGTTTTAGAAAGGGGTAGAAACAAGGTTGGCTAACTTGTTCAACAAGTATAATATCTTGTAGGATAAGTAAAAGGAAAACATGGGCTGAACTAATCTAGATGCGTTCGATATTAAACTACAACGTATGGAAAAAATCGATTAGAAGGAGAGTCCACTTGTCATTGTTAAACGACAATGGAAATTTTTTAATAATAAAATGTTGAATTAAAGTGGATTTTAGAACAATGTTTCCAAGGTTTTAATGATAACAATGTATAGAAAAATAGTTGAGGTACTCTAATGTGTATTCAAATGTGTAGAACTATAGAATTAAAGCCTGACTTTGAGGTCAACACTTTAGCTTTGAAACACTACACTCTAGTCGATGTAGATCATATATGGCACCCAAGACGAAGCTTTGATGACAAAACTTTGATATGAAGATAGTCAAAAAAAGAAGTCAAAGCTCTTATTAATTTGCATCAAGTTATGAAGAAAAACTCTGATTTAAAGACGATGCGCTGATGGATCAAGTCAACAATCAACGCTCTGAAGAACAACTAACTAGTTTTGTCCTCTTATGATGTTTTGTAACTAGTTTTGTCCTCTTATGATGTTTTGTCTTCATATGAGGAAATGTGGTTGTCCATGTTTTATAATACGTTCTTGCCCTTGGTGAATTAAATGCAGACACGTTACAGAAGCGGACAAA
The DNA here is from genome assembly GCA_958299785.1 of Medicago lupulina. Taxonomy (NCBI): domain Eukaryota; kingdom Viridiplantae; phylum Streptophyta; class Magnoliopsida; order Fabales; family Fabaceae; genus Medicago; species Medicago lupulina. The sequence goes on along the minus strand of OY283142.1, from coordinate 18,653,819 downwards.
GCTCTTACAAGACAAAGATAATGCAACAAATTATTCCAAAAGAAACAAATCAATTTTGAAATGCTATTCACGAAATTATCCCTTAGCGACAACGTTTTCAAATATGAAGAATGCTCTTGATGCGCTGACAATCTCTTCAAACAACAACTCTATTCAAATCTTCTAGAAACGAACCCTGGACGTTTGAAGACATAACACAACTACACGTTTTCAATTGTTCCAAAACTCTGATCGAATTTTAAGGACAAAAACACTTAGGACAATTCATACAAATTTTCAATTTGAGTCTTAAGTGTAAACAACAATCAATTTATTGTAAGCTCTAATTGTAGAAGTCCTCAAGGAGAGGCCTAAAATCTTAGACTAGTGTGTCTAAATAAATCGTAATGTTGTGTGATGTGTCTAAATAAATCGTAATATTGTGTGATTATAGTGGAAAAATCTCTCAAGTGTGGGGGGACTCGACATAATCTTAGTTTATGAGGTGAATCATGATAAATATATGTGTTGATCTCTTCTCTCTTCTTTGATTATATTTTGCATCATTTGATTTTTTTTAATTTAGAAAAAAGATTTTTAGAAAAAGCTTACCCAATTCAACATCATTTCTTGTGTTTTTCTCACCTTCATAAAATGGTAACCTATAAAATGGTTAAAATGACATTTTGACAAACTAATTATAATAACTATATAATGTAATATTTAAATCGTTATTTCTTGTTTTTTTTAATTGTTATTTCACAAGTTTGAAGATTCTAATGGCCGTAAGTTACAAATTTAATCTCCAAAATTCGTAATAATGCTAGTTCTTTTCATATATAGGATTTGCAAATTTTGAAACTCATCTAATTTGAATTTAACCGTCAAAAATATAAAATTTCATATTTAATTCAAGTTTTTTTTTTAAAAAAAAAAAGGTTTTTCTTGAAAGATTATTATAATATTATAATTTTTTTTGCAAAAAATTATTAAAAAAATATGAATTATACATATGAGTTTACTTAAAAAGAGATACCGAAAATGAAGATTGAAAACTTTTAAGGGACTAAAAGACAAAGAAACTTTTTAAAGGGACTAAAACGAAAACATATTTATAGGAACTAAAACATATTTAATCATATTTTATATAAAGTTTTGACCTCTCATTTTAAAATAGTGGACGACCAAAACTTTATTTTTAAAAAAAAAAAAGTTTTAACCCTATTATTTTATGGGAAATGCTTAGAAGTGTCCCTAGGACACTTCTTAAGAAGTTCAAAGTAAAAAATTTATATTAAAAATTGTGTAATTAATCTATTGGAATATTAAAAAGTATTTTTTTTTTACATAAAATTTTACAATTATTGTTTTTCTTAAATCCTTAACAAGTATCTTTTGGGACTTGTTAGCATGATCCTTATTTTATATAGGATCATAGGATGGGTATGAAAACGCTTAAAGTGATGAAGTTCACAAAAACCATGCATATATAGATCCATCCATCCCACACTCCCCATGCAATAATCTCTTCTCCATTTAGCTTACGCCCATGGATCCAAACATGTGGGTTGTTCTCTCTGAATCTAAACGCATAATAAATTCTCAACCTCGTCTCTACCTAAATCTCTCCCTCATCTTCCTCCTTCCCCTCTCTTTTCTCATCCTCATCTCTCAACTCATTATCAAACACCTTCAACAGCAACAACCACCCACCAACCCTACCATAATCATCTCCTTGTCTCTCCTCTTCTTAGTTTTCTCTTCCATCTTCTCCTATAGTGCCATCATCACCATTACTTACAGTGTCTACAACGCCTTCTTTAATCGACCCGTCAAACTCAAAGAAGCCATCAAATCCATCTCCACTTCTTTCTTCCCCCTCCTTGCCACTGAAGCCATCATCTCTGCCAGCTTCATTGTCAACTTTTTACTATTTGTATTTCTGATCAAAAGTTACTCTTATTTGGTTGTGTTATTTTCCATGGTTTTAATGCTTGCTTTTATGACGTATTTGATAGTTAACTTGAGCTTAGAGAAAGTTATTGTTGTGGTGGAATCAAGCTGGGGTTTGGAACCATTGAAAAGAAGTTGGAAATTGGTGAAAGGAATGAGAAAGTTGGTATTTTCAATCCTTTACTTTTTTGGGTTCTTGGAAGTGATATTGCTATGGATAAGTGGTTATAGTTTAATACTGATTTTCGTGATTTCACCTATACAAACGATGCTTTTCCTTTACAATATTGCTGTTTTTACGGTAATATACATATACTGCAAGGAGAAGCACACTGAAGTTGGAGATGAGGAATTTGAGAAGGCAAAGGATGAGGCTAGCTTGTCCTTAATTCCATAATCTTAAGAAATGTTTAAATTATACTAATTCCCTATCTCATTTTATGTCAAAATATACATTATCTTACCACATGTAAAACATATTAGAAAAAAACTACATTATTCTCTTCTCAAGAACTTTGAACTTTAAATTTCATTCTCCTCCATCTGATATTAAAATCTACACTGCATTCTTTTAATGTGTTTTCTATTTTTAATTGGCTAATGACAAAAATTCAACACATGAAATGAAGAAAAAAGTAGTATTGTAGATCCATTTTAATATATGTATATTGATATCAAAATCGAAAGAAAAATAATATTTATGGCGAGAATATCATCGTGAAAGCATAGCGAACTGTTTCTCGGCTAGTTATTAAACTTTGACCACCCACATGTTATTCATGAATCGCCATGATTCCAGGAAGCACACTGTTATATAGTGCGAATAAATGGCTCTTGAAAAATCAAGAATGTGCATGTGTTTAGTGTGTATTGGTGTAAAGTTTGGTATTAGTGGAATACATGAGGTTTTGATGCTTTTTTTTGTTGCAATAAGCCAGTTTCATCGTGAATATCTCGTTATACATTTATTCGGAAAGTTTAGCATTTCCTTTCATGAAGTGTGCCTTTACTTAACGGTGACACGTAATTTCGTGATGAAAAACTTCAATCAATATGGCATTGCTCATATAAAAATGTAATATGTCTCGACAACTTATGATATTCGTGATTGTTTTATCTTAATTTTAGATTTTGAATGAATGACAATTCTTTTACGATTAAAAAACGTACCACCAACTAATTAAGGGATCCAAGCACAATACAAGTTATTTTTAAGTAAAAGTGTCTACGAAAAGTCATGAATTGATCAATTATACGAGAATAAAAGTTGAGCTAGTAAATGATATTTTTATAACTTGATTTATTTATCATTTTATGACGACGTACAATTTTTTGTACGGTATCTACTAAGAAGTTCGGTTTATATATTTCATTTCAGCTTAATATAATTGAGTCTCAAATTATAAACTCATTTACATCAACTACACACAAAAGTCATCTTAATCCACGTAGTTAATGCCCATCGAATTGACTCAATGGCCATATGATTCTTGGTGATGTTGAAGAAATTGTTACCATTGTCAACATTGATGACGAGACATGTGAAGAAATTGTCAGGGTAAGTCATAATCACAACCAAAGCTAAATTGAGAATCTCTTTACGATCGTATACATTACTTAAATATTAATAGTAAGCATTGTTGAGGTTTGTGGTTTTTTCTGTGGGCGGTACTCTCTTTTTACAAAAGAATTTTGTTTTCTTTTTTGGGAAAGACATGTGGAAATGTGTGGGTGGGGATTATAATAATATTCTCATTTGGAATTATATAGACAAAATGTTGATATGAAATTCAAACTAATCTTATCTCCTCATCAAGAAGCAAACGTATGACTCACGAACATTAGAATAAGATGGAAATGATTTTTTTAATCTAAGTTAGTTGAATTCAAGCTTAAAAAAATTGTTAAATCTTCTATGAAAGAGTTTTAATATTCACCCTAACATTTAGTGATACCTTTTCAATTTGTCACATTGTTTGTATTTGGTTTAACGTGTCATAGTTAGGGAGAAAGAAGTGTGAAAATTGGAAATACGTTGCATAAATGAACAAAGGATAATGAGTCACAATTTTTTGGCAACCCACATGCCATCATCAATATCTCTCCTTCAACCACTTGAGTCTCAAGATAGCTGCAAACCATGGCAACAACTACATCAACAGCAAGCCTGAACCTATGGTCCATCCTCTCTGAATCCAAACGAATCATCAACGCTCACTCTCGTCACTTCCTTGCTCTCTCCGTCATCTTCCTCCTTCCTCTCTCTTTCTCCCTCATCGTCTCTCCCACCATCTTCCACCTCCTCAGCACCCCCTCCAACTCCCCCACCATCCACATCCTTCTTCGTCAAGCAACGTCGTCTCTACAGTTGCGCACAGAAAATACCAGGTTTACACCTGAAACAACCACATCTCTTCATTTACCACTTCTTTTATTGTCTATCTTCTTCTTATTCTTTCTCTCCCTCTGCTCTCTTGCCACCATCACCCACAGCGTCTTCCACGGCTTCTTCGGCCGTCCAGTCAAACTTCTCTCCACCGTCACCTCCCTCCTCTCCTCCTTCCTTCCTCTCATCACCACAACCATCCTCTCCCACCTCATCCTCTTCTCCATCTCCCTCCCCATCCCCCTCCTCCGCCTCTCCTTCTCCTTCTCTGAAATCACTCGCACCTTCTCCGCCATCCTCCTCCTTGCACTCTTCCTTCTCATCTTCTACATCCGCATCTCATGGACTCTCTCCTCCGTCATTGCCGTAGTGGAAAACACCTACGGAATTCAACCACTCCGCCGGAGTGCTCATCTGATGAACGGAATGAAATACACCGGAGCTTCTTGCCTTTTGTTCTTTGCTTCTTTGGAAGGAATTATGCTGTGGAGTGGTTTTCTTCTAGCTAGAGTTGCTTCAGATGGTGGTTCATGGAGGGATTGGGCTTTTATGGTTCAGATTGTGTTGACTTCTGCTGTGATGACAGTGTTGATGCTTTACAACACCGCGGCAAACACGGTGTTGTATATGTATTGTAAGGCGGTTAACGGTGAGCTGGTGGAGGAGATTGCGGAGGAGTTTGCGTGGCAGTATGTGAGTTTGCCTTTTGATGATGGCAAAGTTCCTCATGTTGTGTCTGTTGTACATGCTTGAGTGAGTTGTCAATCTGTGCGTCTGGTTGTTGTAACTTGTAACATACATTTTGGTTTTGTATAAAATTGTCTAATGGATGAAAGAATCCATGTTATTGCTAGATTTATGCAAAGATTTGTGACATATCAAATGTGAAATTTGTGGATATTTATTGGTTATTGATTATATGCAGCAAATGTGAATTTTTTTTAAGGGACTGCTATATCTTTTATGGTTATCATGTGTTTGTTTACTACAAAACTCGTCTCAAACATAATTCAGACATCTTGATTCTAAATCTAATATAACAACAGTCAAACATTATCTCACTCAGTAGAGTCAGCTACATGAATCAAACGGCGTCATAATGTTTTATCATCAACGATTTTAACATCAATTAGAGGGTAAGGAAAAAGCATTCTTCCTAAAAGACATTTCTGGTTTTCTTCATGGAAGTAACAAGCCATTCAGCCCAACCATGAGGTACCATAACTGAATAGAAAAATTAACAAAATAGCAACTTAGAAGCAGCAATGGCAATGCAGCAGGAAGCTGAATCGTGTAAGTTACTGTTGACATACAGCTTTGTACATTGGTTAGTACCGCCTAATCTTCATACCCTCCAAACGCCGGAGTGTCGTTTAACAATAAGAACATCAAAAGAAGATGATGGCAACTGGATGTTGAAGTGCTTCCACCTCACAAATCAAGAACTGAACAATTCTCATCTAAATAGTCAGAAAGATAGTTGTCTAATTGTGACATCTAAGTTGGTCACAAATTCCTAGTGTCTGCTGTGACTCATGTTGGATGACAATGTAGGCCTAAAAGCCCTCTCATCCTGATCAGCTCTGAAAAGCAAACTACTCAAATCTGAAATTCTCTGAACAACCCTACTAGGAACCTGGTCACTATCTTCCCCACCGGAGGCGTCATACCCATCACTAGTTGACCTTGACAGTGGAGTTTCCTTGAGAGCTTCAACACCAGCAGCTGAAAGACCTGCAAGATGTCTTGCTTCTTCGGCTCTCGATGCCTGAAAAGGGCGAATATCAGGAGAGTCCAAACTGCTCTCAGGAGATGAGGGAACAATGCCAGCTGAGCTTGACATCACTTGGCTTGTTTGAAATGCACTACGTAAATGTGGAGGGGCAAACCCAGACCTTCCGTTGAATCCCATATTGGTATTATTGGAAGAAACTTTTGTCATGGATTCCATAGATATGTCAGCGGGAAGGTAAATGCGCTTATTATTGTTGCCGATCGTGGGAACCATTCTTCGGCCACTGCTACCAAAACTGCTGCTGCCTGGTTCTAGCCTGGAAGCCTTGTCATGTCTTACCACAGGCTGCAGAATTTTGGACTTTTTTCTTACTTCAGCAGCTGCCTTAGCAACCTCTTCTGCATTTAGTCGCGCCAATGTCCAAGGACTAATTTTAACTGCTCCAGAATTCTTTTTCTTCAATGGCTCTTCTCTCAATGACCTCTTTCCTAGTGAACTCACAGAACCTGTTTCCGTGGGAACTACGTCAAACTATAACAGTGTCCCACCCAAAAAAAAAAAAAAGAGCAGGAAAAAACAAAGCAGGTGGTGATCAGTGAGTCCAAGAAAGAACATACGAAATAAAATACGCGAAAAAAATAAATGAGATCATGCTATCCAATGACAAAATCCACTTTGTTGTTTCCTTGCTTACATAATAGTACTAAAATAATCCAAGAACCACTGGATTCAGACATAGCAGTATAGCTTAAATTAGAACTCAATTAGAGAAAGTATGTCAAATGATGAAGGCTTCATAGTTGATCAATTTTGTTTTCCTAAGAGTAGGTAAGAAGATATTTCTTGCATAATATGCACATACTGTCACAAACCATCCAAGAAAGCTACAAAAAATTCCAAGGTTGATATGCAATACTATTCTTGATATGTTGATCAGTCAAGTATCAAACTCGTCAATGCAAATCTTAATAACAGACGATTATATGTGCATTCAAATGCTCAAGAAGTTCGCATGACTACAATCCACATGCAGCAGTGTTATTGCACGAAAGTCATCTAACTAAAGGCAGTTTAGGAAGAAAAAGAAATCCCGTAAAACAAAAAACCATGTCTTGCTTGAGAGTATGTTACCTGATCCTCAAGGAACATGCGTGGGGGTGTGCACCATGCTCCACGATGTAAAGCATTGAAGGAGCTTACACTGCTCAATGCAGTAAAGGAGCTAACAATTGACATTTGGGGACTTTGATGGCCTCCAACTCCTAGCTGCTCCTGCTCTTGCTCCAGCTCCCTCATAGCTACAATGTAATCGTATGTGCTGAGTCCCTGAGTCAGTCGTTAAAACCATAACATTAAGCATTGATGATGTTATTGTTGTTAAATACGAGTTATGATATAAACTTGTATTTTTCAACAAGAAAGCATATTATTACCTTTTTAATGAGGAGGATATGAAAGAAGAAAAGCTGAACAACAGGTAATGTAGCAACCATAGCCAGAATGGTACAGGAAGACTGAAAAATCAAAAGGAACAAAGATGTTGTTCACATGTAAGAATAACTGTAACTGGAAATAGCATCAATGATTTTCATCAATCAAATGGAAATGTCAAACAAAAAGGGAAAAGTTAAATTCATATGTCAGAAAAATAAGTAAATAAGTAATCACATATTACACACAAGGAGGAGAAATGCGCACCACAACAATAACGAAGGGAGCCATAGAGAAACTGCTTCCCAACTTAGAGGAGATTTCCATAGCAAATTGCTTCCTCTCAACAAAGCAGCAAATGAGCACAAGCATTCCAGTTGACCATTGAAGAATAAACTGCAACCCCGAAACCCAAGGTTCATAAAACATTCACAGACCTGTCAATAGTTAATCGAAATGAAAATAACTTGCAAATAAGAGTTCTTACTTGAGTGTTTTTTAGGTTATGGGATGGTTTAAATAGAAAAAGGTTTGCAATTTCATTGGGAGACTAAAAGCCTATTTACTTCCTGAAAATATTGAGTTTTCATTTTTCTTTTTATGAGTTTATTAGCTGCATTCTTCTCACTGCCACCAATTCACCATATGCTCATTTTTCATTTTCAGTACCATATGTAGGTTGTGAGTTACATTGACATTTTCAAAAATGGTTAAGACTTTTTAGCATTTTAAAAAAATTTGACGTTGTTTTCTAAAATTCACCATGAGAAAGGTTGCACAAATGCCGGTGATCTAGAGCGGATTCGTATTCATAGGTTTGTTTGCACATTATGCCTAAATAACATAGCCGTGGAGCTTATAAAGTAAAATAAAAAGGGGAGGTTTAGCCATGTCAATGATAAGCAATACATAAGTGCTTACCAAGAGCATAGCAGCAATCATCAGGGTGAAAAATTGCCTATAGTTCCTCTTCCCAATACAGTTGTTCAGCCACTGCGAAACTCAGGAAACAACAGTCATTCAGAACATATGCCAAACATCGAGTAAAGAAATGAGAAATCAGATAATCATACTCGGCAATGATGATCAAAGTGATTTACACACTTGTCGCAGACTCTACAGTGCTTGCTGTATTTGAAGACCTGCAACAATAATGCACAGAAGGTGATCGTGAAATTCAGCATGCACTACTTTTGATATAAAATCGTCTTTTCACATATCATTTTGGAGTCAAGTCCTCCAACAGAGGCAAAATAGGTTTCTAGTTAAAAAGCTTCAACGCACCTCAACTTCACACAAACTGCAATAAAACATGCCATCTTCACTGGTTTGCTTATCAGAAGATTCCTCACTTGAACCAGAGCAGCGGCAGATATAAGCACAAGGAGAGCATACCAAGAGGAAACGGGATAAACAGGAAGAAGATGAATTTGCCTTCTCTACTGAATGAGAATTATCTTTCATATTTCCTCCTGTTCCGAATGTTTCATTATCCATGGAATTTCCTTCAACTGTTGAAGCCTTTGCATCATGCATTGATGGAGTTGACTCTTCACCTAATTTAGAACTCTTTAACCCAAAACCCATTTTACTGTCTGGAATTTTCAGATACTTTTTGGAATTAAAAACCCCAGGATCCGATGGATCTGATGCAGCACTCCAGATGTAGAGTCCAAAAACAGCTGTAATCTGGCAAGAGGTGAGATATCACTAAAAGATATAATGCCCTTCTTGGGATTTTACTTTTTATAAAAATTACTATAGCAAAATCATTCGTGTCTAATCATTCTGTTGCAAACACATTAAAAAACAATAAAATGATGTTAGGCAATAACAGCCCTAGCATAGTCATATAAAGCAAGGGAAGCCAGAATAACCATAAGGAAGAAACATTACAGGATGTTAGAAAGAGCAAAGCAGCATACGCTACTATTTCTAATAGTTGATTACTCAAGAGTATTGTGCTTCAGAGGATAGTGGCTTTATGCCATTATTGCTAAGGATTGTCTTCTAGAGGTGGCAAATTTGAACAACAATCACTAGGACGGGGGACCAACATTTCTTTCTACATTTAATTCAACCTTTAACTATCAGACTATCCTTTGCTAATCAACTCTCCCTGTTGGAGTTTTCATAAGTCTTCTCATACACGCTCTAACCATCTAAAGAAAGATTTTACATCTTTTCCACAGTAAATGGACTCTCTATCAACCTACTTAAATAAAAATATCAAATACGAAATGAAAGTAATACCCGTACTTTCTCTAATGTACTTATTCCGAAATCCTAATCTATTCATGTGTGTCTACTTATCCATCGTACCATTCGTTCAACATCAAACTTACTTTTTTACTGGTTTTTTGCCCCCCAGCATTCAATCTCATACATCATTACAGATCATTCACATGTCTCAAAGTTTATCCTTATGCTTGAGTACGTCTTGTGTGTCCACTCATCCACGATAATGTTCTCATTCTCATTTGTGGAAATTAAGCTTATTTTCCTGTTGACTCTTTAGCAGTGAGCATTCAATTCGATGCAACACTGCAATGCAATGAAATTTCACTCAAGGTTGGGAGCTTTTTTGTCATCAGAAATATCACTTGAAATGAAACAACCCTCCACTTCATCCACCACACTTAAATCCTATGGTTTACTTACATCTCTGTTTACTTCCCTGTCATTTTGAATGATGGATTCACGGTATTTAAATTGGGAGACTGGTGATATGGTATGGTCTCCAAGAACTTGTTTTTCCCCTCACAGAAAATTAAAGCGCATTTTGAGTTCAAAAGGTCCAAATATGGTAAGAACCAAATAAATTACAACCAATCTATGCACATTGCTCTTCAAAACAAATTAGGTATCGATTCACTAAGCGTGTAAATGAATGGCAGCTGATCGGTTTCATATATCTCATATCACAGAAAACGTAAGTTAGCTAGTCAACTTGTCTTGTCATTCTGTTAGAAACTGGATCCAAAACGCAACAAAATGGGTAGTTCTACAGTATTTAAGAGACCCTGCACTCTCCCTTAGTGCCCTCTACTTATTCCGCTGCCTCTATCTTCTCCACATATCAATTTTTCCTCTTGATTCCCTTTGGTTACCTTACTAGAAATCTATCACACAAACCACTCAATTTCCCTTTATTGCCTCTTGTGCAATTTGTTACATTAATCATTCAATACCCTTGATTGCCTCTCTGTGCTCTGCGCTAGTATAGATCTTACCAATGGGGTTTTTCCTAACACATTCCTGTTAGTTCCCAATACATGTTTAAACTAATTCTCGATCCTTTTCTTACACCTTATGGTTTTTTACAATAACAGAAAGCATTATTATTATACCAAGAAGCTATATAACTACAACAACTTTGGAACTGGTTCTTCACCAATAAAATCCTTGTCAAACACCACATACTAAGTAACTACTCCAGTCATTTGGATGTTCTGAACTCAAAATGTACTTACAAGATCTACAGATGAAGATCTACAAAATTATGCTGTCTCCAGATGATTGGCTGGAACATAATACCACATATTATGCTGTCTACACTCTACATTGGAAGAAAATCTAAAACTAACAAGAAAGCACCTGACCAACCATCTAAAAAAATTTTAGCCAATCATTTGTAACTTTGAGGGGTAACCTTGGCGCAACTGGTAAAGTTGTTGTCATGCGACCGTAAGGTCACGGGTTCAAGTCCTGGAAACAGTCTCTTGTGTAAAAACAGGGTGAGGCTGCATACAATACACCAAATGGTGGGACCCCTTCCCGGACCCTGCATATGCGGGAGCTTCAGTGCACCGGGTTGCCCTTAATCATTTGTAACTTTGAAAAGGCTAAGTTTCAAAAGCTGTAGAATCAAAAATATTTATTGTTTCAGCACCATCCAGTCAGCTTGGATAATATCAATGTAGTACTACTAATAATTAGAGACACTTCTGTAGCTTTCAGTAAAAAATAGCTCAAATTCGCTCCATTAAGGAGTGATATGGAGGTCGCATGTTCAACGCTCACCACTAAAAGGAGTATTGAGCTTGTGAAGGAGAACTTCAGTTCAGAGTCCACAAAATATGATCTTGGGAAAGAGTGGAGAGTCTTGAACTGTGATTTAAGCATTCAGGTGGAGATTAGTCTCATAGCGGGTCTAAAGGACATATGCTTGTGGCCAATGAGATACTCCCCAAACCCAGTAGAATGCAAGAAATTCTAATTAAAGTGGATTTCAACAATAAAAAATTAACATGGTTTGGCATTATTCCAATTTGCATTGTTTTCCTAATATTTTGGCATTAAATAATTCAAGATGATGCTCATCATTTACGGTATGTTTAGATGCAGAGTAAATTACAAGGGATTCAAAGATGGTAAGCTTATGCTTAGCTATCATTTATTCCTTTCATTCTAAATAAAGGTTAATTATAAATAATTTATTTGATACAAAAGTAACCTTGTTCTGCTAAGACGTCTCAGTTTGACAGTGTCTAGTTTACTCTTTTTTGTTTATGAAAGGGTTTAATTTAGTCTAAAAGTAAATCAAGATAGGGATGATTTAGTTCTACTTTTACCTAAGAACATTTTGTGCCTGATGTGCTAACAAAATGGAGCACCAATGTAGTCATTAATTATTATACCTAGAACATTTTAGCTGAATGACAGTTCAAAAAGAGTGGCTCACAATGAGAACGAACAAAGACAAAAGGGCCGAATTAAGTGTTATGTTCAGTTCCATTTTTGGAGAAGCCAAAATTAATTTAGAGGTATTGAATTGATTTTGACAAATTTGGTTACTCTCGTGTAGAATTTATTTTGCCTACATAATTGATTCTACTTTGAAGCTATAGATTGGAGCTTTTGATTTTAGAATGGCTTAAATATGCATTTCATCCTGTAATTAGGGGTCGTTTGAAATTTCATCCATGAGCTTACTAATCGTCCCATTTTTCCCTTGCAAATATTAATCATTTGACTTTTGGTCCTAATTAAGTTTTTTTTTCTGAGGTGGATTGTCATTAGCGACTTGGTGCCCATGTGACAAATGATGATTGGGCAAGGTAGTTGGCTTAAATAAATCTTTCGTCCCTGCAAATATAGGTCATTTGAATTTTCGTCCCTGAAATTACTAATCAAATGTAATTAGGACCATTTTTCAAATGATTAATAATTACAGGGGCAAAATTGGAGGATTAGTAAGCTCAGGGATGAAATTTCAAACGACCCCTAATTACAGGGATGAAATGCATATTTAAGCCTTTTAGAATTGATTTTTACACTCAAATTTATTGTTCAATTCACTCAAAATCAATATTTGACACCGGATAATCAAACACATGAACTAGAAAGCAAACAAACAAAAAGAATCACACATCTCATGTCATCCAACAAACCAACTTAGTAAACAATAGAAAATTGGAAGATGGGATTAGTGTTACTACCAGCGGTGTATAAAGAGCAACCACAATATCCTGATACATCTTCTTTCCAACAAAAGGAGCAAAGAACACATAGAAAGCAAACCCAAGAGCTAAAATCACAGCAATAGCCACCACCTTCACATAAAATTTTCAAAATGAGTAAACCCCACTTAACAAAAAAACAATTTAAGCAAAAAAATTGAAACTTTAAAGTTACCTGAAGTGGATGGTAAGGTAGTTGCCATCCATGCTTCCTCATACTTGTGCTTTTGAAGTAACAGCACACAAAAAAAACACAATGTAGAGAATTTTAACTTTTGTTTCTTTCTCACAACATTAAAAAGCAAAGAATTTTAGGTTGAAGAAGTGGTGGTGGGTGTGAAGAGTAATGAAGAGAGAAAATCTTTGTCTGATTCTAGATTTTGATGTTTATTGAAATGTTGTTGTTAAGTGTATGTTTTCTAGTACCATGTCCTTAGGTGGGATCTGTGACATTATGTGAGTGACCATGAGTTTGGTAGAACTTTCCTTTTCCGTGACTATAGCTATAATTATCCCGTTTGTTTATTTATGATACATCCTTTGTTTAGTAGTACTTTCTCTCTTATCTAGGTTATGCTGCCTATAGAATTGAAGCAGTGTATACCTTTTTGAAATTGGCAAATCATGTGCTAGAGGACACTGCAAATGGTGGTTGTTTGTTTCTACTTGTCTTCTACTTTTGTGAGTGAATGTCGATCAACAACCACTCCTTTCCATTTTTTCTCTCTCTAATGACTTTCTTATTAATATTCTTCACTCTTAAGTAAGGTGTCATCTAGAAGTTGTGTTATTTGAACGACCATTTGATAGATAATTTTAAGACAACCATAATTTTACAAAGGAAAAGAGGTATTGGTACAAAAACCAAAACAATAGAGAGAAAAAATAAAAACATAATATGAGTATGAGAGAGAAAGTTGTCATAAAAATTGTCAAAAATGGTTGTACAAATATCATTTCTCGTCATTTAATATGGGAAAGGTGAATATTTCTCACCATGAGAAATGTTGATTTTGACTTACAAGTGGCATTAAACAAGTTGCATGTAAACAAAGTATCTTTGTTTGGTATTTTGGTTTAGACAAACAAACTTTAATGAGATATTAAACTAAACTTTGAATTACACCTCCCATTTGAAAAAACAATACTATCTACACAACCAAAATTCTCTACTACAATAATATTTTATCTTGAAATATTTTTATTTATTTCAAAGTATTTTTTTTCTTTTTAAAATGATAAATGTGATATATGAATTTGTTGATATTTTTTTAATTGAACGTATTTAACTTTTTTTTAACAAATAAAAAATATTCATTTAAATTGAACTTATTTAACTTGATTACCACTAACGTACTTGTATGTCTGTTTTATATATAGATATGAAATAAATAATTTTTATTTTATTTTCATTGAAAATAATTATTTTTCTGAGCAATTATTGAAAACATATTATTTATTTATTCAAAATGGTATACATATATGAAACAGAAAAAAAAAAATAATGATAAATATGTATATGGTTCTATAGAGAGAGCCGATTGTTTTTCAACAAAGGAAAATTATCGAAAATAGGAGAGAGTTCATCGTTTAGAAAAAAATAGAAAGTAGTGCAACCATAAAAAAAAATGTAGTGTTGTTACTTTTCTACTCAGTAATGTGGGTGTTTTTTTTTTTTAAGTGGGAAATTATTTTATTTTATAAAAAAATAATAAACAAAGTAAAATAATATTAAAGGTTAAAATTGGAAGAAAATGTAAGAAGTTAGGGTTCCAATAGAAAGTTTTTGTATTGGCTTGATGATTTTTGGTTTAGTCACATAGGCCCATTAAATAAAATAACATTAACCTATATAACGTGGGGTTTCAATTTTTGTAAAATGTTTAAAACCAAAAAGTTATAGGTAACCAATCTCAACCATTGAATATATTTATTAGGCTAAAGTGCACTTTTCACCCCTTAAGTTTTAAAAAGTTGCGATTTTGACCCCCTATTAAAAAAATGACAAAAGTGACCCTCTATAATTAGGGAAATATGCTCTTTTGACCCCTAACATAAGGGAAATATGATCTTTAGACCCCTTATCTTCTCAAAAAGTTTCAATTATGGCCCCTTTTTTGGGACACGTGGCGTCTTCTCAACAATTTTGGGACGAAAGGGGCCAAAATTGTTTTTTTTTTAGAAAGGGGACCAAAATCGCAATTTTTTGAAACTTAGGGGTCGAAAAGTGCAATTTAGCCTATTTATTAATATCTATGGTCAAAACAACATCTTTCCCGTGGTGGGAAAGGATTTTCCTTTCCCATGTTAAATGGCACCCTTATGTGACTAGTTGCTTTCTTCCTTTATACTAATTGTCATTTTTGCATAAAATTGGTATTTTTAATTAACTGTCATTTTCAAAGTTTAATACATTATTTTTATTTTATTTTTAAAAAAGGTAAAATGAAATATATTACCAAGGAAGAATGAGAGTCGAAAAACAATATGTACATTAAGGGAAATCGAAAACAACGATAAAATTAAAAACAGGAAAAAAAATAACAATTAGCCAATGTCCAACATAGTAAACGGATTTAGCCATTAACCATGATAATTGAAGGAAAGAGAACCAAATTTCGCTTTCAATCACAGGAAGGTAAATGACTTAATTTTGTCAACTATCTGTAAAATCAAGTAATCTTTACCAATGAATAACCTCGTATTTCTTTCTTTCTAAATTTCCCACACAGTAGCATACCAAATCAGCTGAATAATTGATTGGCACATCTTAGAGCCACCACCGCATGCATAGCTAAACTGATTAAAGTGATCCGCCACACAAACATGGATTACTGTAGAGACGCCAAACCAAAAATGAATAAAGGGTCAAGCTATGCCAAAATAGCGACAATGTAAAAATAGATGTGAGGATGTTTCCGAAGATCCACAACAACCAATAAGTTTAATCCTTATTTATTAATTTTGTTAAGTCTGCAGCATTTTAACCTAATAATTTCCCTCCAATTTTCTGCATTAGGTTAGCAGTAATTTAATCTAACAAATTTTATCTAAAAAAATGCATCGCACCAATTTCATTCCTATCTTGTTGCCTTTTTTTTGACAATATTTTGTACACTTATTTAATACTAAAAAAAAATCTTTATTAATTTTATTAGGTCTGCAGCAACTTAACCTAATAATTTCCCTCTAAAATGTTGCATTAGCTTAGCAACAGTTTAACCTAACAAATTCCATCTAAAACTAAACTTTTGACCCGTGCGACGCACGATACTCTCGACTATAATAGAGACCAATAAATAATCTTTAACCCATAAAATCATGAGTCGATCAATAAACGCAAATTAGATTATTGGAGATACAAATATTACAATCAAATGATAATAAAAAAAATTATAAAGAAAAAAAATAAAAAGAATACAAAATTATATTGTTGCACGGGTCAATTTTATTTATTACTTTTATAGTTAAACATCAAAAATTAATGCAGTTCATGGTTCCTAACAAATTATTTAGGGTAGCCAAGTTTACATGGAAATTAGGGTATTCTATTTGTAAAAGTATTAAATAAGTGTACAACAACTTGTCAAATTTTTTTTACAAAAACAATAGGTTAAGTTGTTACAAACCTAGCAAAATTAATAAAAAATAAAGATAAGGATTAGGATATTTATTAAATTTTTGCTTTGAAAAATATTCATGGTTATTAGAGAGAGAAATGAAAAATTTAGAGCCAAAATTTTAGGATAGAATTGTTGCAAAGGGATTAGTGGAGGGAAAAAATTAGGTTAAGACTTAACAAAATTAATAAATAAGGATTAATAAATAAGGATGCAGCGCACCAATTTAACCTAACAAATTCCCTCTAAAATGCAGTAATCCATAATATTATGAGTTTTTCATTCCTATCATGTTGTGTCATCGTTTGTATATATCTATTGTTTATGTACTTTTTTTTTTGACAAGTTGTACACTTCTTTAATACGTTTACAAACAGAATACCCTAATTTCCAATCAAACTCGGCTACCTTAATTTCCATGCAAACTCGGCCATATATAGCAAACCCTAAACCATGTTTCTCTAAAAAAAAAAAACCTAAACCGTGGTAAATTACACAGACAGCAGAAGAATCATATATTTATTGATAGGATTACCGAATTTTCTTTTATTATATTTTCAGATTTTATACATTTTATGAAGTATTTTATTATGTCTATTATGGATTATCACATGTTCTTTTTTTTCACTGTTACTAATTATATATTGCATTTTATTATTCGTATGTCAATCCATTAACAATAAACTTATGTGACGCACGGGTCAACAATCTAGTACATTATTAAATATTGTTTTACATATATTAACCTTGTATATTTATTGCAAAGAGAGAAATATATGAAATGATGTATTAAATGATTAGGTTATTATTAAAAAAGATAAATTATCGTATCAAAAATAGTAAAAGTATTTGTTGTCTTTTTTTTAGTAAAAAGTCAAAATGTGACAATTAAAAAGAAACAGAGGGAGTATTTATTTTGGTTGTTCGTTATTGTAAACTTCTTTGATCAATTTGATATGAAAACCACTAACATACACATTAATATATATATATATATATATATATATATATATCAAAAGTAGAAATTTATATCGAAAATTGTGTTGTGCTGGTTTATTTTTAAAAAGTTGAAAATCGATCGACAGATGGAGGTGTGGATGGTGAAGAAGGTGAACATGTAGAGTGTCATGCAATCAATTTCAACAATAAGAAAAAAGATTGTATGACATGTATTAAATTTTATCTTTTTGAAGGATATATGTATCTCACTGCTTTTCAGTAAGATGTCTATGTGAGAATTCATAATCACGATGTTATGCTCCTAACTAATTAGCATTATCTAAATTTCATATTACAATGAAATGAAAATGTAAGTAAATATCTTATCTTACATAAGAAATCTATTTGAACGTTACATTGGCAACACCCCGTAGATTGAGCACTTTTTATTATGCATTGTAACCATTTCTCTTTAATAGCAACTTCGCGATCATTTTTAGAGATGAGATTCATGATGGTAACATTGACTAATAAACTTGCTAAGTAAGAAACCCATCTATTAATTTGTATTTTATTTTGGAAATTTGAGAGAAAATGTGACAGATGTAATAATAGGTTTGTTCAGCGGTGATGGTTAAATAGAGGTGAAAGACTTTATATTGAGATATTTTATTTCTTTACATCAAAACGATCTTATATTAAAACAACAAAAAAAAATTTCTTTTCTTTTATCGGACAAATTAAATTATTTTCTTTAATCGTTTCCTTTTTGCGTCCCCGCTTCGCTTATTTGTTAAATAATTATGTATTTCGCGTTACAATGAAATTGAATTAAGTGACTTATTAATATTGGATCAATTTTTAAGTTTTAAAACCTGATTTTATCTAAATGTTTTATCTTGTGCGAGGAAATTTTACTACAAACTTTTATGTGTTTATTGATAAAATAAAATTATCTTCTTCATAATGCAAGTGTACAAGTTTTTCGATTCATGGTTATCGACTAATATAGTCATATTGAACATGTTTAATTATGTGAGACTGTACTATTGTTTTTTTTAGAAAATACTATTGGTTATTAATGTCTACTAATGGATTAGTTTTACATTGAGAGCCCATATGCTAACTCCACTTTTTCTTTCTCAAAACAACTTTTACGTACACTATTTATATGTAAACTACAAAAGTTTTACACAAGTATTTATTAAGGGTAAACTTATAAAGTTTTGCTAGAAAATTTGAGAAGGTAAAATATTTTACACAAATTTTTTTTACAAATAAATTATATATTATGGGATGGTATAAATTGGGAAATCTTTCTTTCTAAAGCTTGTCTGGTGAAGCTATAACCTAACCTAATTCTAACCTAATTTTTTCCCTCTATACTTTACGCATTAATTACACCTTATTGCTTTTCCTAATCAGCCTTGCACTTTGAATTTCAATTTTCCCTCTCACAAACTCTTCAGTCCTGCCGACCCATATGTGTCTATTTGCATTTAGTACATTCATTTCAATCATCAGTTTTGTTTTTCCATAATGTGTCAATTCATGAAATCCTTCAATCAGCCGCTTTTGTTTTCCAACATGCCATTTCGGCTCCCTATGCAAATTAGCCGTCCATCTCTTTTCAAGGTACATGCTTGCTCTGTATATATGTGTGTTGTGTGTGCAGATTCATTTGCCCAACAAAAACAGAAACTTCACGTCACTGTCTCAACCATGGCAGATCGTCCTCTCACCGCATTACTCTCATACCATGGAAAAATACTGTAATTCTTTTATTACTTCCTCCATGTTTATTGTTTGTTGTTCCTTTATCTTATTCTCAAAATTTCATCTGAAAAACCATTCAAATCGTCGCTTCTCTCTCTCTCTCTCGTTGAGTAATTTCATTTGTCGTTTCTGTTTCCGACACTATTCTCACCAAAAGGTCTTTAGGCGATTTGTTCTTCTCAATGCATGCTATTCTTCTAAGGTAATAGTGAAGCATTACTTTCTTATCATTGCGTTACTGGTATCTATTTCTTCTTTTACCGTAATTTTTCTGCCGTTGCCATGCCTTTTCCAGATAGCTATGTAAATTGTTGTGTCGTAAGAGATGTTTTGTCGTTACCATGCCTTTTACCGTAATTTTTCTGCTGTTGCCATGCCTTTTTCAGATATTATTGCGTCAAAGGTTAGTACATGATTGAAATGTGAAAAGTAAATAAAAGAGGATTTTGATATAGCAATGTTCTAAACATTTTTTTTTCTTGAATTACTAATTATTATTATTGTAGTGTCTTATAGTGTTTTTTTTTTCTTTTCATAAAGGCAACCAAGGATGATGAATATCCCGCCAATTTTATGGTCTGTTACACAGCCTTCAAAGATGTTGTGCGTCAAAATTGGACCTAAGGAATAGAGTTGAATGTGTTGTTCTTGACGAGGAGCATCTATTTTCTGTTTTTGTTTTGATCTTTCGTGTTTAACAAAAAATTATGTTTGAGAACAATTACCTTGACTGTTTCTGTTATGTTCATCTCTTAAGTATTTTGTTATTGGACAAGTCTTTGTTTTTAGACATTGCTATTATTTAATATTCTGAATGCAATGAACTCTATCATTTACATGTTATCGTAAAATTCATTACTCTGGCTTAATTACTTACATCTATATATTTTTAGACATTGCTATTACTTACATCTTCATCGACCTTAATTACTCTATATTAGATGTACAAGAAAATTTCAGTGTTTTGAAGAAATTGCTATATAATTTACAGTCAGTTTAACTATTTATGTCTCTACAATCAGACTATTATTATATAATTATAATTATAATTGTGCAATGAAATCATGGAAATAAAACTTTGTCAAGTATCAGGTTAACAATTTCTTGCTCTATTATGATAGTACAAAAATTAGATTTGGTTAGATAAATAAAACTTTGTCAAAAAACAATTTGAGATGGCAAAGATATTTTTAATTTCTAATGAATATTTGTCAAAAAATATCTCCCATTAATTTCCCATACTTTAATTTGGAAGTTACACATGATTTTATGTTTATGGCATTCTCACTCAGTCATGATTGCCGGAAATCATATTTCCCATAGTGTAGTTATTACAGGCAACTAGTTTTTGTATGTTACAATGTCATCGAAAAGGAATGTATTAACTAGCATTCATTATTGAGTGAATGTGGAAGGCCATTATTGTAACCTTTGATCTTGCAATCGATTTCCTATAATTGTTTTTTCAAATGGCATGTGTCATGCTGTTTTGGTGTCACCATTGATAAGAGAAATTGTTCCTTCGCTATTCATTTTCACTAGGTTGATGAAAGTTACATGAACTCTAAACTCATGATTGTCGGAGGATGATGAGCAGCTATGCAATTGTTTACCTACTTGATGCATACATGGAGAAGTAGTCACAAATAAGTATGAGTATTATTTTTTTGGTTGATTATAACATGATTAAGTCAAGAGAATATTATAGACTCTTATGTTATCATGTTATACTCATGTTTGAATATTCTATATTGAGGCTTATTTAGATTTTGCTATGTGTGTAGGATGTTTTATAAAGCCAACAGACCTTATGCTTTATTGACTTTGGTTAAAAGCTAGCAAGACTTTAGCCACCAGACTTTATGCTTTTTGGCCAATGTAAAAGGAGGAATAACCAACAATGCATTGTGACACTAACTGTGAGGCAAACAATAGGATTTTAATGAAAAGGAATTGTGTATCAGTGTGAGAGTGACAGAGAGTAATAAGGTTTGTAAATTAAAGCTGTTATACTACGCTAAATAGTTTCTTCAATTTTCATTGCTTATTCATTCTTTTTTCTAAATGGGATACTTATAATACTATCGGTACATTCAGGAAAGCATCAAAAAGGAATATAAGCCACTAAGGCAATTACAACAGAAAGTAGTGAAACGTGAATGCATTGGAATTCTTATCCAATTATCTAGGTGCATGTCTTTCTATATGCTATAACTTCAATTGGAATTTCAAGGGTTGTAACAATTTTTCACATCATATTTGGAACTAACAGATAGGTTGTTTGATTTTTGGCACATAATTTTTGTACACAAGATCATGGTATGAAGTAAATCATAAGGAGTAGTAAGTAGTTATTCCATATATGTGAATTTCTACACGGATAGATTTGTTCGTTTATCAAAATGCGAACACAGTTTATATGTAGTATGCCAAGTCCAAAAGTTTTGGTGCCATTTCTATGTAGGTCTTTCAAAACATGATACCATATATGATTTATTTTCCGTAGCCTAAGTAATCATTTTTAAATAGCTCCTATAAGTAATTCATTAGACACCTCAATCTCATTTGAAACATAATTTAGATATCATAAAAAATAAAATATCAATGGTTAAAAACTATTTTCATCTTCAACTCTATAAGACTCGTGCGACGCACGGGTTGGCGATCTAGTTATTCATTAAAAAAAGTTATATACTTGAATTTCCAATACATTGAATATCTAAATTTTCATAAAAACGTACTATTTAAAGTTTTTAAAAAATGACATTTTCCTTAAATTATTTTTGTGTGTAACTGCATTTATTATTGAATTTCCATTTTCCAAGATAAAATAATGTGTATTTTACCACTTTTTAAAATTAATTAATTAATTTATTTTTATATATTATCAGTGTAATAAGTTCGGTAATTGTTGAATCAGATAATGTTGGCTACACATATATAACTTTCATCAAATTAAAAGTTATATCTACAAAATGTATAAGGTAATTTTCAAGGCTTTGTGTAAATTACACGTTTATATTATTCAGAGGTGGTAATAAGCACGTTCAAGATAAGCGATCTCTCAGGGGTCTTAAATATAGGGACATCAAATTCTTCTGGTAATATCTAATGTCACTATAAATATTTTTATAATAATATATATTAAAATATGGATAAGTAACAATATTTTATACACATGCGTTAAAATTTGGAGTATTTTTCATTTGATGCATGTGTATAAAAAGAATATAGAAAGAAAGAAAGAAAAAGAATAAAAATATAAAAGGATATATGAAGAAAAAAAATGAGAAATCAAATAGATGATTAATGTTGTTGATGTTCATCGTCTAATTTCAAAGTGGTAATTTATGTAATTTATTTTCCCATAAAATATTAGAAATGTTACAGTATTTTTATGAGATTACTTAAAAATAATAGTTATTTGATAGATAATACATACATAACACGTAAATAGGGTTTAAAATTTACAAACAAAGTTTTTATTTCTAATATATATAATATTGTTTCTCACATGATATGCATCACTCAAAGATTCATATTTTTTTTTTTATTACACTCAAAGATTCATATTTAATATATGAAGAGTGAGGAAAATATGTTTTCATTGTAAGATATAGGGAAGGTTTGTGCATGTAATTGATAGTGTCGTTTATTATTAAAATGTATGATTTCAAGAGTCATATTTAATTCATGAGAATCAGATAAATCAATTATGTGTGATTTATCCAATATTAAAAATAATTCATTTTTTAATTTAAAATCAATGATAACTTTATTGTGCTTTTATCTTTCCATTATTTAATAATGTTTGGTAAATTTCAAAATGTTGTTCTTTGTTAATTTATTCAAGCAAGTTATGAATCAATTCACAACATTAAATCTTGCAATGACTAATTTCATAGCATTATTTAAGTTATTTACTTTGCAAATCATTATATATCAATAAAGTTTAAATAATTGGTGTTGTTGGTGTGATGCTTGTACAATTTATTTACTTATATGCTAAACAATGATATGTGTATCTTTATTTTGACTAGATGTAGATATGCAGCTTTACTGGTGCTATTATAATGGATTTGCCTTTTTATTTTTACTTTTTTCTTTTTTTGTAAATTTATACCTCCGGATGTTTCTTCAAGCTCTGCCATTATAGACAAATGAAATAGCTTTAATATGTGTATGAGAAGGGAACCATTATTTTAGTTGTCCTAAGACACTAATAATATAAAGGTCGACCCTTATATTATATATCTTTTGTTTAAGAAGTTAAACCAATTTCTTGTTTTTTTCACCTATAAATGGGTTATTTGAGCTGGGATATTTTTAGAACTATTCTCTATCAAAATTTAAAACATGGACAAATATAAAGGATCGTGTAATTTTTAAAAAAGAAAAAATTGATGGATATCTCATTCACCCGACCTCGTATATTTTCTCTTGATTTTTTCTCTTTCTTCTTGTGTTGTATCCTAATATCTGATAATTTAATTGGTCTAAGACTAAGATGGACCAATATAGATGGGTCTAAGCTATAAGGATCTGGTGTTTAAATATCATCCCTCTTTTTTCCTTCAAAAAAAAATATCATCCCTCTTTTTAAAAAACAAGATAAATAAATGCAATTTTTCAAATCATGAAAAAAGTTCATTACTTACGTTTTCTTATGGTAATGAAAATGGGTGATGGGTGCGATGCAAGACCTATAATGCAATTTGTTGCATGATAGTATTTTCTTACATTCTTGAGCATAATTTTGCAAGGAATCACATTATTCAACTATGAATATTGATCAGATGGTGCAATATTCTTGCTTTATTAATATATATTACTAAGTTTTGATGCAATTATTTCCTTTCAATTTTGCAACGAATCACATTATTCAACTATGAACATTAACAATTGTTGACTTGTTGCATCTGCCTGATAGCCTTATGATAAGTGTTAAAATTATGTTAATTTTTATGGCACTTATTAACTTGTTTTTGCAGGAAATCTAGGTAAAAAACCAAAATTTAGTGTAAATACTTAAAATTTGTATCATGAGATCAGTTCAACTGCCACTATCTATTTTTCATCACTTCTGTAGATTGTGAATGTGAATCACAAAAGAAAAAAGAATCTGAGTACAAATAACTTCGTCAGACGAGCCAAAGCTGGATGAAGGTAAACAAAGTCAGAGAAGATCAAGTGTTTATTGGCAAGAAGCTTCGCCAGGTGAGCTGAAAGCAAGATGTTCCAAAGAGTTTCTAAAAGAAAAGAAAGAGCAGGCGAGAAACACGTCACCCAACGAAGTATGGCGGTTTAGTGACTTTTCCCTCCACTTGAAGAAACCATGATTCGTTTGGGTGAACATGAATTCGCCTAGCGAAACAACACTTTTCTGTCAAGTATAAATAGAGATATAACTCAGATTTCAAGACATATCATTATACACCCTAGAGCTCGAAATAAAGATAACTGAGTTTTCATATTTGGAGCTTGGATTAAAGAATTTGATGGTTCTCCCTCTTGATTCTTCATCTTTGTATTACTTACTAAGCTCATGGGTAACTAACTTTCTCTGTGTTGGTATTAGATTTAGTTCATTTTTTCATTATATTTTGATTCAATTTGGTTCTTAACATTTTTTCCGACGTACAATATAAAAATGATATTTTGATTTAGAAAGTGTGAGATATTTGTTTTGTATTTAAGGGATCTCAATTAAATCATGGGTAACCAACTTTCTCACAACTTTATAGGAGACCAATTTTCAAAATAGTGTGAAACACCTGAATTGCACGGTTGTTACAGCCATCCAAAATCGATGTTCACTCCGCAAACTTTTTCAATATTGTTGAGCATCGGGAGCAACTCATTCATTGCACCTGCATTCACTCATAATCTTTCATCAAGCCAAACATGTCACCATTCATTATACATACTCTTGACTCTTTCATCAAGCTAAGCATACCACTTGTTAGGGAGTTTAGTGACCGGTACTCCTACGAGACCAATACATTTTCTCCAAAAAATAAAACTATAAAGTATTAGATATATGAATCGAATTTCTTGTATATATCACACATTTCTAGCCAATGTAGAACTAACCACTAACACATGATTTCTAATACTGCTTTTTGTATACCAGAAATTAGACTTATAGGCCTTGGTAAAAACTTTGGCCTCACATTCAAAAACAAAAGCATCAAACCTTAAATATTACTAGTGAGTTGTAACACTGCCAATCTTGTAAAAAATATGAAAACTACATTATATATGCTCTTCCTTCAATCTTAGATGTGCCACTGCTGAAGGCTGATGTTGACCCCTTCTGTTGAAATTCTGCATCTCAGGTATGACATTTTGTGATTTTAGCTGTGATGCACTATTATTGCTAGCAAGGGCATGACTGTTAGTCTTAGCTGCAGGTACATCATGATTATGTTTTCCTTCATATGTTGTCAATACAGCTTTTGGATCTGTTGAAACCCTCTCAACATGCTTCCGAACATTGCAACCTTGAGTTGTGCATTTGTAATAGCTCCTACATTATGATACAAGAATGCACATCACTATCTTTTCTAGAACATGGATCTCAAGTCTGTGTGCTATAAGTATATTGCGATTCATATTTACTATAGCATAATTTGAGTATGATGAATATAACTGAGCATTTCCTAGGGAACCAAGTTTTTAAAAGCCCTTATAGACGACCATAATGGTCATCAACAAGTTAGAGTGAACCAACATTTTAGTCCTTGAAATTATAGAGTTCAGTCACTAAAATTGTCCTGAATATGGACTAATACTATCGAAAGATTTTCAATTTCAGGAATCATTTCAAAGTTTTGTTAATTTGAAGACTAAATTGTAATGCTCGACTCCTACAACTTCAAACACGGAATTGTTCGACCCTACATAACTAAGTAGATGTAAACATGTAATCACCTTGGATATGGGTTGCCTTTGACAACTTTCTGCCCATATTTGCGCCATCTATATCCATCCTCCAAGAGATCCACATCACTTGTTGTTTGCACAATGATTTTAGGCTTTGAGACAGTCCTATGTGAAAGAGCTGGATTCAGGAGTTTGGCTTCTGTTTTTCTGCAGAATCATAAAACTCGAAACATCATCACATAAAACTAAATGCGTTATTTGATTGATATATATTGATAGTGTAAATACTTTTTATACCATCAATCAATCATAACCATTTGGTCATTACAAATATTTAACTTAAATCATATCAATTTAAAAGTCATACAAATGATGGTTTGTGATTGATTGACGGTTTAAAAAAAAAAATACACTAGTGGTGCATCAAAATTAATCTCAAAACTAAAAGATTGATTAATCGTAACATGAACAGTTTTTACGAACTTTTAACCCTTACCTTCTCTTGAGACCAGGTTCATAATCTACTTCAGTTTCATGATCTCCTTCTTCCTCACTGTCACTTGTTCCCGACAAAACTTGTTGAACGCTTGAATTGTCGTTTGTGAGCTTGCTAGGACGTGGGCGTTGATGAATGTGCTCTCCTTTATAAATAATTGCAGTTACATGACCATCAACAGGATCACGTTCAACTTTTTTCGTCACAAGACAGCTTGGATGTGTGCACTTGTAATAACTTCGAGGAAACTCGCAACCTTTCACTTGTTTTTGTCCATACTTCCTCCAATTGTAGCCGTCGTCATTAGCCTTGTCAACATTCACAGAAGAAGACTTCTGTAATCTTTGTTCTGAGTTAGAAGAATACTCAACAGAGTTTGGTATCAGTTGTTGTGCAATGTTATTGAATGTTATTGCAGGAACTTGTGTCAATGAGGTAGTAGTAGTAGGCACTACTGATACTGAAAATGGATTTTCAGATTGGATTTGAGCATTTGAGTAGGCTTGTGCTAGTGCTTGCTGTTGGGAGAATAAGAAAACAAAAACACTTCAATTCAGATTCAGAGTGGTTGTGTTAACCAGCCAAATAAATAGTGGTTGAATTTTGCTGCATCACTTAGTTTAATTTAATCAAAACTTGCAAGGTATGTTTTGATATTGTGTTTTCAATTATTCTTGTTTGTTTTTCCAATTCAAAACAAACGTGCAGTCACAGTTCACAACTTTCACTAAATAATGATAACTCCTAACTCAGCTAATAAATGTGCATGTCTTATCCTAAAAGTATACTAGTATATAGTAACCAGAAAGCACTTGATCATTTAGACTCCAAAATGAAACTTGAGATTAACTGCTTAATTTCTTTTGCATCAAAAAAAGTACTTTATTTTGTATTTTGCAACAAGTGTTGTAAGAAGTTTGAATGATTGTAATTGCATAAAGCAAGTACTATTGCTTTTGAGTCATTTTTGTATGAATACATACATTTGGACGCGCACAAAAATACTTACTCCCTTCGTCCCGCAATAGATGATTCAGTTGAAAATTTGTAATTTTGACTTAACTTACTTTGACCATATTCTTCTACTAATATACAAAGATAAATAATATCATATAAGATGCCGTTAGATTCGTCTCGATGAGTGTTTTCAAAATATCAAATTTTCATAATTTTTTCTAATATATTATTCAAGATATTCAAGCTCAAAATTATGCATTGGTATGCGTAATAAGGTCAATTGTGTCCAGTATTATGGGACGGAGGGAGTATTATTTAATTATTTGAAAACATATATTATTTAAAAAAAATTCTACTATATTTTGTTTTCGTGTGTGCGTCCAAATAAGATGTCAAAACATGTGTGTCCACACAAATATTATTCGGACTTTTTACGTAATTTTTTATTAATTAAATAACTCTTAATTGCCTCTTTTTTTAAGGAGAAATTAATATTATAATAAAAAATATAAATTAGTAATATATGTCTTGAAAAATGAACTTAAAAAACCAATATACTCCTAAATTATTAGCTTAAAAACCAAAATAAACTTAATAATACAACTAACAAATTTCTTAAAAAATTCTTGATTATATATTTTTTTTGACAGAAAAGTTATTGAGTTTTAAAATTATTCCTATATTTAGAGAATGAGATAGAAAGTCCAACTCTTAATTTCATCAAGCTTAAGGGGTCATGTATTGTGGTGGATTATGATTATCGTTGACTTGACTCCAATGAACCAACAAATGAAACAAAACAAACAATAGTTAAGAATGAGTTGAAGTATATTACCTGAGGTGGAGCAGTGAACATGGCCAACGGTAACAAGCCACCATCACCTCTTCCTCCTCCTCCATGCTCAACATCCAACGTGTCGCCGGCGAGGAGCTCCGAAAAAGACTTGCAGTCATCGTTGTCACCAAACAAGTTGGAAAGCAAGGTCATGGGACCTGGACTAAACCCCCCACCTGAAGGCCACTCTCCATTTCCACCTCCAACCATTCACAACTTTATTGATTTTTTATCACAAAGCAAATGAATGAATGAACGAACTAAACAAATGAAACTCTTTCAAACTTGTTTGTTTTGTGTCACAGATGATTCTCTTTTGATCTGAATTATCAATTTCAGCTAGCATAAAGTCCACGCTTTAGATAGATGAAAGAAAGATAAAACTAAACCTATGATATGATATGCCTGCAATTTTCTCCTCTCTTTCACGTATATAACTTTTATATTTGTAAATATTTTCCCCTTATCTATAAGTCTTAAAGTCTCCTAATTTGTCCAAAAAAAAGTCTACTACATCAACAGTGACTCCATCAATTACATATTAAATGTCACTTTAAGTTTGTTTAAAAAGAATGTAAATAAATTAAAAGTCTAACAACTTTATAAAAACAGTGTTAATTATTAAAATGAATACATCGTATAATATATAATAAAATTGAGAATGATACACATATATAATATTATTATTATGTGTATAATATGGGACGGTGGGAGGGACTTTTAAATGGGATAATATATTACTCCGTACTTCCTTTTGTCAAAACAAAATAATAATATAAGAGCAACTTCAATAATAAACTTTTTCATTGTTGTTACTTGTCTCACCCATTTTTAGTTAGATTATAGCACCATCTCATATTTAAAATGTACAACATCTCATTAGCTAAGTGATTAAGTTTAAACGATTTATGAGTTTCACTAAAAGATAAACCGTTTAAAAGGAACTAAGTTTAATTTTAAATTAAACAATCATTGATAAGACTACAGTTACTTAAGAGATAAACTCTAGATTATCAAAATCTTTTTTTCTTCTAAGAATCGCCGGATTAACACAAAATAAAAATACTACATCTCATTTCCATTGCAATTTTAGGTTGGTTAATCCATATTCAACAATCTATCTCTTCTCTACATCTATTGTTTCTCCCCCTGTTTCTTCATTATTGACACTCTCTCCTCCACTCTAAGAAAGACTTGCTTACGGAAGGTATGGTTACATGGATGTGGCAACTAACAGGAGGGTTCCAATTTGCAATGGCAAACTACTGAAAAATGAGTTCAAAAATTTAATGTCTAAATAAACTAAAACTAAAAAACTTCTTGTTAGAGGTGCTCTAACTTGTAGGAGTTCTTCAACTAAATTACTTTCACCTAGGAATTGGTTAATTTAGTTAAAAGCAATAAAATCGTTATATTTTGTTTCATTTTATCCAAACTATTCTTCAATTTATTGACAAGTGTCTTTAAAAGAAGACTTTGTGCTGATAAGTTGTCTCAATAATTATTTGTTTATAAAATGGTGGGAATAAAACAAAAAAACGATAAATAAATAAATAAATACTACGGTAAATAATTTCAAAGAGTTTTTATAAAAATGAGATAAATAATGTATCCAAAAGAAATTGTATTTCTTTAAACAGAGGGAGCTTGATGAATGAATGAATGAATGAATGGGGACATACAACTAAAGATAAAAAAAATAACTTTTCATAATTCATTTTTAATGTGAAATTATAAAATAAATTAGTAGGAGTCATGCAATCTGGTGCATTCCCTCAAAAAAAAAAAATGCAATCTGGTGCATTGTCGAAATTGACCCCAAAGACTTGTGGAAATTACTTAGATTCGATGGAGTGTTGCAAATGCAATGACGTGAGGATAGGGGTCCGATGTGCAGCCTCGTTCGTTATTTTGTGTTTGTCTCTCTATCAAGATAATGACAAATTAATGAGAACGAAACCTTAGTCAAGTCAACAAAGTCACAAAATAAACTAAACAAAACAACTTTTTCCTCCATCATGATTTTCATTTTGTGTGTGTTTCGAATATCATGATATTTATTTCATACTCATCATAGAAGCTTTGCCACATGTTGATCCCCATAAACGAGTCCGACCAAAAAAGAAATGACAATACTCCTTTGTTAATTTGGAAAAATTCTAAACACAAAAGTCTCTCAAAATATCAAAGTGGGGTTTACATTTTTTAAAGGCATGTGTAACATGGTGAAAGAAACCCGTTATACTTCCTTCACACAATTTTTTTTATTTTCTTTTAATCATTGCATTATTTGACAACTTGCAAAAGTCTCACGTAATATTAATAAAAGAATGAA
This sequence comes from Medicago lupulina, assembly GCA_958299785.1. Taxonomy (NCBI): domain Eukaryota; kingdom Viridiplantae; phylum Streptophyta; class Magnoliopsida; order Fabales; family Fabaceae; genus Medicago; species Medicago lupulina. The sequence goes on along the minus strand of OY283142.1, from coordinate 18,623,030 downwards.
TCAATAAAAAATTGATTTAAGTGGTAAGGGACTTGACTCACATAAACAAGTGAAATATTTCGAGAAAATTTAATTTAGAGGAAAAATTCATTTTGTATATCTTTTCGATAGAGATAACTCACTCCTAACAACGGTGAAAACCTCATACATATATCATGATTATAAAAAAAAAACGACATAATGGCAATATTATACATTAAACTTGCATAAACATCTTAAGAAATTTCATGTAATAATATGGTGCTATGAACTAAATATTATCTTTTTCGAAAATATAAATTATTGATTTTGTTTAATGTTCACAACTAAATTAGTTGTGTGCCATTCACAGGTTTATTTTTATATCACTAAATCAATAAGTAACATCGTATCACAATTGATTTAATGGTAAGACTTACTTATCCCTTGATAGAAACAAAGTTATGCATATTAAAAGACTTATTTTCTATGTCCATCATAAAATTTGAAGAAAAAAATATAGGGAGCAATTTTCATTATTTGATAAAATTACAAAGATCAATTTGAGATGCAGATATACAGAGTAGGAAAGAAATTTTAAATTCATAGTTTTTATATGAGATATTTAAAATTCCCTAAATTTAATTTTGACAAATATTTCATAAAACTATTTCATTTTAAAAACTTTACAAATTTACCATCTAAACAATAGAATTTACATCGAAGAATTTTGATTGTCCTCTTAAGTTACATTATTTCAAAATAATCCATCATCCAAATCCATACATACTCTTGGATTTCACATGGAATTGGATGATCTCTTTTTTCTCAAGTATAAAAGAAAAAAAAAATATAAGACAGAAATACCGATAGAGTTGGAAGCACTGATAAGGAATACAAAGCAGAGTCTCAAGTGATGCAAAATATATTATACATGGCACTTCCAATTATTTGTATATAACACGTTGAAATGGCAGAGGCAGCTGATTAAAACATTTATTTGGGATAAGGTACAAAACATGCTTCTCAATGTTCAATGTTTCACGATACGATAATATGAAACATTAAAATAATCGTCAGTCATGTAACCAAACCTCAAAGAAGTATGGAGAAGAAAATGATGAAGCAGGTGTTATTTAAATACACTCCAATAGATTACAACATGCGGATCTGTGGCGCAATGGTAGCGCGTCTGACTCCAGATCAGAAGGTTGCGTATTTGATTCACGTCAGGTTCAATTTTTTGTTAATTAAATTCCGAATAGGAGTTATATAAATCTGTTCTGGCATTTGGAAGCGCATGAACTGAGCAGAACTTGGAATATCTTAACTAATTAAAAAAAAGGGTTAAATATTTTTTACTTTAAATCTTTCAAAAGTTTACGATCACCACTTTTACTAGTTACTTTTAAGTCAAATCATGTTTATCCTTTACATTTTTATTAGAATTTATAGTAATGTTCAGAATATTATAACAATGTCTCCCAAAAACATTAGAATTTTTGAACAAAATTTGAATGAAAAATGATTATCAAGTGCCAAAAATTTATATTTAATTCATATTTTGTTCAAATATTTAATTTTTTTTAGAGAGATTCTTATAATATTCTAAATATTTCTGAAAAATATATTTAATTCTTAAATGATTAAAAAGTCTAAATATTCATGAACCAAATGTGATGATAAAAAAAAATTGAAACTAAAGTTGAAGAAAATTTTTAAAGAGACTAAAACGAAAATTATGTATATTTATAGGGACAAAACACATATTTAATCTTTAAAAAAAATATTTATATTTTGAAATACTCTACTAGACTAGACAGGGCGCAACCAAGTCAGGCTGAAATGATTTAATTTTGTTGGTCTTATATGGGGCATCCAACCTAGCTTAAGAGTTAAAATAAAAGGTCAACATTTCTATATCAAATTAGAAAACACATAATTTATGACCTCAAGAGATCATAATGATAACCTTTGTCGAGCAGCAACCTTCAGGATCCAAATTGGGGGTATTTGCAACCACTCCAACACTTAAGTCAATATGAGAATAAAGAGTAAGAGATAGAAATTGGATAGATGTGCATACCTCGAGTGTTGGTCCAAGGACCTTCTTATACAGTTGATGGTATAATTGTCGAGTTATCAGTTGGTGGACAGTTAGAAATGGTGGACGTTAATGTGAGCGTAACCGTGGACTGTTGTCTTGTGTTAATGGTTGGAAGGTTATGGATCCAAGGGATCCGATGTCTTTAGACTTTCAAAGATAATGGGACGGTGGAAGTCAATCATTAGTGAGGGTTTGATGTATTTGAACCTTTCTCTAAGTTCATTATGTTCGGACCAAGATGTATCAGGGTCTCGTGTACGTCAAGTTTGGATCTTGGGTCAGTCAAAAACAATTTGATTTTTGTTTTACAAAATTTTTGTTATTTTCTACATGGCCATGACTATTTTTATAATATTAACAATTATATGAATACTTCATTTGATCACATTTATAAGCAATTTTTTTTTTTTTAAAGTTCATAGTATATGAAGTGGTAAGAAGGATGTAACCAAAAAAAAGAAGTGGTAAGAAGGTGGCTTGCTGATTTGGAGTATGACATAAAGATTGGAGTGATTATTAGTATGAAGTTTAACAAAAATAACAACGGTTGCTTTTGCAAATAGAGAAGACAACTGGACGGCATCCCTGTATTTGGAGTTTGGACTGCGTTGGCTAACACCCCAATCGCAATCACGTAGGTGGGTTGGCAAAATTGTATCTTTTTTCTTCTTTATGGGGACATGCGAAATTGTGTCTATATGCATCAACATTGATTTGTTGGTCATACATATGAAAAAGGTATGCGCTGAAATGTAACATACAAAACTCCAAAAACAATTCCCCTGTTTTCATTGCCTTGGAGGACCCGTTTAACAGTCACAAAGGAAAGCTTGGCTGCTGCCATGCTACCATCAAGAAGAAATGCAACACAATTAATAAATATCAAAGGAGAATCAGAAATAACTATACGAATCTTGCAACCCAAGTATATACCAAATTCATAATCAAAGCAAAGAAAAGAAGTAAGAGAAGAGAAGAGAAACAAACACATCAAGTTTGTGTATCTAACTCGGTCTAAATTAATATATGTAGAAGAGACGACTATTCAATTCACTAGCAATGAATGTTGCAATAGATAAAAAAATAAAAAAAATTATAAAAAATTAACTTCTATAATAAACTTTTATTTTTACTGCTTTGTGTTCCTTCTCTCGATCCAAAAAAAATCTTTTAAGAAACCAAGAAAGAAGTTTGAATCATTCCTCTTATGAAATCTTTCTACCTAAAGTGTTTAATATATATTTTCCAGCCATAGTTTCTCACCCAAAATCTCAACCATTTGCTTTTAAGTTTTTCTAAAAATTTCTTCTTTTGATGATATCATACGAGGAGTTAAAAAAAAGTTCAAGCTATAACCAATTTATAAATAAATCCTAAACTATTTTTGTTTTGAAGCCAATATTTCACCACATTTGCAATTAAATCGGTCACATAATTACCAGCGAGGGATTTGAGTCCCTTAAAAAGTGGTACAGACATTAGTCATTGTTATAGGGGTGGAAAATTGAGATGTAATTTCAATATTTTGATATAATAATTTGGTACAAGATAACATCGTGAAGTATTCTCACATACTTTGGCGAGAAAAAAAACTTTAAATAAGTATTTCAATATTTAAAAAATTATGAAAACTTTAAGGATTAAATATATTTTTTGTCTCTATAAATATGTCGACTTTTCGTTTTAGTTTCATTAAAAAATTTCTTTAACTTCTAGTCCCTCAACAAAAATTAATCTTTACTTTTGATTCATCCTTTAAAGTAAACTCATGTCAAATTCATATTTTTAAATAAAATTTTGCAGAAAAATTCATAATATTATAAGAATCTCTCCCAAAAAAATTAATTTTTTTTAACAAAACATGAATTTAATATGAATTTTTATATTTTTTTGCGGTTAAAAAATATATTTAATTTGTGTTTTGTTAAAAAATTATAATTTTTTATAATATTCTAAACATTTCTACACAATCATTAAAAAAATACAAAAATTAACTTAAAAACCAAAAGTAGTGATTGAAAATTTTATAGGAACTAAAAGTTGAAGAAATTTTTTAAAGAAACTAAAACAAAAAATTGGTATATATATATATATATATATATATATATATATATATATATATATTAAAAACATATTTAACCCAAATCACAAATACTTTAGAGTAGGGGTGTTCGCGGTGCGGTTTGATTCAGTTTTGAGCATAAAAGTCATCCAAACCGCGAGATAAAAAAACATGCGGTTTGGTTTGGTTCGATTGATTTTTAAAAAGTCATCCAAACCAAACCAATGCGGTTTGGATTGGTTCGGTTTGTGCGGTTTATCGCAGGATAAAAAATATTACATTAACTCTAATATTGTCAACTTGTTACAAAATAAACATAGGACATTTTATTTTGCTGTTTATATGATAAAATATTAGGTAAAACTTATATCAAAATAAGAAGTAACATAAGCATGAAACAAATTATTAGGAAGAAAAAGAAACAAATTCATCACTGGAAATGAATTGAAAGAGATGAAAGGGAATTAGAATCGAACATGATGGTGCAACAATGAAAAAATCAAATCAACAGAGATTATTCTTGGGTTATGTAATTGGGTTAGTACATGTTTAAGTAATATTCATTATTCTTGCGGTTTGGTTTGGTTTGGTTCGGTTGCTGAGATGCAAACCGCAAACCAAACCGAACCGCACAATTCAGGGCAAAAGTCATCTGAATTCATCTGAATCAAATGCGGTTTTTTGCAGTTTCGGTTTGAATTGGGTTGGTTTACGGTTTTTCTATTGGGTTGGTTCGGTTTTGAACACCCCTACTTTAGAGTAAAACTATTTCAAAAAAATACTTTAGAGTAATATTAAAAGTTATATAAAAAACAGCTATGGAACAATTGTACGTTGCAAGATGTAAAGGGTCCCACACGTTCTGGAAATATGACTAATAGTTTTGAAAAATTGAAACGAAACACACACGTCCAGCAATATTGGAAAACCCGAAATTGGCATGTGATGATTCACTGAGTCCGTTGGAAAGTTCAGCTTCAGCATACTTCCAAACTACTCACCTAATAATCAAAATATACCTCGAATCTTCGTCTCATTCTTCATGTGCATGATGCATGCATATATTTGTGGTATACATTAGCACACACCAACCTCTTATATATATACCGTTCAAATTCTAGTAATTGGAATTAATAATATATTGACCAAACTTGTTCAATTCTATTGAGATCAATGGCAACCTCTAGATTGTTGCAACACTCTAAGGTGCCATTTGACCAACTTTCTTCTTCTTCTTCTTCCTCCTCCTCTTCATCGTATACGAAATGTGTACGGTATCAAAGTAGGGCATGTTTGAGAGGAGATAATATCAAAGTTTCAACTGAGAAAGGAGAAAGGAAGCCGGTGGTGGTAATGAAGGCAACCATGACTACCAGTACCGATCACTTAACCATATCACAACCAGCACTGGTTCCTGAAGGATTGTCGGAATTATTGGCTGAGATCATAGCAAGTATTCGCAATGCTATGCTGGTGGTTCTTTTCCGAGGTGCTGTCATCAACAGGAGGATCAAACGGGATTTACATCCACAAATGCTCATTGAAAAGGTACTTCTACAATTTTTCTCTCTTTTTTTTTTTAAATATTTTTCTACCGCTGGTAAGAGTCTTACCTTTGATGATATATCACTTAAAAATGTATTTATAAATGGTGGATGATTCTTAACTTACAAAGCCAATTTTATAATGATATTAAAGTACTTATTCATGATCTATTGAGTCACTAATCAAGTCACTCTCAAGATGTCAAGATTCTTTGAAAGGGCCACTCGGATCATGCTTAAAATGTTCTATCTTGGACATGACCTGAAAATATGTTTATAACGTTAATATAGACTCAACCTAATCATTAGACGAACCAAATCTTTACTTTAGTAGTACTCCCAAAAAATAATATTTAACATGGATCTATTTTAACATTATAAAATTAATATTTAACTTGACTTAATGTTGCTTCAATAACTTGTGCAGGCAATCATGGATTGTAGATTTTTTACATTGTTCGCCGTAGCTGGATCTTTACTTGGCTCGGTATTGTGTTTTCTTGAGGTAATTAAATCAACCCTTATTTCCGTTTAGTACTATAAAACCACTTTTTTTTTTTTTTTGGTATTGTTATCACTATTTTTTAAGACAGAGAAAGTTCTCACACAAAAAACATGTGGCTTGTGAAATGCAGGGCTGTATTCTTGTCATTGAGTCATACGCGCATTACCTCCATATGCTATCTCAACCATTGAATCAGGGACATCTGGTTCATCTACTTATCGAAGCCATAGGTTTGTACTTTTTTATTCAATTGATTAAGAAAGTTTATTACATTAAATTAATACTTTCCTATTATCCTGATTAATAATTCTGCTGACTAAATCAATGGATTGATTTTTGTTGCATGCAGATATGTTCCTAGTAGGAACAGCCTTACTCATGTTTGGGGTGGGTTTGTATGTCATGTTTGTTGGATCATGGGCTACTAGTAAACAAAAAGAATCATCTGGTCTCCTCTACATAATGAAGGCACGTACCTAATTACAAACGTACATTTTGCAATTTCATTTTCACAAACATTACTATAAATAAATATAAGCTAATTATATCATACTATTAGTACTGAATGTTCTAATTAATACATACACATATATACATTTCAGTCACCACCAAGGTGGGTTGGAGTGCAATCAATTGAGCAAGCAAAGTCAAAAATTGGGCATGCAGTGATGATGATTCTTCAAGTGGGACTAATAGAGAAGTTCAATGATGTTCCCATGGTCACAGGCCTTGATCTTGCTTGTTTTGCTGCAGCTCTACTCACTTCCTCAGCTACCATTTTTGTCCTCTCTAAGCTTAATCAACATTGAAACAGTTAGCATGGAAATATATTCCAAATTCATAGTTTTGTCTTAAATTTATTGATTTATGGAACAGGGTAGTAGACTAGTAGTATTTCTTTTGTAAGCCAAAAGAAAATTATGTCATATCATTTTCCCTTTGCCATGGGAACTCAATTCATTCATTGGTATATATGTAATTAATTTTTCAATTACTTTAATTTCTTAAAAATGATATACATGTAATAATTCATTTTCCTGATTCCAAATTTTCAGTGTCAATTTCGTTTACCTTTTCTTTTTATATGATACAATAATTAATTGGAAAAAATATACAAATTTAGCATAATATCCATTGGTACAAAAGTAAAGTAACATTAACTTTTGAAAGAGACTTGAATTGAAGGAGTTTATGCACCTCGCTGAAAGTTCTAAAGCTTATGCACCTTATTGAAAGTTTTCAAGTAAACTTTTTATGGAAAATGCTCTTCCCCATCAAGAATTGTTTGTTCCCAACTAAACTTTCGAAAATACTCCGTTTGAGTTACTCACGTAGGTGTATACTCCAGAGTGACTTAAGTCGTGTTCTGAACACCAACGTGCGTTAACTTACGTTAGTAACAAACCATTATTTTTTAACTTATTTTGCACTATGTGCTTATGTTGGAAGCGAGCAATTGTTGATGGAAGAAGAGCAATTTCCCTCTTTACTTCCAATAAAAAAACAAAAAAAATCAACGACCCGCCCAAAAAGGATAAAGGAATTGAGGATTGCTTAATAGACATCTAGCAATTGCTTACTTGCACCTATCAAACAATAGTTAACTGTCATTCCTTGTCGAACGGTAGTGTAGTTAACTGTCGTTTATCATTTTAAAATCGGTTTATCTTATTTAAAAAGTGATTAAACCGATTTAAAAAGTGATGCAAGCAATAATCAATTATGGTTAGGGTATTTTGAATAATTTGAAGTGTTTGTGAACAATTATTGGGTGCCTAAAGAGTAATGTCCAAAGGAATTCATGTAACTAGTAGATTAAAAGTTGGACTGTTGTTTTTTTATCAAATTTTTGTACCTTTTTAGCTTGTGGTTGCTATCCGTACTCCTGTTTTATATTTAATATAATACCCTTGTATTATTTTTTATCCAAAATAAACTTACCACTTTAAACTTTCAAAATCCACCCTCGACTTTTTCTGAAATTTAACTTCCATAAGGAACAAAAAATAGTTTTTGGCTTTTTTAAGTCATGCGTCATGTGCATGGTGCCATGTTATGTATGTCTATTTTTTTTATTTAAAGTCTGTTTTGATATAAAATTATTCATTCAAGATCCTGACGACTCATTGGTTTGAAGATGCGACCAATGCAATCAAAAAAAGGGTTCTCAATTCCCTTTCATTTGTTATTGTGTGTACATACTCTTTTATATATATATATATATATATATATATATATATATATATATAATGTATTTAGTTATCATGAGTAACTAACACTTTATATTAGAATTTTATAGATAGATGAAACTTTCTTGAATTGTTGGATAAATGCTCATGAAAATTTTCTTTCTTTTATTGATTCAATTTGAATTAGACTTATTTAATATATTTTATTGTTAATGTTTTTCAATTCCTTTGATCTTGAATCGAATCTAGGTTAGAACTTATATTGGGTTAGTCTTTTGAATCGAAACTGAGATATTTAGTTACTATAGCAGTTCAACATGAGAGATTGAGTATTCACCTTGTATTAAAACTTCAAAGGAAACACTACAAAACAATTTTACTAGTACTTTAAAATGTTTGTGTTGCCTCCCAACAAAAGCGTTTTGTTTAAGGTCCTTAGATTGACCTTTGTTTTTAGAGTAAATTACACTCCCCTCCCCTCAAAGATGCTTGAAATACACTCCCCTTCCCTCTTATGTTAAAATATACAATTTCCTCCCTTGAAAAATAAAATTTACACTCCCCTCCCTTATAAGATGCTTGAATTACAACCCCCTCCCTTGATAATTAAATATACATTACACTTTAATCTATTTTAACATAAATAAATATTTTTATGATATATATTAATTTTAAACCACCCTTTAAGAAAAACTAATTCATTTCTTTATAATTTAAATGTTAATGATAATTAAATTTAAATATTTTGCTATTGATTTTATAATTTAGAGTTTAAAATTAACTTTTAAATAACCATGGTTTATTGTCGTTAGTAATTTTTCACATATTTTAATTTTATTTTGGCTTGTTTCATATTTTATAATAGGGTTTAAAACTACATGTTAATGAAATTGTGAATAAAAAATAGCAAAAAAATATGTATTCAATTTTTTATTATGTTAAAATAGACCTGCAATACTGTTATTTTTGAAGTGTATTAGATTATTATTTTTTTGCTAGATTATTAAAAATAAAAAAATATATATTGAGGGAGTAAAGTGTAGATTTTAACATAAGAGGGGAGGGGAATGTAATTCAAGCTTTTCTTAGGGGAGGAAAATGTATTTTTCTCTAATATGTTTTGAATAAGAGGGGAGGGGAATGTATATTTTAACATAAGAGGGGAGGGGAGTGTAATTCAAGCATCTTTGAGGGGAGGGGAGTGTAATTTACTCTTGTTTTTAATGAATTTTTTATGGTGGGTGGTCTGGAGAAGAGTTCTCTCGTTTCTCAAGTTCTTTTCGTTTAGGCTTTCCTTATTTTTCTTATTTCCCAGCCCTAAGGATAGCTCATAATGGAATGATCAGAGGTGTAGATGGCACAATATTATTTTTCTCTTTCCCTTCCCTAAACCTTTCTAGTTTTCTCTCATTTGCCCCTTTATTGATAGTAAGATCTTCTTATTCAATATTTTCTACGTTAATTTTGAGTTCACTAAGCATCTTTATGACTTTTTCTAAGGTAATATCAATACTATCAACATAAATTATGTTAGTGTTATGCCTTCCTCCAATTGTGGAGGGGGGCTTTCAAGCTTATGATGTTGTTGTACTTATATCTATCCATCTCAACTAGCTAAGTTCTAACAATAATACCATAATCTAATTTGAGAAACAATAAGGTTAGATTAGGTGAATGCATTTCCTAAATAAATAAAGATTTTGAGATTATGAAAAGCTTACCATAAGACTACTTTCCATGACTTCAAGACTAAAAGTAAACTACTCGCTCATCATAAAGATGAGCTACCTAAAATAAATATATCGTAAAGAAAAACAATAATTTTATTGAAAATGCAATGCAAGTATACAAGAGTTTCTCAAGTGTAAAGTAGTCATGAACCAAGACTAAGCTAGCATATGTATTGCTTGAACCTTGGAAAATTCGTAGTTACAAGAGTTTAAGGATTGATTAATCAAGACCGTCCAAATTCTTACCACGAACAACCACCAAAATAACGTTTATTTTAAGCTGATACGTATAACATTTTTTATCACCAAAAATATATACATACTCCGGTCACAAATATAAGCAAAAATTTATATTTTAGATTCATTCAATAAATGATGTACGTTGTCTATAAATATAATCAAAGACCACATACATCATTTGTTGAATGAATCTAAAACATAAATGTTTGCTTATATTTATAACCGGAGGGTGTATATAACAATTTTTGTTAAATATTTTTTAGTAATGTTAAATACTTTTTTACCTTTATAAATATTTTTCTAAATTATACAAGTTAACTTACAAAGTAATATTAAATGAAAGTTAACGTTTTATTTTATTTTATTTATTTGATAAGCAACCAAATGTTAACATTAATATGTTTTACAACAAATTTAAAAGTTTGGGATAATAACCACTAGACCATCGACCCCTAAGTTGAACGTGATCCTGTTGATGGTCATGTAACTGCAATTATTTATAAAGGAGAGCACATTCATCAACGCCCTCGTCCTAGCAAGCTCACAAACGACAATTCAAGTGTGCAGCAAGTTTTGTCAGGAACAAGTGACAGTGACGAAGAAGGAGATCATGAAACTGAAGTAGATTATGAACCTGGTCTCAAGAGAAGGTACAACAACATCATAAGTTTAAGGGATAAAACTGCCACAGATGCAAAATTTAAGGGACTGTTTTGTAGTTTTTTTTCTTCTTATGAGTCAAAATCACAACTTTGTGAAAGTTAAGGGATTAAAACTGCAATTAAGCCAAACATTATACTTGAAACAAATAGCCTTAGGTACAAAATATCAATGAAATAAACAAAATCAAAATAGAATGGAAAGATTAATTAATTATGTGAAGCATCAAAACAAACTTGTTATTATACTTGAAAGAAGTGTAAATAGTCATGGATAGAATCAAACTAAATAAATAGATTAAGGAAAAAATGATGGTAGCCAAAATTCAAAATCAAAACATAAAACTTTAAAAACTAATAATGATATATGGAGTATTCTGAATTTGAAATGGTTTTTAAAATTGCTTAAAAATCAATTATAGGTGATGTCTACATAAACATTATATCAAAGAGGTGGAAGACGCAAAAGTAAGAAGAAGAAAAATTGATACACAGAGGAATTTGTTTTACCAATGTTTCTTATGCCTTCCACAAATAGATTGGTTGTTACCTGTTATCATGAGTTTGTTGTTGGATATGAGCATCTTCAAGTTAGCTAATGGTAGTTCACTTCCATAATTGATGAAACTGCACATGACATAAATTATAATATGATTAAAAACATGAACATTAGAAGATAACCATATGAGTAGCATAAGTTATAACTAACATAACATGCATCATCTTAAATTCAACTAAGATTTGCTATATAGGATGCATTAGTGTTGATGATTTATCCTTATTCTTGTCTACTAAAAGAATCAAATGGTGTATGTTATTAGCATTTACATGAAAAATATTTAATGGCCACAAATCTTTTTTTAACAACAAAAAATTATTGAGATAACACATAATTGGCTGTCAAAACAGAAAAACATCACCACGTCATAATAGTTGTGTTCAAGACAACAAAATAACATGAAAATAACAACCAAAAATACTTTCTCATAGCTAAAAAAACACAGCCCCATAACAACTTCAAATGATAACCACGTAAGTAATGGTTGTGCATTCCAATTATGAACCAAATTAGAATCCAAAAGCATAGTCTCAGCTAACATAAAATCAAGACAATACCAAAAACAAAACTGTAGCAACACCAACTGGCACACATAGAACAATAAAGGAGAGCAATGGGTGAAACAACGGCAAAGAACTACACCAGCCAAAGATTAAGAGAACCCTGCACCCAAACCACATAATAGGAAGATGGTGAGGACTAAAACAGACAATATTAAGGAGAATATGATAGCAAAAACATACAATATCACAAAAGGCCAAATAGAGTTAACTCACCACATTGTCAGAAAATGTTGCAAGTTGAAACTACCAAAATTTCATCACCGGAAGACTTTTTATTAAACACATATCATCCCTTAATTGCATTACATCTTCAAGCTCTTACATTAGCAGAGGCATCATTATAAAAAAAAAAAAATCATTCCACAATTGGAAACCAAACAACAGCAAAAAAAAGAAGGAAAAGTAAATAACAAAGATCATACATGAAAAATAAAAATAAAAAACATCGTAAAAGAATTAAGGTAAAAGAAAAATCCAAAAAATTACAGTTTACAAAATTGATTATGCAGAAACGTCGTAATCAAATCATATCCATCAATATATATCTTGCATGCCTATTTCGCTCCTTCCATGTTCCATCTCACACCCCTCGTATTCTGCAAGCGTGTCCACTCATCACCATGTGCATATCAAATTGCTGAAAAGATCTGAAACAAAAAGGGATTACTGAATATGGTAAAGAGACAAAGAGGAGTTAACAGAGAGACTATATAAACACATGCAGATAAAATACACAAAATAGAGAAGATAAGTAAGAATAGCAGAACATAAAAATACCAAACCGATCGGTTCCTCTGGCTCATTGGCTTGTTGGCTTGCATGTGATCTGCGAAATCATTACCAATCAGGTTTGGCAAGCGTACGACACCATGAGAAAACAACAAAACGAAATATAAATAATCATGAGCAAGAAGATAGGCCGTTAAAAAAAAAGCAATTATTGTGCCTTCAAGATAGGAATGGACGAAACACATTAGGTTTAGGTTGCTGACTAAAAAATAGCATATTAGGAAACGATGTACCTATTCCTTTCTATAAATTAAAGTAAAAATTAAGGTGAAAATTAGGAAGAATATTGAATGCACGTTTTGAATAATGTTGATTCCAAAAAAATATGATTTTGTTTCCTTAATAAAAATTATCGTTTCCATTCAATTAGGAAAATAAGTTGACTATTAGTGTTGGAGGAAATTAGGAATGCAAGTTTTGAATATTATTGATTCCAAAAAAAAAATGATTTTGTTTCATTAATCGATTCCATTCAATTAGAAAAATAAGTTGACTATTAGTGTTGAGTGAAATTAGGCAGAATAATTATGTATTTAAAATTAGAGTTTATTGCTTTCCATAAAAGTAGGAAACGATTAGGGAAGGCATCGAAAAAATAGGAAAGAATATTTGATAAGAATGAACAAAAAAAAAGGAAAGACTATTTGATAAGAATGAATCAAAAAAGAAGCGAATTAAACCTAGGGTTAATATAGTAAAAGCATGCATTAAAATTAGGTTAAGAATTAGGTTATAAAATGGGAGACGGATTAACTTTTAGTAATAAGAGATATTGAACCCTAAATCACAGCAGCACACAAACACTCTCTTTCATTTTACAGTGTGTTTCATGTTTGAGTCCTGCAAAATCATTTGCAACTTTTGATGTGAACAAATTATTGAGGATGACTGAGTTTTATCCAAATGATTTTATAGATTTGCCGGAAGTGGTGTTACGTCATCAACTTAAGAGTTATATTACAAATGTTCGACCTGACCCAAAATTTGCTAAGTTGAAAGGGCTTTCAGAACTTTGTGCAAAACTTGTGGAAACAAATAAGTGTCACACATTTGCTATGGTTTATAAACTTTTGAAGTTGGCTTTGCTCTTGTCGGTAGCAACTGCAAGTGTTTAACGTGTTTTTTCAGCTATGAAAGTTGTGAAGAGTAACCTATGTAATAAAATGGGTGATGAGTGGCTAAATGACTGTCTTGTAACTTATATAGAAAGATATGTTCTTTTAACAATTAACAGTGATGTTATTTTAGCTCATTTTCAATAGATGGATAGGAGACGATTTTCATTGTAATGTATTGTATCATACAATGTCATTAAAATCTTTTGAATCCTTTGTATAAGCAATGTGTTTGCTTGTTTGACGTGTCGTCTATATACAGTGCGTTTTTTTTGTTTTTTTTTCCTATTTTCCCGCGAGTTGGTGGTGTGTCTTACACCTAACTTGTTGATGAATAAAATTTTCCTTTTCAACAAAAAAATATTATTTCTTATTTTTAATATAGTTTGCATTATTGTTTTTCTGAAATTTTAGCTACATGTATGCTTAAAGTCTGGATTCGTCCCTGCCTATGAGTTTATTAAAATGAAAGATTGAAAATGAAGATGAAATTTTTTTAAGAAACTAAAAATTTACGAATTTCTTTTAAAAAACTAAATTAAAAAGTTGACATATTTATGAAAATGGAAAGATATTTAACCTATACCTAATGATATTATTCATAGACGATGTTTAATTATTGTTTTAGGATGAAAATATGATAGAATTCAAGATAGTGAGAGAAAGTACTCCTAAAAGAAGAATAGACTGAGGCAGAGGATCATTCAACCAATCAAAATAGGTAAGATCCGGAAAAGAAACAAAACCCAACCAAATAACAACAAGACAGAGAGATCAGAGAATCACAAAATAAACCATTCTTGTAAATATCTTGTTCCAGCAAGGGTATTTTCATAGCATATTTTGCATTGCATCATTAACAAACCCTTTTTAAAAAATCCACATCTTTCCCACAGTTTGTTGGGTCCCACTTACTTTCTCTGCCTGTCGTAACAGCCAATTACTGATTAAACACGTACTTAATATGGCAAATTTTCTTAAATGCAATAACATCTACACTAATTAATTAGCCTTATTATTATAGTCCTAAGTCCTAACAACTTGGTTCGAAAAGATTTGTATATTTTGTCAAGTTTGTTGCGCCAGTTGCTGTTAGAGTAATACACACATTTTCACAAAATAATTACACTTTCCACATTTTATACTTTTAAATATTTCTCCAAAAATCTAAAATAAGAACAGTTAACAAATACAGTTCTCAAATTTTTATTTAACAATTTGTCAGAAAAGAATCTTTTTAAAGAATGATAGTACATACACTATTTATAAAGGCATCATAAAAACAACGATAAAAAAGTATTTTTGGACCGAAATGATAAATAAATGCTAGTACAATACTTATGATTTCTTTTGACAATAGTACACTATTATACAATTAAAATATATTACTCTGTCTAATAAAGTTCAACATACTAATTTTATTAGACGGAAGACCTTTATTTAAGATTTGATAAAGTTTAACTTAATTGGTAATACTAATTTTATCAAGTAGAAGACTTTCACCTAAGATTTTGCAACTGTGTACGTGAGTTTCATTAATGTTTGTTATTTGGTTTATAGATCGTGTTTCACGATAAGTAGTCTATAAATAAAAAAATTGTCTCAAAATGATATCTTTATGTTGCTAAATGAAGAACCTTTGTATTCAAAAATCTACTTTTTACCATTAGGCCAAATCTTTAGATTTAATCGATTGTAATTTATTTTGATAGTGATTGTAATTTGTTATTTTTTTGGCAAATGATTGTAATTTGTTGTTAATATAAAACCATATACCCTTATATGAGTGAAAAACATTCAGTTTAGAAGAACTGACTTTATGTATCTCATAAGATTCCTTACGAAGAGTTTTAGTTTGAAGAAGCCAAAATAATATATTAAAAAACGACAAGAGTCATGCAAACACACTGTGTACTAAAAGTGAACTCAACAAAGTCAGAATACAGACACACGAATAATACAAAAATAAGCCAACAAAACAGTTTTAAGATAGAGTAAGTAATCCATGCAAACAGTCGGGTTAAACCACAAATAGCTAAAATCCAAAAAAATATTGGTTTTTATGCCTTCAACCACCACCAAAAACGAAACTGAATGATTATTCTTCTACAAAGATTAATCGTTATCAACGGTGATGAAAATTTACACCGTTAATAATGCATCAAAACTTAAACCTAGTAATAAAATTATCTACTTCTTTGCACTTAATGTGTGCAAATTTCGTCTTTAAACTCTGTCCATTTGTGCAATAACTTATGTATGGAAAATTTCTTTTGACTAACAAATTATGTATGGAAATCCCTTCAAAAAAATTATGTATGGAAATTAAACTCTTTAGATAATAAAATAAAATTTGTGCAAGAAATACTTACATGGTATGAATGTATTCAAAAAGTACCACATGGTATGCAGTTACAAAATATGAGCAGAAATAGTAAAACTTTGATTTGATACATATCTAAAAACCAAAAAGCAAAGAAAGTGGAGAGAATCTAGAAATGTGCATTTTTGTTTTTAATAGTAGTAATATCTCAAGAACAGAAAGCCATAAATAAATATAAATACTTTAATAACATTAATTTCTTTTCTTTATATAAAAAAATGAAGAAAAATATTGATTCAAGAGAGAGAAAGAAAGAGAGAGAAGTGAAGAAAAAGCAGAGAATATAAAGAGACCGGATGTTGACAAATTTCATGTCACTGTTCTTAGAAGGTCGTTTGTTTTGTGAGAGAGCAGATTTCTTATCTGGGATCTCTCTCTTCACTATACATAATTCTTTCTCTCTCTAACATTTTTTTTTTTTGGTTTTTCACTTTCAAAGAAGAAAAAAAATTTACCCAACAGATCGAAATCGATGATCTTAGCTTCTTCATTGTTGTTTCTACAACACCCACTTTGTTAAATTGTTTTTTTTTTCTCTTAAAGTTTTTATTTTTATTATAGTTTGTGTCAAAAGACTAAATTTTTATTCTGAATTCATGGTGGGTTATTAATAGCAAGTGATTTGAGGATGTGGGTTTGAGGTAATTTTACTAATCATTTCTGAATTCTATGTTTAATTTTAGCTAATCATTTGATACAATTTGGTTTAATTTTTTTATTCTTAAGTGGTTGTGTTTTGAGTTTGATTGAAATTAAATTCTTGGTTCTTTTTGGTTATTGGAAGATTATTCAGCTGAATTTGTAAACTTGAATTGTTTTTCTTTTGTTTGTTTGTATGATTAGCTGAAATGTTTAGATGTTGAATTTTGCTGGTATATGTGCGTGTAACTGCAGAGACTAATCCTACTCGAGCCGGATTTTGAATTCTTCTTTTAATGCGATAAATATCTGTTGGTTTGGTAATTGTTGAATAGGATCTGCTCATTTCAAATATGTCATTCATTTAGGTTTCATCAATTCAAAGATTGAGAAATTGTTGTGAAGTTGTAATTGGATTAAGGGAAGACTTGCATGGTTCAGTATGAATGCAATAGAGATTTTCTGTTACTTTATTTTGTCCTTCATTATTTTTACTCAAACATGGAGCTAAGGATCATAGCTCTCTCATGTCAAGGATGAAATTGTGATGCTTGGTTTGATGTTATTTAACTTATTTTGCAGATTTTTCATTTCAATGATGAGCATGTGTATAGTTATTCAATTTTATAACCATTATTATTTTACTGAGATTTTGAAATTTCTTTGCCTGAGATTGAATTGTGGAGAACGAATCAGTTTTAATGCATTTGAAACTCGTCGATTTGAAATGTGATTTCCACCCGGTGGTGTGATAGGTTGGACTCAAATGTGTTTTCCCAATCATTGTCATCCATCAAAATACTTATTAACTAAGCCAAAATCGGAGCGGGTAGTGTTTTTGCTTAGTTGACAGTATTTTGTTGGGGGAATTCGGAAAATGTGACAAAAGATTTGATTCATGATTGGAATTATTGACTTAGCTATACTGCTTGTTCAACTGTTAAATTTGACTGCTGATATATTTTTTTTCTTCAGAAATATCAATAAAATAACATTGGAATATGGTGATTGTTAAGCTTTCTTATTGGTAGTCTGAAGTAGTATGTATTGTGTTTTGGTACTGCTAAGCATTGCAACATCTGTTATGTAATATTTCACACATACTTCTAAACATAGAAGTTGTTAATTTTCATCAGCAGTTAACTTTGTTATGGATTTTAAGACCAAACATATATGATAACTATTAGGAGCTACACTGTGCAATGGTTTTTTTAAACAGACAGTAGATGTTTTTTACCTGCCTTGAGGAACCTCTTAGTTTAAGAATCTCAAGAGCTCGATGTTGTAGCATACTCTTTTTTCTTTTCCATGCATGTTGGCCTTTTTTACATACACTTTTCTAGCTCAGCATTTCAGTAAATACTTTCACTTTTTTATTCCCTGGTTAATTAACCTTATTTGATCTAATCTAGGATATGATGGTGGTAGTATTGGTTCTGTAGTAAGCATTTTTCTTAATTTTTTATTTGGGAGTTGAAAACAATATTTGGTAATAATTACCAAACTGTGAGATCCAAAGACTTGTAGCAAGTGAAGAAGACATATTTACCAAGGTTCCCAGTGGCATTGTAGTGCAAGGCTTTTAGAATGCCTATTTCATTATGTGAAGCTGGCTACTTAAAGTAGTATGACTTAGGAATTAGGAGGTTCTTGCTCCTTGTTTTACTGTTCAATACTTACTTATATAACTTTTTTTCTTGATGAAACGGGCTACTAAAATGTTAATCTGCTCATAGAAAAGTTAATCTACAAGTTTACCTAAATACTCTTCAACTGTACTTGAGTTATGAGTAATTTATATTAAGATTTACTTTCATTTATTATACTTTTAGATCAATGCACTTGAAAAGATGTGGAAATCTGATTAATTCATACTTCTTTTCTTTTTTGTCTTTTTCTACTGAGAAGTTCCCTTATCATTAATGTATATATTTAATGGATGAATTTTGGGAAAAAAAAAACTTTAAATTTCTTGATAGGAAACTATCTTTGCAATTGCTAGCATTGTATATGTGATGTTTGTATATGTGATGTCATTTCCTCGTTTGGGTAACTATTTGGATATGGGTTCACGTCATTAAATCTGGTTTCTAGTCATTCAATTTTTTTGTTTCTAGTTATTCAATTTTTTGGTTGCTTTACATGGATTGAGTTATTTGATGCCATGCCACATTTGGAATTTTAACAAAAGTGGATACCTTCTTCAATGCATGACTCATGAGTATGAAATAAATTAAGATACTGCATGGATTGTGATATTATTGGGTTGAAAGAGAAGCTATATATCACTTATCACTTTAGTTCGACGAAAATTACTTATTAAAATATATGTGTTCACTTATCAGGGATGGGAACCAAAGTTCAGAGTCTTCCAGGATACTACTCAATGAGAGATCTTAACGAGGAATCCAGCAGTTGTGGCTGGCCCCTATTTTATGGAGATAAAGCACTGGCAAATGGGCAATATTATCAGAACCATCTTCCAAGTGCTGCAACAGATGTATGTTCAGCATATGATAAGGATTTTGTGAAGCAGATGATGCTTGAGCATGAGGCTATATTTAAGAATCAGGTATGAAGTTCTAGTATATTTTTATCCATGGCCTATGCACATGGAAGGTTTTGGGTGTTAAAGATTAAGTATATTTTAGTCTATGGTTTTGTATCATGTTTTGATTTTTTTTCTCTCATTCATCTGAGCTGTTTATCTCATAATATGGAATTTTTCAATTGCTGCAGTGGTTAAGTACTTTAACAGTGAGATACCAACACTAGTTAAGTGTAATATTGACTTTAATCAGTTTTAGATGAAGGTTTTTTTTTTTTTTGAACACAGTTCAAGGGGTGATATAGTTTGGCTTGATTTTTTTATGTACCTATGATTGGTGAAACTGTTGACATATTTAAATTATGTATTATCAATCAGGTGTTTGAACTTCATCGTTTATACAGAATACAAAGAGATTTGATGGATGAAGTAAAAATGAAAGAATTACACAGGAACCATGGATCTCTTGGTACATCATTTTCCCCAGGTCCTTTGCCAACTCAAATAACATCTGAAGATGCTAAAAAGTGGCACATTCCTAGCTTTCCAATAACAGGAAGTTCTGCTTGTGATAGACCATCGGTTTCAGGCGTTGCGGGCATTCATTCTCCTTTTAGTTCTAACAAAGGAATCAATAAGCAAACTTGTCTGTTTCAATCACCAAATGGAAGTAGTTCAAAAGATGTTGAGATACTGGAGTCTAGACCCTCAAAGGTGAGGAGAAAAATGTTTGACCTTGACCTCCCTGCTGATGAGTACATTGATACCGACGAAGGTGAGAAGTCTAGTGATGAAAAGGTAAGTGGCACAACGACTCCTGATAGAAATTGTAGAAATGGTAAGGGAGATGATGTAAAGCTTTTTTGTGGTAACGGTGGGAAGACTGGTGGCCAGGAAGATACTTCAAGATCTGAGCAGTCTTTAAGGAGCAGAAATGGTTTGGCTGACTTAAATGAACCGGTTCACGTGGAAGAAACAAATGCTGCTGCATGTATTCCTCATCTAAACGATAAACCCTATCAAGGGGCAACTGAATGCGCTGATCTATCTGCCAAACAAAAGTCAAGGCTTTTTGGTTTTCCTACGGAAGATTTACTCAACTCGCATCATGCTTCTTCAAGTAATGGGTATTTGAAGAATGATATGAATGGAAAAGGGTGGATTTCATCAAAGGAGACAGGTTAGATTTTTATTATCTAGTTGCTTTAAAATTATAGAAAGATATTGGAAGCACAATGAAAGTTCAATTTTTCGGTGTGTGAGAGCTGGACAGATTGGTATATACTCTTAATTGTCCTGTCTCCTTCAAGTAGATAAACTATATTCTTTTAGGGTCATGCTAACTTGTGCCCTAGGGTTAGGGTAGGGCACATGTTAAGCTATCCAAAAGTAGATTTTTTTTACTGAAATATTGAAAGGATGACTTTTAAGACAATATTTATATATTGAGTTTCTTGACATGTTCCATAAGGGCTCAAGTTAGCATTCCCATTTTTTTTTTTATTAGTGAGTTAGAGTGTTTTGCTCTAACTTCAATTTTGCAAATACTTTAGAAAATAATAATATTATTTCTATACATTTTTCCTTTAGACCAAAATTTCATTTTTGGTTGGGCAAGTGTATAACAATAAATAAGTACTGTGATTGATATGATATCTGATATATTGCTCGGTAACAATTAAGTTTTTAATGATAATTACAGGGCAAGCTAAAAGCAGTTCAAATCCCATTCCTCAAGTCTTCAAACAAGAGCAATCATTTTTTTCACCCCAAAAAATGCAAGATGCACTTGGTAAAGGTCCGGAACCTACATTTGATTATCTAAGTAATAGAAGTAATACTGGTTTATGGAGGGAAAAGACAGTCGGTGGTTTGGATATCCGTGAAAGGAATAACGCTTACTCCAATGGTAAGCATCCAGAGTCTATTATATCATCGCAGAGTCCTGGTCTCTTTGCAACTGCTCCTTCCTCAGATTTTGCCAAGTCTTGGTCTCAGTCAGCTTGGGAAATGGCAAGTAGTAGTCTAAACCAGAAGTTGATGTCTGCTCAGATGCCTCCATCTCCATTTTTAAATGCATCTGGTGGCTTGAGTAGAAGTTCCCAATCACATCAAAGCAATGGAGTTTTGGGAGATAGATGGCCTCTGAATATCAATTCCAAGCATAATCCAGGTTTTCACTGTGAGGCATCTGTGCAGAATGGATTCAACCCCAGGATTGCTGAACACTTCAACAATGGTTCAGTAAACTACAGTAAGGGTTCAAATTTAATTTGCAACGACATGATTGCCAGAAAAGATATTAACTTGAATGTGCGGCTTTCAAATGGTTTATCCAATGACTTAGCTACCCAGTCAAGTCTTGGGATCAGAGATCGAGAACAGAAGCACGAGGAGCAGCTTGCTGGGTTACCTTGGCTTAGATCCGAGGATATATGTAAGAATGAGACTCATAACGCTGGTAGTAGTAGATGCTTAACTAATGGAGGATTGAGTTTTCTCCAGGTTGCTTCTGTATCCCACAAGCATGATGCTGAAAAGGGGTCTAGCGTAACTTCAGGTTTGTGTTCAAATGTTGTTGAGCCGAGTAGGATAGAAGCCAGTGAGAGCTGTAGTGAAAAGAAAATTCTTGGTGTTCCCATATTTGGTATGCCTCTAATTTCTGCCAAGGAGTCACCTTCACTCACTTCTCCATCTGTGTCAGTTCCTAGTCCATCAGGCACAAAACTGACAGAAAATAGTCGGAAAAACCGGGTACTTGATATTAACTTGCCTTGTGATGCTGATGTTCTTGAGGTTGACATGGACAAACAAGCTCCCACTGAAGTTATTGTTTGTAAGGAAGGACTTCCTAAAAGGGAAGACAACTCTAGAAATCAATTTGACCTAAACTTGAGTATGAGTGAGGATGAAGCAATTCTGACAACAATTCCAACCACCAATGTAAAAATGAAGATGGTAATAGATCTTGAAGCCCCCGCGGTTCCTGAGACAGAGGAGGATGTCATTCCTGAAGAAAAGCAGCTTGAAACCCCTTCAGTATCACCACCAGGCCCACAAGTCACAGTTGAACAACCGCAAGATGACTTTATGAAGTATGCAGCAGAGGCAATTGTTTCCATGTCATCTCTTTGCTGCAATCAAGTGGATGATGTGACTAGCAGTCCATCAGAAAGGCCAATGGTGGATTCACTAAGTTGGTTTGCGGATGTAGCGTCCTCATGTGTAGACGATATGCAGACAAAGTCCGAAAATTCAAAGGGAAAAATTTGTAAGGGTAAAGGGGTATCTTCCTCCAAAGAAATGGATTACTTTGAGTCCATGACATTGCAACTGGAAGATATGAAGGAAGAAGACTACATGCCCAAACCTCTTGTTCCAGAAAACTTCATGGTAGAAGAAACTGGAACAACTTCGTTACCTACTCGGACACGAAAGGGGCCAGCAAGGAGAGGGAGGCAGCGGAGGGATTTCCAAAGGGACATCCTTCCAGGCCTTACATCTTTATCAAGGCATGAAGTAACAGAAGACCTTCAGACATTTGGCGGGCTTATGAAAGCAACAGGTCATGCATGGCATTCAGGACTAACCAGGAGAAGCTCTTCTAGGAACGGGTGTGGCAGGGGTAGGCGGCGGTCACAGGTTCCACCATCCCCCCCTCCTCCAGTAGCAACCATTGAAACTTGTACCCCACTGATGCAGCAGCTTAACAATGTTGAAGTGGGTTTGGAGGATAGAAGCCTAACAGGTTGGGGAAAGACAACAAGAAGGCCCCGTAGACAGAGGTGCCCGGCAGGTATTCCTCCATCAATTCGGTTAACTTAATCACTGTAAGAGGCGTAAATTTATAGATGAGAATTTATAGAGGGTAAGGAGGGCCAATTTCTATATTGATGGGACATGTGATGTCTAAAGCGCGGGGACTTCTCTTTGTACATTTCTTCAAACCCCGTATTTGGATATATGCTTGATTTTCAGTTAGTCTTCGGATGATACCAACTTGTATTATTCCTGAATAATGTTGCATGAATTATTCTTGGTTATCTCTTTGAGAATTGTTTTAGATATGTGCCAGTTTGTGCACCCTCACTTTTTTTATTAGTGATTTTTCTAGTACACTGCTTACTAGGCTGCATGCTTGAATGAAATGGAGCTCCATCAAATAGTACTATTTGTTAGCTTATACCATACCATGGTGGTATCTTTTCTTTGTTTTATTATGGTTCTGTATGGTAAGATTGTTCTCACATTCACGCATTTGGGACAACTGTGGTCGTTGATTGTCGAGTTTTCAGTACATATTTTGGTTTTTTTTTTTTAAATGCAAAATACCGAGCTTGGAATATGAACCGTTTGATCTCGATCACCACGGTTGTCCCAAGTGTGTGAATGGATCAATTTTTGACTGCAGACAATCATGGTCATATAACCACCACATCCGTTTTGTTAATTTGTGGTTCAAAATTCAAGTGCATTACACGAGATTATCTCGTAGTGAGTAAAGAATGAGCAAGTGATTACTGATTGGAATGGAGAAATACTGTCGACCCTCAATTTAACACCCTTTTTACTCTTTTATTAGGTTAAATACATGCAAGTCTCGTCACTTTATGTGAAACTTGTTTTGAAAATGATTGATATACATAAATTTCATTCAATGGAAAAGAATGTTAAAAAGAGGGTGCTAGAATAAATGCTAGCACTCCTCTTGATATATTATAATAAATTATTGATATGTTTTTTTTTTAACAAGCTAAAATGAGATATAAAAATTAACATGAACACAAGTGACCCTCCATGCACAAGGTGTGCTAAGAAAGGTCACCAAAAGTTATTACAAAGACGGTGAAGCCAAAACAATGAAAAGTGACTTGCCGGAGGTCAACAAAAACAATTACAAAGTGATGCCCATGCAAAATAACGGGTGACGCCACCTCTCATGATAGGTGTATGCAAAGTTTGTCATTTTTGTCTTTAGGCACGTAAATGATAGTAACTTGATTTATCAAGCAACTGATGAAGCTCCAAAGTTTTATTGTTGAATATGTGATTGTTTCTTTTTTTCCAAATCGCTAAACACAAGACAATCAGACTAGTTTAAAAAATGGGCGAGTTTGACGAGGGATCCCACTTAACTGCCCGACACATATAGGTGTGCAATTTTTGTTAGGTGTGCAATTTTTGTTATGAGTAAACATGTTTATTCAGTGAAATATAGGTGTGCTTCCTGATTCACTAGCACATTATAATTGAAATGCATTGTATATTAGGATATTAGCTACACAGCTGCGGTTACTAATACAAGCAAATATTTTATTTTATTTTTTAATTTATTGAATATTAATGGAGCTGATATATATTATAAACTAGATATATCAATCATTTAATAAATTAAAAAAAAAAGAATATTTACTTATAATAATGTCTGAAAGAATTAGCATTTTACTTCTTCCCTTTGGACATTAGTCTCACAAGAATATCATCTTCAGTGTGGTGTGTAAATCCTGACTTTTGATAGGAGAATTTTTCTCCACTTCCAATATGAGTTTGGGTGTTTGCCGCTGCTCTTCTTAACCATAACGTTGTTGGCTAGCTAAGTCAGATAGGTGATTAACAAATTTTGCGTTTCTTAAAGTGTACTTTTGGACGAATTAGTACAATCTCATTGTTGAAATCAACATGGTGAAATAATGTAGAAAATCTTGTTCCTTAAAGTTAAAGTAGAGGCCTTTTGAATTTTAATTAAAAAAGAGAGATAGTTTGATTATGCCCTCTGTCAACTAAAAAGGTTGGTTAAGGGCTAATATTTAAAACATGACAAAAACATAATTGAGATTTGAGAAGATAGTTTTTTCACTCCAAACAAATTATGCCATCTAAAATATTTTCAAAATATGGGCATTGCTAACATGCACACTTGAAGTATGTGGTGCATGGTGCACAATTAATTTCAACAATTAGATTTATTTATTTACATATATATATATATATATATATATATATATATATATATATATATATATATATATATATATATATATATATACGGTAAGTAGTGAAGGATTTGAGTAGTATGCACAAGGTTTTAGGTTCATACTTTATTGCCTCCATTGTATGTTTATATGGTTAGCTCTCAACAGATTAATTTTTCCTCTTCGACACGATCATGTTTTTTTTTCTCTTAAATAAAAATGAAGGCACTTTTTACTTTGTTGGTTAGTGGGAAGAAGTTGTGAATATGTGATTTTTTATGTTTGGTGGAGGAGTTCCAACAACCAAAAATCTTCCAACGACAAGCTCGGGCCTAGAGGCTAGAGGATGGTCAATGGTGAGTAAAAATGATAAGAAAAATTGTAAATTTACAATTTACATATTCTACCACCATTGTTTGTCTAATGTGTGAGAATCTCGCACATTAAGCGTGAAATAGTAGAAAATTGTAAATTTAAATTTACATCTCTAACATATCAAATATTTTTACCATTGATGTATTTGCATGACATTCTTCGTCATAGTTATCATTAAAAATAATATTATTGTCTCTCATTATAAAGGGGCGTAGGTAGAGTTGTTCAAAAGAGTGACATTAGTATAACTTTTTCATTGAAGACGTGTCAACGCAATTTTTATTCTTTTAAAAATATTTACTTAGGGAACTTGATATTTAGTTCAAGGACCAATCTAAGGGATCATTTTCATTGTTTGCTGACCGGGATACACTTAAAACTAGAAAACCATTCTATATGGATAGACCTAACACAAAAATTGTTAACACTTAGAGTATTCAAATATGCGATCTAGAGAAGATTATACTCCTATGTCTCAAATATACATCACCAAACCATCCCGAGAGGTTTTTCACTTATTATTATTATTATTATTATTATTATTATTATTATTATTATTATTATTATTATTCATAAAAAAATTCATTTTTATTTTTTCACACTATTGTTTTGAAGGATTTTTCCACGTTATTTCCTAGTACTTTTTATATTTATTTTTTTCTCTCTATCTCGGTGTGTTTTCTTATGATAGCTCTCATCTCCTTTTTCCCCTTTCTATTAGCATGTCTGGAAGTGAGAAATAGAATATTTAAAATAATTAACAATAAGAGATTGCTTCTGTACTGATTTTTTTTTGTTAAATACTACGCTGTGGTATATTAACATTTAATCGAGGCACATCATTTTATGTTGAAATTTAATTTGAGCTATGTATATTCGTTTTCTTCATATTGACTTCCATTATTTGTGTTGTTTTAATCGTGATTAACTTTTTTTAAAGGTATAATTGTGATTAATTAATCATAAGAAACTCAATATAAAATAATCATCTTATCCACAACTTTTTAAAAGTCAATGAAAAATGTTCACTTTTGGTTTACTTTAGTTAGCAAGACGGTAAGAAAAGACGTGTTTAGTGTTTTATTCGGATTTGGATCTTGAAGTGAAAATCTAAGAAGAAAATAATTCACTTGTTTACCGAAAAGAGTTTTCTCATTAAATTACAATTTATTAAAGTCGTCTTAAGAAATCAATATTCTCGATTGAAAAATCGAGAGAATTGAAAATTTGAAATGGGTTTTCATTAGTCGTCAAAAATTCAATCTACTGGTGTTTATTTGGTAAAAAAAAATAAAATTGTTGTGTTTACTTGTTTTAGCTTGGCTTTTTCAAAGGCTCGTGATTTAGTTTACTTTGGTGAATTTTTGTTTTTCTTTAACGAAGTGGTAGATAACACGTAAAACTTACCTACACAAGTAAGGGATTTCATATTTAAATTTAACGATACCTTTGTAAAAATACTTTCTATTATAATTTTTTTATTGTTTTCTTTTATGTTTTTTATAACAAGAGAGCCTTAGTCCTTAAAAAAAGAGAACTAGCGTTTAAAAAAGCGCGGAGTCGAAATACTTATAAATAAAATCAGCTAAAAATAATAAATTAATTTATGTAGGACAATGCTCTCATAACATTAAAAAAAAAACCTCCATCACATGTCACATTCAACAATAGACGCATTTGTTTACTTCACGATACGAATGTCGAATCTTGATTTTCCACTCCAACTTCAACAATTTTCTAATAAAGCAAGTGTTGAATTGAAGCTGCTACTAAAAAATTAACATGGAGCTCCAATTTATGAAAACCAGCAGACAACTTGAAACCTTCAAACACCTCAAAGCTCTACTACATATTTTTAATAGTTAAAACGAAAATATTAGACCGTTAAAGTAAACAATTATGTGAAATTAAAAGAAACAATAAAAATGCCAAACTAGTTTTATTTTTATTATTTCCGATACCGAATTCACCATTCCTATAACTAGCAATTGATTTTGAGAGTTTCAAATCTTCGTAGTAGCAAATTAAAATGAATAAAATTTTTAAAATGTGAAATTATAATTTTTTCAGATTTAAGAGAACATCAATCTTTGTAAAAAAAAATAGAGAACATTAATTTTTTTATTTTTGAAAGAAAAGAGAACATTAACCTTAAGGGTCCGTTTGGTGCACATGATATGATAGAGATATGATATGATATGAAATTGGATAAAGATAGGAAATGATATAAATATGATAACATTTATCCTATCACATGTTTGATGCACACATGATAACAAATATAATATCATATATGTCACAATTAAATGACATAATTACTCTTGTAATTAATTCTAATTAAATGTAATTAAGCTATTATTAATTACACAAAGTTATAAAAAAAACATTGTCAATCGTCTTCTTCCTTATTTTAGGGGTGTCGTCATCTTCATTCTTAAAGTTCAATTAAAAAAAAATCATGGTTTCTTCAATTAAAAAAAAATAGTTGTCTTTGTTGAAGATAATAATATCCCTTTTCAAATTTAACTTGAGTACAAAATAGATAATCAAGAAAAAAAAAACAAAAAATTAAGCAAATTGAAGAAAAAATGATTGTAGGTTGGAATTGGGGTCGGATCTGTATCAAATAGAAGAGATGGCGATGAAGAGTTATGGAGGAATAGGTAGAGGTCGATGGATGGAGAGCAAAGAGAGCATGAGTGATGAATTGAAAGAGGGCAAAATAAACATTTTAGTGCTAATCATGATAGGATAATTCTAACCCACCAAAAACTAAGGATAAAGATAACAAAGGGTGAGTAAGATAGAATAAGAAATGAGTTTAAGTTATCCTTTTCTATTGATGCACTAAACAACAAATTGAATTAGGATATGATAGTTTTATCGTATCCTGTCTTCCTATCGTGTGCACCAAACGGGAAGAAAACATATTGTATGCGTGGGAAGAAAACCACTCGAAGAAAAAAATGTTTAAGTGGGCGCGTGGGAAGAAAACATATAAAGTGGGACAGAAAGAGAGAGTTCGGAAATCTTGGATTCTGTTGTCGTACATTGTATGCAGACTGAAGATGCGTCGGCGTGTCGGTGTTAGAGAGAGAAAGTGACTTGTTTTTGTGTCTCTCCCTCTCTTCATTTCATTCTACACAGTCTGACATATATACCAACACAATAACATAATTATGATATTCTGATTAAAATATTCATCCAACAAGATTTGATAAAAAGTCTTTCGATTTTTTTATTCACATTTATCTCTTTCTTCATTCTCCAATCCACATTAGTGCTCCTTCCAGCTTGTCCTTTTCACAATGTCTCTTTGTTACAACTGAACTTTTTACTCAATTCACTCTTATTAAAAAAAGGAGCAAATAGTCACTTTAGTCCC
Source organism: Medicago lupulina (assembly GCA_958299785.1). Taxonomy (NCBI): domain Eukaryota; kingdom Viridiplantae; phylum Streptophyta; class Magnoliopsida; order Fabales; family Fabaceae; genus Medicago; species Medicago lupulina. Next base: position 18,593,708 of record OY283142.1, on the reverse strand, counting down.
TAGCTCTGCACCTCGCTGTCATATAAGTCCCTGACTCAGGATTAAATACAAACAAGTCCCTGACTCTACACTTCCGTTATCACTTTAGTCCCTGCCGTTAAAAAAATCTGTTAAGTGATGATGTGACATGCTGACAAGGAGTATGACGTGTCACAAGGACTAAAGTGAAAGTAAATAATGGTCACTTTGGTCCCTGAATCGAAAATCAATATCCTTAATTTACTGTTAGATCTCTAACTGTGTATACTTACTGTCACTTAAGTCCCTGAATCGAAAATCAATATCATCAACTTACTGTTAGGTCCCTAACTGTGTATACTTACTGTCAGTTAGATCCCTGACAGTAAAAACGAAATTTCACTAAAATCCTTAGCAAGTTGTTAGTTTAACATGCTAACAAAGATATGTTATGGATTTATTAGTACAAGAAAATAAAAGAAGCTTTAGGGCAAAATCTCTTCATTTTGTCTTTGAAACTCTATGTTTCTCTTAGTTAGTATATATAGAGAACTCGTCTTCTGTTTGTAAAGTAATTTGGTTGATTTTGTAATTACAAGCAAAAGAAAAACATATATGATATAAGTGTGAACAAGTTCTACACTACAAGTTTACTTTTTTTATTTATTATGTTTGAACACTACCTTGTTTATCTATTCTATGATGATTTAAGTTATGCTCCTAATTTGAGAACTATCTTGTTTATCTATTCTATCATGATTTAAGTTTGTGTGTAGGTTTAGTGAAAAAAAGAGTTAAGACTAGAAATATAAAGTAGAGGTTTTAATCATTTACTAATGGTCATTGGTTGCATTGTAGTACCTGCATTAAAGGTCTTAATGAATTAAGTATATTATACGCAATTCTGACATGTAGATTCAATGTTCATGGTTATAAATAGATGTGTATTGACTTCATGATCATGAGATTGTTGAGATATGAGATATGATTAATGAGATATGAGATATTTCTTTTAAAAATATATGTCCATAATTTCATGTGTTATTCTGTTATAGATTTCATGTGTTATTCTCAAGTAGTGAAACTATGTATTCTCTTATATCATAAATAATTTTTTTAGAGTATCTGAACAATATGCCACCACATCTTGTTTAATATTTTGTTGAATCATTATGTAATGACTTGTTGAATTATATGCTCAAATATGGTGCAATCTTTTGATTACTCTATGGTTGACATTAATGACTTAATAGTTATGTTGTTATTAAACTACGGAATCATTTTTACAAGTGTTATAATAATATTTTGGTATTTAGCACAGATACCTTAGTGTTATCAGTAAGTAGCATGTTAAACTAACAACTTGTCAAGGATTTTAGTGAAATTTCGTTTTTACTGTTAGGGACCTAACTGACAGTAAGTATACACAGTCAGGGACCTAACAGTAAGTTGATGATATTGATTTTTGATTCAGGGACCTAATTGACTGTAAGTATACACAGTCAGGGATCTAACAGTAAATTGAGGATATTGATTTTCGATTCAGGGACCAAAGTGACCATTTTTTACTTTCACTTTAGTCCCTGTGACATGTCATACTCCTTGTCAGCGTGCCACATCATCACTTAACAGATTTTTTTAACGGCAGGGACTAAAGTGATAACGGAAGTGTAGAGTCAGGGACTTGTTTGTATTTAATCCTGAGTCAGGGACCTATGTGACAGCGAGATGCAAAGTCAGGGACTGAAGTGACTATTTGCTCTTAAAAAAAGTGTAACAGTGAAGGAGAGAAAAATGATTTTAAATATTATTGTTAAATATTGGTGTATTCTCCACTATCATAAATGCAAAGTAAAATATATTAAATTGGAAGTGATGAAAGTAGTATTAATTAGAGTTATAAAGGGAAAAAGTAATTAATATTGTATTGAAAAGTGAAATGACTCAATTATTTTAGAACACTTTTTTATTGAAAATTGATCAGTTATTAAGGGATGGAGGGAGTATCTTTTTTTTGTTGGAAGAGTCTTAATAACAAGGAGAATGCTAAACAATGTTTCGAGCGCATTGGTTAAACATCCAAAACAAGTAATTTTTTTATAAAAATTTGTGTAATTATCACCTAATCAAAAGTCAAAATTTATATTTTCAAAACAAATTTTCTATTTATAGTTTTCTGAACCATTGTTCTGAAGGCACTAATTAGCAAGACCCTAATAACAAATATGTCAATGCGGTTAATGTAAAAATACACACGGATTATAAAAATAGGGAAATGTTAACTATTACCCCTCATACACTAGTTAACAAGCAAATATAGTATGTATTGCATCGAAAATTGTGTTGTCAATCTATCAAAAATCAACAAAGTGTTTTTTTCTGTTTAAAACTTTCTCTTCTTAGTTTTCTTAATCAGTGTCACATAACCCATAAAAATAAGATAAGATGAGACCATTATTTCTTCTTTTACATCTTGTAGTTTTTTTCTGTAACTAAAATTAAGTAACTCTAAATTAAGTAGATTTTTAGAGGATATTTAATTAGTTGTTTAAAAGAAAGTGTCAGTTGATTGGTAGAGACAATGCGTAATATATATAAGATTTGAGGTTTAAACTCTGACCACCACAAAAAAGTGTTAGTTTTTTTGTCTGAATAAAAAAAGGGTAGGTTGCTGATGTGCAACTTTAGGTAGATATGTTTTCCAAATTAAATTGATTAATTTTTTTAGGAGTAAATTGATTAAATTTAATCGCTTAAGTGTACAGAAAAAATAAAATTTAATCAATCATCCTATTTTTCTAGTCCTTAAATTTAACATGATCATAGACAAAAATGAAACCTTTTCCAAATTAAATTGATTAATTTTTTTAGGAGTAAATTGATTAAATTTAATCGCTTAAGTGTACAGAAAAAATAAAATTTAATCAATCATCCTATTTTTCTAGTCCTTAAATTTAACATGATCATAGACAAAAATGAAACCTTACTCAAGCAACAAATATTCAAAGAGAATAGGAGAATCTTATGCTTTATGAATATGAGGTAGAGTGAACACAAGGACAAATACTCTAGGCCATTACAGAGCTTTTCATGACAAGAAATTCAACAAAAATTGGTAAATTCATGGTGATTTCTCATGAAAGGAAGATGAACAAATACAGGGTTTTGAGTATGAATTTGTGCATGTAAAAGATGGATGATGATTGTGTTTGAGTTTCTAACGATTTCTCAAGTTAAGGGTTGAAGAAGAATAATGGACGTGTTCTTTGATTTCATAAGTATGAAGATAAGGAGGGAAAATTACGTTTCAAAAGAGAGAATTTGTCTAGAATTTTTAGAGAGTGAAGAAGTGATTGAATCTTTGCCTCCAACATTTTAGAAAAATAAGTTTTCGTTGCTTCGCGTTCACAAGCTAAGAGCTGCGTGCGCGTAAGCACAATATATAAGATTTTGGAACATGCTAATTGCGCGTATATAAGAATCTGCGTTCACAAATGTGAACAAGAACACTGAAAATGCGCATGTGCACAAACATAAGTCGCTCGGGAAAATGGAAACACATGTATTATGCATATGTGAAGGCACAAATCACGCACGTGACACAAATAGAAATGGAATTTATAGAGGATTAGGATTACTAAGGGTTCTAATAACTTATCAGACACTAATCATAAGGTTCTCAAAGTGTGTAGTATAGCCTTGAGGAGGTTATAAATACGTTTGCATGTTAAGTTTGTTACAACATTTATGCTTGTTTTTAAAAAGTTGTGAAAATGCTAATCTTTAAAATATAAATTGATCAACTTTATTTTATTCCCAAGTTCCTTGAGCCTGGGAGATGAGAGAAATGAAACTACTTGTTTAATATGAGATACATTTTTACTCTTAAGAGAGATATTAACCTTGAAAAGTTGTTTGAATGTTTATCTATATTTCTTGTCATAGAAAAATCAATCTTACCTCTTAAGGAGGAAAGAATCGAGACTTGTATAATGTTGCATGGTTAACTTAGTAATTGAAAACCTTGAAAAATGAGTATCCCTAGGTTAACCATGTGATAAGTGCCAAATTTAAGATAAATTACATATTTACTCGTGACACTTATTAACTTGTTTTTTAAGTAATCTAAGGAAAACCTCTCAATTTCATGTAAATACTTAATATTCATATATTATACTAAGGGTTAAATATGTTTTTGGTCCTTATAAAATTGCGACCTTATAAGTTTAGCCCTTACTTAATTTTAATAGCTTTTTTTAACCCCTACAAAAAAAAATTTACTTATTATTTTAGTCTCTGTTAAAACAAATTATGTTTAATTATTCTTAAACACTAAAAATTTTTAACAATTCTTTTTATACAATATGATAGGTTCATTTACTAAAATCTAGAATTTTTTAACATGAAATAAATTAAATATAAATTTTTTAAAACGACAAAAGTTTAAGATATAAGTAACAAAAATATAGAGGTAGAAATCAAATTTTTGCGATATTTTTTCAGAGAAACTCAATGTTCTTAAGACGCTTGTACAAAATTGTTGAAAAACTTAATAATTTAAGTATAAATTAACCAAATTTAAATTGAGTAAGGACTAAACCATGCTGATCACACCAAGAATTCTTCACCGTAGAAAATGGAGCTACCTCACCTATCACCACCACAGTTACCACCATCATACACCCAACAACCACCTTCCACTTCCACTCCCTCCAACCATCCACCTCTCACGCATCTGCAGAAACCCCACCACCGTCAAAACCCTCCACGCTTCCCTCATCATCTCCGGCCATCCTCCCGACACCACTCTCATCTCCCTCTACGCCTCATTCGGCTTCCTCCGCCACGCTCGCACTCTCTTCCACCGTCTTCCCTCTTCAAACCACCACTCCTTCAAACTCATCATTCGCTGGCATTTCCTCAACGACATCCACTCCCACGTCGTTTCATTCTACAACCTCGCGCGAACCACTCTCGGTTCATTCAACGACCTCGTTGTTTTCTCCATTCTGCTTAAAACAGCGTCTCAGTTACGTCATATTGTTCTTACTACAGAGCTTCATTGTAACATTCTCAAAGCAAATGCTGCTGATAATTTTGTTTTGACTAGTTTAGTTGATGCGTATTCGAAATGTGGGAAACTAAGGGATGCACGTAAGGTGTTTGATGAAATATCTGATAGAAATGTGGTGTCGTGGACTTCGATGATTGTTGCTTATGTGCAAAATGAATGTGCTGAGGAAGGGTTGATGTTGTTTAATAGAATGAGAGAAGGGTTTGTTGATGGGAATGTGTTTACTGTTGGGAGTTTGGTTACGGCGTGTACTAAATTGGGGTGTTTGCATCAAGGGAAATGGGTTCATGGGTATGTTATTAAGAATGGGATTGAGATTAATTCTTATTTGGCGACTTCTCTTTTGAATATGTATGTTAAATGTGGTGATATTGGTGATGCTCGTTCCGTGTTTGATGAGTTTTCAGTCTCGACTTGTGGTGACGGTGATGATCTTGTATTTTGGACGGCTATGATTGTTGGGTATACTCAGAGAGGTTATCCTGAAGCTGCGTTGGAGTTGTTTACTGATAGGAAATGGTACAGGATATTGCCGAATTCGGTTACTCTTGCGAGTTTGCTCTCTGCTTGTGCTCAATTGGAAAATATTGTTATGGGAAAGTTGCTTCATGTTTTGGTAGTTAAATATGGACTGGATGATACTTCATTGAGGAATGCTCTTGTTGATATGTATGCGAAGTGTGGACTTATTTTCGATGCGCATTATGTGTTTGAAACTACGGTGGATAAGGATGCTGTCTCTTGGAATTCGGTTATTTCGGGTTATGCACAGATTGGGTCAGCGTATGAAGCTCTTGAGCTCTTCAACAGGATGAGATTGGAATTGTTTTTGCCAGATGCAGTTACGGTTGTTGGTGTTCTCTCAGCTTGTGCTTCTGTTGGTGCTCATCAAATTGGTTCGTCCCTTCATGGTTTTGCCTTGAAGCATGGCTTGGTATCCTCTAGCATCTATGTTGGCACTGCGCTGCTCAACTTTTATGCAAAATGTGGGGATGCAACGTCAGCTCGCATGGTGTTTGATGGGATGGGAGAGAAGAATGCTGTGACGTGGGCTGCAATGATTGGTGGGTGCGGCATGCAAGGTGATGGAGTTGGATCTCTAGCTCTCTTTAGGGATATGTTGAAAGAGGAACTTGTGCCTAATGACGTTGTCTTCACAACTCTGTTAGCGGCTTGCAGCCATTCAGGGATGGTTGAAGAAGGGTTGATGGTATTTGATTTCATGTGTAAGGAGTTGAATTTTGTTCCTTCCATGAAGCATTATGCATGTATGGTTGATCTCTTGGCACGTGCTGGCAACCTCCAAGAGGCATGGGATTTTATCGGCAAAATGCCTGTTCAACCTGGTGTTGGTGTGTTTGGAGCTTTTCTCCATGGATGTGGACTTCATTCCAATTTTGATTTAGGAGAAGCAGCAATTAGAAGAATGTTGGAATTGCACCCTGATCAAGCTTGTTACTACGTGCTCATCTCAAACCTGTATGCTTCGGATGGAAGATGGGGCATGGTTAAGGAGGTAAGAGAGATGATAAAGCAAAGAGGATTGAACAAGGTCCCTGGTGTTAGTTTAGTGGAGATGGATGTCAACAATACTACACGCGTCAATGTGGCAGTTTGATCATATCTACTTTGTTCATGATCGTGTGATCATAAAGAAAAATTACCTTCTTAACAAGCGGCTGAACTGGTTTTATGATCACCCTACTGGAGATATTCTAGTTCCGAAAATGAGTCTTGTAAAGCTGGAGATAACCATTCAGGCATAAGATTCAAAGAGCTTGGCAGGAGCTGATGGGTTTGAGGAGGTAAAGTGACCAAAAAATCAGCAGAGTTAGTAAATGGCCTTGTAGTAGAAGCAAGATTGTTTAGCTCGACAGTCTACATTAACTCATTGAGCTTTCATATACTGGACTTGAAGACTTGACCTAAGAGTTTACTTAATATTAAAGAAACATATTAATGATGGACTCGAAAGAGAACAATGGCAATTGGCAACACGGTCATAATATGTGTTAGGGTGATTATGGAAGAGATGAGGGATAGAGCGATTCTAAGGTGAAGAGAAAGATAATGATATAATTCAATTTTCATGTGAGTTACTTTTTGCTGTTCCACAGATCTTAGCAAGTTTGTGTGTGATCTGTGTATAACTTTATCCAGATGCAAAGCTAAAAGTAGATTGATATGTGAATGCTAGTGCTAATGGTATCATTGATTTGGGCCTGTCTTCAAAACGGGAAAATGTTGGTTCAAGTCACTCCTTTCTGCAGAAATACTCAGAAAGATACCAAACAGTAGGCTATGCGTTACAGGAAAATAACAAAATTGTTGGAAACAAATACTTTGACTGTAATACTTGAATTTGTCAGATAATACATACATTATGTAGTTTACATTCATGATATTTTATTTGAAATAGTAAATATATTTATTCATTTATTTAGTTGCAATCACATTTATACATAATCCTTTTCCAAAAAAAAAAAAAAAAACATAGGTACATCAAAGAACATGTTGACACTATCCCACAAAGTTGTCATTTCCACCGAAAAGCTCAAACATTGCTCATCCTCCACTCTCGCTCTTCATCTTCCATCACAATTCCTACCAACTTCCAAAACCTCTCTCCACTCTTACAGGGCCATCTCTCTCTTCCGCAGCTTCTCCAAATCCATGCACACATTTTCCAATTTGGTGCACACCAACACAATCTCATAGCTACGCTTCTAATTGCCTACTACATATCTCGTATCGCTCTCCGTGTCTTTCACCAACTGCAGAAGCAAAACACCTTCCCTTTGAATACCATAATCACATTCCTCGCCCAAAAGGGTCACTTTCTTTTCGGCGCTCACTTTTGCCCAATGACTTCACCTTCTCTTTCATTCTCAAGGCATGCTTTAAGTCCAAAGATGCAAATTTTGTTGAACTGATTCATACTCACATTCAGGAAATGTGTTATATGTATGACACTTTTATGATAAATGGGTTGGTTGCTGTGTATGCCAAAGGTTTTCAGAATTTGATGAAATTCTTGACAAAAGTGTAGTTAGCTGTTGGACTTCTTTGATCACTGGGTCTGGTTATGCTCAGTCCGGTCAGAGTGAGGTTTTGCATGCGATGATTAGGCAGAATTTTGTGTCCTTAAAATGATACTATGGTCAGTGTTTTATCAGTTTGTTCGAGCCTTATGATACCAAGAAAAAATTGAGAAATGGATTTATGTTCTATCGTAACTGATTGATGATGGCATGAGTGCTAGAGAAACTTGGCATGATTCAGTTAATACCGTTTTATTTTTTGCTTGGTTCATGGGGGAGTGTTAAGAAGGGTAGAGACAAGTTTGAGAAAATTTCTGCAGTAGGTAAAAGAGGTGTGGTTCCTTGGAATACTATGATAAGTGCATATGTTCAAAATGGTTGCCCTTTTGAGGTTTAAATCTTTTCCGCGCTATGGTAGAAGAACTAAAAGCTAGACATAACCATATTAATAGATAGTAATAATAATAACAATAAATCGCACTCAAACATTCGTAAGTGCTATTTAAAAATAGTAATAATAATAATAATAACAATAACAATAACAATATGATTTTATTCAAAATATGCTTCTTTGAATGTACAAGACAACAGGCAACCATCTAGTTTTCCCATCAATTACATATAGATACAGAGAAACTAATCATTACTTCAAATGATTAAAAAAGAAAAGAATGCTACACATTACAAAACACATAGCTCCCCTGGTTATGAGGGAGAGAATAAGGGCAAAGGCAAATAATGAGGAAACTGCATGCAGGTCATGGTCTATCATACACAAATTTTGTTCTGGGATCCGCAATGACACCCTTCCCCCCATTCACTTCTAAGTCATGCCTGCGTGAATAGAAGTATACAACAAATTAGTAAGCTCACCTACTCGTGCGGCGATACCTTATTAGCAAAGGGAGCCCCTAATATGCTAGCATCGTTCCCACTCCAAATATGTTTAGAAGCCATAAATTGAAAGCAAAGCATTGTACAACATAGGATTAGAAAAAAATGTTGATAGTGAAAACAAAGACTCAACTGAAACACAAAATCAGGGATGGTCAACTGTTCACGAGGTACATATCTAAATAGCTGCAGAAGTCGATCAACATATACTACTTTCTTCCAAACCTGAAAATTATTTTTTATTATTATTTAATATATGTGAATATGATATCCTTAAATATATTTAGATTTCACTACATACCACATTGTCCACAAACATTTGAAGTCCGATTACTGCTGCTTTTAGTCCAAAAGTTGGATGAAGCACATATATTGCCTACACATATCAGATTAAGAATACAAAACAAAGATTATAAAAGTTCAATGCATGATTAGGGCAGTAGAGATAGTTCATAGTTGTACCAATCCTTGAAAAAATAAGAATTAAAAATAAAATAAATAGTACATACATGCAAATTGCGCTGATGCTTCCGACCAAGTATTTGTTGCAATCTTTTCATCCAACCCAGGTCCGGCTGCCTAATACCAAAAGAGGATGAGAAAGGTAAAAATAAACTGTCAACCAACAAGCATCATGGGATTTTACCACAAACTAGGAGCAACTAATGAACACACGTATTATACACAATTCACAAAGTAACTTGCTCTTCAAAATGTGTTTCTCATCCAAATCTTCCGTTACCTCTTTCTTTCACTCAAGTATGCTTCATTTCAGTTGCACAACATCAATTCATTTTAACACTATCCAAAAAAGGTCTCCTTGCCTATATTTAGTGTAGCCTTATAAAAGTAAACAAAAATATATGCCCTCTGCAAAACATGCATTTAATAGCTAAGCCATCCTTAACAAAGTAGCATAAAGTTGCGTTGAATCAAAACAAAGCGTGTCAAACTTAATATTGGGCTTTGTGTTAAGTCTTTGTAAAATAAACAAAGGTACATAACTACATAAAGTTAAGTGATTACATGATACCATACCACCCATGGCCAGGTAGATTTTTCTAGGAACTGTGCTAAGTACTACAGTAACAGTAAAAGTTTGGAAACCAACATATGATTACAACAAAATGTTCAACTAATATTCCATGTCTTGACTATTGAATTTCTTGTTCCCTTCTCTAATTATATTAAAGCAGAGGAGATCACCAAACTTAGGATATTGAACAATATTAATTCATTTGACATAGTGATCACATCGTTCAAACAAAATAACAAGCCATCTCCGCTTGCACATTTAAATGTTTTCCAAAGGAGACAATCCTCAGCATATTGCAAAATGCAAATATATTATATTTTATGAAAAACCAGACCAATCAATACACCCAAGAATTTAAACATTTAACTTACATCTGCAGAGATGCAGCGGAGTGGAAGTAGACAATAGTATAAGGTTTCTGTATTAAAGCCTCGAACTCCTAAAGTTCAACACGAACAAAACAAAGCTCAGAAATTATAAACATAATGCTTGCAACAGTAAAAGATGTCCCAGCTTAAGTGCATAACTGAATTACCTTCACCACATATAACACAAATCGTTCCAGATCAAGACACCTGAGCAAAAAGTGAGCCCCCACAACAACCATGACGGGACGACCTTCACTGTCTACACCTCCACGATAGCTGGAAAACGTAACGATCTCAGTCACTAAATGCAAAGACAAATAAAATAAATCACTTCTGGTGTGCCCCTGACCTTGAAATGGGGCAACTTCTTCTCTCCCTTAACATTTTTTCCCCAGGGAAAAAAAACAAAGATCAATCTGAACACATGCATGAAGCATTCACATTGATTGGCTAAGGAAAGAAATAGTAAGTGAAGTTTTATTTACATAGAACAAAACTTCATTATTCATTTAATGATGGTTGACGTTTGATAGGAAAAAATATTTTGTCATAAGTCAGATATCCCAAAAGCTTAAGCTGTTGAGTGATAACACATGAATGGTTTTTATACTTTTGTATTTGAAGCAATCCTCATGCAAGAGCCCATTGGGGCTTCAAGCATTGACAATGCGTTGGCTAACTCCACCTTGTAATGGAAGTTAAATTTTATTTAGAAGAACGAAGACAGAAATGGTTAAAACTGATTTATTAGAACTCGGAGTAGTGCAAAACAGATGATGAAATAAATGGATACTCACACAATTTTCATTTCTGCAATTTCAGAAAGATTTAAAGAGTTTGCTTTTGATAGGTATCTAGAGTGAAGAGAATATTCTTCGGCAGCAGACAATGGAGGCCCCTCAATGTCGCCATATCCAAGTAATTTAGCACAATTAAAGCCTCTTTGTGCTTCAGCAGTTTTCTCCCACTGCTCCAGACGCCTTTGATCAGGGTCTTTAATCAAGGACATGAAGGCAGGATCCAAAAATGAATCTAAATTTGATGAATTCCTACAACACATGGATCGGGATTTTTTTACCAGAAGTAAGATTAAAAAATGTGTGATGTTCTATTTAGTCAAACACAACAAAAACACTCAAGTGCATACAACTAAATTGCAAGCAAATGAATTTTAATATGCTCAGACGCATTCTCAGAGGCTTGTAAACTTGCAATAGAAAATGTTAAATATATTATCTGGTCATGTAAACCAACATATATATAGTCTTGGATTGATAATGCATCCTGACTCTCTGGACTCCTAGTATATATTTACAAAATAAAACATGCTGAGAAATAAAAACAAATGAAAATTTTAAAAAAAGTTACTGACTTTCGAACCAGGCCAATATCGCTGGCAGGAATATCAACTGCAGCATCAAGTGATCTTGAAACAATCTTTTTAGGTAAAGGCTTTATTCTGATTTTACGCTCATCTATGATGGTCTCACCATTTTCATCCCCCACATCTGCAGGAAGTTTTGACAAAGCAACTTGTTCCTCATGTTTATCCCGGGGAAAGTAAAGTGGAAGCAGCCTACATGAAACAATAGGCAAGGTAAAAATAAATAACACAGTCCAAAGGCCATGTTGAAAAGAAAATCAACCAAACTTCCATAACTATAAGAAAGTTTGTGTCAAGAAGAAAATTGCAGATATCAAAGAAAGGAAAAAAAAAATGCTGAAAATACCTTTTATATATTTCAGTATCAGTTGTGCTAGTAGTGCAAAATATGACAGCCGTTACATTATTTTTCTGCTTTTCAAGAAATCGTCGCACAGTTCCTGAATAAAAGACATCAAAAGGAAGGGAAAACAAAAGAAAATTTAGCCTAAGAGTAACATGTCATCCATCAACCATCTGGAAGTAATTAACAGGAATCAAATATATACTATTTACATTCCATGGGGACATGATAATAAAACTTGAAGTCTTCAGGGTTCATACATTATGGTAGAATGACTTATGAATGGAAAAAATAATAGAAATATGATGCATCCATGAATTATGTTTTTAGTCCAGCTGCACCTGTCATCCCTATGATCGTTAATCTAAACACCATTTAGTATTAGTAACATAGAAAATCAATTAACACAAATCGTGAGGAATTGACTGACAACTTAAAGAGAGATCATAATTTATCATTTTATTTCCCACTCGCTCCTTCCCTCCAAAATTTGTTTTTCTTTATTATCAAGTCAGCAACTCATTTTTCTGATATTTGGCATTAATGCCTAGTATTTTATGCATGGTTGGAACTTAATGGAAGAGAATGATGATAACCATAAATTCAATTTCCATGAGATTGGCAGAGTTAACCTAACTAATGTATCAGGTCAAAATATGACAAGAAACAAATTGAAAAGGTAAAATCATGTGAAAAAGAAAATCTCACTTATAGCTACATGAGCAGCAGGTTCTCGGGGATAATTCTTTGCCTCCGTATAAATACAACCCATAGCAATGCTACATTAATATATGGAAGATGAGTAAGTTGTGCATCTTTAAAAATACTTCGGATTCCCAAAAGCAATAAATGTGGCAAGAAAATAAATAAATTATATAACAATTTGGGGTGACAGAACCTTTGAAGTCCACTGTCGACTAGAAGCTCCAGGCAAGAACGGTAGCAATGACTTAAAGCATTCTCTGCCGCAGTATGGTACTTTACAGCATATTTGGGGCCAACAGTGTGGATGATTCTCCTGCAGGAAATTTATTAATGTAAAGATCATGGTATATTTAAGTAACAAAATATAGAAATGTAGAATGCAACAACATAGTTTGTGCAGCGTGGCATATTAATAAACATCGTAAGTCCAAACCACAGGAAAAGAAAAAGCATGCAGTTTAACATTTACAAGTATCATAAAAATCCCATGCCCAACCACCATTCAACAAAGACAAAGAAGGTATCGGAGAGCTCATTTCAGTCAAAGCAACAATACATACTTAAATACATTCAGAATGTCTGTTCCACCAACAAGTGAAAAAACTGTAAACCGTGATTAATTGTAGAACAGATCTACTAATAAAACAGAGACTCTTGCTTGTTCAGCTTGAAAAAGTAAATTAAAGGAGGCCGACAATCAAACCTGGCAGGAAGGTCATATGCATTGGTAACTTTCGCCATCCCTGTTCGACATCCACCCTGTTAACACTAAAGATGCATTAGTTCATATTCCAGACCATCATATCCAGAAAGTTTATGACATAGTGAACTGCAAATAATAATAAAAATACAACTGGTAAAAGAATAAATAGTAAATTTGTATCTTATGTCCCAAACTCACATATTATCAACAACCAACATGGAGCACATAATACATTCTAAATAATTAACTATACCAGAGTCGCACATTCTTCTGCAAGACCAGGTCCAGCTGCATCATGCAATCCAGGGCTGCTGTGTGCTTCATCCATATTCTGTCAACCATAAAATATGAATTGAAAAAACCAGATAGAAAATAAGATATTACTACCCTTGTTTTATTTACTGGAGTTCAGTCCTAACATGCTATAGTATCATTATATCATGAATAAAGATATATCCTACAAGTAATACGTATTAAATTAAAAGAAGGGTTAATGATGTGTTTCGTCCTTGCAAATAGGGGTCGTTTAAAAATTCGTCCTGTATTCGTTAATCCTTGCTTTTTAGCCTTGCAAAGTTTAATCAGTTAAAATTTCGTCCCTCTCCCCACTTAATCACTGCCATGTCACTAAACCACACATGAAATTCCAATTTTACCCCTGAGTTTCCAATTCTTTCTTCCCCTTCTTAAGGGCAAAATTGGAATTTCATGTGTGACAGTGATTGCCACGTCATCAAATTAGTGACGTGGCAGTCATTAACTGGGTCAAGGGACGAAATTTTAACCGATTAAACTTTGCAAGGCTAAAAAGCAAGATTAACGAATACAGGAACGAATTTTTAAACGACCCCTATTTAGAAGGACGAAACACATCATTAACCCTTAAAAGAAAGGTGACTTCAATATCTTGAGAACAGAAATGCAATCAATGCCTTTTGGATTTGGCAATTAGGAGAATCATAAGGAAGATGGATTAGGACTTGGGACGATATAGAATAAATCTCATATCGTGCAGTCAAAATATAAGGTGCACGATATAAATTTCAAATTATAAAAATATTGATAACAAATTTTGCAATATAGCTTGATTCTCAGTCGCAAGTACCACAGTAATACGAGAGAGAGCAAGGGAAAAGAGGGGAAAAAATGCAAATTGTCAAATTTATTTATGAATAATTAAAAACAGTGCTTTTGTCCTTGATATTTGGACTAAAATGGCTCAGTGTTGTTTAATTGAATTAGCAAAACATCATTGCAAACCTAAAAAGTTGTTGCTTTTAAATATCGAAAAACATATTTGCATTTCAACATAGACTTTTAAAATTACACATAAAGTGCCTCCAAAGAATACTAACAACCAGAGTCTTTTCCTACTACGTAGGGGATCAGGTACATAGACCAAACATTACGTTCTATGATGCGTTAAATCCTCAACAAGTCTTTTAAGATGTCAGTCATTTATAATGGATGGTTCACTAAGCTACCATTTGATTTTCCCAAAAAACAAAGGACCGGAAAGCACAAAAATAATGGTCCTAAATTTGATTTAAAAACTAGAGATGAGACAACACCAAACAAATGATGACTGACTGGAAAAAGTTCCAACATAGTCGCTCAAAGGAAAGTAGGGGACAACTTTCATCTTGTGGATGTGGACAACAATTCAAATGTCAAAATTACTTCTTTCCTTCTATCTCCTATCCTAACTCCCTCCATCCACCATAGTTGTCACTCATTGCATTGGCACACAATTCTTTCTACTCTAAAGCTTTCTAGATGATTTCTATTCTCAATCTTCTTTTAAGTATTGATTCCATTGTTGACCTG
This sequence comes from Medicago lupulina, assembly GCA_958299785.1. Lineage (NCBI taxonomy): Eukaryota > Viridiplantae > Streptophyta > Magnoliopsida > Fabales > Fabaceae > Medicago > Medicago lupulina. The sequence continues at coordinate 18,578,375 of OY283142.1, read as the reverse complement.
CTTGATATAAATGATTCTCCGAAATACGAGTCTATTCTCTTAATCTCTGCTCAATTACATTTTCTCATAGTTCCATAACTGCGACTTTTGAACTTATCCTCTCTATAGTTAGCACAGTCAATAATACATCCTTTATTCTTACAATCGACTGAAGTGCTTTTGAACTTCATCTTGAATTTTCTTCAAACCATTGGAGGGGATTTCTATACCGTTCAATAAAATTGTTTGTTATCTTCGTTTGTTTCTACGAATTTTCCAATTCTGTTATCTACATTCCTACCTCCTAACAATCAATAAAAGAAAACTTAAACAACAAAGTAAACGAAAAATGCAAAATAGCACGCACCTCATTGGTCGAGTTTACAACAGCATCCACCTCAAGGTTCCACGGATTCCCTCGCCACAAATAAATCCTCGAATTAATTTCATGATCAACAGGAAACCTAGACACCGACGTACTTCCATCTGCTCCTGACGCGGACGCTAAAGGATCAGGAAAATACGAACCAGACAACGGAGAATCTCCAATTTCATAACCTAACGATTGATCGGTATCATTCCATCGCGGAACTTGATCTAACGTCACAACAGAGTCTCCACTGTCATCAGTAGGCAATCCACCGCGAGCTGAAACAGCTACAGGTCTATGCATTCCAGTGATTCTCCAATTAAACAGCACTTTTCCACTTCTTCAATCTTCTACAATCACTATGCTACATGAATAATCAATAATCTAGCATTAAATTATCATAAGATAAGTTACAATTACTACTTATACTAATAATTATAAAATTGATCAAACAGAATAAGTAATTGAATTAAGCATATAATCACCAACAAGCACTTCAGGTTTAAGCATATAATCAGAAATTAGATTCCGGATTAATAAAAAGAGACATATAGTTTGAAATTGACGATGTGTAATTAGTAATTACGAATAAAAAGAATAACTAAAGCAGATTAGATATAATTAATTAGATACAAAAATCTATAAGATGTATGAGATAAGAGAATAAAGAAGAAGAAGAAGAAGAAGAAGAAGAAAAACCTGAAACTGAATGAAAAATGCGATAATTGAGATTGGTTTTGCTGAGACGATGAGCTTGCAAATGCAGAGTTTGGTGTATTATTGAGTATTTTTATTTTTTATATTTTTGAGGAAGCATTTGTTATTATTATTTTTTATTAAAAAAAGGAAGGTGGTGTATTATAATTACGACAAGAGAAAAATGAAAATTTTGGTTTTGTCTTTCACTGCTTGAACTGGTGGAATTGCAATTTGCAATTGGAATTTAGAAGAAACAAAAAATCATAAGCTGTAAATTTCAATTTTTTTTTATGTAGATAAAGTTTTTTCAATTGTAGTCAATGATTAGAAATATAACTTTTGTAATAATTTTATGAAAATGAAAACTATATAATTAATCGAATGAGACAATGAAATGTCTCTAACATCATCCAACATAATATAAGAGACATGTTGCATGTACAACAAGAAGAAAAACAAGTTGCATCTATCTATAAAGACACTAATTTAAAGCAAGTTGCATGATTTAGTCATACTTTTTTTTTAAAGGAATGAGTTAGTCATACTTTTATCCACGATAATAAATAGACACTTCTAATACATTGAATTTGTCTTCTAAAAAAATAAAAATAAATAAACACTTTTAAATTTGATATACTCATTCAACATCTTATTGTTTTATTTTTTTTGTCAAAAAGACATCTTATTTTTTTTCTATCTTCTTCTTCTCATTCTTATTTGATCATCAAACTATTACATTAATGTCTTTTTCTCTTTCTTTCAATGTGTATACACCTACGGAGCGTGTATACTCAAAAAGTTTTCCTATTTTTATGGTTTACTAATGAGAAATATTCGAGAATTATTCACACTCATTCGTTAGGTATTTGTTCAAACTCATTGGTTTCAACTAAACAAACAAACTCAGTTTGACTAATTAAACTTGGTGAGTCTAAATTTCCGAACTCCAACATTAACAATTTGGGAATTTTTTTATCTCACCTGCCTTATCGTGTGCTCTTCAAAAATAAAAAAATGTTCTTCGATTTTATGATTCTAAAATTCAAATTTAAAAGTGAATAAATTAGCCACAATCATTTTAGCATGATTCAACCGTGACTAAGTGCTTTCTTAAGATATTTACCAATCCAGATTATGAAATTCAAACATAGCAAGTACTTTAGATTTTAGGATATGAAGCTCCATTTACATGCTTTGAACTCTTCTTGTACAAAAATTGAGGGAAAAAAACATAAAATTTAATTTTGACACGACATGTTTGAAAATGTAAAAGGAGTGTTCAAATCATGAAATCCGAATGTTTAAAAATATTTGTTTTCTGTTCGGATTTTGGAATATGAACACGTAAACATTCTAAAAAATAGTCACGTTTCAACCATGGCTAAACTAAAAATGTCTGTGACCATTTTTCTCTCTTTAAAAATGGCAGAAAAACTCATTTCAAATTTCAGAATCCAAAAATTCAAAGACATTTTCGAATTTTTCAAAGACACGCGAGAAGCATCAAGAATGAAAAAAGAAATTCTTGAACAATTCACGATAAAAAGTTGGACAACTTCTAAGCCAAGGCCAAAAACCTTGTTTATATTATAGTCTTATGTAAAAGTATGTAAAACTTCATTTACAATTGAGACTTGAGAGTATTAAACATATATTTTTCATATTAAAAAAATTCATTTAAAAAACAAATTTAATTTTTTCATTAATAAGAAAACAAATTTATATTTTCAAATGAGTAATATAAAAATTGATAACATTAATGAATACGAGAAAAGTAATAAAAATTAAGCCCCAAATTGAGTTGTGGAAAAAATATTTAAAACTTGTGAAATAGAGGGATTAACATCTCGTTAGCTTAAATATTTTAAAGGTTCAGTTTGGTGTCATTATTCTAAGAAAAATGTTTTATGGACACTCAAACATCTCATTAACTCGTTGAAAGAGAAAGAAATAAAGATTAATGTCTTAATTATAAGGAAAATGTTTTATGGATATTTAAACATTTCATCAATATCTTAAAAGAGAAAGAAATAAAGATAATGATGCGATAGATTGATGATGCGATGTGAATAAAAAAATAGAGAGAAAAAATAGGATGTTAAATTGCTATTCAAATCATTTTGTAAGTCTAAAATGAGTCAAAATTGGTTCCTTATGTTATGTGTGTTAACGCAAGTCAATATTGATGTAAAAACAAACACACAATGCTAAATAAAGTGACAGCTACTAATGAAGTTCACTTAGTTGAGAAGTTGAGAAAATGTGTGAGTTCAACTTTCTTTGTCTCTATGAAAACATTTTTAGTATGAGATCTGTTAGTATATATGTCAGCACTCACTGAACCTTGAGACTATTACTCTAATTTTGATGATCTCCAGAGTTCAACTCACTTAAACTTCCTCTAAACAAATATAAAACTAATGTGCTAACTAAGAATACGAGTACAGCTAAAGTAATTTGATTAAATGACTTCAATTTGGCCAAGGCGAAACCGATTATTTATTTGTTAAAAGTTTTGAGATACACTTAATCTTGAATTATAAAACATGACTTCAACTTACAAGCAAGATGAATTAGAAAAAACAGTACAACTGTGTATCCATCTTCAACTAGATCAATATGCATAGAGTACCAGTTATTTTAGGAAATAACAATGTCTGACATGTTAATTGGTTGAGCTCCATATACATGGGAATTGGGAAGAATGAATGAGAAAAACATTACACAAAGGCAGCATCACAATTATTTTGACTGTTATTATGATGCCTAGTCCCGCATCAAAGCTAATGGAATAACCAATGTTTAATTCAGGCAAACATTAAATTCCATAACCACTCTTCCAAAAAAAAAAAAAAAATTAATTCCATAACCATAAGAAACATATATTTCCTAGAATCTGCATATCAAAAGAGGAAAACAAAAACAAAAACCGACCTTCAATGTTTTGAACAAAAAATACAACAGCTCAAATATTGTTGACACTATTTTTCCACTTTTGAATTAGCTTCTGAATGGTAACCTCACAATCTCCACCGACACTTATAGCCTTCCTTCCTTCCTCTTTAAGCTCTATTGCTTTAACTTTAAACAATTCATTCTCCATCATCTCTTTTATGGCATCTCCAATTTCTTCTCCTTTCACTACACGTTCACCACCCCAACCCCAACTCTTGTTCCAAATCCCCCATCCACTAATCTCCACCAACTTTGCATTTATCTTCTGATCACCATGTTGTGGCCAACCCAAAATTGGTACACCATTTAAAGCTGCCTCCGTAATAGAGTTCCATCCACAATGGCTCACAAATCCTCCCACACTTTTATGACTCAAAATCTCACTTTGATCCACCCATTCCTTAACCACCAAACCTCTTTTCCTCATTTTCTCTACCAACTCAACTCCCAAAACCTCATCTAACCCTACTTCTTCTTCTTTGTCAACAATCTTATCCTTCACCACCCACAAAAATTTGTATCCACTCCTCATCAATCCATCACCAATCTCTTTCATTTGCTCCCTTCCCAGTGTAGTCCTGCTTCCAAAGCAAACATACACTACAGATCCAATAGGTTGATCATCAAGCCACTTGATCGACGGTGGTGATGACGCTTCCTTCTGACCTTTTTCGAACTCAAAAGGCACAAAAGGACCAACTGCATAAACAGGAGGCATATTTTTGACAACTTTTCCACCATTAAGAGCCTCTAGTGAGTGAGATTCAAGTGCTTCAAACGTGTTGGCAAAAACACCGTGTAAGTTAACGAGCTTAGGACTATCTTCCATCGCAAGGTTTCTTAATATCGAAGTAGGCTGGAGAAGAAATGGTGGGATAGATGAATATGGTAAAGGTGAAAATGGAATGCCTGGAACAAAAACCCCAGCAGAAGCATCATATTCTTGTTCTTGTGAGGATAAGGATTGAGCAAGAGTAGGGAAGTGCGAGAACAAGGAGAACATAGCAGCAGAAGAAGTTTGCAAGATGTAATTAGGGAGAGAAAGTTTTTGAGTGATTGTATTAAGAGGGGAAAAAAGAAGTATGTCAGAGATGAAAACAGTGATGGGTGGTGAAAGTGAAGAGATCAAAGGAGGGAGAAGATGGGTGGAGTCGCGAAGGGTTTGAACTCGGAGGAAAAAAGGGTCAACGGAGATGGAAGAAGAAGGTGGTGGTGATGGAAGGTGAAATGGTATACGGTTAACTTGAGGGAAAGAAGAGTGGAAGTGATCAAGGAGTTGTGATTCTGCAAGAGAGACAGTGGGAAGAGGAGTGATGAGAGTGACTTTGCAATTCTTGTTGAGAAGCAAAGAGGCTAGTCTTAGGAATGGTGTGAGGTGACCCATTCCTGCACTTGGGAACATAGCAACATGAACACCTTCATCAGACATTGCTTATGGTTATGAATTATGATAACTAATGGCTTCCTAGGTGGGTGTTTTTTTCGACAAGAACTTCCTAGGATTGATGTTGTACTTGGTTTGAGAATTCCTTTTTATAATAACTTCATCCTTTTTTTTTTGGTCTTTTTTGTAACTTTAGTTTTTGTTTGCATTTGCAATTTATGTTTTGAAGGAGATTATTTTTAAATTGTCAATGAATGTCACATGTAAAGTTTTTTGAAAATGTTAAGGAGACAAAACATGTGTATTTAGGTATTCTATTGATTGTGAATTGTATGCATGTATAGATATAGAAGATAGGATGTAATAGATGTAACCTAGTTATTTTCAATTTTAAAAAAATATCAAAATGTAAATTTAAAATTTCATCTTCATAGCTCTCTCATCCCAAAACCAACTTCGAAACATATTATTAAGCTTAAAATTTAGCGTCAATATTGCTCAGGACTAAGTCAAGTCTAACACACTAAAAAATTGAGTGAAGAACAGAAGATTCAAAATTCAAAATTCGAATATTGATGAATTGAAACTTGCATTATGAAGAGAAAGATTGGTTTAGAAAATGTTTAAAAATACGAGTGATGTTGAATTGGGATGATAATAAAACAACAAAGAAAATGACATTTTTATGGATTATTTTAAGCTCGTATTCCTCCATCACAATTAATTATTCATTGTACTCCTAAAAAAAATTATTCATTGACGTATTATTTTTGTCTTTAGCTTCATGTTAGTTGATCAGTCTGCAAAATACAAGGGTGGTAGATGGGTTATATAATCGAAGAAGACTCACTTAGAAATTAGAGGTATATTATAATTTCGGTCGTTGTCCTCGTGGGTCAATATTTTTTAAAGGGTTAAGTAAATTTTTGTGTCTATAAATATAGTAAACTTTAGTTTTAATTTTTCTACCCACTTTTCCATGCAAAATACAAACAGTGTATTTTTTTTTTTGGGTACAAACAAACAGTGTACTTTTAGTGTCTATTTTAGAGACAAAAATATATAGTTTTGTATTTGTAAGGATTAAAAATAAGATTCGTTATATTTATAAAGACAAAATGTTTATTCATCTTATTTATAGTTCATATACAAAAATTGGTAGAACCAAAGTAATTTTAAGGTTTTTTATTTTATTTTAAGGAAAGGTGTTTTACGAGTTTTAAGGAAAGGTATTTTATTTTATTATATAATCTAAAATATTATAGAAATTGTTTGAATTATATGATTCGAGCGGGACAAAATTGATAATTTGAAATGTGTACGAGAAATTAGTATTGTGAAAAAAAGAAATTCTCAAAAAATTTAAAGTTGTCAATTGGCTGCACACAATATTTGGAGGTACTTTCTTTTCTCACCCTCCCCTCTTCTCGCATGCCCTCTAAAATCCCAAAAATGTCCTTGGATTTATGGATTATATAATATGCAATAAGGTTTCCCCATATATTTTTGGCTGTAAGGAGAGAGAGATAACAACCAAGGTGGAGGTTTTCTCCTAAATTTAAACATTACAAACACAAAAGTTTACTCATTTGTGAAAATGTGTTGGTTTTCTCCTTTAATAATAAAATGGAACATAAATGATTTCTATTTCTTTCAAGTTTTCATAATCTTTTGTTATCATTTCATATCTATCATGCTTATGGCTCTTAGGAGTTGGGTCCATAATTATTTGTCTTTTCATAATTTGGAATGTTTTTTCTCGGTGCATCTTACTCAATTCTACAACTATCAAGTTAAATATTAGAGGCACACTATTAAGATGAAGGCCATTTTTTTTTTTTTTGAAGTTATGTATTAGTTAGGATTGGGAGAGAAGAGAAAGGACCTGCTTAGTGTTTGCATAATTCCCAAAAAAAATCTTGCTAAGTTTTATAATTAAGAGTTGCACATTACCATACGTGTTGCTGATGCTAGGACCGAATATATGTCAAGACTTCAATTTCGTCATTTAATAATAGGCTTAATAGCAGTTTTAATCCTTTATGTTTTAAGAAGTTACGATTTTAGCCATCTAACAAAATAAAATACAAAACCGCCTCCTAAGTATTGCCCCTTTTGCAGTTTTGGTCCTCCAGATTAATTTTGACAAAGTCAAAGCTGACGTGGACGCCACGTGTGTAATTTTTTTATTTTTTTTATTTTTATTAAAAAATAAAACAAATTTTTTTAATTAAATTTATTTTTTAATTAAAAAAATAAAAATATACACATGTGTGCATTGACTTGGTCAAAATTAGTCTGGGGCCAAAACTGCAAAATGGGCAATACTTAAGGGACGGTTTTGTATTTTATTTTGTTATGGGACCAAAATCGCAACTTTTTAAAACATAGGGGGTCAAAACTGCTATTAAGCCTCAATGATAATGAATTGTTTTGTATTTGTCTCACTTTGCATCCTAAAGGAAGTAGATATCAGACTTAGGGTTGGTAAATCTCTTCACATTTGAATTGATAGCGATTTACAATCGTACGAGAAATATCATAGGCACATTGATGAGATGAATTCCAAAGACTTCAGAATGTATTCTTTCATGGTCATAGGACCAAATAAAAAGTGTTTGATCATACACATAAAAAAATTCTCCTTAAAATATTCAATCACTTTTTTATCATTTTTCACTTTATTATTAAAATAATATTTTTTATATATGTGTGACCAAACACTTTTTATTTGTCACGTGACCATATTAAAATTTCTCAGACTTGGTGTCTAAGGTTTAGACATTTACGTGTAACTTTTTTACATTGTAATATAATGCTTTGTAAGAATTGAGATCTAATTCTTGTATAAAAAGACACTTAACAATTATCATTTACAAACAACAAATAAAAGTGTGACACGTAATTAACTTTGAATAGAATATACATAGTATGAGCTCAAATAAAGGGGCAGCACTTTGGTGCCATTAATGGCACCGTGCCATTAAATCTGGGCCACACAACACACATTGCCATTGCATTTAGGCCACACAACACATCTATCTTGGCCTTTGTATGACCCAGATTTAATGGCACGGTGCCATTAATGGCACCAAAGTGCTGCCCCAAATAAAGAAAGATCTAATATACATGAGATGATTGTGTAACATTAACATCTAAATACTTCTGACAAGGTTTCATTGGATACCTTATATTTTTATCGAGGGCCCTTTTTAGTCATAAGGGTATACGACGATGATGCTTTCTATTTCTTTTTCTTTTTTTTTTGAGCAAATGCTTTCTATTTCTAAACAGTCTAATATCTTTCTAAATTATTTTATAAACTACAAATAATTAACAACAATTCAATAGAACTTATCTGTGTGGCACATGTAGACGTCTAGTACTAAAGAATTATCATTTACCACCACAACCCTGTTGTGTTACTCTTATGTGGCGCCACCTCTTGATTGATTGATGAGGTTAATGTAAGGTGAGCCATCCATTTTATTTTACTGGAACGGTCGATTGAATGTCACACACAAAGCTCACCAATGACCCAATGGGGCAGGGTAAGTACCTTTCGCACGAATCACAACCGTGAGATACACTGCCAATCCAATTTATTTTTTCTTTACAAAAAACATATTTTTATATTTAGTTACTCTACTAAAATACATTTTGTTACCCAAACAAATCTTGATTTGGTTGGAATTCCCTCCATTGAAATCATCTCCAATATTCTCAGGTAAAATCTAAGGGGCCCGTTTATTTTTGTAACATTTTCTATTTTTATTTTTTCTAGTAAAGAGTAAATAAAAGTAGCTACTTGTAGTGATAAAGTAATTTGATCACACATTGACTTCAACTTTTGCCACAGCGACTTTGATTTCTAGCTACAAATTTGATCACATAATCTTGAATAAAAACATGACTTCAACTTACAAGCAAGGTGAATTAGAAAGAACACTACAAATTTTTATCCATCTTTAACTAAAATATGCATAGATTACTAGCTATTTTGAGAAATAACTATGTTTGACTTGCTAATTGATTGAGCTCCATATGTGGGAAGAAAGAACAAGAAAAACATATAGGCAACATCGCTATTAGTTCAATTATTAAGCCAATAATTCCATAAGAAACATATATTTCCTAGAATCCTAGATACTAAAAGAGAACAACCTCAAACAATGCTTACATTGTTTTTCCACTTTCGAATAAGCTTCTGAATAGTAACCTCACAATCCCCACCAATACTTATAGCCTTCAATCCCCCATCTTTAAGCTCTATTGCTTTAACTTTCAACAATTCATTCTTCATCATCTTTTTTATAGCATCTCCAATTTCATCCCCTTTCACAACACGTTCACCACCCCATCCCCAACTCTTGTTCCAAATTCCCCATCCACTAATCTCAACCAATCCTGCATTTATCCTCTGATCTCCATGCTGTGGCCAAGCCAATATTGGCACACCATTCAAAGCTGCCTCCATAATTGAGTTCCATCCACAATGACTCACAAATCCTCCAACACTTTTATGACTCAAAATCTCACTTTGATCCACCCATTCCTTAACTACCAACCCCTTTTCCTTCATTCTCTCTACCAACTCAACTCCTAAAACCTCATCTAACCCCACTTCTTTATCTTCTTTGTCAACAATCTTATCCTTAACAACCCACAAAAATTTGTATCCACTTCTCATCAACCCATCACCAATCTCTCTCATTTGTTCCCTTCCCAATGCAGTTCTACTTCCAAAGCAAACATAAACCACCGATCCAATAGGTTGTTCATCAAGCCACCTGGTCAACGGTAGTGATTCTGATTCTGAAGATGATTCCCTTTGACTTTCTTTCTCAAACTCAAGAGGAACAAAAGGACCAACAGCATAAACAGGTGGCATTCCTTTGACAACTTCTCCATTATTAAGAGCTTGTAGTGAATGAGATTCAAGTGCTTCAAAGGTGTTGAGAAAAATACCTTGTAGTTTTGTTAGGTTAGGACTATCTTCCATTATAAGATTTCTGAATATGGTAGGCTTGAAAAGAATCGGAGGGATAGATGAACATGGTAAAGGTGAAAATGCAATACCTGGAACTGGAACCTCAGAAATCTTAGCAGAAGCATCAGATATTGATTGAACAAGAGTAGGGAATTGAGAGAAGAAGGAGAACATGGAAGCTGAAGAAGTGAACAAGGTGTAGTTAGGAAGAGAAAGTTTCTGAGTTATTGAAATGAGAGGTGAAAGAAGGAAGATATCAGAGATGAAAACAGTGATGGGTGGTGAAAGTGAAGAGATCAAAGGAGGGAGAAGATGAGTTGAGTCACGAAGGGTTTGAACTCTGTGGAAGAAAGGGTCAACAACAGAATCAGGAGAAGAAGGTTGAAGATGAAATGGGATGAAGTTGACTTGAGGGAAAGAAGAGTGAAAGTGGTCAAGAAGCTGTGATTCTGCAAGAGAGACAGTGGGAAGAGGAGTGATGAGAGTGACTTTGCAATTGTTGTTGAGAAACAATGCTGCTAGTCTTAGGAATGGTGTGAGATGACCCATTCCAGCACTTGGACACATGGCAACATGAACACCTTCATGAGACATTGCTAAGATATTGCTTATGGAGTTATGGTTGTGACTAATTAATGTCTAATGGCTTCCTAGTTTGATGTTGGAACTAAGAGAGGTAGAGATAAGTTTCTGATGGCAATAACTTCATCTTTTCATTTCATGGATGAGAACTAGAAAAGAAAAGAGAGACACCATTTTATAAACACATTTAATTTCTTGAATGGTGATAAAAGTACATTATAAAGAAGGAGTAAGGAAATTAAATGCAACATGTTAAATGTCACAAGTCAAATGTTATTCATACAATCAAGTGAATTAACTAAGTGCATCTCATACACTAAACCAAGTGTAACAAATGCAAGATAGTAATGTGTCAATGGATGGTTCTTACAATGATTGAGCTTGGATCATAATAATTGGACCTTAATCTTTGTGGGGTCTTTTTCTTTTCAGAAGCCAAAATGAAATATAACTAATCAAAAGTGGTTCATCTAGCATAAGGTGTGCAAAAAAGAACCACCCACAAGGAATACAATGTTATGAGTCTGTTGTCATAAGGCTCAACGAAAGAAAAATACCAAAACAAAAACATACTCCTTAATACCCATACATAATAAAGGGTTCCGCCACCAATCATTGTAACTAAAAGCAGTAGAGAGCAATTTAACTTTTAACCAAGAAAAAGACATAAACTTGACGTAATCTAATAACTTGATCAAATCATGAGCTTTGTTCTTAAAAATCCTGTTATTTCGTTCCTTCCAAATGACCCAAACAGTAGAGTGTCAAATCACTTGGAGGTAAATGTGTGTATGTCGCGGTAAACCCTCCAAATGACCAAAGTGATGGAAATGATCAATAACTAAGTCAGGAGATATGAAAGAGATACCAACCCACTTATAAATAAGATGCCACAAGCTGCCAAAGTTGTCACACCGCAAAATGAAGTGAACTGTCGTCTCCGGGCTGCCACAACCAAGAATCAGACACGTTAATTCCTGTTAACCAGCTCTTATGGAAATTAACTCGTAAACCAGATAGTTGCTCGAAGATTAACAACACTGGCCGCATAGATCGCACATTCAGCCAACTTTTCTTGCCAATTATTAATGTATCATCAGTGAATTGAAGATGCGATAAACACATGTCTTCTCCGCGCCCCACTTTGTAGCCTTGAAACAGCTCCGCTTCCAATAAAGACAACATAAGAACATTTAAACCTTCTGCTGCCAATAAAAAGAGAAACGGTGAAAGTGGATCACCCTGGCGTAGCCCACATTCAATATTAAATTCATCTGTAGGGCTCCCGTTCACCAGCACCGAAGCCGTAGCCGTACCGACACACTCTGACATCCATTTTCTCCAAAGAGTCGGAAAATTCATTCTCTTAATAACCTCATCCAAATACTTTAAATCCACAGAGTCATATGCTTTCTCGAAGTCGACCTTAAAAAGCAACATTTCCTTCTTGAGGTGGCGGGCCTCGTCAACCGCCTCAGTTGCTACCAAAATTCCATCTAAAATATGTTTACCCTTTACAAAAGCAGACTGAGCATCAGAGACTACACTTCCAATAACAGTGCGCAGACGATTAACAAGTATCTTAGCTAGCACCTTATACATACAACCCACCAACGATATAGGACGAAAATCATTCAACCGCTGGGGACTCGACACCTTAGGTATTAAAGCAATGAATGTTGCATTAATCCCTTTTGTTAGTCTTCCGTTAAGATGAAATTCCGTAATAAATTGCATAAAGTCATCCTTTAAAATCATCCAAAATTGCATAATAAAACCAAAGTGAATGCCATATGGCCCTGGACTCTTGTAACTATCACAAGCTCATATTGCTTGTTTTACCTCTTCTGCTGTGAAAGGCCGAATAAGATTACCAGCCTCAATCACCGATAGTTGAGGAAACAACAAATTCTCCACCCCAGGCCGCACCATATGAGATTTTCGGAAATGGGATGAAAAATGATTGAAAATAGCGCTTCTAATGTTATGAACACCTTCAATCTGAGTACCCTCAACCTGTAACAACTGAATGGCATTGTGACGGCGCCTTGACGACATGATGCCATTAAAAAAATTTGTATTAGCATCTCCTTCTTGCAACCATTTTAACCTCGCCTGCTGCCAACACACGCTTGTTTGAATTCGCGCCAATGAATGCAAGTTGACTGAAAGATCATGGATCTCAACTACTTCATCTTCCTCAAGAGCAGATGTCTCCCCTTTGATGTCGAGAGTCGACATCTGCTCCTTAAGCACACCACACCTAGATTCCAAATTTTGGGAATGATTGCAATGCCACTCTTTCAAACTACCTTTTAACAATTTCAGCTTTTCTTTCAATACAAAAGCTCCCCAACCCTCGATGTTATAAGAGGCCCATTGATCTCGCACATACATCTCATAACCAGGTAAATCTGCCCAACATTTCAACATTCGAAAGGGTCATGGACCCCAATTGTCTTCATCCACATACAAGACCAAAGGGACATGATTAGAAAGACCCCTTTGGTTTGCCAACTGAATGCTATTTGGCCACACCTCACACCAAGATGGAGAAAGCAGAAACTTATCCAGACGGCTCATAGAATACCCATCTCCACGATACCAAGTAAAAAGTCTCCCACAAATCGGCAGATCAATGAAAGAGCCATATTCTATCAATTTATTAAAAATGTCTGAGTCATGTCGATGAAACACCGTACCGCGCCCCCTCATCTCTTCTGTAGAACGAATAGAATTGAAATCGCCACACAAACAAAGACTAACATCTCCAATATTTACTGCAAAATGCAATAACTGATCCCAAAGAACTTGTTTCAACGTCGTATCACAAGGAGCATAAACATTTGCAACGACGAACTCTTGGTTAGTTTGTAAAACACGGCCTCTTATTATCAATACATGAGGGAACCTAGTTGTCGACCACACATGAACCCTATTGCAATCCCAAACCGTCAATAGCCCCCCTGAAGCACCATTAGAAGATTGAAAAGAGTACCCCATCGAAAAGTTACCCCACATAGCCTTCACTGACACGTCATCTACCATACACAATTTTGTCTCTTGTAAACACAAAACAAAAGGATTTTTATCAATCACCAACCTCTTCACTTCATTTCTCTTCTCAAAACCTCCTAACCCCCTAACATTATAAGAAATAATCTTTCTCTTTTTAACGGTTTCTCAATCCTCCCCATGTATGCTCAAATATATCAAAATACGCTATCAAATATATCAAAATACGCTATCAAAAGCATGGGCGGTTCTAAGGCCCGGCGACCTCAGGCACTCGCCCGGGCTCTGGGCCAAATTTATTTTTTGCAATTTTTTATGTAAATCCCTATGAATTTCTTATATAAACCCCTATAAATTGGGCAATTTCTTTAGATTTTTTGATTATTTGCTTGCAATTTCTTATGTAAACCCTTATAAGTGTGTTGTAAATTTTTTTCACCCAGACTTTACAATAATCCTAGCTCCACTACTGAAGTGTGATTCTAATAATGCATTTTGACATAAAAAAAAATAAAAAATACTCCCTCCTTCCTAAATTGTATGTCGCTTTAGAGAAAAAAATTTGTCTCAAATTATATGTCGTTTTACAATACTAATGCAACATTAATGTTACTTTTCCTATTATAACCTTAACTATTTATTACTCTCTATTCTTTCAATTCTTTCATTTATATTTTCCATATTATTTATTAAGGACAATTTTGTAAAACAACTCATAAATATCTCTTTTTCACACAATATTAATTACATTTCTTAATATATGTGAAATGCCTAAAACGTCATACAATTTGGGACGGATGGAGTACTAGTATCACATTCCAGGAAGCCACTGCGTTTATGGGGAAAGATTGAGAAATAACTTTATATTAATCATCATCACATATTCTCATATCATAGCACATACACATCACCAAATATACATCATATTAATTCAACAAGGAGAATTCAACTATCCCATAATAAGAATTAGTCAAACACGAGCAAAATATCAGTTGAACAATAACATCAAATACCACATATTTATAAGTAAATTGGATTAATCAAACACTTTAGTAATATTTGTAATTCATCTTTTTTCCTCACACTCCCCTGTATTTGTTAATTAAATTAAGGGAAATATTAACGAATACTACTCGTTAACAACTTTAAATAGTAATTTATTTTTGAAAATTTATGTATCACTACATTAAAAATTGAAATATTTAATTTTTTATAGAATAATTTTTTGTTTTAAAACCCTTCAAATGTCTCAAAGCAATCGTTAACAAACCCCTTAAATTATTTATCCACTCAAAGAACTGTAACGTACACAACAGGCCGAATAAGTTGTGGAAAATACAATTTTGTCAATTATCACATGTATCCTCTTATAAAAAAAAACATGGTATTTTTCATGAAAAAATATAGTCGTGGTCTCGTGAAGCACGAGGTTGACGAGCAGGATTGTTTATATCTTGATGGGTTCTATCTGACATGCACTTATTGTGGAAATAAATGTGGTAGTTTTAGAAGAAACATAGGTCCCTTTATTTTATGATGATATATTTAAAAAAAAAATACAAAATTTGTGTTTATTTTCTAGGGGTAAAATTCTGTGTTTATTTACTTGTCAACAAGGGAAATGAATAATTGTTAATAATTTGTGGGAAATAATAGAAATGTCAAAAACTTGTGTCCGTCAAAAACTTGTGTTCGAACTTAACTCAATTAGTATAAATATTGTGTTATATATACAAGAACCGGATGTTAAACTCTAGATATTTTACTTATTCTTTTTAAGAGGTGAGTTTTTAATCATGAAGCTACTTGACAAAAAAAATCAAAAACTTTATTTTCCTCATCCTTAATTACCATTTTATTTTATCTCCATCAAGATTGTTCACTTCAAAAAGTCTTAAATCTTCTTATTAAAAACTAAAAACAAACTTAAAACGAACACATATTTTAAAAAATGAAAGTAGAAAATATTTTTGCAACGTAAATGAGCTCTAAATAATTTGATTGAGGTCACAAGATATCGTTTTTTATAAATTAAAGAATAATCCATCTCCGCATATTTCTCGTTGTTGAGTTCAATCTTTATTGTTGATCAAGTGATTGAACTTAAGTGATTAATGACCTTCCCCTACGATGAACCATTTAGGAGAATCCAAGTTCAATTTCTTGTGGAAACAATTTTTGGCCATACTTTACATACTTTTTATCGAACTTTTGTTTACTAGAGCCTCATTCTCCTAAGAATCGAAGGGTTAAAACACAAAAAATTCAATGTATATAATTCTCGTGACATCCGATTAGAGAAAGTTTAAGTAACCCATAATTCTTTTATGACATGGTTGTTGGGTCTAGAATACAAAAGTATACCCTCTGATCATTATTTTAAGCAAAAAAATCACTTTTTAGATTTTACTGACCATATATGTCAGTTGTTTAATATATCTCAAAAGATCTAAAAAGTAATTTTTTGCTTATAATAGTGATCAAATGATTTAGTATAAATTATTAGATAATGATAATATGTTCCTTTAAAACATGTGTTAAAGATTATTCAAATAGAAAATATTTAGGGATAAACATTAATTTTTAACTTTTTCAAAAATAAATTGAACAATTTCCAAAACAAAATTTAAGATTGAATTCTTTAACACACACCCTTATCATATCCCTCACTTATTTACTCCCTCCGTCCCTTAATATAACCCCCCTTTTGTTTATTTTTTTGTCCCTAAATATAACCCCCTTTTCAAATTACAACACACATTAATTTTTTTTTTCCATATATACCCTTATTTAATACTACTACTAATTCTAAAATTACAATAAATTGACTTTTCACATTATCTCTTTAATGAGGGTAATTTTGTAAAATTGTACTATAAAACAGACACATTAACTACACCAACAACATTTCTTAAGAAATGTGAAAAAAGCAATAGGTGGCTATATTAAGGGACGGAGGCAGTATTTTCTTCATTAAATTTTAGGGGTTGCAAATTAATTATCTTGAAATGTGTGAATAACCGTAACAATCTTAAAGGTGAATAAATATAAAACTCGTGGTTTGAACATTAATCATCTCTTTACATACTACTCCCTCCGTTCCTTTTTAAGTGTCTTTTTATAAAATTTCCATCAAAATAGCAAAGTGTATTTTTTCACGTTTTCTTTCAATTATACCCTCCTTTTAATTCAACAATAAATTCATATTTTTTTGCACACACTTTATCTTTCCAATAAATTTAATATGTTATCTTTTTCTCGTAACAAACAGTTGTTAGTTATTATCTTTTTCTCCAACAAATTCCTATTTTTTTACGCGCTCTCTCTCCCAAAATAAACAATTGTCAATTTTTTAAATATTCTGCACATCTTTTAAATTATTATAAGTCAATATAAAAATTATTCCAACTTCACATTAATCAAAAACTAAGAAAAACTTTACTTCCTTCCAACTCCTTTAATCAAAGTTAAGACTTCAACTATGGCTTCAACCAATGCTAGATTCGCATTGTGCGACATTTTATTTATAGAATTTTTAAATTTATAGAATTGTTATTTATCTTATTTATAGAATTTTAACTCTTCTTTGAACCATTGTTTGTAACAAAATTTTGTTTAAATTTGAAGATAATAAGAAACAAACTTTGTTTAAAAAAAACAAACAAACTTTGTTTAAAAAAAACAAACTTTAGCTTTCCAAATAGATAACATTAATTAGATTTATTGAAAAAGTTAAGAGTAATTAAAAAAGGGTATAATTGACAAATCATACCCTAAAAATACAAAAAGGACAGTTAAATAGGAACGAAAAATACACGCTAAAAAGACACTTAAAAAGGAACGGAGGGAGTATATTTCATCAAATAGTTTTTTTTAAATGTATTTACCATTATCATAAATTAATAAAATATAATAGTAATATTACATTAAAATAAAAAAGGAAAATGTTACATGAACACCATTTTATTCATACACCCTATTATACACCCCATGCATTAGGGATATTTTGGTAAATACATTTTACAAGCATACTTTCTCTTTCATCTTCTCTCCCTCTTCCTTGCCACATGTCAAAATTTTATATGGGTGTATGTTTTGTATTGCCACATGGGGGTGGAACATGCATCATAACTCAATAAAAAATGGATAAGAAAGAGCGATAGTTAAGGTTTGACGCAAACGGTGTTTCAAGTTTCAACGGACACACGTATTCCCCACTTATATTTGTCCATGTCTGAATTGATAACGTGACCCACATTATCTTCAACCACAGCTTTCATAGATATTTCTCTTGCATAAATCATCACCAAGATCATAGATAAATAATTGAACAACGCTGTTCATATCTTGCATAAAAACTATGGATTCAGAATCTCACAAAAACACAGGGAGCCATGGTGAAGAGAAGAAGATTTCAACCAGCGAGCTTATGGCGAGCGCAAAAATTGTAGCAGAGGCAGCACATTCAGGTTTCGGGAAAGGATCTGCTGATCAAAAGCCGATGGACAAGGCGAAGGTGGCGGAGGCAGCAGGAGATCTTCTTGATGCAGTTGGTCAATATGCTAAATTGGATGATCAGAAAGGGTTAGGACAGTACGTTGATAAGGCTGCTGATTATCTGCATGGTTATCATCACAAAGGTCATGATACTGCTCCACCTTCTTCTAAGCCGGATCATCACAAAGGTGATGATGCGGATAAGTCTGAAGGTGGAGCAGGTGGACATCATGGGCTAGGTGATGGTCTTGCTAAGGTTGCTGGAGGCTTCTTTAAATGATAATTCACTCATTTCATGTTAGCATCTTTATTCATTAATAACTTAACTTGTGCCCCTGTTTGTTTAGGTTGTTGTTCCTATATATTATTCAATCCTGTTTCTTTTATCTTATTCAATTTATTGTCTATTTGTTAGTGTGAAATTTGTTTCCATTTCCTGTTTGCTAACAAAACAATGTGAACAACTTCATCAGACATTGCTCCTAGCTAGTTTGGTGTATGTGATGACAAATTCTTGATAGTAACTTCACTTGTTAAAGTCTAAATTTGGGTTTCGAATTCAAAACAAAATCCCCAATTCACTGCAATAAAAATGAAAAAGATTGTGGAAAATGAAAATTGATTTACCTCAGCAATAAGAAATTCAAGAACATGGAGGGTTTTTATTTTATTTGAATACCATAAAGTGTTTCTCAGCAGAACCTAAAAGAAACAGAGATAGAAAGAATCAACTAAAGGAATTAAGAAAGCAATATTGTTGAGGTGTAGTCTCTTTTTACCAATCATAGACATTTTCTCCCTGAAATTTAATTCCCTCTCATCTTTGTTGAGGTGAAAAACTAAAAACAAGTTCATTAATTTTGCATCATTGGATGATGGGGCTGTTCAAAATCGACGGACATGATTCACCTCGCGAATCAAGCGAAAAATTCTACCATTTGGATGTTTTCCATATGATGATGGCATAAAGATCATTTGGGAGTAACTCACAATTCGTGTTTCTAAGCGATACAAGTATGGGTTTGCGGTATATGACATGAGAAGAATTCGATCCGTGCATAGAGTTTCGATACACGTCGTTCTTTAGTACTAGCATTTCCTAATTAAGTATAATAAACTATTTTAGTATTGCAAAAAAGTAGAAAACTTATAGTAGTCTGCTTCAACAAATTAGTGCCCATTTCTTAAAATATTTTTTTATATTCACTTTTTTCTTTTTTATTGATGTTATTTTGCAAGAGACCTTCTTTTTCTTCAAGCTTCAAAGAGGTTTTTCTGCAAAATTTATTTGCTACACTAGAGGTTTTTTTTTTGTTTTATTACACTTTTATTAAAAAAATAAGAATTGATGATCTAGACATGTCACATCAGCATCAAAATTGTCATGTAAACGCTTTTAACTAAGTTGAATGAAAAACAATAATAATTCAAACATTGTATGAGTTAAATGAGCAATTTGGTAAGGTAAATGACTAATTTGATACAAGTGTAAACTCTAAAGGACACATAATGCATTGTACGTACCGTAAGGTCTCAAATTCAAACTTGGATGAAGGCATGTGTCCAACTTAACAATTTCTGCATTGTCAGTTGAGTTAGACTTTACGAAAATTGAAAACATGTGGTGGAAGGGATTTGGAGATAATGCAGTTACTACGTGGACCCAATAGTTATTCTGCACACTCCGATCTAAAGTGAACCGTCAAGATCTGACACTTTCTAAAATTGTTGAAATCCGTGCTATGAATTTGAAACCGTCAGATCATAGATTGATGGTCAAGATTTGATACCACCGCAAACCGTGTGAATTTGCTGCAGCAGCAAATCCAAGTCCTTGGTGGGAGACATCTTCTTTAGATGCCAATATCACTTTAACTCATTCTGCTTTGAGTCTTTGATTAATATGTCGCTACACTGTTCTTTTTTCTATCTTTAAAGTTTAAAATAAATCCTAGAATATAATATTGAAGGCGCAAATTGGTATGCAAATCATCCTTACCTGTTGGGGATAAATTGAAAACCTGTAGTGGGAGACATCTTTAGATGGCAATATCACTTTAATTAATTCTGCTTTTGAGTCTTTGATTAATATGTCGCTATACTTTTCTTTTTTCTTTCTTTAAAGTTTAAAATTAAATCCCAGAATATAATATTGAAGGCGCAAATTGGTATGCAAAGAAAGTTTCTTTGGATATGGACTGATTAACAGCTAAATAATAATAATAATAATAATAATGGGAGATTTAGAATTTAAGTGTTTGCAAAATAATAATATATTGAAGGTGTGCCGGTTGACTTTTTGGGTTCCTTTGTTGGATCATATTAAGGGGAGATTATCAGCAGAAATATATTTTTACGTGGTCAATTGATTCTTCTGAAATTCGTTATGTCATCTACTTTGGTCTATTTCTTTCCTTCTTCAAGACTTCCACATTGCCACTTCTTTCATTTAATCTATTTTAATATTTTTTGTTGTTGTTGTTGCAGTGTTTTGCTTTATAACGTTGTTTTGCATGTTGATATAGTAGATAAGTGAAAATGTCATTTAGATCCTATTAAAGGCTATACAGTTAGTAGCACATCATTATTAACTAATGTTGATACGTATGCTCATTCATTTTTTTCGGATATTATTTGACATAAAGAAACTCTTTTAAAGGTCTCTTTATTTGTTTGCCTCTTCTCTGCAATCGTATCATACGTATTGTCAATTTATTTTTACGAGGCATTCTTCAACAAGATTCTCATTTTTTTGTGAGAAGTATTGGCCTTGATGAAAAGGCAGAACATGTTTTTGGGTTGCAATTACTTCGTCAATATTTAGCATCTTCTTCGAAATTGGATTTGTATCTTATTAGTAGACCCGTTCCGCTTATCGTGCCACTTTATTCTGTTTGGTCAGATGGGTGGATCTTCAAAATCTCTTTGGTCTTTATTACATATAATTTAGTTTTCGTGTGTTTGAGTGATTTGAAAAGAAGGAAATAATATAATTTTTAATCACTAGAAAGAATCATTACAATATCCGTTGAACAAAATTAAACTCCTCTCTTTACGATGGTTGAAGACAAAAACCGCTACTTTTTGCTTTTGATTATTTAATTGGCGGCTTAATCTCTTATAATGTTTAGACAATGACATGTATATTTTCAATTTCGTTTTGCTTACTTGGTTTGATATATATCTGATTGTTAAAGTCTTTGTGTTATGTTTGACACTCCATGTGTTGGATGAAATGTTTTGTTTTTGGTAATCTATTTCGTTTTGGTTTGTTAAAAAAATGTTTTGCAAAGTGATGTGGCCAGTTGGGAGTAAAAAGTAGGAATTACTCGATGCTAGTTTGTTATTTAAAAATTACATTTGGAAGATAATAATGTAGTATGGCATGACTAACTAATGTTTCCTTTTGTACTTCAACAACATAAAAAACCAACTAATGTTTAAATGTAGACCATTAGTCATGTTTTTTATTTTTTTATTTTTGTGGTTTAAGAGACTCGAGATATTGTTTTTTTGGTGAACACGGATATCCTAGAGTTTTATCGAGTAAAACACCTTGTTGAGTATGACACCATATTGTTGCGTGTCATTATCTCTTTTGTTTTAGTTGGGACCATGTTGGATTTTGGCTTAACAGAAGGTTAAGTAATTTGTCTTTTAAGAGAATTGATTTTCCTCTTGAAAAATCTACTTCATACCCCACAGTCCACGCCAGTATTATACACTCCAACAATTTGTCTACAACGTACCTACATTTTTGTCCACAAATTTTTATAAAACAATTTCTTTCTGCTACTTAAAAATTATCAAAATAGACGGTAAGTACTAACAAATATTCAGAACAAAATTGATTATTCTGAACATTTCAGTTTCCGTATTTGAAAATATTGTAATAATGTTATATTTCATATTTATATTATCTCAAAATAGTTAGTTTTTTTTAGGGGAAAAATAGTTAGTTATATTTTTGTCTTTATAAAATTATGAAGTTTGTTTTTATCACTATATTACCTACACAAAATTAAGTCTCTTCAAACATTTGTGTTTAACATTTTTTTATAGAGTTTTGTAAGAAGACATCTTAAAAGGTATTTTTTAACATTATTTAATAGACATTTGTTAAAAAAAACCAACTAATTTTTATAAAAGTGCCTTTTAATAAGTTTATAACTAAAAAAATGAGTAATCATACCTTAAGGTATAGATTGCTAAAAAACGCCTTCACGACTTCCGGCAAAACCTTTTTTATATTACTACTTCTATAAAAATATGATTACTGAGTTTAGTCTTACTGTAAATACGATTAAATAGGAGTCTACATCGTGTGTTCCATGATATATTTTTTATATATATCAAGAAATGAGTGATAGTTAAAGGAACACGGTTTGCCGACAAACAGTGTTACAACGAACACGTATTCCCCACTGTAGCATTATTTATGTCAGAACAGATAAGGTAGACCCACATTAAAATCTTCGACCACAATATTCATAGATATTTTACTTCCAAACAAATCACCACTGAGATTATAAATAATTGAATAACCCTATTCAAGGCTTGCATAACCAATCAAATCATCAACATTACTCAAAAAACAATGGCAGCAAGTGGAGAAGAGAAGAAGATTTCAACAAGTGAGCTTATGGCAAGTGCAAAGGTGGTAGCAGAAGCAGCACAGTCAGGTTTTGGGAAAGATTTAGACAAAGACAAGACAGCAGAAGCTGCAGGTGATCTTCTAGATGCAGTTGGTCAGTATGCTAAATTGGATGATCAGAAAGGTGCAGGATCATACGTTGATAAAGCTGCTGATTATCTGCATAAGTATGAGAACACTACTACTGGTACTCCACCAGCTTCTAAACCTGCAGATCAGCCCAAAACTGATGAAGCTGCTAAGCCTGAAGGTGAAGGATCAGGTGGACTTGGTGGACTAGGTGGTGATTTTGGTAAGGTTGCTGGAGGCTTCTTTAAATGATCAAAATTAATTAACTGATTTGGCTTTAGCCTGCATATTCTTGTGTTGATTAATAAGGACACTTTATTTAACGTCCCTTTCATTATTGTTATGTTGGTATCTTATCATATAATTTATATAGGATAGGATATAGTATTGTGTGATATTGGATCAAATGTGTAAGGTATGGTAGCAGAGTTTGTTCTACTCTCTACTTTATTATTGTTTGAACCAAGATCTGCCTATGTAGTTTGTTTATGTTTTTCCTAATTCTGTTGCACATATATATTAAGAAAATAGGGGTGTTCAATCCTGTTTCCTTTCTAGTACTTTGTTCTCTTTTGGCTTCTTGATTTTTGTTCCTAGTTTTATGAAATGTCGTTCTAGTATCAATTATCAATTATCATGTTGACTAATGGCCGGTTCCTCCTATTTGGAAGTTGTAAACCTGGAATTGAGAGAGAGAGATAAGTTTGTGTTAATTTATGTTCCTCGTTTACTTCTGTAAACATTTTCTATTGTATGTTTGGTATTACGGCTAGATCAAAATGTCGACAATGACCAACATTAGTGTTGTCGAAACTACAAAGAGCTTTTGAAAAATCACGATGTGTCGCTGTGATTCCGACATACTTATCCTAATATTAAACATAGACTATTTCTATTTAAAAGTTGTTTTGTCTTGTGTTGTTATGTCCAGTACACACCTTTTAGGCTTAAATGCATTTTTAGTACCTTTATTTTTATTTTTATGAAGTTTTGACATCCCTATTTTCAAATTCAGCTTTTTGGTCCCCCGCTTTCAAATTTTTATGTCTTTTATCGTCGGTATGTCCCAAGAACCTAGAAAATTGACCTTTAGTGACAATAAATTTTCGGAGGTAAAATTGTTTTACTGTAGGTATAGCGCAAAGTACCTAGAAACTTGCCTTTTATTGATAGTAAATTTTCATAAAACTTATGGATTTGTTAGTTCTGATTAAAATCTATACCTACGACTAAAATATGTGGGTAAGACCAAAAGTTTTGTCACGCGACTAAAATCCATATCCCAAGTACCTATACTCAAGATTTGTAAGTCCTGATAAAAATCTATACGTAGGACTAAAATCCGTAGGTAAGACCAAAAGTTTTGTCACGCGAGTAAAATCTGTCACTATAAACTATCCGTCACTATAAACTATAGTGACGACAATTAATCTGTAGGTATGTACTTAGGGCTATACCTACGGTAAAAGGACGTTTACCTACCAAAATTTATTGTCGCCAAAAGTCAAGTTTTTTGTGGTGGGGATGGGAGTTCAAAAGTTAGAAAAAGTGAAGGGGACCAAAAAGCTAAATTATAAAATCAGGGGTACCAAAAACGCAAGTCATTTATCTTTCTAAACGACAACCACATTTGACCCTTTGGGTTTGTTTGAGAGTTCAAAGAGGAAGGCAAGAAAAGAGATTAATGAGAGAAATCTTTCATCTTATTTGAGAGAGAATTTTTGTAGAGAATAAGAAGAGAAACTAATACATCTCATCTATAAATATTATTAAATAAGACAAAAGAAAGATTTAAAAGCGCTTGAGGGGACTAGAATAATCAAGGGAACTCAACATTTTCCTCGTTAAAAACTTGTTAGGAAAAGCCAGAAGGATAAACCTCACAAAGGAAAATAAGAAGAGAGCAAACAACAGAGTAAATAAAGAAGGAAAATAAAACTCTTACAAAGAGAAACATCAACAAAATCTGAATTTAGTAAATCTTAATATATTCCAATTTAAAAAATCTAAAATGAAAAACAAAGTAGAATCCATCCCCAAACATTTCATTCTGATGAAGGCCAAAAGAAGCAATTTTATCTGCACACGGCTTTCCCTCTAAAAATTTGAGAAATGTAAAACTGCATTTTTTTTTTTTAACTCCATACTGTTTAATCATTTATTCATTAGGTGCCACAAAACATTTACTAGGTTTTTTAGAGAATTTTAGTGGGTTTCTATTAGTTTGCGGGGAAACAATTTGTAATGTATTGATTAATATCATTATGGGTTTTGTGTTTCCCTACCAAACAACTCTGTGTCATAGTCTTTTCGACATATATAAATCAACGGATTGACCCAATTAGAAGACATTTTATGGATATTATATAGGTATGAAGAGCAACACATTGAAGAGATGAAGTCTAGACAACTTGGAGAAATTTTGTCCCAAGTACCATTCACATGTCAAAGGTAAAAAAAACTATGAAGAGTGGAGAAATCAAGGGAAAACATATTGGTGCACATGCCTCACGCGTGAGGATGTTGCATGACGCAAACCATGAATTGCAGATCAAGGGAAATTTGTATTGACGTGTGTGATGCACACATTGAACTCGTAGCACATGCCAACGCTAGATTAAGTGGCACACTCGACGCACATAAGGCCATGCACGGTGCATGATCGTAATTTAGGTTTATATAAGTGCAGACTTAACTAGAAACGAGGGTTCCCAATCTTAAAGATGCAGAGGTTTATAGTGCGATTCCAATGACCTAAAGTGGCAATTTTCAACCCTCGACGACAATATTGAAAACTTGCATCACTCTATTTGCATGTGTAACTCTTTAACCTTTTGATTATGTCTTTTGTTACTAGGAGTAACTAAACTCATTAGACTAGGATTGAATGATGAACTTCTATGGTATTGTTCAAACTATGTAATCTATGATGTCCTTTATTAATGCAATCTGGCTATATTTATTTATTATACATCATGCTTAATGCTTTTTATAGCCTAATAAACCCTAGCTTTTATGACTTGATCTACTATAATTTTCTCTAATTAAGTTATCTACACATAGAATTAATTAGTATGGCTGATAGTTTAACGGTCGATAAAACTTTTGATAAAATTAGTTTCACTTAAGATATTAGTGTTCTAATTTAGATAAACAGGAATTTGGGCCTTAAATTGGTCTTGGTCTAATTTGTTAAACTAAATATAGAAATGAAATTGTCTTTGTTTAGAAACTAATATTATTACCAAACAAGAAGAATACGTAGAAAACAACAACTTATTACTTTTGATTTAGGTTTATTTACTTTTCTTTGCAAACCAACTCTTATGCAAACTCTCCAATATTACTTTTAAAAATAAATATTGGTTAATTGCCTAAATAAAAATCATCACGTTGTTTTTTTTTGTTTGTTGTAAAAAACAACTTGACAATTTTTTTTAACATTATTGCTAGACAACTTATTTGATCCACTTGCCGAATAAATCCATCAATACATATTGTATGAAATATGAGGGAAGAAATCAAAAAACAATACCGTACTAATTAATGTGAATACTAAGAAATAAAGGAGTGATCGATAAAGGATCACGGTTTACCGACATAAAAAGCAAATAGTGTTTAAAGACACGTATTTGTTTGAATCGATAGGGCAGACCCACATTAACTTCAACCACAATTTTCTCTAACAAAAAATCACCCCCTAAGATTATAAATAACCGAACACCCTTGTTCAAGTCTTACACTTGCAAAACCTATTCATCATTCATTACTTAAAAACAACAAAGAAACAATGGCAGGAACAGGAGAACCAAATAAGTTTCTACCAAGTGAGGTTTTGGGGAGTGCAAAGGTGGCAGCAGAATCAGCACAGACAACTGTGGGGAAACAATCTGAGAAGGTGGGAACAGCTGCAGGGGAGGCTAAGAAGACTGTAGTTGAGCACGTTGACAGGGCTGCTGATCATGTTCATTCCAAACCAGAAGAGCCTCCTAAATCCGAAGAAGGTGGTGTGCTTGATGGTGTTAAAAAGGCTGTTGGAGGCTTATTCAAATGAAAAGATATATTACTGATTTCTATTTATCATCTTGATTTATTAATAAGGACTCTAAACTTGTCATGCTTTTTAAGTATTAAACGATGCATGCGTATATCTTATCATGTAACCTATAGGAATATAGGATTTACTCCCTCCCTATTTATTATATATATCATTTTGTTACTTTCACATGTACTAAAAAATGTATTTAACTTGCTAATAGTGAATTGGTTCCGGTGGTAAGACACTTAAACCCCTGAAATATATGGCTAGATGTTCGATTTCTGACTATGTGTAAGGAAAAAATTTGTTTGAGAGTGGAGAACCCACCTTATATGCTCCACAAGCTTTCTGATGGAGATTAATCATTACATGTACTTGCAGTGAGTGCAATAATCGAATCTAGAATTTAGATTGTTTATGTGATATACCTTAGGAATTATCACAAGAGAGGTATTTATAGTCCTTTGTGGGTTTGTTTCAGCGTGACTTAAGCCTCAAGTAAAATGGGTTTTAAGTCTTTTTACCCGTTTTGAGGTGCTTCTAGAAGCTGGTTAAGGCGACCCCTCTGGAAGGACATGCCTAATCCTCGTGAGCCTTTTCGGAGAGCGCCCAAGTCTTTCTAGAGGGTGTCCAAGCTTTTTTAGAGGGTTTTCATGCCCTTAAGAATATATTGACGATCCACTACTAAACAACGGCGATTAGAACTTCATAAAAAATAATGGGGAGAGTGCTTGGACAACTTAGTACAAAAAAAGAGGGGTCTATCTGCTTGAAAAAATGGGGAGAGTGAATAAAATACGGAGAGAGTGCTTGATAAAAAAGGGAGTACTAAGTTACCAAACATATTTTATTCCTACATCTGCTGCCTATATTTTAAAATTATATATCTCTATTTTCTTACACTCAACCCTCAATTTTATCTTTGTCACATCTCTAATCTTCAATATTTGTTTTTTTTTCTCTCCTAATGTGCATATACTTATATGGCATACGTTCCCCAAACATTTCACTAAATCTTATTCAATTATAAGCTACTCCTCTAGCTTATTCGACAACAATTGATATATTTGTAAAAAAAAATGTTCTAAAGATATTTTTAAGATGTTAATTATTCATTTCAATTATACTTTCTAATAAATATTATATACCACTTGTTTTTTTTGAAAGGGTTATATACCACTTTTATTTCAATATATTTTCCTTTATATTTATGATTGATAATATATCAATATTTAATAAGAATAATTTTATAAAAGTACCTCTCAAAAAAAGGAGTGGTAGTTAAAGGATCATCACGGTTTTGCCGACATAAGAAGTAAACAGTATTTCAAAGGACACGTATTCTCTACTATAATATTTAGGGTAGACCCACGTTAAAATCTCCAACCACACAATTTTCATAGATATTTTCCTCAAAAAAAAAAAAATCATTAGATATTTTCTCTTGCAAAAACCACCCCTAAGATTATATAAATAATTGAACAACCCTGTTTAAGTCTTACACTTGCAGAACCTATCATTCATTACTTAAAAAAATACAACAAAAAAACGATGGCAGGAACAGGAGAACCAAATAAGTTTCTACCAAGTGAGCTTTTGGGAAGTGCAAAAGTGGCAGCAGAATCTGCACAAACAACTGTAGTGAAACAAGGTGAGAAGGTTGCAACTGCTGCAGAGGGTGTTAAGAAGACTGTAGTAGAGCAAATTGACAGGGCTGCTGATTATGTTCATTCCAAACCTGTGGAGCCTGCCAAAACCGAAGAAGCAGGTCTTGATGGTGTTAAAAAGACTGTTGGAGGCTTATTCAAATGAAATATTATCTTCATTGATTAATAAGGACATTAAATTTGCCATCCCTTTAAGTATTGATTGTTGTATATCTTATCATGTAACTTATATAGGATAGGATATACTAAGTTACAATTGTCTGATTGTGGATCAAATATGTAAGTTTCCACTTTACTGTTTGAACCAACATACTGCCTCTGTTTAAGTTTTTAATCCTTATTTTGTTGCATATATTTCATGGGAAAATGTTTTGTGGATACCCGTATATTTATGTTTTTATTTCTAATTTTGTTGCATATACTTCATTGGAAAATGATTTGTGGTGACCTATCTATTAAGGCCCATCTATTAAACATTTTGGGAGAAAATAATGAAATTAGAAAACATATGATAGATGTGATAAGTTGATATGATATGACTAAAGATAGAAAAAGAAAAGTTGTTGAATAAATGTTGAAGAGTTAACAATGTCTAAATATCATTGTTGATATATTTAATTGTATTTTCTTTCTCATTATGTAGGAGGTAGGACGATTTCTATGAAATAGGAGGCTCGGATCTCTATTTAAAATAGATCTCTCGGTAAAATTAAAATGTAACTTCTTTTTTATAGCTAAGCTTCATTAAAAATTCTGAATCTGAAGAAATTCTAAACATGAAAGGAAATAAAAAAAAAATTAAGTGAAAGAGATGCGAAATTTACCTAATAGTGTCGTTTGAAATTGTCACTCCTTTGTTGTGGGAAAGGAGAAAATGAATGAGTTATGCAAAAAAGAAATGATTTAGGTAATTCTTTCAATAAAATAACTTTTTAAATTGACTGATTAAGTGATTATACAAATTGGGAAGTGGTTTGATAATACCAAATTTTTGTCTAGAAAAGATAATTAGAGTATAGAAAAATCTCAAACGTGTATTGAAGAAAGAAAATAAAGTAACATATATTTTTTATTTAAATAGGAGGTGGATATTAAACTTAAATTTATTTTTTGAGAGCCATAGCATTTGGTGGTTCGGTTCGGTTGAGCACTTTGCACTCCCAAAGTCCGGCCCTGATAGGAGGAGGGTAGAATATTTCGTCTGTTGGAGAAGCTACTCCCCTCGCCCTACAACAATGATCTATTTGAAGAAGAAGAAGAAAAAAGTGTCTAAACTATGATCAATTTACTATATTCCAATTAAGTTAGTACCGATAACCACCGCATATCATTTGCACCACCATAATAAATGAAAATAACAAAACGGCACCTTTGATCGAATAGACCAAATCCAAAATAACAATCAATAGAGTAAAGAGCAACGGCCTTGTTAAAAACCTTTTTTAAAAAATTCAATGGGACAAAATCAAGGTGAAGAGAAAAAGAATACAATGCAAAACAACGTAAATAACAAATCTCATGACCAACAAAATCTAAATTAAAAAAGGCCAAATTTATTGAAGAGTGTTATATGGTCTAGATTTGACATAGGTTAGACCATAGACATCATAAAAATCAAATTAGTCTGCTAAAATTAACATCCAACTTTAAAAGGAGTACATATCAAAGTCTCAAGCTAACACTTTCAAACCAACTAAATGGGTTAGGTTCTTAATGTTCTATCTCATAACAATCTTTAATTTCTTCGTGACAAAATTTATGCACAAAATTAAATAGGGGTTTTATGATTTTTTTTTCCTCGAAATTTCTCTCGTTAATTTACTTTTTTTTAGGATAAAAAATAGTCGTTTTTTTTAGGAAATAAAAAATAGTTGTTAGGTGTACTAACTAATGTGTTTTTTTGTCAAATAATTTGTTAACTACAAATTCACCTCTTAAGATGAATATTTGAAATGTCTGATTTAAACCCTAACTCGTACATATATTATGAAATGATTCTATAGCTGAGTTAAACTCAATGTAACAACTAATTTGATCATTATTAAGAAATAATAATGTGATTGTCTCATAAATCCTAACTTAACTGGTAAAAATGTTGAAATTGTTAAGTCGGACATTATGACCGGAATTCAAATTCTAGTACCTCCATTTTATGTGTAAGTTTATAATGGTTTTATCATCTCTTCTATTTAAAAGAAATAATAATAGTCGTCCTTGGAAAAAAATAAAAAAAAATAATGAGTGGTAGTTAAAAGAACAGTGGTGTGCCGACATACGCACACAGTATGTTCCAAAGGCCACGTCTTCGCTACTGTATTATTTACGTATGAGTCGATATCGTACACCACATTATTAAAATCTCTCCAACCACAATTTCCACAGATATTTTATCCTTGCAAGAAATCACCACCTCCCTCGTATTATAAATATGTGTTCAAAGTCTTGAAGAAAGTAAGGTCAATCATCATTCATATATCCATTACTTTTAAACAACAAAAAAACCATGGCATCAACTGGACCTAATAACGATTTTTTGGCAAGTGCAAAGGATGCAGCAGCTTCAGCACAGACAACTGTGGGAAATGCTGCAGCTAATGTTCAGAAGACTGTAGGAGAGTATGCTACCAAGGCTGCTGATTATGTTCAGTCCAAACCAGAGGAGCCAGCCAAACCCGAAGGTGTGGTTGGTGGTGCTAAAAATGCTATTGGAGGTTTATTTAAGAAATGAAATATCACTTATTTCACTTTAGCATCTTGTGATTAATTAATTAATTACTTAATTAATAAGGACACTAAACTTGTCATCCCTTTAAGTATTGTGTATAAGTTAGCACTGTGTATCTTATCATATAATCTATAGGATAGGGTGTACTAAGTTAGCAATGTTTGATAATGGATCCAATATGTAAGGTAAGAGAGCTCTGCTCTTAACTTTACTGATCCTGCCTCTGATTGTTAATGTTTTTCCTAATTCTGTTGCATATTTATTATTCAATTATGTCTCCTTTCTCTTATTTTGTTCTCTTTTGGCTAGGTCAAATTTTGTGCTCTTTCAATATATGTTAGTTGAATTATAAATTACTCCTCCTAAATAAAAAAAGAAAAGGTTTTGCTATCATGTGCAAATTTGTAGATGTTAAGAAGTTTAAATTAGCAATTTTGACTTGAAAATTGTGTTTTTATGTTAAATATATAATTTTTAATCAATAATTGTTGGTTTTCAATGAAAATTACTACTTTTAATTACTTAACATGTGCAATATTACACAAAAAATTACATAGTTATATTAAATGAATGAAACTTTTGATTATCATAAAGTGTATATAGTAATTAGGAGTTATCGCAAGTAAATTATTTCAGTCAATATTTAAATTTGGGTTTCTAAATGTTTTGTTCTTTATTTTTATTTCTTTTTAATTTGGAAAATGTATTGAATTTGCAAAAGCATTATATCGGACTAAAAAATAAGTGATTGCGTCGCTAACCCTTTTTAGATGGTAAAAAAGGCTTTTATTAATTGAAGTTAATTAATCATTTAAGACTAATGATTTAGTTTTGGGTTACCATGTTATCGGTATAAAGTTTTTACCATCGTTTAATAATGATTAATCCATGTTGAAGAATCTGTGGGGCACACAAAATGGGTTCTCTTCTCCCGATTTTTTTTTTCCATATGCAAGAGTCGGAGGTCGAACTCATAATCACTTGTTTAAGATGTCTGAATTCCTTACCACTTGTTAAATTAAAAATTAAAAAGTTAAGTTATTAAGTTAATGATATTATAAATCCTTTTTTTGAAAGATGATATTTTAAATCCTTAACAATAACATGTTATAAAAAAAAAAAAAAGTCATTTGAAACATGAAACGTGGACTTTTGTAAATAAACAAAGAGAAAAATTGGAAGAAAAAATTTAGAGGACCAAAGTTCGAAATAAATACTTATTAATTATGGTCCTTAAGAGTGCCTCGGAGACACTTGTTAACATTTTCCAATTTTTAAAGGATAAAAAATTAATAAAATAATATATTTAGAGGGAAAAAAACCATATTTAACTTTTTTAGTAATAGTGACTATAATCTATTTTAAAAATAGGATAAATAAGTTATTGGTCTCTATAAAATTTTCAAATTTTGCTCTTTCGTCCTTCTAAATTTTTTCATCAAGTTTAAGCCTCTCAAAATACTTGTCACCACTTTTGCTCCTTACTTATAAGTAAACTCATCTGTTTCTTGCAATCCCTTGGTCGCCATCTATCAACTGCAACAATCAAGAAATATAATTAAAACAAAAAGAAAGATACAAAGTCATTTGGGAGACTAAACCAAAACCTCAACCAAAATAACCAAGGAAACTCAAAATATGCCTTGTTAGGAAAACGGGATAAAACTTGTCAAGAAGAAAAGAGTACATATCAAGAATAAAAACAACAAGGAAGAGAACCCTTGACAATGTTCAACATCAACAAAATCTGAATTCAGAAAATTTTAATCGATTACGATTAAAAGAATCTAAAATGCACAACAAAGTAGAATCCATCCAAATCGGATTATTTTGTTGAAGGCAAAATAGAAACAATTTTGTTAGTCCCATTGGTTTCCCCCTCTTTGAAAATATGAGAATTGTAAAAATGCATGTTTTTTTAACTCTATACAATTGTGCGATCTATTTCTTAGATGCCAAAGAACCATACTATAATTTTTGAAAGTCGTAACAATATGAGAGTCAATCTCTAACTAAATCCAACTCTAATTCTTCTTATAAGTTATCTCAATAACATTCATCAACCCATAGAGCTCAGCTTGAAAGGCAATAGTTATATGCAAATTGATTGCAAAGCTACCAAAATAATTAGCAGCTTTATCTCTGAAAATCTCTACACAAGTTGCAGAGCATAGCCATCCTTTAGCATAACCATCAATATTACACTAGATCCAATTATAGATGGGGGATGCCAAAACACCTCCTTGATGCAAGGAGAATTAGGCGCATGAACGTGGAAAAATAAAACTCTTGAAAACACAAATTGATGCATGTCAAAATAAGAATGTGCCTTAGTATGATTCCCATCCAAGGAAGTGTTAAAGTAAGTTAGCAGAAGTTCTCCAATTAACCTTGACACTATCAAATATTTCCTTGTTTCTGCAATTTCAGATGATATTGATCACATTGATAATAACTTTAATGACCACTACTTTACATTGCGGTGGCCAAGATTTACTAAAAACTTCAATCATAGTGTGTATGTTATAGGTGTCCAGTTGTATTGTATATTAGAAATGGAAGTAATCTAGCGCCAAAATTGACCCACAAAATCACAATAAAAAAATTCTTCATACATTCTTCATGCTTGCGACACAAGCTATACATAGAGACCATATTGTAATGTGTGTTTGGATGGAAGGTTTAGGAGGAGAAGAGAGGAGAGGATTTATTTTTCATTTTTAAATTACGAACACTATGGAAAAAAATTAAAATGTTAATAATAACATATTAAGATGATACTATCATATAATACTTCAATCACACTTAATTTATTTTAGAAAAACATGTTATATAGTCTGTAATTTAAAAGAGAAAAGTAAACTCTCCCCCTCCTAAACCCTCAATCCAAATATACTCTTAAATTATTGTTACAAATATTTTTAGCCGGCAACTCATTCAATGACGGTTTATATATAAACATCCTTAAATAGAGTACTAACTAATGTGATTAAAAAATAATGAGTGGTAGTTAAAGGAATAGGGGTGTGCCGACATAAGAAGCAAACAGTACTATATTTGAAAGGCCACGTATTATTTGGTATTATTTATGTATGAGTCGATATGGTAGACCCGTATTAAAATCTCCAACTACAATTTCCGTAGATATTTTCTCTTTACAAAAAAATCAGCCTTCCCTCATATTATAAATAACAGTTCAAGTCTTGAAGAAAGTAAGCTTTCAAAATTCATATATTTATTACTTTTAAACAACAAAAAAACGATGGCTGGACCTAACGATATTTTGGCAAGTGCAAAGGATGCAGCAGCATCAGCACAGAAAAGTGTGGGAAATGCTGCAGCTGGTGCCCAGAAAAGTGTAGGAAATGCTGCAGCTGGTGTTCATAAGACTGTAGGAGACTATGCTACCAAGGCTGCTGATTTTGTAAAACCCAAACCAGATCCTATTGGCAAAACCAAAGGTGCGGTTGATGGTGCTACAAAGTCTGTTGGAGGCTTATTTAAATGAAGAATATCATTGATTTCACTTTGTTTGATTGATAAATAAGGACACTAAACTTGCCATCCCTTTAAGTATTGTGTATAAGTTTCTTTTTAGTATATAAGTTTTTAATTAGTAAGTTTTTTATTGTGTGTATAAGTTAGCACTGTGTATCTTATTGTATAAATCTATAGGATAGGATATACTAAGTTTGATCCAATATGTAAGGGAATAGAGTTCTGTTCTTCACTTTACTGATCCTGCCTCTGTTTTATATTTTTCTTAATTATGTTGCATATATATTATTCAATTCTGTTTCCTTTCTCGTATTTTGTTCTCTTTTGGCTACGTCAAATTTTGTGCTCTTTCATTCATATGTGCGACTTTAGAAATAGTACAGTCAAATATTTTTTACAGTCTAATGATTATAATTGATTGACAATGTAATTTTTTTACGATTTATATAATTACATCCAAGAGGGAGTATGTTCCAATTATATCCCCCAGTTTAATATATGGAAGCAAATAAAAATTGAGAAACATTAACAGAATTGTCTAATTGACACTGTCATATGATTTTTCATAATTTGCATATCTTGAAACTGATTGAGCCTTAGAAAAGAAGAAAAACCAAGTGTATTTTGTATAGTGCAACTATGCATTATGTTCATATACATTTCATAGAACACCGAAACATATAATTACAGAACTTCGTTTAGTTACTAAAACCAAATGACATTATGTACATATATATACTTTATAATTGGTGTTCTTTCTTTCTTAGAAGCAGGAACAAGCCCCTGGAAGCTTTCCAGTTGTTCTAATTATGTTTGCCTTATCTTTTGCTTTCAGCGTTTCATTCTTTCTTCTCTCATCAGACTGTGCTCTTGCTCCTTCTGCAATCTCGTCTATATATTTAATCTTATCTTGATATTTTTTCCATGCTTTCTCCCTTTTCCGCGCATTTTCACTTTGCTGCATTTTTCACAAAGTCACCATACTTTATCAGAGAACTATTAAGAACATGTTTGGATTAGTTTACTTGGACTTATCTATTTGCGTAAACAATTTTTTAGCGAATTTATGACAACAGATTATGACATATTCATAAACTGCTGTCCTAGCTTATATGAAAACAGTTTAATTAACTTATAATTAGGCAATTATATGATTGGCGCTTAATATAGAAAAAGCTTATACGTAAGAAATTATATGATAAACACGTGTGTAAGCGCTTAATTAAAGTGTTTATCCAAACATGGCCTAACTATGAAACACTACATTTCAATTTAAACATTCAAAAATTCAATATGGTGGAGTTGAATAGAAAATGAAAATCTAACCTCATGCTTATTTAGCTTGCGTCTTGCTTTCATCTTCTTCCTCTTTTCCCATGAATCTATTGTCTCTAACAACTTCTCATACCTGACAAAGTGATTATATTTTCATTGCATCCAATGCATGAAGTCATAGATAATAGATGCACAATATTCACAGTGTTAATGAAATATATAATGGCTATGCTTATGTATCTACCTTTCTTTGATCTTTTTGAGTTCTTCCCTTTCCCAAGTATCTGCTTTTGCTTCTGTTTCACTTGGTCTAGTTGATGGTCTGGCAGGGGTTGAAGTCTGCCTGATTGATGGTTGTGGTGGCGGCGGAGGTGGTGGAGGCTGCGGCCATGAGGACGTGGTTGGATCATCAACTAGTGGGAGAATTTTTGGTTTTGGGGTCTCAGGTCGTATATCATCAGTTTCAATAAAATCTTTACCACCAAAACTTGGAGTCCTTTTTGATGTTAGGATATCAGGTTTTTTATCATCATCTCTCTTTGATTTTTCACCAAAACTTGGAATCTTTTTTGGTTTTAGGATATCAGGTTTTTTATCATCATTTCT
This sequence comes from Medicago lupulina, assembly GCA_958299785.1. Lineage (NCBI taxonomy): Eukaryota > Viridiplantae > Streptophyta > Magnoliopsida > Fabales > Fabaceae > Medicago > Medicago lupulina. The sequence continues at coordinate 18,541,371 of OY283142.1, read as the reverse complement.
CTTTGTTTTTTCACCGAAAGTTGGAGTCTTTTTCATTGATGGCGCTGGTGTGAATGAGATGGTCTTTTCCGGCTTTTTTTCTTCTCTAATAGAAGATGTTGTTGGCACCTTGTTTCCTTGTTCATCTGTGATTTTAAATGAGCCTACAAGTTATGCAGATTGAGTTCATCATAATTGTATTTTTGTTAATTTTCTCATTATGCTGCGATTGAGAATAAAGGATAAATAATGTAACAAATTGTGCTTGGATGAGATTATTCAAGTCTCTTTCAGTCCAAGAGGTAGTGAGTCCGAATCTCGCCTTAAGAATACAGGAACGTTAAAAACTTTTAAGGGAGAGCCTTGTCGCACATTATGGTTCTACTCATTTCAGTGGATTAGCGTATGCAGTTACACATAGAGAATACCGGATTAAAAAAAATAAAAATTTACCTGATAATCTTTTGGATGCAGCACCTATTTGGGAAAATGAAGATTTTTTATCATAGGCTTTGCTTCTGGTCTTGGTCAATGAGGTCTCAGGAAACTCCCACATTTTCTGCTCATGTGGAATTTCTGAGACATGTGAACTAATTGCAAATGCTGCAGCAGCTACTGCTGTGGCATGCTCCATTTCTATAAAATCATAATCATGACTCATTTTCCTTGAAAATTGTCTCTGAAACCAATTATGTGCCTTTTTCTTCTCTGTAGAAATTTGTCACATGCAGATATTTGTCAATTAACTAATTACCTCATTCAGTTTTCAGCCAAAAATAAAAACTATAAATTATTGCATGTTAATTTCAACCATCATTCATTTTTTATATTTAATATTTCAATTTTCAATGGCTTTGGTCAATGAGAATATTTGCTATCTTGTGACATTATTTCTTTCCTAATAGTGATAACAAAGTCTGCAAGGGAAAAACAGCACATCACCTTTAAAGGATGAACTTTTCTGTATTGGTATTTTCTGGACCCTACTACCACCAAAATCAGTTGTATTCTCTTCTTCTGCACCAATTAATTTCTCTCTAACAAAAATTTGTTTAGCATATAAAACAGAAGGCTCTTTCTATATCAAGAAGAATTGGCATGTGCATTCATGCAAAATATGAAAGGTATTTATTTACAATAAATGATACATGTGACAATCTTAAATTTCTATAGAGTGAAAAGTAAAAATTACTAACCTTATTTGCTTCAACCAATTCTCCATTCTTAACAGGAAGAATTTTGTGCTTTAATTATGATGAGTGGTAGGTGATTATTTGAAAGAGAAGAAACCAAAGAATTATGAGAACCTTTTTGTAGAGTATAGTCATAGGTTGTTATTGAGGGCAAAGCAAGGTTAGATATACTTTGCATGTGTTGTCTGGTTTGGATTTCAAGTGCCTTGTGGGGGAAGACAAGTATTCTTTTCTTCATGAGAAATTTTTTACCATCAAGTATAGGATCTTATTTTGACTTTGTTGCCCACATTTTTTATAATCAAGTTTTCTCTGATGAAAATTTTAAAAATATCAAATTAAATCAGTTAGGGAAAAAAGGGTGTCAGATTTTTTTATTTAAATTATTTACATTAGCATGTGGAAGTTCCAAAGGGAATAAAGAACTGGTTTTTGAATATTTAATGCTTTTAATCTCTAAAAGGGTAAATATTAAATTATTATGTGTATAAAGAAGGATTGCAGACCCTTTCTGCTCTGTTCTTGAAAAAATCTGATGAAAATGGTTATTAAATTAATATAATTTGTTGCGTTCATATAAATACATGCTTGATTCAAAATCCACACGGGTTGGCTGGTTCCCTAGTTCATAAGATCATGAGTCTTTGGACTCAAAATCCACATAACAATCAACTAATATTAATTCTTTCTTTCAAAAAATCAACTAATATTAATCATTGAATGAAGATACGCTTCATTGAATGAGATCTTTGAACCGTCTTTTTTTTTTTTTTTTCCTTTTTGTAGTAAAGGATGAGATGAGATCTATTTCATGTTTGGATTCACTTTTTAAAAGAGTAAGAAATAATTCTGAAGATTTTAGTTTTTGTATGTTTGACCTTGGAGGTTCCTGACTAGAATTAATTTTGTCTATAAAATTGATTCTAACATGAAACTAAGATTTCCCTTAAAAAAAAAAAAAACATAAAACTAAGGTTAATTATCTATTTGGGGTTGACTTAATGATTGGTTTGAGATCTTAGAGTTTGCTTTTATTAAGGTCTCAGGTTTGATTCTCTCTGATGTCAATTTCGGTGTGTAAGTCCATATAGAGTTTTGCTTTGACTTTAAATAGGACCCCACAAGTGGACGGTGGGATTGACCCCCTCAGATTAGTCGGATCTTGAATCGGATATCGAGTTTAAAAAAAGAAAAAGTTTATAGCTTTCGCCACCAATTGTGACTTTACGCTCAAGTTTATCGTTGAACGCAACTCATGTGAATAAATTATTTTATCTTAAACTTATTTTTAAGTAAAATAAATTCATTTAAAATCAATTTTTAGTGCAGTAGAACCAAAAATTCATAATATTAAAGTTATTACTTATGAGTACATATTTCAGGGCAAAATTTCCTAACCATTTTATAAATAGTAAACCATCATGTACATGAGCATGGCCAATTTAGAAAATTTTAGAAATTAAAACTGCTACTAATTATAGTACAAGTTAAAATTAAAGTATCTATCAATAGCACAATGTTAAGACTCTTAATGTTTTGTTTAAAATCAATTTGACTCTTCGACCGACATATAACTGTTGAGATCGATCATTATATCTAACTAAAATGTAATTAAGAGGTTGACATCTTCCAACAACTATTTCTCATTTGTACAATTCGAAAATCAAACCCCCAACTAAATGGTTAAAATGCCATGTTGGTAAACATTAAATATTGTACTTAAAAAGAAATTTGTTTAGCATTAACAACACCCTTAAACAAATAATCAAAACATGATATAAGCATAATTAAAGCAACATACTATGTCATATATTTCATGGGATCAATTCAAATACACCAACTCCATCTATACATGAATTTCCCTATATCTAAAGAAAAAAATTGATGTTGATCCATATTCTTCTTGTGAGCAACAGCCATAAAATAGATACGTCCTAGACTTTCGGTGGCTCCACATTAATGAAACTCATGGGGTCCTCTTCATCCTCAATTATGCTTTCAACCATCTTCTTTCTCTCTCTCTCTCTCACCATTTCCATGTTTGTTTTCAGATTCTCGTCTCTTTTCTACAAAATTCTGTACCTTTCATAGTTACAGCTGTAGTCCTAATTGCAAGACATGGAAAACCAAATACAAGCATGGAAATGGAAAATGTATTGCCCATACTATTAAAGGCAAAAGATATTACACTAACTCCAATGTTAAACTGATACAAATAACAAAAAAAATAAAAATAAAGAAGGTAAAAAGATTGAACAATAACTAAGGAGTAATCTTTGCCAAAGATTGTCTCTTTCTGTATATAAATGTGATCAAACAAGGAAATAGGTTGGTGACATTGAAGTTTTAGGAGCAGATTAAAGTTACCTTGGTGTATATATATATACTAAGAGTTCAAGACTACTATATATATAGTGAGCTAGGTGGCATGGGAATTTGATTTTCATCATGATTCAGTTGTGAAGTGGATTTGGTCCAGAAGGAACTAGTCTCTTGTCTACACCATACCTTGGATCAATTTCAACCCCATGTGGAAGTGGATGCATGTTCTGGTGGTGTATTCTTTGAAGGTTATAGCACAAAGAACGTGGTTTTCTGTTGGAAAAAGAATTACAATGGTGAAGGTTTCTTGAGGAAGTTGGAGATGGAAGAAACCTAGAGTTTGCTGATGAGGAGAGGAAGAAGAAAAAGAAGAGGAGAAGCAAGACTGAAGAAGAATGAGAGGTCTTCATTGCAAAGGAAGAGAGGTTTGTGAATGGAGAGAAGAAGAGAGGTTAATTAGGGCATAGGAAGTGAAGTGATGGGAAAAATTATGAAAGAGAGGGAGAAGAGGTGATGACATTAGCCAAGTGATGACTGTGAATGTATTAATGAGAAACAAGCAAGAGACACATGAAGTGATATAATTGTCATAGAAAGGAAATGAAATGAAGGGGACCTCACCTTCCTATTGATTCATCTCAATTAATTGGGAGATTTTGGGTGTTATAATTTGTCAGCAAATATAGCATCTCTCATAAAATGAGTCACGGAACTTAATTATGTGTAGGTGTCGTTTAATGTGTAAATTTCAATGTTGTGCATTCTTTCTTGTCTTGGGGGAGGATCCATACTAGTACTTATGTTTTATGTACATAATTGGTTTGGTGTGTTAAGTATGAATTAAAAAGTTTTATATTAGAAAGTAAAAAAAAAAGAGTAATTTTGAAAAGTATGTGGTTAAATATTTTTGACCCATATGCACGGATAAGAGATTTAGTGTCTATAATGTCTTAAGATTTAAAATAAAGACATAGTATTTTTTTTTTAAGGAAAATAAAGACGTAGTGTTTAAGAGTTGATCTTTTTCATTTTTAAAACAAAACAAAAAATCTCACTATGAGAGAGATAGACATAAATAAGATAATTGTAAGATCTATTTTTTAAAAATAAAATAAAATAAGTTTCAGTACTACTTCCTTTGTGTCTATATCTCGTAAATTGGACTATCCATTTCTTTGATAAATAGAGAGAATCTTGAGCTGATGTTTAAATCATTTGTATAGTTGTCAAAACATCATGTGATATCCACAAGCTTCCCCTCCATCGAGACTCAACAAGATCTTCGTTGCATCGTAAAATTGGCGGGAAATCATCCATTTTGATGTGATCGTTATGGAGATTGAGTACGTTCAATCGACAAAAATAGGGAATAATACCTTTTGATGAATAAATTCCAAACTTCAAAATTTTAGTTAAGTGGTAAAAATTTAATCAATTGATTAAATATAAAAGCGGAAAGGGATTTAAATCCCTTTCTCAGTGTTTTGATAGATTAATTTTATGGTAAAATCTGAAACATATTTTAGTTTGTTAGTGGATTTTATGTCTTGAACTGTTGCACAACTTCTCACATTAAATTTTTCATTACAATTTTTTTTTTTAATGCAGATCAATAGTAGTTTGTGTTCAGAACTCATTATTTTACACCAAATAGTTTTGAAAAGAACGTGTAATTTGAAACTTGAATCCATCATTCATTAAGGTAGAAATTGTTAACAGCATGGGGATGGGATGTGATTGGTTGCTAAAAGGGGAGGCCACACCACATCATCCGTTATGTAATCTTGTAAAAATGATTTCGTGTGACACAATGTTGATCATTAATTAATCATTTCGTATAGATGACTGTGTTTGACTCTTGCTGTTTATGACGTAAACCTAATTCATTTTCTTACTTTTAATTAATTAGTACTCCCTCCGTCCCGATTAATAAGAAAAAAACATAGTTATTTGTATTATAATTTTTTGTATTCTTCTTGAAATAAGTTTCATGGAAAGAAGCAAAATCAATTCTCATTGGATAATGATTATGAAGAAAATAAAAAGGAGAACAAATTGAATGCAATTTGCATTTAATTTTACTTTGGAAAAGATGATTTTTTTGAAAAAACATAATAATAGCATAAAAGTTTGACTTTTTTGCTTATATTTTGAGACAAAGAAAATGTCATTCTTATACTTTTTTGCACAAGTATAAGGTTCACCAATTGCAACTAATCACCAAGCACACAAATATACCAACACGTAATTCACATCGAGCACATAAACAAATATGACTCATCCTAAAACATGCAATGTGTCTAGACAGACTCTAGATACGTGTGGTACCAATTTCATCTCCGAGGCCATCGCCCCTGATGTCAACTGAACATCATAATCACCTCGTATAAACACCCCACATAATTGAATACAAAAGTATTCGCCACCAAACATGGAGATGAAATCCAACAACAACTGTGTGTGGACCTATGACTCGACAACAACAAAACATATTTCATACGACTTCCACAAATCCACACCAACATATTCCAATACATGCTTACACCAACAATTCAACACCAATAGCATGTACGAAAATCCACCAACAAAATATATGCACATAAACATATATAATCACCAACAGCATATATGCACATAAACACATATACTCACCAACAACATATATGCACGTAAACATATATAACCACCAACAACATATATGCACATAAACATATATAATCATACCAAACTATTCATGAAAGAATTTCAAAGTAAACGAGTTCAATGAATATTTTCAACCAAGTTCGTATAATATAATTCACAACTTTAATAATTGAGGTCAATGAACCAAAACAAATCAAAACAACTCAATTGCCTCAACTATGTAGGTACACTAGTCACATATGAATGTAGGTGTACGTACATGAGCGTTTCACCGGCCAATTACTACGAAATCATACAAATCACAAAGTTCGTCTCACTAAAGCATTTTTCAAAAGAAAACTAAGTTTGATTCAACAAGGCATAGACTAAATACTCTTAAACACTTTAAATAAACTCCTACTACTCAAGTTTTGAAGTTTGGAAACAAACCATAAGTTTTGGGTTGAATTGGAAATAGTTATGCTAAGTTTTCCTAAAGTTTCCCCAAGACCCGCTTGGAGTGTTTTCATTATAAATCAAAATCCTCAAAACATTTTCCAATCAAACCAAAGCCATTGGAAAGCTAGTTCAATTATCTAAAACTTTCATGTTTACACCAAAAGCTAATTTGAAACAGAAAAGGGTGAAAAATAGTGAAATATGAAGGATCTGGTTCACTAAAATCGCGTCACGATTTTAGAAATCGCGGCACGTTTTTATTTCCAGAAATCACTGAACATTCTGCCAGCAAAATCGCGGCACGGTTGCAAAAATCGTGGCACAATTTTGACAGCATCAGGTCCAAAAATCAGCTTTTCAAAAAGTGCGTTTTCCACCATTTTAGGTCATTCCAAGATTCAAAACCAAACTCAAACACACCTAATTCTTCATACCAATGTCATCTAATCACTAATACATTATTCTCATCATAAACAACTTAATTCTACTCAACAAAATCAACTTATTCATTTCCAACCCATTTTCATAAAATTTTCAACAACTCAAAATTTTACATCACCAATCCATAATTATGAAAACTCAATGCATCAATTCATCAACAACACATTCCAAAACAACACCAACAACAAATAATCATGAGTTCACTCTTGATTCAACAACCACAACTTCATTATTCATCAGTTTTACACAAAAACAAAAACATACCCACATATATAACTTTTGGCATACAAACTCATCATTAACAACAAATAATCATTCAATTCATATACATAATCATATCATCAACATCTAAGCATAAATTTCTACACTTAAACTCAAATAATCACTTAATCACATAATCACTTATTCACTTAAGCACTTATGATAAATGGGTAGAAAAAGATTATGCTTGAAGACTGACCCCTTACCTCTAATTCCAAAATTCAAGCCTAAATCTCACTTTAGCTCCAAGATTCTTCACCATCTTCAAGTTTCTTCTCTCCAAACCCTTTCTTCCTTTCTTTAGCCTTTTTCTCTCTCTACCTCTCTTGTTTTGTGAAATGAAATGTTCTAACCCTAGTTTCCTCATAAAAGTTGGGTTATATAGTCACACTATATTGGGCCTAATCCTCTAAATGTTATATAAGTTCAGTTATAATTACTCTAATTCTCTAGTTTTTAACTTACTAACGGTAAAATAACTAATAACCAACGGTCTTAATTCTAATTACCACAACATACTAACAACTTAATAAACAAATGGTTCTCACTTAAAAACGCTACAATTAACCCTCAATCAAAATCACTAATTTACCCTTGCTCACCAAAAAGACCAAAATGTCCTTCTAACACTAAACCCAAGAAAAATACACCCAAGGATAAATAATCACACACAAGCATACATAAACACACATAAAATAATTAAAAACAAAATAACGAAAAATCGGGCTGTTACACCATTCACCAACTATTAGATAAAGTTAAATCACATTCTTTTAGGTGGATGAAGGTTAATAATATCAATGTTCGTCTAAATTTTTATATGTGGCGGTCAAGCTTGTTTGTTTGTCTGTCCATCGGCTAATTTGTATTGATTTTGCTTCCTTTTTGACCTGTTTCGTTGCATAATTTTAAGGTCTTTTTGACATACCTTGTGCTATTGAATAACCTCCTTTATTTGTAATATATTTCATTTTGTCTTGTTAAAAAAAATTAATTCAATTTTCCTCCCTTTATTATTATTTCAAAGAATAATATAACAGAGGATGCTTGAAGAGTTTCAGCTAGACGACTTGTCTCATCAAACAATAAACAATGACTTATGATTTGTTTATTTTATTTTACAACTTATGACTTTTGGTTTCTCTAATTGTTTATTTATTTTACAATGACTTATGACTTTGCTTATTTATTTTATTTTATTTTACATTTTCTTCCCTAATTGCTTGTTAAATTCTACGAGAAGCTTCCTATTTCTCATTAAATATCTTATCAACTTATATTTTATTCTATATTCATACGCAGTACTACTAGTTCTATACCTAAAAAATCAAAATGGAATATACTATTAATAAACCCGACAATAAATCGTAACCAGCATAAGCATAAGGAGTGTAACGAGAGGATTTACAAAGTATCTACAAACAAAGCACAAGAAAACAAGAGAAAGGTGAAAATGACTTAATGATCTAAGTGACAATTCCCAAACAAACAATGGGATTATACCACCAAAAATGTAATTCAAAAGCTAAATTCACATATTTCCCTTTTAGCCACCGGAAAACTAAGATTTTTACTTTGTCCGGTAATTGTTGAATCGAAGGCTCCTTATGCTTGAATATATGCATATTTCTTTTCTTTTAAATAACACAATCAAAATATTTCCTTAGGCTCCAACTGAAGGTCAATGGGGAAAACCAATCAAACTAGAACCCTATAGAGAATGACATAAAAACTCATCCACCACCTTCAACTTTATCTCTTGAATACACAAAATCGTCAATCTTTTCTCCCAAACAATTTAAATCAATTAAAGAAGAAGGAAATTTTGAACTAAATACTAGCGCCTAATACAATACAAGGTATTTGGGATCAACTAAAGAGGAAATTCCTAGATCGCTTCTTCCCAACAACGAAATACTTGGCAAGGAAGAAGGAAATTGATAGCTTCAAACAACAAAATGGGAAACAGTTTATCATACCAAACAATTAAAGAAGCCATTTTTCTTTATTTTTGTTTTGTTCTGCATAAGTACTAACTTATCTTGGAAAATTTCTTCAAAAAAATAACTTATCTTGGAATATAGAAATAAAACTACATACATATATAAATAAATAAAGGACAATTTAATAATATTCGTACATATAAAATGGAAATGTTAACTACACTATCAAATGTATGTGAAATTGGTCAAAGAAATTTATAATAAGGGACATATGGAGTAATATATAGTAAAATAAAGTACACATATTAAGGAATTAATATATATATATATATATATATATATATATATATATATATATATAAGTCTTGTTAACGAGTACCCCCGAGACACTCTTTAAGGATTCTAAAAGTAAAAATTATTTTATAAAAAAATTAAATATTTCGATTCTGATACATCGATTACACATATTTTCATGATAAGTTACTATTTAAAGCCCTTAACTAGTGTCCAGGGCACTAGTTAATATTTCCCTATAAATAATTGTGGCTTTTCCATATAGAAAATAAAAATAAGTTGTTTTTGTTTTTGAAAGGAGAAAATAAAAATAAGTTGTTTTCTCTCCCTTAATAAATAATATCTTTGTTTGGCTTATTATATAGAGCGGTAGCACGATACCCTTTTTCCACGAAATTGCACGACCGGCATAAACAACACACAATTCACACAATTTGCTATATTATTAAGCTTGGAATACTTATGCTAGTTTATCCTTTTAAAAATACAACAATAAGGTAAATATACTAAAACAAAAAAGTAAGCATAATCTAAACAATGTTGCTGCAATCATGTCACAGTTGGTATCACTACAGTCCAAAGCAGTGTTTTATCCAATGAGATAAAAATTAAAGCGTAAACCATTGAGGAGTTTTTTTAAAATATATTATATTATAGGATTGATTTGTGGTAACTGGGAGTAGGCTAGTAGCACCATTAGAAGAGATACATTTGTGTTTTCTCATCAAATAAGAGAGAAAAATTGTGTCGTGCAACATGCACGAAAAATGTCGTGCATTATATCATTATCCTATTATATATTATTAGTGTCCCAAAATATAAACAAAAGTTAACATATTTGGTTAAAAATTTGGACCAAGCATATCAACTTATGTTGACCTATTTTTTCTTATATTTTAGGATGGAGAAAGTACACACATATCTTTTATCATGTCATAGTTAAACACAAAAATGTTACGTACTTAAACTTAAAAAAGGAGTAAATAATGTTATTCTGCTCATTATATTGACATCAAACACATTATATGATATAATGTCCATAATTCTGGAGAGAGTTCTTAAAAAATGAACCAAAAAAAAAAAAGTCAATTGAAGGAATAGATAAATATTCTACATTATTTATTTTTAATGCAATCAATATACCAAATAGATTAGGATGCTTAGAGAGTTTTAGCTTAACTCATCAAACAATAAACAATGACGAGCTATGAATAATCATATATTCCATTCAAATTCAATGCCAATCAATCAACCATTTCATCTTCAACTCCTTCCATTTCAACTAATTCCCATTACCATTACCATTTACAATAACCATGATTCCTTGCACAATACTCTTCTTCTATCTTATTCTTTCATTAGTAGTCTTCAGCTCCAACCTTGTCCAATCAAAACCCTCCCTAACTGTAACCCCAAGAACCCTATCAAAATCCGGCGACACCGTCACACTACGATGGTCTGGTATCCAACCACCCTCTGAGCTAGACTTTGTAGCAATCTACTCCCCACCCACCTCCTCCTACGACAACTTCATTGGCTACCTCTTCCTCTCTAAATCACCAACCTGGCAATCCGGTTCCGGCACATTCTCCTTCCCTCTCATCAACCTCCGTTCCAACTACATCTTCCGTCTCTTCCATTGGACCCAATCAGAAATCAACCCTGATCGTTATGACCATGACAATAACCCCTTACCACAAACCGGAAACCTTCTCGCCTTTTCTGAAGAGGTTTCGTTTGTTTCCGGTAAGGGACCGGAGCAGATTCATCTTGCTTTTGCAGATGAAGAGGATGCTATGCGGGTTATGTATGTGACTAGGGATCCGAAGGAAACATATGTGTGGTATGGGGAGAGAAAATGTCAGATGGGAGAACTGGCGGTGGCGCGTGTGCAGAGGTATGAGAGGGAGCATATGTGTGATTTTCCTGCTAACGACAGTGTTGGTTGGAGGGATCCTGGTTACATACACGATGCTTTGATCACTGGTTTAAAGAAAGGAAGAAGATACTTGATGAACACTATTTTGTGAAAAATGTTCATATTTGACTTTTAGTTATGAATTGATGAAAGTTGCTTGCTGAAAGATTAATAATAGGCAAAATAACACAAGAAATAGACTGAAAATATTGAGAATGAAATGATGTGCAAAAGGAACACGAAAATTATGTAATTAGGATTACTTTTGACAATTGTTTGAGTTGAAAACGTGACTTTGGGTTTGAATTGGTGTTTAGGCTGATTTGTGGATTCAAACAAGAAATGGAATGGAGGTTTTAGGGACGCCACACTTTCTAATCCTAGAAAATGATAAGTCTGTGGGGATGAAGATCACCACAAGAAAGGATTCTTGATATGATCAATACAAGGTCCAATCCAGAACCTAAAGAGCAATTACTCACCTTTTTTTTTATCAAAATTCAACTGCTGTTTCATTCTTCATTTGCGCCATATATAGGCAGCAATGGACTTTTCTGATTACAAAACTTTAAGAGACCTAATTCAATCATAGTAATGGAATTTCGGCCCTTGAATGCTAGATGTTACAAAAACTAACCCTAATTACTCATAGTAATGAAAATTCGGCCATATGAATGCTAAGAGTTACAAAATGAAAACTCCATTGATGAGGAGCTTGATGAGGGCGCCACAAATGCAAGAAGGAGGTTAGAATGCTGAAAATCCTTCCTTGATTGCCTCATTATGAGCCCTTTGAATGCTGATTATTCTGTCCTTTTTCTTGTCTTGCGCCACTTCTCTCATCTTGATTGCACCATTGACTCATTTGTTTCCTCCTTGCTTCAAAACCTTTATTTGCAATAATTGAACACACAACTTTACCATTACAAGCTTAGAAGCTTTAAGATGGCCTTAAAATTAGGGAAAACTTAACTAAGTGTCTTTGGGCCAAATAATGTACCCTTTCACTTTTTATTACAACATAACAAAATAACTAAATAAAATGGGCAGCAAGAGATGCGCCCCACCCCTCCTCCAATGGTTTGATGCACATGACCATTCTACCCTCCATGCTTCCTAGTGTAGGTTTGGACTCCAAGACTTTTGCCACCAATTGAGTTAGCGCCTCCTTAGCTTTCTTGGCCCTTGCCCTTGTCATTGGTCCCCCTAGCCCTTGAATTGAAGCACTTGTGTCATGGACAATTATGCCCTCATCATCCCCTCCCTCTTGAAAGGAATTCGTCCACGAATTGAAATCACCATCACCTACATCAAAAGGAGCTAAGTCAGCAACATTAAAAGTAGCACTTATATCATACTCACCGGGTAACTCAAGCTTGTAAGCATTGTCATTGATCCTTTCTAGCACTTGAAATGGTCCATCGCCCCTTGGTTGAAGTTTTGACTTCCTTTGGTTAGGAAACCTTTCTTTCCTCATATGCACCCAAACCCAATCACCGGGTTCAAAAATCACCTTCTTCCTCCCTTTGTTTGCATGTTTAGCATACCCTTCATTTTTCTTTTCAATTTGCAACTTCACTTGCTCATGCATTTTCTTCACAAACTCAGCTTTGTCTTTTCCATCTTTATGCTTCAAAAGAGAACTGTTAGGCATAGGTAACAAATCAAGTGGAGTTAGTGGGTTAAAACCATAAACAACTTCAAAAGGTGACATTTTTGTAGTACTATGCACCACACGATTGTAAGCAAATTCCACATGGGGTAAACATTCTTCCCACATTCTCAAATTTCTTGTAAGAACACTTCTAAGAAGAGTAGAGAGAGTTCTATTTACTACCTCAGTTTGACCATCTGTTTGAGGGTGACAAGTTGTTGAGAAAAGTAACTTCGTTCCAATCTTACCCCACAAGGTCCTCCAAAAATGACTTAAAAATTTTGTGTCACGATCTGAAACTATGCTCCTTGGAACTCCATGAATGCGCACAATCTCCTTGAAAAATAAATCAGCCACATGGCTTGCATCATCCACCTTTTTGCATGCAATGAAATGTGCCATCTTGGAAAACCTGTCAACAACAACAAAAATAGAATCTTTCCCATTCTTTGTTCTAGGTAAACCCAAAACAAAATCCATGGAAATGTCAACCCAAGGAAATTCAGGAGCTGGTAACGGTGTATAAAGACCATGAGGCAAAACTTTTGATTTGGCCTTTTTACACACTATGCATCTTTCACACAACTTTTGGACATCAATTTTCATATGGGGCCAATAAAAATGTTCTTGCAGCAACTCTAAAGTTTTAACAACCCCGAAGTGTCCCATTAATCCCCCCTCATGCGCCTCTTTTAAAAGCAAAGTTCTTATGGAACATTTTGGCACACACAATCTTTTTTCTTTAAACAAATAACCATTGTGCCTAAAATATCCATTAATGGCAGCATGTTCACAAGCTAAAAATTTTGATGAAAAATCAATATCACTTTCATATAAACTCTTAATTTGCTCAAGTCCAAAAACTTTAGTTTCAAGAGTGGAGAGTAAGGCATACCTTCTTGAAAGTGCATCTGCAACCACATTAGCTTTACCTCTTTTGTGTTTGATCACATATGGGAATTGTTCAAGAAACTCAACCCACTTGGCATGTCTCTTGTTCAACTTACCTTGCCCTTTTAAATGTTTCAAAGATTCATGGTCACTATGAATGACAAATTCTTTGGGCAGTAGGTAATGTTGCCAAGTTTGCAATGATCTAAACAAAGCATACAATTCCTTATCATAAGTGGAGTAATTAAGGGAAGCACCCTTTAACTTCTCACTAAAATAAGCAATTGGATGTCCTTCTTGCATCAAAACAGCCCCAATTCCAACATTAGAAGCATCACATTCAATTTCAAAAGATTTGGAAAAATTTGGTAATGCTAAAATTGGTGCTTTGGTGAGTTTTTCTTTAAGTGCAGCAAAAGCTTGCTCTTGTTTCTCACCCCATTTAAAAACAACATTTTTCTTAACAATCTCATTAAGGGGTGCAGCAATGGTGCTAAAATCTTTCACAAACCTCCTATAGAAACTTGCTAAACCATGGAAACTTCTTACCTCACTTACATTTTTGGGTGGTGGCCAATCCTTGATTGCTCTTACCTTTTCTTCATCCACATGGATTCCCTTGGAGCTTACAACAAAACCTAAGAAAATTACATGATCCGTGCAAAAGACACATTTTTCCAAATTTGCAAACAAATGTTCTTTTCTTAAAACTTCTAAAACAGCCCTTAAATGACCACAATGTTCCTCTAAATTTTTGCTATATATCAAGATATCATCAAAATACACAACAACAAATTTTCCCAAAAATTCCCTCAAAACATGGTTCATGAGTCTCATAAAAGTACTTGGTGCATTAGTTAAACCAAACGGCATAACCATCCACTCATACAAACCGTATTTTGTCTTAAAAGCAGTTTTCCATTCATCCCCCTCCCTAATTCTTATTTGGTGATAGCCACTTTTCAAATCAATTTTAGAAAATAAACATGCACCAAACAATTCATCAAGTAAGTCATCTAGCCTAGGAATTGGATGTCTATACTTAATGGTGATATTGTTAACAGCCCTACAATCAGTGCACATTCTCCAACTACCATCTTTTTTTGGAACTAAAATAACAGGGACAGCACAAGGACTTAAACTTTCTCTTACCCATCCTTTACTTACCAATTCAGCAACTTGACTTTGAATTTCTTGTGTTTGTTGGGGATTGCTTCGGTAGGCTGGACGATTTGGTAAAGATGCTCCTGGAATGAGGTCAATGTGATGTTCAATACCTCTTAAAGGTGGTAGCCCATCTGGTATCTCTTTAGGGAACAAAGCCTCAAACTCCTGCAAAAGAAATTCAACACAACTTGGAAATTTTTGAGTGTTAGGAGTGTTAGTAAACAAAGCCACCTCTTTACAAAATAGCAAATATAGGGGCTGTTTGGTAACAATGGCATTCTTTATTTCTTCTTTTTTTGCCATCAAACTTTCTTTCTTTTCTTTTTCTTTTTCTTTTTCTTGAGCATATTTTTCTTTCATTTTCTTTTGATCTTCTCTTACATCATTAGGACTCAATGGTGCAAGAATAATTTTTTTTCCAAAGTGCAAAAAGGAATACTTATTACTTCGGCCATCATGTTGCACTCCTCTATCAAATTGCCATGGCCTTCCTAACAACAAATGACAAGCCTCCATTGGTACTATATCACACACAACAACATCTTCATACTTCCCAATTTTAAAACAAACCTCTACTTGTTTGTCAACAAGCCTTTCTACACTTTCACTAAGCCATTGAAGCTTGTAAGGCCTAGGGTGAGGTCTTGTTTCTAATTCTAATTTACCCACCATGTGTGCACTAGCAACATTAGTACAACTACCTCCATCAATAATTAGAGAACATACCTTTCCTTGCACTAAGCATCTTGTATGGAAAAGGTTTTCCCTTTGATTTGATTCTTCATCCTTGGCTTGGTTTCCCAACATCCTCCTAATCATGAGAAAGTCACCATTTTCACCATCCTCCTCTTCTTCTTCTCCTTCATCATTCACGACACCCTCCTCCTCCTCAAGGTCCTCATTCTCTTCAATTAACATAGTTCTCTTTGTTGGACATTGAGAGGCTATGTGTCCTTGACCTTGGCACTTGAAACACTTAACAATCTTGTTAGTAGAAACATTTTGGGATGAAATAATGTTTTTACCTTTAGGATCACTCATGGCCTCCTTTGGTGAAGAGGTACCTTCCTTCTTTAGCTTGTCCTTCCAACTTGAAGAATTTAAAGGAGAGGTTGAACTTCTTCTCAATTGACCCTTCCTTTTGAGTTGTTGTTCCACCTTGATGGCTTGATGGACTAATTCTTCCAAAGACATGTAATGATGCAGCTCCACAATGTCACTAATGTCACGGTTAAGTCCATGAACGAACCTAGCCATGGTTGCTTCGTGATCTTCCACCACATTGGCTCTAATCTTCGCCACCTCCATCTCCTTGGAATAATCTTCAACGCTTTTAGAACCTTGAGTGAGTCTTTGTAATTTGTTGTGCAAATCCCTATGGTAATAGGATGGCACAAATCTTCTCCTCATGATTCTCTTCATCTCGTCCCAAGTTGCAATGGGTGGTTCATTATACCTCACCTTCTCTTTGACCATTTGATCCCACCATATTAGAGCATAATCCTTAAATTCAATGGCTGCCACCTGCACTTTTTCAACATCAGAATAATCATGACAATTAAAAATTTGTTCCATTTTGGTCTCCCACTCTAGATATGCCTCCGGATCATTCGCTCCCACAAAGGATGGAACTTTGATCTTAATACTCCTCAACCTATCCTCCCTTGGCCTCTCATCCCTCCTTCTAGGCCTACTTCCATCATCCTCCCCACCACTTCCATCATTAGTTAAACTAGTTTTTAACTCATCAATTTGTTCTTGAAACTGTTCAGCTTGCACCTGCAACATGGCTTGAAACCTTGTTGTGAGTGCATCTATTAGTAACTTATTTGGACCTTCCTCAACCATGATTCCCTAAAACTAATCCTCACAAGTGTTTACACTCACTCAAATTGGCTTTTTTTTTTTTTTTTTAATGTATCACTCTTGCCTTTTTCCACTCAATTGCTCTTTTGAGTTCTTTAGAGAAACCAAGTAAATCAAGGTAAGAAAACTTTCAAAATGGTGAAAATCAAAACACAAACTTAACACAATTCAAGGAATGAAAGGAAAAAACAAAGGTTTGGAAATGATATGAACAAGGAATCTAATTCAAATTCTGAAATGACAAGGTAAATGGAAAACAAGGAAAGTGTGGCAATTAAAACACAAAAACGAAATTAATGAACACAAGCAACAATTCTGATTTTTTTTTTAATATATATATTTTTTTTTCGATTTTTTTTTTTTTGTAAGATGCAAATCAGAATGATGAACAAGAAGAATTTGATACCTTTGAACTTTTGGCCCTTTTAAAAGGAACCTTGCTCTGATTACCACTTGATGAACACTATTTTGTGAAAAATGTTCATATTTGACTTTTAGTTATGAATTGATGAAAGTTGCTTGCTGAAAGATTAATAATAGGCAAAATAACACAAGAAATAGACTGAAAATATTGAGAATGAAATGATGTGCAAAAGGAACACGAAAATTATGTAATTAGGATTACTTTTGACAATTGTTTGAGTTGAAAACGTGACTTTGGGTTTGAATTGGTGTTTAGGCTGATTTGTGGATTCAAACAAGAAATGGAATGGAGGTTTTAGGGACGCCACACTTTCTAATCCTAGAAAATGATAAGTCTGTGGGGATGAAGATCACCACAAGAAAGGATTCTTGATATGATCAATACAAGGTCCAATCCAGAACCTAAAGAGCAATTACTCACCTTTTTTTTTATCAAAATTCAACTGCTGTTTCATTCTTCATTTGCGCCATATATAGGCAGCAATGGACTTTTCTGATTACAAAACTTTAAGAGACCTAATTCAATCATAGTAATGGAATTTCGGCCCTTGAATGCTAGATGTTACAAAAACTAACCCTAATTACTCATAGTAATGAAAATTCGGCCATATGAATGCTAAGAGTTACAAAATGAAAACTCCATTGATGAGGAGCTTGATGAGGGCGCCACAAATGCAAGAAGGAGGTTAGAATGCTGAAAATCCTTCCTTGATTGCCTCATTATGAGCCCTTTGAATGCTGATTATTCTGTCCTTTTTCTTGTCTTGCGCCACTTCTCTCATCTTGATTGCACCATTGACTCATTTGTTTCCTCCTTGCTTCAAAACCTTTATTTGCAATAATTGAACACACAACTTTACCATTACAAGCTTAGAAGCTTTAAGATGGCCTTAAAATTAGGGAAAACTTAACTAAGTGTCTTTGGGCCAAATAATGTACCCTTTCACTTTTTATTACAACATAACAAAATAACTAAATAAAATGGGCAGCAAGAGATGCGCCCCACCCCTCCTCCAATGGTTTGATGCACATGACCATTCTACCCTCCATGCTTCCTAGTGTAGGTTTGGACTCCAAGACTTTTGCCACCAATTGAGTTAGCGCCTCCTTAGCTTTCTTGGCCCTTGCCCTTGTCATTGGTCCCCCTAGCCCTTGAATTGAAGCACTTGTGTCATGGACAATTATGCCCTCATCAATACTACTATAAGGTTTTTCTTTCTTCTGTTTATTCAGTTTTATTACTATTAGCAGTAGTGTTTGCTTTTTTTGTGTTGTGGTTTTAGGTTTTGTTTTGATATATATATAAAGTAAACTACCTATTTCAGCACACTTTTTGGGTTGGACTTTTCTTTTCAAAAATACCCTTAATTTTAAATACAAGTAACACATGTAACAAATAGATAAGAATAAATTTAAATATTAAAACAAATGTAACAAACAAGATATTAATATATGTATATCTATTTTTTTTTTATCATTTAAAAAGTATAACAAACTAGATATAAATTTATACTTATTTTTTCATTATTCCAATTATACTCTTAAAATAACTTTTTCTATAATAAAGATTGTTGTTCATGTCATTAAAAAAAGCAACAAACATTTATATTTTTACTTTTAATCGCAATCAAAATTTCATAAGAAAAACTACCGTTTATAATTTTCAAACGTTAGCGCAATAATCTCCAACATAAAAGACGGAGTGCCCGTCTTTTCGCTAGTATGCATAACATCAATCAATAAGAAACAATACAATATTGATAACTTTGTATCATTAAAATAAAATAAAAAATTAGTTTGAGGTTTGAATTTGTCTACTTAAGTATAAAAAAAAATACCTTCAATATTTTTGTGTGTGTTTTATTTGATTAAAAAAACAAGGGATTGGACAACTTTTTTGTATCATGTTTAATTTACAAACTAGTCATAGGACAAACAAGTAGCAAGAGGCCGAACATAAACAACAATTCTTGTCTCTCACTAAATCATTAGACAATGTTTTATCCATAGTACAAACTATCAAAAATACCAAAATACCTTTTTTTTGTTCTCCAACATAAAAAATATTATAAATGTGTATTTATGGCTCAAACTCAATGATCATATTTATTTTTGCTTAATTTTATTGAATCGACATCAATTAGACCACTGTCTAGTGAGAAAGAGGATCATCGGGTTTGTTTCCTCTTTCTTCGGTTGTCAGCTAGTCAACCGAAGAACCGCAACTATATTTGGATATACAATACATTTATGTTCAAAAACCATTAAAAACTATTTCCAGTAGTTTTGTCAAAATAGTGTTTTATTTTTAAAAAATAAAGAACTCAAGTATAAAATCTTCAAATCTTAATCGTTTAGTATATGGTAACCACAAACTTAACTTGATTTATGGTGTTTTTTGTGTACTAGGTTGGAAATAAAAATGGAGGATGGAGTAAAACTCATAGCTTTGTGTCGAGGAATAGTGATTCAAATGAAACAATAGCTTTCCTTTTTGGTGACATGGGAACAGCTACACCATATAATACATTTTTGCGTACACAAGATGAAAGCATATCAACAGTGAAGTGGATCCTCCGTGATGTTGAAGCTCTAGGAAACAAACCCGCTTTTGTGTCACACATTGGAGACATTAGTTACGCTAGTGGTTATGCGTGGTTGTGGGATCATTTTTTCGCACAAATTGAACCTGTTGCAACCAAAGTGGCGTACCATGTCTGCATTGGAAATCATGAGTATGATTGGCCTTTACAGCCATGGAAACCTGATTGGGCCGCTTATGGAAAAGACGGGGGTGGTGAGTGCGGTGTACCATACAGTTTAAGGTTCAACATGCCTAGAAACTCTTCAGAACCTACTGGAACTATAGCTCCAGCAACTAGAAATCTTTATTACTCATTTGATATGGGTGTAGTACATTTTGTTTATATATCAACAGAGACCAATTTTCTTCGTGGGAGCAACCAGTATAGCTTCTTAAAGCATGATTTAGAATCAGTTGACAGGAACAAGACACCTTTTGTAGTAGTCCAAGGGCACCGACCCATGTACACAACAATCAATGGAACCAAGGATGTTGCCTTAAGAAGAAAGATGCTTGAGCACTTGGAACCTCTATTGGTGAGTAACAATGTGAACCTTGCCCTTTGGGGCCATGTTCATAGATACGAGAGATTTTGTCCGCTGAATAACTACACTTGTGGAAATGGTGTGGGCCGAAGAGCAGGGGACAAAGGATATACCGTTCATCTTGTGATTGGCATGGCAGGGCAAGACAAGCAATCCATCTGGAAAACAAGACCGGGTCATCCCAATGACTCGATCTTTCCACAACCAAAACAGTCTTTGTATCGTGGGGGTGAGTTTGGGTACATTAGACTAGTGGCTACAAAGCATAAGCTAGTGGTTTCTTATGTTGGAAATCATGATGGCGAGGTGCATGACACGATGGAAATTTTGGCATCTGGAGAAGTTTTCAATGGTAATGTTAATGTCGATATTGGTAGTGCTAAACCTAAAGGTTTGATTGAAGAAGCTACATTATTCCGGTATGTCCAGGGAGGAAGTGTACTGGTGCTTGGGGCCTTTATGGGTTATATTCTCGGTTGGGTTATACATGCAAGGAAGAAGCCTGAGTCCAAGAGTGGTTTTACTAACGCGAAGACTGAGAAACATGATTAATTATTACTCTTCACAACTTTTTTATAGGAGGTACAGAATTAAGTATCACTCGTATTTGTTTGATCAAAACCCTGATATACTTGGAGACTTTATGTTTGAACATATGCAAGTTTTCTCCCTAAAAGCTTGCCGTTTAAGGCATCCCTTGTAGTGACTTGTGTTGTTGTATAATATTCAAGTTTTCTCACTATGATTTTTGATGGGTTATGTTCCTTACTGATAGAACAAGAGAAGCCTCGTTCCTATTCCCTAATTTCTTGAACTTATTAGCTTTGAAGCAAATTGAGATCGAAAAATGTTAAGGTATTCCCCTGACAATGTTAAACAAAAACATACACTTAAATTCTGCACACTTAAACCAACAATTAATACACAAATTGTACTTTTACTTTGTTTTCATCAAAACATCAATAGTAAGATGAGGAATGTTAGCAACACACATTTTAACACACTCTATTTGATTGATTAAAATTTACATGGGTCTCACTAAATCATATGGGTCTCATATAAATTTGGTGGGTCTCGTGTGAATGTTAACCAATCAAAGAGAGTGTGTTAAAAAATATGTGTTAAAATGTGTGTTTCTGGCAGATTAAAACACTTTGATATTGTATCTAAACCACTTTGATTCTAACAGATTAAAATTTACTCATCCAATAAATTTTAGATGTGAAATATTTCACTCAACTTTCATTATGTGAAATCATAAGAGAAAATTCAAACTTTTTCTAATAGTATTGGTGTTCGTGACAAGGGAAAGTCTATGGGTATAAGGATAGAATATGAGTTTGCTATTGATGTGAATGTGGTTTTTCAGAAATGATGCAATGAAAATTAGTACATTGTTTTTACTCAAAAAATAAAAAATTGTACATTGTTTAGGTGCTGCATTGGGATTTGGGGATAGGGAAGAGCGTTGTTTACGACTTGAATTCTCTACGACAGTTGCACGTGCAGTAACACGGCTGGGAATGTTAGATATTGAGCTGCAAATTTTCTCTCTTGCCAATCGTACAATCATCGAGAGTTTAATATAAAAATCAAAAGTTCAAATATTAAGCGAAGGTAATTCTCACGTCGTAGGTGAATTTTGTGGAATTGTCTTAGACTCAACCATAAATTTTAAGATTGTTGAGATGTAAAGTGTAGGGTAAGGTACTTGCAAATACTCTGATGTTCAAGTTAATGAGAGTAGAAAGTAAGAGGTATTGAAAGGATATAAGTGGTGTACCTTATGTTATGGTGCAATGATCCATTTATATATGCATATCTAAGGATATAATTGTTTAGGTAGTCGTCGAAGAGCAATTACGGGTGACTGGTATGAAAGGACAAAATTGATGAACGTTGTGATGCATTGATGTTCGAAGGAGTTACAAATTTACAGAAATCCTAAGCCTACTCGTTGTTGATGTTTGACACAAAAAGGCTGCATCTATGTGTTCGTATCAAATATAAAGGAAATTATGAATTTTGGGCTAGTCTCGAACATTAGGTAGACAAGTTGACTCAAAATAATCTTTATTACGTTAAACTTGTAAGTGATTTAGTCGATTTACAAGTTAGGTCACCTTACATATAATACTATAGGGACACACATGTTTTTTAGGAGAGGGGCGTAAGTTTTTCTCTTTCTCTTTTTAAAGCGAGGGTCACAATTTTTTTATAAAAATAAATTAGCCCACCAAAATTAATAAATGAAAAATCAAATCGAATATAAAATCTAAAAATAACTCTTAAGTCTTAAACCAATAACACAAGTCAATGAACTTAGTAAAATACTGATCCTAAAAATCATGTATTCAATGTTGGAAAAGTCAAAATAATTTTGGTAATTTAACAAGATCCCATACAATAAAAGAAGAATATACCAACTAGATTAATAAAAGATGATGCTTCAAGAGTTTTAGCTCAAGTAGGTATCTTATGAATCAAACAATGAATGATAATATTCCAATGAATTAATCATCTTCATCTTCGTTTCATTTCATTCCTACAAATTCTTAACCATGATTCCTCACACAATACTCATCACCTTACTCTTATCCTCCACCCTCGCCCAATCAAAACCCACCCTCTCCGTAACCCCAACAACCCTCTCAAAATCCGGCGACACCGTCACCCTCCGGTGGTCCGGTATCCAATCCCCCTCCGATCTCGACTTCCTCGCAATCTACTCCCCACCCACCTCCGCCCACAAAAACTACATCGGCTACCTCTTCCTCTCTCAATCCTCCACCTGGCAATCCGGCTCCGGCAATCTCTCTCTCCCTCTCATCAACCTCCGATCCAACTACTCCTTCCGTATCTTCCACTGGTCCCAATCCGAAATCAACCCTAAACGTCAAGATCACGATCACAATCCCTTACCACAAACGCATCACCTTCTTGCTTTCTCCGAAGAAGTTTCTTTTGCACCCCTTCGACCGGAGCAGATTCATCTTGCTTTTGCGGATGAAGAAGACGCTATGCGGGTGATGTATGTGACTGGGGTTCCGAAGGAAACGTATGTGAGATATGGAGAAAGAGAGGATGAGATGGATAGGTTGGTTGTTGCGAGTGTGAAGAGGTATGAGAGAGAGCATATGTGTGATGCTCCTGCTAATCAGAGTGTTGGTTGGAGGGATCCTGGGTTTATACATGATGCTTTGATTACTGGTTTGGACAAAGGAAGAAGATATTACTATAAGGTTTTTTTTTATAGTCTTTTGCCTTCTTTGTGTTGTTGGGTTTCTCGTGACATTGCTCTTTTAGGTTTGTTTGGTTGGATATTTTTATTAATTCGGTTAGATGTGTGTTTCTTTCTGTTGTTAGAACAAATGATTATTAATGAACTAATTCATTTTAGTTAGAAGTTAGTTGAATATAGTGGTACCTATGAAGCACGGACATTGACACATATGATTACACTAAATTATGTGATTTTCTCAAATTATTAGTAGTGTCGACGTGTCCGTGTCGTGTCTGGTGTCCGTGCTTCATAGAGCGGTACTCTTTCCGGTGACTAAAATTTCATTTTTTAGGTTCACTACGTAACTGATTAATCTCGTCTATAATACGGACTAGATACATGAGTTATGCAATGAACCTGAAAAGTGAAATTTTGCTTATAATAGCGACCGCATGGTATTTGGGGTGAATTCTACTGTGGACCACTTTGATAGGTTGGTCAAAGTGGACTGATACTTGAAAATTGTTCAAAATTCCAATGACAACATTAGTTGCATTTTAGAAGTAGAACTCTACAATTCTTCTTGTTATCACGATTGAGATAGTGACTTGATCAGTGCTGGTTCAACAGAAAAAAGAGAAAACGAATATATGGCTAAAACCTGAATTCGTTTTTTTGGTTGAACCAACATCGATCGGGATCAATGTCTCAAGAGAAAGAGAACTGGGGGGTTTATGCTTTGCAGGGACGTCGTCACTCGTAGTTAGAGTTTTGAGAAGTACTAGGCTGTCACACTAGAATCATTTATGTTAAGTGAATTAAACAATGAATCTGAGGCAGAAATTAAATCACGTTAAGAGGTATAAAGCTCTAAATATCAGCTTTTAAGTTAGAATCCATTACGGAGACAAAACCTATTCTACTTAATACTCAAATATGCCAAAAGATTGTTTAGTAAGTATACAATATCATATTTTGCTGAGGTCTTAAAATTCTGATTCATCTAATTGCTTAGTGTATATGGAAACCAGAAACTTAATTTGGTATGGTGTTTTCTGTGTGTCAGGTTGGAAATGATAATGGAGGTTGGAGTGCAACTCATAGCTTTGTGTCAAGGAATAGTGATTCAAATGAAACAATAGCTTTCCTTTTTGGTGACATGGGAACAACTACAGCATACAATACGTATGTGCGTACACAGGATGAGAGCATATCAACTATGAAGTGGGTCTTGCGTGATGTTGAAGCTCTAGGAAACAAGCCTGCCTTTATATCACACGTTGGAGACATAAGTTATGCAAGAGGTTATGCATGGTTGTGGGATCATTTTTTCGCACAGATTGAACCTGTTGCAACCAAAGTGGCATACCATGTATGCATTGGCAATCACGAGTATGACTGGCCTTTACAGCCATGGAAACCTGATTGGGCTAATTATAGAACAGATGGAGGTGGTGAATGTGGTGTACCCTACAGTTTAAGGTTCAACATGCCAGGAAACTCTTCAGAACCCACTGGAACTGTAGCTCCAGCCACTAGGAATCTTTATTACTCATTTGATATGGGAGCAGTACATTTTGTTTATATTTCCACAGAGACCAATTTCCTTCCTGGGAGCAATCAGTATAACTTCTTAAAGCGTGATTTGGAATCAGTTGACAGGAACAAGACTCCTTTTGTAGTAGTCCAAGGGCACCGACCCATGTACACAACAAGCAATGAAGTTAGGGATGCTGCGTTAAGAGGAAAGATGGTTGAGCACCTGGAACCTCTATTGGTGAATAACCATGTAACCCTTGCCCTTTGGGGTCATGTTCATAGGTACGAGAGATTTTGTCCACTAAACAATTATACTTGTGGAAAGGGTGTGGGTCGGAGAGCAGGGGAAAAAGGCCATACCATTCATCTTGTAATCGGCATGGCAGGGCAAGACTGGCAACCTATCTGGCAACCAAGACCGGATCATCCCGATGTCCCAATCTATCCACAACCAAAACGATCTTTGTACCGCGCGGGTGAGTTCGGATACATTAGATTGGTGGCTACAAAGCAGAATCTCGTGATTTCTTATGTTGGTAATCATGATGGCGAGGTGCATGACACATTGGAGATTTTGGAATCTGGAGAAGTTGTTAGTGGTGGTGGTGGTAACGATAATGTTAATGGCGGTATTGGCAGTGCTAAACCTGAAGGTCAGATTAAAGAATCCACGTTGTCGTGGTATGTCCAGGGAGGAAGTGTACTAGTGCTTGGGGCCTTTATGGGCTACATTCTTGGTTTTGTTTCACATGCTAGGAAGAAGCAGCCCGAGTCCAGGAGTGGTTTTAGCCCCGTGAAGACTGAGGAAACATGATTAGTTATTAGCCTTTACAACTTTTTTTTATAGGAAGGTTCGAAATTAAGTATCTCTTCTATTTGTTTTTATCAAAACCCCAGTTGCAGCTGGTATACTTGGGGTCTTATGTTTTGTACATATGCAATTTTTCTTGCTGAGAACTTGCCATTTAAGGTATTCCTTGTAGTGATTTGTTTTGTTCTATAATATGTTCAAGTTATATGTACAGATAGAGCGTACTTCATACACAATAAAACATGTTAAATTAAGGATACCAATGTAACTAATTATTAAAAGAAGAAAAAATCTCTCTCCCTTTATGTCTATGCCGGTCTTTGAATAGAAGTTACTCAAAGCAATTTTTTATTTCTGTGTTGAATTTTATTTCTTATTTTGTATTTTAGAGATGATCTCTGAATGGCTTGGTTATGCAAACCCCTTGGCCAGTCCAGAAAATTAATATCTTCCTGAATGGAGGAAGGAATGAATAGTGAGAATATGCAAGTCCCCAATTTGATCTATAAAACCATGTTCCTCTTTAGGTACACAAATTTAGAACAGAGATATGTTGGTCTCCCCAATCAAGAGTTAAGCAAGCCTCCAGCTTTGGTGAACAGTTACAACATGCTTATGCATAACTTCATCATCCATTAACTAGTGAGGAAAGCCAACTTCTTTCTCTGTCTGTAGGATTGTAAGCCAGGGATAAAAAAGGAAATTAGTGTTTTTTCTCTGTCCAAGTTGCCATATTTGGACAATAATCCAGCATGGCAGTATCAGTAAGTGGACCAAAAGTTAAACAAAAAATCTAAATGGCAAGACAGAAAAACATAAATATCATAGGGGTGATTTGGTCATTTACTAGTTTCATCTTTCATGCATATGCAGTTAAAACGTGAGCATTGTTGATCATGAAGGAGGAGGACCAACCAACTACTGTCACCAAAGTAAGGAGTAAGTAGGTAACTACAAGCTGAATTTTGGCTCGTGTTTAATATGATATGAACATTATTTCCAAATACCAAGATATTTATATTCAATAATTCAATAAAGATAAGACACACACACACTTCCTCTTTCACTCTTTCTTTTTTCTTCATCACTAAAAATAATGTAACATTATTTCTTTTCTGTGGTATGCTACTCCTCTGACGCATACATACTTTACAAGAAAAACTTGCAGCAATGTCTGCTCTACCATTCTCAACAACCTACAGGCATTCAAACTCACCTTTACATCCCCATTCCAAGTCAAGCTTTACAGGTCTCAGTCAAAGAAATAATATTTGGCAGTTGTTTGTCATCACAAAGTCAAATTCCAGAAGAGCAATTAGAAAGCTCTATGTGAAGAATGTTGCCAGCGACAAAACAGCGGAACTGAAAGAACGACTCATCAGACAAGGTTGCTTGCTGGCATTTTCTCTTGTTTAGTGATTCTTTCTTCACTCCACTTTACATTCTAATATACTATTCAGGATATTCATGTTTATAATTTAAATAGCTATATTTTTTCAGTTAGCCTTGCAAGAGTTTTTGTTTAGTGGAAATTTTGCTGGGTTTAATTGGTTACTAGTGCATTTTTTCAAAAGGTTCTTAAAAGTTAAGGAGTGGGAACCATGGTTTTATGTTAGATTTATATTGAGTTAAACTGTCAATGCACATTATAGTTGGCTGATTCAGATAGTGGCTTTCTTCCCGTTGTAACTTATATTGCCACGGGAAGGATGTCTCTTAATATCTTTCCATGTAAATTTGGATTAATGGAATCTAGATGAGGAAATAAAACTTAGTGATTATGCTGTTTACATCATCTCTTAATGTTTATTAAATCTGAGCTAATATGGCTTATCTATTTATCCCTTTGAAGTTTGTTGGAGGAATTGTAATACATTTCTCCATAAAGTTTCAATGCCATAAATATTATATTATAATGAATTTCGTTTGAAGGTGATGAATCATGAAATTAATCGGACTGTTCTGACTTGTTAGTAGTTACTAGTTAGTATTGACTATTGAGTCACTCTTTTCCCTAAGATTTGCCTTTATAAAATCAAGTTTCCTTGAATTGTATTTGTAATGGAACTAATGACAAAACCTCATAATAGATTGACAATTTTTGTTTATTTATTTATTTATTTATTCAGTTAGCAAAAGTAGAAACACATTTGAGCAATACAACAGTGTTCTCTTGAAGTTATAAGGATATTCTAGATTATTTTTTTCCACATATATATGTTTCTATCGAACTCTAAAATCCAAGATTTATGAGTATTATATCTTACAATAATGTTTTTTCTTCCTCTGCAATATGGTCCTAAATATTAATTCCTTATTGCTTAACACCTGCAGGCACCACTTCAAATGGATTTGTTGCAGATTCTGCATCTGTAGCTTCAAGCATAAAATATCATGCTGAGTTCACCACATCTTTTTCTCCTGAGAAATTTGAGCCCAGTAAGGCTTACTTTGCAACTGCAGAGAGTGTCCGTGATTCCCTTATCATAAATTGGAATGCAACATATGAATATTATGAGAGGGTTAATGTTAAGCAAGCTTATTACATGTCTATGGAGTATCTACAGGTTCATATTGGGTTTCCTTTATGAAACACAGGTCATTTTCATTGCAAATGATTATTAATTTTCATTCCTACATTTTTTCCCAATTGTGAAGGGTAGGGCATTGTTAAATGCAATTGGGAATTTACAACTCTCAGGTCCTTATGCTGAGGCTCTGACGAAGCTGGGTTACAATTTAGAGGATGTGGCTAATCAGGTTTTTTTCCTACTATTGTTCTCCTTTGTTGTTGTGGTTTCGGCTTCTGTCAGAAACTTTTACTCTTGTTACAATTTTTGTTTATCAAATAGTCCTCCTGGTAGCATGTAACAGTAAGTTGAACTGGACTAATCCCTTTCTGTCCATTTCACAAAATTGTTATCTGTCATCTTGAGGATGCCAAATATTATAGTCCAATGTACTCTCTTACAGGCTTTCTATTGACAACACTGATTAGGTTCATATTTGAATCAAGATTGTTACATGTTTTCTTAATGGAAAAAAGAGAGAATATTGTTAGGAAACAAGCAAGCAAGTTTAAGAGCAAAATGTCTTCATTTGTGTGGAAACATACTGATGAAGGACCAAGAAAAACTACAAAATAACCGCAAACCGTTCACAAATGAAATGATAGTAATATGGATAGATTGCAAAGAATTAATCCGAGCTTATTTAAAAGCAAACTCACATACAATTCACAGGAGCCAGATGCAGCCCTTGGGAATGGAGGATTAGGCCGGCTTGCTTCTTGCTTTCTAGACTCCTTAGCAACGCTGAATTACCCTGCATGGGGATATGGACTTAGATATAAGTATGGTTTATTCAAACAACGTATAACGAAGGATGGTCAGGAGGAAGTTGCTGAAAACTGGCTTGAGGTACTGCTTATATGGAAATTCAATAATTATCAATTGTAAGCCAATTTTCATATTATTGCAGCCTATGCAGGCATGCTTGTTCTTTTAATCGTTCTTACTTCTATCACTCTTTTTGGAAGCTCTGTAAGTTCTTCTGCAGAGATATTAACCGACTGATGTGTCTATTTATAGATGGGAAATCCCTGGGAAATTCAGAGAAACGATGTCTCTTATCCAGTCAGATTCTATGGAGAAGTTATTTCAGGGCCAAATGGAGCTAAGCAGTGGACTGGAGGAGAAAGTATTTTGGCCGTTGCTTATGATGTTCCAATACCTGGATACAAAACTAGAACCACCATAAACTTGCGATTGTGGTCCACTAAAGTTTCAACTGAAGAATTTGATTTGAAGGCTTTCAATACTGGGGATCATGCCAAAGCATACGCTGCCATGAAGAATGCAGAGAAGGTTTGTGGAAGCCTTGTTTCTTTGTGGTCCATAAATCTGCATCTAAGTTCAGTGTCTTCTGAACTTTTCAAAAAGTACTTTCTGGAAGATTCAAAATATCCACTACTGAGCTTAGAATGTATTGCATGAATATGATGAAAACCTTATTCTCTTGTTTCAAGTTGTAGTGGTACCTATATCTCAGATATAAATCATCAGAGAAGTTTTTTTTCATTTATGGAAAGTAAATTCAGTTGGCTGTTTACATGAATCATTTGTGATGCATATTTATTTCTTTTGATGTTTGTTGTAATCAGATCTGTTACATTCTATACCCTGGGGATGAATCAATAGAAGGCAAGACTCTACGACTAAAGCAACAATATACATTATGCTCAGCCTCTCTCCAGGATATCATTTCACGCTTTGAAAAGAGATCAGGAATGACGGTAAATTGGGACTCCCTCCCAGATAAAGTGGTGGTACAAATGAATGATACTCACCCAACACTCTGCATTCCTGAGCTGATTAGGATATTAATAGATGTGAAGGGTTTAAGCTGGGAGAAAGCTTGGGATATTACTAGAAGGTGCTTCTTTTTGCATTAACTCTATATCCAATTTATATTTAAAAGATATCAAGCCATAATTAGAGCTTCTCTAAGTACTTGAAGCTTTTAGTAAAATTGCTCATGATAAACCAGGTTCCCATTTTCAAAGTTTACAGCTTCTCAAAAACAACGTTTTAACTACTGCTTTGACCTTTACACTTAGTTTGATCCCTCTTTTAATGGCTCTTCTGTTAGAACGGTTGCTTACACAAACCACACAGTTCTACCAGAGGCACTGGAGAAATGGAGTTTGACGCTTCTGCAGGATTTACTTCCTCGACATGTGGAAATAATAAAAAGGATAGATGAGGAGGTAATGTTGTAATGTTTATTTGGCTTTAGTGTTAAAATTATTCTTATTTCATATGAACTTTATGAATTCTTCTCTATATATAATGTCTTGTATCTTTGTTTTGTTAACCAGTTTACACATGAAATTGTTTCTGAGTATGGGACAAATGATCTTAACATTCTGCAAGAAAAG
This sequence comes from Medicago lupulina, assembly GCA_958299785.1. NCBI lineage: Eukaryota > Viridiplantae > Streptophyta > Magnoliopsida > Fabales > Fabaceae > Medicago > Medicago lupulina. The sequence continues at coordinate 18,510,297 of OY283142.1, read as the reverse complement.
CTCAGAAATATGAGAATACTAGAGAATATTGAGTTACCGGATTCGGTGGTTGAGTTTATTAATAATACAGTTCTTGCCGATGATCCTGTTGAGGAAATTGTTGTTGATGATAATCATATAAAGGCAACAGAAAAGAAAGATAATGAAGAAAAAAATGATGATGACGATGAAGAAGAAGAAAAAGAAAAAGATGAAGTGGGGAAAGACGAACAAGAAGCAGATGATGGTGAAGAGCTTGTTGTAGAGAACAGAAAAGAATGGAAATTCGAAGTTGATCCAAACTTGCCGATGATGGTTCGCATGGCTAACCTATGTGTTGTTGGTGGTTTTTCTGTGAATGGAGTAGCTGAGATTCACAGTGAGATTGTAAAAGAGGAAGTTTTTAATGAATTTTACGAGGTATCAAAACCAGCAGATTCTTTTTATGTTAATATGAACAATTTTTATTGCAATTACTGGTATATACATCCATAAAATATGATGTTCATTAATTTTCTTTGTCATTGATGTGACAGTTGTGGCCTGAGAAATTCCAGAATAAAACAAATGGGGTGACACCTAGAAGATGGATCTGTTTCTGTAATCCCGACCTTAGTAAAATCATAACCAAATGGATTGGAACAGAAGACTGGGTAACAGATCTTGAGAAATTGGCTGTACTTCGCAAGGTAAATGAATTTAACTGGGCATTCTGAATGATATTTGAATTAAATAATTTCTATGAAACAACTTCCACAGTTGGCTAGTGAGTACATATGCATGATTAGTCACATTATAATGTCAAAATGGCAGCAAGCATTATAGGTGATTCCTTAGTCGAATGTCACTTCACAATTTTTTTTGCACAAATTCTATGTGTTCTTTAGTTCCTTTATATTTTTCCTCTATGGAACATTTTTCTACCAGTTTGCAGATAATGAGGATCTGCAATCAGAATGGATAGAATCAAAAAGGAGAAATAAGATTAACGTTGCATCATTTATCAAAGAGAAAACAGGTTATGTTGTTAGTCCAGATGCAATGTTTGATGTACAGGTTAGTTTTCTGCCATCAAGAACTGCATTTCCTTCTTCTCGTGTTTAGTTAGCATCTGAATAATAGTAATTCTGGAAATGTTTCATGTATGGAGTGTTTATTTTCACCTTTTCAAGGAATGAACATTAGTTCTAGGTTCTTGCTCCTAAAACAACTTATGCATACATAACTCATAAAGAAGTTCATTTTGTTTATACTTAAATACGTTTAGAATCCTGCGTAAAACTTACACAATGAGGATCAGCATCATCCATATCTAATGTTATATAAACCCTTGTAACATGATAGAGTCTCACTATTTGCTGCATAGGAGAAGGGACAGTGCTCTGTATTATACTATTATTAGCTAAAACTTCCTATGCTGTAAAATAACATCACCTCTTTATGATGGATTCTTAAATACTATATGTTACAGTGTTGTCAAATATCGGCCATGACGGATTGCAGTGGCATATTTTTTATAATCGCCATGGCCAATTTGTGAAAGATGGTGACGCCATGGCGTTTTATGGCAGATATGAGAGCTTAAAATAGCGGATTTTGTCTTTTGGCCAAGGTCTGCCATCTGACATCAATAACATTGGTTTCTTTCAATCATCTTTTTCTTTTAAATGGGTTGCAGTCAATTATCTAAGCTGTGCTTTGATGTTTGTGTAACAGAACTAGTTCAATTTCTATGCCATATTTTATGTTTTCATTGGCTAGATATAATATTTTTGGAGTGTAATATTTTTTTCCACAAACGCACTGTTAACTATTGACAAAAGTGAGAAAAATCACTTAACTGGATATAGACTGCACATTTACTTATTGTGTAAAACCAAGATCCAATAAATAACAGCTGAATAGGTACAAGGCTAACATGAAAATCGTACTTGGGAAAATAGGACAAGCATTAAAATTCCAACGGCATGCTGTTTTACACCCTCAATTCATGGTTAATGATAAATGGCATATCTATTTTCAGGTCAAACGTATTCATGAATACAAACGGCAGTTACTGAATATCATGGGAATTGTTTATCGCTACAAAAAAATGAAAGAATTGAGTGCTGAGGAAAGAAAACAATTGTTTGTTCCTCGGGTTTGTATTTTTGGAGGGAAAGCATTTGCAACATATGTTCAAGCCAAGAGGATTGTAAAATTCATCACAGATGTAGGAGCTACAGTTAATCACGACCCAGAGATTGGAGATCTTTTGAAGGTATCAGTCAAACTTGGGTGATAGATAAACACATTATAGTCGTTCCAAAAATTTGGTTGTTTATGCCTTTTGATGTTTAAATAAAAATTTGTCTTCTCTATCTGAAGTGGCACTTTGGAAAATGTTTAATTCCAGGAACATATCCCAGTAGTTAAATAAATGAATATCTCAAAAAAAATGGACTGAAGTAATTGACAAATTTATGCTATTCTTCATACGTAACAGCATGTGGCCTCAGCTGCAGCAAAATAAAATTATAGGATGTTAGCTTAATATCTGATAAAGGGTGTTAAACTAGCATCTTTTTCTACTTAGTCATAAAACAGATCCTTGTTCCTGTCTTAACTTGCAGGTTATATTTGTTCCTGATTACAATGTTAGTGTTGCTGAAATGCTAATTCCCGGCAGTGAATTGTCCCAGCACATTAGGTATAGATAAATATATTTTTAAAGTAAATATTTTACATTTGGTTTGCAATCAATTTTGGCAGTGTTTTTTTTCTGACTTCTCTTCTTCTGCGTGTTTAGCACAGCTGGGATGGAGGCCAGTGGAACAAGCAACATGAAATTTGCTATGAATGGATGTGTACAAATTGGAACCCTTGATGGAGCGAATGTTGAAATAAGAGAAGAAGTTGGAGAAGATAACTTCTTTCTTTTTGGCGCACGAGCTCAAGAAATTGCAGGGTTAAGGAAAGAAAGAGCAGAGGGAAATGTAAGTTTTAAAAGCAATCAGAATACTTGATTCAATGCGAAATTTCCTGTTCCTTTTTGTTTTCTTTCACATCAGTGACAATAGAAATTGCTTAAGAAAGCTCAAAACCAATCAAATTTGGCTTCTATAGATCCTTTAAGGCATTGTTAAGTCTAAGATAACAGAATTATGCATCGTAATCTCAATACTATGTGGTCTATTGTATATATATGCAGTTTGTACCAGACCCACGATTTGAAGAAGTGAAGGCATATGTTAGAAGTGGTGTTTTTGGCACCTACAACTATGACGAATTGATGGGATCTTTGGAAGGGAATGAAGGCTATGGTCGTGCTGATTATTTCCTTGTTGGCAAGGACTTCCCTAGCTACTTGGAGTGCCAAGAAGAAGTTGACAAGGCATATCGTGATCAAAAAGTAAGTAACAGCAAGTCCTGAACAAAACATGAATTTTCGTTTATCTCTAGCATATTGCTCTATGCATAATGGTTAGGTTTTATACAAGTAGTTATAGAAACCATGTCAAATGTATGGCTGATATAGCGATCTAAAAGAATTCATTGATGTGTTGGTGCAGAGATGGACAAGAATGTCAATCTTGAACACAGCTGGTTCATATAAATTCAGCAGTGACCGGACTATCCATGAATATGCTAGAGATATATGGAGAATTGAGCCAGTTGTGTTGCCTTGAAAAGTTATGCATGCTCTGTCTAAGCTTCTAAGGCATATTCAATTTCTTCTGCCTCTCACAATGAAATTCAAAAAGGCTTGAAAACTGATGACGCACAAAGTTTTCTTGTATCACCAAGCCAGTTGAAAAGATATTTGAACATTTTTTACTCCAGGAATATGTTATCTTCATACGCTTATGTTCTACGAAAAAGTAATTTCTTAATTATTTTATGGTCCAATTTTCCAAATGATGATGCTGATAATAAGGTTATATTGTTCCATGGATGGATTATTCAAACTAGAAAACAAAAATGTTCTAGTGATTTCTTCTCAAGCGCTGTCTCATCATTCAAGTACAATGTACATTTGTTGTTTGCAATAGCAAAGTCTAAAGAGTTGTCAGTCAAAACATGGATTCATTTTTTAATCTCATGTATGTCCTGTTGAACGTGGTGGCTGGTTATAAAATACAAATACGCAAAGGAAATTACATGGACCTAAACAAGAGCACATAGATAGGAGAAGTTATACACCCCTAATTTCAATTCAAGTTTTCTACGTGTGTATAGCTGAATGTGGTTGCTTGCTGGCCACGTAAAAATATTGAATTAGTCTAACTAAAGGAAATAACACTTTTTTTTTAGGTTAAAGTTTTCTACGTATATATTTTGAAAAGTAAAACAAATTTAAAGATTGATTTTGTTGATAAAATGGCATTTATGGATTTCAAGCATAGCTTTTATCATTCAGAGATTAATATTAACCAACTAATTGACTAGTATTTTACTAAAAATATGCAACTTTTTGGTTTTTTTTAATTAGTTGTATTTTATTTTATTGATAACGGGGAGGGAACAAGGAAAGTTGGGATACCTTAGTAAACTATAAATAGAAGAAACATCGAAAGACACCTGAAAGTTTCACAAAGAGTAGTTCATGATGGGAAAGAACAAAGATGGAGATGAAGTTCAGAACAAACAGGTTATATTCAGGAACTATGTTATTGGCTATCCACAAGAATCTGATTTATATATAAGTACTACAAGTACAATAAAGCTTCAGGTTCCTCAAGGATCAAATGCTGTTTTGGTGAAGAATCTGTACCTTTCTTGTGATCCAACCATGCAGTTCCTAATGAGGAAAGACGGACATCCTCTTTCTGGATCTTACTATTATATCCCTGGCTGTGTAAGTATTGTCCTGAATATGAATATATGAAATAAATAAATAGAAGGATATGTACTATGATCTATGAAAGCATAGTCTTTAGAGGACTATAATAAAAAAATGCAACTCGGTGCACTAAAGTTCCCGCATATGTAGGGTCCGGGAAGGTGTCCTACCAACTGGTGTCTTTTACACAACCTTAACCTGGTTTTTACAAGAGGTCATTTTCAGGACTTGAATCCGTGACCTTTTCATGTGACAAAAACTTTACCATTGCGTCAGGGCTCCTTGTTATGTAGCGAACTCTAATACTTAGACATTTTTTGTTGTGCCCTCCAGCTATTAGGAAAAAGTGTCCTAGTGGTAATAACCTGGAGTTCAGTTGAAAGATAAGTAAACTCTGACCAATAATTGTTTCAGACAAGGATCAAATTAAACTAGTTCATTAAAACTTAACACATGTACTGATACTTTAATTTTTAAAGAATAATTTTGCAGCTACACAAACAGCTGAGCTTACATTTAATTTTGTTCTACCCTTCCTTTATAACATTGCAGCCTATAAATGGATTTGGAGTGGCTAAAGTTTTGGATTCAGGACATCCTAACTTCAGTACAGGTGACTTGGTATGGGGGATAACTAGTTGGGAAGAATATAGTCTAATTCAAAATCCAGACAAACTCTACAAAATCCATCACACTGATGTGCCTCTTTCCTATTACACTGGAATTCTTGGTAACTGAGTTCTTCTCAACTATTTTTATTATGCTTTTTCTGAATGTAATGCTGAAAAGAAATGATAAATCTGTTACGTGTGTCAGTTTTTGGTAGTTTCTGATGTATTTTTTTCTTTTCTATTTTAATAGGAATGCCTGGAATTACTGCATATGCTGGTATCTTTGAAGTTGGTTCTCTAAAGAAAGGGGAAAAGGTCTTCATCTCAGCGGCGTCGGGTGCTGTCGGTCAGCTGGCCGGACAATTTGCAAAATTGTTGGGTTGTTATGTTGTTGGAAGTGCTGGTAGTCAAGAGAAAGTATAATTTCTATAACATCGCTTTTTCTATGGAATTAATTTCATTATTCTTAGTAGTTAGTACCATCTTTTGCTGGATATATGCATCTCAGTCTAACTCCTTGTTTATCTAGGTTGATCTTTTAAAGAACAAGCTTGGCTTTGATGATGCTTTTAATTATAAAGAAGAGCTAGACTTGGATGCAGCCTTGAAAAGGTATATATAAGCTTACATTAAATAAAAAGAGGAACTGAACAATTTATCACTATTGGCCCTTAATATGTTAGCTCAAGCCTTGTAAAGGCCTAAATATTGGGAGATCTCTCTCTATGTTGGATTGACGCTGTTATTGTCAGAATCATGGCGAGTCACTATGATTTTTAAACAATGCCACCGTGCTTATGTCAAACTCGCCGCCAATCCAAACATTAAATGTTTTGTCATATATTATGTCAAAGTGTAGCTACATATATTAATTTCCTTAACTCTTAAATCAAGCATTAAATGTTCTGTTATGTTCTTTACCATTAGGTACTTCCCCGAAGGAATCGACTTCTATTTTGAGCAAGTAGGAGGTAAAATGTTTGATGCGGTACTCCTAAATATGAAGCTCCACGGTCGCATTGCTATATGTGGAATGATTTCACAGTACAATCTTGCTCATCCTGAACCACTGAAGAATTTGCTGCATATTGCATTCAAGAGACTAACTATAAAAGGATTTACTCATCGAGATCACCATCATCTCTATCCAAAGCTCTTAGAAACTGTGTTGCCTTACATTAGGGAAAACAAAGTTGTCTATGTTGAAGACATTGTTGAAGGACTTGAAAAAGGTCCAGCAGCTCTAGTTGGACTTTTCAGCGGTCGCAACATTGGAAAACAAATAGTTAAAGTTGCTGGCGAGTGATCAATGATTCAAATTATATAGCATGTTCATTCATCCTTTGGTGCTTGATAGTGTTTAGAAGTATGTACAATAAGGTTTTTTGAATGGAGTTTCTAGTTTGTGTTAGACTAATCAGGTGTAGGGATTGGAATAACTTACATGTACTTGTAAACAGTGATTTGTCAAAAGCAGCATTTCCTTCTTTTTTTGACAATACATTTCTTGAAAGTAAGAAAATTAATATATGACAAATATGAGGTTGTTGATAGTCTTTATCAGGATCCAATTTCATGAATTATACCTTTACCAAAATAAGTTTGGTCCCTGCCATAGTATAAGTCTAGCACTGCCCCTGCATATGATGAACCAGTTCACATTCCTTTAATGGATTTGCACTTAAGTTTTGGCATGGCACCTGTTCACGTATGCAAACACAAGTTACAATGCTCAAGCTTATTCGGTGGAACTGCCTAGGAGGACCTCCAAGAATACTCTAAACTGACTAAGGTGAAAATACAATGTTTAGGCTAGAATGGATGGGTCCCCTTTTGTCTTGTAAGTGTTATCTTTTATGGTCATCACTTTCTTGACCCAATGGGTCACTTTTTAGATGTACATGCATATTAGTGGAGTTGGCTGCTCCGTCTCTATAAAGCTCCTCCATATAGGTCCCGTGGAGGTGGAGCACCCGCAACTTATGTCACTCGTCCGTGCAGGACGTGTGGCATGCCATGAAACACTTCTTATGAGGACCACAACTTTCACTTGGACAATAACATTTGGAAGAGCTTTGTGTAGTTAATTAAGATGAAGCTCTAGTTGACCTGAATGGTCAGGATGAGCTAAGCATGACTTGAATGGTAGTGTTGAGCCAACTATGACCTAAATGGTAAAGCTTAGTTAAGCATGTTAAAGGTTGAAGCTGAGTTAGGCATGCTGAATTGTGGATTTGAGCTAGGCATGACATGAATGGTCAAGCTTAGCTAGACATGCTAAAGTGGTGGAGCTGAGCTAGGCATGTTGAATTGTGGAGCCGAGCTCGCCATGACCTGAATGATGGCGTTGATCTAAGTATATCCTGATTGGTTAAGCTGAGCTAAACCTGCTGAATGACGGAGTTGATCTAGGAATGACCTAAATAGTCAAGCTGAGCCAGGCAATGTAATAAAGTCTATATTGTATGGTCCTCCGTACCAATCCAAAGTCCACCAAACGTCAAGCATGTTAAGGCGTATACGCTTGTTCCTTCTCTCATAATGAAGTTCACAAAGGCTTGAAAACTGAGGAAGGATAAAGTTATATTGAATCACCGAGCTAGTTGAAACGATATTTGAACATTTGTTGCTCCAGTAGGGCTTATGTTATCTTCAAAAGATTATGTTCTACATAAAATAAAGTACTTGCTTTCTTAATTATTTTATGGTCCAGTTTTTCAAATAAGGATGCTGATAAGGTTATACTGTTCCATGGATGGATTATTCAAACTTGAAAACAAAACTTTCTAGTGTTCTCTTCTGAGCTCTATCTCACCAATCAAGTACAATGTACATTTGGTGTTAGCATTAGCCAAGTCAAAAAAGTTGTCAGTTAAAACATGGATTCTTTTTTGAATCTCATGAATGGTGGCTGGCTATAAAATACAAATACGCAAAGGAATTTATACATATGGAGCACATAGATTTCCTAAGCATTACTTGTCAAACTCAATTCAGATTTTAATTAGGCCACGTAAAAATATTGTTAAATTACGTAAATAAAACACAAAGTTAAGGATTGATTTGATTGATAAAATGATTTCTTAGCATAATTTGACCATTGAAAAATTAACATACCCGACAATTGACTAGTATTTACTAGAAAATGTGTTACTTCTTGGATTTGTTATTTACTTGTTTTTATTTTATAGATAAGGGAAGTGGAGTTGCAATTGCATGGTAAACTATAAATAGAAGAAGCATCAAAAGACACATGAATGTTTCATAGAGTAGTTAATCATGGGAAAGAACAACGTTGGAGATGAAGTTCAGAACAAACAGGTTATATTCAGGGAGTATGTTAATGGCAACCTACAAGAATCTGATTTATATATAAGTACTACAAGTAAGATAAAGCTTCAGGTCCCTCGAGGATCAAATGCTGTTTTGGTTAAGAATTTGTACCTTTCTTGTGATCCAGTCATGCAATTCCTTATGAGGAAAGATGAATTTCTTATGTCAGGATATCACTATTACATCCCTGGCTCTGTAAGTATTTGTCCTAAATAATATTTTATTTTTTTGATGAATTATTTTGGTACTACACAAACACTTGAGCTTATTTACATTGAATTTGGTTTTACTTGTTTCTTTTGGATTTTAACATTGCAGCCTATAAATGGATTTGGAGTGGCTAAAGTTTTGGATTCAGGACATCCTAAATTGAGTGCAGGTGACTTGGTATGGGGGATAACTAGTTGGGAAGAATATAGTCTAATTCAAAATCCAGACAAACTCTACAAAATCCATCACACTGATGTGCCTCTTTCCTATTACACTGGAATTCTTGGTAATTTGAGTTCTTCTTAAGTTTTTTAATTATGCTTTTTCTGAATGTAACGCTGAAAAGAAATGATAAATCTATTATATGAGAGTCAGTTTTTGGTAGTTTCTGATGTATTTTTTTTCTTTCTAATCCAATAGGCATGCCAGGAATTACTGCATATGCTGGTATCTTTGAAGTTGGTTCTCTAAAGAAAGGGGAAAAGGTCTTCATCTCAGCGGCATCAGGTGCTGTCGGTCAGCTGGCCGGACAATTTGCGAAATTGTTGGGTTGTTATGTTGTTGGAAGTGCTGGTAGTCAAGAGAAAGTATAGTTTCTAAACACATCACATTTTCCATGAAATTAATTTCATCATTCTTTATAGTTAGTGCCACTACCAACTTTTGATAGATTTATGCATGTCTCTAATTCCTTGTTTATTCAGGTTGATCTTTTAAAGAACAAGCTTGGCTTTGATGATGCTTTTAATTATAAAGAAGAGCTAGACTTGGATGCAGCCTTGAAAAGGTATTTATAAGCTTACATTAAATAAAAAGAGGAATTGAACAATTTATCAGTACTGGCCCTTAATGTTAGCTCAAGCCTTGTGAAGGCCTAAATATCGGGAGATCTCTCTCTATATTGGTTTGACGGTGAGATTGTCAGAATCATGGCGAGTCACTATGATTTTTAAACAATGCCACCGTGCTTATGTCAAACTCGCCGCCAATCCAAACATTAAATGTTCTGTTATATATTATGTCAAACTGTAGCTACATATATTAATTTCCTTAACTCTTAAATCAAGCATTAAATTTCTGTTATGTTCTACGTCATTAGGTACTTCCCCGAAGGAATCGACTTCTATTTTGAGCAAGTAGGAGGTAAAATGCTTGATGCAGTCCTCCTAAATATGAAGCTCCACGGTCGCATTGCTATATGTGGAATGATTTCACAGTACAATCTTCCTCATCCTGAACCTCTAAAGAATTTGCTGCATATTGCATTCAAGAGACTAACTATAAAAGGATTTACTCATCGCGATCACCATCATCTCTATCCAAAGCTCTTAGAAACTGTGTTGCCTTACATTAGAGAGAACAAAGTTGTCTATGTTGAAGACATTGTTGAAGGACTTGAAAAAGGTCCAGCAGCTTTAGTTGGACTTTTCAGCGGTCGCAATTTCGGAAAACAAATTGTCAAAGTTTCTGTCGAGTGATCAATGATTCAAATTATATAACATGTTCATTCATCCTTTGGTGCTTGCTAGTGTTTAGAAGTATGTACAATAAATAAGGAAGGTTTGTATAATGGAGTTTCTATGTTGTGTTAGACCTAATCAGGTGTAAGGATTGGAATAAGTTACATGTACATGAATTATACCTTTACCAAAATAAGTTTGGCCCCTGCCATAGTATAAGTCTAGCACTGCCCCTGCATATGATGGACCAGTTGACAATCCTTTAATGGATTTGCACTTAGCATGGTATCATAGTCCAAATGGCACGTTCCTATGATCCAAGTGACTTTTGAGACTTAAGAAGTATAAGTGCAAGCAATAAAAAGTAAACAGACCTCTTAATTTCCACTTAAGCTAAAAAATACTTGAAGTACAAGTTTAGTAAACAAGCATAAGTTCAAACAAAGCAAGACATACCATCTTTGAGGTTATATGATGGTGAAATGCAAGTAACAATTGAACCAACAACAAAAAAAAAAGTGCACGAGTCTAAAGACATTTTTGAGAAAACTACACTATTAGAAGATCATTAAACATGATTAATTAACAGTAAAACAATTAAAGAAAACCACATACCACTTAATTTATATAGTAAAAATGTAACAGGCTACAAAAGCTAGATTTCTCTGCTTAATAATAATCCAGTTCAGCTCGTTTCTTCATTGGCCCTTATATCAATCAAAAAGGTGGTAAGATGATTCCAGTGTTCCTTGTTTCAACCATTCAATCAGATCAAGAAGAGTGTACGTACGTATGAGCTTGTATGCATAAGCTTGGGCTCAATTGTTTTTTCAAGATAAAAAATGTATACATACATGGGAGAAATTTTTTTCATTTCAATATGAATTTAGATGTACATATTCATAAAAACCTAAAATTTCTCTATATACTTATGAGTAGGAAATTCATCAAATTGTGACTATTTAGCATGTGTTTGAAGTGACGTTGTAGGAAATTTGTCAAATTGTGACTATTTAGCATGTGTTTTAAGTGGCGTTGTATTTTTCAAACGTGTGGCAAGGAATCACTACCGTGAAAGCTATGAAACAAAGCTTCCTTATTTTCACAAAAGTAGCTCTTTTAGACGTGACTTTGGCTTTTCCACCGTCAAACTAAACAGACTCTTATTTACGGAACAAAATCAAGCAAAGGTTGTTTTTAGCAAAACATGGATTGAACATACATTCTATTTACTTGGTCCAAATTTACTGTGAGAATCAAATCAAAATTGCAAATTTGAAAGAAGGGAACTAGTCAAATCAAAAAGCTTCTCATATAGGGTGGCCAAGGTAGCTCTTTATTTAGGATTCCAAATTTTGTTAGTTCTTAACCAATAGAAATGTCTCATATAATCTATAGTCAAATCAATGTTCAAAATTTTAACAATGATCAAAATTGCTTCCATTAAGCAAAATTTTATTATATTACTCATACTCATAACTTAGATGGGTAACCCCATCTATTCGACAAAAGACAAACAATAAAAATAATATCAGTACTACATATTTTTTTTATATTTTTTTTATTGTATCAACATTGATCAAGTCATTGTCTCAATTACTAAGACGAATTGAACTTTTATTTAAATACATTGACTTTGGTTGTAATTTAAAGTTTTGAACGATTTTCAAGTATTTTCCACCACATCAACCACTTACACCACATGGCACATTTCTTTCCCTAGCATTAATCGCCTTCAAATCCTTGTCCTATACTCATTGATTTCACAACTTCCTCTTACCTTTTTCCCACTACTTTTATTGAGCCCACTCTAGTATGAATGATCGATCTCTTTCTTATTCTAAGGTCAACATAGCCCGTACACAGTTCAACAAAAACTCCCTTAAAGACAAATAGTGACAAATACTTTTTCACAAGATTTTCAAATTAACTATATAAATACGATAACTTAGTAGTATTGCATATATCTTGTTATGAATTAGGACAAATTTGAACCACTAAAAAATGGTGACAAAATTACAAATGTTACAGTGTATATATACTTCAAAATTAGATAACTTTATTTTATCTTATTCACATGTCACCTTATACAAATGGAATGGTCTGCATGATCCAACAATAAAAAATAACAAAATAAATAATATAGTATACATTAAGAAAAGGAATAAATTAAAAGAATAAAGTGGTATGGTAAGAATTGTTTCTTTAACTTTTCCTGCCACCTTTTTTACAGATATCTCCATGATGATTCTTTTGCCCAATTTTCATATTGTCCAAGGAGTATTATACACTTACCAACATTTTTCACACCTCAAACTATACTCATTTTCCTTCCACAAGTGACAAAGAGACTGCAGTTTGCTGGAAAAGCTGACAGTGAAAAAAAAATTAATAGTAAAAATGGGAAAAATAATTAATTTGGTCTAAACAATTTTTTTAAGGACATTTGGTCTAAACTTGTACTACCTTATCTGCATCATCCTGAACAAATTGAACATCCGTGTGACTTTTGCATCCATGACACATGACAGTAACACTGACACTGAGATATTCATCTTTTGTTTTTTTTCTCAATTGTGGCAATACTATTAATTAAATGTACAGATCCAAAAATTACAAAGTTCTAGTATGTCATTTCCCATTGTTAACTGGTGCTAAAGAATTGGTAAATAAAAAACTTATAAAAATTACTGCATTTTGTACTCAAAAAATTACACCATTTAATGGTTGATTTTTTTGACAAAAGTTCTTAATATTTTAGGAGTTTTATTTTATTTTTTAAAATTCTGATTATTTAACCGCTACTAGTACAAACACTAATCTTCAAATGACAATTACAGCTACGGTTGTTTCTTATTCGCCGTGTATGATGTGCACGCAACAGTACTTCGATCAGATGATAAAAGATTTCTTTCAGCTTAATGTTTTGAGTTCAACCAAATATTTTGTTCGCATCAAAAAAATTATAATGTGTACTTCAGAGTTATTTAACCTTTCTCAGATTCAACCCAAACAAACTACTATAAAGTCTTTATTCATTAATCAACATTTATTATAGTTTTTTTATACAATTGTGTTACTCAACATGCTCTCCTCGACCTATATCAAAATCAATATGGAAAACGTTACAATAAATGGAATAAACTCTTTCATCCCAAACAAACTACACTTCCTAGTTTTTTTATGTTTTCCTGCCACTTGATCAAAACAATTTGTGATTCTGCCGGCCAGAGCAATCTAGACAAACACTGTTCATATTTTTGTCACGACTGGAACTGAGGTAAATAAGTTGCTGCTTACCAATTTACTTTATGTGTAATAGAGACAACAATTGTTCCCTGATCAATAAGCATGATGACACAAACACTCAATTTCATCACCAACTTATTGCACTCATCACCGACTCTTTAGTTTCAATTCACCAAGGATTCCATAATTTGTAGAAGCAAACCACACATTCAAACAATTTTGACCATTAAATTGATGTTGGGTGGTTCACATTCCAATTTCACCAAATTTGCTTTTAAATACAATTATAAATATATACCTTTAAATATGTGACTTTATAAAATATGTTTGCTTACAAAGACACCTCTAGAGTGTAGATTAGAAGTTTGGATTTGGATTGTCTAAAGTTAGCTGAGCATGCATTCGTGTAGTCACTGTAATAATAGTATGTGAATCAAAATAAGATCCAAATTTTAAGTTCGGTATTTTAATTTTCTTAAAATATCAAAATCTATATTGAAATTTGAATCGTCAAGTCTAACAACCACTAATGTGTTGATGGGTAATGTGTGGATTGCTGACTTTGTGCAATTCAAATCTCTATTTTCCTTGGTCATTTTCTTCTTCCAATTTTAATTCCACATTATGTATACGGAAAGAGAATCATTATACATGACAATAGACTAGATAATAGCATTTGCAGGCCCAATTGAACTTGTATTAATTATGTACTCCAAAAGAATTCTAGTCGACTATTAATTTAATTACTCATCGAAAAATCTTTTTGCAATCCTCGTATAGTAGCCTTATCTAATAGTAATGATTCCAAATGCCTTACAGTTCTGTTCTTATATGTGTGTTGAGTCCACATGATAGAGCAGGAGCTAGTATATAATATGAGTGTGGTCCTCTAATACACTTCAACAGGTAAAATAATTTAATAAGCAACACCACATATAGCAATTGTTATGAAGGAAAAAACATGTAAATTTTTCTACTATTAGAACTACGTGTCAGCCACGTACACATGGTGCAATTATATGCTTTTTTTTACCTTAAGTGCTTGGCGACCTTACAACCACCTCAACCCACAATTTTATCTTCAATTAATTAAAAATGAGTTTGCAAATTGCTCATAGTTCTTCAAATTAATTATCATTCATCTCAACTTTTGGATCAAATGATATTGGTCTCTTCCAAGTTTAACTAAATTTTGAAGTGTTAAATCTTTTGAGAAACAACGTTTTCATTTATGTGATTTTATTTGTTGAGAAATTAATCTTTGTACTTACATGAGAATACTCCATTTATAAAAAAAAAAAACAAAATTACCTCAAGTCAAACGTTCAGGTTCAAGAACAATCTTCCAAATGATGAAGTTAGAAACAGAACATATATTAGCACATTTTAATTTTTTTGTTTGAAACGACGTAATAAAAATCACGTACACGTTATTGTGAAGTTCTAAGTTTAAATTCGATGAATTTAACAATATCAACATTGTCATTTGAATTAGACTTTATTAACACATTTTAACATGTTTTTCACAACAACAAAAAAAATAATTAAACATAGATTTTTGTCTTAGTCACCGCACACATCAAGGGATGAATTGACCAAAGAATGAATTTTATGTTAAGGGATACACATAACATAACCTACTTGGCGCTTTAGCAAAGTTAGTCGGATCAAAAAATAAAAAATGTTTATTTGTAGCTTTAAAAGAAAAACACTTGTATTCAACCTTTGAATTACCTCTTCCACCACTAAGGACTCCATTAATTTATGAAAGTTACAAAGCAATAGAAACTTTGAATGTTGAATCCAATTTTCTCATATCACGCATCCCAAAATATTAGCTAGTCACGCATTGCAAAGAGAACTTACTTTGATCTTCAATATGAAGCACCACTAATAGTATTGTTTAGGTCATTGATTTCATGAATCATTAAAAATCAACCATGTTTGTGAGGATGGAAAAAAAAATATTTGAAATCACCTAAAAATAAAAACAGTAAAAACAAACATTTGGAATATTGATTGAATCAATGAAAGGTGAAACCAAAATTTCAATGAAATGAAGAGACTATGAAATTGTCATATGTTCCATTATTAGCATGAAAGTAAAAACAGCTACCTCATACCAAATTAAAAGATATACTAAATTGTCAAAGAACAAAAAACAAAAATCATTAACCCACATGGCTTTCTGTACATTGCAAATGCTTTCATCATATGGGATAATGCCAACAAACATTCTTAAAATTCAAGATATTCATTAAGGTACCTCAATAGAAGAAGATGCTTCAAAAAATGATGTAAAAGTAAAAACTAAGATAACTCATGTAACCATTTTCCTTATTCATCAACTGGAGCAGGTAGATTGAGATCAATCAAGCAAGGAACAGCAGCAGCAGCAGCAGCAGCTTGTTTGATCACAAAAGTGTTCTCTTCAGATCCTCCAACAAAATGTGATCTTTTATGTCCTCCTAATGCTTGTCCTGACCTGAAAATTTTGTAGCAAATTGGACATTCATATTCTTTGCTTTTCTTTGAGTTCAACTTCTTCTTCTTACCTTTGTTGCTTGATAATTTCTTTCTATTCACAGCTTTACTGGCATGAGATTTTGCAGCAGGAAAAGAATCACTTTCTGAACTTTCTTCATCACTCTCAACATCTGTTATTGAATCATAAGAATTACCAATGTCCTTTTCGTAGCCAAAAAACTCATATTTCAAACTTTTGCTACCATTCTCATAGATTTCTTCATCTTTGTTGCTAAAAGAAAATCCTTCAGAGTTTGTTTTCTTTCTCGAATCGAACTTTGTATCATGATCCAAATCCTTATTCATCATACCTGATTTCTTGAACATAGTTGTTACATTGTTATCTCCTTCTACCTTAGGCCTCTTGAATTCGTAGTTTGAATTTGAAACACTTGAACCTACAAACTTGATCTTCTTTGAACCATATCTGAAATCCCTCGAATCGGGATTATTCGAGACACCAATCCCAACCATCTTCACCTTCTTCTTCTCCGCAACAAACTCACGAGCATTATTAGCTACAAATTTGTTACCATTTCTGATAACAATCTTCGATTTCGTCTCAAGAACAATCTCATTATTATTATCATAAGATTCGGAAACAAAACGACCCTTACGACCAAAAAAATCTCTAGACAACAACATCAAACACCTAGCAACCTCTTCTTGTTGTTCCTGTTCCATCTCAGAAACAGATGAAGAACCATTAACAGAAGAAGAAGAAGGTTGTTGATTTGAAAGAGTAATAGACTTGAACCTAATTCTTCTCTTAGATTTCCTTAGATTCATTGTTGTAGCAGCAACACAAACATCATCATCATCAGTATCATCAGATTGAGTATCCTCCTCCATCGTAGCCTTGTTGATCTTCTTCTCTTTCTCGGAATGAGATGCCATGTGTCCACAAAGTGCTTTCAATGAAGGAAAACCTTTCCCACATTCTTTGCAGAATTTGATCAATTCATTTTGTTCCAATGTGGTTGCAGCAGCAGCAGCAGCATGATGATGATAATGATGAGAATGCACAAACCTCATTGTTTTCTTGGGATTTTCTCTTAGACCATAATTGAGGAGGTTTCCACCATCACCGGCACCACCAGCAGCAACATGTTCAGCATCACCAGCAGCAGCAGCAATAGCAGCAGCATTATTTCTTTCTTCTGTCATGTGTGTTCTGATGTGACCACCAAGAGACTTTCCACAAGGAAACCTCTTAAAGCAATATTTGCATACAAACTTCCTAGGTTTCTCTTCCATGGTTTGGTTAATTAATAATATTGAATCTGATCTATGTATATATATTATTTCATGATTATGATGATGAAAAAATGAAGTTGATTTACTTGGTGTGTTGAATGAGGTGGTGGTGATGATGATCAGAATTCTTCCTCAGAAGATGTGACAGTTGTATAAGTACAAGATCCGACCCACAAAAAAGGGAGAGACCCCTTCATTTCCGTTTCCCAATAGAATGATCAATCAAAAAATTTAATTAAATGGGCTTATGGTAAAATTAAAAAATAAAAATGGAATTTTTATTGAAGAAATTAATGGAGTTACTTGCCACAAACAATGGGGTTAAGTGATGTTAAGAGCTACTAATAACCATAAGTATGACTCTTTCTTTTGTTTGTGTTAGTTGGAGGAGAATTCCATGCATGAAAGCAACAAGTTGATTAATTAGGAATAATTAAAAAGAATAAAAAAAATATATGATAGGTGGCACGTGTAGTGTTGTGAGAATCATTAGAAGATAATTTGAACGGCCAAGATTTTGTGTTAGTTTGGGAGAACTCTAGAGTCTAGCAGCCTTTTAGGGAGTACCATATATGCACAACAAAAATGAAGCTTCCATAACCAAAACTATGTCTCATAAATTGACAACTTGCTTGCTTCTGATCTTTAAGCATCAGAATCTGCAACCGTTTGTTTATATTTTCAACTTTTGTTTGTATCAAAAAAATAATTTCAACTTTTGTTTTTCACTTAAATTTTTGTACCAATATAAGTCTTTTTCTAATTCCCTCTAAAAAATAAAGTCTTTTTCTAATGACTTTGTAGCTGTGACTAAGGGAAAATGTTACATGAACACATTTTATTCACACGTCCCATGTATTAGGGATATTTTGGTAAATTCATCTCATAACCATACTTTCTTTCTATTGTGTGTGATCCAGATTACCACATGTCAGAATTTTGTGTGGAAGTAAGATATGTATTATCACATGAGAGTGTACATGTATCACCACTTGTGACTAAGTCACCATTCTCTCGTATCGTCCCTTCTTAAGCACCAATGAACAACTAGATTAGATTTGAAAGCCAAAATTACCAGTTGTGAGTCAGATTCAAGCCAAATATTGTGAAAACCTCTAGATGAAGCTATCTCTATGGAAGCAGCAAGTTAATCATAAAGAGCATTTTCTTTAGTATATTAGTTTTGTACTTTGTGTTTTTTTTAGTTGTACAATTTGGACGTCTATTTTTTATGGATAACCATCGATAAAAAAACTTATGAATATTATTTGCCACATTCTTGATAGAAATTAAGCTTCCATGCGGGGAAAAGAAATTCGGAGTTGGTACATGACAATGATTGACTAAGTTCGAGATAGGAAAATATAAACATAAAATTATTATTCAATTGAGATATTTGTCATTAGTGTTAAAAATTATAATCAGAAAACTTAATTGCTATTTTTCCTAAAGAATACATGATTGCTATTTGTTTTCATAGAGTAATAGATAATAAAATGTGCATTTTTTGCTCATCAACATCCTTTAATGACTTCTTTACATTTTTTTAGCATATATGGTGTGCTATTATCTTTAAAAAAGACAATTTTGTGTTGGATATATGTCTATTACTAAATCTAAATTAAGTCGATGTTCAACCCTAACATTTAGAAATTGTTTGTTTCGAGTTATATTTGTTGATTCCTGAGAATAAAATGATAGAAATAGATATGCCTTTGTTTGTTACAAGTTTACTAAATGTTATTCCAGAGTATAAAATGTTCCTGGGAATAGAAAAAATTTCCCAAAGAAAATGGTGGGAATAAAGTTCCCATGGAGATGAGAATAAATTCATATGTAGATACATATTATAATCTCTATTTTTATGGTTCCTAGGAATATTATAAAGTTAACCAAACATATTTTTCTAAATACCTTGGTAAACCTTCAATATTATAAAGTTAACCAAACATATTTTTTATAAATACCTTGGTAAACATCTTTATATTCCAATGAATATTATTCCTAGGAATAAATTTGGTAAACTTGAAATAAACAAACTCTTAAAAATTTCAGTTGGTAAGAGTTGGTCAAATTTTAAATGGACACACAACATGTTCAAAAGTGTGGGTTGATGGTGGTTTCATGAATGAAGTTTTACATTCCTTTTTTTCACGAGAAGATAGAAAATAATAAAGAAGAAAAACAAACACCAAAAAGGAATTTGAACATGAGATAAATGATAAGGAGAAAAAAATATGTAGTGCATGTTTTGATCGTGAGAGTATATGAATTGCAGTGACTTATAAGTAATTTTATGAGTTTGTTGAAGTAGTTCAAGATTTTTAGGTGGTTATTTTTCCAAAAAATTAGACTTCATTAAAAAAATGTCACAAAATTTTAAAGAGAAATGATAAACTAACATAAAAAAAAAAAAAGACACGAATACGACACCATATTTCATTGTTCACTTATACCTTATTTTTTATTTTATTTTTTTCGTCCTCTCACACCAGGACGTCTCTCTTAGATTGTCATCATACATTGTTCTCTCACCGATGACCATTTTTTCACCGACATCGCTCTCCTGATCTTGACGACCACTCTCTCTAATTGTGTTCTCGCGATTGAACCACCCATAGGCTGCGACATAGCCAGATATTGACTTCCCACCAAGTGGGTTTGCGAATTTGTTTTGAAACGAGGATTTGTGGGTTTCGATAGGCGCTGATCTGTTTTGGCGCGGCGGATTTGTGAGTTCAGGTGGTGGTCATATAAGAGAATGGTAGTTGTAAGCGGATTAGGCGAGATCTGAACGGCGTCGGAGAAGACTGATGGTTTCGGCGACGATGATGATGATGATGATGATGGTAAGACGATGGTGGGAGGGTGGTAGATGTTCAGAGATGGAAGAAAAAATGTGGTGCAATTGACCACAATACCCTTAATCTTCAATTAAAATTTAAATTGTGCCATTGTATTTTGAAGGAAATTAAAAAATTAACTTTGATGTCTTATTTGTGTCAACATTTTTGTGTTCAGTTATCATTACTCAATTTTAACATGTCTAATAAACATGTATTTTGTCAACTGAACATAGCACATGTGTATTTTTTCCATTGTCACATGCCACCAATGATCAAAAGTTAGAAATTTTATAGAGGTTGAATAAAAAAAAAACTTGAATGCGAATGACATTACTAGCGATCCTTATCCTTTTTTATTTTACGAACAATATTAGAACTAAGAGACAAATGCCACTCCCTCATACCGCCTTTCATTATTTTCATACACTAAGTTTGTTCATTAAATTTGACTACGAGAAACCAGACAAGTGAGATTGATTTCAAATCTTCACCCAAAATCTTAAGTCATTAGGTATATGGATCATCTCACTTATATTTTATTCAAAATCTACTATTTCATCCAATATATAACTTTAAATAACACTTGCACATATCTTAATCAAGTGTTTGAATCTTCGTGTCTGTAATTATGTGACATAATCAAATAAGGTTAAGAGGAGTCACAACATGTTCAAAAAGGTTGGTTAGTGGTGGTTTTATAAGGGGGGATTTATGTTCCTTAATTTCATGAGAGATAAAGAAAATTATAAGGAAAAAAAAGCATGTGAGAAAGGAATTGGAACATGAGATAATATAAGGGAAAACAATAAGTATTATTTGTTTTGTCCGTAAGAGTATATTAAATAGTTTAAGTTAGTGGCAATTTTATGGGTTTTTTGAAGGAGTTGAAATTTTTTGGATAATCATTTTACCAAAAATTAGAGTAAATTAAAAAAATGTCATACTTTAAATTATCTAATAAGCATGTATTTTGTCAATTCAACATAATGCATCTACATTTTTTCATTTTCACTTGCAATCAAAGACCAAAAGTGAAGGAATTTAAAATAACAGAGGTTGAATGAAAAAATTCTCATGAAACATAATGACATTCAAAAACTAAATATTAAGATCCAACAATTAAACAAATGACATCAAAAAACTTAAAAAATAAAATAAAATTCATCATAATGTTCTCACTTATGGGTGCTCCTACATTGAGTTTGATCATCACTTTAGACTAAAAGAAACCACATTAGTGATATTGACACCACATCTCCACCCTAAATCTTAAGGAATTAGGTATATGGGTCAGATCTCTATTATGTTGCGCAACACATACTCTTGCTTTCAGTGTCGAACCTTTACTCACATTTCATACATTACATTAACATCTCTCCCACTCGCGTTTCCGCCACAAAGTTCAAACAGGTTATGCTACGATCATTGGGATTTGTGGGGAGCTAACAGTGGCGTAGATCGATCTATTGGACCAAGAGCAATCATCCAAATGACAATGATGCCACATTTTCACCGAATATTTAAGACTTTACGTATATGTATCTTCCAATTTATATGTTGTCCAACCTTCACTCTTCTATTCAATGTTGAAATTTAACTGACATTTGATACATCACAATATTTTCTCTCTAAAGTATGACTGAATTCTAGTCCGTGCTTGGCACGGGTGTCCATACTAGTTATATTATATACCATGCATTAGTTGATTAATTTGGCCTATTCAATTAATTGATTGAAGTTCCACGTGGTCTATTTCATGACCTTGCTCAAGTGAGGAGATATTTCATTTTAATTATCATATCATATATTTCTCAAGTCTGTTACTACCTTTCAGTCAAAAAAGAAAGTCTGTTACTACAAGAGTAATTACAGTATTCAAATTCTGCTTTTAATGTAGTAATTAGTAACGTAAATTTTAAAATGAAAGGTAAACCTTAACTTGGTAAGTTCATACTCGTATTTGAATGTTAAACTTTTCAACTCCAGTTTTTTTTTTTTTTTTTAAATAAAACTTTCCAACTCTGGTTAATGGTAAGGATCTTTTTTTTTTTTTTTGGTTACGGTTAATGGTAAGGATCTGATTACAAATCTCGAAATTATAGTTGTACCATATTTGTTTAACCTATTATAGATACAAAATATTCACCATAGTTAAAGAAATTAATCTCCACCCATAAACTTGTTGAAAATACAAGGTAGGCCAGCCCAAATCAGTGCTAAACATTCGAACTATGTCTATCTATACACAAAAGACAGGTTCATAACATGTGCAACTTATTCAAAGTGTCTACCATTCAAACCAAACACACATTGGTTATCATGCAATGAAGTCATAACATGAGTTGAAACACAGGAAATCAGAAGAAATAGCAAACAATGACACCTTAAACAAATCATAGGATTAGTGTCAAATTAACTCATTTGTATTGGTCATTGGGTAGTTTTTTTAGATTCCACCTCCATTTTAAAAATGGTTGGCATTACCCTTTAAAAAAATGTCAAATAGGACTAAAAATTCGCTTTTAAAGTGAATAAGTTGGATATCTGGACTCGAAATAAGAAAATTTGTCTTGTTTAAAGTGATTAAATTGTAATCAATGGATGTCATTTAAAAAGAAACTCAGAATTTGTTATGATTTTCAAATATATTCACATTTAATTTGTTAATTAATATATAACAATATTTATTTATAATCAAAAAATAATATTTTTTACACTCTAATGTTAGTTGTTTGCTTCATACCAGTGAGATCCTATTTTAATGCTAACAAAAATTGCACATTGTTGGCCTGAATTGAGGTCTCGCACTATTTTAGGCTGGATTCCTCAAAATTATTAATGATAGGTGAGACCAAGGTTTTCTTTGAAAAATTGTAGGTACATAATTTACTCAACACGCAATGAAAACTAGTCAAATGACTAAATTTACGAGTGATATCTTTTTTTTTATGTACATTTTAAATTTTACTCTACTAGTAATTTTACTTCTTTTAGAGAAGCAAAATTACTTATATGACTAATTTCTATTGAGTGTTGAATAGATTACCCCATAATTTATCCTGTCAGCTTAGTTGAATTTATCATGTGAATTTTGTCACTAAACTATTTGACCAGCAAATAATTACCCACAATATTCTAAAGACCACCTAGAAAAAAAAAACCTTAAAAGGATATGAAATTTTGTGAAACATGTATCATTTTTATTCAAATCGTGGCCTCCAACACAACCATTGGTTGAGTTTCATATTATAGAATTGTTTTACGGACTCTTTAGTTTTGCTCAAAAATCATTCGATTTATTAGATTATAACTTTCGATCTCATAAAATTTGTTGAATAATAACTTCCATTAGATTTTCTTTTCATCTGATAGTAACTACCAAACGGTTTATTTTAAAAGTTGGACAATCTAAGAGACGCATAGAGCAATTGTATGATAATATATGTCAAATATTTGGTGGACACACTTGGAACCCGAATGGGCATTGCATTCCATTAAGATTAAGTCAACCCACTATTGTAGAGATGTGCTTTGCTTGCCCAATGTGCAATTTGGATTCTTTTAACCTCATTCCCACTCCAGCATCTACCACCATACAACATACTCATGTCTTTCCTTCAAAAAAAATAAAAACATACTCATGTCTTCATTTTCAAATATAGTGGTACGGTGCAGTGAAATGATAGTGATTAATTGCTAAAATTTAATTTAAAAAGGACACTGTTATCTACACCTAATTTTTTCCACTACTCCATAATATTTTGGATATTTATTTCTTGATAGCAAACATGGTTAGGAAGTAAATCCAAACGATAAAATGTGTGAGACAAAATTACATATTTAAAAGATACTAATAAGGTGCACCACGAGCCACCTATTAGGTTGGTCAAAACTCAAAAGTTTAAAAGAGTTGAATATTTAAAATTGAAAAATTATGAGTCAATTTTTGCATGATAAAAACATTTTAGTTAATTTAAAACCGAAACTTCAATCATTATCACACCAAAAACTTAAAAGGATCCCATACATTTAGTTAACTCCAAAGCAATGAAGTTTGTTGTCATAAAAAATGTAAAAATTGTTGGAACTTAAAAGATTGATAAAGTCTTGCTTGCATCTCAAAATTTTCACAAGAACAATGTTTAGATCAATTCGGTATCTTATTGCGCTCTACCCCAAAGTAGTAAATCATATACATAAAAATTAACTATAACAATAGCCCGTCTAGCTCAGTTGGTAGAGCGCAAGGCTCTTAACCTTGTGGTCGTGGGTTCGAGCCCCACGGTGGGCGAATTTTTGTGCAATTATTTTTTTTTCAATATTCATTCAATGAAAGTAAAAGAAACTTTGTTCAATGTATATAATCTCTTCAGTAATAATTAATTTATTACATAAAATTGCATGTCAACAAATTGAGAATTTATGCAGCAGTTAAAGAAACAAAATTTAGAAGCAATGTTCTCTGATAAAACAAAACTAATAATGTAAAGAAAAAACATGAAAAATGTTTAATTATAATAGGGAGACATTGTCTTAAGACTGATGATTCCTTTTATGCAACTGCAGGCATGTCCTTGAGCCATGGATCCAGTGGCTTACCAATGGAATAAACAATAAATCCAATCTTCCTGAGCTTACCAACATCCATAACATTCCTACCATCAAATAAAAACGCTGGCTTCTGCATACCGTCATAAATTTTTTGGTAATCAAGTTTCTTAAACTCGTCCCACTCAGTCATAATGCAAACACCGTGTGCATCTTTCACCGCCTCATAAGCATCCCAAACCACAGCCACTTGCTTTATCGAAGTTGGACTTGGTGGTTGAAGATGAGCAGGCTGTTCCTTATCGACTTTCTTGATCGACAGATCCTTTATGATCTGATCTTCGGTAACTTGAGGATCGTATATGCTCAACCTTGCCTTATCCCCCAACAAACCCTTGCACACATCGATAGCTGGTGCTTCCCTTGTATCGCCTGTGTCCTTCTTGAAAGAGAAACCAAGAATAGCAATCTTCTTAGCAGCAACCGTGTTGAACATGGACGCAACAACTCGGTTCACAAACCGGCTTTTCTGATAGTCATTAACCTTAATCACCTGCTTCCAGTAATTTGCTACCACATGAAGACCATTACACTCACAAATATAGACCAAGTTCATTATATCCTTCTGAAAGCAAGAGCCACCAAAACCAACACTAGCATTCAAGAACTTAGGTCCAATCCTCGAGTCTGTTCCGATTGAGTGTGATACCTCCGAGATATCAGCACCAGTTGCTTCGCATAGTGCTGACATAGCATTCACAGAAGAGATTCTCTGTGCCAAAAAGGCGTTAGCAGCAAGCTTAGAGAGCTCAGCAGACCACAAATTGGTGCAAATGATTTTCTCCTTAGGGACCCAATTAGCATAAATATCTTTCAGTGTTTCTATAGCCTTTTGTCCTTCTGGTGTCTCCCTACCTCCAATAAGGACACGGTCCGGGCTGAAAAGGTCTTTGATTGCCGTACCTATTACAGATAAAATTGGTACATAGTTAGTGAAGAAGATAACGGAATTAAATAACCTAACTAACTATTTCAGGAATTGTACCCTCAGCGAGAAATTCAGGGTTTGACAAAATAGTGAAATTGATTTTTTTCCTATTATGAGTCAGAATCCTCTCGATTGCTTCAGCTGTTCTAACAGGTACAGTTGATTTTTCAACCACAATTTTGTCCGATTTAGAAACATCAGCGATCATCCGAGCGGAACTCTCCCAGTATGTTAAATCAGCGGCTTTGCCGGCTCCAAGACCGTGAGTTTTTGTTGGTGTGTTGACAGATACAAAGACAATATCAGCTTCTGCAACATATTTCTCCACTTCAGTGCTGAAGAAAAGGTTCCTTCCCCTGCACTCCTTCACCACGGCTTCAAGACCTGGCTCGTAGATCGGTAGGTGGTCGCTGTTCCAACCGTTGATTCTCTGCACTGAAATATCGACCACGGTTACTTCAATCTTAGGACACTTCAAGGCAATCACGGCCATTGTGGGACCACCAACATATCCAGCTCCAATGCAACAAATTTTCACCATTTTTTCTTTTTCTTAACTTTCCTTCACTGTGTGACATGAAGATCAAAATCAAAATAATTCATACATAACAATAATGTATATTACTAAGATTGAAATAATGTATATTATTGCTTAAGACCAAAATAATGTATATTACTACTTTGAAATGCTTATTATTGGTTAAGACCAAAATTGAATAATTTATGGAAATGAAAATAATATAATTTATAAAAGTGAATGTTTCTTGACACGGATCTAGACGCTGACACAATATATTTATATGGTTTGCAAGTTTTAAATTGTATTTTTCTCTCTCCTCCGGTGTTTGTTCTCTTTTCTCGGGACCATTGTTCACACTCAATGTTTTCTTTTGACAAGATCACACTCAATGTTATATGGTGTCGAGATACGGTGTCGGAAATCATATGTACTAATAACTCTATTATTTACAAAAGTAACAATATGTCAATACCTATGCAATGCTGAATAGAATGATTTTTTAATTTAATAAAAGGATCAGTACTTTTCAATTGAGAAAATCATAAAAGAATATTAAATCCAAAAGACATTCTCAAAGATAGAATATTCAATTGTACATGAATGAAATCTTGTGTGTTTTTCTATACACATGCAGACATATTAAACAAGAGACAGAATGAGATCAAGAATAATACTATAAGAATTGTGGCATATACTAATAAAATAAGGTAGCAAGATCTAGGTCAAAACTTTACATTAACACAAATAATAACAACCTAAGAAAAGATCTTGTGACAGAGACACAAAGGTGACAATATAAAGAAAAAGAAAGTGATAAAAGTACCTTGTATAGAGAAGATGGAGAAGAAGAATAGAAAGCTCGTTGTACTTGTTTCTGTTTCTGAGGGAACAAGGAAATAGGAATGAGTCTCGAAGCAACATGCGGATCTATTTACTATTATAATGAAAAACAATGCTAAATTTGATGCAATGTCGCAAAACATTTTTTTAACAAAAAAAAAAGTGATAAAACAATTAATATTATCAACCCTAACAATTAATATTATCACATGGACGGGCAGGGCACACAATTCAAAGTAGGCCTTGCCCTTATAGACACTCTCCTCAACCTCAGACACGCGGTTGTTGCTTCTACTAACAATATCAATTAACAATATATAAAAGTTAGATTACAACAAAAATTTGTAATCGTTTTCTTTAAAACTCATTCATGATCTTCTTAATTTCGTGTGTATAATGGTCATTTTATAAAATTTAATTTAATTTTTTTTTAAAAATAAATAAATTGATTATGGATAATGGTTATCTCAAATATAACAAATTTTCACGGATAACTATGAAATTAATTAATTTTTTAAAAACAATTATAGATAATGGTCATCACAACTCTAACAAATTTTCACGGATAACTATATGGAATCAATTTATTTATTTTTTAAAAATGACTTAAAAACAAATATTATAGAATTATCTACCGATATAATAAATTTCCACACATTTGTTTTTTGGGATGCAAAATTAATAAATATTTAGAATGCGTTCAAAACATTATTTATTTTTTAGTTAAAAACAAAAATGTGTGGCCAATTTTTTCTCTACAACAAAAATTGTATCTAATTTGTACTTAAGTTGATATAACATATTTCCACGGATATTTAATTTTTGGATGCAAAATTAATAAGTCTTTAGAATACTTTTAAATTTAAAATATTATTATTTTTTTAATCTACTAACAATATATAAAAAATATATATATATAAAAGTCTAAATCTAAAAAAATTTCATATTTGTCCTTCTTAAAAGCCAATATATTATCATGTTGATTACGGACAACTATCTTTCCAATTCCACACAACAATTTTAAATATCTACTTTTACTACTAATCTTTTTTTTTTTGTAGTTTTATTTTACTACTAATCTACTACTATTAATACTATAATAAGAAAATAAGAAACTCTTGAAGTAAAATTTCATAATTATTGTCGATTAAATTCATAATCTTCTTAAGTTTATAGGTTTAATCGTCATTTTACAAAATAAAAATCAAATTTATTCATTTCTAAAAAATTATTATATATATGTTTTTGTTTATCTTCCAAACCTAACTAATTCTTCTATCATCATTTTCAGATTTATCACTTCCAAGTCTAATATATTCTCATTTTGTATATTTATCACTTCTAATCTTCTATATCGTCATTTTGTAGATTTACAACTTCCAAGCATAACTATTTCTTTTGGTTTATCACTTTCAAGCCTAAAATTAGTTCTCTGGATTTTACAAATAAAAAATGTCAATTTGTTTCTTCTTTCTTCTACTTATGATCTGATTCCCTTTATCTTATATATTTATTTATTTATTTTTGGTTTATCACTACGAAGCCTACAACTAATTCCCTATATTTTGCAAATAAAAAAGCCAATTTATTTCTTCTTTCTTCTCCTTATTAGCTGATTCTCTTTACTTTTTAAATAAATTGCACAAAAAATCCTCAGTTAGACTTCTAATATCTACTAATTTAGTAGAGTTCATAGTCAATTTTCTATTAAATAATAAGAAAAAATTGTGTATTATAGTATAAATATAAGAAAACATTTAATGTTACTCTTTTATGCCATAAGTATAGGAAAATAGTTTAATCTCATCTCGTTTAATCTCTTAATCTTACTAATTTGCATTTAAAAAAACTAATAGAAACGATACATTAATGTTAATATTTTCAAAATAATAATTAGATGTTAATATTTTCAAAATAATAATTAGTTTTCATATCAACTTTCTTAGATAGGTCCTTTCAAAAAAAAAAAACTTTCTTAGATAGGTATACATAAAATTTGAGGAAGCCCCTAATATGGACCTCAAATAAAAAGGATCATGGTTGGACCTTAATAATTAACCTCCTGCAACCGGTCCCATTTAGTTAATTAATTTTGAGGCTTTATATGTGTCAGCTTTTTACTATACCTTTTAGTCCTTCTTCTGCCTCGCATACAAGAAAAATCTATCTACAATCAAACTCATCTAATTTATTGTAACCAAAAAAAAAAACTCATCTAATTTATTTCTCGTTAGAATTTTCAGTTGCTCTTTTAGTGTCTTGAATCTTATAATCGGAAGTTTTCTAATGATTTAAGGGAAGCTTGCATCATCAACCACCAACATCTAACCTCAATTCCAAAACACCATTACATAAAGAGAGAAAATTGTGGAAAAACAGGAGAGTCAAAATACAAAGGAGATCCAACAATCAATGAGAAGAACTACTATACAATCAGTGCCTACATAAATTTTTCTTATGAGTCTTGAACACATACAAGTACAACCCACAAAGAATCATCTTCAAACTTCTCTAGTAGATTCTGTTTTTTTTATCTATCCATCATATTATGCTCAAATATAAAATGCATCTCCATAAAAGGTTGTAAAATAGAGAGTGCGGGGGTTTAAGACTTTGAGAGAGACGCAAGGAGCAATAAATAATTCTGTTGCAGGTTGATTGGTTTTTGATAGCAATATTACAGACTGATTTTCCCTTTTAACGTGTGGTGTAGACTAAAATGTAAAATAAAATGCTGAAACCAATTACCCAATTTTTTATTTTATATTTTATATTTACACTATAAGCTGCAAAAATAATGGACTAAAAGTGACTGGTTGTTACAGGTCATGTATTGAGGACCACCCATAATCCTTTTTATTTGGGGTCCATACTAGGGGCTTCCAAAATTTGATTATGGAGATATAAGCATATAAATTCTACAGTCTACAATGAGTATGTTGTAAATATTTAACAATATTTTGGAGAAACAATATAGTGATGTTGATAATTTAAAAATAGCCACGAATTTTTTAAATTTTATCATATCGCCTATCACATATCGTTAAATAAAAAATGTCTTCTGCATATATAAGCTTATAAAATCCTCAACGAGTACAACGCAAATATTTATCGGTGTTTTAAATATAAAATAAAAATTTATTTAATAGAAACACTACATTGATGTTGATATTTTGAAAATAGTCATTAGTTTTCAAAATTTTATCATATTGATTTTCTCATATATGTACATAAAAATTCATTTATGCATATATAAGCACATAAAATCTGCAACGGGTGCGGTGCAAACATTGAACGATGTTTTGCATATAAAATAAAAACTTATTCAATGTAAACACTATATTAATATTTATATTTTGACAATATTAATGAGTTTTCACGATTTTATCATATCATATTTTTCATATATTTACATAAAAAAATTGTTTCTGCAGATAAAACACATAAAATCTGCAACGAGTGCACATTAAACGATGTTTTGTATATAAAATAAAAAAATATTTAATAGAAACTACATTGATGTTGATATTTTAAAAATAGTCATGAGGTTTTTTTTTTAAAAAAATATTGACGTTCTCATATACTCATATATGTATATAAAAATTTATTTTCGAGTACATAAGAAAATAAAATCCATATTTTACGCGATTCAAATATTTAACATATTTTCCTATATATAAGAAAAAAATATTCAATGGAAACATTATATTTATGTTGATAATTTTCATTTAATATTTTTAAATATTTGACAATATTAACAATGTGATTATTTTTTATATGATTACCACAATGCTACGTGACCCGCACGGGTCTATTACTAGTATTGAATAATACTCATGTAACGAATATCGAGGTCTAACTCATCCGTATAAAAGATTCCTATCTATCCGATGTGGGACTAAATCCCACCCGAGAGTTGGCCGCTAACACACCCCCTCACGCTTCAGCCCGGCCCAATGGGCCGGGAGCGTGGACGATGCAAGCTAAACGACATGGACCCGATAGGCTCTGATACCATGTAACGAATATCGAGGCCTAACTACAAAACCGACTTGTACGGTGAGGAGTACCTCCTCTTTATAAACCTAAAACGTGGACGATGCAAGCCCAACAACATGGACCCGATAGGCTCTGATACCATGTAACGAATATCGAGGCTTAACTCATCCCTACAAAACCGGTTTGTACGGTGAGTAGTGTCTCCTATTTATAAACTTTTCTCAAGCTTCCTATCTATCTGATGTGGGACTATTTCCCTTGTTAAAATTATCGGGTTTTTCGGACCTACCTAAATGATGATAATGAAACCGTCCATGCTTCAAAGACCTCTAACGTCTATACCCTTTCTTCGTGAGTCTAGGATAGTCTTTCAGAGCTCCACCTTAACTATGTGTTGAAACTATCATTGTTTCAAATCTTATGCGGTAATCTCCGATTTAATTATCTTGAGTTTAAATACTTGAATAGTCATTTAACATAATTTAAACTTTCACTAATCAGTCACAAGTAATGTCACATGAATGATCATTCATCTCAAATCGACATTTAATTCTTCAATCCATGTTTTCGCATCTCATATTTTCAACAACACATATTCGTAGTAGTCTAACCAATATTTCATTGTCAATAGTCATCATAAATTATAAATATATCACATACCACATGCTCCCAACAAGGATCAATATCACATATTCTTTAATAAAAAAAATCATATGATAACATATTATAATGATCAACGATTCAGATGTGAGATGCGGAATGCAAGAGCAGAAATAGAGTAAGAATAAAGTGGAAATTATGAAATGCTAAGCTAGAAAGAAAAATCTATTTTATTATCACAGTGCCAATAGTCACAATAAGGCACTAAGTAAAAATCTGTTCTAAACTGCTGGCAGTCAACCAAAATTAAGCAACCTTTTTCTGTATCAACCAGAAAAGTTTTGGATAAAAGATGTCCACAAGCATTTCTGGATCTCAAATACTCCCTTAAATCAAATCTTTTTTATAAGAGACATATCAACCAACAAAATCAACCAACGACGTATGACTAAGCATGAGCAAGACATTAGGAAGTGTGTCCATTACTAATATCTATAGGCAAGAAAAGCAAGAACCACCGTAAAATGGTAATCAATCAATTGAACTTTTATGTTTTTTTTTTTTTTTAACCAAAGATATCATCCGTGCAACTAAAATTCACTTAAAAGGTTGACCTCTTCCGAAAAAATGTTTTCCTATACGTACCGGCCAACGGTGGTGAAGGTAGTCAAAATTTTATGAGAGCAAATAGAAAAAAATAAAATATACTTTTATGAATCTTATCTTCATAATTTTCATTGTTGACAAAACTCTGTGTAGTTACTCTAGAGGCTAAAAGTGCCAAAATAAGAAAAATAATAAAATACATGAACTTATCAACAAAAAAAAGAGGGGGGGGGGGGGGGGGGGGGGGGGGGTAGACAAGGCCACCCCAAAGTAAAACTACCCTTTACTTTCATTGGCCAATAATCGAATCTTTGACCAAATGGTTAAAGACTCAAATATCTACCACTTGTGTCACATTATATTGGTACATTTTTTGTCGCTTTAATTCACCTTCAACACTATGTAGAAAGTCAAGAAGGCCAAAAGGATCAACAGGTATGGTAAAATATGAAATAATTGAAGTTAAATGGACAAAGGGTTGGAAACAAAGGTCATACGTTTCAGAAACAGAAAACAATAACTTGAAGGAATAAACAAAAAATTTGTCTAACATCTCTATCAACTGATTTCCACGACAAGAAGGTTAAATGTGGACCACAAATGCAAGCAGAAACACCTTTAGCATGAGTAGTTATGATATGTTTACCAAAAATGACATCAAACTGAAGTTGGAGGAATCAAATAGGACCACCAGCATTGTTCTCCTTGTTATGTTTTATGGTATCAACCAAAATTAGTGCATGCTGTGGAAAAAGTTAGCAAGAAAATATTGTCCCAAATCCGGGTACTCATTGCTTCGACTATAATAACACACAAATCAATGCAAATATTATTTTTATCATAAGTTTCGAACATAAAAATTAATTACAAATAAAATTAACTCACTTCACTTCAAATCAAATATCAATTTTACCATTCCAAATACAATTTTATATCTTCACAACTATTTGGCTGGTTTCAAGAAGTTCTTGAACCATTGGACAGATTGTTTAGGGTATCTCTTCAAATTGTCTCTGTAGTCAACAAAATACAGACCAAATCTTGAAGAATATCCAGCTGCCCACTCCCAATTATCCAACAGTGACCAAGCAAAATATCCTTTCACATTGCAACCATCTCTGCAATTAGCCAAATCAATAGTTCATTGATTTATTAACTTAAAATTTTGGTTATAAAAAGTATAATACACTAAGGTAGTGACAACTATTACATACTTAATAGATGCCTGTAGATAAGATAAATAGCCGCTGAAGTATCTAATCCGTTTCTCATCCTTCAAAGCATCCTTCCTGGAGATAAATATATTATTTGGATCATCCATCCCTGTGAAAATCATGACCAACAAGATTTAGATAGCAATTTCTTATTATTTACATGCGCTTTCATTCTGTAGTTGTTGCTTGGGAAGAAAGAAAAAAAATTGCTCTTTTGCAAATTGTGGAACATGCAAAAACTATGCTGCTAAGGATTAGGAGAGATAAGCTTCTACCGTTTCATTTTGAAATCTTAATAACTGTACAGTGCATCACTGCAAGGTAATTTTTTGTAACAACTATATAATTTATTGCAGATTTCAATTTATAGATGCATGATGGAATTTCGCGATGTTATAAGAGTTTGAAGATTACCATTTTCAGTGATAAAGACGGGAGGGTTCCCATACTTTTGTTTGATGTAGTTCATTAAGGTTCTCATACTTTGTGGCACAATATATAACCATATAGAATTTGCCTGCAAGTCAGAACTTATAGATTAGTGAATGTGAAACTAAGCCATTGACTGAATTTCAGTTGAGACATGTACACTTAGTAGTTCTGTTTATGTGGTTAATGAAAGGAGAGTTGTTTATGCTTAAAATAAGTAAAACTTACCCTTTCTGCAATAGCTTTAGTGCCATTGAATGCTGAAAAGAAGGGAAGTAATAACTTAGTGGCAAGGCAAAACAGCAAAAGTATAAAACACTGACAAAGTAAATGATTTCTTGATAATTTTGATCTGAAACTTACGAAGAGTAATAGCACCGGAATCTGCAATAGAGTCATGGAGCAATATTCCTATCAAATTAGTAGAATTGTTTCTAGCATAAAATGTGGTGTAATGATTGATTCCCACAAAATCTAATGAACCCTTAACAAGAGCAGCCTCAGATGGAGAAAACTTTGGCAGCCTGTTTCCTACTCTGCTTCTCATTGAACTCGGATAATCTCCGAACATCAAAGGATCAAGAAACCTGTGATCAAGACATTTAACAATTAAGATTGAGTTATAATCACTTCGTTAAGCCTTATTTTAAAATATAAGTAGTCTTTTTATTAACGATCTTTTAACGGTTGATATGAAAATTTCAATCTGAGGTACTATGTACATGACTTACCAGCCTAGCTGAAAATCTTGAGCTCTCTGAGCTGCTGCAATGTCTTCTTTAGTGTTTGTGGCAGGCTCATACCAAATTACATCAAAAGCTATCCCAAGTGATCCACCCTGTGTTTTCTGTCAAATAACCGAGTTGTTAGTAGCAGTTTATATCCAAGTGCATTGAAGTAAAATACAAGTTGCAAATATGATTTGTTCCATTGCATTCTGAATTGAAGTATTTGAGAAATCCATAACTTTACCTTATATTTTTTCCTATAAATATCTGTTACTGTGGCATGAGTAAGTAGGACATTGTGAGCAACAATGTAAGGTTCCGTAGCAGAGTTCCCTGCTCTACAAAACAGGTGAAGGAGAATGGAACACCGTCCAGGCGCTTGTAAACCGACATCATACCCTTGTGTGGTAAATGTATGCGGCTCATTAAATGTGATCCAGTGCTTCACCCTATCCCCGAATTTCTGAAAGCACGTCTCAGCAAAAGTTGCAAAGTCCTTTCTGTAGCACACATGAATCATATGAATATGTTTTTTCATATCTGGATTCCGGAATCATAAGAATACTGCAAAATCATGTCTAAAATAATTTGTAACATTTCTCATACATGATATCAGTGCTGAGCCATCCCTTATACTTGTCATCCAAGGCTTGGGGTAGGTCCCAGTGGTAGAGTGTCACATAAGGTTCAATTCCTACAAATGTAATGGATCAAGCAATCAGAAGATGCATACAGTATTAATTATTAAATTAACTATACATAGATTGAAAATTTTAATTTCAAAACTAAAATACAGAATTGATCAAATGTAACAATCACACAGGGATATAGAGAGCTACCTTTCGCCAATAATGCGTTGATGAGTTTATTATAATGATCGATTCCTGCCTGATTGATTGCGCCAGATCCATCTAACACATGAAATGTTTATGGTTTTAAGATAATCTTAGAAGTTATGAACAATTAAACTGATACTTTATGTTTATGGTTTCACAGTACTGTACAAAGCATTGAACCAAGGACTAATTTTGAAGTTAGTGATGAGTGTGAGAGTCGCTTACTGGGATAAATTCGAGACCAAGAGATGGAAAACCTATAGGCATCCATCCCCAAGTCCTTCATGAGTTGTATGTCTTCCTGTATAAACAAAAAATTCAATGTTCAAAAACAAAACCTTTGACCAATCGTTAAAGCAATAACTAAATTGTACGTATTACAAATTGTAGCGTCTCTGTCTACATACGGACTCTAAATTGTCATATTTGAGTTTACCTACCTACGTACTACATGTTAGACAGTTTGAGAGTACTTAAGAAAACATGTTCATAAGTTATTTTCAGTGTATTTCCGTAAACTCCAGAATAGCTACGAAAACAATTCATAGCCTATATGAAATAACTTATTCATAAACATTTATATAAAAAACGCTTAATTAAATTGTTTATCCAAACACGGTCTAACGCAGACTAATTAAGCTCACAAGACGTAGATTGAACTGTATTAACTACTTACTTCGTAACGGTGGTACTGATCCACTGCAACATCAGCATTGCTGAAATCTGTTACCTTGCCTGTAACAAATTACAAACGTAAGGTAATGATCAGAGCATTTTAGCATATTATAAGAATCATGCATATGAAGTGTGTCTTACCAAAAGTATGAGAAAATGTATCCCACACAGATGGTCCCCTTCCATCTTCTTTCACTGCTCCTTCATACTAGACACAAGTTCAATCACATGTATGAATGAATCATAAAAATCAAATAAGATAGAATCATAAAAGTCAAACAACAATCACCTTTTAAAAAGAAAGTCAAGTAATAAGTTAACACTTCTAAAACAAATCACTGATTTACTCCTTCAAATTGATGTTACAATTCTAATTATCTGTTACAAATAATAATGTTTTTCAATTTAAAATTCAGCGACAAATATTTAAGATAATATTTTTTTTAAATGGTATTTGAAAAGTTCATGTATACAGTATTATATATGCATGAACTTTTCGGATACCATTTTTGCTTCTATTTCACTAGAGATTAGTAATAGTATTATAGGCACAAGCAAAGCCAATTAGGACAGTACAGAAATAAAATTAAAGAGTAAATTACACTCCCCTCCCCTCAAAGATGCTTGAATTACACTCCCCTCCCCTCTTATGTTGAAATATACATTCCCCTCCCCTCTTATTCAAAACATATTAGAGAAAAATACATTTCCCTCCCCTAAGAAAAGCTTGAATTACATTCCCCTCCCCTCTTATGTTAAAATCTACACTTTACTCCCTCAATATATATTTTTTTATTTTTAATAATCTAGCAAAAAAATAATAATCTAATACACTTCGAAAATAACAGTATTGCAGGTCTATTTTAACATAATAAAAAATTGAATACATATTTTTTTGCTATTTTTTATTCACAATTTCATTAACATGTAGTTTTAAACCCTATTATAAAATATGAAACAAGCCAAAATAAAATTAAAATATGTGAAAAATTACTAACGACAATAAACCATGGTTATTTAAAAGTTAATTTTAAACTCTAAATTATAAAATCAATAGCAAAATATTTAAATTTAATTATCATTAACATTTAAATTATAAAGAAATGAATTAATTTTTCTTAAAGGGTGGTTTAAAATTAATATATATCATAAAAATATTTATTTATGTTAAAATAGATTAAAGTGTAATGTATATTTAATTATCAAGGGAGGGGGTTGTAATTCAAGCATCTTATAAGGGAGGGGAGTGTAAATTTTATTTTTCAAGGGAGGAAATTGTATATTTTAACATAAGAGGGGAGGGGAGTGTATTTCAAACATCTTTGAGGGGAGGGGAGTGTAATTTACTCAAAATTAAATCTAACCAAAGAAACGAAGTAAGTAAACTTGTAAGATGACACTCCATCTTTACTTGTCGCATTCGCAAGAAAATTTTGTTTCTATTTAGTTGTCATTTTAAAAGGGCAATACAATATTATTTATTGGTTTGTCAATAATGTCCTATGTTATCTATCGTGGAGATATAAATAAATGGAATGAAATCATAAATGATTAAAGGAATTATACAAAGAGTGTGTCTAATATGTGTAATATTGCATATGTTAAAAAAAAAACTAAAACCTTTATAAAAAATTTATACTTTTAAGTGTTTTTGTCAAGAATTAATGTATTTTCCATTATCATGTAAACTGGAATATATTAAATTGAAAGTGATGAAAATAATATTAATTAGAGTTATAATTGAAAAGTAAAATGGGTCAATTATTTTGATATAATTTTTTTTACAAAATGGCCACTTAGTATAAGACGGAGGAATAAATAAAGGTGAGAATATCAGGTGTCTTAAACACAGGTGTTAAGGATTCCACAAATAACAAATATTTATTTTAAAAAATAATTTAAACTTTTTTAAAAATAAATTAACATAATTTTCAATACATAAATTTTACTTTTGGTATGTATACTAACATATCAATATTATAAATAAAATTATGTATAAAAAGTATGTGGAAAAAGTAAAAATGAATTGAGGGAAACATTAATGGTTCAATTTTTATTTTTTTTTACCAAATAAATGGTTCAAACTTTTTTTTTGACCAAATTAATGGTCCAAACTTGGTATTTATTACTAGCTTCTGATGTGGATCTTAATGGATTTAGGAACACACTTGTCAATATTTTGTGAAGTTGTTAGTAATGATTAGTTTGGCGAAGAATAATAAACTATAATATACTAGTTTATACTTCCTCCGTCCCTTAATATAACCACCTATTGTTTTTTTTCACATTTCTTAAGAAATGTTGTTGGTGTAGTTAATGTGTCTGTTTTATAGTACAATTTTACAAAATTACCCTCATTAAAGAGATAAAGTGAAAAGTCAATTTATTGTACTTTTAGAATTAGTAGTAGTATTAAATAAAGGTATCTATGGAAAAAAATAATTAATGTGTGTTGTAATTTGAAAAGGAGGTTATATTTAGGGACAAAAAAAAACAAAAGGGGGATTATATTAAGGGACGGAAGGAATAACTTACAATACGCTTTTTTCAGTCATTATTATAAATAAAATTTTACATTTTAAATATAGACCACATACATCGTTTGATATAGATTCAATTGTCAAATGACATATGAGCTACTATGGTCTAATTTTAAAAGGACAGGAGTCTCACATTAGTATTCCGTAGACGGTAGTGTACTTATTAACTAGCATTTAATTAATATTAACAAGAGAGAGGACAGAGTAAAATGACATTATTAAGTTGGTTAGTGGAACACAATTTCTCACTCCAACGCGAAATGTCTGTTTTTCGTCATTTACTATATACACCACCACTTTGTCGTTTTTTCATCTCATCGTCTAGCATGTATCTTCATGAATCATGTTTATGTCCAGGAAGGAAGAAAAACATATACTATAAACAAAACCAACTTAAAAAAAGTGAAGACATTTCTTCAAGAATTTGCTTTCCTATTACTATTTTTCATTCTTCTGTTTATTTATAAATAAAAAAGAGAAAAAAATATTTTTTTTTATATATTTATCCAAAATGAGAGTGGGTTATTTGTGACCATGAAATGAGACTAACCTGAAAAGCTGAAGAGGCAGTGCCAAATATAAAGCCATGTGGAAAATCTGCCCTACTAATCTCCGTTGATAAGCATATCTGAATCTCTAATAATAGTGTAATTATTGCTAATATCATAACAACAATGCTTCTCAACCCCATTTGATAGTTAGAGGGTGGTGAAAGAAAGAGAAAAAAGAGAGACAGTAATGCAATTAGGTAGAGTATTGTGGAACACGATTTGTAATTAAGGGAGTATATATAGATGAGGAAATGTGAGTGGGATGGGAATGGGAAAGGAGTGTGAATGAGGGAGAAGCAATTAGCAATGAATGGCAATTGGAGACGCGTAGATGAAAGGTGAAAGGAATTAATGTGGTCCCAAACCAAACTAAAACAAAACAAACACTTATTTTGGAAAGTGGCTTAGATATCCCTTCACACTCACTCTATTATGAGATTAGATAATGCTCCTATAACCGTCAACAATTTAATCTATCTAATTAATGACTTGTGGACTTTGGATGGTTCATATGTTCATTATGTTGGAATATTTTCTAATTTATATTTTGGGGTGAGTTTGATCTGCTTTAAAATGAAGGACGTGACAACTTCAACGGTATAATGTTTGATTTGTAAAACTGTTTTAACGATAAGACAAAAATTAAAAATTTTGTTCCTCACTAAACCACATAACAACTTTTTGTCCCATGTATAAGTTGTCACATACTAAAATAGTCTTTTGTCCACAAAAAACCGTATAAAAACAAAAATTATTCAATATTGTGAAATTTTGTCGTGTGATGTTATGTGTTGTTCTGTCTTGTCTTATGTTGTTATGTCCAATACTTACATTTTGCATATCAAACGCACTCTTTGTAACGTGAATATTGTCTCGATAACCTTATAATAATGATATTAATTATTTAAGAATTAGGAGTTTTAACTTATTAGTGATCAAATTAAGTAATAAAGATAATTAAATTTGTATTTAGATAATTGATTGATTGATATTGGCTAAACATGAATGGATGTCATGATGTTATGGTCCTCATTACATTGTAGATAGCATGCTCTCTCTTGTCTTCATACAAAGAGAACTTGAGAAATTAATTGTCGCTAACTTTTTTGATGTGTTTCAGATCGTTTAAGAGAATTTTTTCTTCAAGAATCTAAATATTCCTAATATGTTTAATATCTTTGATAGATCAAACATATTGTAAATTCGATCATGTTCATGCTTAATATTTTATTTTCTTTCGCTGTTGACTTATAGTTTTGTTTTGTATAGAGCATATTTTATGAAATTGATATGCATTTAGACATAATTTCAACAAATGGCATAAAGTGGTCTTCATGTTTTGATCTATTAGGATTTTATGTTCAATTATGTTTGAATGATATGATGATATATATTGATTAATTATCCATGTTTCGGTTCGATTTTTGTTGTTTGCTTTATTTTTTTCCTATTTGTGTACAAAACCTATTTGGTCAATGATATTGAATCATTGATGCCTATTTGTGTATCCATGCCTACCTGTGAATTATTTTTGTTATCAATGCTTATCTGTAGTGTCAAAATTAAACGAAACATGTGATATTGTCCTTGTATTAGTGGATGCTTATTTATTTGCAATCATCCTTGGTAAATGATTTTTTTTTTTCTTTCAAATCCATCGATATTCATGGATCCAGATTACGCAGTTTTTTGGTTTTGGATTCGATTAAAACGATCCCTTGATTTAACCATATTTTGTCTCTTTTGCTTTAATTTTGAAACAATCCGCTATATGATTGGAATTATTCCCTTTATTTTTTTATTTTTGGTGATAATTATTCCCTTTAATTATGCATCCGTTCCAAAATTTTCCGA
This sequence comes from Medicago lupulina, assembly GCA_958299785.1. NCBI lineage: Eukaryota > Viridiplantae > Streptophyta > Magnoliopsida > Fabales > Fabaceae > Medicago > Medicago lupulina. The sequence goes on along the minus strand of OY283142.1, from coordinate 18,469,076 downwards.
AACAATTTTTCTTGGATTTAAAATAACTTTTTATTTAAATTTTTTAAACTGAATCATGGGTGATGTGTCCACATAAGTAGCACCACCGCCACATATATATTTTTGGTCAAAAGGAAGGGATTATTATTTTTTAAGCCATTATGTTTTGGCATCGTTTCCTTTCTATGTGATTATTTGTTAATTTGCTGGAATTTATTTTCATTATATGATCTCGTGTAATATGAGAGTTCTTTGTTTATGGAATTTTTTTATTTGGTCTTCTTTAAAATCCACTTACATGAATGTCATGATATAAATCTCTGACTTGAATTACCTTATAGCTAAGCAATCCAGTTTTTCTTCTGTCATCAAATTAAGATTTTTGAATTTGATAAAGGTTGCATTTTTTTCTCGGGTAATAAATTTTTTGTGATCTTATTATTTGATTTGATTTCTATTTAAAATTCAAATTGATTCACACAAATTTTATACTTAAAGTTTTGATTCTTTTTCCTTTCAAAAAAAAGTTTTGATTCTTTTTTACCAAAAAAAAAAATTTGATTCTTTACCTTTTAGAAAATATGGACTCTAGAATCGTCTATTCATTCTTTGGCACATAAAAAATATAAAGAATATATTTGCTTTATTTATGAAAATATTGATTCTAGAATTAATTGTATTCGTTTATTTAAAGTATCATCATTCTATATATATGAATCAAATTATGGCATGAAATATTTTTGTATTTATAAAGATTCAATTTTAACTTAATAAAAATTGAATAGCTGCTTTATAGCATGGTTGTCGTTTTAAGTTTATTATTATTAAGTTTCTAAAATAATATATTTTTCTTTGGTTATGTATTATGGATCCATTTCATGTTCGTTTTTTATATTGTTGCTTTAAGCGATATCTGTAAATGCATTGTCTTATACATATCGGTGTTGATTTTTGGCTTACATCTTCTTTTCAATTCTAGTTTTTTTTTTCTTTATGCTTAAGGGTTGTCGAGTGGTCTAATGGTTACACGGTGATATAATAGAGTAATTCGGTCTACATTTGTGTACATTGTCTTGTAAATTTAAAACTCATTTAAAATTATTCGTTAAATTGTCTAGTAATTTTGGTTGACTTAGTTGAAGAAATAAGAAGTAACTTCTTGATTCAACTGTAATTACGAAAGATGTAGTATTCAATTGTTCATGCAAGATGTTTTGGTCGGCTAAAATAATCACAGTTTGACCCGATAATTACATACATGTAATGGTAATTATTAAGTTTTCCATGTGGGTAACAAGGATGTCAAAAAAAAATAAAAAACATTATCTGACATGACTTCTTAAGATTTTTCATGTGGGTGAAGAGAATGTCAAAAGACACTTATTGTCTGATAGGACTTATCAAAAGATCGTAGATTTAATGATGTGATGTATCTTGTTTTGGTCTTTTAATTTACAACTTGTAATGCTAAATATGTAATAATTCTTAAATTTTACATGTTGGTAATGAGGTTGTCAAAAGACATCTATTATCTAACAGAACTTCTTAAGCTTTTTCCATGTCGTAACGAGGATGGCAAAGACATGCATGATCTTACATGACTTATTACCAATGTTTGACCATTGCGTTGAAAGTGCCGCTTACAGTTAATTCTTGGCAATCTTTGTAGATTAATGGTGACTTTGATATCATATTTTTGTCTTTTAATTTATAAATAAAAATAAATTGTGCATGTCTTATAATTAATTTTTGTCATGCCTACTACTATTGTGTTGTTGTAATCTCATTCGAGTATTTAAGAGTTTACTTCCATAGATATGATGGTAAACTTGTGATGATTATAAGATTATTTTTTTAATTATCATTGTTTGATCATTGAAATGTAATACCCCTTGCAATTGATATTATTGTCTAATAAAGACATGATGTTAATGGTGCACTTAGTATCTTGGTGAATATATTTCACTACTTTTGTTCTCTTTAAACAAATATAGTTATATATCTGCTAATTTGAGTTAAATTTTTAACTCTTAAAAGTTCTAACTTTTAGGATTTAAAGAAGAATATTAACATTGCTCTTGGATCTATACCTTAGATAAGGGTGGTGAAACTCATATTCTTTCATAAATTCAACATCTAATGTGAGAATCAAGTTTAACATGTGAGTACATACCAAATTTCTTTTTTTTTTGAACAAGCCAAAATGAAATTATAAAATACAGCAATTCCAAAAGCACAAGGAGTGCCTAATCGTCTGCAAAAGGAGCCAAGAGTTTACAACAAAATAGACCAAATTTCTTGTTTTTAAAGCTTTATGAGATTTGAAATGATATTGACAAATACTTTTGGATCTAGGAATAGAAAAATAATCTATTTAAGTTTTCATTATAGACATAGATGTTAATCTTTTATAATCACTTAATGAGAATGGAAAATCATCGATTAAATGATCTAATCGACTTTGTGATCGTTTAAATAGTTTGGAAACGAACATTTAAACGATCCCTTAAAAATAACGATATCATTTGGACATGAATGATATTGTCGAGTGATTGTGATAATATCGTTTAAAAAGCTAGAATCTGTTATTTGATCGAGAGATTGCAGCTGTTACGCTTGGTTGAGTGTCTCTGACCCCAAGCGAAATCGCCCTATCTCTTCTCTATTTATTTTATGTCAAATAGTTTATAGGTTTACACAAACAAACATTTTAAACCCAAACACTTAATATGATGAATGTCGTTGAAATGCATATGGTATACGCTAGTCTCTGTGGATACAATCCTTTTATACTCACGTATAGTTAGGTAAATGACATGTAAAAATCTTACATCAATATCATAAATCTTAGAGGTATTATTTAAGATAACAAAAAGTTGTCATATGCTTAAATTGAAATACTTTTAAAGCAATAAAACAAAAGACAAACTCTCGTAGAAAGTGAATATTTCTTTAAGTTTATTAGACAAAGAAAATATTATGAATACATTATGTAAATATTTAATCTTGCTAAGACACTGTAATTTCAACTACATGATGACTTGTTCAAAAATTCAGCTTTTATTATTCTTTTCGCACAATTAAGTTTATAACTGTTAAAATTAAAAATGATTCCTTAAAATATCAATTCATAAAGTGTGCAAATAAAGAAAAGCCAAAGGAAGGGAAAATAAAATAGTTTTCATTCGGAAAATACCTTTAAAGATAAGAGCAAATAAAGAAAAGAAGTCTGAATTAAATGATGTACATTGATGTTGAAAGATATATCAATTTTGAATACATAAAGTTGGAAAAGACTGTTTTTTTTTTTTTATTCTTTTAACTAATTTTAGCTTATTTTGCATTTAAGTAAGTATTATAGTCAATTATGTTTTGACTTGTGACAATCTAAAATTGTTTAACAGTTTAAAAAACTATAATTTTTTTGTCGCACAATTTAAGGAAATTTTGAGACATAAATTGTTGAGCATTCGTGAAGATATTGAGTTTGGGAGAGAGATATGGTAATAGAACAAAATTGAATGAGAAAGAATTGGTTCGAAGCAAATTCATATATATACTACGATTATAGTATATTTAGATCCTCATGATGACATTATTGTTCTTCCTCTCAATCGAGTTAAGAAATTAATTCATATAGATCAAACTTACACCCTCAAGAACGAGGGCATCAAGTATCATAAAGAATTGACTTAAAAGACAAATTATATTCGGTATAATTAAAAGACTCTATTAGGATAGTCATAATACAAGTTTGATTATTATAATTTTGGAATCACATAAGATAGACGTCAATATAATGTTTCATAATGGCAGCATTAATGAAACAATATTGTGCAACAGGATAAAACATTGTGACAAACAAAGTATATCATCTCCAAAGTAATAGAATCTACTTATGAGTTAAGAAGTCAGGCTTTAAAGTTTTACTACAAATTATTTTAAGGTAATTGTCTTATTTTGTTTTGAGATAATATCGTGAAGAGTTGTGGGTTTTACAGGATCAATGTGAGTAGGTTTATATTCTTAGTTTAATGTGTTGATTTTATTTTATTTAGCCAACGATTATATATGCTTGTTATGTGAAACCAAGAAATCTCTAACAAAAGTATAGCGATGAAAGATCTTGGAAAAACAGCTTTTGTATCATACTTTAGATACTAAGAGATTGTTCTCAAGGTATCAATCGTATATCACAAAAGAGTTATATCAATAAAGTTGATTTTTTTTTGACAAAAACGATAATAAATTATTGGGTGACCTCAATCGCCAAGAGATATTATTTAGTATCAAATATTGCCTATTAGAAAATTTATAAATTCATTAATTAAATATTTTCCAACGATTTTGTTGTAGGATTCTTATGTATAATCTTATTTATACGCATTTAGAAATAACGTATATAATAAGGTTGTTTGGTTGATACTTGCATTCGAATTTGAATTTGAATTGTTAAAAAAACAACCATAATGATTATTAAAGAGAACAAGAGAGTTTATGATCACATCAGATGTCTAACAATTTGGAGACCATTATTATATTAGGCTATGATTTTTTGGATGTCTATATATAATAAACATCATAACTCACGAAATGATTGTAATTATTTGTCACTTTGCTGCATATAGTAAAACATATTGAAAGACCATTGAAGTTATACATAGTGACATAATTCAGTCGTATATTTATTTAACAACAAATTTTATAAAGTTCATTGCCTTATACTAGCTGAACTACTAATAAAAGATTTGACACCTAAGATCTTTCATATGATTATTGTCATTAAAGTTTTCTTGGATTAGTGAGAGTTTCTTATTTTATGTTTATACTTTTGTTTTTGGTACCAATACATGCATTATGTTAGGATTTTCTACAACAACAAAAAAAGCACGTGAGGTTATTATTGTTATAATCATTTGTGTAAATATTAAATTTGCAAATTTCTGTTTGATCTTACTAAAGTTTTTCGATTGAATTAGTTGGAAATACGCATGATTCAAAGATCTCATTGCAATAAATTTCCATGTTACTCACTCATATCGATCCATGTCATTGAGTGCATTGATATGGTCGTCATCAAAGTTTAGTCACATTATATGTCAGTGACGACAACCGCGGTGGTCCCATTATTATCGTATGAGGTGAACCAGATTGTAAAGTTGAAATTTAAAGATAAATAAAATTCAGACGCACCCCTAAAGAACTCTAACGTAATTATGAAGATATGTAGCTCAAGTGGGAGGTTGTAAAGTTGAAATCTAAATATAAATAGAATTGAGACACACCCTAAAGAACTCTAACGCAATTATGAAGATATGTAGCCCAAGTGGGAGATTGTTAGAATATTTTCTTATTTAATCATATTCCGATGTCATTACATGGACAAATATCTTTATAATATTTATAATAGTTATTTATCAATTATATATTTATAATAATTATATTACAATGTCCCCAATGCATCGTACACGACATATTCTCTTTTCTACCCATCTAAAAATAACTTGAGGCATAAAGGTACCGATTGAAGAATAACCAAATCATTAAAGAATATGAATGTGGATTTATTCGGTTAAGAAATAATCAATTTTAAATTAGTCTTCTATTAGTTTATTTTAATATTTCCTTATGGATATCCATACTAGTAATTTTTCCTTATGATAATTTAATTAAAAGGAAGATGTTAAAGAGTGCCCTTTGAGTATTGGTTAAGATGACAAACTTAAAAATATTGTATTGAAAATGGTGAAAAGTGATGGATTTGACTTTTTAAAAGTTAAAAAATTGTTGAACTCAATGCAAATTTACTGGTATTTTTTGTTTCTTTAACTAGTGCCCTAATAGTTAGCACAACCCCAATTAAAAAACGAGAAAAAATAGAACCTCATTTTCCAAAATCGGGGCATTATACTCTCCTCATTAGTGTCTCAATAGACATGTACTAAATAGTGAACCATTTTCATTATTGTACTATAATTTGGAAAGGGATAACCTACCCACTTCAAGGAAACTCCCAACTTTATATTTGACTAGTGATAACTGTTGTACTTGATTTGTCAGTAATATTGATTTGAACAATAACAACAACTTCAAATAACTACAAACCAGATTCTACAAGACAAACTAGAAAGTAAACCTGTAAAAGTGAACATGTTAGTATTAACCTGAAGCCTCACGAGGACTGTCTTTGGAATTTATCTGCCTCAATGTGCGTATATTTCTCAGGATACAGCATGTCTTTCTCCTAGTAATAGAGGTAACAAAACAGCAAGAATCACAAGTTTTTATCAGACAAATGTTTATCTCAGGAAGTAAAATTGAGGAGAAGAAAACAAATTTTCTATTTTCTGTTTTGGGGAGTTTGTGTTTTTCTTATTATGTTTCTTGTGTTACTGATTGCTAAAATATATAGCCATGACCGTATTTTTCAAAGAGAAAAATAAGGATGACTTGTTACTTGATGAGTTAGTGACGGTTTATACTTTTAAGTATGAAAGACATGTGCATAAAATATTATAGCTGTTATTAAATGCCACATAACTCTTTGACCAAATAAACAAGTTAATCACTTAACATAAAAATACTTTTGAAATAAAATTGTTAAAAATTACTCTCTCCGTTTCAAAATACATGTCCATTTTGGAGAAATTGTTGTAACCAAGAAACCAAATAAATTTTGTTACTTTTGATGAAATTATGTGTGTGTTTTCTATAATACCCTTAACCATTTATTATTTCATTTTATTTTTTCTCTCTATAATAAATATATAAGGGTATTATTGACAAGACAATAATTAATGTTGCATTGAAACTTGAAATGGACAAGTATTGTGAAACAAAATTGATCTCTAAAATATATATCTATTTTGAAACGGAGGGAGTACAACAATAACAACACTGAATTTGAGGCCTCTTGCCACCACAATAATAATGAGAAGCTTCAAAGCGCTGGAAATAGAACTATAAAAAAAAAATTTACTCCCTTCGTCCGTTAATGTAACCCCCCTTTGCATTTTTCATATTTCTTAAGAAAAGTTGTCAGTGTAATTAATGTGTCTGTTTTGTGTGTTAATATTATCAAATTGTCATTTGTTTGTATGTGTATAAAATCTGACTTTCTAAATTTCAAGACAAGTTAGTAGTATTAATTAATGGTATGTTTAAGAAAAAAATAATAAATGCATCTAGTAATTTAAAAAGGGGTTTACAATTAGGGACAAAAATAAAATAAAATAGGTGCTTAGATACTGAGGGAGTAAATAGCATGACTGTACTAATAATGAGAAGCTTCAAAGCGTTGGAAATATGAGCTTGGTCTTTGATTTAATGTTGAAATTTTCTTTGTGTGTTTGTGTTTTTTCTTTTCTTTGAGGTGTTTATGCTCTAAAATTTTGTTTTGCAAGTCTGTTGGTCCCGAAGTCAAGGGTGGGAATCTCTTTTCCAAATGAAATTGGGTTATATATCGTTGCATGGTATGTTTGTTTTAACGGTGGATTTATCGCTTTTACGAAAGAAAAAAAAACACTTCGGATGAGAATGTTGGTTTCTAGCTTCACTTAAATCATGGTAGGATCATATACAAACACACGTTTGATGGTGTAAACTCCCAACCGAACATAGGCGTACTCATTTTAAATTAGGGAATTTTGAAAATAACCAAGGCACTTTTTTTTTCTTTCTTTTCATTTTGGTCCCGAAGCCGCATAATCAAACAATTGTCCATAAAAAGTGTAGAATCAACTTTTGAGAAATGATATTCATATAATAAATTTATGATAATTTTCTCTCTCATACTCGTATTATGTTTTTATTTTCTTTTTTTATTGCTTTGATTTTCATAATAATATCTACTTTTTTTGTAAATCTATAGGTGTCCTATAAGTTATCAAGCAAATAATTATTTAAATAACACACCTCATAACTTTCTTCGGAGCTAACATACATCCCAAACTATTACTCCCTCCGTCCCTTAATATAACCCCCTATTGCTTTTTTCACATTTCTTAAGAAATGTTGTTGGTGTAGTTAATGTGTCTGTTTTATAGTACAATTTTACAAAATTAACCTCATTAAAGAGATAAAGTGAAAAGTCAATTTATTGTACTTTTAGAATTAGTAGTAGTATTAAATAAGGGTATCTATGGAAAAAAATAATTAATGTGTGTTGTAATTTGAAAAGGGGGTTATATTTAGGGAAAAAAAAAACAAAAGGGGTTATATTAAGGGACAGAGAGAGTAGTTAGAGATGAAAACGATTAACATCAAGGGAAGGATTATTTTGTGTTTTCATGAGTCGAAAACTATTCATCACTTCTAGAGACCAGAATATTAGTTTGCCAACAACATAAGTTAATCAAATAATGTGGAGATTCTTAGAATTGATCTCAACATTATTAACGGTTAAAATCCACCATTAATTTTGATCATTAATAATAATATAGAGATAATGGTTATCTCCACATTATTTCTTCATTTTTTTTCTTCAATTGAGAGAATCAATTTCCAGCGGAGAGATATCAAAAAGTGTATTCTCATAACACAGCTCTAGATTTTATTTTGAAATTGTGTTCAAATATTTTCCACATTTCTTGGTCCTTCCTCCTAGCACCGAACCGACGATACTAGAATTTGTTATAAATTTGAGACCATATATACGTGTTGAGTGTGTCCAATCCATCCAACCCAACGTGGCAGATACTGTATAAGCTACGGTGGCAGCAATGCTACTCCTCACTCACCGCTTAATTAAGCTCTCAAGTATATATAATAATGCATTTCCTTTTAATATTGACTCATATATTAACACGCATAATCTCACCGAATTTATACAATACATTTTGTTTCTTTAATATTAATATGGCACAACAACAACAACAACGCCCTAACGATCAATTTCAAAATCTTTCTAGAACGGACGATAGTGAAAATGATATTCAGAAGAACGATGCATTCCAAAGTGGTGCTGCCACGGAACCAGTAGCCGCGTACCCAGTAACCGCGTACGCTTATGAGGCCACAGGAGTTGCTCCTGCTGCTGCTGGTGGAATAGCCACCACCACCTCAAGGTATGAATACACTGCTGTATATGGCACTGCTGCTCCTGGATTTGGCGATGCAAATGCTGGTGGAGGACAGGGTGGACAAGAAGCAAATATGGGTGGCGGTGGTGGTGGTGCTGCAGGTGGCGATACTGGAATGAACATGAACATGGGCCGCAATCAGCAGAAATGAAGAAGCTGCGTGCATTGATATATAAGGCCATAGGCCAGATCTAGCTATAGTGTTATTAGTGCTTAGATTTTTTTACTTGGTTAGTTTGTGTGTTTTGCTGCTGAAAATAATGTCATGATAAGACCTATAGTGTTGAGTTTGCTATATAGTTTGTAAGAATAGAGTATCGTTTCTGTTGTAACTAAAATAATATGATAAATAACAATGTTGTGTTTGTTTCACTAATTAAGTATGATTTTCTGCGGTTAATATAATAGAAATAATGTGGCATTTGGTGTGTAGAAGCTGAATCAAAATCAAAATCTGAACTCTAGGGTAAATTTTTGATGATCTCATTGACATCTCATGATTTTTTGATTAATTTTAAATTTTATAAAAATAATTATAGTTTTCAATCTAATGATGGGTTTAATTTGTAATATAGAAAAGAATCATATAAGGTGTCATGTATATATTAAGGATACATATATGGATATGTGATAAAGAATTCACTTTTCTTCTCAAGTAAACGTAGACATGTCACGCGCTACAATCATCAGAAAACTAGTTGGCCTTCTATCTCATTGGTTGGCTGAGGCCCATCACACAAAACCCTTAAATTTGGAAAGTGTACTGGAGAGGGAGGCTTACCTTCTTTATCTGTTAGGAAGCACAATCTTATCAAATATGAGCAACAAGTGCATTGATGCTGTGTTTTTAGAGTCTCTTCGGGACCTCGATACACTTAATGAGTGGTCCTCAAATGTTATGGTTTTAGCATTTCTTTACTATAACTTGGCTGAGGCTACTATATATCTCATGTGGGTCATCGATGGCTGTATATTACACCCTACTATTGGAACTTTAACCAATAGTCCAAAGACATGTTAGTCTTCTCCCTTTTAATTTAATACATCTTCTGCTCACTGTTATAAACAAAAAACAATATTTTAAATTCATTTATTTAATGATGTATGTGGTCTTTAATAAAACCATATATATTATTAAATAAATGAATCTAAAATATTGTTTTTTGTTTATAATTGTGACCGGTGGGTATAGGTGTTTGTGTTTGTAATATATGTAATTCTGTTTTTTATTTTTCAAGTCAAGGATATATGATACCAACCCTAACTATGATGTTGACATGCTACATGTTTCCTGATTAATTCCCGACAAGGGCCACAAGTGACCATACAACTACATGATCTTCTTTGATTATATAGAGGTCGACGACATGATCTTCATTCACTATGACAAACATTGTCAGAAACATCCATTCGATGACATACGTTGGTATTCCAGTTTGAATGTTGATTAAATTTTGAATGTTAAACAAATTAATGTTATGCCATTTTGAACTTTGAATGGTGAGTGTGTTTGAAAGTGTCTATTTGTGTTAATGAGTTTAGTATGCTTGAGAATGTTGAGTGTGTTTAAAAATATCAAATTCAACTAGGAACGGTTCGTAACTCTAAATATCAAATTCAACTAGGAACGGTTCGTAACTCTATGTGAAAGTATTTTTTTAAAATTTGAGGTGCTTATACGACCAATTTCGAGAGCTAAAGAACAATTTACAAAATTGACCTCCAAAAGTCATACAGAAAAAAGAAGTAGTATATTACTACGGGTAGTACTTTGGTGACATTGGGGGAATCACATTGGGGTGCCAATGTCATGTGACATTGGCCAACCACAATGTCATAAGTGTGCAAAATGACGAAAAACCATGCCTTTCTACTCTCTCACTAACAAGCATTTTTTTGTCCTTTTGCACAGTTGTGACATTGTAGTTGACCAATGTGACATGACATCAGGGCCGACCCAACATGACAAAAGGCTTAAAACAAATTTTATAACGAGGCCTCTTGGAATTTTTTTTTTTTAAAAAAAAAACACAATGTTTATTGAAAATATAATAAATCAAATTTTGTTGAATACAAAATTTGAACTTAGGACCAAAAGGATATTTGAGACCTTAAAATTGACCAACTAAACTAGATAAATGTTGATTATTAGTATGTCATATTATATATTTATAGCTAAATTAACATATTTTGAGGCCTTTTATTAACCCAAAATCTTGAGGCCTAAAGTCCTTGCTTGGGTGGCTTGGCCCTTGGGCCGGCCTTGCATGACATTGGCATCCCAATGTCACCAAAGCGCTACCCATAGAATTCTGCTTTATACTCAAATGGATTTGCTTATTCCCAAAGTAAATGACCAAAATGCCCTTAGACATGTAAACTCATGCTAATGTTAAATTTGCGTGAGTTAACTCATGTAAAGATTTACACAGAATTTACACTAGCGTGAGTTAACTCACGCTGTAATTTACACTAGCATGAGTTAAATCGCACCAAAGCATTTTCAACATTTACTTTGAAATGAACGAAAATGTTTGGGTAAAGAGCTGGATTCCTACCCATATTACTACTAGTTTTGAACTGTCACTTATTTATAAGACCTGACCCACATATCCAATCCAGCAAGTATTCAGTGGCAAAGTAGTTGCCTTTCCCATTTCCAACGGGTTCCGCTGGATCATCATCATCATTGTAGTAGTATCATATCCCTTAAAATAATACTCCCTCCGTCCCTTAATATAACCCCCTTTTGTTTTTTTTTTTGTCCCTAAATATAACCCCCTTTTCAAATTACAATACACATTAATTATTTTTTTTCATAGATACCCTTATTTAATACTACTACTAATTCTAAAAGTACAATAAATTGATTTTTCACTTTATCTCTTTAATGAGGTTAATTTTGTAAAATTGTACTATAAAACAGACACATTAACTATACCAACAACATTTCTTAAGAAATGTGAAAAAAACAATAGGTGGTTATATTAAGGGACGGAGGGAGTAGTACCATATACTATATCACTAGTTAGGAAGAGTATTTAATTTTAGCACCAACCCCAACTGCATATGTATATTTTCTCTTTCATTTCAGTTTTAAGACACATACTTGCGCGCCATACCTTCATTCCAAAAAGAAAGCCATAAAGCTTAAGAAAAGAAAAAGGTACTGGTTTGTGCTCCTACCTCCTGATTCTAATGAGTAAAAATCAAGTCAGTGCTTACTTTCCTGATATAGAGATGCAAATGAGAAAGGTTAAGTCTTGGCCCACACTAACAACACCATTTTAATTTTAATAATTAATGATACTCTACAATTACAAGTGATTGAGGGGGTGGAAATTTTGCTTTTTTTTTTTTTTTTGGGTACAATTTTGCTTCTAATTTATAACCAAGCATTTTAATGTTACTCTTTTTAAATCTGCAATCAACTCGTTCCGACGACAACAAGGAAACATATATAATCAATGAAGTATAGACGTCAAAATATATTCGTTTATCTTATCCGACTTTGCTCCATTTACTTTATTTTGTTATTTATTTATGAGAGGAATAAACATAATTGATAGTTTAGGTGAATCCACTAAATCACAAATTTATTTTGTGTCTATCTCTCCTATAAATGGATAATAAATAGAGCAAAGTAAATAAAACAAACTAAATCAATAATCTATATCTTTTAATTTAATAAGTGGTTTTTGAGTCTAAAGTCTAAAAATACAATGGTGTAAAAAGTAATGATCAAGAGTTTTGTTGTCAATATAGTCTTAACCAATACAAGAATGTGATATTTATAAAAGAAAAATCGCAATGATGAGATTTTTATTGATTAAAGTGACATTAAGAATTATTTTACGACATTTTTTTAAAAGATTTAAAGTTTATACATTGAAGTTAAAAAGTTAAGCTCAATCTTGTCTAGAATACAAAATGTTGAAATTTAAATATATTCAAAAAAATTAAGTAAATAAGTTGATTTGAGGAACAAATTGAGAATGGTTGGGGTTCCCTCGCATACAAAATTTAGATCTATATGTGCTCCTAAACCATTTTCAATTTGATGTACGAAATTCTCAATTTGATGTACAAATTACATTTTCCCGCCTATATTCTAACATGTTTTTAAGAGAAAAAGGCATGTATAAGTGGTTTTTAAATGTGGGAGAGGTGTCTTGTCTAACAATACTTCAAATAGAATTACTCCCATAAGAGGAAATATAGGAAAAATGCAAAAAAAATATAAAAAAACATTTTTTTGTGTGTAAAATTTGACCTCATGGTATATATATATATATATATATATATATATATATATATATATATATATATATATATATATATAATATGATTTGAGATTAAAAACCCAATTTGATGATAAATCCTTCTTTGTTTATGAAAAAATAACTCTAAAAAAAACTATTTATGAAAATGTTTATATGGGTTTAAATATATGATGAAATTAATATGGGCCAAATTGCTTCATTCGTCAATTAATTTAATTTTAGCCAACATCTTCATCTTTTATCTTTTTTTCGATTCAATCATTTATTTTTTTAAATATTGACATTGTTTTTTGAGGGAAAATATTGACATTGTTGTCCTTAATTATTGAATTAACTACATCTTCATTAGAAAAGTCACGAAATTAAGACATTCATCGTCCTAATATCAGATGTCCAGATCTTCAAGCCATAAACACTAGTATTAGAGTAACATTAGCTTAAAAATTGCAAAATTTTTCTAGTAGTATTGCGCGAGGTGATCATTTTTAATTGCAGCTTTTCAACAATTCATTCCTATTACCCTAAATCCTCATATTTTCCAATTTCTCAATTCTGATTTTTTTCTTTTGGATATGAGAATTTTCTTTTATTTAAAGTGGTTTGATTTGTGAAGAAGAAGTGTGAGTTTTTGGAATTGGATGAATGTTTCATTTTTATGGAAAAAAACCAACGAGTTTGTTCGTTGGTTTTAGGATCTTTCTTTGAATAGTGTTGATGAACATGACAGTGATATAAATTTCTGATTTTTCAGACACATTTTATTAAAAAGGACAATAATTTTGATATCTAAAAAGATAAATGATTGAATAAAAAAAGATAAACAACAAAAATGTTATATAAAATTAAGTTAATAGTCAAAAGGAATAATAACTTTGCCAATTAATTCTCTAATTTTTTTTTTTGTCAATTAAGATAATTATTATTTCATCAAATAATGCTAAAGATATTTTTAAAAATATTGAAGAACGTATATATGATCGTACCTTATGATTTATTAATTACCTTATGTCTCTCCCCACAGAAAATATTTTCCAATAAAATATTCTGAATCCAGACGATCTAGCACGAAATGCAGAATATTTTGGTTCATGGATGTTTGTTTTGTTGGGAATTTTTGGAGTGTTACGAAAACATATCATATCTGTAATAACATGCTGTACAGTAGTAGCTGGACGTGCAGCACATAAGTACGGTTTTGAGCTGTAAATACATTTCCCATTTAATAATGGTAAGCCTGCAACACGAGATGCGTATCCTAAACACAAATGCAACTGTGCAAGGCCATTAATTTTTAATTAATGTCATATCAATAATAAATTTCCAAATTCTATTAAAAATTAATCCAAGTAGAAATTTACTACTCCCTCCGTCCCTTAATATAACCCCCTTTTGTTTTTTTTTGTCCCTAAATATAACCCCCTTTTCAAATTACAACACACATTAATTATTTTTTTTCATAGATACATTTATTTAATACTACTACTAATTCTAAAAGTACAATAAATTGACTTTTCACTTTATCTCTTTAATGAGGTTAATTTTGTAAAATTGTACTATAAAACAGACACATTAACTACACCAACAACATTTCTTAAGAAATGTGAAAAAAGCAATAGAGGGTTATATTAAGAGACGGAGGGAGTATATCAGAAACTTTTTTTTTTCCAAGTCAATGAGTGTATTCTTATCATTGTAGAATTATTTTACAAAAAGGCATGAATATAAAAACAATAGTCCACCTAGTTATTTTTACATCAGTCAATTAATAAATATAAAAACGTATAATTTGATATATTTATTAATTAACATAATAGTACATTATTACATTACATGTATATGTAAAATAATTATACATAGTATACTAATTAAATTCTTAAATACTACTCAAATAAACAAAAATAATAGTAAAAAAGTCAATGTATATGATTAAAAAATTTATCCACATATATCAACTTTTCAACTACTGTATTTATTTTTATTTGTATTTCATTTCAATGAAGAATAATTTATATTCGAATTTTGGGCCTAGACTTGAATTATTGCCTTGCTTTCCCTAATGGATGGCTGGCAACAATTTTTTTATGAGATGGCTGGCAAACAAATTTTTGTCTCAATTCGGTAGCTGTTTAAAGTTTAATACTATGATTAACCAAATCGTGTTCCTTGACATCATAGTTAGTGCTCAACCAAGACTTTATTATATAAATGAAACATAATAAATGAGATTAATGAGAGCATTCGTGGGTCCATAAACCCACTGAGATAACATTAACATTTCAATAGAATCTTATAAAACACTCTACATTGTGATATGTTAGGGTTGAAGTTCAAATTTAAGATTCGTTGTTTTTTTTTATAAGAAGAGGGTAGAACTTAAGAATAAAAAACTAAGCGATCAAACGAATATTTTGAGATATGTAAGCGTCAAAAATGTCATAAAAAATGAGACGTTAAAACTCTCTAAGAGGAGTCTCAATAACATGCAAATCAAAGGAGTCAAAACTTTAGAATCGTTCTCCACTTGTAGGTGTGTAATCCTCTGTATCCGAGCCATATATTCATATCAATATAAATACCCCCATATCTACATGTAACATGTCGCATAAACCTATCTTACGAACATAACCATTCAAACAATTTTCATTGCTATCACGGAGAAGTCTGCCACATCATGAAAGACTAACCGAGCTTTTACGTGCGCCATCACATTTGAGTTTAACCCAACCATTTGAGGTCTCTTCCAATCAATCAAAATAGTGTCAATGTGTTGAGGTCACCCATTTATAATGAAATTTCGGCCACACCAATTAATTTATTAAAAAAATGTAATAAAACAAATCCCAAGTTTAATCCCCCAACCAAAAAAAAAACATAACCACCAGCATTAATTAACTTATGATTAATATAGTTTTTGATTATACCTATACGCATATGTTGTGTATTTTTGGATGTGTTGAATAAATGATAGTGATATATAAGGAAAGAGAAAAAATACGAAGCAACGAACAGAAGTAAAGTTAGCAACAAAACAATCCAAACAGTTTGGACCCAACCGGAATTAGCGCTCTTCTTCACCACCATTCCCATTTCCTTTCTCAATCATCAATCTCACTCACCAAAACCCTAATTCTCCATTTTCCTCTTCCAATTCATTCGATCCGATTCGTTTCGTGTTTTCATTCAATCAATTCCGCCGGCGATCTGAATCCTAATCGATCGACATTGCTCAATTCTCTTCCGAATTCATTGCGATTCACTTCTTGAATCTCGATACGCTAAGATTCATGGTATTACGATAGGTTATGTTTGGAAAACGGTGTTTACATTTACGATTTAGTTTTAATTTTTTGAAATCTATTTCTTAATTCGTCAAATTCAGTGGCGAATTCACGATTTTGGTCATGAGAAGCTCTTTGTTGAACAAATTGTGGATGATTTTCGGCCCTAAACCAAAATTGAACTGGTTGATATTAAGCGTGATTAGTATTTTGGCTTTCATTACATTGTTTGGTTCTTCATCTTCCAATGCGATTGATTCTTCGCCGAGGAGTCAGGCTTCGCTTATCTATACAAATTACAGAAGGATTAAAGAGCGTGTAGCGGTTGATTATTTGGAGCTGAAATCTGTTTCCAGCGGTGGTTTGAAGCAGAAGGAGTTGGGGCTTTGTGGAAAAGAAAGGGAGAATTTTGTGCCTTGTCATAATGTAACTGCCAATTTGTTGTCTGGATTTGAACAAGGGGAGGAGCTGGATCGGCACTGCCAAGTGTCGAGGGAAGAAGATCGGTGTTTGGTTCGTCCTCCAAAGGAATATAAAAGTCCGTTGCGTTGGCCTAGGGGTAGGGATATTATATGGAGTGGGAATGTGAAGATAACCAAAGATCAATTTCTTTCGTCCGGAAGTATGACCAAAAGGTAAATTACTTTTGGTATTAGTTTCATTGTGTGATTAGTAAAATAGTGAAAAATTGTTACTGCAATTTCAAATCCTTGTAAGTTGTAACTACTGATTGATTTGATGGTTTTTAATTTTGGATGATATACTGCTTGAATGAGAGTAATGTAGTTTTTATCGGGTCTTTGTGGGCTGCGATTCATTATTTTATTTTTTTACCGTCACTTACCAAAATTGTCACCATGATTTCTCTAGGTTGATGCTACTAGAAGAGAATCAAATTGCCTTTCACTCACAGGATGGTTTGATCTTTGATGGCGTGAAAGATTACTCTCGCCAAATTGCAGAGATGATAGGGCTAGGAAGTGATACGGAGCTTCCTCAAGCTGGTGTAAGTCTTCCACTCGTCATAATCACCAATTCTTATTTTTTGGGGAACCATAATGTTTTACGGGGGACTGGTTTTGTACATAACATGGTTCAGTAAGGAAGATTATGCTATTCAGCTACCTATATCCTCTTCTATATTCTCATTATTGACTGCTCTTTTTGTTAGATATGATAGGTTACTGATCTATTTTGTTCATAATATAACAGGTTCGAACTATGCTGGACATTAATTGTGGGTTTGGTAGCTTTGGAGCTCATTTGTTGTCACTTAAAATAATGGCAGTTTGTGTAGCGGCGTATGAGGCAACTGGCAGCCAAGTTCAATTGTCTCTTGAGAGAGGCCTTCCTGCTATGATTGGCAACTTCATTGCAAGACAGCTTCCATATCCATCATTATCATATGACATGGTTCACTGTGCGCAATGTGGCATCAGTTGGGATGAAAAGGGTAATTTTGTTATTATGAGCATTACTCTTTCATTCTTAGCTGAATGGATTTCCTTATAGACTTAATAAAGTACCAACCCTCTTTGTCAGTATAGTCTCTTATGTACTTACGAACATATTCATATGGCATATATTTTATATTTTTAAATTCAAGTCATAGTATTTATCAAAAGTTGTATTTGATGACAAACACTCCCCCCGTTACAAAATATAAGCAAAAGTGCATCAAAGAAAGTTGATGTATTTGGACCAAAATTTGAACCAAATACATCAATTTTGTTGGACTCACTTTTGCGTATATTTTGTAGCGGAGGGAGTAAGAGAGAAAACTGTGCAGGGTGTGCAGTATTTGGTTTTGTAGACTGAAACCAATCAGTGATTGAGGTATCAGCAGCCCATGAAATGATACAAATTGGTTAACGGTGAACCTGTGTGTTAGAGATTTAAAATCATTCTTGACCTTCATTCAACAATTCAAGTTTATGGGATAGTTGATCCTTGACATCTTATTACTTTTAAGAATATCTATAATCAAATATTCAGAAGCACCATACTTGTCACCCTCCGTATATACAGTTTTACTAGATTTCAGAACAAAATAGCGGGCCTACATATTTTATCCATGCTTAAACCTTAAAGAGATTTTCCATGAAGAGGCATGCTAATAATGTTGAACTATTAATGGCTTCCTTCTAATTGCAGATACTCATAAATTGCATACTATTTGGTTTTCCATAGCATCTCTATAGACTCTTATGTATTTTATGTTTATTTATCTTTTTTAGGCTGATTTAATACCTTGGGAAAGACCTAGAAGGGAACATATATGATTTAAGTCCAGATCTATGTCACTTTCTGGTTTGCTTTTGCCAGTTTGTGGCTAGTAATCTATATATTTATTAATATCTTGCTTATATCATCTAAATATGTTTGGATTTATTAAATCACAGGTGTTCTTTTTAAATTAATTTTTTTGTCACCAATCAGATGAATTAATTAGGATGTGCCCCCATTATCTTTCTTTTTCTTCCAGTCTCTCGATCTCATTGCCTTTTCCTTTTTGCTCTTTCCATCCTTCTATGACTTTTCTATAACATAATGAATATTGTCCAGCTTGTGTATGAAATGGTATCCTTTGAGCTCTAACAATGACCTCATCATGTAGATGGAATGTTCCTCATAGAAGTTGACCGTGTTCTTAAACCTGGAGGATATTTTGTTTTAACATCATCACCTACAAGCAAGCTACACGGTTCATCGCGGGAGAAAAAGAGTATCACGTTGAACCCAATGGAAGAGCATACCCAGCAACTCTGTTGGACGCTCCTAGCCCAGCAAGATGAGACTTTCATCTGGCAAAAGACTGCTGACCTGGATTGTTATGCATCTCGGTAAGGATATTTTTATTAGTGTAGGTTATATTAATGATAAATGATTGTTGTCAATAGACTGTTTATTTGAGATGACTTGCATCAACTGCTGCTAGTAATGATATTGTCTTTCTCCCTTGATCACTTACTACGATAATATAATAACTATAGCTATTCTGTGATATTTGTTTCTTTATTTTAGCAAGCAGCGTGCTATTCAACTATGTAAAGACGGGGATGATACTCAATCATATTATCAGCCACTTGTACCATGTATAAGTGGGACGTCTAGCAAGCGCTGGGTTGCAATACAAAACAGGTCCTTTGATTCTGAATTGAGTTCAGCTGAGCTTGAAATTCATGGAAAGTATTATTTCTCAGAAGCTTTAAGCTTAAATCCTCTTCCTTCTCTGAAATTTCTTTCCCATTTTGTTCTGCTTTTCCTTTTCATGAATTTCTCTTTATTATTGCAGGAGTTCAGCCTGAAGAGTTTTATGAAGACATGCATTTCTGGAGATCAGCCGTAGATAATTATTGGTCACTGCTTACACCACTAATTTTCTCTGACCATCCAAAGAGACCTGGAGATGAAGATCCACTGCCTCCATATAACATGATCCGGAATGTCATGGACATGAGTTCCAATTATGGGGGTTTGAATGCTGCACTGCTGGAGGAGAAAAAATCAGTGTGGGTCATGAATGTTGTTCCTGCCAGGGCTTCTAATGCACTTCCTCTCATACTTCATAGAGGTTTTGCTGGTGTTATGCATGACTGGTAAGTTGCTATTTGTTCATGATCTAGACAATGTTTATCTATAATTTATAAACTGACTTGGAGGTAAGACTTTTGGTTGAGGGTGATAAAATTATAATACCACTAAAGCCTGATAAATGAATGTCTCTTACACTCTCACTGGCAATTCTTATGAAAAACAACAGAAAACTAACAGTAACTTAAGATAATTTACTTCAAAAGATATGTCTGTTTATGATTATTTTATTGCTGAAAATGGTTTACTGGTGTTTGTAAAATATGTACAAAATAATTCCCTAGCAACTCCTTATTCAGTACATTATATTTTGACATTTAATGCAAGGCTTGTTAGTTTCATAATTATGCCAATAATTTCCTTTAAAAAGCATACTACATATAGTCATATATGGGGCTGAAATTTCAATACCAAATATTCAGTTTGTTTTTTTTATAATCCAAGACACCCTAGCTTCTTGATTTTGTTTCCCTTTTAAGAATGAATTTGAAAGTTAATGCAGCATGCACCTGATGTGTTGGATTGAAACTCGACCTAGTCTATCGCAAAACCCAATTCTAAGGAACACCATGCGCTGTTTTGTAGTTCCATCACCGAATTCTATTTTCTTTGGAATTCATTGTCAAAGCTCTTTGTAAAATAATGGTAATGTGTAGGAACTTAGAGACAATTGTTTTGTTTCTAAATGTTGATATTGATCTTCAGGTGTGAACCTTTCCCCACCTACCCACGGACATATGATCTGCTTCATGCAAATGGACTTCTGTCACAATTCATTTCAGAACACTGCAGCATGATAGATTTATTCTTGGAGATGGACAGGATACTACGACCAGAGGTATGATCTTACGTTTATATTCCTTTTTCGTGATCATGCTGGAAAGTTTCATTGTTAATTTTTTTAAGGTGTAGTCGAACAGTAATCGTGTACTTTCCATCCTCTTTGGGCACAACCTTCAGAAAGGATGATCTCATCTTGACAGATAATTGTTTATAAGAGAGTTGGCTCTAATGAAGCAAGCTCTTTATTGTTGTGATTCCCATACGAAATACTATAATATTGGATTTGTGTGTTTTTGAATACAAGTAGTTGTCGATCTCAGTAATGTGAAGGTCTATGAAGCCTAATTTTTTAATACACGTCGTTATTTTTGCAGGGATGGATCATTCTTTCTGATACAGTGGGAACAATTGAGATGGCTCGCACGCTTGCAACTCAAGTACGTTGGGAAGCCAGGATAATTGATCTTCAGAATGGCAGTGACCAACGGTTACTTGTTTGCCAGAAACTATTTTTGAAAAAATGATTGAGCACTAATATATCTCACCAATCACCATGACAGATGAACACAATTTTTTTGCTCTGGTAATTACTCTAGACTCTTCATTTCACTATTCAAACTGGGTAAATTTTCTTGATTTGGTAAAAATGGGTAGCATTTTAATTAGTTTAAAACATCATGGTTGCATTGAAAAAAGTTGTGCCCGTCATGTGAGACTTTTAAGGTCTGAATTGGTCATGATACAGACTCCTTCGGATATGGATCATGTTTTGGCTCTAACACAGGGTCCCATGTGTCATCCTGTAATATTGTCAGATCAAAAGCATCCATGATAACTAAAGTCCTCCTAGAAACTCTGCAATTCAGAAAATGGTGTTTATACTGACAGCTATGAATTTGCCTAGCTATAGCATACATCTGAAATAATTTGTCACCATTTATACAATTTCAGGGAACGGATTGTTTTAACTGGCACGTGTATATATAGAGCTCCGAGCCTTGACTTCAATCTTTACCACAATAGGTTCAAGATATTGAAGAAACTGTAGATTGTGAAAGGTTCATGTTGAATTTAGCTACAATTCTTTTTTTTTTTTGTCAAGGTTGTTGGTAGTAATTCATTGATCCAATATCTTGTTAGCATTTTTTTATTCTTCTTTATTTCTTTATTGATCATTGGACTTCTAGCAACAATTATGTTGAACAATCTCCAGTTTTTGAGAACGAATGTGAATGGCCACGAAATTCAGGAATGAACGTGGGGTAGAGAACACACACACATTCACACACACAGGCATTGCATAACAATTTTGTTTGTTGATTTTCTTCAAATATACTTTCAATTTTAAGAGACTATTTTTAAATTAAAATTTCAAAGGAAAAACATTCAAAATGGAGAAGAATAATGCTCTTACAGTGTTTTTGCGAACACAATTCCACACAACCAGAACTCGAAAGGACTTTATAGTACCACATTAATCTCTTTAGTAAGTGAACAACACCATGGATTTTTTCTGTAGAGCCATTTGATATGTAGGTACTCCCTCCGTTCCATATATAGCAAATACATGAACTTTCCTTGACCCATTTGTATTTATAATTAGGAGGGAGTCTCAAATACTAGAATTTAGCAAGTAGCATTCTTACTAAGAGACTTGCTTGATGCCATCTTTGCTTCAGTTCACAATTCACCTACACGTTTAAGCTAATGCAGCAATTGCAGTTTACAAATTTTATGAAAAAATTGAGATCTACTGACGTGCCATTGTATTCATTTAAAACAAACCTTCACAATGTAATTAATTTGCTTTTATGCAAAAAACATTTCCCAAACTCCAATTGATACCATGTCAATATACATTCTCTATTATCTAAATATATATTTTTTGGTATGCTCTAATTAACTTATTTTAATCATTCATTTATAAATTGAATACACGAAAGTCATCAATTGTAAAATAGTAAAGGCAGCCAATCCATCGCCATTTTTGTGACATGACAAGGAGGTGCTACCAATTCAAGGACGATGATGTCCTACCAATTCAAAAGCTAACGTTTTAAAATTTTCAGGGTAAACGACAAGTTAATATGTAGTCTAATAATACCGTGGAATGTGGGGGGTGTGGGAAAAAGGACAAAGTGTGCTGGGACATTTTTGAAAAGTGATAAAGTGTGGGGTATACTTAAAAGGTACTGGGGTTTGTTTAATAACAACGGTTATTTTACTTGTTTGCAGGTTAAGTGTATTTCATCAAGAAAATTGCTCTTCTCCCATACAAAATTGCTCACTCCTAAGTGAATTGACCAAAATAATTTTAATGTGAGTTAACTCACGTTGATGTATAATCTATGTGACTTAATGTTGAACGTGAGTTAAATTTTGTTCCGAATATCAACGTGAGTTAACTTATGTTGGTTGCCTTTTCTTTATTTTTAATATATCACTTCAAACTTTCAATTACACAATATATCAACCTAGATTCTATATAATGTGCATAACATTCTTGCAGTATTCTCATATGATTGTTATCTTCAGGGTTTAATGTCCACATCGCATAAACAATTGGGATAAATATAGTCAAATCTACTTCAAGAATAATTGTATGCAAGTGTAAATCATATATGGCCAGCAAGTTTCAAAATCTTATTAACAATCTATGATATTTTAATTCTATCAAACATTTATTGATCTTTATTACGAGACTCTAAAAATACATTATTTTATATATTTCCATAGAGTTTAAATCAATTAACCTAAATATTTAAAAATACCATGATTTCCTTAAATCCTGATTTTTCTTAAAGTTTGTAATAATAAAAAAAAAAAACACTTAGAAAAATGCACATAGGTATTTTTTTTCATTACTATCTGGTGCTATTGAAATTGAATGAAAATCGATACAATTGAAACTAAAACCATGAATAATTAAAATAGCAAGTACCTTGATAATGAAAGTAAAGTTTTCAGGATTTGTCCCGTATCATATATGAAACCATGAATTTCTTTCACTGGATGACCATCACAAAGAACATCCCACCCACTACAATATTCAATTATATTAAAAACTATGTAATGCAAGATTAAATTTACCATCAAATAAAAGTACTATATGCTAATTTTAGTTTATATTATAAGAAAACATGTTGTTTTGGGTTGTCTTTTTTCCTTTCAATTATACCCTTAAACAAATTTTACTATAAGAATGCTATTTTATTGGTGTCATTCAAAAATAAAATAATTTATTTTATATTTGTTATATTTTTTGTATCATTTAAAAAGATAAGTTTAATTTGTTACAATATCAAAGCGCAAAATATATATTATATATACTTATAATTTTAATAAAAATAAAAAAATAATCAATATTTTTTATATATAAATTATTGTTTGTAATTTATACGCGTTAAAGCAATAAAAAGATGAGACAGACAGACATATAATACTCGTCTAAACGTTAGTAATAATAAACAAAATTAGGGAGTGAGGATTATTGTTAAATATCTTGAATAAATTAGGACACTATTTGTCTCAAACAAGAGGACGGAGCTTTGGAGGTTAGGAGGATTAGGGAGTTTGATTTGTCTCTTCTAGGCAAATCGTGTTGGTAGTTGAGGGAGAAAAAAATGTTTGTTGTGGTATCGAGTCTTACCAGCAAGGTATGGTGAGGAAGGTGGGACTATAGGCGATAGTGGAAAGATTAGCTTCGATGTGGTAGAATAATTTGTCTAGCATTAGGTTGGGCGATGGAAAGGGGGCCGATAGTTAGTTTATGATCACTTACATCGTGAGATGGAGGATGGCGTAGGAACTCTATTCTTGTGGGATCCTTGGTTGGAGGGAGGAATCTTGAAGGATAAATTCAGTCGGATATTTTTATCTTTCTATTAATAAATTAGCGACCGTTGCGGAGATGTTCTTGTTGAGTTGGGGGAGGGTGGCGAGGCTTGGAAATGGCGAAGGAGGCTATTTGTTTGGGAGGAAGAATTGGAGAGTAATTGTTGTACACTATCATTACCAATTGTTTTGCAGACTGCAGCGAATGACAAATGAATTTGGCAACCTCATGCCCCTTCAAAATACAACGTTTCTAGTGCTTACAATTATTTGACATCAAGGGTTCAACCTCTGATCAATGATCCCAATTATTCTCCTTTTTATTTGATCTAGCTTTCTACTATTTGGACTATTTGGCGTGATAGGAATGCTAGAGTCTTTCAACATAAGAGAGATTCTATTAATCAACTTATAGACAAAATTAAGCTCCACTCTTTGTGATAGTTGAAAGCAAATCATCCTAACTTTGTTTTTAATTATCACATGTGGTGACTTAATCCCTTACTATTTATGGGAGTTCGAATTTAGCTGTATTTAATTTCAAATTCTGGTTCATTTTTTTAGCATGCCTGCTCTGTGGCTAAAACACTAAGTTTTTTCTTGATTCTTTAATGTAACTTATACTTTAACCTTAGTTCTTTGACACTTCTTGAGCTCGAAAGAATAAGTTATATTTTATATATTCCATTTTAGCTAATTAAAAAAAAAATGTTTTATTATCACTCCCTCCTATTTGCGCGCTTTATTCCTTCCTCTTTCAAAATTTGACATCCAACGGTTGAGATCTAGTCTTCCACAACTTCCTCCACCTATATAACCACTCTACCCTACATTCCCTTCTTCCTCGCTCGCACTCTTCTTCTTCTCCATTCACAGAAATCACAAACTTCTTCTTCTTCTTTCCTCTTTCTAATAACACAACACAACAATGTCGACGGAGAAAGAGCGAGAAACTCAGGTTTACATGGCCAAGATTGCTGAACAAGCCGAAAGATACGAAGGTTTGCATTTCCTTCATTCATTTCCACATTCCTTTAATCAAATTATAATTCACGTGTAAATTATTTATGTGAAAATTCATCTAACTGGTTTGATTTCGAGTTTTGTTAAATTAAGTTGTATTGAACGTTAAAATTTCGAGAAATGTGAGTATTGAAAATCAATTCTGCATGCGTTGGATACAATTTATTTTGAGGAAATTAAATTTTTTGTTGATAATAGTTGATTGATTCTACCCGTATGAGATCTTAAAACATTTTGATTTTAATTTCAAAATTGAATCAATCTCATCTTAGATTGATTCTTATGGATTTTTTTTTAAATTAATTAATTTGATCAAAATGCAATATAAAAAATGTTGCAATGTATACCATCTTGCATGGTTAAACTGATAATGAGTTGTTATGTAGTAAGGAGAGTATATAAGACAGAGGAGAGTATAGTGGAATCACCATGGATCACTAGAGACAGAGAAAGACCTTAAAAAACTATAAGAGTGTGTTTGGATGGGGGAATGTTTTGAGGGAATGTAATGTTACGAGGGAATTTAAATACTTTGAGGTGAATTCCATTGTTTGGATGGGGGAATGTAATGTAATGTTGAGGAAATGTAATGTTAGGAGGGAATTCAAATACTTTGAGGTAAATTGCCTAGAATTTTAAATTCTTTAAAATTTCCAAATTACCTCATCCAAACACACTCTAAGAGAAATCATTAAAAAAGATTTTGAGATTAATGAGTTGGACCGAAGTGTGGTTATGATAGAATATTATGACGTAATTTGATCCACGTAGCCAACCCACTTAGTGGGGTTAAGCTTGGTTGTTGGTAATATACAAATTGCAATGGGTCTTTTGGCTTCATAGCATTAGAGGTCGTTGATGTTAAAAGGGTCATGCATAACAATGTTGCGTCTTCTAGATCTATGAATGTTGTTTTCAAGAGGATTGATTTTGCCATTCAAAAAGAATTAGCGGTGCATCTTGTTGCCCGTTTGCCTTCCATCCTTGTGTAATTTCCATGAGCTGATCAACTTGTAAAAGATTAAAAAAAGCTCCACCATCATATTTTCCTGAGGAAAAAAATTAATGAATGATGTTATATATTGATAGAGCAGTGTTATATGTCATGAATTTTTTATTCGTGAAACTCCAGGAAGTCTGTTAAGAGTTAAAAAGAGATAGCAAAACCGCTTAAGTTTGGAATTTGACGGAAATCGCCTTGAGTAGTGATGTTAGATAACCAATCACAATATTGATATTCCTTTCTGAAACTTCAGACATATATGTATATATGATGCAGAGATGGTTGAGTGCATGAAGACAGTAGCAAAACTTGATGTTGAGCTAACTGTGGAAGAGAGGAATCTTCTCTCAGTGGGATATAAAAATGTCATTGGTGCAAGGAGAGCCTCATGGCGCATTATGTCTTCAATTGAACAGAAAGAAGAGGCTAAGGGAAATGAGAACAATGTGAAACTGATCAAGAGTTATTGCCAAAAGGTTGAGGAGGAACTATCGAAAATTTGCAGCGACATTCTCACAATTATTGACAAACATCTGATTCCTTCTTCCACGACAGGGGAAGCTACTGTTTTCTACTACAAGATGTGAGTCATAATGTCTTACTTGTGCCAGTTTCTTGGTTAGTTTAATAACTGTCTGCTATTGAAAATTTGTTTTCAAATGGACTAAAACTGCTTGTTCCATTTTTTGTAAATGGATTTTAATGCTGTAAAAAGTTCCTGCACACAATTGGTGTAGCATCAAAAAAAATTTCCGATCATTGGATGAAAGATCACACAACGCACATTTAATTAAGTTTGTATTTTAAGTCTGAATTATTAAACTGACAATATGAATTCATAAATGTATCATATATTAGTATAACATCAGAGATAAATAAGCTTGTATGATCCAGGAAAGGTGACTATTATCGATATCTTGCTGAGTTCAAGACCGATCAAGATAGGAAGGAGACAGCTGAGCAGTCACTGAAGGCATATGAGGTTAGTATCTGATATTTCCCTCATTTATTTCACCAATTCACATATAATTTCTTGTGTTTTTTTTTTTATCTATATGGTGTTGTTGTTTTAATATACATTATATTTCTATTTCTATTATTAGGCTGCTTCAGCAGCTGCAAGCACAGATCTTCCATCAACACATCCAATCCGTCTTGGACTTGCACTCAACTTCTCTGTCTTCTACTATGAGATAATGAACTCTCCTGAAAGGCAAGTTACTTTACTTACACTCTTTATTAGCTTTTGGGCTCAAATGTACTGGGTTTGGTAGTGTGTTTAGCAAGTTACTGATTTTGTGTCGTCTGGAAGTAAGATTCATGCAGTCAAAAATAAACTTTCATAATCACGGGTTTTTTAATAGCGAAGACAGTGAAATGCAGTGCCCCCTCTTACTTTGCATGATTGAAGTTTGAATTTCATATCTTTAGTTAGGCCCATTTGACCCAAACTAGTTTTTCACACCCACACAGGGAGAAAATTGTTTAAATAATATTTATTATTTTTTGAATCGGCAAAATATTATTAACCAACAAGCCCGTGCGAGAAGCACTAATAAACTCGGGTGGAGAAAAAAAAATACAAACAAGGGGAAATCGGTTGCCATACAAAACATTGGCTCGAACAAAAACCCCTTAAAAAACCACAAATTATTTTGTTTAAATAATTGATGTTAGAACTTTTTTTTAATCAGTGTCTTAACATTCGGGTTGGTGATTGTTTAGAGCAAATGTATAGGTAGACAAATATAAATATGAATACATGAATAAAAATACCAATCCACCACAATGGTTGATACAAATACCACAAATTGCCATGTAACATAACTGTTAAAGGGCAAATCCAATGCCTACTTAAATACATAGCAATACAAAATACCAATTAATAGACCATACATAGTAATAGAAAGTTGTTGACATATCCAAAAGACCTGCCAAAACATGTAAGAATTTGTCATTGACATACATAAAGAGAGAAATAAATTGATGACGTACCTGTGATTAGCTTTCTAAAGATTGTCAAACACTTCAGGATATGCAACATTATCTGTAGAAGTGCAAACTTGGCCATCTTCATCTAAAATCAACATTCTCAACACCCATACATATATACCTTAAAGAAGTTC
Organism: Medicago lupulina; assembly: GCA_958299785.1. NCBI lineage: Eukaryota > Viridiplantae > Streptophyta > Magnoliopsida > Fabales > Fabaceae > Medicago > Medicago lupulina. Next base: position 18,440,093 of record OY283142.1, on the reverse strand, counting down.
GAGCTGTTTATAATAGGGGGATACGGGGATGGCTCTTTAGAGTTTATAGAACATTATTACTCGTTAGGTATTTGTCCATCCATCCAAGTTAGTAAACTATCATCTATTTAAAAAATGTAGGAGTAGAACTTTCTCACTTCCCATCACACACAAATAATCCAATGGGATTGGCCTAGTTGTAGTATGCTAGCTCTTCAAGTGGTGAGAATGTGTTCAAGGATACTCCTTAGTGAGGGATCCCACTTTTGATCTTTTCTGACAAACACATTTCTTGGAGAGAGATCGTACACCTGTTATTATGTTGGCCTCGAATATAATTGTCTTCGATAAGAAAAGACATCTAGATTTAACTCAAAAAACATCACACGCTTCGAACACTATTATCATTTGCAAATTGCATAGGTTCAATGAATTGCATTTGTTGCTAACCTTCCTTCAATTGTGAATACTGAAACATACAGGGCCTGTCATTTGGCTAAACAAGCTTTCGATGAGGCAATTGCAGATTTAGATACCTTGAGTGAAGAGTCATACAAGGACAGTACTTTAATCATGCAGTTGTTGAGAGACAACCTAACACTTTGGACCTCTGATTTACCTGAGGATGGAGGTAAGATACTGATTGATACTTAATATCCATTTAAGCAACTCTATAGTTGTGCTCAAACAACGAATTCTCTCATGCAGGTGAAGAATTCAAATCAGAAGAAGTCAAACCTGCTGAACCAGAGGTATGTGTGTAATTCATAATTAGCTTCGGTACTAATTTTGTTAGAATAGAAGCAAATGCAATCGCTCACACATATTAGTTAGAGTGACTACAAATTAAGCTAACCCCGTAATTTTATGGGTTTAATGGCTATATATTGTAAGATACCACTATTTTTCCATGTCATACTATATGTTTCAAAATAACCATACAAAAATGGGGTGACATGGCAAAGCAGCGGATTCTCGTTGAATGTTAGTTGGTGCATACTCTTTAATTCCTAATTTTATTAGTATGAGCAAGCATGGCAACAAGGCGGGGCGGACATGAGTTTTGCCTTCCCCGTTTAGGGTATCCATGTATCATTCATTCTTGATCTGGGGTGAAAAATAGAACCCCACTCTCGTACCTGATGGGGTTCAGGTATCCCTGTCCTACGCATTGCCGCATTAACTTGGACTGCATTTTGATGCTTTTTGTATTTAAAAAGTAAAAGTAAAAGCCAAAAAAAAGGGGGAAACAACTTGTTTAAGGGTATCCACCTTAAAAAAACATGAAATTTAATTTAAGGGTCCGTTGAAGGTTTTCTAATTTATGAGAGGTAAATACCTAATTTTGATACAAGTGAGGGGGGACGAATATCAATGTCACTATTACCCAAAAATTGGGGAAAACACAAACCGATCGATTTGGTTTTTCCGGTCAAATTTGTTGTGGTTTTGGGTATCCACGAGTGTGGGTCTGTTGCCATACCTTAAGTATGAGTATTGTTTCTTCACTGAAAAAAAAGGTAAGCATGTTGGGTAGTTAATAGGTCAATGTTTCAAACAATACCTTGTAATTTATGTTTTTGGTAAAAAAGGGATCATGATTGTCAACCTCAACAGATCCAAACACCTACCTCAACAATTTACTCAATTGAAAGAGGCTTAGGTTTGTTGGATGTTCAATTGGTCAATGTTTCAATTAACACCTTTTAATTTTATTTTTTAGTCAAAGCGCATAATGATTTTCTATCTCAACAAATTTGACACCAACATACGTATATGTTGTCTTCAATTGCACTATATCTCGAGAAAAAATAACTTCTCTAAAAAAACTACAACCATTTCTCTATATTCAACCAATGCTTCACATTTTTTGGCATAAAAACTACGTGCATGCATTTGAGTTCATGATATTTATTTTATTTTCATTTGTAATTACAGCACTGATATAGCACCTTGATCCTGGACGCTGTAGTAAGGTTTCTGATGGCCCTGCTGCAAAGAGAGCATTTTTCAGCTTATCTTGCAGTTCATTTCGAACGTGGCTTCATAGTTACTGTGTTCACATTACATCCAACAAATGCTATAAAGTTCGATATGTGGCTTATTTTTTTCTCTCTTATAATTACTGAAGCTTTTCTTTCTACTATTTTTATATATTTCGAGTATAGTAGTCAATTGAAGTAATGGATAATGTTTTTTTTTTTGTTGGTCAAGGTAATGGATGATGTTTTACATATACCTAATGCATTTATTTTCTTTGTTGATTAGTAGTATTTTGAAACGATTCTCCAAATTATTTTGGACATATGTTTTACATTAAAAGAAGTATTAGTTGCGTAAATTTCCCAGAAGGTTATGAATGCAAAGCAGTGTACTTTGAATTGTAGTGCACACTTCGATTGCATTATTATTTACTCCCTCCGTTTCAAAAGAGATGTTCATTTTAGAGATTAATTTTGTTTCACAATACTTGTCCATTTTAAGTTTCAATGCAACATTAATTATTGTCTTGCCAATAATACCCTTATATATTTATTATAGAGAGAAAGAAAAAAAATAGAATGAAATAATAAATGGTTAAGGGTATTATAGAAAAAACACACATAATTTCATCAAAAGTAACAAAATTTATTTGGCTTCTTGGTTACAACAATTTCTCCAAAATGGACATGTATTTTAAAACGGAGGGAGTATATGCAAATGCAATCACACGCCAACTAAAAATGTCGTTGCATTTGCTGCAATTCTGTGCAATTTCAAACTTCAAAGATGGTGACGTGCATCTGCAACTACGACCTTAATTTAAATTGTTCATGCTAAGCGATAATCTGCTAAACTAATTGAAAAAGGACATATTTGCTTATAGAAAGTTCGTAGTTATTACGATGGAGCTACATATGGAGAAACGACCACTCTAGTACAGTACAAGATTTCGTAAAGCTTGCAAAGTTGGACTATTATTAGAAGTGTAACTCGTTGTTGCTGTGGTTCATTAATGTATTAAAATTGTAAATATATTGATAAGTGTCTTTTTTATTAGTCATTTTGGTCATATAATTTATTTTTAGGTAATTGATTTAGTCTTCGAGTTTGTTTTTCTTTGATTAAATTTAGTCCATAAATTACTAAGAAAGGAGATATAAAGACATGTTTGTAATTTCAATACATTTAAAGACTAGGGTTACAACCTCATATACATTTAACGATCATTTATCAAAGTTTAATACTATTTTAAACAGATTTGAGATTTTATTTTTTATCTTTCTATACGACAACAATATTGACCCTCTAGCGATTTTTTGTCAAGAATTTGAAAATTGTTTTGAATTTAATTTTTTAATGTGTAGTTGCTTTGGAATTGTTAAGTAATTCCGGCATATTAAACGAAACCTTTATTCTCTAAAAAAAACGAAACCTTTATTCTTTCATTCGTTGAATACTAGAGAAAATGATATCCAAGTTCCAAACTAAAGCCAAAATGACATCCAAATTCAAATGTAAAACATAATAAATTACATTTTTAGAATAAGGGCATTTTGCATAGTTTTGGACGAAAAATTGGTGGATTCTAGGATGATGGATCAATCAAGCCCTCACCGGTGGACCACCAACAAAATATCATTGGATATAATCAATGGTCTAAATTTATTAAAATTAAAAAGGAGAATATCTATACTTTTCCACACACAAGCTTACTTCTATCTTACCCATCTGGGGCTTCTCTAATTTGTCAAAAATCTCCAGAAATTGGTTGCCGAAAATAAAAGATTGTGAATAATTTTGCAAGCACTCAATTTAAGAGTACCCATTAATGTATTTGAACAAGGAGTTTCAAACTACAATGCATCATCTTTGCCCTCTAATTGTTATTTGTTATTTTGATCGGTGTGGTGTTGAAGAGTGAAAATTAAAATAGAAGTTGTTGTTATTGCCGCAAAAGAATTTATAAAATTCAAATTGAAGAAGGACACCATTCTCATCTAGATGAGCCATTATAGAACAAAATTACCACAAAAATCTAAAACCGTAGTTATTAGATTATCAGAGATTAAGAAATTAATTTATTGGATAAATTATCTACGATGTTCTTGTTTTGCGGGTGACTGATTTTGCTTATGTTTTCTATATTTCATTGCCAACTTGTTATTAAGGCTTGAAAGTCTATGCTGGAATGTTTCTTGTTTAAAATAACCTACCATAATTTGTAGTATGATGCTTCAAGCACTCTTTTGTCAGTTTCTGTTATTTCCAGCAACCCATCTCGTGCAGATTTTTATTTTGAGAAGAAGAAGTCCAAGATGGAAAAGAGATAGAGGTTTGATTGTATGTCCTATTTAATTTTAATCCCGTTCATTAAATTTAATGGTATTTTTTCGTAGTTCACCGTGAAGGACTTAATTGATCTCTCACCCTAGATAAAATACATTTTTATTTAAACATATATAAATAATGTATTTGAAGCTTTAAATTAAATTAAATAGCTTCAGATACATTACTTTAAATATTTAAAAGGATATGGTAGAAATCGATGCACCCCACAAAAACAAAAACCATAAGACCAAGACAAAATTATCCAAGAGCGACAACTCTTTAGTTGTTTTGGGTAATTTTTATAAGAAATCATGTAAATTGGTAAATAAAAACATTTCATGAAGTTATGGATCCAAGAGAATGAACAACAAATAATTAGTTCAAGAAGGTTTCCGAAGACAATGCTGTAGAAAAACATGCCTCAAGTCTTGAGATGAAAGTACGAGAGAAAACTCGGGTTGGGTTCAAAAAGGAGACCTATAGAACATTCCCTATTCTCATACAAACACGGGTATTTTCTTTTTATCTAAGTTAACCAAATGACATACAAAGAAAATAAAAATATAATGTAACACAAAGACGTGATGCTAAGCTACGAACAACTTAGAATAATGCATGGTGCCTAAGCTTCACACCACCTTAAAGCTTAATATAGTTGTGACTATGCTATCAAGTGCTTAAACCACACCCATAAACCAAACATAATTCCTAACCAAAAGTATGATTATAACATCCTAACATTGGAAGTAGTATTCACTACGTGTAGTTTGATTATTTAAACAATTCACAACACATTTTAATTATATTTTTATACTAATATATAAAGATAAATAGTAGCATATATAATGTTATTATATTTGCTTTGACAAATATTTTTAAAATATCTATCTTTTATAATTTTTATTAATATAGAAAAGTTATGATGGTTTGTGGTGGCATGTTCTCTTGCAACGAAATCAACCATTTTGATATATAAAATGAAGGCACGTTGATCACATGGGTAATTTTTTTGCTCGAAAGGATATCCATATCTACTCTCAAATCTTGTTTTGGTTTATTATTCTTCTGATTATTTTTCTTCTTTATTTTTTAAATTTGTCAAACATATTTTGCTCGACAAATTATTTGAGAGACACAATCAACCTTTATGAAGGGGATACAAAATTTAGATGAGATTTTCATTGCTAATGAGGTCGTGGATGATAAGAAGTTTAAGAAGGAGCCAATTATTTTCAAAGTTATTTTTGAAAAAATGAGCAATTATGTGGAATGAGAGTATTTGGATGTTATAAAGTTTATGTTAAGATTTCTAGTTAAGTGCAGACATCAGATTATAAGTGTGTGGGTACAACATCAGTTTCTGTTTAAATATATACGTAACTCATCCTTACAAAACTAACTTGTGAAGTGAGGAGTGTATCTTTTTATAAACTCTTATCAAAAGTCTTATTTTTCCAATGCGAGACTTGAGTTTTCCCAATACATTCCCTGATTCCCAACACGATTGGGCTTGGTGTGTGGATAAGTAGGTGGCCTGAATCAATAGGCTTTGATACCATGTTGAAATTTGACCTACCACATCCTTATAAAATCGGATTGTGAAGCGATGAGTGCATCTCGTTATAAACTCATATCAAGAGTCTTATTTTTCCAATGTGGGACATGAGTTTTTTCCAATAGCTTCATTTCTTATCAATGGTAGCCTGACTGACGAGTTTAAAATGTGAAGGAGTTTGCGATAAGTGACCCTCTATCTTTGTTTATATTTTTAATTGTTGTTGAAGGGAATGTTATGTTAAAGGCTTCACTTACAATCAATTTGTATAGAAGTTATGGTTTGTTCATCAGCAGACATGCGTATATCTCATTTGCAATTTGTTATGTAATAACTAAAGTCTGGAAAATATAAGGGGCCTCAAGGCTAATTTTATTCCTTTTGAGATTATTTTGGGGTTAAAATTTAATTTTTATAAAATTTTGGTGGTGAGACTAACGTGTTAGAATCTTGGTTGATGAAACTTCTATTGTTCTTAATTGTAAAATTGGTCATATTTTCTTTACTTATCTTTGTTGTGTGACGGTATAACTACAGATCTAGGAGGAATATATCCTCTTTTATAGTAGCTTCTTCTATGGTCTTCACTATGGGGTACGTATACTCTTTGTGAACGGATTCACGGTCTTTCACTATCATTGTTTGAATGCAAAAAGTGCTACAAGATTTTTGTTACAAGCAATTTACCAATTGTGTCAACATTTGACTCCAAAGATGACAAAGCTTAAATCTAATAAAAAAAGATCACCTCCTAAATCTAAAAAAAAATCACCTCAAATTTGAACCAAATCTGGATCCTTTAAATTAAAAGTCTCAACCTTTCAATTCTTCTTTATGCAATCCTTCGAAAAGCTTCATCAAGACCCCTTCTTTGATATAAGATCCATTGAATTCTTTTGATGTTGATGAACTAGAAAAGTTCATAAGATATTAGAGAAGAAAAGAAAGTCTTCTTGTATCCTTTTGGAATTTTGAGCACTTCAAATTCCTTGAAAAAACTAAACCATTACACAACTTACAATTGTCCCCCATAATCTATGAACCAATCTCACAAAATTCTTGAAGAAAGTGTTTTCACAAGGTTTTTGAGAGAGGGAGAGTAAAGAGAATAACGAATAACTACAATCTTGGCCTTCTAATAGGAGGAAATCCTTGTCGATTACGTTTTTGTTGCCATTTGCTCGACTGTATCAAGAAGTTATTTAGGTGTAAAAGTAGAAAATATTTTGTTGGGTGGCAGTTTGGTTCTTCTAAAAAATTTCTTGTCCTTGTTACCGGTTTAATTTATGTCCTTTTCGAAGGCTCCTACAAATACAATTTCTTCTATTGAACCTTTATTTAAATATATTTTTATAGGGTGGGAGTGAGGAAGCTTGAAAAATTGGTTGGAGTAAGTGTGATTTAACACGTCTTGATCATGATAATGATGGTTTAGGGGGTTTGTAGAGCATGGGAGTTTAACCAATCTCTCAATTAGGTAAATGGTATTGGAGATTGCATGTGAATCACGAGATTAATAATACAATATAATCAAAATAATCATGAGTTGTGACATTCTCCATTTATATTTTAAAACCAATACAAGTGATCCAAGATTGCTAGATACAGGCTAAAAACACATATAAAACACTCTGAAGACAATAATGTGCTAACAAGCTAAGATCCAAATCCTAATAACCACACTAAATCATAAGTTGGAACGAATGTAGGGTGCCATTTAATTTGGGAAAGGGAAGTTCTTTTCCACCATGAGAAAATTCCCTTTTCCATAACAGGTGTCATTGCAAACCGCGGTTGAGGAGAAAGAATAAAATAACTGAAAATTGATTTTTAATGTTTTTTGTTTCTTCCGGTGGCAACCCCATTTACTTTATTGTCTCACCCACATCATTTGTTTCTTTCCAAAACTGTAGTGAGAGGAAACAAAACGCAGAAGATGAAGTTGAACGAATGCTACACTCCCGACACAAGACGAAATCCTCTTAAACCTCTGGCTCAATTCCCACTTATCTCGTCCTTCACCTTCTTCCTTAACCATTCCCAATCCCAATCCTAACCTTAATACCGAATTCGATTTTGATCTGGAACGTCAATTGTAAGCACTCAAAACAAAATCCAAACCTCAACAATCGTATCAACGCTAGATTCGATGCTCTCAAAACCAAATCGAATCCTGCCGGCGCCACTGTCTCTGCATCGAAACTGATTTTGGGTATGAAAGTGAAGAGGAAGCGGATGAAGAGGCTCAGATTGAAAATTGATTGAATGTGCTAAAGATGATGTACGTATCCTTCTCCTCCGTCGCCGCTTGTATCCGGTGTTGAAGATGATGACGACGACCCTCCCTCTTCCGCCGCCGCAAACCAGTCAAAAAATAATTTTTTTATTTTATTTTTTATTTTCAGTTAAATCATTTTTTACTGTAGATGCTTTGGTTGATTTTGTTTTACTTTGTTACTGGGTTTGTATGTGTATTAGTATCTCTGGTGATTTATTAAAAAAAAACACTCTTTTTTTAGTAAATACAGTAACAAAATAAAGTGAAGAAATCTTTTTAGTAAGAAACTATGTACAAAATTAAAATGTTTTATTCACAATTAATTTCTCAACTAATTTTATGTTTGTTTTTTCTTTAAGGAATATTATATTTTCTTGTTAAATCCCCATATTTGTGTCTTCTTTAAGGAATATTATATTTTCTTGTTGAATTCCCAAAAGAAAATATTTACTATTACACAAAATAGTCCTCATTAATTTTATGTCACAAAGTAGTGCACATAAAATTATTTTACGTTACATAAAATGGTCAACATAAATTTATTTTATGTCACAAAAGATGATCCAAATAAATTTATTTTATGTCACAATATAGTCCACATAAATTTATTTTATTGACATTAGTTATCATTTTTATCTAATTTTAACAACTGATTAATTGCTTATTCCTTTTCAAAAATCAGATGAAACACCCATTAGGTTAGAAACAACAAAGCCCAGAAAAATCTGCAATGGCCCGTGATTTAATAAAAAATAACCAATATATCAAACAAATGAAAAAATATTATTTCATCATTCAATGGGGTCCACGTTTTTGTATGGCTATATTCAACAAAAAGTAACAACTAAGGATCAAGGAATTAATCCAAGTCATCCAAATAAAAATACTATTATATTTATAGTTGTGGTTAAACTTTTTCATGATGACAAAGAACTTCCCTTTCTTAAATTAAATGGCACCCGAATGTAGTACTAGTAAATTGGAAGTGAAATTACGAAATTAATGAACTAGACTAGATAGGCAATTGAGTGGGGTGCGACTGTAAAAGTTAGGGTTGGTCTCCCCTTATATGTGAGCCGTACGTTCTTAAATTTAGAGAAAATTGCACACACCTCCCCTAAGGTTTATTAAAATGGTACTAACACCCCTTTTAATTTTAAAATGAACATTAATCTCCCTTAAGTTTTCAACAAATAGACAAACACCTCCCTTCTTGGTTAACACCGTTAAATTGTCCGTTAATTTTTATTTTTTTTTGTACATCTTTTTTTCTTTTTTGATAAAAAATTCATGCATGTAACTTTATATTTTTTTTAATGTAGCTTCCATATGTTAGTGTGCTTTGTCATCACATCATATACCTTTTTTTTCCTACCAACTAGTTTTTTTTTTTCTTTTCGATGATATAATCAACTTGTATCTTACTCTACTCTATTTTTTTAACACTGTGTCGTTTGTTTTTTTGCAATAAAATCATTCTCATTTTTTTAAAAATTGAAGATCTACATAAACTCATTTTTATACATATGATAATTCTTCATATGATGGCACTAATAATATTTCTTCGAACTCATATGACAGTCAATGAAATTTGAGCAAATAATTGCATAAACCAACTAATAAGTATTCCAAATTATATAAACCATTAACTTCTCTGAAATACTAGTATCTAAATAAAACAATAGCTCCAAAATACTAGTAGCACACCAGAAAAATAGTATCCAAAATACTAGTGCCAAAACAAACAAAAATTCTAGTGCATGTATGTCAGTGACATAAATATTTCCAAAATCATCCTAAATAAACCACTAAACATAATTTCCATCAGCAATAGCTATATATTATGAGTGACTTGACTAGAGCAAGTTGCAATTCCATCATTTCCATTTGAGCTTTGTTCTTTACGACGCACCTTCAGCTTTTTCTGCAGATATAACAAACATATTAGATTTCTTGTTATCAATGTATATGGTAAATTATTAAATATGTGCTCGTACCTGTTTCTTAGTTTTATCTCTTTGACATCCTAGTATGTTATGTTCGAACTCCTTGCAGTTACTACACCTGACTGTGTTTGATCTTCTTGCATCCTGTGAACCACCTGGACCTTCAATCACACTTCTCTTCCTATTAACTCTTGGTCTACCTGGTAACCTCCTCAATTTAGGAGGATCAATTTGTGCATAAGAGCCTCTATTTTTGATATTTAACTCAGGCATGGGATGTATGATGTTGTTGTAACATAAAGAATAGACTTTACTAGTATAAGCAGTATCACAAAACATCTCTACATTTGCTCTTTTGTATGCAATGCATGAACATGCATGCTTGCATGGTAAACCAGCCACCCTCCAATAATCACACCCACATGTTCTATCCCTCAAGTTCACCACAAAAGTAGTATATCCGTCTTTCACTCCAAACTCATCGTCACCTGCATATGTGAGTTTACACATTCTTCCATCTTGCATTGTTGTGTCAAGCACCTTTCTAATCTTAGGTGTGACAATGTTCTCAAATTCACAGCCTTTTTCATATCTTTTTTGAAATCTAGCCATCAACCTGCAAGTAATCGACTCAATCATTGATAAAACTGTCTTCTTTCTATCATCTCCCAACCAACTATTAAAGGACTCTGTGACATTGTTTGTAACATGATCAGATTTACACTCAGAGTCAATAGTATATCTAGCCCACATGCTTTTTGGCCTTTCAGGATCCAACATCCAATTTGCAGCCTCAACACTAATGTTTTTTAGTTTTTCCATGGCTTTCTCAAACATGAACTCATTATATGCCATTGCAACAACCCAAAATTGTGTACTAAGAAGCAGTGTTTTGAATTTGAGTTTGAAATTGTTTATCACCCTCATGATTAAGCAATGTTGCATAGACATGGATACAAATACACATCTTATAAAGCTTGAACATCTCAAGAACATGAGAATCAGTTTTGATGGGGATTATGGACTTACTAGTGGGATGACAAAAAGAAATAGCAAAAGACAAACCTTCATTATTGATTCCATCATTGTTAGCCAATCCACTAATGTCATCAACCAAATCCAAATAAGAGTATTGATCAGGATCAACATTCAACAAAGGTATACTTCTTTCTCCACCAAAATGAACCAACAAATGTACACATCCTGTGCTGGGTGAACCAAAGCCACTGTCCTCCATTTTTTGAGCTTTTCTGGAATAAAATAAAATCACATTAAAGATTGAGTAAATACATCAATTCATAACCTAATAGGTTAAGAAGAAGAAAGTATGAATGAAAAATAAGTAAAAAAACACAACAAAATATAGATAACAAATTCATAACCAATACTACAAAAAATCAATTCATAACTAAGAGTCCATGGAGCTCGAATTTTGATGAAAATATATATATATTTAAACACACATGAGTATGAAACAACATAAACCAGTGTAATCAATAATGGTGAACGTAAACAACATAGCAAAAAGAAACGATGCCACAATAAGGAAACGGTGATACAAAGAAGATCAACAACGTAAAAACAGGAACAATGAACGTAAACAACACACCAGAAACCAGACAGAACGATGCCGCAATAACCGTTGAGAGCAACGAAGACAGCGATAAAGAGAATGCACATAAACAGTTGTCAGTAGTGAGTGATGAAGGAGGATGATCAGATTCAGAGATACAAGTGAGGGTGAAGATGAACAACTATGGAGAGAAGACAAAAAGTTCCATTAGAATCGCATGATTTTTTTGCGGTTTTGAGAGAGTGGAAACGCAAAGGTCGTAGACCTAATTATGTTGATTTCTAACGGAGAGTTAACAGAGGGGATGTATATGATGCTTTTGAAAATAGAGGGGAGGTTTGTTGTATTTAGCCATAACTTGAGGGAGGTTGTTATAATTTGCCCTTAAATTTATCATGTGGTTTGGGGTAGGTTCAACAAATAAATGTGTGATAATTGTTAACATTCTATTTTTGGATTGAACCAATAGCCCTCCCACCCACCCCCAAAAACACACGCAGATAGCGATAGAAAATATTTTCATTTTCTGTTTTGCTATTTTACAAAACCAAATCTATGTTGAGATGCCAGCTTATTTGATTTGGGAAATGCTAACGAGTCTTTAGACACAAGTTTTTTTGAATGCAGTTTTTAGACGCAAGTTAAGGAAATATATTGCATTATGAAATTTATTCTACTAATGTATTGTGAAAAATATTTGAATGCAGTCTTTTAATATTTATTTTTTTAAGTTTTCTAATCTAGTGCTCTTAAATCATTAATAAAATTCCTGTAAAAAAATCACTTATTAAACTACTATCACTTATTAAATCACTTATTTGTGTTGTGCTCTTTCGGTGGTTCGGAGGTCGCGAGTTTAGTGATAGCTACATGATCCTTCGGTTAGGTGCTCTTTGAAATGTGGCTCAGCTTGGGTGTTGGGGTCTGAGAGTTTTATTTTGAGGGTGTTCTTTGTGGGTGAGTAGTGACGATAGGCGGTGGTGGATACCGTGTCTACGGTGCTTGTTTTTTTAGAGTTTGTTTTAGGTGGTGATGTGTTTTGGTGGGTTTATCTTCATGAGTGTTTTTAAGTGGTTATGGTGTACCGTCTATATGCGGCACCATTTGTATCTTGTTTCGTTCATACCTTGCGTCTTGCGGGGAAGACGTTTAATAATATTTGTCGGTTAAAAAAAGGGTTAACAATGCTTTTCACCTTTGTAATATATGTCATTTTCGGTTTTCACCACTGTAAAATTTTCGGTTTGATTTGCACCCTTGTAAAAATAAAAAAAATCCATAATACACCCCTCCCCCATCCAATTCACCAAACTCGCCTATTTGGCGCTGACTTTGTTTTTTTTTTTTGGTTGGCCATATCAAAAATTTAATTATTTAAAATTTAATTTTAAAAAATCCAAAAATAATATAAATTCATTTATCTAATTTAAAAATAAAAAAATAATCTAAAAATTTGAAAATTAATTTTAATTTTTTTTTTTGTTAAAATTAAAGAATTTTTTTATTTTACTCGAAAATTCTGGAAAAATAATTTTTTTAAAAATAAAAAAAAAGATAAGATTTTTTTTTTCGAAATTAAAAAAATCAGAAAATATAATCAGATTTTTTTCAAAAAATATAATCTTGAAAATACAAAAAAATAAATAAATTTCAAAAGTTAAAAAAAATGTCTAATTTTTGTTCAAAAAATATTTTAATTTTTAAAAATTTGGAAAAGAAAATCATTTTCGAAAATTCAGATTTTTTTTCCAAAATTTTTATAAAATCTTTTTCCAAATTAAAATATTGGAAAAAAAATCATACTTTTTTACTAAAAAATTACAATTTTTTTTTGAATTTTTACAATTTTTTTTATTTTCAAAAATTAATTTTAAAAGTTTTAAATTATTTTTTAGAATTTTTCAATTTTTTTGAAGTGGCCAACCAAAAAAAAATTAAAATTATAAAAAAAAATATCAAGTCAGCGCCACATAGATGAATTTGGTGAGTTGGATGGGAGAGCGGGGTATTTTGAGAAAAAAAAATTACAAAAGTGCAAGTCAAATCAAAATTTTTACAGAATCGAAAATCATAAATAACATATATTACAGAGATAAAAAATATTATTAACGAAGAAACTACTATCATGTTTATTTGAGAAAATATATCCATCCATGAATTGTACAAGCATTGCATGCGTAATGCCAAGTCCCACACGACACACATACCACAGGTACGAACCTTAAAGACATGGAGTTTACGTTTGACCACACGTGTAAAGTACCATCGCAAAATATGACAAAGACATGGAAAAAGTATATTACAATTCCCCAGAAACACACGCACACGACAAATGTATGTTTGTCCTATATTGATGATATTGATATTTATGCTCGTAGTTTAGTTTAAGAAAAATGATACTCCATCCATTTCAAAATACTTGTTATGTTAATCACTTTATATATGCTGACGTATAATTTTGATTGTTAATATATTTAATTATCTAATGTAAACAATTATAAAAATTGAATATATTATAGATATTTATCGAAACAAATCGAACAACATCTTATATGTTAACATTTATATTTATATGTTAGTTAAACAATATGTTTAAAGTAAATCAAGTAAATAATGCACATTGCAAAAATGCAACATATACTTTAAAACGGAGGGAGTAACATGTGATTAAAGGAGTACTCACTTTGTTCAAATACTACAACGGTTATGCTATCAAATGTTAAAGAGTATTGTTTATGGAAGTATGTAAAAAAAAAAAAAACAGAAATATAAGTTAAACACATGTTAAAATCATTATTACATATAATTTTTTTTAAATCCTTAAAAAACGCCATTAGAATACTTATTAGTATTTCCCTTAATATAAACATCTATTTAACTAAAAAATTGTTTTTAAATATATATTTCTTTTCAAATTATTAGATAAATTTATTGTTTTTTCTAGATAAATCCCTAAATAATATCATTAAGTGTCTTCTACAAATGACTCAATTATTTTAAGATGGATGAAGTTTACGAAAGGTATTTTTTGGATACATTCATATATAAAAGAGACAAATAACCATACTACCAATTTTTCTTAATAAAAGTGAAAAAAAACAATAAGTGCTTATATCAAGGAATGGAGGAGTATAGCATATATGATAGTTTTGCTTAGAGAAATGTTAACAAGTGTCTCTGATGCAGTTTTAAGGACCATAAGTAGTAAGTATTTGTGAAAATGTGTATAATTAATGTATTGAAAATTGAAATATTTGATTCTTTTAAAGAATGGATCGGGAACACTCGTTAACATGACCTGTTTATTTTAAAAGAGATGTGATTTTTCTTAAAGCATGTAACACTTATTTTTTCAATAATTTTTAAATTTTTTAATTCTTTAACATGGGCTTTAGAGTATAAGTTAACAAGACTCTTAATTTGATACTTCCTCCGTCCTAAATTAAGTGTATCATTGCTTATTTCACATAAGAAAAAAAAATGCATGAGTAAAGGAAATTGAAAAATGATTTTAAGTGTTTTTGTCAATTATTGGTGCATTTTTCATTATTATAAATGCAAAGTAAAATATATTGAATTGAAAGTCATGAAAATAATATTATTTAAAGTTATAATTAAAAAAAATTAATATTTTATTGGAAAATGAATCAAGTCGGTTATTTTAAGACAATATTTTTTAAAAAGTTTTTATTTTGGAAAAATATTAACTTAAATTTTATCGCACTCTTATATCAGGACTACTAGAGTAGAGAGAAGAACGTGAAAAGCCATAAGTGGGTTAGAAAGAAAAAAACGCTTGTTCTCTTCATCACTTCATCTCTTTTTCTTTCACTCTGCCCAAACATCTGATTCACTTCAAAATCAGCTATGGCTTTTCTGGTCTATTTTCTGCTTTTCCTGTCCCTCACTGATCACTCAAGTAAGCACAAATATTAAATTTTTTTGTTTGTGTTTCAAGTTTCAACATTTTTATTTATTTATTTTTACTCGTCCTTTTTATTTTCCCTGGTGTTGGTTCCTATGAATGGTATGAAACTCTGTTGTTGTTTTAATTCATTGTATGAAAGATTTTCTGTATGAAATATTATTTTGACCTTTTTTTTTAAGAAACAGGGGAAAAATAATTGCATGCATCTTATTTTGGTGTGAATTTAAGTATGTTTTGTTGAATAGGTGCTTTATACTGTGTATGCAAAGATGGTGTCTCTAGTCAACTCCTTCAGAAGGCAATTGATTATGCTTGTGGAGCTGGAGCTGATTGTAGCCCTATTCTCCAAAATGGACCTTGTTTCCAACCCAACACTGTGAAGGATCATTGTAACTATGCTGTTAATAGCTATTACCAGAGAAAGGGTAATGTTCAAGGTAGCTGTGATTTTGCTGGAGCTGCAGCACCTACTCAAACGCCTCCAAGTAAGTACAAAACATTTTTTGTTGGATTTTACTCTTACTGATTTTCCTCTCTTTCCTGTAATTTTTGTTTCTTTTGATTTTTACAGCTGCAGCATCTGGATGTGTTTACCCTTCAAGTCCAAGGTATGTTTTTTTTGTCATTGATCTTGTTCTGTAATTTTATTTTAATGTTGTTTTGTTTATTTATGTATGAATCAAGTGAATTGAGTGATTGTTTTGCAATTCAAGGAATTTTGAGTCTGTTGAGTGTGAAGTGGTAATGTTGTGGAAAATTCTTATTTCTGATAAGCATTTTATGGTTAGCTTTCACTTTATTCAGTCCTTTTTCCATGTATGGATCTAAAGGTGATTTCACCAGATTTTTCAATTCCTGAGAATTGTATTTTAAGTTTACAATTTTTCTTTGTGTGATTAGACTTGGAGGTATAGATTAGTCCAACATCATCGAACTTTTGTGTGTGATTTCAATTTTCAATTAGTATCATCTAAAATTGCATTGCTAGCATTTTTTATTTTTATTTTAATATTTCAATACTGTCAAATGTTGTTATGGAGCTACTAGTTTACTTTGCACATTAGCCAAGATTCTCTTGGAAATAATAGCTGGCATGATTTTGATATTTCCGACGTCTACGCTCGGATTTGGATTGCCTGCCGTCAGCAATTCCACGCATTGGTAATTGCAAAATCGAGATTGGGCGGTTTAGAATTCAAGGTTGGCATTTGAGTTTCTTTCAAAAATCAAACCAACATTGATATCTAAACTGTCTAATCTTAATCTAACTAAATTATTGCGTGGAATTGTTGATTGCATACAATCTTAATCTATGTAACAATGAAGTTTATTAATTGTGCATCTTATATTTTTTTCAAGATCTATGTTGATCTTTTTATCTTGACTTTCTTGCAGCAATGCAGGAACTCCATCAACTGGTTCACCTGGTTCAACTCCAGGCACCGGAACCGGTACTGGAACCGGAACCGGCACTGGAACCGGAACCGGCACAGGCAGCGGATCAACTGCGGGTAGTCCTAATGCGTTTGGAATAAGTCCATCATCTACAATTGATGGCAACTCTGCAGCTGGAGAGTCTTGTATGAAAAACACCAACACCATGTTGCTATTGTCCCTTGTTATTACTATGTGTTTAGCCTTCAGGGTCTAAACTAAGGTACAATGCTAATAGTGAATTAGGAAAATTTTAGGGGGTTTGATGTGTGGATGAGATTTTGCACAACAACATGATGGTTATTATGTAATTTTACTTATGAGAATCATCTACAGTCAAAACCCAATTTTGTTTTCTTCTTCTAAGTTGAAAAATTAAGTAGGGAATTTGGTTTCTTGTTACTGGCTATATTTTGATTATGATAAAATGGGGTAGAAGTAGAAGTAGAACTTCATTGGTTTCGTTTTAGCCTTTTCTCATTTGTATATCTAAGATTGTGACTGGAACTATTTTTTAATTAATTTATATAGAAGCCAGCTACCCCATTTATAACCTAGTTTATTATGGTTCAATTTCATGCTAGCCGGCTTCATCTTCAATTTGCCTTTGACATTCCTAGCAAATTCAAAGATGAATGATGTGATATCAAAATAATTAAAAATGTTTTTGTTATATATATAGATAAAAGTTTAGGCGAGTACCCTAAAAAACAAAGGACGTCGAGATACTTAGATATCATCCACCCCACCGACGATGTCCTCACATCGGAGTGAAATTCAAATTGGGTCATTTGTGGAATCCGTGTTGATTATTTAGATATCATCATCTTTTTTATTTTGGTTTTGGCTACATGAAAAGTAGCATATAGGTTGTTCAAAGGTCACTGTATCAACAATACAAGATGATAGCATAGCATTGTTAATTTTTCTGCCATCTCTCTTTCGGTTTTGGCATGTCTTTCATGCCGTGGAATAATTTTTCAATTGGACGCAATTGCTCCTAAAAGTCAATAAGGACTTAGAATAATTTTTTTGTTGACGTAATGACATGCAGCGACAAATCTTAAATAAATAGTAATGCTTTTCCCTGTAATTGAAAACACAATCGACATAGGGAAACACGTCTACTCTTAATAAAATAAATAAAGGACTTACAATAATTTAACGTGTCTTTGTCTAAGTACAAGGAAATTGGTTCCTTGAACCTCTTAGATTTGATACTTATGAAAGAAATACTTACAATGAAAGTTTATACTGAAAATAGATAGATTGTATCCACTTAATTTGGTTTTTCTATTCAAAAGATGACGTACCATCTACGTGAATCTGTTTCTTTTCACATCTGAATGAATCAGTGCATGATTCTTCTAGTAAATGGAGGTTGATACTTGCTTATGTGTAGAATGATTCCTTTGAATTTCCAACCTATTTTATGCTGTAATTATTTACAAGAAAAGGGTTGAGATAAACCTGTCTTGCAATGATTTTGTCGTCTGAGTATCGTGTCTAGCGTCTATGTTAGTGTTTCATAGTCAAAATCAATTAAAAATAAGCATGGAAATGTCTATTAAAGTATATGGATTGATAAAATATGATGTGACATGTTTTACAATTTTTTAAAAATGAAATTTATAAATTATAATTTAAAAAAAAAAAGTTGTACTATACTCCATAACTCAATGATTCCACTAGTGACCAGTTGCCCCACTGAATTGATAACCATTCAAAGCTCCATCACTACTGGTTCCTTTTTTGGAAAAAATGCCAAACATTCTGTCATTTCTCTGTTAGAATGGCAAAAGGGTATTCAACATTCATAATGATGGAACATATTGATTTACTGTCTTGGCATCCTTCTGAACAAATTCCTTAATGAGTTTCACAACAGAATCTGGTCTTTCAACATGAGGAAGGTGTCCACAATCGGGTATTTGGCGTATAATTGCATCAGGTAATTCACAGTGCAGTTGCTAAAAGGGTAAATTAAAAGTTAATTGCAACATTAGTATTCATAAGACAATTTATATGCCAAGATCGTTATTTTCACATAATATAGAAGATTGTTGTATAGTAACTAACCACTGCAAGCTTATTGCTGATTATGCGGTCATTCTCCCCCCAAATTATGAGTGTTTTCTGCTTTACCTGTTAAACAAATTTGAAAGCCAAATCTTTTTAGTAAGTATATGAAACTTAAATTAGTTGTACCACTAATCTGAGGATTCTTTCGAGTATCCATCATGTTTTTTAACAAAAATAGAATATAACAGAAGTAACATCATAAATCTGTAACACCGGAAATACCATTTTTATCTGCGAAGCAACATTGTAGCCGCCACTGATCATAAAATTAACCGCGGCATCCTCCCACCAAGGCAATAAACAATGCAAGCGGCCAATCTATACAAAATTATATATGAAAATCATGTTATCTAACTTTGTTCTGCTACACATAAAAATGACAAAGTATGCAAATGTCAATTAATATGATATGAAGATGCTATGGTTGATATCCTTGGTAAGAGATTAGATGCTTAGGAAGTGCAATCTAAAGAGCTATTCTAGACAATAAAAATAAACTGCATCTCATAATCCTAACACTTGTTATGACAAAATAGGATGTTTGGATTCTTGGCTGTCGTAGACAAGCATACAATCTTCAAAGTGTGCATTTGCCAAATGGTTTGTTACGAGCTAGAAAATATATTCAAAATATATACATCATATCCTCTAAAACAATGAAAAAAATTGGATCAAGCAACTTACATTAGTCCAATCCAGGCTAGTACTGAAAGATATGTTGGTGAAGGACAAATAGTTTGCATATACACGTAACGGGACGCTCTTTAATAAATATACCTGATTCAAAACAGAGCCAGTGGTGAGTGTAACTTGCATCATTCAAAACATTAAGCATCCATCCTCTCATACTTATCTCTCCCCATGAAAGTAAAAATTCTAGCTAAGAGGTTAATCAAACATTATTGAATGAGATTATTGCAATAATGTGAAAAAGACTGGAAATAGAAAAGGAACTATGAACAATCAATAATGTAAGATTGAATGATATGTATAATAACACCAAGCACCGACACCTACTTATACAAAAATCAGGTCAAGTACAGTGTAGCACTACTATCAAATGATCATCCAACAAGGACAACTTTCCAAACAAAGTTCTTAAAAACAACCTTACTATTTTGATACTTCCCCTTGAGTTCTTAACAAAATTACCCTAAATACAATGTGGTATCCATAGCCCATAGTTGGAAAGACAACTAAGGATGTCAGAGATAATAGAGCGGCATACAACAGATAAGCACTAGTTGTACTATTGTAAATAACTCAACAAAACTGCTGAGAAGACTGAGACAGAAGAGTTGGTTGGAATGATACATAGCCAAGGAGGATAGACATCACTAGAAAAGTCCACGTGGTTATTTATTGTTAAGAAATACGCACAGAAGCTCTCAAACTTCGCCAAAGTCATAAAACCCAACATTTTGAAGCTTTAAATGGTAAAAATTGAAAGAGCAGCTTGAAATTTGAATCAAGGAGACACCAAAACCTTGCAAATTACTGCTTGAGTCTAGCTCACATCACATGTAAATGGTATGAGCTAGAAACCAGTAAGCAATTGCTAACTCCAAGAGGTTATGAGCCATCCAAGATAAATTCATTATGTACTTTTGGTTTGTTTGATTGGCAGGAGAAAGACTAACTGATGTCAAAGAAACAAATGTGATTTCTAAAATACGGCAAATTAAGAATGTAGTTGCTTAAAGGTATCATGGAGAGGGCAGACCCAAAAAAATGAATAAATTAAATTTCATTTTAGTAGGGGAAGTTGAACTGTTAAAACATTTTACAAAGATAGATTATGAAATAATATTCTAGATAATTACACATAAATATGAATTATCCAGCTCCAGCTAGGGACATCGAGAAATAATATGATATAACTGTTAGACTATCAATTGTGAGTTAAAAATCCAATA
The DNA here is from genome assembly GCA_958299785.1 of Medicago lupulina. Classification (NCBI taxonomy): domain Eukaryota; kingdom Viridiplantae; phylum Streptophyta; class Magnoliopsida; order Fabales; family Fabaceae; genus Medicago; species Medicago lupulina. The sequence continues at coordinate 18,419,091 of OY283142.1, read as the reverse complement.
TATAGGATAAAAATGTGAATTTTGAGCAACAGTGAAGCGACTAATATAACCAATGCCTTCATGTTTTGGAATGAAGATTTGTTGTCCAAACCACTTGCGTGGTTGCCTTTTTCCCAATGTGGAGATCTCACTCGTGTTTTAGGCTCCCATTGTGACCCAACAGTGGTGTCACAGGCGTTTGGGCTAAAGGTGATCGACTCCTTGTATCGAAAGTCTGATGGACTATGTGGTGGTTAGGTGACGTGACGTGACTTTTTGATGTTCTGCGTCGATGTAGGTATAAATGTATGTGGATGAAAAAGCTTCTGCAGGAGGGGGAACATATGTGATGAGTGGATTGACTCACACTTGAGGGAGAAACTGTTAACACTGTCAAGCATCAAGTGTGAGTTAGAAGTCCGACATTGGATGAAAATGAGAGTGTTGAGCAACAACATATAAGTTAGACGACCCGTACACTCAATGCCTTAAGATTCTACGTGAAGATCTCTCCTGTGTTTTAGGCTCTCTTTACGACCTAACAATAGTTTTCTAGATAATTGCCAGTGATGTGTGGCTGAGGGCTTAAGGCTTTTTAAGTACGAGAAATACTCACCCCAGCATAAGCTACCGCTCTAGGTAAGGTTGCTAGGTTTCCTGTCCCTTCTGTATATACACTAGCATCAATCAAAACAAGCTTTTCCACCTGAAAAATGACCAGATCATGGCATAGTCACTTGATAAAACTATCTTTTCATAAAAAAATTCTTCAAAAATTTGGCACTGTAAATATATTCAAAAATTTAATTATTTGATAGCACATACAGCTTCTGGATAATTGATTGCAAAGTCGATGGCAACAGCAGAACCAAGGCTTGGACCAACCAATATCATCGGCTTTTTAATGTAGGATTTCCAAAACTGGTAGATAAACCAATTCACCCTCAACACAGAGCGAAACAAGTTGAAGTAAAATAAATAGGTGCGGAAAGAAATTCATTAATATGTGAAGACAACCATTTCTTTAGAAGATAGCCTATAACATATATGATTTCTTACACCGAATCACACAATATGATAACAAATGATAAAAACTAGAAAGTATTTAAGAATTATAATTTATATATAACTTTAAAATGCCCACTCCAGCAACAAAGCTATCAAGGTTTCATTACAAAACTGAAAGCTCATTAATTAGCATACAAGTACCTGGTAAAAGTGTTCGCGCTTTGATACCACGTCGCAGGAAGGAAGTTTCTCTGATGTATATAAGAGATATAGAAGAAAACATGACTAAAATGAAGCGAAGAGAGAAAGGAATGAACATAACATAGAAAAAGTAGTGAAGCAAACCTAAATCAGAGAAACCCCAACCAAGAATGTCAATGGCCCATGTCTCGAGACCAGCTTCCTCAAGCAATGGATATGTGTATCTCCATTCTAAGCATGAGCTGAACAATAAGGAGGAGTGAAATCCAAGGGTAACTTCAGAAAGAAAATGTACAAACTAATTCTGTCTCCTGCATATTTTTTTAGCACCTGTCAAAACCATGTAAAAGGACAACTGGATTTTCCTTGTTCTGCACCAGTGGCTTCACACAACTACTCATGATAGGATTTTCAGAGAACTTAACCTGTTTGGATCATATGAAAATATGGAACTGTTCAGATTTTCAGAGTATTTTTTTTTTAAGCGGTCAATGTTAGTATCATGTTTAGAGTGGGGATCAAACTCTCGACTTCCTTATTACTACCCTCCTTAACGCCCCCACCCCGGCCATCGAGCCATCTTTATATCCCCTCACACGAGTATTGTTGAGTGACCTTAATCAAGAATTAAGCAATGGTGGGATGATTAGTATAAAGAAAACCTTAAGTAAGGTGAGACCTAAAGCAAGGAGAAGTCTTATAGTGAACAAATGATGGGAATGGATTCATAGTCAAATCATACGCATAATATCTGTTATGTATAAAAATGGATGTGAAATCATAAAATTGATGCGCTGCGTAGGAGGTGGTGTGAGTAGGGCTAGAAACCTAAAGCAACGGCTTTAGCGGCCTTAACCTTAGACCCGCACTGAATCAATAAACAATGTGTTGGTTGTATCTATTAAGTTTTTATATTTGGTCTAACTCATTGTTACAAAACCAGCTTGTAAGGTGAGGATTGCCCCCACTTATAAACACATGTTCAAACCATCTCTTATCCATTGTGCGACTCCCAAGTTATAGGAGGAAGAAAAATAGAAATACTAAATGAAATGAAAAGGAATAGACTCCATAGTTTCCATAATATCCTATTATAAACAATTATTATAACTAATATCATTTGATTAAAGTTTCTCATCCCTTTCCACGTAATTCAGAGTAACCTGGCTCAATCGCATAATAAAGGTTAAATTGACATTACATTACCACAAAAACACATAGAATATATCTATATATGTGTGGATGTCATATTGGTGTCACACACTTACGCGTGTGAACACCATATACATCTTCAATTTGAAGCGTCGGTGCTACATATTTACTGGTCCACTAAAGTCTAAAACCAGCTAAGAGTATAATAATAATACAATACAACGTGTGCATATAATATAATATAAGAAAGGAACGTGATATTATATTAATTAAATTATCAATAAGAAAAGAGGAAGCAAAGGTTTTACTTACGGGAACGGGAAGTCTTTGAATTCGCGTAGCGAGGGTTCGAGCGAAAGGGTCTTTGATTCCGTTGACGTCTTTGGGAAGAAAGGAAGGGAATGAGTCAGCATTAGTTTCAGCCACGACTTTGAATATGGGCAATGGCACAGAAAACAGAGCAACCATTTTCTGTGAATGGAACTACTGTAAGCTGGTGATAGCAACCAAAAAAAACTGGAACTTAAACTACGCAGATAACTGCCACTCAACCTTCATCATCACTTTGTTATCCCTTTTTCTTTTTAATCTAATTTTTTTAATAGGTTGTATTTATGTTTTTTAAATGAATTTATTAAAAAATAAAAATGATTTGTTTAGATTATTTGAACTGTTAACTCAGTTGGTAAGAACAATACATAAATTTGTGGTTCTCGGTCGAGGTTTTTTGAAAAATAGAAATCATTTTGCGTTTGTTTACCGTAATAAATATATAAACTTTTCTATGTTTTTGTTCCTATAAATATATAAACTTTTCGTTTTAGTCTTCATAAAAAATGTCTAGACTTCATATTTTGAATGAATTTTATTTTGGAATATTTGGAGTATTAAAAGAATCTCTAAAACAAATAGAATTTTTAAAAAAACAAGAATTAAATATGAATTTTCATACTTTTTTCCCTTAAAAATTTATATTTAATTCACAGTTTGTTAAAAAATTAATTTTTTACGGAGAGATTGTTATAATATTCTATGCATTTATGTAAATTTCATTGAGATCTATAAAAACTACACATGATTTGACTAAAAAGTTGAGACTAAAAGTGGTGGTAGAAAATTTTGAAGGATTAAAAGTCTAAGAAAAAATTTAAAATGACTAAAACGAAAAGTTAGTATATTTATAAGGATCATGAATATTTTTAAAAAATCAATAGAAAATGTCTTTCATGAAAAACTACTCGAAATAAATTTTAATTTGAAACTTATTAGAAAAAGAGTAAATTTTAATAAACAGATAACTAAATTTGAGTAAAATGATTACATAATTAGTATCACCACAAATACTTATTTCTGAAGAATAAACCACTACTCATGTGCATAATCGTTAAAATAAAAGCAATCACAGAAAATCCCTGAAATGCATCCAATTGTGGATCATACTCAACCTCATCAAATACCTCACAAGAAAATCCCTTGCTTGCATAGTCATTTCTTATGTCTCCTTCGAAAACACAGTGGCCTTGCACTTGGCCTTTACATTCTTGCATACATAACAAACAAACAAAATAAATTACTCTCTAAAAAAAAATTAAAAATTACTTGTCCTCGGAAAAACATGTAGAATTGCGTTCATCAAGAAAATATATTTATCGTTGACAATAACAATGACGCCAACATTATCACACATAGTTTATTTTCTGAACATTTATAGTACTCTACTACTCTACAAGGTTATCATTATCATCATGTTGATATTGTACATAGGCGAATGTCACAAAAAATTACATCCTGATCTAGATATATCATATGTAATGCCAATAATCTAAAGTGATGGACATTGGTACATGGAAGTGCTATGTGTATTATCTAGAATATGATGCACCTTTCTATATTGATACACACCATTACCATGTTCATCATGGTAATTAGATGCTACATTTTAGTTCTAAACCGACGATAACATTTTTTGGGTATAGATATACCTTTTATAGGTTTAAAGCTATTTCAAAGTCTATGCATACCATTTATGTCTTCAGCTAAGAGTTAACTCTGTCTTTCTTCCGACGTTTTGTGGTTGTGTTATATCTTAAAATCGCAACCACAATTCTTTTTTCTAGACAACTTTTTTAGTTTAACGATCAATGAATCATTTCGCGTAGCAAACATATAAAAACAAAACTTTTTTTTACACAAACAAAACTAAAAAGTTGTAAAGATGAGGTATTGTTGATAACATGTTCATAATTTGGAAAACAAAGTAATAAGTAATTTATTACATTACCAGTGTTGTTCACTGCATCCAATTTTCTTACTCAAAGTCAATCGACTGCATATTAACATTGTTTTAAGTAAAATTATCAAATTTGGATTTGATAAGCTTACGTTAGTTGAATTCATGTAACATATGTATATTCTCTCCAAAAAAAAAATGTAACATATGTGAATAGATTTCACAATGGAACTTTTTTTGTTGTTGAAAATTTCACATAAGAACGTTTTTTTTTTTTGGAGAGAAACATTAAATTAGAGTATACGTGAATTTAATTTGCGAACTTACTTTAATTATATTTATGTGAAATAATATGATTTTTTTTTGTTTCATAATATGATTTGAGTTCAGTAACATTTTGAATTTACAAACAAGACAATACACTTATTGAATTTATGTGCATGTTAAAGAAATCTAAACAATGGAAGATTAATTAAAGACTTTGCAAATGTCTTCAACCTTTGATCACTTATTGAATTTTATGTGCATGATAAATCGTGCAATCTATTGCGAGTAGCAATCTGTTTCATTCACATGCATAATTTGAAAATTCATGTATCTTGTAATTATGCGTTGTGTATATACATGAATATGAAAGCTTCATCCAAAATTTTAATTTTCATATTCAAGTTTTGTTCACAAGTAAAACAATATGTTTGCTGCTTTGCATTGTGTAACTCTTTATCGATAGGCTGCCGTATACGCTGCAGTATTTTATTGCTATTTACTCAGTTTTGAATACCTTTGTTTGAACCCTATTATTTAATTTTGGGTTCATGGTCAACTACTCCGATTTAAAGTAACCTTTATTTTTCCTTTGGGGATTTTGTTTTTAAAGAAATCATAATCCTGTGAATTGCATATAATATTGGGAATTATGCTTTGGATTTGGGAAGAAATATTCTTTCAGCATGAACATTTCAATCAAATGCATGTAATTTTATAAGTTTTTTATTTTTCTTTTGGATATGAAAATTTGGTTCACTGCAGTTTTCGAAAGCATGATACATTAATGAAATTGAATTCATATACTTGAAGTTTTAAAAGTATGCATTTTGTATATTTCAAATTTGTGAAATCAATTGTGTCTCTCTTGAATTTATTTGCATTTAATTGCCGGTTTCCAAAATTGAAATAAGGATTTGAACTTGGAATCCATAAAGATTTGATTTTTATTTCCACTTTGGTGATTTGATTTTATATTGAATCCTTTGGCAAATATTTTTTTTTCCAAATATTGTTATCATATTCTGTAACTTAATTTGTATTTGAAATTAGTTTTGATTCACAAAGATTTTGTACATATAGTTTATTTTGAGAAGTAGGCAAATAAAGAGTTAAAATATATTTGTGATATATATGTTGCCTTTTAATAATAAATCTCAAAATAGTATGAAGAATTTTTTTTTTTTGGTACAGAAAGTAAGAATTTGATTCTTTAAATTTGGGAAATAGTAATTCTAGTTTTGTTTGTTTATTTATAGACATGAAAAGTTTGTTTACTTTGCCTAGGAAAACATTTGGTCTAGAATTATGTTTTATTTTGTTTAAAGAATCATTTAGTTCATATGTGAATCAATTATAGCATGAATATTTTTTGGAATATAAAGATTCAATTTTTATTTGATTTGAAATTGAATATTTGGTTATAGCATGATTGCCATATTTGAGTTTATTGTTATTAAGTTTCTACAATAATATTTTGTCTTATCATGCATTTTGAACATATATCATGCTATGTTTGTTGTTGCTTTTATGCGATATATGTAAATGTATTGTCATACACACATTGGTGTCGTTTTTGACTTGCATCTTCTTTAAAATTCTTGTGAATTTGTCTTCACACTTAAGAGTTGTTGAGTGGCCTAATAGTTACACAACGACATAAATAACTAATTTGGCCTACATTATGTCAGTAGTGCCTTGTAAATTTAAGACCATTCCCATTTAATTTACTATGAAATGTCTAGTAATTGCGGTTGTTTTGGTTGAAACAACATGTTGCCAAAGTAACCTCTGTTGCGTAGATTTGATTCAACTGAACTTACAAAAGGCGTAGTATGAAATTATCTATGTGAGTTGTCGTCGGCCCCAAGGAAGGCACAACTTGACCGGATAGTTACATACATATGATAGTAAATGTGTGGTGATTATAAAGTAATTTTCCATGTGAATAATATGATACCCGAAGGTGACTATTATTTGACAGGATTTATCACCCCGTTTAATATATATATTAAAATTGTCTAGTAAAATTAGTTGAGTCAGTTGAAACAATAATGTTGCCCAAGTAACCTCTGTTGTGTAAATTGATTTCAATTAAGCTTACAAAAGATGTAGTGTGTAATTATTTATGCGAGTTGTCGTTGGCCCCAAGGAAGGCACAACTTGGTCAAATAGTTACATACCTGCGATGGTAAATATGTGGCGATTATAACGTAATTATCCATGTGGGTAATAGGATGCCCAAAGGTGACTATTATTTGACAGGACTTATCACCAATGTTTGATCATTGCATTGAGAGTACCGCTTGCAATTAATTCTTAGCAATCCAAAGATTGTGTTTTAATGGTGCGCTTGGTATCTTGTTAAGGTCTTTTATTTACAAATAAAGAAGCACATTTCTATAATATTTTACTGACATGTGTGATAATATTGTGCGAGTGTAAACTTATTTATTTAAGAGTTTACATTCACACAAATGTAATGGTAAACATATAACAATTATAAGAATTTATTCTTTGTCAAAGTAAATTGTCATTGTTTGATCATTGTTGTAAAATACCATTGACAATTGATATTATTGTTGAAAGACTTAATATTGATGGTGCACTAGGTATTTTGATGAGTACTTTTGTTACTTTTGTTCTCTTTAAGCTAATATAGTTTTATTTATATGTTAATTTGAGTTAAATTTATTTTAACTTTTAAAAGCTTTAGTTTTAGGAATTAAAGAATGATATTAATATTGTTCTTGGATCTAGACCTTAGATAAGGGTGGTGAAACTCACATTTTCTCACAAATTCAGCACCTAATGTGAGAATCAAGTTTGACTAATGAGTGTACACCAAATCTCATAGGTCACGTGAGATCATAAAATATCATATGTATTAGAGGTGTTATTTAAGATGACAAAATTTTTGTCATATTTTCTTTGCTTAAATTAAAGTGCTTTTAAAGCAATATAGAGAAAGACAAGCTCTCGTTGGAGAGTGGGTATTTCATTAAGATTATTAGGCAAAGAAAATGTTAAGAGCACATTATGTAAATATTTAATCTTGCTAAGACACTATAATTTCGACTATCATATGACTTGTTCGAAAATTCAGTAATTTCAACTATCATATGACTTGTTAGAGAATTCAGTATTTAATATTCTTTTTGCACAAATTAAGTTTATAACTGTTACAGTTAGAAATGATCATTTAAATGATCAATTCATAAAGTGTGCAAATAAGGAAAGGTTGAAGCAAGAGAAAATAAAATAATGCTCATTCAGAAAATACCTCAAAAGATAAGGGCAAAATAAAGAAAAGTAGTCTTGACTGACTTATGTCCCATGATGTTGAAAGATATATCAATTTAGAATGGACAAAGTCGATAAAGTTGGTTCTATTCATTTTTTAAACTTTTTTTTTGGATTGTCATTACTAGGTTATTTTTTGTATTTAAAAGATAATTTGGTGAATCATTATTTGAATTAATTTTTTGTTTTAATTTCTCTTTGAATAAATCAAGATATTTTGAGTTTTATTTTCAAATGATGATTCAACGTGTCTTTTAAGTTCAATTATTAGAGTCAATTCAGTTATGACTTGTGACATTCTATATTGTTTAAGGTTTTGAATAATATAAGTTTTTCGTCCCACAAATTAAGAAAATTTTGAGACATAAATTGTTAAGTCTTCTTGAGGATATTGAGTTTGGGGGAGAGATATGGCAATAGAACAAAATTGAATGAGGAAGAATTAGTTCTAAACTAATTCATATAGTTACTATTATTATAGTATATTTGAATCCTTGTGAAAACATTATTGTTCTTCCTCTCAATCAAGTTAAGAAATTAATTCATATAGATCAAACTCAACACCCTCAAGAACTAGAGTTTCTAGTGTCATTAAGAATTGACTGAAAGAGAAATTCTATTTAGTTTATTTGAAAGACTCTATTAGGACAGTCATGATATTAGTTTGCTTATTATAATTTTGGACATGCATAAGATGGATTTCAATATAGTTTTTCTTAATGATGACATTAATGATACAATACGGTGCAACTTAATAAAGTTTTGTGTCAATTGATACAAAGTAATTAGTTTGCAAAATCATGAAATCCATTTATGAGTTAAGAAATTTGTCTCTTTATTGTTATCACAAATTCTCATAAAGTAATTGTCTCATTTAGTTTTGAGATAATATTACGGAGAATTGTGGATTTAGTAAGCTCCGTGGGAGTAAATTTATAGTTTAATATGTCAATTTTATTTTATTTAGTCAACAATGATACATGTCTGTTATGTGAAACCAGTGAAATCTCTAACAAAAGTTAGTGATGAAAGATCGTGGGGACACCTCTTTTGTATTAGGCATTTCAATACTAGAGATTCTTCTCAAGGTATTATTCGGGATATTGCAAAAGAGTTATATCAATAAAGTTGAAAATAAATTGACATAATAAGTTATGGATGACCTTAGTCTCCGAAAGAGACTTTTCAGTCCCAAATACTACCCATTAGAAAATTTATGATTTCATAAATTTAAGTATATTCCTATGCTTTGCTTATAGAATTTTTATGTATGATCTTATTATACGCATTTGGAAATAACATATATGATCAGACTGTTTGGCAGAAACTTGAGCAATTCAAAGTTTGAATTGTTGAAAAGGCAACCTTAAGAATTATTAAAGAGAACAAGAGAACTTATGCTCACATCCGAGATCTAACAATTTGGAGATCATTAGTGTGTTAGTCTCTGGCTTTTGGATGTCTATATATATAATAAGACATCCTAACTCAGGAAATGACTGTAAATATTTATGTCACTTGGTTGCATATAGTTAAAGGTATTGAAAGACCACTTAAGTTATATAGTGACATAAGTTAGTCATATAAAGCTCTAATAACAAAATTATAAGGTTTATTACCTTATAAATTATTGTTGTTAAAATGATAGAACATGTAGAGACAAACTTTATGCTAGCTATACCACTAATCAGAGACATGACACCTAAGGTCTTTCATATGGTTGTTGTCATTAAGGATGTCTTGGATTAGTATGAGTCTCTTTTATTTTATGTTTTATACTTTTGTTTTGGTATTGATACAAACTTTATGTTATGATTTTCTGAGAAATAAAGTTCATGAGGTTATGTTTGTTATAACCATTCCTGTATCATTTTGTGCAAATATTGAATTTGCAAACTTCAGTTTGATCTCACTAAAGTTTTTGTTGGATCAGTTGGAAATAGATATGATTTAGAGATCACATTACATGAAATTTCCATGCCACTCATCCATGTCGATCTATGTCATCAAGTGCATTGATATGGTGGTCGTCGGGGTTCCGTCACATTATACGTTAGTGACGACAGCCGCGGTGGTCCCATTATTAATGTATGAGGTGGACCAGATTGTAAAGTTGAAATCTAAACATAAATAGCATTCGGACGCGCGCCTAAAGTATTCTGATATAATTATTAAGATATGTAGCCCAAGTGGGAGATTGTTGGAATATTTTATTATTTAATTATATTCCAATATCATTATGTGGGCAAATATCGTAATAATAATTATATTAGCTATTTATCAATTGTGAGCCTTAATTGATTAGTGATCAAATTAAGTAATAAGGCTATTAGGTTTCTAATTGGATAATTAATTAGTTGATATGGACTCAATGAGTGGATGTCCGAATAGCCCATTAACGAAATAATGGGAAACCCTAATGGCTATCCAATATAAAAGAGGCTATGGTCCCCAATATACCGGACACGGCAAAACTCTCTCTTCTCCCCATCTGAAGAGAACTTGAGGCATAAATGTACCGGTTGAGGAAGAACCACGGCAAAACTCTCTCTTCTCCCCATCTGAAGAGAACTTGAGGCATAAATGTACCGGTTGAGGAAGAACCAAATCAGCCACAGCTAACCGCTTCCGTTTGTTGCAGATCACTTACTCTCTATGTTGAGAGGGTTGTCATGAAAGCTTTATCCAGGTATTCCTAATACCCTAACTATTACTGTTCTTGATAAATCAAACATGTCGTAGATCCGTTCATATTCATGTTCAATGATTAATTTGCTTCCGCTATACTTTTATTTTGTATTGAACATGTTTTATGAATTAAGACCTAAATTTCTAACATATTCAACCTTTGATGAACTTTCCTCACAATTGTAGGCATGGCATGGGTAAGATAGGAGAGTTGAGAAAAGTAGAGAACAAGATTTTTAAAAATGAAAGAGGATGTTTTGAAAAATAGATACGAGTTTGGTAGAGGAATTTTGAGAATTTTTCTTAATTAGACTGTGTCGTATGTGTAACTAGGATAATGGGGTGAAATTAGCATAACTATATATACTTTTTACCAAACATTTTCTTTTGGTCCACTTATTGATTATTTTTTTAGGGAAAAAAGCAGACTTATTGGAGCTTTTTCCTTCTTTTTCTCCCAAAATAAGGAGAAAGGTTCCATCATAAAATTAATTCCACGAGAATAAATTATTTTCAGTAAACAAATGAATAATTTGTGTGTGGATGCTTCCCATCCCTGCAATTTCAGGCATAACAACTCAATATTTAAATGAGGTTGAGTGCTTCTTCGATTAGACCAAAGAAATTTTAGAAAGACATAATTGAATTTAATATTTGAGTATTTTTTTTTTAGTAAAACTGATTTTGATTATAGAGTTAATCACAATTTTATGCTAAAATTTAATATCTTTTTAGAAATTAGTTATTTAAAAAATATTTAAATTTTTTTCAAAAAAACTATCTTTAAATACATACATTAATTTTCATGCCGACATGGTAAATGTTTTCTATGTATGATGCGTATAAATTTTTTTAGACATATTTTAGAACTTACGTAAAAATGTTGTATCATAGATAATTTAATTGGATGCTTGTGTGTAACAGTTTTAAATTATCGATATATACAAATTAAAATTTATATCTTTTTAGAAATTAGTTATTTAAAACTTTACATTTTTTTCTAAAAAACTATCTTTAAATATATACATTAAATTTCATGCACCAACATTGTAAATTTTTTCTATATATGAAGAGAATTATTTTTTTAAACATATTTTAGAAACTTACGTAAAATTGTTGTATCATAGATAATTTAATTAGATGCATGTGTATAACAGTTTTAAATTATCGATATATACATTCACAATGCAATATCTTTTTTATACAAGCATATATCTTTTCTATACAAGCATACGCTAGTTAAATTGCTAATTTAATTGATTTTTTTAATCATATCATGTATATATTTGTAGAACTAATTTATAAAAGTAACGTTATATTGTAATTTGATTGGATGTAGTGTTATTTTACAAAATCTATGTTTTTTTAAGTGTCCACTTGATGCTTGAATTTGAACTTAGAATCTTTATTTTTTTTGGTAGTCAGAATTCGAATCGGTCCTTGCATATATTATACATTATTCATATCAACTGTGTTAAGTTAATCGAATTTGAATCAGACCTTTATATCATATATCCTTATTTATTAATTTTGTTAAGTCTTAACCTAATTTTTTCCCTCCACTATTTGCAACAATTATATCCTAAAATTTTGGCTCTAATTTTGCATCATATATGTTTTTCATTTCTCTATAATAACCGTGAATATTTTTCAAAACAAAAATCTAATAGATATTTTAATCTTTATCCTTATTATTTTATTAATTTTATTAGGTCTGCAGCAACTTAACCTATTGTTTCTGTTGTTTTTTTTGACAAGTTGTTGTACATTTATTTAATACGTTTACATACATAATACCCTAATTTTCATGCAAACAAGGCTACCCTAATAATTTGTTAGGAATCATGAACTGCATTAATTTTATGTTTAACTATAAAAGTAATAAATAAAATTGACTAGTGCAACAATATAATTGTGTATTCTTTTTATCTTTTTTCTTTGTAATTTTTTTTATTATCATTTGATTGTAATATTGTATCTCTAATAATCTAATTTGCGCTGATTGATCGACTAATAATCTTACGGGTTACAGATTTTTTATTGGTCTCTATTGTAGTCATGAAAACCCGTGCATCGCATGAATCAAAAGTCTAGATGTTTTTAACACAATTGAGCTAAGTTCACGAAAACTTAGAAACATCTAAATAAACTAAAATGAAAATACATTGCAATCTCATGTGACAAAATTAATTTATTACAATTCAAAATAAATTCCATGTAATTTCTACCCAAAAAAGAATAGTTAAATTCCATGTACAAATAAGGAAGGAAGATGAGTTGTTTTATACCAAACCCAAACACAAAGGAATCAAACTCACGAAAAAGTTGAAACTGTAAACGAGACCGAGTTTTTCCACCGCCATGGAATCCCAGCAACCACCAACTCGTCGAGCACCGCAAGCCGCCGCTGATCCTCCTTCATCTTCCATTCTCATTCCTTTCCTCTCAGTCATTGCCATTGCCGCTTTCGTAACTCTCTCTCTCTCCCTCTCTCCCCGCAAATGTCATGCAATTTTTGTTGTTCTGTTTCCCGTAATCGCCATCAACATCTCCTTTTTAGGGCACTCGCGTGTAACACCTGCATTGTTGATATAATCTTTTTTTGTGCCATTGAATTTTGAAATACTAAATTTAAGTCATGATAGTAAATAGGAAATGGAATTCTTGTCTTAATTTGTTCTTGTTGTTGTTTTCATATTACTTCTTGGTTCTTGCTTGCTTTGATCTTGTCGTTGAAATGGAGGAGGGTCTCTGGCTATGAAGCACAAACACTACTCGGATTAGGCGTGTCCCGGTGTGGGACACATGTCGTATCCGACACCGACACTTGTAATTACACTGAATTATATGATTTTTTCAAATTATGATATATGACAGAAAATTATGGCGTCGTTTGTTCCATGTAGTCTATTCTACTTAGTGGGATAAGGCTTGGTTGTTGATGTCTTGCTTGCTTTGATTTTGATTATAATGCATAATGGTTTATTTGATCTGTGTATCTAGTTGAACCAACCAAAGCTAGTGGGATAAGGTTTTGTTATTGTTGTACTAATAATACTTATTTGCATCAATTGAAAATTGATTCTACTTAACTTCTAAAGCCTAAAACAACATGCCTTATTATCTACAGGTTTTGGTTCCTTCAGCATCACCATCCTTCAAAAATACAATGGCAATTGTTCACCAAGTCCCTGAAGGCCATGTGGGGGTATATTGGAGAGGTGGTGCGCTTCTGAAAACAATTACGGAGCCAGGTAGAAAACCCTTCTTTGTTTTTTCAATGCTTTTCTTCAATGTTTGCACCCACAGAATTTTGGTTCATGTTTAATATTAATTCTTCCAGGTTTCCATATGAAAATGCCTTTCTTAACTCAGTTTGAACCTGTTCAAGTGACACTTCAAACAGATGAGGTAAATTCTTTAGAACAGTGTTGGGAATTAGGGTTTCTGTTGGCTCTATAATTTGGATTTTGAATCACGATGACAATTGCAGGTGACAGATATACCGTGCGGTACTAAAGGAGGTGTTATGATCGTTTTTGGGAAGATTGAGGTAATAGCAAATATATATTTCTGATGTAGTATTTGATTTACAAGTTTCTACTTTTTTACACGGTTAATTGTATATACGGTTAATATTCTTCTTTTAGGTTGTTAACCGACTGCATAAGGAATCTGTCTATGAGACATTGCTCAACTATGGTGTACACTATGACAAGACATGGATATATGACAAGATTCATCATGAGATTAATCAGTTTTGTAGCTCTCATAGTCTTCAACAAGTATATATTGATGTGTTTGATCAGGTAATGTAATGTTTTAGAAGTGTAATTTTAATCCATGATTCATTTTATGCTGGTAACTTCCATTTATATTTTATGGTTAATCAAACTAGCAAAATATGAAGGGTTGACATAATAGGAAATAATTTGATCTTTGGTGTATTTTTGTAAGTTGTAGCGTTTATTGTAATCTACTAAAAAGTAGTCGATGCCAGTCGTAAGTTTTTGTCTCCCAAAAGCTTGTGATTCTTTTGCTCTGCTGTGTCGGAAGACGAGTTACCCAAGTTTTTTTTTTTTCCTTCTGGCATTTCTCCTTTCTCTCTATTTCATCTCAATATGTTAAAAAGCAAGCATTGGGGCACTTTCAGATCGACGAAAAGATGAAGGATGCTCTTCAAGTTGACTGTACCCGCTATGCTCCGGGCATTGAGATCATTGGTGTCCGTGTCACAAAGCCGAATATTCCAGAAAGTATAAGACACAACTTTGAACAAATGGAAGAGGAACGTACTAAGGTATATTTTACTAAAAAGTGCCTGTCATTTTTCTGTATATATGCCTGTAGCCTGACAGATTCAACGTTGAGTTCACAATCTCATTAAAAGAAGACAGGGTTAAACATTTGTAAGCTCGTGTTATTTAACCTTGTGATTGATTAACACTGTCATTATCTGAGATATGTGTCTTGTAAATGCTTCTAAAAGTTTTTTTTATGTTGTATGCTAGCGTTCTATTTCAGTTTGAATTTTCTCTCTTCTAATAAACACTATGCTTTGGATGCTATTGTATAGGTCTTAATTGCTATTGAGAAACAGAAAGTATCTGAGAAGGAGGCAGAGACTATGAAGAAGATGGCTATTAGCGAGGCTGAGAAAAATGCCAATGTTAGCAAGATCCTAATGGAACAAAAATTGTCAGAAAAAGACAGTGCTAGGAGACAGGAAGAAATTGAGAATGCAATGTACCTCGCACGTGAGAAGAGCCTGGCAGATGCAGATTTCTACCGGTGAGATTTTCCTATTTATAAAATACCTTTAAGAAAGTTTATGAATATGCTATTTTAATCTGTGGTCTTTGAAATACGAAATGATTAATTTATTGGTTTTATAATTTTCAGTGTAATAAAGGAAGCTGAAGCAAATAGGTTGAAGCTTACCCCTGAATTTCTTGAGCTAAAATTTATCGAATCAATTGCTAATAACACAAAGATTTTCTTTGGGGACAAGGTATTTCTCTCATCCTAGATATTTCAATATTCGCCTGACCTTGTGCATAGATTTGATTTTCTGGGTTTGCTCTGCAGATTCCAAATATGATTTTGGACCAAAGGCTGCTTGGAAACTTCCTTGTTGAAGAAGTTTCTAGAGGGGCAGCTACAAAGACCAAAGCCGATATCTAAACTCTGTCAGTGTGAGCTGGGTCTCTCATAGTTATCTTCTAGAGTAAACAAAGAAAAGAAAGATACTTTTTTTTAGATTTTTTTATTTGGAGGGAACGTAGATAACAGGTGCGCCTTTTTGATACAATGGAAATTAGAAAATCGAGCATATTGGACAACTGTATCAGGTTCTGAAGTTGATGTTACATTTTCTCATCTGTATGTACTGGTATTTTGTTGTCCATAATCCTACCACCCTTCCCAAGTTGTACCAAGTGTTTTCAGATATGAAATACAGAAGTAGCTAGTCTTCGGATTAAGGTCATGCATTTGACACATTTTTATGCACTGAAAATACATTTATCTTAAGGTCCAAATTATTACTCCACAAAGAAAATGGATTGCTTTAAGGTGAGCTAATGTTATTAATTGATAAGATTGTAACTAATATCCTACGGTCTAATTATACTGCAAAGTACACGAGGGCAGGTGTGTTACAGACTTGCAGTGTTACTTACTATTTACTATTACTATGTGAGTGGTCAGTGTTGAAGGATTTATTAGTTGTTACCCATATATTTGCACCACTAGAATTGATTGCCATTTTTAATATTTGATAGAAAATTAAAAGCCTGTACATCATAGAAAAATGCAGATGCAGGAATACCTATTAATGTTACATTATACACTCTCAAACCTCAACTCAAATATCCATCCTTGTTCATCCAAAACAACTAACAGGATATCAATAAAATAAAAGATAATAGAAGAAGAAGAACAACAAAAAGAACTATGAAATAGGCACCAAGGATTGTTTTGTTTCATTAGCTTGCCTCAAACTGCATGCTTCAGTGATTCAAACTTGAGAGTGTTCTATGAACTTCCTTCAGGAAGTCCCTGGTGTTAACAGTTGCATTGGTAGAAGAGGCAGCAAGTGATGAAGCTAATGAACTTTTTGGTGGTGAAATTACACTATCATTTGAGTTAATTTCCCTATCATCTTCAGTAATTGTTTCCATCATTTTTGTTGTTCTATGCCTCATCACACTAACATATTGTGGTGGTGCCACCTCCATGAAAAACCTTGCAATGCGAGAATTTGCCATTGTTAAGTAATGTGAACTAGTTTGAAGTGTTTAGAGGGGAAAAGGGGTAGCTATTAGAATGAAAATTGAACTGATTATGTTTTGTATTGAGGATGTGTATCAAGCACAATGGCATGGTTCAATTTATAAGGGGTGGCTAGAAATGATAACTAGGCTTAAATTGAGTCAAGGGTCTTTATCTTAAAGGTTTAATCCATTTTTTATTTGTTAGTGCCGCCTCCAACTTTTGCTATTAAATGTGAAATGTGATACCATACTAACTTACAAAGATTTGTTCCTAATTTCTTATTGTGGGACAGTGTTTGGCATGTGTCAAAACCTGGATTGAATTATTATATCCTTTAAGATACGGCTCCTCTTGTTGTGTACACTGAGTTCCAAATTTGCACTTTTCTTTTAAACTTTTCGGTGTAGTGGCCTTTTAATACTCTTCATGGACGTGGAAATGACTTTGAAGGGATTCTTTTTTTAATCACAAGTACTCTACTAATTACATTGACACTTTAAACGAACAAATAAATTAAAACTTAAAAATATTGCAAAATGGACAAATGGAGGTGTATGATTTAAGACCGTTGAGTATTAATTGAGTGGCTTTGACTGGCTTTTGAAATGCTTCAGAAATGGTTAAGCATGTTTTATAAGATGAGTGTGGGAAACAACTGCCAAGTGTATGTGTATCTTTGAGTTGGTTGTGGGTGAGGTACTTTCAGTGTACTCCTTCGACTTGTGTTTATTTCTCATCCTCACAATGAATACACTCTTTTCTTATTTCAAACATGTTGGGATGAAATATCAAGCTGGTGAGACAGAGTCATAGAGGAGATCAAGTCCAACTAAAAAATCACCAGATATTCATGATTATACGTGTTTTAATCTTAACTACATTTTAATTTAAGCCATGTACTTCACAATAACTGCTGGTTTCAATATGTTTCTAAATTATATTTCTCTGAAAGAAAAAAAACATCGACAATCTAACAATTTTGGAGTGAATAAGTTTTTCCAATTTTTTCTTCCAATAATTTATCTATTCAATTATTGCTTTTATCGATTTCAAATTACACGAGCTACCTTGAAGTTTCATTAGGAATTGCGGGAAAATAGATGTTGGAAACATTCAATCAAAGGAAAGCAATCACACAATTGTAAATGTTATTGTTCTTGCTTGAGATTAGAAGAATCGGTCGGAGTAGGAGCGGCGTAACTTCAACAATGATTCACGGTTGTCCTTCACTAATACGGGGTGTATTTGTGAAAACACTTCAACCTTCAAGTTAGAGAAGTCTCATTGTGCTTTGAATAGATTTCTTAGAATAAGAGTTAGTACCTTATTTCGGTGTGGAACGCTATATTTGTAAACCTCTAGAGAGGATTTGTCGGTTTTACCTTTCTGCCTCGATGGTCGGGCGATCATTTGATCACACAAAAGGCTCATATGTGCTATGATTGTATTGTTTGGTGCATCACGACTTTCATCAGTGTATGTGGCCCGCATGTGTGGATAGACGCCACACGCCTTAATCAACCTAAGCTGGGATAATGGAATCTAAATCCTGATAATTTGGTTTTGACCTGGTGAAAAAAATTTATATTGTCATTTTGGTCTTGACTTGGTGAAAAAAATTTATATTGTCATTATTATTTTTTTATATAGTTTGATGCATTAACCAGAGTCAAGAAATTAAGGAAAATATGATTTAGATTAGTTAATAAGGGCGTTGAAATATCTTATTGCTTGTAATTGAAGATTTACAATACCGTTTTTCTATCGGGTTGAAATATCTCTTGTATTTTCATATTTTGTTCGACCATAAAAAAACACCGATTTACATATTCATTCGTTGCCCCTTATTTGAGATTCTTAGAGGTTGTTTGTTTTTGCCACAAATCAGATGTTCAAAGCATGTTTAAATGGAAGCTATAATTTATAGCTTCTGACAAAACAAGGTCAAAATTGCATTAAGGAGGGGTGATTTGAGCATGCAAAAGTTAACCAAAAAATACACAGTTTTATCGATTTTGAAAATCACTCACACGCTCATTGTTTCTTCTATTGAAATTTTAGTCTTTTTATGTTTCATTAAAACTAAAAGAAAATATTATTTTTTAAATTAATGTTCAATAATAAGTTATTGTTTATTGAATGGATATACAAGAAAATAAAGACATCCGAGATAGATAACTTTTATCACATAATAATCATGATAACCCAAACTCTATCACTTCTTTCACCATCATAACTAAAATCCATAGCTTCCTTTCCATTTTTATTACAAAAATAGCGTGTCATTGAGGGCATATGCATAAAGACACTCAACAACTATCACAACATACATTGTAGTGGATATACATTAGTTTTCGAAAATTGTTGTTGACAGACATGTTAAGGTTGAAAGACACTAGTAAAAGACGCAAATGTCTCTGCGACAGTTAACTATCAAAGTAAAGAATCGGCGACAGTTAACTGTTAAAGTTTCTTCAAACCTCTTTTTTTTTTTACAAAAATCTTAAATTGTCATTATTAATATTTATTGATTTTGATTGTTTCAATCGTACGTTTCAAACAATTGCAGTATCATACTTATATATATATATATATATATATATATATATATATATATATATATATATATAAGGATCACATCTACATAATTATATGTGTACCATCCTTCTACAATACCAAATAAGGTCACATGTATGTCCTAACTAAAATAGCATATAGTAACATCACAAACATTGCCACTTGCAGCTTCTAAGAAAGAGTACTAGCTAACATAGAATATGGAACATAAGCACGGTCTTAATTCCTTGCTATAATTAAACATGACAAATATGTGCCGTATTAGTGAGGGCATATAAAATTATGCAAGAGAGAAAAGGACTAGACAAGTTGATGAATTTTTTTGTATTCTAGAACTTTTTTAATTCATTCCTTAGATGGCCACATTTAGAAGCAACCGTTGCCATCATTCAGGAGTGGAAAAATTGATGGAACCAAGTAGGCTTGTCAAGTATTGATTAAATTGAATTCAAAGGAATAATGCCAAACTTTGCATTTATTTCAAAAAAGCAAGTCATGCATACAGCTACATTATTTCGTGTATCAGTATTACTCTCCAACCTTTTTAAACGGCAAAATTTATTTAAAACACGATTTTGTTTAAGACAAATAGAGATCAGTAAATCACAAATTACAAATGTGTTGTATATAAGACGGAACATCCAAAATAAATACTAATAAAAACACAAATTACACATATCACCTACCTAAAACCTACCTTCAACGATCACCAAAATCAATTTCATCATCTAAAACAATTTAACTTAGATAGGATCAAGCCAATAAGCCACTGCTGTGTATCTGTATTCAATTTGTCTATACTTGAGTCAATTTGGACCAAATTCTACTATTTTTCATAATATTTTGAGACTCAAAATATCATATTACAATTCGGGTCGCATGCAAGACCCTTAGAAAAAATAATGGGTCACACAATGTTGCTCGCATTAATATAATTTAATACATCTCAAGAAGGACCGGTTTGATTAAATCGGAAGTCATGCTCAAATATTAAAAGTCGATCTTCAATAAAAGAAACAAATTTTTTTTTATAAGAGTCGTCCTCTATTTAAATTGTAACTTACATTAATAATATCAAAAATATCATCCTTATAAATTAAGTAAAAGTAAGTTTTTATATGGGAGATTGGAAGTAACTAACTTGTCTTGAGTTTCACTAGCCATTAAATGTTCTAATATTAAAAACTGGGCTACTGATTAAAATAAACACCAAAAACTCAAAAAAAAATCATCACTTATTTAATACAAAATGGATATTAAGTATATTGGCTCTTGTTGCTTAAAAAAATGCGCATTAATCCTTGGTATCTAAATATAGTGACAAACTAATATTGTTATCGAGAAATAAAAATAGTAACAAACTAGTACTAGCATGCATGATTAAACTTAAAACACTAAAAAGAAATACTAATTATTTAAGGGACTTAATTTGTGATTGTTAATACAAACAAAGGACAAAAAATTCAATGCATATAATAGTTTCCTATTAAAAAAAGTAGTTTTCGACATTCAATAGGGAACTTTGAAATAGATATTAATTTGTAAATTTGATAAAAAAAAGAATTGTAATGACCTATTGGTTGTGTATGTAGTCGAGACTTTTGTACTAGCTAGGTTTAAATCTCATGTTTTACAATTTGCATGTTTTATTTTGAATTGAATAAAACTAATTTTTTTAAATTTTTTAGACCCTAAAATTATGATGTCCGACATCGTAGAGCACCTTGCACATGTTAAGAGATGGGCCTGCCCCTTACCGCATACCAAAGCCAATTACGAATTGTGTGACTATGGCTCAGAAACTTCCTTGTTGAAGAAGTTTCAAGAGGACCAGCTATAAAGAAGAAAACGGATATCTAAACTCTAAGGAAGCTCCGATATCTCGTAGTTATCTTCTACAGTTAACAATGAAAAGAAAGATACCTATGTGGAGCCATGGAGGGAACGTTGATAACAGTTGGGCGTTTTTGATACAGTCGAGGTTAGGAAGTTATAGTTGCACCACCAGAATTGATTCCCATTTTTAATTTTTGAAAGTACCTGTGGAACCATTAATATTAAGTAGTAAATGTAGAAATTTGGAGAATATTTATTTGTAAAATAGATTGAATTAACCACTGAAGGCCATGATTGAATTTGACCATGCCATGAAATTTGTGGATGCTACCACTTAGGGCACATAATAAGAAAGATGATATTAGCTTCTTGCACCAGCATTTCTATTCAAATGTGTGTTCGGTGTTCGACATGTATTAGTGTTCGACACTGACAGATATCATATCAATATATTTAATTATGCCATTTTCACAAAATTATTATTGGTGTCGACTATATCAGTGTTGGTGTCATGTTCATCCATATCTATTTCAGCACTTCATAGGCTATATTACACATTTGATATGCATGCCAAAACTTGTGGCAGAGTTGAGTTTTTAATTTTATTGATACAAAATTATGAGCACGTACTTCGTAGAAGAATACAGATACAAGAATCCCTATCAATGTTACATTAAATTCTGGACTCTCAACTATATATCCTTGTTTATCCAAAACAACTAACAGGATATCAATACATAAAAGATAAGAGAAGAAGAACAACAAAAGGAATTATGAAACCACCACCAACACCAAAGATTGTTTTGTTTCATTAACTTTGCCTCAAACTACATGCTTCAGTGATTCAAACTTGAGAGTGTTCTATGAACTTCCTTCAAAAAGTACCTAGAATTAACAACTGCATTGGTAGAAGAGGCACATGCAGAAGCAGCAAGTGATGAAGTTGATGAACTTTTAGGTGGTGGAATTACACTATCATTTGAACTTATTTCCATATCCTCTTCGGTAATTGTTTCCATCATCTTTGATGTTCTATGCCTCATCACGCTAACATACTGTGGTGGTGCCACCTCCATGAAAAACCTTGCAATGCGAGAATTTGCCATTGTTAATTGATGTGAACTAATTTGAAATGTTTGAGGGAAAAGGTAGCTATAGGAATGAAATGTTTTGTATTAAGGATGTGTAAGAAGCACTAGGGCACGGTTCAATTTATAATGGTGGCTAGAAATGATGAACTAAGCTTAAATTAGGTGAAAGTGTCTTAATCTTTGAGGTTTAAATCAATTTTTATTTGTTAGTGCCCCCTCCAGCTTTTGCTATTAAATGTGATGCTATACTAACTTACAAGACATTTTCCTATAGTGGGACAGTGTTTGGTAAGTGCCAAAACTTGGATTGAAATTCTTATATATCCTTTAAGATATGGTTTTTGTTGGATACACTGAGTTCCAAATTGCACTTTTCTATGAGACCTTTCAGTGTACCACTAGCAGTTTAACACTCTTCCACATATAGGGAAATGACTTTGACTTAGATGTTGATGGGGTTAATTTCTACTCCCTCCGTTTTTTAACCTAAGCTCCTTTTGCATTTTTCACATTTCTTAAGAAAAGTTGTCAGTGTAATTAATGTATCTGTTATCCTTTGTTCGTATGTGTATTAAATATAACTTTTCAAATTTCAAGCAAGTTATAGTAATATTAATTAGGGGTATGTTTAAGAAAAAAATAATAAACGCATCTAGTAATTTGAAAAGGAGTTTACATTTAAGGATAAAAATAAAATCAAATGGGTGCTTAGATATACAGGTAGTATTTTATTTTTTTTCCTCCCATCTTTTTGCAGCAATTTAACAAGAAATTTTTTAAACGTACTGTGCTCGTGATTTTCGGGTATCAATCCATTTATTGGTTTTGAACCGTCAATCTTTGAACTCTCAATTTTTATCCGCGGGAAGGGAAAAAACGAGTAAAAAACCCTTTTTTAGAGATTAAGGTCCGGGGGTTGGTTTCGACAAGGGAAGGTGTTAAGCACCCTAATCGACTTCGGTACTCCGAAGGAGCCTCTCACCTAAATTAAACTTGTGCTAATTATTCGCTTAATTATTTGTGAAAAAATGTTGCCTAAAATCTAAATGAAAGAATGGAGGGAGAAGAAGTATGTTTTTTGTTATTTTTATTGATTTGGAAGGATAAATCCTTTGCCTACATACCCACAAATGGGATCAAAATCATGTAGTTCACCTCAAAAATTTCTTTTGGTGAGTCGGATTGTTTTTAACAATTTTTGAAAAAAAGGTTTTAAGAAGGAGATTAGAGGCCTCAAGGCATAAGAAAGAAAAATAATGTGAGGTTGGTTCAATTTTAATTATGAAAATAAAGTCTAAAATGAGAATTAAATTCATTAAGCATTTGATTAAGAAAATAAAAGGAAAAAGATCACTTGGTTTGTTTCCAAGGTTTGTTAAGAAAATATTTTTGAAATTTTGATTATTTGATTTTTTTTGAAATTTGATTTTTTCTAAGTTAATCGTAAACTAAAAAAAAACTATACGTAACGGCGTGAGGTAATAAAAAGCGAGGAAGTTACAAAGGACGTTGGATCCTAAGCAAATCCTCGAGTTTGAAATGAACCTAAAATTACTAATAGTTTGATTTTAAGAAAATAATTAAAGTCCAATTATTAACCTAATTTTGTCCCTAATTCATTTTTGGGTCCTTGATCGCGGTAACGGCATAAAGCGGTAAAATAAATAAATAAAGTGTGTGATAGTGTCGGTGCGTGTGTCGGTGCATATTTTATTGCATAATTTACATGGTCCCTAAATACATGCTAAGGTCTTGCGGAAAATAAACATGCGGAGAGTAATTAAATTACCTCTAATCCTAAGTACTTCGCTAAAATGAAAGCGATAAATAAACCATGAATGATGGAAAATAAATAAATATGTATGCAAACATAACAAAAATAAATATGCAAGATAAATACAATAATAAAAAAAATGAGCTAAAAATGTTATGGTTAACAAAAGCATAAACACATATCAAAATAAAGGACATAAACAAATAATCATGGTTTTTTTTGCGGATTTTTTAGAAAAAAATATAGAAAGAAAACGAAGTTATAGAAAATAAAGAAAATATTTAAAAGAGCTAAAAATGAAATAAACAAAAAAATGGCTCAAATGTCCAGATTAAATCTGAGTCGTTGGATTAATCAAGAGACTCAGATTTAATCATGGAAGATGTGATCACAGCCCTTCGATAAATCTAAAGGTGCAAAAGATAGGACATAACAAGTAACAAAGTAGTTTTAAAACACATGAATCCACCCAAAATCATCCTGGGACGTTGGATCTAAGATCCAACGGCCTAGTTTTGAGGTCACATGACTACTTGTTACATAACATGCACAGGATTAAAAAAAACAAAAAAAAAACATAGCCACAAGATCAGGATCAGAGGATGGAGAAGAAAGGAAAAAGAAAACCGTGTGAACCGGTCCGGTTCAGGAGAACCGGCCGGTTCTCGTACACTTTTAAAAGGAAAAAGGGGGTCCGGTTTTTCATTATTCCATCTTCTTCCTCTCTCTAAAAAAACATTTCCAGAAAAGAAGAGAGAGAAGCTCTCTCCTCTCTCTAAAATAGCCGACCGGAGAAGATGAAAAGGAGGCGGCCGGAGCTCCTCCGGCGCGGTGGCCGGCCATTACGCCGCCGCGCCGGAGCTTTATTTAATTTTTTTTGAAAATTTTTACACCAAAAGCTTCGTCTCCTTCTCCTCTTCACAGATCCATGATTAATTTTCACCAAAACACAACCACAAAGCCTAGATCTACAAAAAAAGGGGTCGAAATTTTATCTCTTTTTACCTCTTTTCTCTTCCTGAAACTGGTTCGGTTGGGCTTGTGTTGTTGGGAGATGAATCCGGTTGCTGGGTTTGGTTCTGTTTCTCTACGTCTTCACTTCGGTTCCGTTTTTGTGTTGTTGTTGTGATGTTTTATTGAGATTGTCGGATTCGGTTTCGGTTTATGTTGCTGGATTTGTGATTCATGGTGTTCTTGGTGCATTCATGTATTTTCCTTTTGGGTTTTTTTTGATGGTTTGATCCAAAAGAAATGGAAGAAGAAAAAGGGAAGTATTTTTGTATGGTTTTTGGTATGAATTTATTGCTGAAAAAAAAAAAGAACTCATGTATGTTCTTGAGGTTGCTCATTTCTTTTAGTGTTTTGATTCTGTATGGTGAAAAAAAAATGTAGATTTAGGGTTTGTGGGAATTGTTGCTGCTGATTTGCGGCTGCTACAGTGTTGTTGTTTCTTGGGCTGTGTGAAAAAAAATTGACAGTCTATTTATAGGCTGTCAAATTCTAGGTTCTCTGGTACATTGTAATGACTAAAATGCCCTTGGGCCTCTGATGCAAAAGATAGACAAAATCTGGACCAATCAAGGACTGACATGTGGACAAAGACCAAAATTTGGACCAAAAAATATTAAATAAATTAAAAACGAAAATTAAAGTAAAAAGAAGTAAATAATAAAATAAAAATGATAAATAATAAAATAGAATAAATAAAAACTTTTAAATAAAACAAACTAAAAAAGGATAAAAGAGAAATAAATAAGTAAATAAAACTTAAAACTGTCCCTTCGGAACCAAATGAGGTACTTCAAAGTAACCTCTCTGCCGAAATTTCGTCTGAAACAACGAAACTTCTCAGTCTATAGAAGCGAGTAAAAATGAGAAAATAGCAGTGAAACGCTGTAAAACAAATAGATAAAAAATGAGATTTAAGCGGATAAAAGTTTGAGAAAAGACGAATAAAATGTTTGCAAAGCGTACAGATAAAATGCTGAGATATATACATGTAGAATGTTAAAAAAAAACTGATGAAATATCGCGAAATAAAACGTAGAAATTTGAGAAAATAACCCGGTAACGAATTTAGATGCCGAGTAAAAAAGAAAACAAAACGGTCAAAAAATGGGGTATGACACGTACAAATGTACAATAATTTAAGGCGGTTGAGTATTAATTTAGTAACTTTGACTGGCTTTTGTGGTACTTAAGAAATGGTTAACATGTTTCCTTATATGTAATAAACATGTTGGCCACAAAAGTTTACATGGCAACATCACCAACATTGCCACATGCAGCTTCAAAGAAAGAGTGCTGGCTAGCTAACTAATATCCAAACATGGAATGGAACCTATATGTAAATGCATTCCGTATTAGAGAGGGTATATATACAATTATGCAAGAGAGAAAAAGACAAAACAAGTTGATGAGAATTTTGTATTCTAGAGCTTTCTCTTAAAGGAAATGTCAGAGAATGTTTCTTACACATTATAAAATTAATATATTGAAAAATAACGAATTCGACTTTATAAAATTTTTAAAATTATTGTTTTCGATGTAAAACAACTTTTAGCTTGTTTAACTAGTCTATAGTGGCACTTGTTATCCAGACTTTTTTTAATCCAATCCTTAGATGGTTGCATTTGCCATTTAGAAGCAACCGTTGCAATGCAATCTCATTCAGGAGTGGGAAAATTAATGGAACCAAGTGCCCTTATTGATTAAATTGTAAAACGAGACTTTGAATTCAAAGGAATAATGCCAAACTTTGCATTTATTTCATAAAGCAAGTCATGCCAAACAGCTACTTTATTTCGTCAGTTAGTCTCCAAGACTCCAACCACTATTCTACTATGGGTTCTATAGTGGAACTTAGATAGGATCCAGCTCATAGCCATGGTTAAATCATATATCAAAGGGGTCTTTACCTTGGTAATAGGAGTTGAATCCATGACTTTGTGAGTGATTCAATTCATTTTCAACTGAGTCAACTTTTATTCTTTTTTATGTATTTTTATTCAAGACCTAAAAATGGAATTTATGTTGATTGTAATTGTTGAGATGCATTGAATTATACTAATATGTGACATGTATGCAACCTTAATAGTATATGATATTTTGGAGCTCGAAATATTAAGAAAAATATTGATCATCAAGCAATTATAATCATTATAAATTTTGTTAAAAGAGTGTATTAAAGAGTAGGTGACAACTAGAGTACCCATGAAAAATAGTGGGTAGTTTACCTCAACCAATGAACATTCACCTTTTTAGGTGGTATTCATGAACTATCTTGACCCCATCAATAAATTGCTCATTTTCATTGGTTGGTGGGTAAATTACCCACCATTTTTCAAAGATAATTTAGAAAAAACCTAAAGAGTATGATTCAACCTTTCTCATTCAATAAACATGTAACTACTGTCGTGCACAAAAAATAAAAAGATAAAAAAATATTATCCTTCAAGGGGAGGTCCTCCTTAACAAATAAAGTTAGTGAATTTTCTGCCTTGTTTTATTTCATTCACCCTTCATTACATATAAAGGAATCATAAAATGGTCATAAGACACATACAAACGAGATTACATAACAAGGGGATAGACCTTTTAAGTCCGTCTAAATGTACTACTTTATCCCAGCTAATGAGAACATAGGATGATATTTACTTGGGCTTGTGAGGGACCTCATAGTCCTTCCTCCATTTGGGTTTAAAACTTTACTTGAGGAATCTCTTTGTTAAGAGTCTTGTATTGGATGAAAGATGACTTGAAGAAGTATTTATAAACGAGGATAATTTTTGCCTCACAAGTCAATTTTGTAGATCGTGTTAGGTACAACCATAAATAATATGGTATTTAAGTATCATAGCCTTCTCCATAATTTGTTGGGCCACCTACTATCATGTTTCTACTATCGAATTAGCCGTCATTTATATCCATGCACCAAGTCTAATAGCGTTGGGTGTGATAGACGTGTTAAAGAGTCATTACCTCATAAACTGGTTTTGTAGAGTTGTGTTAGACCGAACCACAAAACTTAAAACTTAAGACTCTTCACATAAATCCTCTTCATTGTGCTCAAGCTCTTCTATATGGGTCGGAACATCCCCTTCCCCATATGTAGCAGCCTTGTCCTCAAGGTGTAAGATATATTTCCTAATAGTTTCTTGTATGGTTTGGATAGGAGGCTTGATATCAACCAGGAATTTCCAAGTGGCGTTTGGTGTCGTATCTTCGTCTTTCCAATTGAGGAGCAACATTTGCTTGAGGTGCTGAAAATAAACAAAGGTGCAATAGGATGATCCTCTTAGGTCTCTCAATTTAACTCACCTCTTCCTTTTCATTTATGTGATGTGCCCGATTATTTCTCTATTTCAGTCACCTCTTGTTAAATAGCTAGAATATTATAGAAATTGCCTTACTGCTATCATTCACCATCAAGCAAGTTTATTATGGACTCAAATAAAAGAGTAACCATCGCCCATGTTTTGTTATTGCTCTCCAAATTGCTCCACATTTTTTTTCCTTTTAGCAATTGCACTGATCTCTTTTATTTATAAATTGACTCTAATGGAGGGGAACTGGATATAAGACAAGCTTGACAAGCAAGTGGAGAGGAAACACAATATTGGTTTGATGATACGAAGGAGATGGGAAAAAAAACATAGAAATGAAAAGAAACTAGAGAAACAGGCAAACTAGTGACCTTATTAAACCTTTTAATCATAGCCATTGATTAAAATCTACTAATGACATACTGTGAAATGATAAAAATAAATCTTAAAAGGGGTGTACTTACTGACTTGCCGTTAAAAAGAATGCATAATTTTTTTCCAAAAAAAATTATTGAAAGAAAAATTAGCAAATACTCATTTATGACGGGACGTTACATATCATGTGATAGTGTCACGTAAACAATCAACGGTCGCATCATGTTTTAAATAACAGATAGGATCGACTAACATTTAACAATTTCAAATGAGTTTTTATCTTTTATCTAATTTAATTTGATGAAGTATTTGTAAGAATTTACAATTTCACCGTTGTTTTTGTCTATTTACTGCTTTAGAATAAAAAACATTACTTACACGTTAAGGTGGTGTGGTAAACTCTAGAAAGAAAAAACAAAGGTGACGCGTGAAAATAAAATTTCGATATAATATACAGTGATAGATTGTACATCTAGATTTGTACCAAAAATAAAAATAAAAAAACTGCACATCTAGAACAAATTGTACACACCATTAATTAATTCATATCCAAATCTAGAACGTTTACTTTCTAAGCCATTGTACACATCATTTTGCTATTTTTGCGCTGCTTCTAGAATGATAAAAATAAAGCTTTGCTGTGAAATATATATCTTAATCCAAGCAAAGACTTTTTCAAGTTTAAGCACTTATGAGTTGTCCCTAATTTCAACCAATGAATCTCATGGCTTTGCCAACCAAATATTCACTCCCAAAATTTATATAAATACATAGGTCCAATTTCTATTCCCTCTAAGTCTAACCATTTATCTGTTTCTTTGAGATACCCCAACTACTTTTATCATCTTTTTTGCGAAACTTAATTAGTTTCTTTGATTAACAAAACTACAAAAGGTCAAGGAAAACATACAAGGGCTTTAGTTAATTACAATTTGTGATCAAGATTAATTTATCAAGATGAGGAAGATGGAAATGAGAGGCATCCAAAATTGTGGTGAAGTTGCACCTGCTCTCCTCATAACCCCTAAAAAAAGCTCTTCTTCTAAATTTCCAAGGTTGGAACCCATCATTGAAGAAGGAGCTGAGAGTTTACATATTATGCCAAAGAGGATGTTGTTTCTTGCTCCCTTTTTCATTTCTTTTCTCTCATATATACTTGTATATGTTAGTGCTTCAAATTAATCAAGTTAATGAAATGTTATTATAAATGTTAATGATTTAGCACAATGAGAAGATGCGTAATTATATACTCCTAGCCTCTTTTTTTACTATGGCTTTAGCAGAAGAAAAAAATGTTCTTTATTTATTTATCTTTTAATTCAATGTAATGATAATTATTATGTTATCAATAATTTTTAACTATATTAATCTAGAGAGAAAGGAAATTGAAATGAAATGGTAATAAATAATTAAGAATATTATAAAAAAAATAAGAATAACTTTATCAAAATTAATGAAATTTGTTGATTTTCTTGTATGTAAATGAACTTAAAATTACAACTAAAAAGAAACATAAAATATCAGGTTCCGATTTTGAGTTTTGGTGACATTGACGGCTTTCGTGTATTTTGATGAAAGATAATCATAGAAGAATGATTTAAATAAATTACTTTAATGAGAGATAATGATTGGTTAGAAAAGAGATAGAGAAAACGAAAGCGAGTGAGTTTAATAATTATTGTTGTTTTGTATTATTTTATTTCTTTGATTTAAACGAAAACTGACATAAATAACCAACATAAACACGTTGGTTGTTTAATTGTCTAAAATGGAACATATTATGTTATAGTTACAAACTATTCTTTTAGAATAAACCATTGCGTTTGAGTCGTGCAAATGACAAGTTATATATTTGGCTATTTGGCTTGTGAATAATTTTACCAATAATATATCAAGAAAGTATATTTTTGAGACATTCGTGAATAGGATCGATTGCAACATTGTTTGACTCCTTCTACATAAAGAAATGGTTTTAGATGCATATTTTGGAGTTAAAGTTCTCTTTCCTTTGAATCAATTTTTCATATATATGGTGCAAAAGTTTAATTTAAGTATTTTCTTTGTCCTATATCATTGAAACAAATGATAATGAAATGTTAACTCTTTGTCCTCAAGTTCTCTTTCATTTGCATCTATTTTACTCTTAAGAAGATTGCTTAGAACCGTTCTACGTGACAGAATGATCAGCCTCCTCCAACACTGAAACTGTGTGAGAATGGATTCCTATACTATTAATATCCTAGTATAAATTTGCATGTGTTAATAAATAAACCGCAAGGAACATAACTTTCTTTAACAAGAATGGTATATAATAACTGGCCAATTCCAAAACAATCATACTAGAAAGTTAGATACAGTAGGTAAACAAAATTGGAAGAGATTAAGAAATAAGAAGAGATAAGTATGGAGAAACAATTGATTTAACCAAGAACTCTGACGAAAAAAAGATCACAGAAACTACAAAGGAAAAGACTCTAAACCAAAATGCAAACCAAAATCCCTAGATGCCGCTATCTACTAAGAAAATCCCGCTGCCACTCAATTACCAAGAAAAAGAAGCACTTTATTGAACTTTCACTTGTGGTTGACGTGCAGCAACTTTTCCTCCTCCATTCTGATAACTCCTTGGTGCAGCATCTCCATTGCTTCTCCCACCATTCTGGCCTCCTCGAGGTCGGCCAGAGAACTCACCTCGCCTCTCAAAATCATTCCTTCCGTTAAAGCCACCCCCACGGCCGCCACCAAAGTTGCCACGGCCCCTGAAGTTATCATTTCTGTCATTTCGGTATCCACTACGCCCTGAGGAATATCACACCCTATCATTGTTAGCTGTGGTAAACAATATACAAGTAATAGAAAGGCAGTAGTATCAGCAGAAAATTTTAGATATTGCGCTTGTTTAAGAGCATCATGAGCAAATAATGTGCTTAATACAACACAGCACACAATTGGTCAGCATATTAAAAGCATAAATGCGTGAAAGACAAAGCAGTACGTGAGAAGATTAACAAAATCTGCCTGATTAAAGGTAAAAGGTTCAAATTTAACAAGAGAAATTCGGCACACTTGCCTCTCCTTTCTTCAATGGAAAGTCTACGGTTGTCCAACATAACAGGAGGAGAGGCCTGAAATAATACATAAAATTCAGATGAAACAAGCAAAAGGTATCGTAAAATTCTCAGAGGTTAGAAAATTTAGCCAGACCTTGATAGTTTAATAAAGAAATTCAAGAAATGTCCCCTGATAAGTTTAAAAGAAGAAAGAAAAAAAAAAGTCCCATAAAGACTTATAAAACCCAACCAACATTCAATTTACGGCCTTGCTGATGACAACTATTGATAGAAATACTCCATACCTCTAGGGCACTTTGCATTGAAGCAGCAGATTCAAACTCCACAAAACCAAAACAAGACCCCTGTTGCAAAAGAAACAAGCATTGTATGAATAGTCATATTCAATGTGTAGCTAGTAAACTAGGTGTTGGAAATGTTGAAAACAAACAAACCTTGTTACTTCTAACTTGAATACCATCACGTTTAATGGGTCCGAATTTCTTGAAAGCCCGATCCAATTGCTCTACGGTTGCACTCATAGGCAAATTCGCAACAAATATTGCATGAGCCCTACCTGAGGAAGGCAAGTTAAAGAAGTTATGGCAGAACATCGTTTTAAAATAAGACTTTATACTGAATTATATAACTAACTAACCTTAAGAGTCATAGTAAAGTAAAAATAAAATTACCTGCATTCTCATTATTCTTTTCCAATGGAATGTCCATGTTTGGTGCTGGTGCTTCAGGAGCAGGCACGCTATGTACACGGGGTGGGTGCACAGCTGGTTTAGCAGGAGAAGCCCTCAAATGGAAGGGAGCAGAATTATCTTTCAAGGCATTCACCTTGAACAAATGATTGCGGAAAAGTCATTTTTGGATAAAAAATAAAATAAAGACAAGTAAATAAATAAATAAGTAAAACTCACAATGGATGCAAAGGACTTTTTGGGAGTATCCTCCTGTGTATTGGAAGCAACTTTCTCAATGCTTGTGGGTTCCGGTTCCTGATGACTTGGCTCCTTAGCATGATTAACAGGAATCACATTTTCAGTAACTGATAATTTTCCATTCTCCAGTGGCAAGCTCACTTCTTTGCTGATGATAGTCTCAGTATCAGCAATAACAGTTTGAGTGGGTGGAATAACAGTTTGACTGGGTGGAATGACTTCAGGAACATGAACAGGCTCTATAGTCAACAATCAAAAGCAAAATTTTAAAACCCAAACTTAAAACAATAAAAATATTCCTATAAGAGGAACAAAAAACGAAACCAAATTAAATGGAATAATATATTTAGCAGTAAATAGCACGAGGAATCAATAATCAAATGCTCTGTAGATTCAAGCATAAGGGTTGAAGAATCTTTAATATTTATCTGTAAATATAAATTGTGTTCATTAATCTTGTGTTCTGTTTATAAATATATTAATAGCAATTCTATTTATTTTCTAAAAGCACAAACTTTTATCAAATTAATTTAGATGTGATATACCAGGCTCAGGTGTAATAATAGCTTCTGATGGAGCGCTTTCATCAGCATCATTTGCTGGCACAGACTCGATATCAATTGACTTATACGCATCAACATATCTAAAAACATCATTCAAAACATAGAAGCCCTTGTCCTGTGGAGCCAAGAAAAAGGACTGCGCAAACTTGCGTTTAACATTGTCAGTTCCAGACAAGCAGCCAGTCACTACAACCATCACTCCATTATTATATGAAGGCTGAGCATCAGCACTCAAAACCTCCACCCTAAAGCTTGTGTACTCGAGAGATTGTATCTTTTTATCAATTTCCTGCATCATAATAAAGATCATAGAAGTCAGACAGGGTTAAATCATTTGCTAGAATACTCCATAGTGATACTCAAGAGAGAGAGAGAGAGAGAAATTAGCAAACTAGTGCACCAAAATAAACTCAACCAAACATGAACTTGAACCGTAAAAAGAGGATTGAAAATACTGCATTCATTGTGAAATTCACAAATGTCAATCACGAACTGAATCATGATAACTTCTAATGCTTTTGGGCTTTCACGGGAACAAAAATTACTCGGTAGCCAACCAAGATGATAATCCGTTATTGATTCAGAGCATGAGATATGATAATACAGAGGATAGATTTGCCCAGGAACCAGTGTTAAGATTTGACGACTGAAGTGTAGCAAAAAAATTATTGTTTTGATACAATATCATGACACAAGGTTAGTAGTAAACTAAGCTCGTAAGTATAGGTACTATCCATAACGCTTATGCTCACAGTCTTAGATGCCGCCTACTCAACTCTGATCACTTCAATAACATTCCCTTATATTATTGATACATTAATATTCTATAATTCAATAGTCATAACACACAGAGAAAAGCAGCAAAGGGTAAAATGCAAATTTGGCAGGATATGAACGATATCTTCGACATACTGCTCGGATTTAAAAAATAGTATGCATCATCCTAATGCTGATTATGGTGCTTTCAATAGAATCTAATCAGA
Organism: Medicago lupulina; assembly: GCA_958299785.1. Classification (NCBI taxonomy): domain Eukaryota; kingdom Viridiplantae; phylum Streptophyta; class Magnoliopsida; order Fabales; family Fabaceae; genus Medicago; species Medicago lupulina. The sequence goes on along the minus strand of OY283142.1, from coordinate 18,384,466 downwards.
CATGACTCGTTTTCTCAACAAACGACAACAATTGATTAAAGTTACGCAATTTACTACTTTGGCATTAACAGCAACTCGAGACATGAAACACAAACGACAACAATTGATTAAAGTTACGCAATTTACTACTTTGGCATTAACAGCAACTCGAGATATGAAAATAAAGTACTGATTTAGGATAAAACTCCACTTATATGTTTCCGCATATATATGTTATAACTAGTGATTGAAGTCCATTTTCGAACTTACTGCAGTGGTAGTGACAGTTGTCATGGTACCATCTTCTTCAGGTCGACTCATGACACTTGAGTCGTGGTAAAACCTATGAACCTGATCCGGGTCGCGGTGCAGAATTGAGTAATACTGCTCCACAAAAGCATTGCCAACCATCTGAGGGGTTGGGGTTTGAACTGCTTCAGGTACTGCCATCTCTACAACATAACAAACAAAATAGGTTATTTACAATTTACAAATACCAAGTTACTTTCAAAATCGAAAACAAACAAACACGGGTTATTATTTACAAATACACGACAAAAACTCAATCATCATTGGCCATCAATACAATCCACGGATAAAATAAATAGTTTAATGGGCATGCACCAGAGTGAAAATTTTACACTAACATCCAATGAGAGATCACAATACTTCCATGTCACGATACTAAATAGTGGATTTTGATTGGATGTCCGAGTAAAACTGTTTTACACAAACGATGCATATCCTTCAAATCCTAAAACAAATGTCTTGAATTTAAACAATTCATATGACCTAACCTAACCTAACCATGTAACACAAAAACATTCAAATACAAAAAATACATGATAAAGCATTGTTTTTTAATTAAAAAAACAATTCATTAAACCTGGGTAATTCACAAACACCAAGTTAATTTCACAATCAAATTAAAAACACTTTATTTCACAAATTAAAAACACTAGCTCAAATAATACACGACAAACATTCAATCATCATTAACCCTCAAATCCACCGATAAAACAAATGTCATGTATTACAAAAAACATTCAAAAACGAAAAACAGGAACTTTAACAGTTAAAACAACTTAAAAATTATAAATAAACAATAAAGATTCGTTTTTTAATTGAAAAACAGCTCAAATTGAAAAGCCCTAAATCTCAAATACAAAATTAACAACGGAACCCTAAATAACAATTCAAAATCACAGGAATTAAATAAAAAATTGAATTGAATGATTGAAAGAGAAGATCGAAGAGAATACCTCCTTGTTGAAGTGATGGAGAGATCAAAGAGAGAGAAAGAGGAAAACAAAGAATGCGGCTGATGAGTGAGTTTGAGAGAGTTGGGATCTGTCGCGTGCAAGTGCTAAGTGCAAAATGAAGTGTAAGGGCAAAATTATTGGTAAATATTTATAGTACAATTTTTCATTGGGTTTTTATTTTTATTTATTTTGAGGTAACATAATATAACCGGTTTAATTTGTTCCTAAAACACTAAGTTGGGATGGGACCAGGCCCAATGTTGTTTGGTTACTTCCTTCTTCGTGTTCTTGTGTGTGTCGGGTTATTTATGTTTCAAATTGTATGGGACCCAAATTGATCAAATCCCTATTAAATTGGTGTGAATGAATGAGTGAATGGATTTAAAACGCACGTTTATTAGGTTCTGTGATGTGATTTTACTAATGTGATTTGAGTTCCAAGCTCATCTTATGTGATGTGATTTAAAATAAAATACATGAATATGGTACGTAGGGGTGTGCATGGTTGATCAAACTATATGAACCAATTTATGATATGTTGTAAAAATTGTGGTTTGTTAGTATAAAGTGGTTCTAAATCGGTTTATATTTGATTCACTTTCGATTTTAGTTATAAATTGGTAAAAAGTATAATTTAAGTGTTTTTATGGAAGAAAAAAAATTATCGAAGTTTACATGGAAAGGGGTTCTATAAAATCATATTGAAAAGAGGTTGATGAAGACATGTAGTTCGTCAAAGGAAGGTATTAGTTTTAGTTAAAACTTTCTTGATTTGGTTCATTATTGCATGACTACTTGTCAAGTTAGGACAATCGTCAGCAAAGTCGTGACTGACAACTTCAAACCTTCGAGAAGTGTGAGGTATGGACTACAGAAGCTTCCTAGTCTCACTGCCTTTATTTTGTTTAAGTCATCCAAAGATTAAGCCTCTGTTTGTTTATGTGTTCGATAGACCAGTAGATGCATGTTCCTGTGAAGCTACTATATACTAGGTTATTGTTTCTATAATGGGACATTGAACGCGCGTTCGCAGCAACCATCCGCAAAACCTAACAGGCTATAAGTCATTTCATTTATAGTTTTGGTCGGAGAGCTGAAACCTGTTAGAAGTAGACTTGAGATTCATCAAATGTTTTTACAAACAATTTTCGCTCTTTTGAGAAACCTCGTAGAAAAACATTCAAGTTATTATGAAATGTTGAAACTACTATTAAGACAAAGATTTGCCATGTGGTTTTTATCGTCGTATTGACCTCTCTTAGTTAGTGTCTTGGCTAATACATGGGGTCCTGAGGAATATTTCATCATGTATGACAATGATTGGGCGTGACATGGTTGTGTTTGGTGGGACATCATGATTGAGGGTCAACCACCTCTTAATGTGTTCCCTCCTTGTATTATAGGTCTAACTCGGCCAACCCAAAGGCCTTGTTCCCTAATTTAGACACTTTCTAGATTTATATGATCTTTGGCCAAGTACTGAGTTGTAGGTATGTAATCTACTTGCCTTTTAACTAGACTTAGATTTTTGAGTGATGACTTATTTTCTATGATGGTTTAAATTGTAATGTTCAATCTACTTTTGAATTAATTCTCTTTGCATAATCATATTTTGCATAGTTGGATAAAATTTTGGTTTGAAATAAGTTTTAAACAAATATCGGGGTGAATAACTATATTAAATAAAGTCCAGGGTCAAAATGAATTTTACACATGTTTTAAAAGCATTTTTACTCGCATGAATCGATTCATATGTTGTATAGGACATATTGAATCGATTCGTTACAAATATAAAGTTTTTGGATAGTTTCGAATTGATTCATACGATGTACAAAATATTATGAATATATTCATTTTTCATGAGGATGACAATGAATTCATTCATTCTTCATTCCAATCAAATCATTCTCTATGTAGAAATAGAGTTCGTTATTTTAACCTCTGAATCAGTTCATTCATTTTATGAATCGATTCACACTGTGTATTTTCACATAATTTCAACCTTTATGTGTTCTAAATCTCTCCACCTGTAAATATATCTCCCCTCATTATTTTCAAACTACTAAAAACATTTCTCGAAGGGTTGGGGGAATTTTCTCGAAGCATTCAAAACTGAAGGAAATCAAAGAAGCATCGTTAGTACAAGGTATCTTGGAGAAGATAGTTGAAGAAATTACAAGATTGTATTCCATTCGTTTCAAAATATATGTCGAAGTCAAAAATTTCACACATGTTAATGCACAACTTTGACTGGTAATATCTTTAATTATCTAAAGTAAAAAATAAAAAAAATTAATATTTAGAAAATATTTATCGAGACAAATCAAACAACATCTTATATGATAATATTTGTATTTATATATTAGTTAAAAAAAAATATGATAAAAACAAGTCATGTGAATAATGCACGTTGCAAAATTGCGACATGTATTTTGAAACGGAATGTGAATAATGCACGTTGCAAAATTGCGACATGTATTTTGAAACGGAATGAACGGAAGATTAAAAGGTTTTGGTAAACAATATCAGGTGTTTGAGGTTTGGTTTGATGAGTTTTCATCAAGAATTAGTACCTAGGTACTTGGTAGCTAGTTGCATGTATAAACTCACAAGCACTTTGCACATCAATCATTCATTCTTTTTTCACCATGAATGATTGATTCTTCCATCAATCATTCATAGTAAACAACAATAACTTCAGTGAATTTATTTGTCGAGAATGGATTAAACCTATAGCGAGGATAATTGGGCTAAACCACTGTAAATTATAGTGTCACCTCACTTAACTCTATCTTTTAATTTCCTTGAAAAACTGAATTGGAATTGCGATAAACCTTGCATGTGTTTGGTTATACATTGTTTTGTAGCGATTGATTTCTTAACAAGATTTAGAAAACTATTTCAATTTAACTCTCCATACTCAATCACTCATTGATTGCATGTATGTCATATATTCAATTTGTGTTTACTTTGTGCTAGTAGTTTTTTGGTGTTAAAATCAGGTTTGATTTTACATTGTAAAGTTTTTGTAACTAGGAGTATTAATCTTAATTCTTTCATTGATTCAATTGCGAACAATTTGTTCAAAATTGAATCCAAGTCTTTAATCCATTTTGTCAAAAAAAATTGGATTCCTCCTTTAAGCCTTGCATTTGAGTTGTGACAATTTTACTCAACGAAATTTCAATAGTCACAACTGTTTGAGAAAAGTTTTTCGAAATATCATGTTTCCGCTTGAATTTCCAAAAGGGAATCTATTCAACCCACTTCTTAATTTGTGCCTATAGTCATACACACCAATAAGATACAATGAACAACCCTTGAGCGTGAAGGCAGATAAGGTAGAAGGAGCTCCAGGAGAAGGATCTCTTGTTTGTTTCTAACACTCCTCTTTTAAACATAGCAATCATAATATCAAAACAAACTTTAACATGCTTTCACTTACTCCAACCTCTTACTCACGAGAAAGGAGAGTTAAAATAAAATAAAAATTATAATTTTCAAACTATTATTCAAACATTTAGTTGATCATCACTTATTCTGTTTTATTTCGACATCCTTCCGACTAAATTTCTTTTTAATAATATTGGGATTGGGATAACAAGTTTTTTAAAAATAACAAAATCCTTCGCACAAAAAAACTGATTTTGTTAAATTTTTTTAAAAAGTATTTGATATTTTTTAAAAAAAAAAAGGTAAACCATAAAAACGCTGAGTTGGGGAAAAGCCAAACCAAACTTAAGATTCAGGAAGTCTATAGACTTTGAAGGAATACAACACACATATACCTAATCAAACATCCCAGGTTCAAGATCTCGAATGTAACTGGAACTTAGAAGTTAATAAAAAAAACAGAAAATATAGCAAATCAAGAATCATTGGCGCTTAAGCTTATGGAGCCACTTCTATGTAACAACAGCTCCAAGCCGCCATAACTCTAGCAGAAAGAGAGAATCATTGGCGCTTAAGCTTATGGAGCCACTTCATGCTAAAAAGAGAACAAGAAAATTGATTGTTCAGCAGAAAACACTAGCAGACATGCATGTTGAGGATAGTCTAATATCATAAGGAATGAGGACACATATCTTAAGGAATGAGGACACTAGTTAAGAAGTTATAGAATTTTTGTGATAGTTGTCATTAAAATGATTGCATAGTTCATCATCAGTCCATGTTATGCAGTCCTCAGTGGTGGAGAAACCAATATGACACCATCTCCCCTAACGAATAGGAATGGAACTGTCCGCTTTGTAGTCTGCAATCAGAAGAAAAACAAAAATCATCCAAGGAAAAGTTTCGTCAAAATAAATGAAGCAAGTGTAGCCTTTTTTTATAGACCATTTCGATGGTTAGCACATATTGGACACTGTAAATATGAACACACTTTCAAAGGTGATCCTTTTTTTATCTGGAGTGTAGTGAACTACTGTTTAGGCCAAAGGTGATCTTTTTTTATCTGGAGTGTAGTGAACTACTGTTTAGGGAAAGACAATTTTCTTTAAAACGATAGAAACTTGGTCAAACAAATAGTCAGGTCACGAATTAGTTGATATCACAGTTCTGAAAAAAGGCCAATAATCTAATCTAAAAATAGTAAGACACAAGTATCCAACTTTTACTATTATGCTCATCAATAAGCACTGCATCTGGGTTTAATTGTTTTACAAAGACATTCCCACAACCAAATTTTATTCAAAAGTTTCTCCTAGGGATTTGTTTGGGAATCAAGATGGGAAGGGAAGGGCTTTGAGCGGAGGGGAAGAAAGGAGAATCCTTCAACTTAATAGGGAGAGTGTTCCTAGCTGAGAAGTTAAAACGTGTAACTAGTTTTTTCTTTATTTTGAGTATTATAAAATGAGTAGAATGCTTTGGAGAATTTTTTAAGGTCCAATTTTTGAAGGTCCGCCAAAACACTCCAAAGCCCTCCGCTCATTCAACTTTAGAGTTCCTCAAATTGGAGAATTTTAGTTTATTAAGAAAAATAAACCGCAATGCAACACTAGAGACTATCCTCTTTTTCTCTCTCCTTAACTCTTGGTCAAAGTCTTATAACAAGGGAAACAATATGGAGAATTTTCCAAAGCTCATCCCCAAATTGTTGGGTTTTGGTTCTATGAAGAAAACAAACTCGTGCAAGGTGGGGAGACTATCCTCTCTTCCCCTTACCTCTCCTCCTTCCTACCCCCTATTAACCTATGTAGCACCAACACTTCTGTTTGAAGGTGTGTCTAGTAGCTGACATGTGTGGTTACATTCAATAATTATTAGTGATGTCTACATGTTAGTGTCATGTGCGATGTATGTGCCCGTGTCAATGCCTCGTAGTTCTTGACTCCCCGTCAAAACCTTAAAACACATTACAAAACTGACGAAGGTAATCAATCAATCAAAGACACTACCCTCACTAATGCTAATTAATTAACATTTAAGTATAATATAAACCACTGTACAAAAATATTTAACAATTATTCACAGTTCTGCAATTTAGCTTTGGTTCGGATTATGACTTACCCTGACAATTTCTTCATATGTCTCATCATCAATTTCAACAGTTGTAACAATTTCTTCAACATCACCAAGAATCATATTAAGATGCTGATCATAAGCCTGGAAATTGAAATTGAAATTGAAATCAAGCACTGAAAAAAGTGTGATAAAAAAAAAGTAGAAGAAATTACATGAAGTTTTCCATAAAGCTCTCTATCAGAACGGAGTTTAACGTAGATACGTTCGTCGAGACTCAGCCTTATGAGATCCAAAGGCTCCTTCACTACGCTTTCTTCCTCTGCCCCCGCCATTCTTCTTCTTTCTCAAACAACCATCACAAATTATATTAGAGTAAATTACACTCCTCTCCCCTCAAAGATGCTTGAATTACACTCCCCTCCCCTCTTATGTTAAAATATACATTCCCCTCCCCTCTTATTCAAAACATATTAGAGAAAAATACATTTTCCTCCCCTAAGAAAAGCTTGAATTACATTCCCCTCCCCTCTTATGTTAAAATCTACACTTTACTCCCTCAATATATATTTTTTTATTTTTAATAATCTAGCAAAAAAATAATAATCTAATACACTTCGAAAATAACAGTATTGCAAGTCTATTTTAACATAATAAAAAATTGAATACATATTTTTTTGCTATTTTTTATTCACAATTTCATTAACATGTAGTTTTAAACCCTATTATAAAATATGAAACAAGCCAAAATAAAATTAAAATATGTGAAAAATTACTAACGACAATAAACCATGGTTATTTAAAAGTTAATTTTAAACTCTAAATTATAAAATCAATAGCAAAATATTTAAATTTAATTATCATTAACATTTAAATTATAAAGAAATGAATTAATTTTTCTTAAAGGGTGGTTTAAAATTAATATATATCATAAAAATATTTATTTATGTTAAAATAGATTAAAGTGTAATGTATATTTAATTATCAAGGGAGGGGGTTGTAATTCAAGCATCTTATAAGCGAGGGGAGTGTAAATTTTATTTTTCAAGGGAGGAAATTGTATATTTTAACATAAGAAGGGAGGGGAGTGTATTTCAAGCATCTTTGAGGGGATGGGAGTGCAATTTACTCATTATATTATTTTATAATAATAGATATAAAAAATTATAAAATAAGAAGCTCCCGGCGAGGATCGAACTCGCGACCTTTCGCTTACGAAGCGAACGCACTACCACTATGCTACGGAAGCAACTATGTTTAAAAAGCAATAAATAATTATTTTAAAAAACGAAAACAAGGTAGAAGCAAATTAAGCCGTCAAAAACCCTACAAAAACCACATTCCTCCCAGAAAAGCTTTTGAAGCAGAAACGAACATGTGTGGAATTGCATTGACCGTCTCAGGCATTCGAATTAACATCTCATCTCTCCCATTCGACTCAACTTCCCCAAATCGCCAGTCCGAAAATGTAAGTTAATCAAGTTAGTTATAATCTTTGTAACTCCGACACTTCTGATTGAATACGTGTCTGACACCAACACATATGATTACTTTTAATTAATTCATTTTCTCAAGTTATTTATCAGTCTCGGTGCTTCATAGGTTATAACTTATAACAAACATTTTAACACCATGTTTTTTCTTTACTTAAATTTTTGATTGTGTGATTTGGTGCAGTTGTTGATTTCTTTAGATGACCTGAAAGAAGCTCTGCGGAGAAGAGGTCCTGATAGCTTGGGTGTGAAGAAAGTAACTCTGCAACACAATGAAAACCAAATCTCATCCTTTATAGAACGCGATGAAACATTATTGTGTTCTGCAAATGAAGACAGTAACGGAGTACTTCATTTCATCGGTGCAACTTTGCAGCTTAGGGGAATTGTTCCGCTTGTTCAGCCTTTAGTTGATGCTTCTCGAAACATTCTCGTGTATAATGGTGCTTCGTGCAACTGCCTCAGATTTTAGATTTTGTTGTGTTGTTTTTTTGCTGCTATAGAATACTTAATTGTTTTTGCATTGTTAGAGCTAACGTATGATATCAACATTTGTACAATAGGGATAGATTCGTTATTAGTGCGTACTGTTTGTGCTATTTGATGTGCGAAAGTTGAAACGTAGTTATAAGTTGTGGTTGGCCACATTTTATAGTAGTTGTTTCGGCCACATTTTATCGTAGTATCGAGGTTCGCAGCATAACTGCAACTGCAATTCAGAACAATGATGTGAAATGTCTATCTCTTTGTGTGTAAGGTTTGCAGTAAGATGCTTTTGATTTTAATTTTTTGTTTTGTTCTTTAGGTGAGATTTTCGGAGGACTTCAACTTGCTGGTGATTGCAACGATGCCGAATTTCTTATGCAGACTCTTGGGAATTGTTGCTCCTGTGGTTCTTGTTTGACTGGTAACTGTGTTAAATGCGGGAAAGGTTCTATTACAGATGTTCTTTCTGCAATTAAAGGACCATGGGCTATCATCTATTGGCAGGTAACTAAGTGGTAAGTTTCTGTGTGTTCAAATTTATAGTAATTATTATTCGCTTTCTTTGTGGGGTCATAAGTGGTAGTGGTACTTTCTTTTTCTATTGCAGGATAGTTCAAGGACCCTTTGGTTTGGCCGAGATGCATTTGGTAGGAGGAGCCTCCTTGTTCACTGGCCTACAGAAGATGATTCAACTTTTCTTCTTTCTTCTGTATCGCCAGTTGCTCCAGATCAGCAGGACACTGGTATGTAATACATGAAATTATGGAACAACTACTGGTGTCTTGCTCTGATGGTTCAATTTCTATGAAATAGAGTGACCTGAATAGAGCCTATTGCCATTTAGTATAAAAGCTTACAGTTATTCTAATTTGTGCTAGCCAGAATGTACTTCGTAAACTATGTCCTCAATTATCATTTTGACATTGGTGGATATGTCATTATGAGAAAAGAACAAGAAAGTGTATGACTGTTTGTAGGATATTTCGTGCCTCTTTAATTGACACTGCTTATCTCAAGAATTTCATTGGCCTCCAAATTTTGCACTGCTTAGCCACCGATAAGCTTTCACTCCATATTTTGTAATCATCTTCAAAACGCAATACCCGTAGCTTTAAGATCATAGCCCTGCTACTAGTTGATGGGAACTTGGTATCTTATCTTGCTAATGGAATAAGGAAGTTCCCTGATTATAGAACAACAATGCATAGATTTGAGGGGTCGCTCATCCCTGCCCTAAGACCTCAACACTTTTTCAAATCAATATATAGTCTCCCTCTATCCCTTCCTCTTATACATATACAGCATGGCCTACCTCTCTTACTATCTCAGACACAACTAATCATATCTTACTCACCACTCTAACTCCCCCAACGATTAGACCTGTTGCTATAACAATTAGACTTACTAATATTAATTTGCTGCAGAAAACGAAGCTCATAATGGAATTGAACATCTTAGTTACTGGGAAGAGCTACCATGTGGAGTATATAGTATGCACGTGGATGCTTCGAATTCAAACGGATTTCTGGTTGGCGAAGTTCAGATACATGATTATACAAACTCAACATTGAAGGAACTTATCAAGTGGGAGAGAATTTCCGTTGTACCAAGCTCGGAAAACCTGCAGACATCCGGCCCTAACTTTTCTAGGGGGCAAAAAGATGTACATTCAGCTTCTTTAGAGACAGTTCCATGCGAAGCAGGTTATTACTACGGGATAGTGCCATAATGCTCCATTTATCGATCTATTTATTTATCCAAATACATAATTGCTAATCCCATACAGTCTGGTACCTTTAACATTAATTCACAGTTCTGTTGTATCCCTTAAGTTTTTGACAATCTCTGTCTTGATCAAGCAGGCTCAACTCAAAATTCAATTCCAATGAGAGCTCATATGTTGCTAAATGTTCTAAAGGAATCTGTGATACGACGTACGTCATTGTATACTATCTATCAGGTAAGCAACTTAGTTGAAATTGGATGACAAATCATGTACGTATACCTCTTTTTTTTTGGCCAACATCAAAGGTATTATGTATCGTCATCAGTTTGTATTATGTTAATAAGGTGTTTTCAACTTTGGGGATATCAAATAGTTTGTGATTGAGTAATAAAAAGAAGTTTTGCGATTAATAATTCGAGACTCGAAATTGAATCCTACATTAAATTATTCATTAGCTTCATGATTCCACGACTCAAACTTGCGAGCCTGTGACCTTTTTAGTCACTCGACAACAACTTCAACTGTTGCATCATGGTTACTGTTTGTATGTGTATAAAAAAAAAGTGATACATGCAAGTGAATGATAAAGATGGCTAAAAGACAAGAGAAAGGGGTATTGCACAGGAACGATGGGAAGTGGAGAGAGAAAAAAAAGAAAGAGCTGTATTCTTTAATGAGTTTTATTTTTATCTTTATAATCATCTTCGCAAGTTATAAGTCATTGTATTTTTTATTTATAGAACAAAAAAATGAATCTGTTTCTTGAAATTTCAAAAAACGAGGCGAATACTGGAAAACTTCCAAAAGTTTCCTTACTAGAGATAAAACTTATTTTAAGTATGCTCAACCAAATATTTCAAGTCTGGTACAACAATAAGTTCTGAAACAAATAATCATAAGTTTCACGTGTTTCCCATATGCAAATTGTAACTGAATGTGTTCACCAACCTTTTGTGTTTGGCATATTTGGAAATTCTAATAATTAAATTTGGATTTCTATTGAATTTGGATTTCTATTATATGTTTTGTAGGGATTTATATACCATTTGTTCTTTGATGGCATTTCCTTTAGATTCTTTAAGGACATTTTATTTTATTCTAGACCTGACCTTGTTTTCCTTAAGTAGATTTCTTTTATATTTGTCATGACTCTTTTGGATTTGATTGCATAGGCAGTGATATCTGGTATCAAACAAGAGAAATTTGTTCCTGTTGCAATTCTTTTCTCTGGTGGGCTGGATTCTATGATACTTGCAGCATTACTGGATCAATGCCTGGATCCCAGTTGTGAGTTCTCCCTATAAGCTCAAGTTACCTTCTTCTATCTTGATTATTCTACACAGTCTTGAATAGTAATGTCATGAACTAACTGTCAACAGGTTTAATGTTTGCAAATGCTATGCATCTGTTACTGTTATTTATTAATTAGGATAATTTGAACTGCTATTAATTAGGATAATAAACTGCACAATCAATGTATTTATGATAGTTGCAGATTTATAGGGCTGAAAATCAGTCGCACGTCTTGTAATTAAATTTTATGTATATGATAATTTTCCCAGAGAACACACAATTTCAGACCTAAACTTTTTTGAGTTTGACACCAACTATATTAGAACCTTAGGCTGTTGGGTGAAGCACATGAATAATTTTTATCTAATATGTCCCCCTAATGCAAGAGCCCTTTGGGCTTGAAGCATAGACAATGCAGATGCTGAACCTTGAATCTTTATTTAGAAGAATGAGAGTAAGAAGGATCAAATTCTAGACCGCGTGGTCAATTGGTCATAGAGGCTTTGGTACCTTGTCGTAAATCAACCATCCCATCCCAAAAGGTTAAGCCATTGGATTAAATCATAGGAATGGTATTATATGTAAAAGTTCCTTGTTTGGTGTTGAATAACCTAAAATAGACCCGTTGAGTTCTTATAGTTTACATGTTTTATTTTAGGAACCTTTAGATGAGCCGAACGTCTAACCTTTTTTTAATTGACAGATGAAATTGATCTACTTACTGTAAGCTTTGATGGTGAGTTAGCTCCTGATAGAAAATCTGCCAAGGCAGGGTTGAAAGAACTAAAAAGAGTTGCACCGTCAAGACGGTATGCAATCCATGTTTACTTTATATATTTTTTGTTGCTTTTTAAAAATATATATATATATATATATATATATATATATTTTCTTAGATATTGAATTTGACTTTTTTTTCTTTCTTTCAATGTTAAATTGTTGTGTACGAAAATGAAGTCTCTTAAGACAGTGCATATTGAGTAATTATAAATTTATGCCATATGATATTGAATTTTATCTATTTTGTTTTTGATGAAAATATTGAAAAGAGAAGAAATATTGCACTTATTACCATATTGGATATATCTGCCATAAACTTTTCCTGCTGAATTCTAAGATGCATATATTTTTCTTTATTAGAGGCGTTGAAAGTGGTCTGAAACATGTATTTCTTGTATGATTAATGACACGGTTTGACATGTAAATTTTGTTCAATCATTGTGTGAAATTACTGCATAAATTTGTGAGTTGGCGGGAAATATGTATAATAAGGACCTATTGTTTTAAAATGTCTTGACATAATTACCTTCATTCAGTGCTTTGCAAACTTCTTGCAACGCGTATAATAACAGATTATGCTGTTTGTATATGTTCATGGAAGAATATACTGGCATCAACGTGAAATTTATGGCATCAAGTTTTATTTTCTAAAATAACAAATCATTGTCAACAATGTTGTCAAGATTGAGATCTTGACTAAGATCGGGAGAAGGTAGCAAGATCGCAACAGGTAGGATCTTATGTTTTGCAGTCTTGCTACCCGCCTCCCGATCCTTCGTAACTACTTCGATAGTATGTAAGATCCTAGTTACGACCTTACATGTTGCGATCTTGCTACCTGCTTCCAGTCTTAGTCAAGATATCGATCTTGACAACATTGTTCTATTGGACGTGTTTTATGTTTGATATCTTTTATAGCATTGGTCATGTTCAGTTGGTTAAAAGCATCTGTTGAAAGTGCAGGTGGAGACTCGTGGAGATTGATGCTGACTTATCAGATTTGGTGTCTGAAACTAGTCATGTTATGTCACTTATAAATCCTGCCAACACCTACATGGTACTAATTAATCCTCAGATTGAAAAGCCTATAGCTAAGTTTTCAAACACCTTCACATTATTTGATGATTGGTTTGCACTTATCTTTTCAGGACCTTAACATTGGAATAGCTTTATGGCTCGCTTCTGGTGGTGAGGGATGGGTGTCTGCAGATGATAATGATGACACTCATGCACGGATTAAGTACAAGTCCAATGCAAGGATTCTCCTTGTTGGTTCTGGTGCTGATGAACAGTGTGCTGGTTATGGGAGACATAGAACAAGTTTTAGACGAGGAAGGTATTATTACTATGCTAATGTTAATCATATTTTATGATTATACATATGTTTACAACTTGCAAGTGATAATATTCTGCTCTTTATATGTCCTGTTGAATACAACTTTCTTTTCCTTTTGTACATTAGCTTGGGTCCTGTAATTTTCAAGTTGTATGCATATGTTGGTGTAGTTCCTTTTCTTCTTCTTTGCTTTGGCTGTGGCCAATTAAATTTTAGAAGATGTATATATAAATGCTAATCGATGCAAATGAAACTACAATAAGAACCATGCATAGTGTACAATCTATGGCTTTAATAAATTACCTCAGGTCTAATATGTTATTCCGCTCACTGTTTTTAAATAAAAATATTGATTAAACCCCTGATTTCTCGTCCAAAGTACAAGCATCATTGCTTTCATCCTAAATACTTTTTCCATCATTTTATTTTCTCAATTACTCAAAATGTCAGTCTTCCTTTGTTGGATTTGAGGAATGAGTGTAATGGAATCCTAATTTATGGACTAATTTGAAGAGAGTTTCCATGATTGAGGGGCCTAATTGATGAATCTTACATTATCGATAGAGACTAAATCGATAGCAAGAATATTTTAAGGACCCAATCGACACCACTATGAACAACAAAGTTAATAGGTTTTTTTTTTTCTTTCTAAAATATTAACCTGGCTTAAAGTTTTTGGTTGATAGGTTGGAAGACTCGTTGTATTTTATGTGGTGTTTTGATATACTTCTATCTAGATGATTGGCATTTCAAAATTCTTTAAGTCACCTTGCTGTTAACTTAATAGGACTGATTTATGAACTATGACTGCATGTGCATTTTCTTTTAAAGGACTCTGATGATATAATATGCCTTAATCAGTTGGCTGGGGCTAGATGAGGAAATGAAACTCGACATGCAAAGAATTTGGAAGAGAAATTTAGGGAGAGATGATAGATGTATTGCTGATAACGGGAAGGAGGTAATGTTCAAATGATAGCAAGAATCAATACTGATCCCTAATTTGTTAATCTAATAGTTACTTGTCATTTTTTTTTTCTTTTTCTCTTTAGGCTAGATTTCCTTTCTTGGATGAGGATGTTATAAGGGTTCTACTCAACATTCCATTGTGGGAGGTTGCCAACCTTGATAAACCTAGTGGCATCGGTGATAAAAAGATTTTAAGAGAGGTATTGTTGTTGACTGAGTGGTTTATTTGTTTTCTACTGCTATAAAGTGATTGATGTATCAATTTACATCTTGTCTGACCATTTATTGGCTGACTCGACGACACTTTCTCAAGACCTTTTTCAATAACTTAACATCTTAACTCAGCTGATTCAAACCAGTGATCCAAATTTTTGGTAACATGCTCATATATCTAAAGAGTTATGAATGAATATAAGGACTTGAAGCCAGTGTTGTTGCCTGAACTGAACTCATACTTGTGTTTCAAGTTTCATCAGAAAGAGCTCTATTTTATGGCTGGTTCTACTGTGGATCAGTTTATTTAATTGTCTGTGGTAGACCAGTACTTGAAATACCAACGACGAACGATGTTACCCCTTCGAAGTAGAAGTTCACGTTCTTCTATGTTGTCATGAGTGAGGCGGTGACCTGCTTGGTGCCGGTTCGTCAAAAATAAAGGAAAACAAATATGCGTTGATTTTGGAGACACTTATTTTTGTTTTTCTTTGTTTTCTCCAAACTCGTAATAAGACCACTGTTTCACTCATTAGGATGAGAGAGGGCCGTGAACTTCTACTTCCAACAAATACCGATGTACCATGAGTCGTTGTTGGAGTTTCTGTTGATTTTCAAGTGCCGGTACACCATATACCATTTGTCAAAGTGGTCCACCATAGACTTTGCGCTATTTTATACATGCACTTCTATTTTACCAAAATAGAACCCTTTTCTGTCTGAAGATCCAACATAGAAAATGGACTCCCAAACTTAAATCTCATGGTCAATATATTTTCTGAAGGTTGCACAATTGCTTGGTTTATATGAAGCAGCAGTTCTTCCCAAACGGGCAATCCAGGTGTGCACTCCAAAACTTTACACTTTAAAATTTTGCTTTGCAACTCTTTTGCATAGTGATTGATTTGTCTTTGATGTATTGGTGTAGTTTGGTTCTAGAATTGCGAGGGAATCAAATCGGAAGAATTTTGGAAGTAATCGAGCAGCAAATCAGGCGTCTGCAGGCAGTGTAAGGATTTGTAGGAAATCAAATTTTGGTTGATTCTTTATTTATTTTCTGTGGACATTTGGGACTCATCTTTTTGGCATGAAAATGAACGTGACTATATCTAATTTTTTTTATATATGAATTGGATTGGAACTACTTTATATATATTATGCCTGGTGCTACTACTGCTTTTGACCGAAGGGATTTGTTTATTTATCAGTTAAAGGGAATTAACCTCTCATACTCGCTTGTCAACAACCACTTAGTTGAACAGTATATGTAATTTTTGGCAGGTGTTCATATTCCAAACTTACCTAAATTGAAACCTCAAACTGATCTTAAATAATTGAAAACCACACAAAACTGAATATTTTTTAATGTTTTGGATATCCATTTTGTGAAAATTGTTCGAATTCCTTTGTCAAAACAGAACCAAATTGTATCTAAGAATCAAACTCGGATTTTGTCAAACAATTTGCATTCTGGTGGAGCTCATTAACCACTTGAGCACAATCATTTGGTTGCCCAAAAACATAAATTCAGTATCTTTCCCTGGATATGAGATTTTAATCATTTGTTCCACAAGTTTTAGGATTTTTTCCTCACAATATTTTATGACGAATTATTTACAATAATAATTTCTATTATATTTGATGACGTGACATTGCTGATTTGGAAAAGAAACATGAATTTATTTTCAATTTCGTTGATCAAATGTGAACATATTCTTTTGTAAACCATTTTTCTGGTTCAAATCAGCAAAGCAAGACTATTAAATGTATATACATGTTGTACTAATATATTATTTATTGATTTTTAATTTTTTTTAGTAATACTTGTTAGTTTAATTTAGTGTGTCTCTCTCTCTTTTTTAACTATTTCATAGGTTTCAAACGTAATAAAAAAATTATTCCATATTTATATTTTTTTTCATCAAACATGTCACTTTATGGTGGCTTTT
Organism: Medicago lupulina; assembly: GCA_958299785.1. NCBI lineage: Eukaryota > Viridiplantae > Streptophyta > Magnoliopsida > Fabales > Fabaceae > Medicago > Medicago lupulina. The sequence goes on along the minus strand of OY283142.1, from coordinate 18,367,517 downwards.
TTAATTTTAGTGTTAATATAATATTTTTCGACTTTATTAACCTAAAATCGATTTAATTTAAACCACATTCAATTCGATCAATTCAGATAAAAAAAAATTCTAAAAGAGTTCATCCAAACAACACCGTGTATGATTATAATATTTAGACTTGAAGATATTTTGCCTCAAAGCCAATTCATATCGAACACAGATAGTGTTAAGTATCAATGACTAATCTTTGCGAGAAAAGTTGACCGGCTGACCAATTTTAGTGAGATATTCTTTTCTGATTATGTTTTTTCCATCCACATGTCTAGAAGAGACCTTGCTTAAAGTATCCTACTTCAGTTTTACTCACGCTAATTGTAATACTATAACAATTGTGATTTATATTAAAAAAAAAAAAAACAAGATAACAATTGTGATTAATTGGTGGTAAAGAAACAATGTTATGAATTTTTAAAATTAACATTGTAATTATAATTTATTCCTTGATAAATCACATCTAAATTTTTTAAAGTTCAGATATAGCAATTTAACTTTAGCAAAATAAAAAAAAAATGGATGGAACTCTTATTAACATATATCAATACATTACCCTTTGTAATAACTATGGATGTAGACATGTAGTATTTGACCAAACCAGTAGTGAATTTCAAGGTTTTTTTGCAGGCAAGGCTGCATATATTTAGGAAGACTGAATATTTACTCTTACCTGTCCAAAACCCATATAAGATTCAGTGGTGAATGTGAATATGAATGTGTTTGGGAGAAACGTGGTAAATGATTATAAATATATGTGTCTTTTCCTGCAAAACCATGTCCATTTTTTACATCCTAATTACATACAACTTCTTTAATAATAAAATAAAATTATAAGAAACCATTTATATCCTCTAAAATACATTATAAAAATATTTATGAGAAATCAATAATAGATAAAAAGAAAGGGGTACAATTTCTATTATAAAATTTAAAGTACAAAAATGCAATGAAAATTCTAAAGGAGTAGATCCAAAGTGATCAACAACTTGATCTATTAATGCTTCAAAAGCCCCAAGTTATTCTCTTTTTCACCCTGTTACAAAATACCTAGCACATCTTGCTGAGGAATCTCACAGGGGATAACTAGTTACATACATATATAACTTAAAAAGAATGCAGAGTTTGCTTCAACCATTGATGAATTAGACGTATGAAGGAGGCTTTGGAAGACCCTTAACAATTCCACAGAGCAAGCTGTTATCTGGAATATTGTACTCATCCCTAAGAGAACGTTCTGGAGTAAGCACACTAATGTACAGTTGTTGTCCCAAGTAACGATTCTCAGCAATCTCTGACCTCAAATTCCACACTCCAACGTTGTCAAATGTCAACATTATTGCAGCCCATGATTTTGGAAACACTTGAATGGTGTGTCTGCTCACAGCATCAAGCAAGTTATATGTCTTCCTTTTCTCTGGTGTCCAAGTTCCTGGCTCTATGCTGTAATTTACATAAATAAATAAACGCGTTAATTGCATAACCAGATTAAAAATCGTATAGTATGTAAATATATAGTGATATGTATACTCACGCTACTGCGAAGAATGAGTATCCATCCAAATTATAAGACTGGACGCTTTTCTCATGGTTCTCAAAAATAATCTCGATGAAAGTACGGTGTGCGAATTTAAGAACATTGGGTTGCAAGGTAACAGTGGTACCAAGGTTTTCTGGCATGTCAGCAATAGTGTCATACTTGAATACCTTCTCAGCAACATTGTAGTATTCTGCGAGTTTAAGAGGGGTTTCGGGATCAACATGGGAGACACCGTTAAGTGCATAACGGAGTTTTCCACCTTCTCTGCTAACGGTGTTAATGAGCTTAACGGTACGGGTGATGTTGATCTGACCGTAATGGTAAGAACCCTGTGGGTTGGGCCTAGCAGCACTAGCGGTCAAGTTCCAACGGAAAGAACGGAACTGATTCAAAGACCAAGCCCAGCCCACTGGAGCTTCAGGGACTTCTGGTGAAGCAGGACCTTTACCGTTGGCATAACGCATAATACCTTTACCGGTGAGAACAGTTTTAGTGAAACGAGTTGAAGCAACCATGTAATAGTCTTTTGGTTCTTTATCTGCGGTTACAAGAACACCAAAGCATTGTCCTACGTGAACATCAAGGGAATCATAGCTGTTTTGGACGGTGTGGGATCCTTCGAATTCAACTAGTTTCATTGGGTGATTTTGGATTCTGAAGTTAAGGGAGTTTTTAAGACCAACATTGCAGATTCTGTATTTGTAGGTTTTTCCTGGCTTCATTGTGAAGAGTGGTTTGTCAGATCCGTCACCTTTGGCGTTTTGGCCGTTAACAAGAACAGCTTGTGGTCTTCCAAGGGCACGGCCACTGTCGAGTAATTTGCTGAGGGTGGAGTGACTCTTGGTGAACCAGTCACCGATTAGGACGGTGTAATCATCTTCGGGATCAGCGTATGGGACGGGAATGAGTAATCTGCTGTTGATGCGGAGGCCACCGTAACCACCGGCTGCTCTGTGCATCCCCAAGCTAGGATAGTAGAAGTAGCTACCGATTTGATCCTTCACTTGGAAACGGTATGTGAAGTTTGTTCCTGGTAGGATAGGACAGTTTGTTCCTGCCACACCATCTTGCCAACAGTTTTTCCTTTGCTGAACTCCAGCCCTGTAAATTTGATTATACATTTATTAATTGATCAAATCAAAAACAAAATTAAAAAATTGTACGTAGTCGTGTTATAGTCTCAGAGAGGCATCAAAATAAATAAAAATCATATAATGTCGCAATTTGAAAATGAAATGAGTATGTATACATATAAATACCATGTGAAAAGCAAAGGCTCGTCGAGGCCATTGAAGACGTTAACAACTAGGTTATTGTTACTGGTGGAATTGATGTTGGGTCCGGGAAATTCGTTGTTGATGAGAATAACCTGTTGAGGAACACCAGCAGGGGAGAGTGTACCATATGTAACTTTCCACGTGAAATAAAAGTAAGGGTCTTCACCCATTACCATTGATGTTGTACCAATCAAGAGACATAACATAAACAAAAACGTTGTCCTCTCCATTTTGCTTTGATCGTGATTAACAATTACTACCTTATACTAAGTTGTAATGGAATAAAGAACTAAGATGAGAACATCTACATGATAGCTCAATGATTTGTCATGTTATATACATTTGTGTAAGTGTTTATTAACCATTCAAACTCTCCGTTAACTCTCTAACTTACCATTGATTATGATCCTTAGATTGCGTGCTTCCTCTTACATGTTTCCTATTAATGTGTTAAACCCATTCACAATGTCTATAGTTAGAATGTTAACATTTGAATAAAACAACAAAACTAACCATGATATCCATTCATGGCCAATCACTCCCTACGCTTTTACCACCAAAAAAATTGACTCCATCAATGCTTTCCATATTTCTTGACCAATTGTATTTTGTTATAGTGTTTTTTTAGACCTCGTTAAATTTTTTTTTTTTTTTTTTGAAATCATAGTCTCGTTTTTCTTTCTTTCTTTTTTAATATCCTTTTTCTTGTTCTAGTAGTATAGCACTTGATACAATATTTATAAATAAACTTCTAATAACATTATGTAATTTTAAATTTAATTATTCTTATTGATATTCAAAATTAATATTTTTAATTTGTCAAAAAAAAAATTTAATATTTTTAAAATTCATGGAGTTACTCATACATTGCAAGACAAATTTATACTTTCAATAGACATTATATCAACCATATATAGAGAAAGGATCAAATGACATCATATTAAGGCTTAAAACTATCACCAAATTATTTCACATGCACTGAATACTCTCTCTATCACCTAATTGAAAAACACATTTACCATCATTAATTCATAATCAAGCACTCCCTTTTTATTTATTTTCGGTAGATTCAAATATTCCCTTTTTATTTCCCCCCTAATTTATTTCTTGCGGCTATAAGCACAAACTCAAACTTTTATTAATTCTTATGAAAAACATGATAAAGCTAAATATTGCTAAACATAAGATACGATGAGAGACAAAATAATCTAATTAGTAGGAAGAACTCGATAATCATTTGGATGCTTTGATGGTATATGTTTTTTTTACTGATGATTTAGCCGAGCTTGTTTTCTTTTCTTAATATAATTTTATTTTATTTTATTATAAAAATTTATGGGTATGAAATAAGTATGAGCTTTATCATGCTTTTTGTAAAAATTTAAAAAAAAAGTTTGAGTATGTGCTGACGGAAATAAATAAATTAGTGGAAACAAAAAGGGAATGATTGATTATGAATTGATGATGGTTAATAAATTAGTGGAAAATAAAAAGGGAATGAATGATTATGAATTGATGATGGTAAATATGTTTTTTAATTAGGTGATAGAGATATTTGGTGTATGTTAATTAACTTAGTGATCGTTTTAAGCAATTAGATTAAATGAAACGATGAATGAGAGATTTAATATCAAACTAGTTTAAACATCAAGATGTTATTTGATCATGACTCGTGTGTATATTTCAAATTCTTATTTCAATAAACATTATCTACAAAATTGCTGAGTAAGGGGCGTTTGTTTCAAGTTTACATGATATAACTTTGAGAATAATGTTTCCGGAATATAAAGATGTGAATTTTATTTTTGAATGGGAGCTTCTACGAAGAAGTCGGACAATTAACTTTTTCGGTGAAGTCGTTTAATTCAACCAATCAGATTTCAAGCCATGACACGTCATATGTTGGGATAAATTATAATATAGATCATTTGCTTCATATGTTCCACCATATATAAGTTTATTTTAAGATCTTAACGGTTAGATTTGTTTGGTCTCTATGTTATTGTGGTACACCCTCTACACATGATTTTTCTCATTATTCCATTTCTCTTTCCTCTTTGTCACTCATTCATCTCTCCCATATTTTTTTCTCTTTCTTTATTTATGCATATTCTCTTTCTTCCAGATTTTTATCCAATCACTATGTCACTTTTCAACATCTCATCATACATTCATCATCTTCATGTGAAAAAAATCAAAAAAATCAAAATAAAATAAAATTACAGAATTAAAAAAAAAAACATAACAAGTAATTACATTTGCATAGAAACAAAAACAACGACGTAAAAATGCAGATGAAGCTATAGATCCATCACAATAAACCTACCATAGATTCCAAAACTTCAACAACAATTTTGGATATTTTTTGTTGAAATTAAATTTATTTATTTCAATTTGAGTGCTTAAAGTTACAAAACAGTGCTTGAAATCGCAAAAAAATGTTACTTTTGTTCATGATTATGTGCTTAAAATGAGTTTTTGATGATAAAATGACTTAAAGTTATGTTTTTTTGGTTTTGGGTCACATGAGTTTTAACCGGGTCGTTATGATCCGTCTGGAGGTAGAAGATGAAGTATTAAAAAAATTATAAAAAAAACTTCTTTTAGCATTGTAGGAATCAAACCTATGACCAACCGTTTGAAAAGGTTTGCCTTAACCAACCAACCAACCACTATGTTTTCAAAAGTTAGGCGTTCTGATTTTATTTAACGGGTTTTAAATTGTATTGAATGAACAAATAATTATCATAAATTTCATGTTTTAGAAATTTCAATAGTACTCTTTTTTATAACATACAAAAGTAGAAAATTCCACCGACCAAAAAAATCAGTTTTTCTACTATAGTACCATAAATTATATATAAAAAAAAAATTGATAATTTTTTGTTGATAATATTATTAAACTTTTAAAGATATCAAATAAAAATCATCAGCAATAATTTAATGTTTTTACTAATAAAAATTATTTTATATGTCAAAATCTGTTCAATATTTGCATAGCACCCGTTGTAGATTTTATTTGTTAATTTTAGCGAAAACAAATTTTTATGTAATGATATGAAAAAGTCGAATTGATAAATTTTTTGAAAACTCATGTCTATTTTCAAAACATCAATATTAAAGTAGTGTTTTTATTAAATATTTTGTTATTTTATATGCAAAACACAGTTAAATATTTGGGTTGCGTTGCAGATTTTATGTGCTTATATACGCAAAAACAATTTTTTTTCTTTTAGAGGCGAAAGCAAATTTTTATGTAATGATATGAAAAGCTAATATGATAATTTTTTTTAAAACTTATGACTATTTAAAAAAAAAATCAACTTAAATGTTTAATTTTTGTGAAATAACTTTTTATTTGATATGCAAAACTATTTGATATGCAAAATGGATTCAGTCAACAGAGAAGGACATTGTTGCGACGATCAAAACGGACCCAACCGACTGACGCTATCAAATATAATCAATATGACCTTATTGAAATAAGAACGAAACAGGAACTGTAATTTTGGAAATCAGAATCTTCGGTGTAAGTCGATCTTACAAACTTTCCCATTAGAAACCTAGTCAACATAGAAGGACATTACTGCGACGATCAAATCGAACCCAGCCGACTAACGAAATCAAATTTAATCAATCAGACCGTTGAATATAACCTTTTTGAAATAAAAACGAAGCAGAACTGGAATTTCGAAAATCGAAATCTTCGATGTAAGTCGATCTTACAAACTATATCAATTATACCCTCAAACAAACACCGTTCAATTAATTTTTTTATATAAATATCTAATTACTCCATTTTTTGTGAAACGATATAATAAATTGCCCCTTTTTCTAATATAACCATTTTTTAAAATAAGTCTAGTATCGAAATTTAAGGATTTATGACAATGTAGCCTATTAAATTAGAGTTAGAGTCATTAGAAAATTGATCAAAAACCTGTTAATTAAATGCCTTTTATGGGTATATGCAACAAGTATTGGAAATGGAAAGTAATAATGTTATATTTAATACTAAATACTTTTCAGACTTTTTTTTCCTTTTTTTTTTAACTTCAACCTTTATACGGGTTATTTAGACCCGATTGAAGACTCATGTCCGTAAAGGAATTCAAAACATTAGTTAAATAAAAAAAAGTTACTTATCAATAATTATAAACTGAAGTTTTTATTTTGGACATTAACTATAAACTATATTTTTTTATACTAGTTAATGTTTTTTTTTTTGAAAGAGTATACTAGTTAATGCAATGAAGGTCTTTCTTCAAAAAAATAAAAAATGATGTTGTGAAGTTTTACGTTGAAAATGCATTGAATTATTATTTATTTATTTTAAGAAGAAAAATGCATTGAAATTAAATCTTGCTCTTTTTCTTCCCAACATGCAATGAAAATAATGGGAACAAATTGAAGTCTAACGGATATTTCGGCGGAAAACTAGGAAAATCTTGCTCTTTTTTATTTAATATATTTGACCTGTTCTCACTCATTTTTTTAGGGAATCGAAATTAATAAGTTTTTTATTTGATAAATTACAAAATTTTAAATAAAAAATTGTGAAACACATTGTTATATTTCTACTCTTTTTTTAAAAGAAATTTTTAGATCTCTATTTTTTTTCCGACAAACTTTAATCTCTCTACAAAGATTTTAAAGTCAAAGAACTTGAACAATTAATTGGTTTAGGAATCTGCGCATTAATTAGAGTTAATTAAAATTGGAAACACATTAATCGGAGTTAATTGCCACTCAATTCCTAAGCTTGATTGAAAAAAACGAAAAGTCTCTCTATTCATTCAAACCAAACCATCCAATGCTAGTAAAGATGAAAAAATTGTAACGTGGACATATGGCAAAAGTGGCAGGCAAAAATCCTTAAAAAAAATGAAAAGAAAAATCTTTGGAATACAAATCTATACTTATAATCCTTGAATAAAAAAATTTGCAGCTTGAATGAATTGATACGACCCAGTTAAATAATCAACATAACGAAAAAAATAGCACGACAGCATGAAATCAAATTCAATGGGATATGTAAGTGCACTAATAAGCAAATAAGGGAATTGAAACTCTCTCAATAAAAAAAAAAGGGAATTGAAACATTAATAGGGATTGGAATTCAATTGACACATCAATGGAGACTAACAATAATTGGAATTAAATAATCATAAAACCAAAGTTCTCAAGGTTTTAAACGATGCAATAGCTAGCGTGAATGAAATAGAAAAAATAATTGAAATTAGAAACGTGAATGAGCAATATCATGGCAGCGTAAATGCAAAGAATAAAGAGATAATTGAAACTTTGAATTAAATTAAAAGTAGTTTGCAGAACCTCAACTATCAATTTATTGAAGTTGTTGTTCCTAATTTTTTTTTGAAAGGAAGTTGTTCCTAATTTAATTATTTAGAAGTTGAGTTTTGATTTTTGTGTTTAGAAGAAGATTTGAGGTGAACATAATAAAAATTTATGATATTTGGACATATATTTGTGTAGAAATTTTTTTGATTCAAGGAAATGATGAAGATCCGAATGAAGAAGGTGAAGATTTAAAGGAAGAAGATGAAGATGATGAACATGTTCATCTTATTTCTGGATTTTTTTAATTTTTAATAAAAATATATTTAAAAAAAAATAAAATTATGTATTTTTTTTTTAAAATGAGTAAAAGGATTTATATGTGCTTTTATGAGAGATAAAGGACTTAAATGAAAAAAAATAGATAAAGGACCAAAGTGTTACAAATAAATAAGATAAATGACCACTAATGTAATTTTGTCTTATTTTTAATAATGAAATATTTTTTATAAAAAGGATTATCCAATGTGGCTTTTATAAAAAGGTTTATTGAAATATTTTTCGAAATAGAAGGAAGAAAAAGTCAAAAAGGATAAAGGGAATAAATATAGTGTGAAAGAAAACACAATAACACTAGTGAGTGATTAATCTGATGGTTCGAAAAAGCTAGTCTATGGTGGAACATATTGAGCAGGTACACAGTACATACAATGCAACAATTAGCACACATGACATGTGGCGCGTTATTATTAGATATAGGGTAACTTCACCGAAGAAGTCAATTGAAGAACTTCACCATAGAATTTTCCTTTATTTATAGTATTCCTTGAAATGATTGATAAAACAATATTTATGGATAGTAATTAATGATTTTATTTCCACCACATGGGAACTTTATTCCTCCCAATTTTCTTAGGAACAAAATAAAAACTTCTATTCCTAAGAATAAATTTTAAAAATTTGAAACAAACATAAGAATATATATCTTTCATGCTATCATATTCTCAGGAATCTTCAAATATGACTTGAAACAAACGTCGCCTAAGAGTGTATGAGAGACTGGTTTCCCCTAAGGAATGATTGGTTTAAACCTATGTTCTTTCAACCTTCTAGTCCTGAGATCGAAGTTAGCGTTCATGAAGAACCAAAATAAAGTATTACAATGAGAAATTTCTACGAGTTAATATAATTTTACAAGGCGATTCAAATTCTTTTTTTTTTTGGTTACAAATATTTTAGGATGAGGGGATGGTACCCCAGTCCAAGGCAGGAAACGATTCAAATTCTTTGTTGCAGGCTACTCTTTTCATTTCCTTCATTGCTATAATTTTAAAAATATAAATACAAAAGTGTTCATTATATGAAGTTAGGATCCTCTCAATTATTATAGTTTTAAAGTGTATATTAAATAATTGAACTCACCAAATATCATTTTTTTTATGAGTCTTGCTAACCGGTGCCCTTGAGGTATTGCTTAAGGAATCGGTAAATACAAATTTTGTCTTGAAAACATAATTGTTATTTTTTTTTATCAAGTAATAATTACACCATTTTTTTAAGAAAACATACTTATTTTAGTTGCTTAACTAATGTCTTTGAGACACTCTTTAACATTCTTCCTTTTGTATTTATATTCCCGAAACTTTTTTTTTATTACAAAGAGGGCTGAAGCCCACTATGTTCCCAAAACTTTGGCAATGAAAAATATGAAGAGGATCTTGACTCCATTAAACGAGTCTAAATCTTTTTTTATACACGTCAAAATATTTAAAAACTTTAGTAATGGAGAAGATCCTAACTCTCTTTTTCTTTTACTTAATTTGAAAACAATTTTCACTTAAATCTCAAAACCCCAAAACTATATTTTGTAATTTCCATTTTTATATTAATGCTAGCACATCACCACCGGCAAACCACTAATCCAACCGTCATTCTTATCACCATTGGTCACCACTCCAACCACCTCCACTACATCCACTACATCCACCTCCAATCTTCAACCTAACCACCATTGACTACCACTTCGACAACCACCACTTCAACCACCATCGATCAAAATTATATTTACCTCATATCAATAATCCGACCACCACTGTCATAGAAAAATGGAAAGTAATCATAGATAGATAATTTAAAAGTATTGAGACTATTTAAAAGAGGTATAATTTGTTGTTTATCATTACAAATTTTATGATTGGTGTTTTAACCCATTTTTATGTTTGGGTGCTGGTTAATTGTTATTATTTTCGTCTAAGACATTAATGTAATTATTGGCTATCCTCTTTGGTACACCTTGTGCTGAAAGGATAAGCCTATGATTTCAATATATTTCATTTTGATTTGTTAGGAGAAAAAAAAAAGGCTTTAAGTAAAAATAAATAAAAATAGATGTAAAATTGATGGTATTTGATATAAGTTTGATAACTGTAGCTTTTTTATCAATTGCAATGGTAGCAAATCATTGGTGCATCAACTACAATATTCGGTAAACTCATTGTAAATTCTCACAATATTATAATGTATGTTGTTTACAACTCATTCACACCATCACACAAAGTGACTGCATCAACTTGCATACAAGATTGTGGAAATTTACGACATCATACGAACAAAAACTGTTATATCAAAATCAATCACATCATCAACCCTATAAATGAAAATTACAATGATATAAATGAAAACTGTTATAAACTAGGGTAAAAAAACAGTTATAAATGGTCTTATTACTTTCCACGTTTTATATTTTTGTTTTTATTTGACCGGACTAAATTTAAATTTGAGTGGTAAAGTGGTTATTTGAATTTCAAAAACCCTCGTAGTTTGCCATGTAAGCAAAAACTGTTTTGGAGTCCTGAGAGGCCAAATAATTGACCTTTATATGTGATTCAAACTTTAGAACAAGATATTACCCAAAAATACAAATAGAATAGCAACTATAATTATTATTTTTAGTAGTCTCTCACCAACAATTTAAAGAGTCGTATTTTTGTAGAAGCTAAACTAGCCAACTAAAATTGGCTACGGAGTATCGAATTCGAGACCTTGAGAGACGCACACGTTAAGGTCTCAAGCCAACATCATTAGGCTAACTCAAATGGGTTCACTTTCAAAAATCATACTAACTAACATTAAATGTGTAACTATCAATATTTCAACTACTCCTACTTAGACAAGACTCCAAATAAAACCATTTATGTGTACGATCTTTGGATAAACTAGTTTCTGAATGGATTTTAAAAATGGGTTTATATTCTATTTGTTTTCCTTTCGGATTTTCGTTCATTTATTGATATGAGAATTTGAGTCTGATCTTCTTTCTTCGATTTGTGGTCGAGTTAGGTTCAAGTAGTTTCTTGTGTCGTTTGATTCACGACCTTACCTCCTTTTTCCCATATTTTCATTAACTCGTTGTTGATTTCCGTTCATATGAGGGGTTGCAATCTTTCATATGAGAACATGTTGATGTTGGTTGGTAGTAATGAGGAGAGAAGAGATGGTTTTGAAGAAATGATTTTTCCTTTTTCGCAACAAAAAAAATAATATTGGACGAATAATAAGAAGAAGAATGAATGAACAATTGAAGATTTGTATAGTTGTGTTTTTTGGGTAAAGAAGAAGAAAGAGTGGTTGAAGATGAAAATATATGTTTTTTTTATGTACTTATTTTTTTTAAAAGAATTAATTAAACGGTTTTTATTTTAATGATAAAAAATTATTAGTCATCAGCATCATTGATACAATCTATAGGTGGTTATGTCAATCAAAATAGGTCCCATCAGATGAAAATCATATTATGGTTTTTATTCTCTTCATAGTATTATCTTTTGTGTATGTTGACTCTAATTTATTCCATAGATATTTTGTGGAAGAATTGTTTTAATAGATATTAAACATGACATATCGTTGAGTATACGTCTCATTCATATGTAGTCATCATTTTGGTTACCCATTTCAATGCTTATAGTATTATCGTGTGTGTATCTTGACTCTAGTTTATCCCATAAATATTTTATAGAAAAGTTGTTTTGATATATATTTAACATGACATGTCGTTTATTATACGTCTCATTCATATGTAGTCATCATTGTCTCTCGCATATCTCTCTCACTCACTCTCTCTCTACTTGTTTCTTCTTCTTCTCTAGTGGCCTTGTGTTGTTCAAAACAAACATCTGTTTCAAAGTAGTAAGGAGTCTTTTTCTGCTAGGAGGTAAAGTTGCCTTCATTGAATTTCTCAAATTTCACAAATCTAGAAGTCATTTTTTTTAGCAACACTACCATTGATTAAACAATAGTCGAACTTAAAAATTATCAAAAAATTGTTGTTAACAAAGTGTGTGTAGAGTGTACATGAGAATACCAAAGTGTGTGTTTTCACACCAACCTTGAGATTTGATTTGCTCCCACCAATATGAGTATATTGAATGACCAGAAAATCCATTCTATGATACTTTTTAGTAACCATGACGTGGTTTTGCAAACACACCAAACATATCTCTCAATAATAATTTATAGAATAATGTATCCTACACTCTACTCATGCATCATAGAAGAAAATGATAATTTAGATATTGAAAATGGAGAATTGGCTAAGATTAAAATCCAAATTCATACCTTTCATGAATCATGATGTGCAAGACACACTATGTCACATATGAAAAGCAACCTTTCACCAAGACTCCAAGAGTCAGAATCATATGTAATTCAGATTTTTGAATTGAAAGCTGTTCATGTTCATGTTCACTTTCAGTTAAGTAATGATCATGAAACAACACATCTTAATTAAATATATGAAGAGATATAACATTGGGACCTAGAGACATGAGAAAACCGCAAAAACACGAGATTTTGATTGCCTAGCGCTGCAGGCTTCACGTAGGCACGGAGTCTAGTACCCATGGCAAGGCTTAGAGCCATCTTTTTGCATAGACAGGTCGCTTAGCGCCTCAAACAAAATTTGGGCACATGTCACCTATTTTCAAGGGCGTTTTACCTTTTCCATTTCTTTACATTTTTGCATTATATACTAATACTTGATTTTGGGTCTTTCAAAGAGTCTCATGTGATTTCATTATTTTGGAAATCACTTATATTCAATTCTGGTTGATTTTAAAAATTCAAATTCCAAAGTTATTCATGATTTGGAAATACTAGTCAAATTTTCTAAAGGTAAGAATAAAGTTGATGTAGACAACGACTCAATTTATGTTGAGGCTATTGCTGCTAAAATACAATTTGTTGTTGTAACATCGAAATGAAAAACATATAAATTGAGGAAACACTTTAAGTTTTTCTCTAAAAACACAGTTATACAACTCCCAAGTTAGACATGTTCTTAAATTTGTTTACCATGAGTTTTTGTATTTTCATCCCATATTTTTTAATGTTCATATTCATGTTTACTTTTTCCATTTTGTTTTTGTTATTCTCTCTTTTTTAACAATAAACTTTCTAAATGTTGCTTAAAATAATCTTTGAAGTGAAACAAATATGTTAGAATTAATATAATTTCATCTTAAGGATTAATAACAAGAGGAAATGGAAGTTTAGGTTTTAAAATAATAAATGAAAGAGACAAAGAATATAGAAAGATAATTGGAAGGACATTAATATGTTTCTCATGAGTACATATATCGGAAAGGGTTGATTTATAAATGAGCTAACATGCAATAAGAATAAAAATCAAAGAAAAGCGGCCCATATATGCATCTTTGAATCCATTCATGAAGAATGAAATTAATTGTATTGTGGTGGAGGCCTTGGCATATCCTTGACAATGCCGCAAACTTGTTGAGTATCTGGAAGATTGTACTCATCCCTGTTGGATTTTTCAGGTGACAGCACACTGATGTACATTTGTTGGCCAAGGTACCTGTTCTCAGCCGCTTCTGATCTCAAGTTCCACATACCAGCGTTGTCGAATGTCAACATGATTGCGGCCCATGACTTGGGGAACACTTGCACTGTGTGCCTGCTCACTGCATCCAAAAGGTTGTAGTTCTTTCTCTTCTCTGGTGTCCATTTGCCTGGCTCAACAGCCACGGCGAAGAAAGAATAACCATCCAAATTGTAAGACTGGATTACCTTTGTGGGGTTCTCGAAGATGATCTCAACGAAGGTGCGGAAAGTGACGTTGAGGACATTAGCTTCCTGTCTGACGTTACCGATGACAGGAGGGGGATTATCAGAGGTCAGGTCGTATTGGAAAACCTTGTTAGCAACACCGTAGTATTCAGCAAGCTTGAGTGGGGTTTCATCGTCCTCGTGGGAAACTCCGTTAAGAGTATAACGAAGCTTTCCAGCAATGTTGAAAGGATTGTTAATGAGCTTGATGGTACGGGTGATGTTGATCTGACCGTAATGGTAAGAACCTTGAGGATTGGGCCTAGCAGCGCTAGCGGTCAAGTTCCAACGGAAAGAACGAACCTGGTTCAAAGACCAAGCCCAACCAACTGGTGCAGGTGGGAGAACAGGTGAGGCAGGGCCATTGCCATTAGTGTAAGAGATAACAGCAGTTGTGGTAAGAACGGTCTTGGTGAAACGTGTGGAAGCGACCATTTTGTATTGCTTGGGTTCCTTGTCAGCGGTCACGAGGACAGAGAAGCACTGTCCTACGTGAATGTCAAGGGAATCATAAACGTTTTGAACGGTGTGGGAACCTTCCATTTCGACGAGCTTCATTGGGTGATCTTGGATTCTGAAGTTAAGAGAATCCTTGAGACCAACGTTGCAAAGTCTGTACTTGTAGGTCTTTCCTGGCTCCATTTTGTAGAGTGGCTCAGCATTGTTCGATTTTCCCATGATGTGGACTCCATCAGGTCTTCCCATGGATCGGCCACTGTCGAGGAACTTTTGCAATTGGGTGTGACTCTTTCCATACCAATCACCCATAAGAACCCAGTATTCGTCAGCGGGATCAGCATACGGGACAGGGATCAACAATCGGCTGTAGACTCTAATTCCACCGATACCACCGGCAGCTCTCATGAGACCGGTGGTAGGGTAGTAAAAGTAACTACCGATTTGATCCTTAACCTGGAATTTGTAAGTGTAGTTGGTTCCCGGGGCAATGGGACACTGGACTCCTGGTGTTCCATCGGCCCACGAGTTTTTCCTTTGTTGAATACCACTCCATGTGAAAAGGAGTGGCTCATCAAGTTGGTTGAAAACGTTAACTACAATGTTGTTGTTGCTGGTACCGTTAATTTCAGGTCCGGGGAATTGACCGTTGATAAGAATACCCTTCTGGGGAGTACCCAAAGGTGCAATGTTACCATAGGTAACCTTCCATGTATAATACACATAAGGATCTTCAGACCTCACTGCTGTTGCCATAAGGCAAACCATCAAAGCTATAATAGCCCCACGACTCATGTTTATTTTTTTGTGTTTTTTTCTAAAGACAACAAAAACAATTTTTTTTTGTTATGAATATAAGTTCTAAACTTTATTCAACCCTTTCCTATCTCCTTCCTTTAAATTATTGATTGGAAGAAGATAGATGTTTCTTATTCTGTGTTTCTACTCAAACATAATCCTTCCTTTATATATGCCTTTGCCAAACCTATTTTTACCACATATGATTTGGTTTCATCGAACTTGTCTCCCATCCACACTTCATTTTTGGTGCACCTTATATCTCTCTCCACCATGCTTGTTTTGATTTTAGAAAACACGGAAAAAGAAACACGTAATTACTTTATTTAGTTCTCTATATTTGTCAATGTTTTTTTTTCCCAAAAATAAAAATACAGCGTAAAAAATTATGGATTAGGATTGAATGCAATAAATGTGTCACGTAAAGAATTGCATTTGTTTGTAAAACACATAAAGTATTGTATTTTGGCGATTCAATTTGAATCAACGGTCAACATCGATTAACTGTAAAATTAATTGTATTATCTGAACAGTCCGATATAAAATGAACAATCAAGATTGTTTACAGCAAAAAATTGTGATTCGGACTAAGTTACTATGACAGTTCCCGTCCCAAAAATACCGTTTAAGAGGATACTTTTTTTTTCAAGAGCATCATGAAAACTATGTTATGTTAAATTGAATTGAAATTCACATTATATCTGTATTTTGTTTCTGTAAAAAAAAAAATCTGTATATTATTGTGGTAAAAACCTAGCTACTTTTACATATTCTCAACCATCATCAAATTTTAAGCTCATGTTCAATGAATCACATGAATGCAACACAATCTTATCGGAAATGTGAATTCTAATTGCATTCATTAGTAACACGAGATAAACGCTAAAAACTAAAGTCTTATCGGAAATTTTTTGGATTACCAATGTTTAAAGAAAATATTTAGAGGACTAAAAAACGTTAATTTTATAGCGATGAAAAAATATTTAACCAGTACTTATTATACAATATGTGGTTGATAATTTTAATCTAATTTTATCTATTAATATTATTTTCATGTTTAGGATCCTTTTGTCTAACGTCAGACAAAATTTTATTTATTAGACAATGATAAATACAAATGGTACTAATCCACCAATGTGATAAAGTACAAGTACTACTCAATTGATACAAGAGAGGATAGGAAACAAATCAAAATTCACCCCTAATTACAAGAGCCAAAAAGTCCACCTCAAAATATAAGAGGGTTAACAAACCACTCTTAATACAAACAGAAAATTTCGTACAATCACAAAATCTCTTTTTCCTCTTAATCTCTCAAACGAGCTAAATGAAAGTCTACATAATCTTTAAAAAAAAACTTGGTATTTAGTCCAAAGAGTGGACCGACTAATTTGAAGGGTTCAATTCCAAGCCTCATTTAAAATCAGAGCAAAACCCTCTATAGGTCATTCCGCTGAAATTGACACTTAAGGGAAATTGAATCTGAAACTTTAGATGAGCACACTCCAGTGTTCCAAGTCAACATCTCTAAACCAACTCAAGTGGATTATAATCTTTAATTCTTTGATTCATCCCAAACTTTAATGCTTCCAAAATACTCCATCCATCCTTATATCCTTATATATAAGCATTCATTTAGCTTAAAAACATAAAAACTATTTTCCCTTGCTCTTCTTTGGATATCTTTAATGTATTAGAAAAATGGAAAGCAAAAATTAATTTTAGTTGTGAACAGTCTTTGAGGACAATCCCAACATGTCATATCATTAATCTAATGCTCTTTATTTTCAAGTGGGTTGACTTCCTTAGTTAATTGCTCCTACTCCTAGTCTCCCGATTCCCCCAAAAAGATTGTGCATGCAACTTCTCCACCTTTTCATTTCTGAAAGCATTCCCATCATTTCACTCATCCTAGATTTGAGTGATTGACAGAAACAGATATAACAGTGATCTCAACCAAAAAAAGATCAACATTCATTTCATGCAAGATGGGAAATAACTCTACAAAATAGGTAAATAATAGTAAAACCTAAAGTATGATCTGAATACCTGGTTGATACCATAGCTTGTATGAAAAACTTAAAGGGGAATGTTGAAAGTGTCTTGGAGCATTTGTTGAGGAAATTAAAATAGAAATATTATCTTAAAGTTGTTTTCAATGTAAAGTTTCTACTTTTTGTTTTCTTAACCGGGGAACTTGTTAGCAAGATCAAACTAAAATCCATGTGAAATATGTGCAGGAAAGCAAAATAAACAATCATTATTACAAAGTATAGCCCCATCGCCAAACTATCCAATCAAGTACAAATCTCTGGTCCTTTTTCCTTCCGTTATTACCTATTCAAATTAACCTTGTACATATATTCCCATTATTATGCTGACCAACAAGTGTTTGGTTTATTTCAAAAGCATTAATTGCAGAACAATATGAGAAAAAGGAAGAGGCTACAGAAATATAAATAAAATAGCACAAATCAGATTCAAAGACAACACCCATTCATATCCCTGACGAAACCTTGGCAGAGGGGGACTACTTATTGTCACCACAAGCCCCAATTCATCTTTGAGGGGGATCAATTGTGCGGACATTAGCAACTGACATACCCTCAATTCGGTCCTTGGTGATTTCCACAAAGTGACCAACAATCTCATGAAACTGCTTGAGCCCTGACAATGGAAGAATGATTGAGGATCGATCAGAACCTGCAACCTGCAATGAAATAACAAGAATTTACAGCAGAAAATTTTCTTCCCAAACTAAAACAAAATAAAGCAAGAAGGACAATAAAAACATAATGGCAACACACCTCAGATATTCTTAGAAAATGACCCCTATTGTTGTTCCCAAGATCAAAGAAAAATCTTTTTTGATCAGCTCTGATCACTTTGGAGACCCCCAAGTTCCCAATTTCATCCTGAGCTGGCAGATCAACAGACCTGTCCACATTCAATTCAGAAGAGGTGGCAGGTTGAGTACCAGATATGAAGCCAGCACCAACATCATCTGAAAGTAGTCGCTCCGAGGATTCAGAATTTTGCTGTTGCGAAATACAGACAAACATATGAGTTTTAACACATCAAAAAAGAGAACTTGGAAAGTTTTGGTGGCTAAGCAGGAAAAAAAAAACCTGTCTACTAGCAAAAGAATGAAACCTGATTGGGAAGAAGGAAAAGCCTCGAGGCTTCATTAATCTCTGCCAAAATGTTCCTGAATGCTGCCCACCCTTCATCCCTGGAACTTCCAGCAGGAACAATTATAGTGCTGCGGTTCCTGCTGACAGAAGCTTCAGACACCTACGCAAATAAAAAAATAAGTAGAGTCATTAAATTGAAATAAAATAAGCATACATGACAGATGTAATATAGTCCATTAGATAGAAATTCCCAAATACACATAATACGTAAGCCCAGAAGGATGCAAAACAAGATAGCAGCTTTTTATGAGGGACTACATGTAGCCTCATCAAAACAATTTAGCTACTTCCTTGAAATGCAGACCAGTTTTACTGCTCTTATGTTCCAGTGTGATACATGCTTTGAAGCATAGTTGTCAACTCGCGAGTCAACTCATAGACTTGGATGAGTTTAGGAGTCTAGGAGGCCAAAACAAGTTGACTCACACTCGTTTTCATGGTAGACTCGGTCAGACTTCATTTTGTTGCTCTATTCATTTTTTTACTGTTTCATATGTGTGCTTTTGTTTTTTGTTTCATTCTAGTTTTTTTTTTTTTGGTTACAAGGAGAGTTACTGTTTGTGTTATCTCCATTCTCCAAGTTTTTTTTTTTTTATGCTCTGTTTTCTTGAAGCAATCTGTCTCTTTGTTTTGTTAAAGTTTGTCCCCTTTGTGCGTATCTTAAAATGTCCCTTTGTTTTGCTACCGTTGAAATAGGATTTTTTATGTTTTCTTAGTCATTTTTTATTTTCCATAGACTCTTACGAGTCGTGTCTAATGATCCTTCACAAGCCTACGTAGAGTTAAAGCTTGATTTTGTTCAATTGTAGGGCAAAGACTAATAAATGTTGTTGCACCAAAAATAGAAGAGTTTTCCATTGTGTAACAGCACTTGCAACAACAGAAAGCGGCCAATAATGGCAACATCCCTAAACTTCTAATACAAAATGATTACCTGGTCTTCAACGCCTTTCACCCCCTCCCCTTTCCTACCTTCAAACCCACATTGAAGGGCAAGCATTGGATAAGAACAATAACCTGGCAACATGAATATAAAAAGGGATATTGAAGATACCCCTAATATACTCAACATAGAAGATTTTACACAGAAAATAGAAGGTCCACATATTATGTACTGCACAATAAAGGGGGGAAATTCTTCAACAAAAAAATTCCAGGCTCTATCTTGGAGTCAGAAGAGGAATTAAAAGAGAAACAAGGTTTGGAGGAGGAGGAGGAGGAAGGAAGGAATAAAAGATCAACGTATTTAACATACAAGTTGAAGATTAAACAATTGTGTAGGTAATAGGTATGACATAAGTATTGTAGTGTGATTTTTACAAGTTGAAGGTTAAGTGGAGTCTTCAAAAGAAAGCAAAGTTGATGAAGATTTATGGCTTTTAGCATAATCATCATCAAACAGACAACTAAACTAAGCTTCAGAAGTCAGTGCCTAAGATAAATCAGAAATTCCACCATGGAAGACTTCAACATGATGCATTTTAATTTCTCATCATAAACAGGGGTTTTACTTGCAGTTGCAACGTTCAAGCGATACAAATCGAGAACATGTTGATATGCAGTGTTTGATCTCCACCGGCACCAAAATAATTCTACTGAAACACTGCAAAGCACCACCATTATGACCAGGAATGATGTGAAATTTAAATTCCTAGATCGTACAGTAGTATTATGCATATCAAGCAACCACATTAGGAATGTCTAACAAGATAAACAACATTTACTGCAAAATCCAAATAAAAATTTCCATTTCTTGCAAATAAACAAGTTGTGAAATGGTAAATAGTTAGTTAAAAATATTCTTCATTGTGGTAAAAGGCTACAGGGGAGAAGATTGAACCCACATAATAACTGAATTTCCTTATCCCTCATGGGAAATAAAAGAAACACATTTGCAAGCTAAAATTGCCAATTGAAAACCCCACAAAGCCTAGTTGCTTTGAATTTCATTCCATCACAAATATAGAAAAATATTTCCATAAATAGAACCAGATGCTATAAACAAACATATGACAACAAAATTCCAATTCAAGCTAAAGAGAGTGAGAGTAATTGAGAATGTGCAAGTACCTTTAAGAAACGGCCTCTTCTATTCTCTCCAATGTCAAAGTAGAAAACCTGAAACAGAGAAAGAAAAAAATTAATCAAATTGAAAAGTAACCATTTGAGAAAAGAGGGGAAGAAATTAGTTTAAGTATATGTTTGTATGACGGTGGTTATGTCAGAATCACGGTGGATCACCTTAATTCTTGTGGCATAAAGTGAATGATGAGTACCTTAGTATCAAGCTGCAATTCCTTGCTGAAAAGTTCTTGATCCTCAGAATTAACATAATAATTGAAGAGATCAAGAAACCAGGAAATGCCGGAGAAAGGAACGATGATGGTAGACCTAGTAGCAGAGGTTTTTTCAGAAATCTTAAGGTAACGACCACGAGGATTCTCTTTCAGATCGAAGTAAAACAGCTTGTGTTCCACTTGTAACGTCTTACAAAGAAGCTCCACGTCAGCACCACCACCGCCGCTACTACCACCACCGCCGCCGCCACCCCCGGAGTTTCCCTCCATCTACGCCAATATCCAATTACGGAATCAGAAAATTGAAATTGAATAAATACGAAACAGATCTGAATTTAGGGTTGGGATGAGATGTGGAGAGTGGAGTGTGAAGTGGCTTTTGTTGGGTGGGTGGAGCTACAACTACAAGGACGTCATTCACGATGTCGTTTGTAGATCCATCACATGAATGAATGACTGAATCTTTGTTTGTTTTCACCTCAATAAGTCAATTTTGTAAGAATCGGTAATTTACTCCATTTGTCAAACACACTGCTCCTCAATAAATAAACTCGAGTGAACTTTTTACCAAAATAGTTTTTCACGTTTCTTTATGTAATTGGGTAAACTAGCAACGTTAAAATTTTTGATAGAACAGATTTTTTTTGACTTAATCGAGGTTCTAGTTTGTTAAAATTTTTTGAAGGGTTTGTCGCCTACTTGGTTCTACAATACTTGAAAGATTAGGCGGAAATAGTCTCGTAGTTATGCGTGGAGGATACCCAGCTTACACACAAAAATTAAAATAACTATTTGTTTTTTGTTTTTTATTAATTAAAAACAAATAAAGATAAAACAAATAGGTGATAAAGTGATAATACAATGAGAGTATAAGAAAGAATTATCACAAAATAAATGTGCAAATATTTTATTTTTTAAATATATCTTTTTACACTTTAGTACAAGTTTATAAAATTACTTTTGGATACTATTTGTTGTCAAAATTCTACATAATTTTTTAACTTTTATTCTCATACATTCCCTTAAATAGATTACCATATTTAAATAGATCACTGTATCTCGAATGATTAATCTCTAACTTTAAAAATATATACCGCTAGCCAGCAAGAAAATTATAACGTAAAGGTTATAATTTATTCCTTTAGTGTTAAGATATACTGCTAGGCAGCAAAAAAAAATATAACGTAAAGGTTATGATTTATTCTTTTAGTGTTAAATTTCAATTTCATAAGTTTTTTTTTTTATTTACAAAAATTTCATAAGCTTATTGGTATGTTAACCTTTATGCTTTAGACATTTATATTTGATATTACTTGTTGAGCTGACAACTACAACAAATATAGTAAAAACTTTTTCGTTTAATTAATGGATTAAGTTTGTATCATTTTTTATTTGCAAAAGAAGCAAACTTATAGTATTTCACTAAAATTAAGGTACATGTATACGATGGTACATCATTAAATATATAAGAGCCAGCATAAAATTAGAATACTTTCGTTAAGCGTGAGTGACCTCATTAACTTGCAAAGTGGCGAAAACTAGACAAACTTAGCAAGAACATAGCATATGTCTTCATCATGTATGCAAGTGTCAATTCTCGTCTTAGTAAGTGAATAAGTGAATGGTGCTCCTATATTACATGTATATTCTTCAAGAGAGTTATATATCCTGAACCTAGAGCCAGGGCCATATCTGAGGTGGGGCGAAGAGGGCGACCGCCCTAGGCCCCAAAAAATAAGTACGAAATTTGGGTCTTCAATTTTTTTTTAGGGGTCTATTAGACCCTAAAAAAAATTGCTTAGTTTTTTGTATCAAGTTTAATGTTTATATATATTTATTAGTTAGGACCCGAATTGTAAGTTCGCCCTAGGCCACCAAAATTTTAAAAACGGCCCTGCTTAGAGCCTGTTTCGACCACTTCTATACACCGACATGGATCGGCCCTGGGTGGTTATTTGTTAACCCACCTGCACTGTCTGGTGGAGGCAGCATGCCATGGGCTACTGGCTGCCCCTCCCTCCTCCAAAAATATATAACTAGTAAATTAGAAAAACAAATTAATACTAGTGTTATTTTTTTGTTAGCATATTATATAATTTATTTTTTATGTATTATCAACACAAGATACTTATACAATAATGTCTAATTGAATCTCATCATTTAGATATATCATGATACTTGTTTTAAAAATACATATACAAATAGATAAATGTTTTTCTTTTGAGTAAACAAATAGATAAATGTTGGAATGTGGTTAAATACATGTGGGAAATTACTTTAAACTGTCAATGCATATAAATGAATTTTTTTCACCCACCATATGATTCATTTTTTGATCCATCCCTGCCCTCCATCCTAAACCACTTTGGATGATATATACCACCCGCAATCGAGCTCTAATGCCACTTATTGGAAAATAAGTAAACAAAGTTTTCTTTTGTGTGTAAATGTTGAAATGAAAAATCATGAAACCTAGTCCCAAAAGCAATTTCAACAGCATTAAAAGTATGCTTACAATAATTTTCTGTTGATACACGAAAACTTCATTTAACTCCACCTTCTTCATTAAAAGTATGCTTACTCTCTTGAAGAATATCACTAGAACTCGCTCTATAGGTACAAAATATGACTTCTTGAAAAGAATAGTTAACGACGCTTAATAATCTTAATAATTTCCAATTTTTCAAGAATAGTTATAGATGAATTTGTTTGTTAGATGAATTTCCTCACAAGTCTCTATTTATAGGTACAAAATGTGGCTTCTTTGAAAGAAATAGTAAATGACGCTTAATAATTTCTAATTTTTAAAGAAGAGTCTCTACACCTCCAAATTTCACTCTTCTTAGTTGAGTATGCAAGTTTCATATGAAAGGATAATCCTCAAATTCATCTATACCTTGAGCTCTATCTAGTATTTTATATAAGATCCGATATCATGCCCCAAAAAATTCAAAGTTTGATTGTAAAGACAATGACCAAAATGCCATCTGTTCAAAAACTAGCTAAGAAATTCAAAACTAAGGGATAAAGGAAGTACCAAAGGTGGTGTCTCAGTCAATATCGATCCAAGAAGCAGCTTCAGATTGCCAGAGAATACATGGCATGTAACAATCGTTGGGTTTTTATAAAATAAGGGTACGGTTTTTGAGTTGGAAAATTCCCGAGTCTATTATTTTGTTAGTTTTGTGCCGTCATCAGTGATGACCGTGGAAATGACGGAGAACAATTCTGAGGAGAGATTGAAGAAATACGCTCCTCGCCGACTTCATTGATAGCATCCGAAGTTGAAATAATGAAAGAGAAGGAAAGGGGTAAAGAAAATAGGGGAAATTTTACATAGATGCAGCATTATAAGATTTGATAGACTTGCAAATTAAACTGTGATCTATCTTAGACCACCTATAATGATGTTCCACAATAGCGGCAGCCTAAAACTTGAACAAATAGACTCTAAGGTCACTTTCAATTTGAACTGCTTTAAAGCAGTAATATCTAAAGATAATTTTTCAGTCACACATTTTTATTAAGACCCCATCTACCTATTCATTGAATTGACCAAACAAAAAATAGATGCCCCAATGGATGGGTCTGCATCATAAGTAAAGCTATCCACTCTCGGGAGAATTTATCCAAATAAAATGCGATGATTGGCATGGGTGTGCATTATGGGAAGGACCAAAACTTGTCCACTGATTCACACAGAAATCCCTAACTCGGAGATCTTCATTATCCGTTTGTCCAGCACAGATCTCTGCCGCTTCAAACTTGAAGCCAAAGACGCAACCTAGTTATGTTTGTGGTGGACAAGAAACAGTAAGTAATTTCAAGTTACAGCACGTTTGGAAAACAAAGAATACAGAGTCATAGACTTGCCTCAGCTCGAAGTGTCAGGGCTTCACGACTAGGTATATCCCGCAGCCTGTCTATTAAATCTACAGCATGATAATAGAGTGTAAATTTTAAAGAAGCAGTAGCTCGGGCTTATTATTAAATATCATGACACATCCCCAAAGCAAATATGAAAGGGATAAAATAATCATAAAAGGAGCCCCTGCTTTTTATAAGTAAAAAACATCTGAGCACACAAAAGGAGACATAAAATTAATTAAGTTTGTTTTTATATCGCATACCAGTAGCTCGGGCTTCAGCCTTGTATGATGATTTTGCCAGGCGTTGTAATTGGGCTCCGGTGTTCCTACGAATCATTGGAGTAAAACATTCAGGCATAAGTCAACTATAATCAAGTAACTCATACATCCTATCACTGACCGACTAATAATACATACATTAGTTCGCTGTGCCCATATTTCATTTCCTTCTCAGCAAAAGCTGTCCTTTGAAGCAATTTTATGCTCTCCTTCTTCAGCAAATCTACTGAAAGGTTCAAGTCCTTCACATTTTTCTCAGCACTTGCATACCGTGCCTTCACAGGTATTCATGCAAAAAGGTGAAACAAATAACAGAATTTTAAGACAGAACTGTCATAGATCTCAAGATAGAATGTCCTAAATATTAAGCTACAATATAATGAAAAAGCATATTATGATTTATATCACAGATGAAGAGATGCAAGAACATAGGTTAGGGATTCATCTTGATTGTTCAACTGAATAATACCTCCTCACTTTGAAATCGACCCAATGTGTGGCGAAATAGAAATCTTCGCGGACCTGCAAGAAGATTTAAGTGCTTTGAATCATAATGCAGTATTATAATACAAGAAAATTACAAATTCATTTGACTTGAGACAGGAAAAAAAACACACACACACACACTAGGTAAGACTGGTTTGAATCATAATGCAATATTATAATACAAGAGTTGTAATGATCACACATTTCCCAAGTTATGCATTAACAGTAACAATCAGGTTATACCTCACCAAGTGGGATTAGCTGCATGGATCAATCAATGCCATTATCAAAGGCCCATTTGAGCAAGGTATTTTTTATTGGTTTATTCTAAAGTTTTTATTAATGAGAAAACTTAGACTAGGGGAGGCACACTCCCATGTAAAATTATGGAGAACCACCAACCTCAGCAAGGATTTACAACGAAATTCACGTTTAGACTCCCAACTGGAGAATTCCACTATTCTACGGTTTTAATAGGTCTTCCCCTGTTTATACCAGGTTATCTGTAATACTGTATATTACTGAGTCAGCCCAAAATATATATAGTCAAACTTGGCTATGCAGTCCTTTAAAGGACAGATGCTAGTCATACTACTTAATAAAATAGAAACTACATCAAACACACAAAAAAATAGGAAATCATACACAAATAAAAAAGAAATCAGCATTGATCCTGCATAAGTTTACCCAATTTGGCCACAATATAATACCTTCTGGCAATATAAAGTTAAAGATGAAAAAGTTGTTGATTGAACATTTGAAGAAAAACTTTGAAGAGGTATAATATAGTAAAACTCATTACTTGTTTGTGCAAAAGATGGAAAAATACCTCTCATAACAAGAAGGGCAGTAGAAACGGCAAGACCAACACCTATAGCCGGATTCTCTCTTGCTACCATCACTCCATCTGCAAAAGGATTAAGATCATAAATTGGTCATGCTTCTACGTACATAAAAGATCACCCACAGCACAGCCCAGGAAAAACTTTGCTTTTTCAATTGCAGACAAATTAGAGAATAGAGATATCCTCCAAATGCTAGAGTCCTTCACAAGTAGGGTGAAAACCATGCAATTTCTCCGCGTATCAGTGTCAAAAAACCATTGAATAAACAACTATAGTTTAAACACCAAATAGAGGCCACAAATATATATAACCCTATGAAAGCAATTTTCTCCAAGCAAATTTTAATAAATGCATACATTATACATGGCCACAAAAGTTCAACCATATTTTTGCCAAACCATTAAAAGGTGCTTCAAAGTTGAAGAACAAATCCACTGCTCATAAGTTTGAAACTATGTAAATTCTAATCACCTTTAACTTTATTGAAGAAAGCATCTTCATAAGTTCTATATTCTGACACTGCTCCTGGTAAAAAGTTCTGCAAAGAATCAGACATAATCTACATGAGCTTTGGAGCCAATCATATTTTATTGAGATAGTAAAGGGATTACACATGGTCAGGAATTTCCAGTATATTAAACAAGACAAAACAGAACATGGAAAGAATAAAAATAAGAGAGCGTAAAAAGAAGCTATGACATTAGAAGAACAGAGATTTTTTACAAACGAGTAGGAAAGTAAATGCAAGAACCTCGCCAATCAGATAATAAAAGGAAATGCAAAATAGCACCTTATATTTATTTACAATATTCAAAGATATCATGAAAATAACTTTGCTTCAATCTTTATGGTTTGACTTTGTTTGCTATTTTCTTATATATCAATAACTGTTAGCATTGGCCTTCTATGATATAAAAGAGAAACAATACCAAACTAATCAAGCTTCATAACTATAAACAGATTTAGCAGGTTGAACCAGGTGACAGCATCTCAAAAAATGAAACTGAAAACCAATATGACATGTTATTTCTGGATCAAATTTGATCTAGTATATCTTAGGCTCCTGGATTGAATCTGGTCAAATATGTCTGGATAACAAAAGTGAAAGTCGTGCATAAAATTATAATTTCAATTCTAACTTGCTCTCAATTATAATTAGTTCAAATCGTAAAAGTTAATGTATAAAAATATACAAAGCATCAAGAAATATAGTTCTAATTCTATTGCTTTGGTAGTGGTGGCAGGCTAGGCTACTCTAGCAGTTCCGACGATACCCAAACCTTCTCAAGGTCATATTCGGTCACATTAGATCACGCCCCCCTATTTTTTGTTATTTTGCCAGCAGAACAATCCTGTATAGGTTTTTGGAGTCAAACGTCCCTAAAACAAGGGTCATCCTGTAGTATAGGGAGTGGGTTTCCACTTCCATCCTAACCGCATTAGCCCTTCATTCACTCTTTTGTGTTTCTCCACCATTATGGTTTTTGGTTCCCCTCTTCATACCATCATATTTGCTTCTTCTTTTCTGCTCCTTGATCCAAATTGTGGATTTGTTGCTTTTGTTGCCCCAAACCTGGGTTGTCTTTGCCTCTCCAGTTCCAGGATTTCTAGCTCGCAGGGCCCTTCATCCTTTTTTATACATGATTATGGGCTCTTGGCTTCTGATTCCTTATTCTCATCTTGAAATGCAATGCTTCTGATTCCAATTCACTTTCTGTTTCCTCGTCCCAAACAGGCACCAGTAGATGTGTATCGTATTCACACAGGAATCGCTTCCAGAGTCCACACAACATCACATTCCGGTTGCCCTATTTCTAGCATAACCGCAAATTGATAGCACCATTTCTTAAAGCCTTCACAGTCATTGAACTTGATATATTATCCTCCTCAAGCATTCCAATGGCCACACAAGATACTACTCCATATTTGGTAAGCCGTCCAATAAGCATCCTCTCCGTCAAAGCATCAAACTCCCCAGTTACAGTTGATAAAAGCAAAGAACATCGTCCCAAGAATTGGAGATAAACTCCCCAATTACAAAGATCAGAATATTATAGAACTTTGGGAATCTGTTCCTCCCAACCCAAAGGCCCCAAAACACCCAGTTGACCAAATCGTCTCCCCTATCTTTCCTCATATTACTTTATATCTTATTTTTCCCTCTCTTCATCTCTTACTAACAAATTCTTTTTTTAACGGCAAATAATAATATGTTAATAGTTATGTTAGTATATTTTCTCCTTGCTAAGACTTGAACATGAACCTTTAACTCCTTGACTCCTTTAATCCCTTAGCTCAAACCAGTTAAGCTATCCAACCCCCATCTTACTACTAAATACCTCTAATTAACTAGCAGTCGGGGTCCCCTAACATGATGTTGGTGGATGGTATTGAGAATGGCAAAGATTGTTAACAGTAGTGGTGATCAGTGACTCCTTCTTAAACTATGTCAATGTCTCAACCATCTTTCAATTGAAACCAGTGAGAATTAACTAAAATTTCTTACCAAATTAAAATGAAATTAATCAATGAAATAGAAAAAATAAAAGCTATCTGATGTTATCTATGGCGAAACGAATATGAAGAATCGGGGAAAGAAGAGGAAACCTGAAAGGTACGGAAATGGGTGGAAGAGCTGTGTTGCACAGTACGAGCAGATTCAATTGCAGAACGCTGAAAATTCTCTGCCATCGACGCCAGCGATGCGGAGGGAGGTGGGAGGGAGGATGAAGTGTCTTCTCCGTTCAGAGAGGGCAACGAATACATCTCTGCCATCGACGCCGGCGATGCGGGTGCCGGTGCCGGCGAGGAGGATGCTTCTTCTCCAACAGAAGAAGGCGACGAATCTGTCTCTGCCATTTTTCTGATACACTCACTGCTCTCGTTGGCTGTTTCGTTCAGGCTGATATAAGTCTTAACAAATAAACGCAACTTTTTTTTATATTCTTCACGATTTTGATGCAGATCAAGTTTTTTGGAGCAGAACAATTTTTATTTTTTTTCAATTATCCATCTAAAATTCACACGATTTAACCGTGGAGCGTACGGGTTCGAACCTCGGCTCTTGCATATAAAATACAATATTTCTGTCGACTGAAAAGTTCACGAGATTGGAGCAGAACAATTTAGTTTCTCAAACTAAATTGTTTACATCCAATTCACGAGATTTGAACAATTTTGCTTTTTTTTTACATCCAATTCTTCCTAAAACACATGAAAATCGACGATAGTTAACTACCGCTGACTTGCTGCGACATGTAATCAAAAGAACACATAAACTTCAATTTCTGGTTTACATAAGCTTAAACAAACATACTAAAATTAAGGCTTAATAGCAGTTTTGGCCACCTATGTTTTAAGAAGTTGTGATTTTGGCCCCCTAACAAAATAAAATACAAAACCGCCCCCTAAGTATTGTCTCGTTTGCAGTTTTGGCCCCACATGCCAATTTCAAACCCTAAGATCACCAAACATAAGGGACCAAAATCGGAACTTTTTTAAACATAAAGAGCCAAAACTGCTATTAAGCCTAAAATTAACTCCGACTTCACCCCAACTTCAATTTCACCTCAATTTAACCCAACTTCACCCCAAAAAAATTCCTAAGATCCTCACGTCCTAAAAAAAAATTAAAAGAGATTTAATAAAGAAAATAATATACGAGGAAGCCTTCAAGAAATAAAGAGCGTAGATAGGGAAAAAAAGTCAAAACATACTTAAGGAGAACAAAATGACCATCAATTGATAAATACTTACTTTTTCAACCTAACAATCTAGATTTATAATCAAGGATTAAGTAAAGTACCAACAACGCATGTGAAATTGTGAATTCCTTTTAAAAAACCAACGTATGTGAATTAAATCTTTGGGGGGTGTATTGGATTAGGATTCTAAAAGATTTTTTAATGATGCAAAAGTCATGAGGTATTCAATCAAGACTCTTTGCAACTAAAAAAAGTTTTATGGTATTCAACCAAGACTCTTTGTCATTTTAAATTTTTTTTGAGGTATTCAATTAAGACTTTTCATCATTTTAAAAAAGTCTTGTGGTATTCAAAATCATTCAAATTTTGAAGGATTATTTAATAAATTGGATTTTGATGGATTTCGTGGGATATTCTAATGAAATTTTAGCATAAAAAAGTCTTTCATGAAAACACGAGATTTCTTGGGATTGTTTTTCTTTTAAAATTTTACCATCTCTCTCTTCATCTCTCTATCTCTCGCGAAAAAAATAGTATGTATTAAGTATATTATGATAGAGAGTGTGTTATAATCATTTCCTTTCAATGAATCTTTAATATTTATAAAATCTTTTGAAATCTTATAAATCCATAAAATCATTTGAAATCCTTTAAAATCTTATGGCGTAAATCCATTGAAATCCAAATTATAAATTCTGATAGTCTTTTAAAATCCTGAAAGTCATTAAAATCCTACAAAGTCTTTTAAAATCCTTGAGACTTTTTTAAACAAAAAATTGTCCTTCAAAATCTTAATTCAATACACCCCCCTTAGACAACGGGTTTGAAAGTATTAAATTTGATAGATTCATAGGAGATATAATGTTGACTTGGCGAGTACCATGATAACTTAAAAAATAAAGCGACAAGAAAGTTGTATGCACCCTTAAAAAAAATGTGTGTTTTAGCCAGATTCACATTATAAAAGTGTAATAAACACATTAACATTAATAATTATTTCCTCCGTTTTTTATTAGTTGAGTTAGTTGACTCTGTCACGTATGTCACTGCATAATTTTAAACTTAAATTTCTTTAATAATCTAGTAGAAAAAATTACGAAAATTTGATATTTTAAAAATATTCATCGAAACGAATCTAACAACATCTTATATGCTATATTTTATTTTTATATATTGGTAGAAAAATAGAGTCAAAACATGTTACATAAATAATACAAATTTTTAAACTAAATCAAATAATAAGAGACGAAGAGAATAAAAAGAAAGTTTTATTATTAGTTTCTTTTTTCATAAGTTTCATCCATGAAAGTTTGTTGAATGGTAAATTATAGTTATAACTTTTAGTGAGCATTCACATGTTATGAAATTCTAACTTCTAGACTAAAAATTTAATTCATTATAAACACCTTTTTTAAAATCTAACTTCTATCAGTAGACCCATCCCTATTGCATTCCTTATTGTAAAAACAACACTTAGTTTCACGCTGTAGCGAATCTGAACTATTTATTTGTGATAGGACGGTTCAGATTATAAAATTAATTTTACACAGTAAAACAATCTCACCTGTTGATTAGAGAGCATATGGCCAAAATCTGTTACAGCGTTCTGTTATAATAACGTCGAATCTAGATCCTTGTATGTAATTTTTTTTTTAGAGAATTGTATGTAAAATGTTGGTTACATGATTACATCACCAGAAACACTACTTTATTATTGTTTTTTAGAAACATTGTCGTGATCAGATTCTTTTTTCATGGTAGTCGTGATTAGATTCTCTACTAGAGTAATAAAGTGCTATTTTTCGTAGTGTTTGGTGGTATTGCTGACCGATTTTCCAATTAAAATTAATGCTAATATTACTAATATTATTCTTGGTGATCCTATGGAGAACTTTGGTTGGAGCACTTCTTTTAAATTAGAGCGACTTGCCTCCCCTAAGAATTATTCAATCAAGATGAATGAACGTAGGGATTTCTTTCACCCGGAATTTTGTACCGTATGAGAAAACACCACCAACGTGGCTCGTGGACATTTTTATGGCCATGGAAAAGATTTATATCGGGATATTTTGGGGCAATTGCGTCACTGGCTTTCTAATTTAGTTTAAGTTATTGAAATTAGTTTATTTTTCACTAAAAATAGTTTCAATTTTAAAAAAAATAGATTTTGTGTTAATTTTTTTTGGAGATTTTAGAAAAAAAATTCTTAAGCTATAAGTATGTCTCTAAAACATCTCATAATATCCATTTTCTACTCAAAATTAGTTATATTTTTTAGTTATGGCTAAACTTTAGCCATTTCATATGAACATAATAAGTATCATATTTTAAAGTAAATACTTAGAATGTGAACCAGTGTCTAATGATAAATATTTATGAAACTACATATAATCAATTAATTAAAAATTAAAATATTTAATTTTTTGGGTTAAATATATTTTTGGTCCTTATAAAATTAGAAACTTCTAAGCTTAATCCTTACTTAATTTTAATAGGTTTTTTAAGTCCTACAAAAAAATTACTGCTAATTTTAGTCTCCAATACAACAAAATTTGTTTAATTATCCTTAAACTCTTAAATTTTTGAACGATTTTTTTGAGACAAGTTTAATACACTATGAAATGTTCATTTACAAAAATTTAAATTTTTTTAACATAAAACGAATTAAATATGAATTTTTCAAAATGACAAAAGTTAAAGATAAAAGTAACCAAATCTAGACGTTGAAATCAAATTTTGCGACAATTTTTTGCAAAAGAATTTTTAGTAATGTTTTTAACACATATGCAAAAAATTGTTTGAAAACTCAAGAGTTTAAGCATAAATTAAAAAAATTTGAATTCAGTAAGGACTAATCCTGAATGCAGATTTTTTTTAGAGACTAAAAGAATTATTAAAATTAAAATTAAGTAAGGACTAAACAAAAAAGGTTTCAATTTTATAGGGACTAAAAACATATTTTGTCATAAGTTTTTTAAAGAATAATTGTCTATTGGGTTAAATATGTTTTTGGTCCTTATAAATATGTCAATTTTTTGTTTTAGTCCCTCTAAAAAATTTCTATGACTTTTAGTCCCTAAAAAATTTTCCATCTTCATTTTTTGTTTCTCCTTTAAAGTAAACTCATATATAGAATTCATATTTTTTAATAAAATTTTGCAGAAAAATTCATAATATTATAAGAATCTCTTCAAAAAAAATTAGAATTTTTTAACAAAACATAAATTTAATATGAATATTTATATTTTTTAAGGTTAAAAATTCATATTAAATTCATGTTTTGTTAAAAAATTCTATTTTTTTTTTGAAATTTTTTTAAGAATATATTACACATTTCTGCAAAATTTTATTAAAAAATACAAAAATTAAAGTAAAAATAAAGACCAAAAGTAGTGATTCAAAATTTTATAAAGACTAAATTTTTTTTTTTTTAAAAGAGATTAAAATAAAAAGTTGGTATATTTATATGACCAAAAATATGTTCAACGAATGAATATTTTAAAATGCACTTGCTAAAAACACCCTTACTTAAGTTGTGTCGGGGGGAGTGAGAAAGAGAAGGAGGAGAGAGGGGAAAAGTTGGTTACAGACTCACAGGTGAAAAAGGGGGTCACAGACGACAGTTTTCAATGCAAAATTGTAGTACCTCTAAAAAAACAAATTGCAAAACTGTAATTTAAATCCCTCTGCGTTCTTCAACTACACAGATTTGCTCCCTAAAATTGGCAATTGCTCGCCACTCAGAAGACAAAAGAGAGTTCACAAAAAAGAAACTGCAAACGACACAACACAGCACAAACTTTATTCTTTTAAAAAACAAAAAAAACGCCTCATCGATGATGCATTCATATTGATTTTCATTTTCATTTTTGAGCACACTTTAAATATTTAGTTATTTATTTATGATGCTTTGTTGTTGTTGTTCATTGAATTTGAATTTAAGAGATCGAATACAACCATGGTTACGCGATTACGATAGCCTTCAATCCTTCGCTGTCATCCTCATTTACATTCAGGTATTTTCTTTCTTCTTCTTATAACTATATAATATAATAATAATAATTTGATGATTTATGAATGAATGAATGAAGATTGGGTGCGCGTTACTTGGATCGCTAGGAGCATCATACAATGGTGTATCGCTTATAAATCTTGCAATCGCATTGTTCGCTTTGGTTGCAATTGAGAGTAGTAGTCAGAGCCTTGGACGCACCTATGCTTTCCTTCTCTTTTGTTCTATATTGCTCGATATTTCTTGGTTCATTCTCTTCACTCACGAAATTTGGTAAGTGCGTCTTTCTTTTTCCTTAACTTTTTTCCATGGTAACATTATTATTGTAGACTAAATTTAGACCGTGTCGCTTTTGAGAGTAATTATTTGATAATTTGAGATGACATTGGCATTTCTGTTGATTGTATTGTATGGTGTGGTGTCTGGCTATAAAGAGATCATTCATTTGTCCCATGAATGAATTACTAGAAACATCCTAGGAAATTAGGTTGTTCTCACACCATTGCCTTTGTGTGTGTGTGTTTTTTGTTCTTCATTCGAAACAACGTTAGTATTGTTAGTACTTGTCTGTATTATGCTGGGAGTGAGGTTTGATTGTTCGAAATTTAAACCTTCCATCTTCTTATCACTCTGCTCCTTAACTCCCCCACCCTCCAGTCACCAAGCCGTCCTTATATCCACTCCTTCGTGCCTGGCTAACGCAGGGTAATAGCTTTTGTATGAGATTTTTGTAGGATGATGAAATGCAAATCACTAAAATACACTTGTTGCCTTGGAAATCACGACTCTTTCACAACAGTTGCCTCTGTGGCTTGTTAAAGCATAGTAATGGCTTTTGTGTGGGATGATGAGATGAAAGACACTGAAATACACCCGTTACCTGGAAAATCATGTCTCTTTCACACAACTTGCCTTTGTGGCTTGTCAAAGCAGCATAATGGCTTTTGTGTTGGATTTTTGGAATACCTTTGGGTTGGGTTCATGCCCTTTTGACTTGTGGCATTTTTCGAAAAAAGGTCATGAACTGACAATGGATTAACTAAATGAAATATGCTTCTTCTAGCATATAAAACTCTTACAAATGGGGGTTAGAGACTCTAAATTCGACGAATTCCCCCTTCAATATGTTGCTAACTGAGTTGCCTGAAACTTAATGTCCTTATTTGCTATTTCATTTGTATGTATTATTGTGTTGGAATATTTTGATCCGCTATTTGGTGGATGGAATTGAGCATTGAAAATGGAATTGAACTTCCCAGTTCTAGTTATCTTGTTTGGTGTATAATATTAGAGTCGGAATTTCAAATATAAGCACAACTCTATGGAATTGAAAATAACTATTTTAGCCTAGACCCTAAGAAATGCTATTCCAAGATTAAAATTCAACAACAATATGTTATTTTTGTTGTTTATTATCTTCGTTGCTGAGTGTCTCAACAAGTTTTGCAGCTAGCATACTTAGGTTGTTTGTGCCGGTAATGTGATTGCAAGATTCTTTGATTACTCTGATCATCTCTGGCAAGGTTCACTTTTGGTTATCGTGATTGATGGAATATTTTTTATCGTCATAATGCACTCTAGCCACATCACTGCCAACAATTTTTGCATCCCTCTGTCACTGTGGTATACAATGAACAAAGTATAGTATATATGTTCACACGAACCAATTTTCTATGCTTGTATGAATCAAACAAGTGATCATGACTGTGCTTTTGATTCACATCTGATCAAAATCTTTATGTGTGTTTGCAGGAATATTTCTTCCGACGATTATGCAAAGTTTTTCATATTTTCTGTGAAACTTACCCTGGCTATGCAAATCGTTGGTTTTATAGTGAGGCTATCATCCTCATTGTTATGGATTCAAATTTATAGGCTGGGTGCATCCTATGTGGACACAGCTTCTCGAGCAGCAGACTTTGACTTACGGGGTAGCTTTTTGAGTCCTGTGACACCGGCAGTAGCGAGGCAAATCTCCAATTCGAATGAGATACTTGGAGGCTCTATATATGATCCAGCCTACTACTCATCCCTGTTTGAAGATAGTCAAGAAAACAAATCTACATGTGGGGTAGGCTAAATTTTTCAGAACCATATATCTGTTTATGTTTGCTTCAATGATTAATTTTCAGTTGGTATTGGTTAGACACTACGCTTTGCAATTTTATCCATAACAGTCTATAGGTAGGCAGCTATATTTAGAATTTGGAATAAATCTTGGTGCACAATCCAATGGTCAATAAAGTGCAAGCAGGGAAACAGCAGACTTTAGTACAAAAGTATTAATAAACTTTTCTATGATAATAAGAAAATAACTGTATACAAGTTATTCTTGGTCCTGAAGTAAGTTTTCAGATGACTAACCAAGAAAAGAGTTCTGGGTAAGAGTGAGATATTTTGGTACTTTAGAATGTGTATAGTTATACATCTTTTCTGCTGGGTAAAGGAATAAAGATAGATGAAACTGGTTATATAGTCCTGTATAATCTGTAGTTACCACACTACCTCTTCTGGAAACCCTTTAAGCAAATATCCACTTTGTGAAGTCTAATTGGATATACATTGATGACAAGGACAAGGAAGAAATGAAAGCTTTTCGGAAGACATTAAGTTTTACCTGTGAACTTTAGGTTTCTATTTCTTATCATTCAGATTGAATCGAATTACACCCATCCAAAAGAAGGATAAAAGTTCTGCCTAATTTGTCAAACCAATCAATTTTTACCTATTCCTCAGCTTGCTAGTTACATATTATGCAATCAAGTGATTGAGTTAAAACTTTATGCTTCTTCCTTCCCTATTGTAAGATGTTGCAGCGGGGGCACTATTTATTGGTACCAGTCTAGTCTCTATCATGTTTCAATGGCACATTTCACCCCCACTGGCACTGACAGTTTTAAGGTTTCACACTGAAAGATTAAGCGCCAGAACAAAAACGAATACTAATTTCTGAGAAGAAAAGGCTTTTGTAATTTTTATTCCAGGAAAATTCATTATAGGGATTTAATTTAATATTATATTTTCCTACACTGTCTTGCTATTTTGATAAACTTCGTTGGGCTTTACATATTTCATTTGATTGGTTGTTTCTAGATGCCCAATCATGACATTACCCAGAATGGGTCAACATCAGCCACTGGAGTCTCTCCGAAGACATCCACGGAGATATCTTTTCAGGCTTCCAATGTAGGTATTTGATTATTATATACCCTTTTGCAGTCTATTTACTTTTTGCAGCATCATGAATCTGTAATCTGTATTACTTGGCCTAAAACCTCTTTTACGCTGATCTCATGTTAACAGTTTACTGAGAATTTCGATCTGTTATGCATTTTACTGAATGACACAGATGGATGTCTGCTGAATGTCATAAGAACGTGGGGAGTTTAATTATTTTTTATTAGTTTTTTAATAAAAAAAACCATTTAAAAGTGATCACTTTAGAGATTTTATTTTAGATAGTTTTGTCCTAATCATATGGTTGATCAAGGTTATACTGTGGTACTTTCAGAAGAAAAGTTTGCTAAGTGCAGTTTTATCATGTATACACAGGAGCCTGCCATGCGTAAATTGTGAAACAACTTATACTTTCAGTTATGCTTTTATTCCAATGATTTTTCTTGTCTCCTGGTTTATCGGTCTCTAGGTCACATATTTAACGACTAAGGCAATATCCTTGGATCAACAGACCACATCAATGACCAAAATTTGTTCACCTTGATAATCATTTGACTGTCTTTCAAATGCCAAGGTTTTCAAATGTCTGATTAGGAGGACAATTCACTGCCAAGGCTTTCAAATGTCTTTTCCCAGAGCACTCTCTTGATAATCATTTGATTGTCTTTGCTTTCTCCACCTTTTTATTTTATTACTTTTCAACGATGACTATGACTGCTGACGGGTGCTAGCCTGGTTGAGAGGATGTTGCAATTTCTCATCACCTCACCATGTAGTTGCTTCTACCTTGGCCCTGATATCTCTCTTCGGAATAGTAAATAGTCTGTCTATAACTTTATTCAATTCAGGTTTTTCATTATTTTAGAAGCGATTCCATTTTAAAAACTACATGTGAATCTCTTTCCTATCTAGGTTGGTGCCATACTATGTTTGTTAGATGTCTGCCCCTTAAGTTCTTGTTGGCTCAATCAAGAATGAAGAAGCATGAAATTGGATAGAAATGAACTATATGAATATAATCTAAATGGAATGACCTCAAAATTTCTTAGACGCGCAAGACAATTCTCTTGTTCCATATCAGTCTTTCTAGTATTGTTTGCCAGTACTGCAAATATATGTTTTCTATATACAAATACAGTTTCAGTTGAATAAGATCATTTCCATTAATATTTCTCGCATTTGTTTCGTGCTTAAAAGTCGATGGCATGTCTAGTTGTCTACTGGCATCTTGACTCACCCACATCAGATCTGTCTAGTTGGTAACTTCTTATGTGTTTTGATCCTTGCAGGAAGAGAATGTATAAATCACAAGATGGAACTTGTTTAAAATAGACACCGAAATGCATTGTTCCCACTCCTGTATTGGTATGAGTTTCTTTCTCATTATGCAGCGTCCTGTATGGGAGTGGGTCTTGTACCATATGCATCTGTTGGCAACTTTCTCATTGTAAATGTTTTGGCAGAAAGGTAGGCACACCACTGGTGCATTCTATGACAAAAACGAAATCCAAGGTTTTTCCTTGAAGCAGTGCCTGAGTATGTCTGTGAAATTGAGCATAGGAAACAAATCTAGTTACATTTTTGACAGTTTTGCATATGAGCAAGCAGTTTGGAATCTGCATGTAGGTGGAAAATATGCCTGCACTTTGTTCCCGGGTTTTTCTTGCCTTTTTTGTTGCAGTAATTTAGGAGGCTAGTTAGTAAATCCATTGTTAAGAAGTGGACATTTTATATTTATTTGATTATTTTTTTAAACTAGACCATGAGGATATATGTCATTAAAGATGCTATGAAATCAGTTAGTGTTCATATTGAATTGAAAGATGCTATGAAATCAGTTAGTGTTCATATTGAATTGAATAGCGTGCGAATGTTGAATTTGTAATGCTTGTTGAACATTGATTATAAGGAGGATAAAAGGAAAACAAGGGTAAAATCTACATCAACCAATTCAAAATTCTTTAACATGATATTTCAAATCGGTTTAGTTTCAACAGAGATTTGATATTTGACAGCATTGCATAAGCGGTGGTTGTTATAATAGTCGTCACTTAGGCCACATGCAGCCTTTCTCAGCTGAGTATGGAAGCAATAGTGTCATTACTTGATTCACACGTTTTCTATTAAGAATTAATAACAATTCTTTCAACAAAGAAATTAAACAACCATTCACTGAGCTAGTGCAGAAATAACGAGGAAGGAGGAAGCCCTTTGCAAACACCGAAACATTAATCACCTATTTGTTGATAAATAATAGTTCGAAAGTCCCTCATTTTGGCAGTGCCTAATCACCTATTTGTTGATAAAGAATAAAAGCCCCTCATTTTGGCAGTGTCTGAAGATACAACAAAACGTTCGTACTTTGGTTTCTAGTACGAGGCCAACGATCCAAGTTCATGAGCTAGCTTGGTTTCATTTTAATTCACCAAAAAAATAGCTTGGTTTCATTTTCATGTGATTTAATCATGACAGTGGATGGGTAAAATATAAGTTGATGAGCCAAAATGAATGGTCGCAAAAAATGGTTCGTATAAAACGTGGGTATATCCGTATCTTTATAGTTGTATACTTTATTAATATTTAAATGACCAGATCATCAAATTCCAAAATTGCGAAACAGACTAAAATATGACAACCATACACTACTCAATCATGATACATATTGCATTACTTCAGCAACGTTAGCCACAAAATAATTATCAAAAACATAAAGTAGCCCACATTTTCGAGTGCCAAAAATTCATACATATAATCTCAAAAATTGAAGAGTTCGCAACTTTTTCTCAACGATAACAATAATAAGGTAATAGTGGTATGCAAATACGTGTAAAAAAAGGAAAACCCCAATAAAAGCATCAATTGATGTTTTGCATCCAATGTAGACTGTAGATGGTATAATATAAGAGTTCATTATTTTCCATCATAAAAATACTTCGCCAAAAAGCAGATAAAAAATCACTTTTTAATGGGAGATCATTTCACGGTCAAGATTTTGATGATTGATGCGGTACCCACGCGATGCAGAACAACAACAGAATCCCCAATAACGCAGAGGCCCTTTCCCTTGGCACATTGAAGGGCAAATTCTATTGCATCTTCCGTTGTTTCTGCATGAGAAGCTCTAGCAGAAGCTGCACTTAATATTGGAATCAATCCTCGGAATATCAAGCTATGTCTCGCAGGGGACTCATCACTGCATGACCAATCAAAGGTATCAGTCGTTAGCTCAGGAACGACAACAGAAAGAATTGGCGTGCCTGGCCTGTATTTAGCCACCAATTTTGCAGTAGTCCCTCCTCTAGTTAAAACCAATATGAGAGCTGCTCTAGCAGAGTTGGCTGTTCTAACAGCAGAAGAAGCTAGACTCTCCAATGGGCTCATGGGTACTGGTGAGTGCTCCATTATCCTTTTGAATACATCTCCATAGTCAATGGTGCTCTCAGCTTCAACACATATTTTAGCCATTGTACGAACAGCAAGTTCTGGATAAGCTCCAGCAGCAGTTTCACCACTAAGCATGACACAGTCTGTTCCATCCAGAACTGCATTCGCAACATCAGTAGCTTCAGCTCTGGTTGGCCGGGGAGATTTGATCATTGACTCCAACATCTGGGTCGCAGTAACGACCGGTTTTCCTTGGATATTGCACTTGTAAATCATCACTTTCTGTGCGAGAAATATTTTCTCAATTGGAATTTCCATTCCAAGGTCACCACGTGCCACCATAAATGCATCAGAGTTTGCAAGGATATCATCAAAGTTTGCAACCCCTTCTTGGTTTTCAACCTGCGACATACATTTGCAAGTTGCAGAGGAAAAGCAACTAGAAATAAGTAATTGAACATAACATATACAAGAGATAGAAAAAATCAGTAGGAACTCAAACATATTTTCTTTGAAGAGCATCTCAAAGTTTGTTAGATGATATTCAATAACACACATTAATGCGGATGCAGCTAACATCTCTATGAAATCATGTCTGATTAGAACTCTTGACACACTGTTAAACAAGCTAAAAAAATCACATCTATTCCATGAAAAGAAAAATCAGAAATTCATAATATAGCATACCTTTGACATGAGAAGAATGTTCTTAGCATGGTGTCCTAGCAGTTTCCGAACTTGCACCAGATCAGAACCTTTTCGAACAAATGAAAGCGCAATCATGTCAATTTTATTGGGAACTCCCCAAGCCATGATATCTTCCTTGTCTTTCTCAGTCAAAGTGGGAAGATCCACTACGACTCCAGGCAGATTAACATTCTTTCTCTCGCCTAGAACAGCAGAGTTCTCACAGCGGACTCGAACCAAACCCAATTCTTT
This sequence comes from Medicago lupulina, assembly GCA_958299785.1. Taxonomy (NCBI): domain Eukaryota; kingdom Viridiplantae; phylum Streptophyta; class Magnoliopsida; order Fabales; family Fabaceae; genus Medicago; species Medicago lupulina. Next base: position 18,325,818 of record OY283142.1, on the reverse strand, counting down.
GTCACATGATAAGACTGTAAATGATATGGTTCCATCTGCGCAAAGTATGACACTCCCGGGCTTCACATCATGAGCCAACTTTTTGTAGCTCATGCTGATTGTATTCTCATCACCCTTTAGGCTATAGTCAGTTGAAATAGTTATTTCATTACCTTGTTTCAGTTGGATAGGTTTGGCGTCCTTGAGAAATCCAGTTCGAATCTCAGGCCCCTGCAGCAATGAGCAATGTAAGTAGATGCATAAGATGAAAGATATGAAATGAAGGAATTTGAAAATGTTGGTTTTACTTTATTAAGTTGATGAATAATAATGCCTTGAACTCTCACCAATTCAGCATTTAGTGAAAGATAGGAAATGTAACATGCCTAAATGATTAAGCTCTTGACCTATGAAACTAAGAAGCATATAATGAGTAAATCAGCAGCTTTACATTGAATTGTTCTTTAACTACATTTTTATGAGCCCAGTAATACTAGATCGGTTTAAAGAACATTAAGAAATTTCTGCTACAAGCCTCCAACAACATACCTATTTAAGAACTTCAAATAAGTCCTACAACTACAAGTCACCCTACAGCTTGTGCTATTATTGTGGAATTTTTTTTTTTTAATGCATAAGAAACAGCTATTCTACTCTTGTACAATAATAGTTTTTAGTTGCGGCATTCATCTCATCTCCCTCAAATTACAATACTCACCAAAACCAGATTCTTAACTATAAAGATTAAGAATCAAGTAAGAACCTGACATTGGAGATGCTTTTCTATTACTATAGCACAGAAGCGTTAAAAGAACTAAAGTCTATTTGGATTGACTTATTTGAGCTTATCTACTAGCATAAGCATTTGTGAGACTCTTATGGCCTTGTAAGCACTTGTGAGCTTATTTCTATGACAAAGATAAAATAAAGTTTAATTGTTTACATATAAGCTATAAGCTGTTTTCATAAGCTATTTTGAAGAACTTATGAAAAGAAGTTTAACTCATGAACATATCACAAGTTGTTTTCATAACTTCTCTCAAACAGTCTCACAAGTGTTTATGCCAGTGAATAAGCTCAAATAAGTCAATATAAAAAAAAACATTTTCAACTTATTTCCATAACCTCTCTAAAACAGCTTATAAAAACCGCTAATAACTTACGAAACAAGTTTGACTTTATTTTATCTTGTTATAAAAATAGTTAATAAATAACCACTTACATGATAAACGCTTAAATAAATTGTTTACCCAAACATAACCTAATCTTACAGTTCAAACATGTATTGACGATAAAGTCACTCTTAATCTGTTAAATTTAATCTTAATTCTTATCCATACATATAAGGTCAAAATCAACTTGATACATCTCACACATCAATCACAAACACAAATTACATACTCTATCAATTCAAATAAAAAACATTAACAATTAACAAAGAAAACTCAAGATGCATGATAAATAAAAAATACCTTAGTATCAAGCATGACGGCGCAGAGAATTCCGGTATTCTCCATAGCAGCTCTAAGATTATCAAGAGTTTCCTGATGATAGTCATGAGAACCATGAGAGAAGTTGAATCTCGCAACGTTCATACCTGCTCGCAAAAGCTTCTCAACCATGGGAACAGACCTAGATGCGGGTCCCAGCGTGCAAACGATCTTAGTTTTGGGCTTCTTCTCTGCTACAATCGTCGACATCTTTAGATCGATGAGTGGTGTGGTGGTTGGTTCTTCTGTTTTGTTTTGGTGTGCTGTGCTGTGCTTTTTCTCTGACTCTCCAATAAACAACTGAAACCGCTTATATAGATATTCTCAAACAAGCAAGTCTCACGCGGACCAAAATTATTCCACCAAGTATTTATTTTTCTTGACCAATAATCAACCTACAAGACATTTTATAAAAGTAACACTCAATTTTATTAATTTTTTTTTTATATATATTTGTATGTACACCCTTTTTTTTTTTTTTGTTAAAAAGAGTATACATACAAAAAATAGTATCTACACCCTTATTATTATTTTTTTTCTTCATAAAAGTATCATTTTATACCTTTTTTTTTGTTGATGGAAATATCTGCATCGTTGTAAAACTACTGTCATGTAAGTTATTATAAAACAACAATAATGATATATTTAAGGATTTTTCTATCATGTGATGTGATGATAAGAAGTTTAAAGTAGTAACTTTGACTTAAAACTTGTATTTTTTATATTAAATATGTAGCTTTTAATCAATAATTGTTGGTTTTCAATGAAATATTACTACTTTTAGGGCCCGTTTGGATTAGCTTATTTTAGAGCTTATAAAAAACAGCTTATGCAAATAAATAAGTTTTTATGTATTATTTATAAGTTTTTAAGGTACTTTATGAAAAAACTGTTTATGAAAATACACTTTTCGTTAGTGAGAGTTTATAAATTAAAATAAAAGCTTATTTATTTACATAAGCTATTTTTCATAAGCTCAAAATAAACACAAACCAAACAGGACCTTAGTTTCTTTAACATGTGCAATATTGCACATGTTAGATAAATCCATTTAAGAATGACAATTAGATCGGAGCACATTGGCACCAACAAAAAATATCTATGTTTGGTGGGTAAATATTTACACTAGTGGATCTAAGTATGGACTTGAGAAATTACCCATAAGTTTGAACGAGTATGAGTGTAAATACAAGCACTCTAGTATCTAGTATGTTCTGCAACCTGCATATTATATAAACTATAATTATAATTTTATATCATACTACAATTAATTATGTAATCCCGAGTCTTTGATATTTATTATAATATTAACTTATTTTCTATACTTTAGATATTTTTTAATGGGCTAAATACTGCTATATGTGATAATTTATAAGTTAATTTGAAATAGTTAAAATCATATTTTAATTATGTGTGATTTATTTATTTATTATCCTTTTATTGTTCTAGTGTAAGGGTAATAGACGCAAGTACATGCGCTTAGGTGTCCATGAGATGCGGGAACGAGCATCAAACTTGTTCATACGAAGGTCGTGGACTCAACCAGTCAGGTACAAGCATATTTTATAAATGGGGTATGAGAATGGGTACACTATAATACCATATATAAAGGGTATCCATTATCATCTCGGCAGATAAGTAAAATTATTGCACTATTAAGCAATATATATTTTTTTACTCAATTTTTTTTATTTATATAAAAGTATAAAAAAAATTTGGTACATTCATGTCATCTTTAAAAGTTATGTTAACTTGTGTCATACGAAACAAGTTAAGTGGTAACAAAAAAGTTTACAAGTTTTGTGTTGATTTTTTTCTTCTTCCAAGCTTTGTGAAATTGAATGCCCGAATATTAAGAAAATGGTTTTATATTTAATTTATGTTGTTAACACATGTTAGCGTTTCTTTATCTTTAATAAAGACCTCATTTATTGTTTACGTGAATTTAGTTCAGTTTATTGTTTCTTTATATTTAATTTATGATATGTTGTTAATACATATCATATACGGGGATTGAGGTTCGAACCGAACATCTCACTTTTCATTATTTAGAATGTGCGAGCTTCGGGTACTAAACTACTTGAAAAGAATAAGGAAAAAAAAAATGACCTCATTCACTCTCACTTTTTTTTTTAATAAGACTCTCACGTGTAGAGTTTATTTATTTATTTGTTATTTTTAACAAAAAATCAATCATACTGTTCTTGGTAATATATTTCATTTTAGTTTCTTGAAAAAAGAATCGAATGATATGACAATAATTGATGTTATTTTAATTAGCATAAATTTTGGAAGAAATTAGAAAGTGAAGTACTAAAAAACATAAGGATTCAAAATAACACAATCCACCGTACTTAGACAAAAGAAGTGCACAGTTGAGCTAAAAAAAGTGACCAAAAAAAGTTGACATATATCAAGCAAAATAATTTTTATGTTGACGGTTGCAGTAAATTATATCAAGCAAATTGTCATTTTCCATAATTATAAATTTGAGTAAATAGTCAATTACCCCCCCGAAATTGTAACTTTCGTCAAAAACCCCCCTGAATTTTGCAAAACGTCAAAAACCCCCTTGAAATTGTCAAGTGTCTGTCAATTACCCCCCTCCGTTAATTTCCTCCATCCAACATGATGATGTGGCCGTTAACTGCCACGTGGCACTGCCACATGGTCAGAAAAGTCATGCCACGTCATAGGGGGGTAATTGACCTTTTTTTTTAAAAAAAATAAAATAAAAATCTGATTTTTTTTCTTTTCAAAATTAACATTTGTGCCACCCACTGATCTTGCAAATACCCCCCCAAAATTTAACATTTATGTGCAAATACCCCCCTCAAATTTAAAATTTATGTAGCAAATTCCCCTCAAATTTATAACTTATATGCAAATATCCTCTCTAAATGTAAAACTTATATGCAAATTACACCTTGAATCATACAACTTTGATGGTAAAGTAAAACTTATTCTTAATCTATAATTTACTATATCTATAATAATTCTAGATATGATATTGATCATAAGAGTGGTTTCCTTATTATGAAGGACTGTATAATGGTGTTTTCATGTTATTATATGTAAAAGTTAGTTAAACTGCACAAGTGATATATTTTGGTGTTAGAATGATGATGTTTGCAAATGGATTCATTGATGTACAATATCCCTACTTATAGCATTTCTTGTGCTATTTGTAGTGATACATTTTTCTGATACTTCTTCAGTAGTTCTCAGCTCCTATCTAGCCATTTGGATATATGTAGAGTTCCCTTCACATTCATGCCATCATAATAAGCAAGAACAAGCATAGAATAGATAAATTATATTTGACATTGAAATTGTAATGTAAAAACGACTTCTTTTAATTTTTATGTGTATTTTTGAAATGTGCGTACGTCGTAGAACATAAAAAGTAAGAGAGATACATGTATGTAACTGTATGTATGTACATTTTTTATAACAACTTCCAACTTATATGCAAAAAAGTAACTGCACCAGAATGCATAATACAAAAATCTATGAAGCATTAAAAGGAAAAAGAAAAAGAAAGGTTTATATATATTTTGTTATAAAGTATGAGGACTAGTTTGTTCTGTATTAAAAACAGTGTGTCCCCTTGACGATGTAGAATGGTGATTTGTCTCAGTACTATTATTATATTCTTCACCACCATTTGGTGTTTCTAATCCATCGCCATTTGATCCTAACCTTGATCCTATCCCAACATGTTGTTGAACTACCAAAACTGAAGCACTTGCTGCAAAAACTGAACCACTCTCATGATCAATATCATATCTAGAATTGATCCAAAAAAATATCATTTCTAGAATTATTATATCTATATAGTAAAATATAGATTATGAATAAGTTTTACTTTACCATCAAAGTTGTATGATTCAAGGTGTAATTTGCATATAAGTTTTACATTTGGAGAGGATATTTGCATATAAGTTATAAATTTGAGGGGAATTTGCTACATAAATTTTAAATTTGAGGGGGGTATTTGCACATAAATGTTAAATTTTAGGGGGGTATTTGCAAGGTCAGTGGGTGGCACAAATGTTAATTTTGAAAAGAAAAAAAAATCAGATTTTTTTTTTAAAAAAAAAAAAAAAGAGTCAATTACCCCCCTATGACGTGGCATGACTTTTCTGACCATGCGGCAGTGCCACGTGGCAGTTAACAGCCACATCATCATGTTGGATGGAGGAAATTAACGGAGGGGGGTAATTGACAGACGCTTGACAATTTCAGGGGGGTTTTTGACGTTTTGCAAAATTCAGGGGGGTTTTTGACGAAAGTTACAATTTCGGGGGGGTAATTGACTATTTACTCTTATAAATTTCGTAAACAATTTATAATTAATTCATTATTTGTTTAAAAATTCTAAAAATTTGTGTTGATTAATATTATGATATTCTAACCACGCGTATAAAATTAAGGAACGAAATTTCACCATAAATGCTTACTCGAAAGTCCGAACAAAATGTAATTTTATACGCTTAGGTCGAAAAATCAAAATAAATCTAGGCTTCTTCGGAGTATTATGAAATTTTGTAAATAACTTCTATGTATTTTTATATATGGCTCTGCAAAAAATATTTCAAAATTTGTTTCTAGAACGATGTTTATGTTGTTTTGTTCGTTTGAGCTTTTTGCGCTTTAAAAATACATAATTAATCCGTCGTAGAATTCTAATGATATGTGGAAAACTATATTTTATCGTCTATGCATTCATACAAAAAATCATGAAAAAATTCAACTTCTAAATCATTTTTTAGACTTTATGTCTACATGAAAGAAAAAAAATAAGAACACAAAATACGAAGAATCTCAAATTACAATTGTCATTTTTATTTATATCAAATGGTCATTTGAACTATTAATCCTAAATATATATAGCTCCAAAATGAAAATTGTAGAAAGGTATTTGTACCTGTTAATCATGAAATAGATTCAATTATCAAAGTATCCAAATACAATAGTATGCTTAAGTCAAACGTAAAAGATGAGATATAACAATTACAAACTCCCAGCCATCTATCTATGTAAGAATTAGTTGGGTAGATGATCTTTTGTAAGAGAAAATTCTATTATGTAGTTTGTCCACAAGTTTTGTGTGAAAATTCATTAGCTCTTGTATTGTTTCCTTTACCAACTAAGAACAAGTAACAATGTCTTTACTTGATCAAACTTCTATTGTTTGATTTGTTGTTAGAAATACACTCCACTAAATAGTCTTTCAACTTCTTCCACTAACTTCTTCCACAAGTTAAGTAATGATAAAATTTCGAAGCCTAGTCTCACGAATGAATGTCTCAAAACAAGCTACAAAATTATATTGTCGGAATGGAAGAACTATAATATATACATACCCAAAGTGAATCTCCTATTAATCTGACATCTAGGAAAATCAAAGTTAAAGTACCCATATCGCAACAAGGACTCTTCTAAGACATGGGGTAAATGGCAATGCAGTTAACCATCAATAAGAAAATAAAGCAATGTAAATTTTAACAAATTCATAGTTTATTAGAGTAATAGTTTATTATAGTGTTAGAGTTCAACTTGATGACGAATAACAAAAATAAAAAACATAACCTTCTCTATCAAAACACATATTGGAGTACTCCAACAGCATAGACCATAAAAAAAACTGATATGCCAGAAATCGATCACTTTTTAGGTTTACAAAAAGCTTCGTGAATAATCAACAAATGAAAGGTGGTCACCACTTTGCCACAGTGAAAACAATAATAAGTTGAAGAAACAATGATATATGAATAATTCTAAGACATGGAATATGTATCCCTAATAATAAAAGTTCTAATTGATGTTATGCATCCAATTAAGAATGAAAAATGTATGATAATACTTCTTTCCCACCATCAAAAATTGCCTAAAGCAGCTGAAGAACTCCTTTTAATGGGATATCATTTCACAGTCAAGATTTTGATGATTGATGCGACACCCACACGATGCAGAGCCACCACAGAATCCCCGTTATTGCAGAGACCCTTTGTTTTGCCATACTGAATGGCGAAGTCTAGTGCCTCTTCCGTTGTTTCTGCGTGAGAAGCTCTAGCAGATCCTGCACTCAGTACTGGAATCAATCCTCGGAATATCAAACTATGTCTGGCAGGGACCTCATCACTGCAGGACCAATCAAAGGTATCACTCTTAATCTCAGGAACGACGACAGAAAGAATTGGCATGCCTGCCCTATATTTAGCCACTAATTTTGCAGTACTCCCTCCTCTAGTTAAAACCAATATAAGTGCTGCTTTAGCTGAGTTGGCCATTTTAACCGCAGAAGAAGCTAGACTCTCCAATGGGCCCATGGGTACTGGCGAGTGCTCCATTATCCTTTTAAACACATCTCCATAGTTGATGGTACTCTCAGCTTCAACACAAATTTTAGCCATAGTTCGAACAGCAAGTTCTGGATAAGCTCCAGCAGCAGTTTCACCACTAAGCATGACACAATCTGTGCCATCCAGAACTGCATTGGCGACATCAGTAGCTTCAGCTCTTGTTGGCCTGGGTGATTTGATCATTGACTCCAACATCTGGGTTGCAGTGACAACCGGCTTTCCTTGGATATTACACTTATAAATCATCACTTTTTGTGCTAGAAATATCTTCTCTATTGGAATTTCCATTCCAAGGTCACCACGTGCCACCATAAATGCATCTGAATTTGCAAGGATTTCATCAAAATTTGCAACTCCTTCTTGGTTTTCAACCTACCACGTACATTTGAAGCAACTAAATGCAATATATATACCAGAGATAACAAATATATATCAGTAGGAACTGAAAAGAAAGTTTGTTTAAAGAACATCCCAAATTTTGTTAGATGATACCTAATATCACACATAAACGTAGATGCAACAAGCATCTCTATGACATCATGACTGATATCATGAAATCAAACAATAAATCCACAATATACCATACCTTTGACATGAGAAGTATGCTCTTAGCATGTTCTCCCAACAACTTGCGAACTTCTACCAGATCAGAACCTTTTCGAACAAAAGAAAGTGCAATCATGTCAATATTATTAGGAACTCCCCAGACCATGATATCTTCCTTGTCTTTCTCAGTCAATGTTGGGAGATCCACTATGACTCCAGGCAGATTAACATTCTTTCTTTCGCCAAGCATGGCAGAGTTTTCACATTGGCATCGAACCAAACCAGCTTTTGTGTCACATGATAAAACTTTAAATGATATGGTGCCATCTGCGCATAGTACAACGCTCCCGGGCTTCACATCATCTGCCAACTTTTTGTAGCTCATACATATCATATTCTCATCTCCTTTTATGCTATAGTCAGTTGAAATGGTTATTTCTTGACCTTGTTTCAGTTGGACAGGCTTTTCATCCTTGAGAAATCCGGTCCGAATCTCTGGCCCCTATAACAATGCAAATAGATACATAAGATAAAAGACAGATAAGGAAAGAATTTCATAATTCATTAAGTCCAACAATGGCAATGCCTTGAATTCGCACCAATTCAACATTCAGTGCAGGATCTCTAACACAATACACACAAATTCTCAGGTTATGAATGAACTTGTAAATCATTCTTCATGCATCGTGATTATACATACATATATAATTGCGTATGTTCACTTCACAGACTTATCCCGGTTGGAGACATTCAGGGCATTCGTCCCCACTCGGATTTCCACAAATGCAATATCATACATATATTATTTCATGAGAGTTGCCGAGACAAATTTATATACATATCATATCAATGTTGTCAATCAATGAAAATAGTAGTTTTTTCAAATTCTGCCATGTGACAGTGCTAAAGCACCGTTTAGCCACTATTTGACAACACTATGTACTAATTAGCGTATTGCGGAACAATAATGGTTTGTTCAAATTCTGCTACACCAAAGTGCTACAACAACACAATAGCAGCTATTATTTGACAACACTAATACATATTATATATACATCACTGTTAACTCTATCACTTAAAATTTCTGGATCCGACATTGTATATGCAATGATAAAAATAAACGAGAGAGTAATTTTTAGGTTTGATCTTACATGTAAATGATCAAAAGCATATTAAATCACGCATTAATCACACATATGATACATATACAGAATCTATATCATCCTATCAAAAATCATAAGATTAAAAAACTAAATAAAATAAAATCAATGAAGAGAAAGTTTAATACCTTAGTGTCAAGCATGACGGCACATAGAATACCGGTATTTTGCATGGCGGTTCTAAGATTATCAAGAGTTTCCTGATGATAATCATAGGAACCATGAGAAAAGTTGAAACGAGCGACGTTCATGCCTGCTTGTAGAAGCTTCTCCACCATTGGAACAGACCTCGATGCGGGTCCTAGCGTGCACACGATCTTTGTTTTCGGTTTCTTCTCTACCATTGTCGACATTGTGGATCAATGAACCCTGCGTTTTGATTCAGCGATCGATGTGATTGAAAACTAACTACACTCCCGCGGTTGTTTGAGTTTAAAACAAGACACGAGGACTTCGTTAGCGATATTATTTAAAAGGAAAATGCATGAATCTCTATTTCTTATTCTGCATTTAATTTAACTCATCACTTCAACGTTTTTGTTTTGGTTACAACACTCGCCTTTGATAGCAGAAAAATGGAATCACTAAGTTGTTATGTATGATATGGCATACAATGTGCACCCTAATGGTGTGGCTTTGTTGAATTTACACTACAATATTTCCAAAGGATGTTTTGTGGCAGAAGCAACACTGCAAACTATTGGTGGAGAATATTTTGTGGTAATCCATTACAAAGTCAATGCAATTCATATTGTGAAATAATAATAATTTAGTTTATATATTTTTTTACTTGCGTCAGAAAACAATATTCTATCTTGTGTCAAAAAATTGCTAAACAGTCTGAGGCGTGAGTTATATACTGTATACATATGGTAAAGTATTCGTGCAAATATTTTGTCCCACCATATAAAACTACTCTATTTTTTAAATAATGGACGACCTAATTATTTTTATTAATTAAAAAACTGATTTTGATATTGAGTGGTGTAGTAAGTGAATACTGTGGTGGGTGACATAATCTAATGCTTATTTATAATCTTCAATCACTGTCTTTAAAATTATTAATAACTATTCTTGTCTTTAAAGTCATTGCAAAGAAAAAAAAGTAAGTTTTTTTTTTTTTTGAAATTTTATGTGATGTATCATACATTATTCTTCTTTTGATAGCGATGCTCCTAAATATTTCCTCTTTTCCATTAAAAAAAACCTTTGCATAAAAAAGAGATGCTTCTAAAAATGATTTGAATGATAACCATTCAATTGGGGACAATTTGTAATAAAAAATAAATAAAAATATCTCATTACTTTTAGTATGTTTTTTTCAAGTATTTTTTTTTTATCATTGGATGAATAAGTCTCGCTATATTTTATTTAATTTAAAGGTGAGACATATTGATCTAGTAATCGAAAAACTTTATGCACCGTCCAAGACTCATCTTACTTGTGTTGTGTACCATGGATTTGGTTAAAACTAACCAACATAAATAGTTTTATGTTTGGGGTGAAAAACGACAAATTCTATCATGCACTGCCTTCATAAGGGGTCCACCATGGATCAATACTTAATATTATTTAAAACTCCAATAATAATAGACATCGTCTCATGTAAGTCGACATTAGTGGTCGTCATATTTACACGACTAAGAGACTTAATAGATATTGATTCCATGAAAATAAGCATATATTTCGTATTGAATCGACAATGATTAGGCCATCATCTTGTCCATAAAGATGAGAAGGGTTATGAGTTATAACTTTTAGAGAGTTTCGTATATAGTAATTAGAATTTCTTATAATTTTAAGTATTGATCAACGGTATACCACTTAAGAAGGTAGTCCATCATAGTAATACTAGAACTGGAACAAACTCAAGTCCCTCATTGCAATGGTTGTTTGCATTACTATTATTAGCATCAAGCCTCCTAAACCAGACGTTGATAGTAATGGGAAGTTCTCAATCAAATCAGCTTATCACTATCTCTCCAATTAGCTTGGCAGTGGCATGGCCCTCAAAATAATTGTTCCTTATTGTGGAAAGTTTGTCATGGTAAGCTCCTTACTAATGAAGAAAGAAATCATTGTTACATGGCCTCTGATAGTATTTGTATGTGTTGCAGTTATCATGATGACTTTATTATGTGTGTTATTCGTGACTTTGAGGGTGTCGATGAGCATTTGAATCGTTTTATTAGTTATGATATGTGCGGAAAGTTCTTTACTTTAGGCCTTAGCGATTGGCTTGTTTGGAACTTTTCTTTTATAACATTAACAATTCTGACCCTCATTGGCCAACTTTCTTTGCAGTCGTCACTTGGAGACTTGGGAGAGACCATACCTTACTTATTTTTGAAGAAAAAAAATGAAGCACCCAAATATTGATTGTCGTGTCAATATTATGGTCCATTCTATTTACCATGATATTCTTCATCCAACAATGGATTTTATGTTTTGACTTCTCTGTGGTCCCTTCATGCATCAGATAGACATGTTTGTCTCTATCACATTTGTAGGGAAGCCAACAATTTTGTTGATCTTCTTGTCAACTTAGATCATGTTTTTGTGTTTTGACTTCTCTATGGTCCCTTCATGCATCAGATAGACATGTTTGTCTCTATCACATTTGCATGGAAGCCAACAATTTTGTTGATCTTCTTGTCAACTTAGATCATGTTTGTCGAGGACCGGGTTGGATAAAAAATATATAAATGAGATTTAGGGATAGGAAAGGTAAAACCGTCCTCGCCACGCCTCATTACCATATGTAACAATACGAATATTTCGCAATTTGCACATCATGCCCGAGTAAGCGAAGCATCCGATGATTAAAGATCCACATGTATTAGCATGCACTGTGAACACCTTGCACATCTCCTTTCTCCTGAGTTTCTCTTTCTGTGTTTCTCTCTGTTTCCTCCTTCCTAGAACAACACAATGTGTTTTTCTCCCCCTTGTCAATACAAAAGAATCACACAACCACCAATAAAGCAAGCCACCCAAATCCATAACCACATCTACACTCATCTTTCAATTTCATTCATTTGACTCGAGATAAAAAACTCCACCCGTTTTTTTTTTTACTCAATAAAATATATCTTTCGCCCTTTTTCATTCACTCAAATATGGCCGAAAAGAAAGTGACCCATGTCCAATCTCAATCCCACGACCCCAAAACATTAAATCCACCACTTACGACCATTATGTTCATATTCAAAACCTCGACTTCGTCTTTCTCATAGAGACCACATACCATAGACATAAGACTCAATTCTCCATGCAAACATAAGACTCAATTCTCCATGCAAACCATGCTAGCATGGACATTGAAGCTCTAATCTCAGGAAAAACTATCGTCTTGGAGTTGGAAAAGTTGACCAGACCGCATATTAATTTACCTTTCTCTTCGTTTCCATTTGTTCTTCGTCCAAACGAACATGAAATCATGAGTTTGTTTTTTGGTGTATTCATGGTGAATGAGATAGATTTGGGCGAAAGAGAGAGTGGCTCGCAAGGAAGATGAAAAATAATCTTCATCATCCAACAACTCAAATTCATTCTTTGCACACAATAAGCAACTTGCTTAAATCGCACACACTAGACACCACCCTAGAGTACTAAATATATTTTGAGAAATAATGATAATACTCCCCTCTAAAGTAAGTAAATAATAAAGGGAGAAAGTCGATAGTTAATATTCATCACACTCGTAATTAGTTACTCTCGAACATGTAATGTCAACCAATGATTTATTTAACTCCTAAAAAACATTAATTTATTTATCAATAATTATTATTGTTCATTTTACACTCTAAAATGAGTTGATCAACTTTAGAAAAGCCAAAATCTTGTTGAAAACAGTTGGTATTTCATGAGTCTGCACAAACAAAATATGAAATTCTCCTTCCTATCCATGCAAACAAAATATAAAAAATCAAGGAATCACACTAGAACGGTATAAGATGGTTGTTCAAAGTTCTAACCACTTCATCTAAAATTAATAATGATGTAAACTCATTCTAACCAAAATTTGGTTTTAGAATCTCTGGGTCGTCTAGTATTTTGCATCGTATAAAGATCTCCTTTGAAAATGGAACGGGCAATCTGAAGGAGAGCCACAGACCAAGTAGTCATTGTGATTTTAATAAAAGAAAAATGTGCTAAGGAATCAGTCATATCAGAATGTTGCCAAACCAGATGAGACATAAGGATTCCCAACCCAAAGCCAAACACGCTCCTAGTCCTAGCCTCTCCCTAACCCCAACCAATACCAAATTTGGGTAAGCTCTAGTATACAAAACTTAAGGGCATCATTTCTTCAGTTGCTCCATGATCTTCATACTAGCTGTTCAAAGTAAAAAAGTTGATCATCTCCGGACTCAAATCACCAAAGAAAAGGAATCACAATGCCAGTAAACTTACCAGTTAGGATTCATTTGAGTTTTCACAACTCATCACGGCTTTCTGGTTGTTCCGAATTCAGTAGGTCTAGCTTGTGTTGTAACTCCTGTTACATTCCACAGTCACTATAAATGCCATATTGAGGTAAGGACAATATTAGTTATCGTGTAATGATCGGTTTACATACCTTCAGCTTTTCTTCCTGACAAAGGGCTGGGGTAGCTAATAAAGCTACATACCTGCCATGAGTCCCATGAGACAGCAATCAGGAAAAGAGAAAGCAACACAAAAAAAAATTGACATAAATGAAGACAAGTGGTAAAAGGAGCAGAGTAACACAAAATAACAATCCCTACTCGCAACGGCTTGGTTCATCTACATCAGTAATCTCATTTGTCAGCCCGCATTTTAGCTTGACCTGTTCAAAAACCAGCCATTAATTACAGACAGTCCACTTCATCAAAAAAAAAAAATTACACAGTCCACAAATCTGAACCACCTTTTAAGTTTTTATTTCCATGAGAAACTCCACAGACTAGTCAATTTAATTATTACTTACAATTATTTTTTATGAGAAATGTAAGGAAACTGAAACTGAACTTGCCCAATGTTGCAAAAGTCGTCACCAACTATAACTCACTGAACGTAAGTCTCAAACCCAAGATGAACTATTATACCTATTAATACACTCTTAAGAAAAAACATGGAGTTTATATTGTATTTTAACCAACACGTGTGATCTAAATGAATATAATTACTTTAAAATGAATAGACACAGAATAGTCCTGTAAGTAACAATTGAGTATAAGAAAATCTTTTGATTGTTTGTTGCTTTATAAATGATCCGTTTTAATGAATAGATACAATATAGTCCTCTCAAAACTGAAAGAAATGGCACATTATTTTTATAATTAAAAAACAAACATACCTTCAAACTCCTATCAGGACCGTTCCAGCAATGATCACCATTAGAAAACACCATTACTTTGTATGAATCCTCAAATTTGTCCCAGCGCCTGTGAAGAGAAAACTGAATTATTTTTCCTCTTTTACAGAGAATATAAAACTATTTGTTTTCACCAACTGATGCTTGAGTTTTTTTGAACTAGAGAAACACAGTCTGATTAAATTTATCAACGAGTTACCAAAACCTTACCCCAAACGGGTGGTGGAATGGCCCTCCTCCTGGCTAGCCTGTTTATAGGGGCAAACTTTGTAAATGTACCTGAACCAAAATTTTCATCCCAGAAAGTGAGATGACGAGATAGGATTATCTAACTTTCAGATTTACAAAAATGTCGAATACAACAGAAAGTAAACTTTTAGGGGAGAAAAAATGTAACTTGTTCTGCTTGCTCTCAAAGCAACGATCATAGAATGAATAAAACTCCTTTGCTGGACCTGTAGCATTGAAGTTTTACTTCAGTTTACTCAAGCCAATTCCACAACTAAACCTACACAATACAAATACTATGAGTGGCAAATGTTACCAGCATGATACTAACCAAAATCAAGTTTTTGCTTTTGTGTCAGGCTCGATATTCTAGACTGTATTTTAGACAACTTAGCACTTGATTCGTCGTATTCCTTGCGTATACGAGCAGCATCTAAAGAAGCCAAAGAGAAAGGCGTAAGTTATATCCATCTGGATAAATAATATGTGTAATGAAATGTTAAATGTGTACCTGACTGATTCACGGGTGTCTGGAATATATTGACGGCCTGAATAATATTCCATACAGATTTCTGTATTTTCTCTAACCAAGAAGGGTCGTCTGTTGTGCTAACATCTGAGTTAATTTGAATTACCTTAATCACAAGTCCATTATATACCACCCTTTGATAAACATTTGAATTAATATACTATAACAAACCTGAGAAGTCTGGTTCACTCTCAACGTCAGATTTGTATGAGGAACTAAGGTCTTCGTGCTCATCCTCTTGAAATTCTTCATCATTTATATCTTCGTCATATTTGCTGGTGTCATCGTCATATTTGCCGGTGTCATCGTCAGTTTCAGAAGCATATCCTTCATTCTCTTCATTATTTGTCCCGTGTAGAATATCTTCCTGATCTTCATTGTCTAATGCAGTGTTGGCTTCAACACTTTTCTTACCAACATCTTCTCCTGTCCAACGAGAAGCAACAAGCCTGCCTAATTCTTCCTTTGACAATCCATCAGTATTATCAGATGCTTCTTTCCCCTATATACCCACAAAGAGAAAAGAAAAAACATAAATGAAAAGTGGGGGAAAATTGTGAATTTATTTCTGAACTAAACTATTATACATAACTTCGAGCAATCTATCAGTTCATATAGGAAAGAAAGATTTCCCTTGTGAGCAGGAGATATCGGAAAAGAATATGAGTTCCACAAGGTACAAAGTTTGATTTTTGAACACCGCCAAAATTTGACATTTTTATACTTATATTCGAGACATCAAGGAGTATAAGGTTTAAGTACAGAAGAGGAAGAAAAGAAAGAAGAATAACAATTAATGTTTCCACGATTGTTTGGTGGCTGAACAATCCTGTTCCTATCCCTGAATTCAATTTGATAGGATTGGGTGGGATTGTGCCAGATCATGGAATCCGTGGGAAACAGAGATACTCCAACATTTGTTTGGTCCCATTTTCCAGTTGGTGGAGCAGGTGTAATCAATTCAAAAACCTAGCCCTAGCACATTATCAATCAAAATCTCTAATCTGAAACCTGATAGACCTGAGACTATTGCCCTATTTTGTTGGTGTGAGACCTGCGAGTGGTCATGCAACATTGCCCTGCTACCTGAAACCTTGGTGCAGTGGACTTGTGGTGCTGCAAGTAAAAGCCCGGTGAGTCTGAAACCTTGACTCTCCATCTTTGAGCACTACTACAACTTTTTTAATGGTATTCTTCGAGTGATGTGACCTTCGAGTGGTCTGTATTTAAGTGCTTGGCTGTGGTGTGTGGGTAATGTATGCAGACCGACCGACTCTCTTGTTGTGTTTGAGTGCTGTATTTATTTGTTTTTGTTTTAGCTCTGTTGGCCGGGAGCAAATTAATAGGGTTGTATGACCTTTATTTGTGATTGTTGTTTATTTATTTGAAATTGGAGTTTAATCAAAAAAATTAAGGTTATTTTGCATAATAATGTTTTAAAATTTATACACAAACACCGATAGGATAATGAGGAGTTTGTTATGATATGGGATAAGGAGCAGTTAGTAACAATATAGGATAATGAGTAGTTAGTTAGAGAAGTTAGTTGGTTAATTTATTAGTTAAAAAAAGTTTCATGTGTAAATAGGAGAATACATGAATAGAGGAGGGGATTCATTCAGATTTGTAAACTTTTGTCAATACAGTAATGTGTCTATTGTAGAAGGGGAAATCCTAGGAGGGTATATTTCTCTCCTATTCACTCGCTATCTTTTGTTCTTTTTTAATCTTTCAATAAAATAGTTATTTATTTTGAGTTCAATTTCTTGGTTCCTAACACACTCACAGTGGTAATTTTCCATGAAGGAAGACAGATATTTCCATGATATGTCTTTTCTGCTAACAAGTTTTTCGATTTTGAGGATATATTTGTTGTAGGCGTAATGTATATAACAGGATAAGGATTAGTTTTTGTCGTCGTATCATGCATCCGTTGTAGCTAAATACACTAGAATACACACAAAGACAAAGTCAGGAGAAATTAAAAGCAGATCAATGCCTACAAAATAAGATAATGACATGCCTTCAAAAAATGCAGTTTGGCCAAAATCAATTGCAGAACACAAATATTTAAAACAGTCGGGGCAAAAAACCCAGTAAAAAAGGGTTTAAAGCCATTAATTGCAATGTTACATAACAAAATAAGTTCAGCAAAGTAACATTAAACTTTTTAAAAGAAAAAGCATGTTAACATTAAAATCTAACTTTGTCATATCAGAGGATTAGAAGCACCACAAGGGAGGTATTGTTTCAAATGTCAACCATTCCTCTTCATTTTGTTTAAATCTGAAAGAACAACCCCAGTGTTTCCTTTCATCCAAATCTGAGAAATCAAAGGCAGTGAAACAATTTTCCACAAGAAATATTCTGCAATCACTTATGTCGTATCCTAGATAACATAATTATTGGCCAAGAAAAATACTCGATAAATAATCAAGTGCAATTGTTTTGGCAATGAAATGATTTCGTTATGAGACCATTCACTGGTGTCTGACTTCATCTAGTTTTTATGATATGACTGGGTGTTGTATATTGTCATAAAACTGACTTTTCTTGGGGAAGTTATGAGACAACAACTAACAAAAATAGAAGAGCCTACCGGTACCTCATTATGACCTAATAATTGTCGATTAAGTGAATAAAGCAGTGTAAATCAATTGAACAAGTAGCTATGAGACGAGAATAAAAGTAAATTCTAGTCAAGCTAAGAGTGTATGAACTACGCAGATACCGTATTGATAGCTTCATCAGAAGACTCTGTCTTTCCAGTTGTCAAATCAGTTTCAGATTCAACAGTGGGTTCTCTCTCAGCTTCTTTTGCATTCTACATTCAAGAAAAATCAAGTAAAAATGTTAAGGAAGTTTTATGGGCCCATTTGTTATAGCTTTAAAAAAAATGGATTTTTGTAGTCTAATATGTTTTTGGTATAATTTTTTTAGCAGAGAAATTTTTAAGGGAAGCTTCAAATGAAAAATTTGTTTGAATAGCTTATCCTAAAATGTCATTCTAAGCATTTCATCATTTGTTATATCTAATGAACACGCATGGCAGGAAATGCCGCCTCAACAACAATAATTCAGAAGAGAATAAAAATTGCAATCCACAAATTTTATTCACCTCTTCCACTTTATCAAACAAGGATCCTTCACTTTCAGAGGTATCAGTGGCTTCATCAAAATTTTCGAGTGTGTCAGCTAGCTTTTCCCCAGCTTCATCCTACAAGAAAGTTTTCAATGTTAAATAGATGAATTAAACCACTGACCACATGATGTAGAGAAACACAATCACACACACATACAAGCTAAGAAACAGGTTGAAGAAGAGAAGTAATCTGATCCAGTGGCACAGATGGATGGGTGGAAAACAGTTAATTTTCTATCTACATTTGCAAGTACAAGAAAACAAAAAAAAAAGCAACAAAATTGTATCTGATAACATACTTGCATGTTTAAATAGGTACGGCTTTAACATAGTAACCCTCCTAACTCCTAGGAGGATGATAAAAGATCAGGAAAATCATAAATACACAGAGCCACTTCATATTAGCTGAATGCCAGATTCCAGATTGTTAATGCGTTCAAAAGTTAGAAAAAAAAACACTTCAATAAGGCTTGTTCTGATTATACAGTCAAGTTGCGCAATTTAAATGGCTCATACAATCGAACCTGATCAGCCGGAGAGCCCTCTTGAACTTCAATTTTCTCATGAATGCTTGCCGCGGAATTGTCTTCAATGTCTGAATGTTTTTCAGCTTCATTTTCAATTCCTGTATCTTCTTCATTGATTTTAACTTGTTTTTCATTACCCTTTTCCTCAGCCTCCTTCTTCTGTTTCTCTTCTTTTTCCTTCTGTAAACGCTCCTTCTCCTCAGCCTTGTCTATTTGTTCTTTATGATCTGCAATGGAGAGAGAGAGTTTGTTAAAGAAAGAATTCCATTGATAGCATAGAAAATTGCTATCACATGACAAATCTTCAAAAAAAAAAATCCTTTATCACCCAAACCAAAAGTTCACATCCCCTTTATGACATACGGTGAAATCTGTAATTTCACAGTCAAATATGTTGAGTGATCTTGCCTTTTAAAACAAGGAAAGTTCTGTCCTTTTCTGAACTATAGAGCTTGAAAAATGCCTCCCCTTGTTAACCAGACAGGTAATAGTGGCACTACTTTGTCAAGTGTGGTTCATCAATTGAAAATAGATGGGTGTGGGCACCGGGCATATGTGTAATTAAACAGTTGGTTCAGAATATCTCAAACACTTTATACTCTTCCAAACATTTTAAGGTTTCTTGCTAAACCAAAAAAAAACACCTAATCTAGCACTTCAAACCAAACACAAGAATCACTGTATCCCTGCTTTTCTAATCAGATTTCCTTATACATTCACTTGATCCTACCAATGCAAAATAAATCTATTATAGCATATAGCGATTTTAAATTAGTAACGAGTGCATTTGATACAGTGACTGTCAATTTTGTTTTTGTATAGATGATCTATTGATAATTGTTTTTATGACTAAATATATCCTTTAAGACAAAATTAAGGTAGTTCATACATCCTTAAGTACATCATTACGAGAAAAGGGTAGAACAAAAAAATGGTACCCTTTAACTGTTTCACAACCCCTTTAAGTATACTTTCTTCTTTTTTCAATTTTGAAAGCTCTGCCTCATCCTTCTCCAGAGCTAAATGTGCGTGTTCAATTGCTTGCTTTCTCACTTTAACGCCCTCTTGATATGTGGCAATCTTTTTTCTCAGCTTTTCTCGTGCAGCTTTCCCAGCCTCCCAGCATGTATTTGGGCACTTCGCTTTACCATCATATTCATCACTTCCATCACAGCAATCTAGACATAACGGCAGGAAAGTGAAGTAAATAACTTCATAGATAATGAAACAAAAAAGTCTAGAAAACTGCACAAACTACAGACTAACAGTTAATTGGGTATCAATGTTTTTTAACAATGACGCTCACAGTACTTTTAGAGCATGGTGAGATAATAACGGTTTAAGAGCTGTTAAGCAGCTGAACAGTGTAAGTGACTGATAACAACATAAGGTGCTTGCCATACTCGTCTTGTTGCACTGCAACGTGACTTGAAATATATGGAAATTCTATACTTACTGCGGATTGAAATAAGAGAATATACAAATAACTTTTGCAATGTAGAAACAATCTCTATGCCATAGGTCTAGGTATCTACATTATAGAAGACTCTAATATTGTCAGAGAAAATAACAAAGTAAAATGTAAGTTCACATCAATTGTGCAGTGGATCCTTAATTTGCGATTGCAAAAAAAAAAAAGTACGCCAGTTCCAAAAATGTTCACTTTCAACACCAAAATTAATGTCAAAAAGTAACCAATAAAAGCATATTCAGTGTTCGAACATGTACTTCTAAATCTATAAGTATAGGATCTTGCGCGCCTATGCATATCTATACCTATCCAATATGGATTTTTTCTTCTTCTTACAACTTAATTACCCATGTCCCTAGTTTTAGGTTTGTGGTTAAAGTCGGGTTTTTAAATAAAGGTCCGTAACCACAATCTGTGCTGTGTGATATGGTGGTAACTTAAGTTATCAAAAACGCAATTGAGGCCACATTTGACCCCAATTTTCCACGATAACCATTATCACTATGTAAAACCCTGTCTAAAGCACTAAAGTTTAACTAGACATGCATGCAATTAACAAAAACACATTAAGCTCACCGCAAATTCCATCATTGACTCGAGACGAAAACAGAGACAGAGGGGAATGCCCAGCATTACGACAATAAAATTTTCCACGCGGACACGCCGATGTACCTTCAATACCAAAGCCACATGAATAAACAATTATCAATGATTCAACACGAAACAAATAAAATTAATCAAATAAAAAGAGAGAGAGAAAAATGAAACCAGGTTCATCGGTGCCATCGGGGCAATCGCAGAAATCGTCATTGAGCTGATCTTTGTTAAAATTTGCGGATCCATCTTTACATCTTATTACATCGGAAGATTTGTAATATTTTTCATCTGCGAAAATAACCAGTAACCGTCATCGTCATTTCTATAACAATAATTTAGATAAAAATGTGTAAAAAAATCGTAACAGTGAGATGAACCTTGGGGAGCGATTCCGAGGAATGGGTCTTTGGGTTTCGAAGAAGAAGAAGAAGAAAATGGGACGAGAGACGCGAGGAGAAGGGAAATGAGGAAGATTCGAAGCTGCAGCTTCATGTTGATTGTTAGATCGAATGTGTTTAGAAATTGAACAAAAAAGGGGTGTAGATAGCGACAGAACCGTCCGGTTATGGACACTGGCGTATCGAGCAGCTACTGCTACTGACTCGTCGTGAAATTAGATAGATTTCAGAATCCTCATTCAAGATCATCACCAAATTCGTACCAATTTTGTCAGACTTTTTATGTCTATCAAAATTTGAAGTTAAATTTCTCGAAAAATTAAATTCCTAATATTACTTAGTTTTATAAGGATTTATTTTAAAATATAAACATCTTTTAAATTACTATATGCATTTGTTTTTTTAATAAAATATAAATCCTAATTAACATTTTTTATTTATTCATAAAAAACAATTTAGTATTACCATGTCCAATGAGCCTATTGAAAGCATGATTCAATATGTTGAACCATTAGAGTGAGGGTTGTTGAAAATGACGTGGAGGAAAGAGGTGATGAATATGTTAAACATGTTGAAATATATCTCGGTCAGGCCACGTGGCGCGTTTCGGTTGGACAAAGCTGGCGTGTGAGATGCACGCGCCGACAGGACGCGTGTGAGGGTTGGGAAGGCGGAGAGAGAAATTGTTTTGGATAAAGCTGTGACACTTGGCATGTTTTTATTGGCTGCTTGGATTTTTACTTCTTAATAATTTGGACTCAACTATTTCATTGCAAATAATTTTTTTTTATATACCAAAATTCGTGATTTTTTTCTCTATAAATAGAGACCTGGATCATTTGATTTAGACACAGAAAAAAAACAAGTTTTTCACTCTCTTAATCTTATTATTAGCTTTTCTTTTGAAGTTTTAGTCTTTATTAAATGAAATGGATCCCAATAATAATCAATTCAACACCCATAATTCTTTTGATTACCCATTTAGCTACCAAAATCCAAACAATCATCAACACCCAAATCAATTTCCCAACCAACATCCTCAAAACCCAAATCAATTTCCGAACCAACATCCTCAAAATCTAAATCAATTTCCCAACCCACATCCTCAAAACATGCCTAATTTTGGTTTTGCATTTTAAGTTATTTGTGTGTCGTATACGTAGTTTGTTGTATTGCATTTTAAGTTAAGAAAATAAAAATAAATTAGTTTACAAAATTTGTTTTTCCAAAAAAACTAAAAAATAAATTGTTAATTGTATTATTTTAATTTAATTATAATCGATAATTATAATTTTATGTAATTATAAAAACAAAAATTAAATAAGAAATAAAAAGTGGTGTGATAGAGTGTTGAATGAAAAACTATTAGAGAGAGTAAAAGTTGGATAGTGTTAAATTAAGAGAGAAAAAAAATGATGTGAAGTGTTGGAAATTGAAAAAGTGGATATTGAAAGAAAAAAACTATTGGGGGTGGTCTTACGCACAAAACACAAATATTAATTACACTACCGGCTTTTGTGAACATGTGTGATATACATAATGAGTGTTTAACTATGCAGAGATTCATTGGTAAAGAAAGACTTTGTGTACAAGTTTTTTTTTCATATGAGAATTTTAGGTTATCATGTTGTAAAAGTCTTAACACATTTTGTCCAACACATCCTCAATTGACACTGATGTTGCTGAATGTGAAAATAAATGAAGTTTGCATGATCGTATCAAGATCTAATGGGAGTTTTTGTCTTGAAAAAAAATATATGCATGAGTTATCTTTCATTCAAAACTTACCGACAATTACATCTTATGAGACTTTGTGTACGTTATGGTAGGCAACCTCTTCTGCATGTTCTAGTTCCAAAACTCAAATTCTTAATTCAATGTTCTTCTTCTTCCTTCCAATTTGAGTTTGATCAAATTGACATCGAAAGGATACATATTTCTTCTTATTTTTAATAAGAGTCAATTTAATATTGTTTGATTGTTGAGCAAAATATGGTATATATAGTTTGTATTGGAATGTGATACATGACTACCCGAACACAGTGACTCAACATGCTCCTAAAAAGATTAAGACCAATTAGTTGTTGATGAAAGATGAGATCAGGCGAGGTCGGTTGCGTTTTCTTATTTTATTATTCTACTTGCTTTAAGTGATTAACTACGAGGGAAGAACTTTGTAGAGTGTTAGGTACGATTGTTTTGAATTTTGAGTCAAACTAAAACATGCATAGATAAGCGTAGTGTTCACAATGTCATTATTACCTATTGGGCAAACAACGTGTCCTACAGACTATTGTGTGTAACCCCTATATTATGCGATAACACTTTGGTAGCAGGATTGTGACACCATCACGTTTTGGTTCAACTTTCTCACTTCAACATTACATGTTGACAAAGTCCTTTTGTGCGTATCTTTACCATAAATTGTGTCTCTTCCCTCATTCCTCATAATAATTACTGACACCGAGAGCATAGGTCGTGGGTAATGCATCATTATCCAGTTCCATTACGCTTGTGACTGAGCTTCCAGCCTTTAACAAGCTATGTTTTGAGTTAATGATTTTGAGAAAGAATTTACACCCTCACTTGACTGCTCTAGCATCACTTATTTGTCAAATTCAGCTATCAAAGTTATTAATTTTAAGTGTAAACAAATATTCATGTGTTGTATCGTCAGTTATCATTAACAAATTAAACGATACGACACAAATATTTATCATGATTGTGCCGCAATGTAGGTGTTCAAACCTTATTTAGATTAAGGTCAAATATAATTACTTCTTTTCTGTTATATTTAACACTACATTTTTTTATTTACATATATACTCCTTATATTTTTAAATATAAACAAATTTGCTTTTTAGGTTTATTTATTTAACTTCATTTATCTGCTGTAATAGTTTTTCAAAATATAAAAGCTAAAAACGCATTTTCAATCCAATTATTATCACCGTTATCTATCTACAACAATGGAGGGAGCCTTACTTCCCCTCTCATCACCTTCAACTTCTTCTTCCAAACTCAACCACCGCTTTTGCTTCCCCTCATCACTTCTAAACCACCACCGTTACTCTCACTTCCCCAAATTCCTTCCCAAACCCAAAATTAACACCGTTAATTCATCACCGTTATCTCTTAAATGCTCTCTCCGTGGTTCCACTTTAGCACTCGACAAAGACGAAGCTTCTGTCTCAGAAACAACAGATACCTCTTCGATTTCTTTGCCTAAACTCGATAAAACCGGCCGGTTTTGTAGTCCTAGAGCCGCTAGAGAACTTGCTCTGTAAGTACATTACAGTATTACAATTGTCTACTGAATTTGAGTATTTTGAATTAACGTTAACGGTTTTTGATTTTTGCAGGTCTATAATTTATGCTTCGTGTTTGGAGGGATTGGACCCGGTTCGGTTATTTGAGAAACGGATGAATGAGCGTAGAGGTAATTGTTAACTGTTTTGGCTTTGGTTGTTGTTGGTATTGTGGTGACTGGTGAGAATTGAAGTGAATGTGTTTGTTTGTTTGTTATAGAGGCTGGTTATGAATTTAACAAGGATAAATTGTTGGAGTATAATCACATGAGTTTCGGAGGGCCACCTGTTACCGTTAAAACAGATGAAGAAGCTAATGAACTTCTAAGGAACATTCAACTTGAGTCTGCAATCGGTAACGATATATAATAACAATAGCTTCTAAACTAATTGTGTTTTAAAGTTGTACGCTTGATATTTTTCTTTGCACACTTTCATGACTAATATATATGATTGGTTAATTTGATTTGCTGCTCAAAATTGAATTTAATTGGTCATTGGAAATTAAAGTTGGTCATTTCTTTATGTATGGTGATTCATTTGCTAATAGATTGAGGTTTGAAAGTAAGCTTCAGTAGAAAAATTTATTGACTATTCATGAGAATTCTAACTTTTAAGTTGTAGCATGTCTGAATGAATAATACTTAGCACTAGGAGTGTGTTATGAAACTGTAGTTGTGTTGCGGCTAATGCAGTCTGAAGTGTGCCAATTGCAGACTGGAGCAAAGCCGTTTCACACTGTTATCTAATCACTATCCGATATTTTCTTTTTTCCACACCAGGTTGGAATATTTTAATTACATTAAAATTGAAAACCCAAAATTAATCCTTATAACTACTTGGATCTACTTTATTTCTGGCCCTCCCACAGGGCATCCCTCTTCGCTGTGTCGTTTTTCACCACCTCCCTCTTTGCTTTGTTGATTTTCATCGCCTCCCTCACTGCTGTACACAATCACCCTCATCTCAACTACCCGTTACCAACAACCAATGATTATAAGTTATTAGCAGCACGGGCAAATATTATAAAGTTAATTATTTATAACAATTCCATGAATTTTTTAAAAGATATTTTCCAAATTTAAGTTGAATCAAGAATAAGTTTTTTTTTTGTTTATACATGACACATATGGATGTGCCCCTCCGTAGTAATTGTTAACTGTCGTGTATCCGCTGATAACATATAAACACAGGCTAACCGACGTATAGAACTTGGATTATTAAAAAAGTCACTATATGGTACAATGTTCCAGCTTCCAACAACCTTCCCTAATTACGATATGCTTTTCTTTTCCATTTATCACACGCTTCATAGCTGTGTAACATCTCCATAATCACTAGTTAGGAACATTCGCTGGGACGTGAGAACTAGGATGATGATGAACTGCGTGAGGGATTGGCCAATTAGGTTTTTTTTAGGCATGTTTTCATTTTAATTCAATTAAAACATGTTAAACTGATGTGTCAAAAAAAAAAAACATTCAGTACGCTACATATAAATTGAACTCCTTGAGTGGCAGCCTGATATTACTGCTGCACTACGTGATCTGGTCTTTCATTTAAAACCTTGCATAGGAATGCAGCATCAAACTTTTTACCTTGGTAGCCATGAGACAACATCAAACTTTTTACCTCGGTATCCATGAGAACAAAAATTTACAGCGAGTTTTATATTGGTTCTCACTGCAGCAGTTTGGAGATTTAGCAATTTGATGTTGTAAGTTGGCCTCAAAGTAGTAGTTCTAACGAGGGGTACATCCATATGGCCACTCAACCATTGCAATGTTTCTCTCTTAAAAAAAATTCTGTTTTCGTTTTACGGCCTGTATATCTATGACAGATTAATTTATACGGACTTTAATACAGGAATCATCTGCCACTGGTTAAAAATGTATGATTAATTGATTATGGTATTATATCTTAGGTATACTTTTGTGCAGCCTTCCTTATTATGTTACACAATTTCATATGACAGAAGTCTTTGTGTGGCACTTGTATGCCCAGGAAAAGTTTTGACTTGGTTATAATATATTTATTATGTTCACAGTTTATAATTTCCTTTTGTAACTTGTTATATTCTGTTGCATGCCAGAAGAAGAAGTCCTTGCAGCTCCCCCAAAGCTGGTATATAGCAGATTGATTTTGAGGTAAATGTAGACCCTTTACATATAATGCATGCATCAGACTTATACTTGTAGCTAAAGCTTGTCATTTGTCATCAAACACTGCACGATTGAGTGCTCTTGTGCGTATGAGTTTGTTTTTTGGTTTTGTTTTTTTAATGACAAATGTTGATCATTAAATGTTAGAAATCTTAGTGAGGGGAATTGAACCGTCAACTCCTTATTCCAATGGAAGCTAATAATCTAGCACTGTGCCATATCTGCAGGTTCACTAGGAAACTATTGGTTGCCGTCAGGGATACATGGGACAGTCACGTCCCTGTTATTAACAAAGTTATCCCACCAAATTGGCAGGTACACGAAATGAAATAGCTTTTGCACACAATTTATTATCACCCCTGCATCCGTAACAAAATGAAGCAATAGATATGCATATAGTAAATGCTTTATCTTATTTCATAGAATTTTGGCTAGACCTTACTCAAAATTCTGAGTTAGGTCAAGAGGCGAGGATTGTCCAAGCTTTATAATGACTACTTTGGCCATAATTTTTGTCAATGTGGCATCTCACCGTTATTTAACCCCTGCTATCTTTATCAATTATCATCCTTCGAAACAATGCCATAATTAGAATTTCAAAGTTCAAGTTTACAAAGACATACGTTGCCTAGAGTTAGGCAAAGAAGAATAAATGTATCATGTTAAAACTGTTCAACCTAAATTTACAAGGTCCGAGAGGCAAGACTTCCTGTTATGCCTTTTTCCTTCCACATTATCTTGAACAAAAAAAAACTCTTCCCACTAGGTACAAAAAGGTTTTTCTCCCATTACTGACGTAGAACAGTGGTCCTAGGGTACTCCTTTGACTTTGGTTTTATATGCTCTCTATACTGGAATGAGATAATCCAAAATAGGATATAATTCCTAACTCCTAAGTAACAACTAACGAATCAGAAACCTTGATTACTGATCAGTTGGAAATAGTAATGGTATTGAGTGTTTTGTTGGATTTATTAGGATCATTAAACAGTGTTTTGTTGGATTTATTAGGATCATTAAACAGTTACTGTTGGGTATAACAATTTTAACAAACGATATGAGTTAATAGAGCATTGGAAATTTAGGATCGTACAAAATAGTTTTATTCTTATTCTGTTATTATAAATACGAGATGAATTTACACTCAAATGCAGGTAAATTCAGCCTGCTGGGTGCAAGTTACTAAATCATTGATACTATATTTTTTCAAAACCAAAGACTGGTCACTTTCATTTTGATGACGTAATTAATTTATTTACTCATTACTGATAAATGCCTTTACAGTTTCACTTGTATTATTTACATTGAATTTAGAAACCCTTGCATACTGCATAGTACAGTACACTACCATTTTTAGGTTGATAGTTTCTCAAACTGTCTTATCGGCGATCTAGTAGTATATTGGTATCACAGTCTACATGATATAGTAGATAGCTTTGTATTTTTACCGGTTTAATAATCTTTTGATGATACTTGTTTGCATCTACTTCTAAGTCATAGAGAATTCCAACTAAAGTTCGAATCTGGCTTGTAACAAGGGCGACCATCGTTATGGTGTGCGGTGGCCAAGGCCACCCCAATTTTTTGTTTTTATTTTTGGATATGCATACATAAGGCATCAAAAGTAAAATGTTTATACAAATGTCAAGGTTACAAAACAACAAAAGTAACCACGGCTACACCAAATTTTACGTAATGATAGTGAAATGTTTATATACATTTGTTAATTATTTTGCCATCTCTAAATAATCAACCAAGCTCCCCCACTGCTTGTAACTATTTCTTTCTGTTTTGTCCCTAGCATATACACACACCCTCCTCCACTCACACTTGTATAATTTTAATTATTAGACAACTTTGTTTGTTAATGGCCATAGTATGCATATTGTTTGTTGATGCATTCCAGGAAGAACCAGCAGGGAAGATTTTAGAGCTTTCTATTCTTCACTTAGCAATGTCTGAAATAGCCATGCTAGACACCAGACACCAAATCGTCATTAACGAGGTACATCTTAATCATTGACTTTTTATTTTTATTTTTGTGGGTGTTAGGGGAACTATTGTTTTCAACATATGACAGTGTCAATTTTTTCTACCATTGAAATGAACTTTGAATAATGTGTATCACCAATAGCACAAAAATTATACTAGCTAATAAGGGACTGAGTCATGATACTTGCAGATTGCTTATACATTCACACACTTTCACATGAGCACAATTTAACAAGCAATAAAAAACTTAAATCATGTGCTATGTTTGTTTTGAAGGCGGTGGATCTGGCTAAACGGTTCTGTGATGGAGCAGCCCCTCGTATCATTAATGGCTGTCTACGCACATTTTACAGAGATCTGCAGGCATCAAATAATAGGGTTTAGTTGATCTCTGTGTACATTATTTGTATGCTTATTGCTTTAGATTGTTGAAAATATTGCCGTGGATTTGAGGAATATCACCTATGCTGGTCTTATAAGTTAGAGAAATGTTGAACCATTATTATAGGTTGGTGCAACTGGCAAGATCATAAGTAGGGGTTATGTTTGTAAGTGGTTGATGAACTTTAGTCTTTAGATGATTTCCCACAAGTAGTGAATATGAGCATTGTTTTCAAATTTCAAGGTCTATCCAACTATATATCAACAATCGCATATCAAATTTTTGTAATAAATACGTATAATTTTTTTACCAAACTAGCGAAGATGTATTGTTAATTTACTTTTTTTTTTTAAAAAAAGTTAAATCAATCCATCAAAATTGACATCCGGTAAAATTGAACACGAAATCTTGACAAGAGCCTACACTAAGTCTTAAGCCAACACACCAAAGTTTTGTCAGGAAAAAAAAAACACCAACACCAAAGTATTATTTTATTTTATTTGATTAAAAATTAACAATTCACAAACACAAGATAGATATAATGATATTTATGGAAAAAAGTGTTCATCCTTGGCATTTTAATTGTTTTCAAATAAAAAATGCAAAGAAGTGTTCTCTTTCAATATTGGACATTGTAAAAAGGTGTATTTTGATCTTATATAAAGAAGACTTAAATGCGCAATTTGTTTCTTAACTTGATTTCAAGTATCAGTTTGGTCTCATAAGTAATAAAATGTCCGTTTAGGTCCCTTAACTTTATTTAAAGTATCGGTTTAGTTCCTTCTGTTAATTTAATTAAAAAAACGTTAAATTTTGGTCTCTTAACTTATTTAATTAGTATTAGTTTGGTCCCGTAACTTATTTAACTAGTATTATTTTGGTCCCTAAATTAACGTTTTTTTTTATAATTAAATTAAGAGAATGGACCAAACTGATACTTTAAATGAAGTTAAGGGACCTAAACAGACCTTTTGTTACTTATGAGACCAAACCGATACTTGAAATCAAGTTAAGGGATTAATTGAGCATTTAGCCTATAAAAAATATTGTACTTTGATATAAGATTTTCCTTACCATTGATTATCTTTTACCATTTTATTGTTTACTGTTATTGTTAATAAAAGCAAAAAGATGTGCGGGTTAATGTTCACCTTGATGTTAGTAATAATAAAAAGGCTAAATTATACTATGAGTCTTTTAAGTTTGAGGTTTGTGAAAGATTGGTCATAAGTTATTTTGGAAGTTTGAAGTTTGTAACATATTGATCCTTTAAAATATCTTGGTTATGCATAAGTCCTTTAAGTTTGTAAACGTTTTCGATTTAGTCATTCTACCACATCAACATTTGGTTAGCACAAGGATTAAATTGAAAACGTTTACAAACTTAAAGGACTTATGTGTGACCAAAATAACTTAAAGACCAATTTGTTACAAACTTCAAACTTAAAGACTTATGTGTGACCAAAGATGAACCTATTACAAACTTTAAACTTAAATGACCTCTATGTAATTTAGCCTAATAAAAAAGTATGATAAGTTGTTGTTTTAGGAATAACAATATGCTCATATAAAATAAAGAGCCAGTTTGTTATAGTTTTTTAAGAAAAAAATCACTTATTTAAAAAAAATAATCACTTTTCATAGTAGTACATCTGTTTGTTACAGATTTTTTAAAAAATCAAAATCTGAAAATAATCTAAAAACAGCTTCTTCAAATGAGAAGCTGTTAGTAGGAATTTCTCAAAAAATAGATTTTTTTAGAGGAGAAAGAAAATATGATTCAAAAGATTGAATTAATTTTGTAACAAAAAATCCCTTTTATATAGTTGAATTCAAACAAACTAAATTATTTGTTTAAAATAAATGATTTTTATTATAATAAACAAACGCAAAATAAATTTTAATTTTTCATAAAATTCTTAAAAAATAATCTCTAAATTATATCATTTGAAAATAAGGAAATAAAGCTATTCAATTTTTCATATCACAAGAAAGTTATTATTATTTTTTGTTATAAAAAGTTAAAATGATAAAGCAAGTGTGAAAAAATAAAGAATCATAAACCTCTCCTCGTCGAGAAAATCAGTAGGTACCGATAGCAGTAGGAAACAGTGTCTCTGCGTTTCACTCCGTCGTATTAAATCAAATCCCTAATCCAAAACACCGTTTCTGTGTTTGCGTCGGAGCTTCGAAATGTTGGGTGGGTTATACGGAGACCTACCTCCACCCTCTTCCGCCGAAGAAGATAAACCAACCACCAATGTCTGGTCATCCAGCACCAAAATGGCCCCCGCCACTCTCCGTAAACCCTCCTCTTCTCATTTAACACCTCCCCATACTCTTCTTCGATCCCAAAACAAACCTAAAATCGTCAATTCCACCAAAACTATTCTCTCTCCTGCACCACAGCCGATTCTTGCTTCGGACGACGTCGTTGTTCAACCGGCTCTTGTAGGAGTACAGTCGACGGTGATGGAGGAGTACGATCCGGCGAGACCAAATGATTACGAAGAGTATCGGAGGGAGAAGAAGAGGAAGGCTAGAGAAGCGGAGATGATGAGGGAGCTGGAGAGACGGAGGGAGGAGGAGGAGGAGAGGGAGAAAGAGAGGGAGAGGGAGAGAGAAAGGGAGAGAGATAGAGATAGGGAGAGAGATCAGGGAGATTCCAGATTGAATATTTCCGGCGAGGAAGCGTGGAGGAGGCGTGTAGGGATGAGTGGAGGAGGTGGTGGTGGAGGGGGTGTGCCGAGGTCACCATCGCCTCCTGGGAATGTGGATGGATTTAGTATTGGGAAGTCGGAGACGGTTGGGTTGGGAGTTGGTGCTGGTGGGCAGATGACTGCTGCTCAGAGGATGATGGCAAAGATGGGGTGGAAACAAGGGCAAGGGCTTGGGAAACAAGAGCAAGGGATTACCACTCCTTTGATGGCGAAGAAAACCGATAGACGAGCTGGGGTTATTGTTAATGCTAGTGATAGTAAGTCTGATAAGAAAGTCAAGAGTGTTAACATCAATGGGGTGCCTACCCGAGTTCTGCTACTTAGAAACATGGTATGCACATTTTCACATGTTAACTGCTGGTTTGGTTTTAGTGTTTATGTGCTTGTTAATAATGCTGAGAGGTTTCATGAACTTTATGAATCATGTGATCATGTTTTATATTTCAGCTGCATTGTTTTGATGAGTGTTTTTAAGCATAGTACATGTTTTGTTTTTTGTTATGATATAGATTTTTGTTCTGTGTTCTGTTTAGTTTTAATTTGAAAATAGCTCAGGCTAATGAATATTTGGCATATGATGGGGCCTCTGATGTTTTGAATCGCCGGTTACTGGATATAGTGATCTCTCAATTATATATGGATTTTTCTTCTAACTTAATAAGCTACAATCAGCTTATATCATCAGCATTATTAAAATAAACACATCACACTTTTTACTAGGATTTCTTTAACTGTTTTATGAGTTAGAAATTGTCTTGGTGAGTGGTGACAGTTAGTGAATAATTGACTATTCCTCCATTGTGATTCTGAAGATGCATATTAAATATCTGTTAACATTATATATTACATTAGAAGAAAGGAGGTCCAAGTGGGCTGGCCTCTGTTAGTTAGACATTGTTGGTTAGAACTTGAAACTGTTAGAGAAGCTGTGGCCAGACATGTTAGTTAGCCTTCCCTAACACAATAGTAGAGGTAGTAGTATATAAAGAGGGGGGAATGTAGTTGAGAGATGTTAGTTGGTCAGTTAGTGTTTGGTGGCAGAGACTAGGCTCTTGATTTTTGAGAAATGTTCTTAATCACACAGGTTTTTAAGTCACAGTTCCCATTGCTCAAGACTTGGCTTCTACACTTAATTTGGAAGCCGTTGGTTTGCTTTTTAGTGTCTACGATATCAGATTTTCCAGAAAGAACACAGTAATCTCATGTGGAATATCTTTCTGGAGAAATTAGCTTGACTGCTATAAGATCAGTGATGTTCTATGAACAAATGTTAGGAAGTGAAATGTGAACAAGAGTAGAAAATAAATGTTGTAAATATGAGAATAGATAGATGAACAGACATAGAAGACAAGATAAGAATGATAATATCTGAAATAAAGTTGTAGTAACCAATGTCAAGGATATAAGTAAATGTCCATGATAAATACTGGTCCAGAGAATATAGAAACGTTGAATGAAAAGGTTGGAGAAAAAAATGAGTGCAGTCAGTTGTTCCTTTCAGGATTTTGAGACCCTGAAATCTTTCCTTCTAAAACCAATCTCCAACAAAACATAAAACCCCAAATCTTCTCTCCCTTCTCTTTGTAGCCTATCCCTGCCAATCCTGTTGGATTCTAACCAACTCTATCCGTGCTGACTAGCAAACCAGCTCATTGGGTGTCCTGACAATACTCCACCCTGAAATTTTCCCTTCTCCTCAAGCTAACTTCAGGAGAGTACTCCTTCATCCATTGTCATGCAGCAATCTCTCACCTTATCCTTCCCTTGGATATTCCTCCATCAATATCACGTGGAATTTCATTCTTGCAAACACAGGCTTACAATAGTTCTCATCACTAAAGTAACCCCTTCTTGACTTCTGTAATTATGCCTCAGAAAATCTCCATTGGGTTCTTTCCATAATAACTAGCTGGTGTGAGTGTGAATTCTGTATTCCCAGACTCATGTTCCTATTAGATGAGCCGATGAGGGATAACTGATGTGCGAAATTCCTCAGTTGCTGTCAATACATTCCTTACCTTTGTCAGGTACCCTATTAGTGGAAACCTAATCCTATAAATCTCCAACCAATTTGAAAAGGGTCTGACTCGTTACATTTGCAAGAGGCTTTGTTGGGTACCTTGTTCTTCTCACAAATATCCGGACATAGTCCATAATTTCTGCCAAATACTTTGCTAGGTGTAACTTCAACTCTACTCTAATCTCATCTTTTAGTCCTTTCAAGCAAAATTCTAGTGGTTTGTGTCTGTACCTCAAAGGGACCAGCATACTCTCTTACTCCTCCACAAGAATCACTTGTTTCAAGCCCAAGAGTAATTCACAGGGATTCTGCAACACGGAGGAGGGAAACCTCCTAATTAGTGCTGCTCTGAATTCTGCCCATACAAGGGATTCTGATTTCTGAGAACATAAATCTCGCCACAAAAACAAGTACAAAGCCCAACCCTCATGGCCAACATAATTGCTTTGTAACATTTCATGGCCAACATATGCATCTCCCCTGAGAATGAGGCTTTTGCCTCTGCTGTCCATTCTTCTCTTGTTCAGAGGAGATTCGGAAGGTGAATATTGATTTTTTTCCTTCCCTTACAAGTTTCGTTACATGATTGAGGATGTCGTCTCAATAAATTTGAAGAATTGGCCACTTATGGGAAACATCACGAATATTGACGTAGTCAGAAATGATAAAAATTCATATTTATATACCATATAGACAGACACATAGTTTTATGGTTTAGTTTAGAATGAAGGGTGTGCTTGCAAGTAATACCATTTTCATAACAATCAAGCATGCATCTATGGTACAACACGTTCCATTCTTTTTATTGTCGTTGAAATTGGCAGTGATACATGGATCTCTCTCTCTCTCTTATTGTCTTTTCAAGTGTTGGATAATCAGCAATGCCATTGGTCTGGTGTATGTAGCATGGTTAATTTTTTGATTATATGACTTGATGTATCTTGGTTAATCACTTTTCCTCCCGCCGTGGATGTGTAACTGTTTTTCAATGTCCTGTTCTTAGAATGGCAGTCAAGTTTGGGTAATGCCTTTTAAGAATTACAATTTTTTTTTAAGGAGGAATTACGGTTATTTGAGTTAAGTAATAAGTATGCATGGTATAGTTTCTTTCTTGGGGGTGTTCGCTCCTTTCAAACTGATTTGTATCACTCTGTGATGCTGATGGAGTTTATATTGTACTTACCAAAGCCAAATGAGCTTATTTTCATTGAGAGCGGGCCTGGGAGTTGAGTTTCCTTTCATAATTATTTGAAGGAATTGAAAAAATTTCAGTTCCTTTTTTGTAGTTTTTAAATTCTTTTTCATTCTTCAGGGAATTTTATGGAGATAAGTTCCTTTTGACTTTGTGCCTGCATTGTAATGGTGGATAAATATTTGCTGAAACACTTAATACCATGTGTCTGTTTTAAACTGTTTAGGCACGGGGGTGGAACATAGAGGTGTGCACTGTTTTTTCCTCATTTGCATATTATTAATGCTGAGAATGATCACAATTTCCAAAGCAATAGATCAGATTTAATTGTTTATCTGAAGTTGCCTTTGTTTGACATTTTGATCAACAGAAGAAATTTACTTAGAAAGAGGAGGGGGAATGAGCAGTCTTTCCTAAGAAAGAAAGAAATAATACAATCCCCCACCCCCTCTCCTGCACAAAAACTTAAAACAAAAGTCTTGTGACACGGCCCTCTGTAAAGAGCTCTCCGATCCTGAAAATTGGAATGTTCAATGATACGTTAATCTTTATCTCTTCTAGTCACATTCGACTTCTTGTTGGTTTGAACTGAAGTTGATGCAGTAGTTGTGATTTCGACTACATGTCTAGTATTGAGCAGAGATAGATCATATATCATAAAAAGCCTGTGCGTGTATACTGGAACTTTAGGTTGTTCTCCAGAATTCCTGATGAACTTTATTTAGTACACAAGTGCTCTGCGACTCTGCGTGCTTTGAGCCCTTGTTGTTCATCTTTTGTCATTAAAAGCTCAACAGTGGCTGTATTATTTCATCCTAAAATGATGTTTAATTTATTATATTTGAACATGACTCATTGTTGCTTTGTTTTGAAGGTGGGGCCTGGCGAGGTAGATGATGAGCTAGAAGATGAGGTAGGATCAGAATGTGCCAAGTATGGAACAGTAACCCGAGTTCTGATATTTGAGATTACAGAGCCAAATTTTCCCACCGACGAAGCAGTAAGAATCTTTGTGCAGTTTGAAAGATCCGAAGAAACAACTAAAGCGCTTGTTGACCTTGATGGTCGATACTTTGGGGGTAGAATAGTGCGTGCCACATTTTACGATGAGGACAAGTTTAGCAAGAATGAGTTAGCTCCAATGCCAGGAGAAATTCCTGGCTTCACCTAGAAGAACAGAACGTCTATGATTTTCGTCAAGTTGTTCTCAGTGATTACGCTGAAGACTTGAAATTGGAGTTTAATATTTTTAATTACATGATAGTTGAGCATTTGGTTAAGCTCCAATCTTGGTCTAAATGTGTTTGTAACAGTGACTAAGGGTTGTTGCTTAGGAAATTATTGTGATGTCCACACTGAAAACTCCTTACTTGCACTAATGTCGCCACTGTACATTGTTGAACATGAACGTTCCTTAATATTATGATCACTTGGAGATTGAGATACCATCAAATAAGTTGTTTGTTTATGCGTGTATTAAAATCCATCCATGATACTTGCATCCCCGAACACGTGTGTTTGAAAGTATGATGGTGATCGAAATAAAATGCAAGTGTTTAATCTAAAAGGAGGATATGGGACTAGCTATGCTACTCAAAGCCTGTTGGCTCATGAATTTCATTTCTCTCCTCTGTTAGGAACCAAAAAATGTTACTTTTTTTTTTATAACCAAAAAAATGTTACTTATAAACTCTAAACAAGTAATAGATAATAGATTGTCTTGAATAGCTTCAAGAGAAGAAAAGGGTCAAAAGTGAAGATGTATTCAAATTCTTGAAGCCTCACCATTGTTATTTTACGTTTATTTTTGTGTTTGGATTCTCAAACTCTTATTTTTCTTTTGCGGCTAGAATTTCATGTATTGCCCATGAAATTATATTTTACTTTGTGTAAAAGGGGACACGAGTAAATAGATACAAGTGTTAGTTTAATTTGTTTGTGCAGATTGTAAAGATACTTCTTGGACAGACAAGTGCTCTTAATTGATCTAATAATGAGCGGGGGAGAATTCTAATTTTGGATACTTAAGTGGATTTTACGTTTACACATTGTAACAAAATTACTAAATCATTTGTCAATAGGTTATATTATTAAATTTCAATATTTTACTATGAAAATGATGTGGAACTTGTAGAGAAAGAAAGACCTCTACTCAATAAGCTCTCTTCCATTTTTCTTCTCAATGACGATACCTATCTGATACCGAGGCTTATGAAGCTAAGCCTCACCCGTTGGGGATGGCCTTAGTAGACTGTTCCATGATGTTGGTTAAAGCCATGCTGTTAGAAATAACTAGGTATTGAGACTTCAGAGTGCCAAAGTCATCAAGCTACAACAAGGTACTACAAAATGGGTCAATGAGTATTAATTCCATTCCATCCCTTTTAGTCAAACCAAATAATGGACCATGGCATCATTCCTTTCCCCAAAATTCAAGTATAATCCAAACATTCCTGAAAAGTTAAAAGGTTCATACCTTTACACTTCAATAATAAAATATATTCTTAACATAACCCTGAGTTAATCAAGAAAATCGCATTCAGAGTTAACCACCAAATTAATTCTAAAGCAATATGTTTCTCTGATTGGTTAAATTTTACTGGCATTTAACTAGCAAAATGTAGAGCATTGTACCAGTACATAACTTCACTATTCCTAACACCAAAGTCTATACTCTAACCTACTCAGAAAACAAAAGTATCTTGCAACCTTGAACAATCCCACAAAGGTAGGTGGATTTCAAGCCAAGAAAGGTTAGCTTCAGCTAGTTTCAGAAAGAAAAGGAAAATTAAGTGTTACATTAGATTACTAATCTATGATAAATGGCGCATCCCTCTCACCGGTTCCAGGAAATTCGGATAGAACAATTGGATCTTCTTCACCTCTAAGAATTTGAACTTTGAATTCGATTTCCTCTTCACTGTTTTTCATGAGCTCAAAAACACAAGCGTCTCCAAGCTTCAAATAATTTTCTTCAGCAAATTTTTCCCAGCCAACACTATCAAACAGTTTGGTTTTGTTCTGCCCATTATAATCCATGCACCACTTCTTACCACGATATTTGAGAATAGTCGTAACCGCTTTAGAAGGAAGGCGTTCGCATATGCTGCTGCTCGGCCCCTATATGCCAACAATACAAGATTTAATTGATTTTGCAATGTAACTTTCCAAAACCTTCATTTACCGATAGTATGTAATAGAGGATAACAAAATTTAGTTTCATCAACAAAGCAAAGGATAGTATTGTTCTGCTTAAAGTGTGATACTATATTCTTTCTTCCATTTGTGAAATCAAGTATGAAATTACCATTCCATAACGGGAACTAAGATGTGTTTTCGAAAGGACCACATGAAAGTATGGCTCTCCTGTAAGCGGTTCAATTCCACCCGTTTGCATATTTGTCGAAGGAACAGAAGGTGATGGTAACGAGGCTCGATTTCCCACAGCAACTCGACTGCTACTCACTGAAAATAAATGTGAAATTAGTGATAGACGGTGTAGATGAAATTTAATTCATGTACTGAGGAAGATGAGTTATCATAGAAGGAAACCATATGAAAAATAAGTAGTAACTTTAATTTCTATACTTAGAACTTAAACTTTTCATTGGTTTAAGTTGTTTCCTATAATTGGATCCATCTCTAAGTTCAATTCACATTATCATGCATGAATCAAGATTTGTGAATCTCTGACAATCATAGACATATTGCTACGACTTTGCTACTTGAATAAAAATATGTCAAAAGACTAATGAGTGGATTTTCCTATCCTTCAAATCAAACATTACGGGGGGGACAATGCAGGAATGTAATTTATAGTAACAGTTCCAGCTCAAGTAAGTGATAAAGTTAAAAAGATTACCTTTTTCACCTGACTTTGAAGATGACATTCTGAGAGAGGAGAGAAACTTGTGGCCTTGTAGGTAGGGATGGACAATCCAATCGAAACGACCTTCACTGGGCTCTTGAGAGAGAAGAGTGTAAGGACTCAGACTCAGAAAATTAAAGTTTGTTCTTGGGGTACTGTTTGTTGCAACTTTTAATACTACTCCATCCGTTTCAAAATAGATGTCCATTTTGGAGATTAATTTTGTTTCACAATACTTATCCATTTCAAGTTTCAATGCAACATTAATTATTGTCTTGTCAATAATACCCTTATATATTTATTATAGAGAGAGAAAAAATAGAATGAAATAATAAATGGTTAAAGGTATTATAGAAAATACACACATAATTTCATCAAAAGTAACAAAATTTATTTGGCTTCTTGGTTACAATAATTTTTCCAAAATAGACATGTATTTTGAAACGGAAGGAGTAGTTACTAGTGACAAAGTTTGAGTTGTCTAGTCAAACCTCAACACCTTAGATCATTTATAATGGTTTTTTCATTCAACAACACCACTTAACACCGTTTTTTCAATTTCCAACACTCCTATCATTTTCTTTCTTTTATTCAATACTCATTCAACTTTTATCCTCACCAATAGTTTTTCATTCCACATTTTACCCCACCACTTTTTATTTTTTTATTCTTATTTAATTTTATATTTTTTTTTTATAATTACATAAAATTACAATTATCGACTATAATTAAATTAAAATAAAAAACACTTAACAAATTATTTTTTAGTTTTTTGTAAAAAAAAAATATATATTTATTTTCTTAACTTAAAAGAAGATTAAAACTTCAAAAAAAAACTAATATAAATATAATAATAATATTAAAATAGTGAAAAACTTCGTTTTTTTTCTTGTCCAAATCAAATAAACCAAATCTCTATTTATAGACAAAAAAAAGTCATGAATTTTGGAAGAAAAAAAAATTAATTTGCAATGAAATAATTGAGTTCAAATTATTAAAATGAGATAAATCCATACAGCTAATCAAGATGCACCACGTGTTGCGCTTTATTCTCTCACCTCTT
This sequence comes from Medicago lupulina, assembly GCA_958299785.1. NCBI lineage: Eukaryota > Viridiplantae > Streptophyta > Magnoliopsida > Fabales > Fabaceae > Medicago > Medicago lupulina. Next base: position 18,285,335 of record OY283142.1, on the reverse strand, counting down.
CTCTCTCCGCGTCCCATTGTCCTCCACTCGCACATGTCGGTGCATGCATCTCACTCGCCCGTTTCAGCCAACAGAAACGCGACACATGGCATCCCGATCTGACAGTATTCAGAACTCAACATAGTTGAATGCTTTCATCACCTCTTTCCTCCATCTCATTTCTCAGCAAACTTCAACACTCCATTGCAAGGCTTCAACATGTTGAATGTGACTTTCAACACTACCATTGTATATTGTATATGGTCTTAGAATAGCATTAGAGGAAGTTAAAATCCTCTCCATTTATATCATTCTCCATTTCTACCATTTGGAGAGATATAGAGACACAAGGTTTTGAAAAAAATAATTAATAATGATGAGACCCAATTAATTGTAGAACCCACGTTCTATTTTTTGTGTATATCTCTTTCTAAATGATATCCTCCATTTATTCTCATAAATTGAGAAGATCCTTACTCCATTAGAGGAGTATGGACAATGCATGATGGTCACATTCAGTTTTTAATGGACTCACTAGAAACATAAAAAGCTCACATGAAAATCCGATGACCTGTTAAAACCCACCTGTTTGTTCGTTTTGACACTCGATTTACCAGTTTCGGGTTATGGTCTACCCCTACTTGTAGGTGCCACCTCTAATCTATTTAGCCAAAAAAAAAAAAAAATTATTCCTACAGCAAAAATTAACTTTTTAGGTTCATTCAATAAATGATGTATGTGGTCTATATATATAGACTACATATATTATTTATTGATGAATCTAAAAAGTAAACTTTTGCTTCGAACAGCGACCGGAAGGAATAGTTATTTTGATGTATAACAAATAGTTACTAATAAAATAATCTTTAATTATGCATAGTTAAAATATTCTACTAAATTAAAATGGTCTCTCAATAATGATATGACTTTTTTTACATAAGGATCGATATGACAATAAGTATATTGAAAAAATATTAATGAAATTTTTTAACATAAAAAACTATTTTGACGGACATAGTGAACAATCAAAGACAATTATGCTCTCGTGAGCTCAACTAAGTTGGTAGGGACAATACATAATATATGCAAGGTTCGGGGTTCAAATGTCGACAGAAAAAAAAAGATTGTTTTAAAGTTTTGATACATTGAATGACTGTTATGACAACTTATTAGAGATCAAATCAAAGTGACTATTTTTCCTTTTATTTTTAAGATGTGTTATTTTAATTTAAGTAAATAAATAATCCTTGTAAAAATATGTAGAATTTTGTTTTGTTAAACAAAAAACAAAATTCTTTATCAATATTCATAAGGATTGTAGAACCGCAATTGATGGCAATGCTGTCTCAAAAAGTTTATATATTATAATAACATATTAAAGGATATAAATACGACACGTCATCGTCGTTTTATAAATTGGTAAAAAGAAATTTATTTATCAACTAAAATGACTTTAATCTTCAATTTAGAATAGGCTCTTACTTATGAGTTAACACTTGAATTAAAAGAAGACAGAAAAAATAGAGACATCTAACCTCAATGAGCTAGCACCTTATATGTCTAAATTAAGGATTTTATATAATTTAAATACCAACTATCAATCTTTTTTGTCTCTTTTTCTTTCTATAAAGAAACGAGTAGTCTTGTATCTTATAGATAAGTAGAGAATCTAGAGTTTAAAACTTGTCAATACATATTATATGTGTTTTTTTCGTGAACAGGTTGAGAGAAATTTCTTTTAGGTGTAAACATAATATCCCCTTCGTACAAGTAGAGAGATTAAATTGTTAGTTGATTATTTCTTTAAAAACAAAATATGTTGAGCTAATAATAACACGGTGACAACAATTTTAAAGTTGTTATTTTCAAAGTTACGCTTGAACTAATACATCTATTTCCTTTGTCTCAAAATAATATTTGTTTAAGGTTTATGCATAATTTTTAAGAAAATGATTAATTGTGTTGATTTTAATAGTAAAATTAGTATCATTTATTAAAACATTCTTATGAACTGTAGTAGAGTATTTAAGTTTGATAAAATTCAATAAATAAATATATAATAGTGGAAAAAATGATGATATTCTAAAGTGACAATTATTTCAAAACTTAAAAAAATAATATTAAAATGACAATTATTTTAAGATGGATAGAGTAATATAAATGGAAGAGAACCAAATCATATTAATTTTTTATGTCCACAAAAGCAAATGTATACTATTTAAGTGCACACTAAGAAACACTTATCCCTTATTTAAAAAGAAACACATTCCCCCAAAAAAATTAAATCAATTTTTGGTTTCTAGAAAAAAAATGTTGTTGGGCATGTGTTTAAAAATTATATACTTGTCTTCAACAAAAAAAAAATTATATATTTGTTCTCGTGTTCGTACATGATTAGCTCTCCAAATTATGTAGCCAAAACTCTTTTAGATGAATTTTATAGATTTTAATTATGAAGGGTGAAAACATTCTTTTTTTCAACGTTTATTCTACCTAGAACTGTTAAAATGGATTAATTTGTATATGTTGGTCCGTTAAACCTGATTAATTACAGGGTTTAGACTTTAAATTCTTTTTAGGTGTAAACCTAATATCCCCTTCATACAAATAGGGATTAATATGTTGAATTGAGTTAAGCTAATAATAGTAACACAATGACAACAATTTTAAAGTTAATATTCAAAAGTTACAATTGAACTCATACATGAAAAAAACAAAATCAGAGCTAATTTTATATTGCCACAAGAAAAAATGTACTAATGCTTTAGAATTTGTATCATAATGATAAAAAGGCTTGTAGGCCATTGGTGTGGAGTATTTGGTGTTTTGACATATTTGTGTTTTAGAAAGCAAATTGCATATTAATTATACAGCACGGCTCTTTTTTTTTTTTTTTACACAATTGGCAAGAGATTGTCGGTGACACTTATATTAATAGTAGTTTAATGACAACCTTAACATGGTTACCCTAAAATACGACGGAATAAATCAAACTCAGCTATGTGTATCACGGTGTTCATGTGGCAAGCTCATCCAAAATACCCTCTCCTCCTCTTACTAAACAGAGACGAATTCCATTCTCGGTACTAATCATCAATAATAACTTACATATTTTCCTTTTTCACGCAAACACTTTATTAATTGTTTATATTGAATATGACAAAGGCCTACAGAACCTTTGGCATGGTGGAACGGCGAAACAATCTTAGGCGGTAGAGATGTACTCTGCGGTGGCACGTGGTTGGCTTCTTCCAAAAATGGTAGGTTAGCTTTTCTCACCAATTTTAGAGAACTCGAAAACATTCCACAGCCCAACACTAGAGGCGATCTCCCCCTTCGTTTTCTTCAGGTCATTTCATGCACTCCATCTGTTTGTCTGTCACAAGTTTACTCTTCAAATGTGTCTTCTGTTATCTTTGGGTCGGATACCGAGTTTTTTTTTTTTTTTTTTTTTTTAAAAAAAAAGTCTTATGTTAGTTAATGGTTTATATTTTGTTGGCAACAGAGCAATAAGAGTCCCGAAGAGTTTGCAGAGGAAGTGCTCAAAGAGGCTCATCTATACAATGGATTCAACCTCATATTAGCTGATATTTGCACCTCCACAATGGTTTATGTCTTCAATAGACCAAATCATGGTTATCTTTCTGTTACCCCTGGAATTCACGTCTTGACTAATGCACCATTGGATGCTCCTTGGACAAAGGTATACACATGGTTACTAGTAATAATTGATTCTTGTATGCAAATTAATTTACACCACCTCAATTTTGACACTACTAACTACATTTTTCATTAAGGCTGAAAGGTTGCGCCATAGTTTCAAAGAACTTGTTGATCAGTATGGTGACTGTGAGTTTCCTATAAAAGAAATGGTTGAGAAACTAATGACAAACACGGTTAAAGATGATGAAGAGTGCTTGCTACCAGGGATTCGTCCTCCAGAATTTGAATTTCCTTTGAGTTCGATATTTGTTGACACACAATTTCCTTCGGTGGTAAGTGGTAACTAATTAACACATTCCACTTTTTTGCATGCTTAAGCCTAACCTGGATTTTACATTTGACACTGGCGGAAAATTTGCTTGTGCTTAGGGGCCATATGGTACTAGGAGCACCTCTGCTTTGTTTGTTACATCAAACAAAGAAGTCACATTCTATGAGAAACATCTGGATCAGAAGCAATGGAAAGAGAACATGGTAACTTATCAGATCAGTGAAGCATAGTGAATGGCAAGGATGTGGTTCAATTCTGCTGCTTAAAAGAATGTTTAGTTAGTTAGATACTATGGTTTAGCCACTCACTAGCACCTTGTCAATATGAATAAAGTGGTTTTCTCCTCACGAATTTAATCAACCAGTCCAGTCTTACCCTGTTTAGTGAGGATTGGATCAGTTGGTTATTTTTGTCAACTTGTTTTTCACATTTTTCCCTCACGGAATATTTTGATGTTGTTGTTGACCTTTATACGTTATAGTGATACCTGCACTGGTTTCAGAATGAGCACATGCTCACCTTGGGGCTAGCTTGCTTTTATGATGTATAATTAGTATAAGTAGAATGTTAACTGTGCCCTCCTTATAAATAAAAGTTCAGCGTGGAACACACTTCTTTTTTTCCCTTATGCTATCAATTAAATTCAGATTGTCACATCTGATTTGGGTTGCCATTATAATGTCACTGTGCAATTTGAATTTTATATAATTTTGCTTAGTCGTCACAAAATAAGAAATTGGAACCCTCTGCAATTGTGTAGAAAGTTGCGGATAGCTGCCATAAATCATCCAACTCCGGGTAAGATACATTTCCCCTACTGGAATTTAACCTCTGAGGGAAATTTCACTTTGAGATTTACCTATAAAGTTCTGCATAGCAAGGATAACCAGCCTGCCTAAGAGGACCTTTTAATTGAAGGATCATATTAATCAAGACACTAGTAGCATATTCTTTAGCCTTGGCTTTCATGATTGAATTGATTGAAAAATATCTACAAGTGACACTGACCAGTGGTAGGGAGATTGATACATGTTCTTCGGTATTGTACCCTACTAAATTGAAAGATTGAAATAATCCAGTGTTCTCTCATGACACAAAAACTTGTAAGGAATTATCTCTATGAAGTTCTAATCAAGTAAGGTTGATTGCACTTCTAAACCAGAATCCTTCAAGCAACAATGCCTTCAGAGTGAAGAGATCAATTCATGTGGCATGGGACTCCCTCCCTATGATTGTTACAGAGTCAATACAGATGGCTCTCATAGAGCCTATTTTGGTCGTGCTGCATTCGGAGGTTTAATCGAAGATGTTCATTTAAAGTTTGTGAAATGGTTATATTTCGATAAGGCAACGGAAAGGTTTTTTGTTGATTTGGCACGCCACTATTTGGTTGATTTGGAAGTAAAGAAATGCAAGGATTTTTAATAACATAGAAAAGGAGGTTGAGGAGCTAGTGGATGAGATTAAAGCGGTTTCTTGGGTGTGGATGTTGAGTAGATTGAAGATAGCATCGTTCCTCTTTTACGAGTGGACTTGGAATCCTAGAGAGTGCCTAAATAGAAGATGAAAGGTGCTGTCTTTTGGATCTGTATTGTTGGTTTTTGTGGCTCGGCTTCCTCTGTTTTGCTAGTGCAGGTGATTTTTATTGGTTTAGTTATAGGAAGGATCTTGGTATAGATTGTTTTTTGGCTTCTTTGTCCTTTCCTGTGGCTGCTCTGTGCTGCTTCTAGCTTTGCTTGCTGCTGGCTTTTTCGCACAGTAGGCAAGCTTTTGTATTTCTCTGTAGCCACTTTGCACTTCTGGTGCGTGGTGTTATAATATATATGCCGATTCAAAAAAGAAAGAAAGATAGGCTCCTCCAATGCAATATGATTGTTTGTGTAATTTTCAGTCAAAATAGAGGTCATATGTGCTGAATGTGGTATGGTTCAGCAACTACCCCGATTAAATTATTTGGTCCTACTCTTTATCGATGGGATTAGAGACACTTCAAGCAAGAAATATACTGAAGAGGTGTGAATTTCCTAAAAGGCCAGCTTTCTTCTTTTATTTTGAAATAAATTTAAGGTGAAGAGATAGTTCTCTATTTTAAGGAAGGGGCGACTTTAAAGTTTAAAGAATCCTTACAAATTTACATTTATGTTACATCTTCTTATTATCTATTATAAAAGAACACACAAATGTTTTTAATAAATTGGTCTCCGTATAATGACGTGATGTTTAGAATATTTTTTCCTGACCTTAAAAGGAAAAAGAAAAACATATATCAGTACGATCTGCTATGAGATTTATTTATCAAAAATATATCAGTACGATCTGCGTGACACATTAAGTTTTTTTTGGCGTTACACCTTTTTTACTTATTTCTTTTTGTTTTTTAAGATTGTTTTTTAATCAAACCGGCGATATTTGAAGTTATAGAAATATACGAGATATTAAATGGTTCAGACTTGTATATATCAGATAAGTAATAGAAGAAATTTACAAGATAAGTAATTTTTTATGAAATGTATTTATTTAAATTATGTAAATCCAACACTTTTTTTTAGAGCAATTCAACATCATATAAAATGGAGTAACTATTTAAAATAATTTTATAAAACTAGAAGAAGAATAAGATGTTATATTGCATATTGTTACCAAAAAAAAAAAAAGGAAAGATGTTATATTGCATATCACCTCAAAATTCTATAGGTCCTAATATCTTTTTTTCCTGGGAGAAGGAGGAAGAGGTTGTGTTACCTGTAGCAATCGTTACTTCCACAGTCGTGTGTATGGTCAATTCACTGAACTGAATTCTCAATTTTCCATTGAAACGATGGAGTTCACTGTTGAAGCGGTGGGAAGCATAGATAACTGTTTCGTATCTCTCCCCTTACCTCTAATCCAAACTCTCCAATCAACACGCTCATCATCTCTCCCACCAATCCTCGCACTCGAGCTTCGTTCTCCCTCTCACTCTCCTCTCTCCTGGTTCGTTGCTTGGTCCGGCGCCACTTCCTCTTCCTCTTCCTCCATTCAAATCTCTCAACAATTCGCTGAATGCATTTCTCTACCGATTCATTCTCCAATTCAAGTTAAAGTCGCTTCTAACGTCCGTCACGCTTCTTCCGTTTCTATTGAGCCGGATACCGAGGATGATTGGGAGATTTTGGAACTTAATTCTCAACAAGCTGAGGATCAAATTCTCAATCAGGTTTCTTATTTAACTAATGGAATTCGATTTTAGAACAATTATTATAAAATGAATCAAATTCTCAAACGGTGATGATTTGTTTGTTGCAGGTTAGGATTGTTCATGAAGGGATGAGGTTTCCTTTACGGTTGAATCATCATACTGTTATCACATTTCACGTTGTTTCTGTTCTTCCGAAGAATGCGGTGGGTAAGAATTATTATGCCTATTGCCTTTTACATATCATAATTCATGCTCTTTTAAATTAAAGTTAAACTAGTTCACTAAGACTCTGTTTAGAGAAAAAAAAGATAGCAAATAACTGTTAAGCTAGTTGACAACTGATTAGAGGATAAAGTAATGATTGAATTTTTAGTGTCTGGTAAAATTAGCTGTTGAAATAGCTTAAAAATATGAAATGACACAAAAAATATATGTTTAACTAATATTTAATTTGTTTCAATTAAGATAATAGGGATAAAATTGAGACAAAAAAAATGATAGGCTATAAGCTACTTGAAGCAGCTTACCAAAAAACACTATAAACTAGTAAAAATAAGCTCGTGAGAACGTTACGGTTAACGAACGGACTCTTTTTAGTCATATGAGCCTATAAGCTAGTTTGTTGTGCTTGCCAAATAGGTCCTTAGGCTGTTGTGGATGGATGATTTTAGTGTTTAAACCAAGCATTTGGATAATATTATATATATATATATATATTTTTTTTTTTGTTTTTTTTTTTTGAAGAAGCCAAACTAACCCACTGAAATTGGCACGGGGGAGAATCAAACATGAGACCTCGAGAGGAGCACACTCCAAGGTCCGAGGCCAACACCACTAGACCAACCCTAGTATAATATTATATTATTGACACATCATTTTGTGTGCGTGTGGATGAAATGGCTTGCTATGAACCATTGTCTAAGTGGTTTTAAACCTAATAAGTAATAAAAACTTAGTTAAATGCATATGCACTTTATATTTTGTTAGGAAAATGCATACTTACTATTTACTCAATATTTTTTAGAGGTACTATTTACTCAATTTTTCTCTCATAGGTATTTATTTTCGGTATTAATATAAAACAGGATTTTGGAACACTTTAAATATTATAAAGTAGGAAGATATCACATGTTGTGGGTGAGGTAGGCAGTATGATGCTTAGTCATTTGTTATTCTTTTCCTCAGTGGATTTTTACAAGTCTAGTGTAAACAAGTCTATTTTGAATTGTTGAGCAAATTATTGTTATATCTAGAGTGTGAGACATGTCTAACACGTGAAACTTTATCAGTACAACTGATGCCCGGAACTGAAGTTGAGGTTGCTCCAAAGACGCGCAAAAAAAATTCGGATTCAGCTGGAAATTCACATGTAGGTTCCAATTGTAAAGATCATACTGCAAAGATGCTGCTCCGTTTACAAGAACCAAATGAGTTATGTCGTACCAGTACTCATGTCAAAGGTGTTGAGCTTCATGTAGGTCTTACTTCGGTTGCTTTTGTTCATCCAGAAACAGCCAAGCACTTCTCATTTAACATGCTTCAGTTGGTTTCCATAGTGCCAAGAGTATCCAAAGGAAATGTTAGTAAATCCAGAAGCAAATCCAATGTTATGAAAGCCAAAGGTGGTTCAGCTGTTAGTGAAGTTGAGAATGGAAATACTGACAAGAAGGAACATCGACAAGCAGTTGTTCATCTGTTGATTTCAGAATCCGTGGCTAAAGGACATGTAATGCTAGCTAAGTCTCTTCGCCTTTATTTGAGAGCTAGCCTGCATTCATGTACGTTAAGTTGTCCTAATATTCATCCTACTTAAACAACAATATATTAGAACCAATCACATGCATGCTCATAAAATTAAATGTGCAGGATATTGAGCTTAGGAAATTGTTATTAAATGTATTTGAAGTTGGTTTTTGTTTTTATCTGTTTTTTTAGTTAGGAAACCAGCAGTTCCTAATTCTTGTATTTCAGTACTGCATCATGCTATCAAGCATGATAATCAGTGAATAAGTTATTTGTTATTTTTATAAGCAGTGGATTTGCTCTGGTATTTAAACTTATATTTTTGAAATTTACATGGCATCAGGAGAGAAGTGTAAGGCTTTATGGAAGTTTGCTCTTGTTTCTGGTGGATGTTATGCTAAAAGTATGCTATATTTTCTTTGCGTGATAAATTAAAAAAACTTGCTTTGCTGCTATAGCCTGAGTTATCATCTTTATATTGGTGGGTTGTGTGTCATACTTTGACGATTTCTTTTGCTTTTTAAATTATATTTCAGATGAATAATCTGACCATCCTTTCAATTTCAGTGCCAGATTTTAAACGAGAACATTGTTTTTGTGATTGTGCAGGGGTTTATTTGAAGGCATGTGATATTATTTTGGAAAAAAGTATTCCTTCCATTTCTCTCTGTCCTTGTCGATTCAAACTGTTAAGGCAAGAGAGTGCTGTTGAGAAAGATGGTCTAGATGATTATCACAGCCACAGGAATCACAATGATGAAAATATACATAGAAAAGCTACTTCTGGTCTCTTTTTGGATACCATTAATTGGTCGATCCACAGTGAAGTTGTTGCGGCTCTTTCTGATGAATCTAGTTACAGAGAAGAGGAAGTGGTTGCAAACCAATCTCAGAATCATAAGGGATTACAAAGTCTTGTACGACTATGGTATATTGCGCACCTTGAGGCAATTACTTCCATTACGGGGATAGAAGTTAATTCATTGGTTATCAGTAGTAAAACCTTGCTTCATTTTGAATTAAGCTGTTACAAGATTGGGAGCGATGAGAAGCTTCGACTGACTTCTTCAGAAAACAGTGGCAATGCGGTTGAAATGTTATTTTTATTGACCTTTGGTGAAGGAGATCCGCATTATGGAAAACTTAATGCCTATGAAGTTTCTCTTGGAGGAAAACTCAATAACATCAACGTCGATGATCTGAAGATTTTTGAAAAAATAAAATTGGGCGATCCTGTTTCTATTCATTCTACGGAAGAGAGAGCCTCAGAAGACCGCATTAATTCAAATGTATCTTTCCTTGGCTGGATGGAGAAAACTGCTTCTGATGTTATCGATAGTATGTTTCTTTTTTGGGTCAAATATCCAGTACTTTTCAAATAACCAGTACTTTTCATATCAAATTTCATCAATTTTCAAGACATCAATTTTTTTTTTCCATACTTAAAATAATGATTGTTATGTTTGCAATTTTTTCCTAATTCCTTGGCATTTTCCCGTAAGCTAGAGTATGTGTAATGACAGTAAATTTGTGGTAAATGAGGCGCCACATTTGTTTCTATTTATACAAGGTTTGCACAATGATGTAGGTGTATTGCAAGTTTTCCTAAATTCCATATTTTGTATCTTTTTAACAATCTCTTTCTACTAGGTCCTTGTTAATGATGTGGGTCTTCCTTTTTGTATGAATACAAGTAGTGTCTTTTCCTCACCAGTTTGAGGTTGAGAAATGCGTATTGTTATATTTAGGAAAGAAGTTGATCATATGTGCTACCTGTTTTGTCTGGTTAACTTATTTGTTACTTAAAATTCCCTATTTTTGTTTGAGTTGTTTTGGGCTTTTAGTATTGGTGATCAATTCACTTAATTGTTAGAATTTAGTTTGAGGTGTGCGGGATTCAGCTCTTTTCTTCCACGATGCTGCTGCACATCAATTTGAGTTCGGCTCACTAATATTTTTTCCCACAACTGTTGCAGCCTTTGTGCAAAAGGATGCCCTCTAATAATATTTAATTTAACTTGCCTTTGGTGCTGACTGTAGGGATGTTGGTACTGTTATCTTCGGCATCTGGTTTGTGGTTTGGCTCATGCAACCTGCCACTTCCCGGACATGTTCTAATATATGGACCTTCGGTGAGTACAACTTAAATTTTTGTATTATATTAAGTTCACCGTATAATAACAGACTAGAAGTTCTAATGGCTGGATGGTTAAAGATGTAGACATTTGAGTCCTTCCAGTCACTTGTTTACTCTTTAAATGTTCATTATACAATCCTTTTACTGCCATCTTGGTGTTGCTTGTTACTTAATATTTCACATTTGACTTAAATACAGCTTTCGTCCTTCTATTTTCCCTGATTCACGATTTTGATTCCTCCATTTTAAATTTCAAAAAATTTCCCTACCACTGAATTTCAGACTTATTTTTGTTGAAACATAAAGGGCAGCCCGGTGCACAAAGCTCCCGCATACGCTGGGTCCAGGACTTGAACCTGCGACCTTTCATTTACATGACAACAACTTTACCTGCGACTTAAATTTTTGTTGATATATAATGTTAAATAATTCAGTGGTGATGTGACTGAAAATGCATATTTTTTTTGGCAAATCTGATTTTTTTAGTTTTTCTTTTTCATTTTAAGTTTTATTTTTCTAACAATACTTTTTTTTTTGGGTCAAATTTTCTAATAATTCAGTGGTGATGTAGAAAATAATAAGATTTAATCCTTGTATGCATTGTCACACAACCCTATGGTAGATCATAATTCAACTTGACTGATCATAAAAAAATAAGCTCCAAATTCAGTGGCAGAGAAAATTTCAGATTTTTTAAAAACTGGAAGACTGTATTTTTCAATTTAGAAATAAGGGGACTAATTGTGAATCAACGAAAATATGGGGACCAAAAGTGCGCCTAAGCCTTCGTTTTTTTTTTTTGCTAAAATATATGAAATACTTTTCAGACAAGTAAAATAGCTGACCATGAAACTGGTTGGAAAATCAGCGCTTCTTGTAAAATAGTAGCATACAGCAGAAGCAAATCAAAGAAACAAGTAAAAGAAAATACACCTTAAAGAAACATATCAGTTATGATAGTTTATCATGTGTAAATAGTCATCGATGCAGTTTTTGGTAAAACTAATTTTTCATGATCACTTAATTTGTTACAGTGCTGAAATAGTGCTGAGTGAGTAACTACTTAATTACTTGATTGTCAACTAAACCAGAAAACGTGTTTCAAGAGTTTTTCTTTTTCTAATTTTACCTTTGATAACTTTTGAGGAAAGCAAGCCCAACCCAAAGCTCCCAAATTGGTAGAAGAATTTATTTTGGTGTTGCTTCACAGTCCTTATCAAATCAGAGGACTCAATTGGCTGATTTGATAGTCTTTGATCTCAGGATCTAGTTCTTCATACTAAGATTCAACAATTTTCTTTGTGAATCATTCTAATTTTCCTTCAGATTTCTGATCTGGACAAAAACAAAAAAGATTTCTGATCTGATATGAGTGAATTATTAATAATTTGATTTTTGAATAATTTTTTCCAGGGCTCTGGGAAAACTATACTAGCAATGAATGTGGCAAAATCCCTTGAGAGTCGTGCAGACATCTTAGCACACACGTATTAATCTTAATTCTATAATTGATCACACCAATCTTATTTCTTTCCTATTCTAGTTATTCCTGTTCAACAACAACAATTATTCTTGTTCAGATTTTGAAAATTTCACCGTTCAATACTATGCAGAATTTTTGTTTCCTGCTCAAAACTTGCTTTGGAAAAGGTCCCAATTATTCGCCAAGAACTTGCAAACCATATAACTGAAGCTTTAAACCATGCACCTTCTGTTGTCATATTTGATAATCTTGATGGTATAATTTCTACCTCTGATTCCGAAGGATCTCAGCCATCAATGTCTGTTGCTGGGCTCACCGACTTTGTGGTCAACATCATGGATGAATATGGGGTAAGAAGTATACCTTTGGTGCTATGTGCTGCTGATTCTCTTAAATGTTAAGCACGCTGTTGCTCCTTGTAACAGATGCATATTAAAACATTGATTGGAATTTTGCCTTTGTGAAGTGTTGGGCTTGTGCGTTTTATGAAAGAATTTAGCAATCAGAATAGGAAGACTTGTGAACAGGAGGGGAGGTGATAGATTAATATAGATCTTGATAAGAAATAGTAGGGAGAAAATGAAAATAAAAATCAATTACTCATTTAATGATGGAAGTACATAATAAATCTGTCAAGATCCTACATTTGCTAGGTGTATGGCTGAAGCGTTCATAATAATGACTCTGGCAATTTGATAGGTCTCTTAGCTAAAAGGGTTAGTTAGACTGATTCAATTAGAAGAAATAAATAAGGCATGTTGCATGAAAATGAAAATAGGTGTTGTATTGAGAGGGAGAGTTAGGTATTTTGCAAGGATTAGCTTTTAGGATTGGGACTAGTGACAGTTCTGGATGTCTAGAATATCCAGATTTTTTTATTTATTTATTCAGTCAATGAAGAATTTCTTTGCTGATCCAGATATTTGTTCATTCAGTCAATGTAGTTGAGTTAATCTCTGGTTACTGAGCTATTCTCAGTTGTACTATGGTAATACAACATACCACAGCCATGATGTCTTGTCACCTACAAATGTTCATTCTTGAACATGAAGGGTGTGAGTTAAAATCTGTTGGCTAAGTATTATGATGAAAGCTCTCATGATTCCTAAAACACTGTTTTCAACCATAAAGAAATATCTTCAAAAGCATATGCTTTGCTAAGTACAAGTTCTTTTCCACAACTAACATTCCTCCTCCCCTAGCAAATTAACCACTTACATTTGCTTATAAAAAATGTACAAGTTATCTTCATCTTGAAGACATTCCATCAATAGTTAGATTTCTTGTACTCCTATATAGAAACAGAAATGATATATTTATACATCTGAAAAGTTCGACACCTGAGACACCTGGTTAATGACGTTTATAATTATGGCTAATAGGTACACCCAAATTGGGTAACTCATTAACCATCCACTGAGCTCAACTAACCACAATTTTATACATTGTTAACCACGTTGTCCATTAACAAAGCATGGTGGATAGTTAATGAATTACCCAATATTGGTTATTGATGTTTGCAGTCGTGATCCATGATTTTGAACGCCATTAACCCAGTGCCACCATAGCTATTGAATTTTCTAGTGTACAAATATCATTACTTATATAGAAATAATAATGCTCTTTCTAATCGCTAACTAATAATTAATTCTCATGAAAAATGCTAACAACACACATTATAACACACACTTTTCGACACACTCTCTTTGATTGGTTAAAATTCACATGAGACCCACCAATTTTATATGGGACCCACATGATTTGGTGAGACCCAAGTGAATTTTAACCAATCAAAGAGAGTGTGTTGAAAAATGTGTTAGAATGTGTGACACTAGCATTCCTCTAGTTCTCATACTAAGAAATTTTCAAGAGGTTAAATATACAGTATCTTCATTTTGACGCTCAATCATTATGGAATATATTTTTCTCTCCTATCATGAATTTATCGTCTGAGTGGAAAATTGCACAGGAGAAGAGACGAAAATCATGTGGATTTGGACCAATAGCCTTCATAGCTACCATACAGTCCCTAGAGAATATACCACAATCTTTGAGCTCTTCAGGTTTGCTACTTCTGCATGTATAAGCGTTGCAATGTTATAATAAAACTTAGAAAGAACTTTGCTATTATTATCTCTCCTTTTTTTCATGTGCAGTTAATTTCTCATGTTTTGGCTACTAATTTCATTATTCTATTGTTATCAGGACGGTTTGACTTTCACATTAAGCTGCCTGCTCCTGCCGCTTCTGAGCGCAAGGCAATGTTGAAGCATATAATACAAAGGCGACACTTGCAATGCAATGATGACATCCTGCTTGATGTGGCTGCAAAATGTGATGGTTATGATGGCTATGATCTGGTATTCTAATTCTTTTAAAAATTTGTTCAGGCAGTTCTGATTCATTAGACTTTACTGATTTTAAAATTACTAGTTGTCAGTTTAATTGATACGTGTTACCGTATGGTTCCTTTTGTTGCTTTTATGTTTTAAACGAGAGAAATATGGTGCATTTGTTGATTCTATTTGGAGCTGTTCGGGCTGGACAGTTGGTGCATTTGTTCATGAAGCATTTAGCATAATATTCTTGCCGAAATATGGTTCACAATCACAAGTGTTCTAGATTAGAGATAAGGAATGTGAAATTACATTATCATAATTTGTAAAACAAATGATGGTAATGTTCTACCCCCGATATAATGACAACTTCAATGGCTTCATTTGCATTTCATTAGCATGCACTTGCTTTGGTAGATGTTTGGTTTGTCATTTGAATATTATTAACAACTGATCTGTCCATAACTATGTCTGGGCTGCCTGTATATAAATGTTTAAAATTTCACTTTTCCAGGAAATATTAGTTGACAGAACTGTCCATGCCGCTGTTCGCCGTTTTCTGCCATCTAATGTTATTTATGAGCACGAGGGCCCAGCATTACTACAGGAGGATTTCTCTCAGGCAATGCACGATTTTCTTCCAGTTGCAATGCGCGATATCACAAAATCCGTTTCTGATGATGGCCGTTCTGGATGGGACGATGTCGGTGGTCTTGTTGATATTCGAAATGCTATTAAAGAGGTCTGAATTCATTAAATACTTCAATGCATTGTTTTCTCAGTTTTTTTTATGTTTCTTAATTTCTTCTTTTTGATAGTAATAATGTTTGTAAGACTAGGAACACCTATAAATGCTTAAGCTAGGTGGAGGCCAAGAGTGATTTTATATCTAATAAGGTTCTTTGCCATGACGTGTGTATATCAAGTGTGATACATGCTAAGAATAAATCCACACTTGTTATTACTTGACTAATAATTTAGTTCCTGTTTTTTTGTTTGCATGTTTACTCTATATGCTCGTATGTTTTGCTTTATTTATGTTCTTAAATTATTTCCAGATGATAGAGTTGCCATCAAAGTTTCCAAAAACTTTTGCACAAGCACCGTTAAGGTTGCGGTCAAATATCCTTCTATACGGTCCTCCTGGTTGTGGCAAAACTCACATAGTCGGTGCAGCTGCGGCCGCTTCTTCGCTTAGATTCATATCAGTGAAAGGGCCAGAACTGTTAAACAAATACATTGGTGCTTCTGAACAAGCTGTAAGAAACAACATTACTTTTTAGGTTGTTGTTGTTTTTCAAATTTATGTATATCTTTCTTAATCCTTATATATTCTCTACAAAATATATTTTTGTAGGTTATTTTTTCTTATTTGACTCAAAACTGGCTGTTTTTTACTGTTAGCCTGTGAGCTGAATTTTCTTGAATTTATTTTTGTTTACCGAGGCTTTTTCTTTTGTTTTGATGAACAATATTTAGTAATTTTTCATTTTGAAGTTAGTGATTTTACTCTGAATGTCTGAATCTTGAATGCTGATTTCAGGTTAGGGATATATTCTCTAAAGCAGCTGCTGCAGCACCATGCCTGCTTTTTTTTGATGAATTTGATTCTATTGCTCCCAAGAGAGGGCACGATAATACTGGAGTAACTGATCGTGTTGTTAATCAAGTGGGTATATATCTTTCACATTTTGATTTTACACTTTGTTGAGTTCAATCTGACCTCAATATATTCATTTTTCAGTTTTTGACTGAGTTAGACGGTGTTGAGATTTTAGCTGGTGTATTTGTGTTCGCTGCAACCAGGTCAGTATCCAAGCATACACTAAATGTCAAAAATAAAAGAATAAAATTGAATTGAAGGTCAGAAATAAAAGATCAAATGTGGAAAGGATAAAACAATGGAAAGAAGGATGTAGGTTCAACCAGGATATACTTCTACCTTACACTTAGTTAAATGTAATCAAGTAAACTCATGTTTAGTATGCTATTTGACTTTTATCCATTTGGTATTTACATGTAAAGACCATTTTATTAATGGTGCTAAACAATTCAAAAAAATTAGAAATCCAAATTGCCAATTCTACACTTGTGTAGTTATTCTGAAACTTAAAAGTTTTTCGACGGGTTTAACTTTCCTATCAAAAAGATTTCAACCATATTCTATTTAAATTGCTGGTTTTATTTTGTTGTAACTTAGAGGGTGAAGATCTTTTGCTATATATGGAATAGAGTAGGAAAGATGGTAACTTAATTTTTATACAAATCCATCAAAAACATCCATTTGATAGACGTTTTTCCGTAACATGTTGGAACTAGGGTCAACTTTGAAGGCACGTGAAAAATTAAGGTCTAGATTAATTACACATAACAAATCATAGAATCACAGTTGATCATTATTCTAAGCTAAATCAGCCCATTAATTGCACAATATTGAAAAAATGTCATAGCTGTGGTAAGTTTGCAATTGACTTGATGTTTGTTTCTTCCTTCTGTTTTTTGAGACACAAAGAAACCAGATGGGAAATGAATATTAATTTTTTATAATTTTGATGTTTGCATCTCATGTCAAGCAGTAGACCAGATTTACTTGATGCTGCACTCTTGAGACCGGGTAGGTTAGATCGTCTTCTATTTTGTGACTTTCCATCTTGGCACGAGAGATTGGAAATTCTTACGGTACTTTCTAGAAAGGTATGCATAAGTGTAACTATAGATTTGTGTCCCTGTTTTGTTTCTTGTTTGCTAATTTGGTTATAATATCAACGTGGGTTTTTTACATGACATAAAAGTTTTCGGATAACATTGTTTACATATTCATATTATTTTTACATGACATAAAAGTTTTCGGATAACATTGTTTACATATTCATATATCTTGTAATGAAATCATGGCAATAGACATTGTTAAATGATAGAAATCGGAAGCTTATTAGTGTGAAACCATGTGTCTCAACTATACAACGGAGGCTTTTTATATAGGCTTAAAAGCCATTAACAGAATAATTTACAACATATTATATCCTTATTTACACAATATGATATGCCCATCCTATGCAGTAAATACCTGGATCCTAATCTTATTTTCAATAGACATGTTAGCATGACATTATCTTTCGAGTGTCACTATACTAATTTGTAATATCCCATAAGTTTGGGTGGAGAGTCTATTAGAATCTTTGAAATTGAAATGTGAGAAATATAGAAAAACAAAAAATCAAAAGAATAGAAGTGTATTATTCAGAACTCAACAGAAAATGGAGGATAGAAATCTTTCACATTTTTTGGGAGAGTGATTTTGTTGAGAATGATAAATGAATGCTCGTGATTAGTATATTTTTAATTTTAAGATTATTATAGCAACTTAGATTGGGTTTGAAAAATTTGTCTAACCTTCCAAAATGCTCCTGCAGTACAATTTTTGAAGAAAAATAAACTCCCAATGCCCTCCCCTCCCAAATCCCTTCATTCCTTCAACGTCTTCCTTCTTTTTTTCCAAAGCCATCCCCTCCTAAACCCCCAAACAGACCCTAACCCAAAGATTAGGGATGGAGGGAGTATTTCATTTAAAGAAGACCTCTGTTTTTAAGATAAAAAACTAATAGATCACCATTCTTGCTTGATCAGAGCTGTAGTATAGATGACTGTGAAAGTAACTTTCCAAATGAAAGATCGGACATTGTAAGTGTTAGGTTTTATCATATGTTTGTCGTTGGGTGTCACTGTTGATGGTAACATTGAATTCCACCAGAGATATGTGTCTTTTACTGGTCAGAGCTTACCTTTTTACGTGGATACACTAGTTCTGTTGACGTATATATCTATCAAATTGATGCAGTTACCAATGGCCAATGATATTGATTTGGCTACAGTAGCTAATATGACTGAGGGGTTCAGTGGAGCTGATCTCCAAGCTCTCCTCTCAGACGCGCAACTTGCAGCAGTTCATGATATTCTGGACAATATCGATACATCTAAGTCAGAGAAAACACCAGTTATTACTGATGCTCTTCTAAAGCTCACTGCATCCAAGACCAGACCATCTGTTTCAGAGGAAGAGAAAAGACGGCTCTACAATATTTATCACCAATTCCTGGATTCAAAGAGATCTGCTGCTGCCCAGGTTTTTCCCTCTCCCACTGTCCTCCCTCTCCTCAGTCTCTGTATTTTCTGTTAATTCTTTGTGTTGAAGTTGCGGTTTTATGTTTAGAAGCACACTTAGACACAGGTTGTCCCACGTAAATGGATCTGGGGGCAAATGCCCGACAAACTTCAACTTGCTTTCATATAATTCTTAAAAGCTGAATAAGGTGACACCCTTGAGTTAATCCGAGTTTCAAATTTTATAGCGTATTCAGTTTCCGACGGGTAAAGTTGTTGTCATGTGACTGAAAGGTCATGGGTTCAAGTCCTGGAAACAACCTCTTGTGTTCAAACCTTGTTTAGGGAGATGTGACTTGTGAGTAGGAACTTGTTGCTTGGTGGATACTGGGTAGTTGACCTCGAGTTTAATGGCGCATCAATCAAAACACACCAGCCCGTTTAGTAGACAACTCTTGAAAATCTTCGGTTAATATTTCAAAGAGCCAACATAACAATTCTTGCTTTCTCATTAGTCATGTAAAAATTTCTTCATGCAAGCTCAAAACATGTCTAAACTTGTTAAAACCATTGTACATTTTAGAATCACTAAAATCTGTCTCAAACTATCTTTCAGTAACTGAAAATAGTCATGCAACTTGAACTGTAAAAGGAGATGATAGAGAGTTCCGTGTAATATTAACCTCGACTTTCTCTTTCTCTTTCTCTTATGGATTCACTTTCTCTTACGGAGTCTTTTTGTTTTAATTTCTTAAAACACTTCTCTACATGTGTAAGTCATGTACCAACTACCAATATAATCCTATATTTTCTTTAAGTAAATACAGATCATACAGGGTAATTTCATTATTTCCCTGACTTGCATGGGTAAATTATAATTATGTAATGAGATTTTTTTTTTATTTTTTTTACAATGGCAGTCAAGGGATATTAAAGGCAAGAGGGCAACTCTAGCATGACAATCAAGTAATACAGTGAGTTTGTTGATGTGGTGGAAGGTGCTCTTCGGTATTCTTTTTCTCCTGAAGATGCCTTTTTTGTTCGTTTATACCTTACTATAGTAAATTTGTACAGTAGCCAGGCTGATATTCAATTCATTACTTGTAATAAAGCGAATTCTCAAGCAATGTGGTAATTAAGTATAGGAAAGAAAACGTGTCTCCACTTCTCTAGGTTTTTTTCCACCATAAATTTGTTTTCAGTTGTAAACTTACAAGGGCTGGAGTAAAATCCTTGAGTAAAAATCTGAGATGGAAGGGAGTTTTGTGCATTGAATGAGAAAATCATCTACTGGTCATTCGGAGCAGAATGTACTAGCCCTGTCTTGGCACAAAGAAGTTAGTATGCTCTGAGGATTCAGTGGCTGCTTTGTTATTTGGCAAGTTCAAGTTGCTTTCATGCTTTGTGCAGCAGCTTTTGCTTTGAAACATTTGATGAAAAACTATTGCTGCAGACTTTTGCATAAAGTTTTAGCTCGTGCCAATTTCGTCCAAGTTTCCTCTTTCCATAGACATGCTAAAATCTGCATTATTACAAGCACAGTTTCTTGGAATCATTACATATATCCGATACTTGATAATCACTAGTTCTATTAATGAGCCAAATTAATTTTACATGCATATTTTCTGCGACTAATGGTGTTGCCAAAATTTGAGCTGTTGTTATCTTGACATTTGGAGTTAGTTTATGAGTATAAGAAGCCGCTGCATCATCAGAGAAATTTTACGATTTTATATTTTTTAAGAAGCTATTGATCATCATTCATCCATGGTTAACTATTTGAATTTCCCTCTTTAAAAAAAAAAAACTATTTGAATTTTCCCCCTTGATTAATTCTCTATTCAATTTAGATTACATTGCCAAGGGAATAACAATACAATGTAATTGTTAGTCGTATCATGGATTACTCCTATAAAGATTGTACAAATCTCCATGTGGTTGCACACACAATGCCCAAACTAAGCGTAAGATACAAATACTAAGATATGTACAATTAATCAGTGGTCAAGAAAACTTCATCAAAGAAATCCTTATATTTGACCTCATGGTATAACAATCTTACTGGTGAGAAGTGATATTTGTACAATTAATTCTAGACAACTTTGATGACAATCATTTTTTCCCTCTTATGATTAGACAAAAATAATGGAGAGAGAAAGAAGAGAGAATAATAACACATGTGAATATGAAAGAGAAGATTGTTTCAAAAACTGGTTGTGTGTGTGTGTGTGTGTGTCTATATATATATATATATATATATATATATATATATATATATATATCATTGATCAACTATCTAAACCGTTTTCTAAATTATTTGTTCTCAAAGTTAATATAGTTAAAATAAATAAATAAGGTCCCGTTTGGATTAGCTTATTTTAGAGCTTATAAAAAACAGCTTATGCAAATAAATAAGTTTTTATGTATTATTTATAAGTTTTTAAGGTAGTTTATGATAAAACAGTTTATAAAGACACAATTTTCGTTGATAAGAGCTTGTAAATTAAAATAAAAACTTATTTATTTACATAAGCTATTTTTCATAAGTTCAAACCAAACGGGGCTTAAATGATTAAAATGAATATATTTTTTGGTGTAGTAAATATAAAGAAATATAAAAGACTAAATATATATTTTAGGTTTTTTTGAAAGAAAAAATATATTTTAGCTTATAAAATAATAAATATGAATTAATATTAACTCTTGATACTGAGTGGGTGGGCAGTGAAGAAAAAAAACTCAAAACACAAATAACGTGGTTACGATAGCGAGAGACATAACAAAACAAACATTCGAGATCGATCGATCGATCCTCGACCTTTGCTGCATCTTCCAATTGCCGAACACGACGAAGCTTTCAATTCACGAAGGCTTGAAGCTTCTCTTCTCTACCTTTTTCCGGTATGTTCCTTCGATTTCTTATCTTTATCTCTTTATTACGCCTCTTTTGTTCTTTCGATTTTGTTTCATGCTTTTTATCGATCCACTTATCGCTTTATCTCATACAACATATGTATGCATTGCAATTTCAATTTCAATTGGGTCTATATTCATTCATCTAATTTTAATGATCTCTATCAATTTATTTATTTATTCAAACCCTATCGGAATTATTGAACATGGTTTTTTCTGCTCCGTTTGGGAAATTAATCAACCCAAAATTTGTTTTTTATTTTATAAAAATCTTATCTGGGTAGTGGAATTCGTATATTAGATGTTGGGTCTTTCTTTTCCTTTGTCAAATTTCTGTAAAACGAAGATTAGGGTTTGGTTTTAAATGAATGAACAGTTTTGAAAATTAGGTCAATTTATGTTTTTGTACAATTGCACGATTGCGATTGTGCTTGCTCTCAGTGATTAATTAAGAGTATACACCGAATGTTTTTTTGGTGAAATTGGGCCCAACCACCACAGTAAATCGGGCGTAAAGGTAGTGGCTGCACGGCGCACACTAGGGTTTGGGAAAGAACCTGTTTTATGCACGTGGGTCAGAAGAAGACCCGTTTTACACATGGATTAGTAGAAGACCCGTTTATGCTTGCGGGTCATAAGAAAACCCGTATAGGAAATAGGGTTTTTTCCTTAAAAAATGTTCCCATTAATTATTCGTGCAATCATATGCTATCTTTATGGTTTTTGTGATTTTGATTTGGGATGGTGCAAAGGTGGTGGCTGCGCGGCGCACACTAGGGTTTGGGAAAGAACCCGTTTTCTGCACTCGGGTCATAAAAGACCCGTTTTTACACGCAGGTTAGTAGAATACCCATTTATGCACGTGGGTCATAAGAAAACCCGTATAGGAATTAGGGTTTTTTTCTTAAAAAAATGGTGCCTATTAAATATTTTTAAAATAGCGTCTGTCCTTCCCTATGCGTAATTATGCCTTTGCTCCCTGCAACCTTCTTGTTCCCTACAACTTTTTCTGTCCAGCCCTTCATTGTCTGTTCCATCCTTCTTCTCTCTCGTTCGTGTCTCTGTTCGGTTTCACTCATTTATTTTCTTTTGTGACTTATTACGTTATGAGTTTGTAAGACTTATTTAGTGACTTGCAGCATATAAATTTAAATTTATATAAGTATTTCAAGCGTGATTTAAGTTTCTCTTTGTCTTGTGCTATTTTGTATGCATATATATGACTTTATGAGTTTTCTATAATCTTATGATTTGGGTTACAATTGTATGTTCTACGATTTTACTTCCCCTTTCCAATTTTGTGTAAAACCTTGATTTTAAATACATTGCATACATCTAATTGATGTGCAGGGAACGTTCTCTCTCAACTTCAGTTCAAATCTTTTGCTTTTGCTATTAATTTTGTACGGTTTCAGCATTTCTGTTATAGCACTCTAAATTCCCAGCCAATGATATTCATTATTTTGTTTAATACATGTATCCTCCAGAATCTTTCTGCTTGTTGATGCTGAACAAGTAACACAGAAGTAACCCAGTCAACAGTGTAACTAATCCATATGGCAGCACTTGTGGCTGGAGAGTTGCCACATCATGGAGCATCTGATGGAAGCTCTTGTAGAAGTTCTCAAGATAAGCAAGAAGAAGCATTGGGTCGCTGGTATATGTCTAGAAAAGAAATAGAAGAAAATGCACCGTCAAGAAAAGATGGAATTGACTTGAAGAAAGAGACATATCTGCGCAAGTCATACTGTACATTCTTACAAGATTTAGGCATGCGACTTAAAGTGTGAGTTTTATGCGATTGCAATTACTATTTAATTATTACATTCCAGTTACATGCTTATTATGTGTTTGGAATTCTTTTGAGGGGTTGTATGTTTCATTTCATCTTAATGTTTTTACATTTCCTCTCATACCCATACAATTTTGTATCATAATGGTACACCTAACTATGCAATCTTAAAGCACTGCGAGTATATGCTAATTTATATTTTTGCAAATTGATTGCTGTTTACGACTGTAATTCTGATATAATATGTTTATATTTGTGGACTTTTCAAGATAAATGTCAATTTCCTTTTAAATGTAATTGGGTTTTGTCATTATGCTGTAAATATTTATTTCCTATTTTTGAAATTCAATTGGAGGTTTGCATATTGATTGTAGCTTCATCCCCTGCAGGCCTCAAGTAACTATAGCAACAGCCATAATATTTTGTCATCGATTCTTTCTTCGACAATCTCATGCAAAGAATGACCGAAGGGTGGGTTGTTATGCTTTCAAATAGATATTTTGTAGGCATTTTACCTCCCCTGATCTTTTGTAAGTTGCATTTTGATTTAGTGTGGCATGTTTGTGCAATTGATATAGTGGAGAACTAGCATATCATAAATGCAACAAAATAAATATCGTATAAGTATCTGTGTATTGTTTTTAATTTGATTTTCAATGCTTGAAGTTGAAAAGCTGTGTTGGCATATACGTGGTGGATGTTTTTATTTTTATTTTGAATATTGGCATTTTCAACTGCAGATGCCTGTTTGGTTTTGGATTTTTTTTTAACAAATCAAAATTCTACACATTAAACTTTCAATTGACGTGTGATATTGAACCCCTAGAACTTGTGTGTCTTGATGTCTAGAGATGGTCAAAATAGTTCTTACAAAGCTTTGGCAATCTGCAGCTCTTAAACTATGGGGTTGAGTTATTAGATCTGCTCAAATTTTAAAATGGTATCAAAGACTATCCTAGATTTGCTGTTGGATCATATGTCTGTCCATGCTCTAGATGCACAGTCTTGAGTGGGATAGAATGTGTTGAGATCCCATATCAACTAGATATGGGCAAAGTAGTCTTTGAGGCCTAGGCTATCCTCAGACTCACACTTCGAGCTAGCATTTGGGTTGAAGAGTAAAGTTGTATCCAAAAGCTGTCAGAAATTTGTGTTTATGTATATGCTAATTACAATTTTAGTTGGTCAATATAATATGTCTAAGCATTAATGATACACGCCTATTCTTGCAAAACTCAAGTTGGTATATCTTGCATTTATGTAATATGCCTTCTCAATATTGAAATTTGTTTGTATGCGTTTATATTCTTAAAAATTGTTTAAGGACTTAATTATAGAAAATGTTCCTATATTGACTGCCAGATTTGTTGGTTCTTCGATAGGTATTTTTAATCGTAGATTTCTCGTCTCTTTTGCACCGTTTTTTTAAGTCGAGTTTGTTCCTTTTTCTTGAATGTCAGTCCATCCGCTTTAAGTTTAGAACACGAGCATGAAGTTGTAGTCAAATTTGCACTTTTTGGGGGTTGATGCTTCTTACTTTATTTTGAGTAAGTTGATTGTGGTTATGTTCCTAGTTTATATGAATGATAGACGGTAGATGATTTATATTCCAGTATTTGTAAGTTGATTGTGGTTATGTTCCTAGTTTATATGAATGATAAATATAAAAGCAGTATAAACTTAAAAATACTTGTTGGGAATCTCATAATCCAATTGACGAATATCTTTTGCAGACAATTGCCACAGTTTGCATGTTTTTGGCTGGAAAGGTTGAAGAGACTCCTCGTCCTCTTAAGGATGTTATTCTCATATCTTATGAGATGATTCACAAGAAAGACCCTGCGGCTGCACAGAGGATAAAACAGAAGGTGTTTTATTACTGTTGGTGTTTTCATCAGTTCATTTCTATGCATTGACATCCCAATTTCTTGATTTATCTGCGATCTTATTGCTACTGGTTTTGTCTCCAACATTTCTTTCTTGCTTTTCTTTATCCAATTATTGTCTTAAATTGAGTTTTTTTTTAATTCTATTTGCTTCAAGAGCAGGCTTCCCTCGAATTTGTCAGTTTCTAGGCGACACATCATATATATTGGTCATGATGTGTGCTCAGACATGGTAGATGGGACCTCAATATTGAAATCCTATACAATGTTTTTGTAGCTTGTAAATAACAAAGTCTTGTGTCTTTTGCTTCGGGTGCTTAGTTACTCCATCCTGTTTTCTTTCGAATATAGGCAAAAAAACTAACTAATTAAGAGTAGTAGTCAATCACATTTAATTTATGTCAAAAAAATAACTGCGTTCTGCAAAATGTCCTTCATGGAAATTGATTTCATATGAATAAAAGAGGTTATTGGAAAATTAAATATAAATTATTTGAAGTGTATTATTTTAAGAATGGTATCATTAAATTGGGTAAATTAGTTGAGATTTGCTTGTACATTTAGACCACGAAATTCAAAAAATTTGTGATTATATTTGAAACCAGAGATACCGCTATTTATTAAATAGAATTAATTGCATGGAACTGTCATTTAGCAAACATTTTTCTCTATACACCATTTTATTCTATAGTTGCTCTGGTTTCACCCATTGCTATCAAACTGCTATATATCGGAAGGATCTCCCTGACAGCTTTTGAATCCTTGTTTTTAACCCTGCTCTTTGTATTTTGTTTATCTTTCCATGACCCTTATTATATTTGTTTGTTGAATAGAATTCATAAATGATGTAGGAAGTATATGAGCAGCAGAAAGAATTAATTTTACTTGGAGAGAGGGTTGTACTTGCCACTTTGGCTTTTGACTTGAATGTCCAACATCCATATAAGCCCCTTGTTGAGGCCATAAAGAAGTTCAATGTTGCTAAGAACGCCCTTGCACAAGTTGCATGGAACTTTGTTAATGACGGGTATGAATTAAGTTTCCACTTGTTCTAATTTAACTTCATTGAATTCATTTTAATAGTTTTCTTGTTCACACACTGGAAAGTGGCTTTCAGGCTGAGGACATCACTCTGCCTGCAATTTAAGCCACATCATATTGCGGCAGGTGCCATATTCCTTGCTGCCAAGTTCCTGAAAGTGAAGCTTCCGTCAGATGGGGAGAAGGTTTGGTGGCAGGAGTTTGATGTCACCCCACGCCAATTGGAGGGTTGGTGCCATCCCCTCAATTCATTTGCATACTAAGAAAGTTGATCCAATTGGATAGTATTGTGTGTTCCCGTGGCTTATAATAATATAGTAATCTCTTCTACTGTCACATGTCTCGAATGTTTTATCCCTGTTTTCAGATCAATTTTTCATTAGAGCACAGACCCACTTTTATGACATGGGTAGTTTGCTGTTATTTAAACAAGAGGCTATCCTTTTGAGTCTATCTATGAATGCTTTTGTATATCCTTCTGAGTCCTTGCTGTTTCTCTCTTGCAGAAGTTAGCAATCAAATGTTGGAACTTTATGAGCAGAATAGAATTCCACAGTCACAAGGAAGTGAGGCAGAAGGGGCTGCTGCAGGGGGAGCGAGAGCTGCTGCAAGGGCTCCTGCGACGAGTGAGGAGCAGGCTTCAAAACAAATTTCATCTCATTCACCTCCTCAGCGCTCATCTGTGGAAAATAATGCAGTACCACTTTCAAGAACTGAAAACCAAAGCAATGATGGAAGTGCAGAAATGGGAAGTGACATTACTGATCACAAGATGGACTCGGAAACCAGGGATTCTCAGACCTCAGAAAAGTTACCCGACAAAGATAAGCTTGTTGGCGATCAAGAGAAACTTGTTGCCACAAAGGAGGCTGCAGAGTTAGGAAGGAGTGATGATACATCATTAAACAAGTCTAGCTTCAATGTTGGTCAAAATCTGGAGCTTCGGGAAGGCCCACTTGGTCAGTCACCCATAGAAGCAATCAAGATTGACAAAGATAAGGTAAAGGCCATATTAGAAAAAAGGAGAAAAGAACGAGGGGAAATGACAGTAAAGAAAGATGTAATGGATGAGGATGATCTCATTGAGAGGGAGCTTGAAGATGGAGTTGAAATGACAAACAAGACGATTGACAAAGACAAAGTAAAAACCGCTTTAGAAAAAATGAGAAAGGAACGAGGTGAAATGACAATAAAGAAAGATATAATGGACGAGGATGATCTCATTGAGAGGGAGCTTGAAGATGGAGTTGAGTTAGCAGTTGAGAATGAGAAAAATAAGCAACAGAGAAGACAGAGCTTGTCTAAGCCTGATGATGAAGATCATGGTAAGGACCTTGAGGAGGCTAGAGATGGGAGTCAGATGGGCATGGAAGGGAAATTACGGAAAGACGGGGATGGATTCAATGCAGAAAAAGGGGATATGATAGACGATGCTTCATCCTTGTTGAACAATCGCAAGAGAAAGAAGGGTAGCCCTCCAGCAAGTCAACCAGAAACGAAGAAACGGCTTGATTCCAATTATCACAACGATTTTTCTGAGTAAGGAGATAGGAAGGATAGAGAAAAATATTTGTTGAGGTGAATATTCTACTGTCCATTATTTGCTTAATGTGATAAGGAATTGATGACTCTGGATGCTCTTGTTTACCTTCTGACATTTCTTAATTATGGAACGGGATGCCTCAATTTTGGTAGTAATGCAATTTCGTAGCTTACCATGTTAATGAATTACTCAAAAAGAATTAGAATAGGGTTGCCAGTAATCTGCTAGTTTTTTTTTTCTTCCTAAAGTGAAACTAAAAATTTCAATTATCCTAAAATGCAGTAAAAATTCAGAACTGCCAACAATAGTATATAGTGATAGAGCAAGGCTTTACACATATCTAAAGGAAATACGATACTGCCACTTTTTAGCTGTAGTAAATGTTTTTTTTTAAATAGGCTGAACAAGATCTCTGTGCCTACACTATTTTTCTTCAATGACATACGGTGAAATTTCACTTCTTATTTTTGTTGCCATTTTTCTATATCGGTGCAAATTTGCACCAGACTTTCATTACATTGAAAATACCTTTCTTTTTTAAATGTGTCAAAATAGTGTTTTGTTAGCTATACATATCTAAGAAATTACACGAGCTCTACAAAAGTACAAATAACTATACATAATTAGTTTAAAAACTAGTTTGTTTATTAAGTTATTCTTTTGCTTTTTTTAATTTAAATCTATCACGCGGGTTGTACTTAAAAGGAAAAGAGTGACACAATTTATATAAGATGCTCCTTCAAATGAGTCTCAATTGGGATACCTATTTGATACCCAGGATTCTAAAGTAAGCTTCTCACATTTGGGATGCTCTCTCTCTCTCCCTCTTTTATATATATATATATATATATATATATATATATATATATATATATATATATATATATATATATTTTATTGGGTTGCTCTTAGTTGCTTCTAAGTTGGTCAAAAGAAAAAGTTGCGACTGTTGCTAGTTAGTTAAAACACTTTGGCCTTAGTTTTTCAGTTGTATCATACACTCATAATTCTTTTCAGGGAGAAATATTTTACATTTATGATCATTTTTATATAAATGATGATTATTTTCATGGTTGTGGCTTTTAGGATATCTGTGTTTATTAACGGGAAGAGGAAAAAATATCCCTCCTAAAAAATAGAAACATTTTTTGCGACAAATATAACCATAATAAAACAAATACCGATTGTATTATTATTTTAATCAATATTCAAGCTTTTCCCTAATTACCTAAGTTCAAAATATACGAATGATTTAAGCATGCAAGAAATTACCAATTAACAGAATTAGTATCGATGATCACCCCTAACACCAACATTAATACTACTAATACTTTCATTACAAAAAAGTAATAGTAGTCTAACTAATCAATAAGCGTGTGTAGCCCATTATGTAGTTTTTTTTTTTTTTTAAAGCTTAAAATGACCTTTCAATGATGTAAAACAAAATCATAAATAGAAGAGACAGAACATCAAAAAGAACAAAAGGTAAAGAAAACTAAAGAGAAAAAAAAAAGAAATACTTATGACAACAAAAAAGAAAACTAAAGAGTTAAGACCAAAAAAAAAAAAAAAACTAAAGAGAAAAAAACACATTGATTAATACATGAATTCTCAAAATGATAATTGTATAGCAATATCCCAACATTACAAAGAAGCAGCAATACTTATGAAAAACCAAGTAAATGCCAATAGATGCATCTTCCTTGTAACCTACAAAAGATATATTTAAGCATCACTAAAACAACAATAGAAAACTCCTTCCGGTCTTTTTGCCATGAAGAATCCACAATCCAAACCTATAACCTTTCCCTTAACACAATGTCAAATGAAATATATATTTACACCAAATTATATCTCATCAATTATCCATAAGAAACCTATAACCAAATTAATCAAGCGGGCGAACGGCCGCCGCCGCCACTGCTTCTAGAGTTCTAGTTCTAATTAAAGTGAAATTACAGAAGACATTACTTTAAAAAATAATGTCTCCCTCCCTTGTTCTGTTTTATATATTTTGATCATAGTCTAGATAGGTTCTACTAGTATATAATACTATAATAATTTTAATTTTAGTAATAATTGTAGCATGGCATCACCACATTGAATCACCATAGGCAGCTTGGTCCACCACCATGTCCATATCAAAAATATGTTTGGCTTGTTGTGATTCAGTGATTTTTGATGATGGAGAGCCACTATAGGTTGGGCTAGTTGGACTATGCCCTGCACTGTTCCAAAATGATGATGCAGTTTGGCGCACCCTTAGGTGCACTGCCTCAGCTTGTGCCACAGCCAATTGGGTTTGTAGCACATCAATCTGTTGCTGAAGGGACGAAATTGCCCCTACACAACCATACACAGGGTCTCTCACTCTTGCATTAGCTTCATACACCATGCTACTCACTGCATCTCCTCTTTGATGCTCAGGTAAATCCTGCAAATTAATAAGGACAGGTAATTACGTGAGTATTAGATTGATAGAGACTAGAGAAGGTGACATTGATAGAGACTAAAGAAGGTGTCAAAATAATCTACAATCACTATAGTTGGATATCTATATCAATAAATCAAAATCAAATGATTTATATTTCAACTTTACTAATAAACTTTCTAAACAAATCATCTGGACTTGAATATGGATGTCAATTTGTATTCTTAAGCGAGAATCCCCGCAAAGACCTATGAAACACAGACACACCTCGACTTAGACATTTATGGCGACGCGACATGGGAAAAACTCCCCAAGGTGGAGAATGCAGGCACGTGGGGAGAATTTTGTGGTTTTGTGTATATGTTGGGTGTATCTAATTTAAATCCCACATAACATGTCACGTATATTTGTGACATAGACTTTGACAACGAAATAAGGAAACATATTCAATGCTTGGATAAAAAATTGACAATATTAGACAACTTCACGTGGTGTATATAGAAGGATAATGTTATATGTTATTTGAGTAATTTTTAATTTCCTAATGGCGCCAAATAGAAAGTAAAATGAAGATCTTGCGGTTTTGGTTTCTCAAAATCTCGTTGCTTGTTGAGTTACAACTTTGTGCTTGACCCTGACTTTTGGGGGGCAACACCACGTTTAGAAGCTCCTATTGGTTATCCCAATGTATAAGAAAATGAATTAAAGAAAATGCTATTCCTAATGCATACTTTTTGATTTGTCTTATTCATTATTCATTCATATTTTAGGGATCACATGGCAGACCAAAAGATGAGACAGACCTAATATTGGAATATGAAGAAATGAAAAAGCAGACAAAGAAACGATGTGAGGTTTGAACGCGGCTGAGAATGCCTCATCTTTTCTACCTTTTCTGATTTTTCGAGGGTTACTACTTACTTGGAAAAAACCATTCTGGTTGGTTGGTGTGGACATGGCTTTTGGTTACCTCAAAAACTAGTTTTACTATTGGTTATAGGAAAATTAAAATCCACAAAAAGGATTACAATGTGAATGTGTTATGTGTTATGATGTATAAATAAATTTCATTTGAATTACTTTAGTATTTTGAGAAAAGAGAAAAGTATCTTCAGGTAGGCTATCTTTTTCTCAAATGGGAAAAGTGTATTAACTAGTACTATCTTTCATTATTATAACAAATTTGACGAACTTTAATATTTATTTATTTTTTTAAAAAAATAATCATTATGAATACAAGTCTCTTTAAAAAAATATTCTTATATATAAACCCATTTTAAATCATATATATTTATTATTTTTTAAAAATATACTCATAAGAGATAGGAAAACAAGCAAACAAGTTGAAGACCATACATAGTTACTTATGTGATTAAATTACTTTTTCTAGTATTTCAAAAACAAGTTTAAAGTTGAAATATAAAACAGCAAAGTGCAAAATTAAAAATCAATCATGTTAAACCTTTTTTTTTCTTTTCTAAAAAGAAGTTAGAAGAATATGTGCCTCAAAATATATTAGAAGAATAAGGATGTGTGGGGATTCAAATTCAATCATGGTCAAGGAAAGCGCCAATAGTCAATTAAAAGAAAGGAAATGGACAAAAAAAATATATAAACATACTAATCATTGTTATCAACATGTGCTGAGTTAACCAATTGAGTTTGCATTCCTCTTATCTTATCTCATTTTTTTTATATATCAATTATTTTTTAGCAATATATAATAAATATAACAGTTACAAATGTCAATTTGACAACCAATTAAACATATAAAGTGATTTTTTTTCCCTTTCAATCAGATTTTTTTTAATACACACAAATCAAAAATCGAATTCGTTACCACATTTTTATAAAGAGTTCAATTCTCTTATCACTTGCCACAACGACATATTGTTTTTATCGTTCAGTGCAATGATAATAGATGGTGTCGGGAAACCTTTGTAACTAGAAATAGCTAGAAATTAAGTAGAATTTATCTATGTTATTACTCCTTTTATTTAATAATAATTGTCGCATTTGAAAAAAAAATTCTCAAAAAGAGTGCAACTTTTAAATTTTTAATGTAATTTTCATTGCTTTTCCAATTATATTCTTTGATTATTATCATGGGCATCACTGCAAAATTATTATTAATTGGGTAATTGGGGTAAAATCATCATTTTCTTCCTAATTTACTCCCTCTATCTAAAAATAAGTGTCACATTTGCGAAAATAATTTGTTCAAAAAGAATATCACTTATGTGAATCACTCTCAAATTATTATTATTATTATGATTATTCACCAATTATAGAATTACATAAATATAAACAATTTGGTAAAATCAACACTTTCTTTAGTTTATCATCTTTTCTTATCATGTGTGAAGTTGTCTACTTCACACAATTATTTTGAAGGAACATAGTATCATATTTTCTTAATAAGCATGAAATGTTCAATTGCCATAGTTATCGTGAGATGAATCAGAGCAACTTAAAATAAATTAAGGACACAATTTCTATTTTAATATCAAAGTAAAAAGAAGTGGATGTTGTCTTGGTAAGATTAGTTCAGTTGACAGAGACATTACATAATATATATAAAAATAGGGATTCGAACCCAAATATTTTACTTTTTCGTATTTATAATGTGTAATCTTCGACCATAAATTACTTGATAAAAAAATAGGTGTTCTTAAATTTCATGTGCCATATTTAGACCCATACAAAATGGTTAAGAACGCAACTTTAGTTTTAGCATTACCTCTTCCTGTTTTTGTGACTGTATTCCCATTTTCAGTCACAATAATTATACCGCCATAAAACTTTCTTAGTATTGCTCTTGCTTTAATTTTATTTACAAAAAACTCATCTCATCTCATCTTTATAATCTTTGTTATTTTCAAAGATATTTGTATAATACTAGTGGAAAAGAAGAAGAAGAAAAAAGTGATTTCATCTTCTTTTGCACTGAAATAAGATGGTATTTTTTCATATTATTATTATTGTAATTAAAACTGAAAAATTTAAATCTATTTTTTTTTTAGGGAAAAAATTTAAATCTATTCTGAAAATAGTATTTTGTCGCATCAGTCTTATTACAACTACAGTACCACAATGCCATGTCCTAATATTATAATGTACTATATGAATAGGGTAAAAATTGATATCAGTTAACTTAAGTGGGGGTGGCAAAAGTAAAAACATTAATTGAACAACTTCCTATTATTATAATATGAGAAACGTAAAAGAGTGCTCTTGGGGTATTGATTAAGATGATAAAAATAGAAATATTGTATTGAAAAATGGTGAAAAGTAAAGAATTTAATTTTTTTTAAAGTCAAAACATTGTTGAATTTAATGTAACTATACTACTTTTGGTTTCTTTAACTATTGTCATAAGAACACTAGTTACAAGATCTTATAATATAGGGCAGAAACAAAGGGTTAGATATGTAGAAGATAAGAGTGGAATGAAGTATAGAAGATAAGAGTGGAATGAAGTACCTGAAGCATCTTGTTGACATTGCTAGCACCAAAGACTTTGTGGACATTAGCAAATTTGTGAGGCTCATCAGCAGGGAAGTAAGGAGCAAAGAGACAATCTTGAGCACATCTTCTTCTCAGAAGTTTGCATGCAGCACATGGTGAGGCTGCACCTTGCTTCTTGTTACCTCCACCCTCTTTCATGTTAGTTAATTTAATTGTTTTTATCCCTTCAAGCTAACCAGTACTAACTATCAATGTCTAATAAGACATATGAAATATTCTAGTGGAAGAAGGGGGATATATATAGAAAGAAGAAAAAGTAAAAGCTAAAAGGAGAAAAAAGAGAGAGTGTGGTGTGGGAAATGGACTATGGAGAGCAATGTAGGGACTACTAGGAAGGAAGAGTGGCCTGCAAATTATAATAATTATGGATCAAAAAGAGCAAAGCAGCATGGCACCACCACTCCATGTGGGCCCTACTCCTTACCCTAAAGAAGTATTTTTCTTTGACGTGATACTCAGATTTCACTTGAGTGTCATTGACATTTAATATCTTTGCTTTTATCTTTCTTATAACTAATTAATTTCTCATATTTAAATAATTTATTTTAATTATTTATCCATCATTCTCTTATATCTAAAACACATTAAAGATTTGAGCTAAAGCCCTCTTGTACTCTAAAATAAAAAATAAACACATTAAATACATTTAAATAATTAGTTTTTATTATTTCATCAATCATTTTCTTTCATCTAAAACACATTAAAACACCAATGATATCAAAAATCAACAAAGCCAACTATCATTCTTTTCCCATTTTTGTTTTATTGTTGGTCTTATTCTTGTCTCAATCACATGTTCAATGTATAAAAGAAATTCTTCATGAGTTTTGTGCAACTTAGGCTCAGAAAATAAATTTGTATAAATCTTAAATTTTCTTCTCCAAAAATATTTTTGATGATCAAGATCCCACAAAGCTTTTCCTCGTTGGAATCTTACTCCTGATGTTTTTTTTTTCTCTCTATAAAATCTGCTTATGAATGGATGAAACAACAAAATTCAGTCACGTTATCACAGCCCTATTTTTACAAAATTTTGAGATGGCGATGACCTAACCTATTAAGAGATTAATCTGGAAACTATATCTTGCTAAACTGATCTTCGCAAATGAGAAGAGTTTTTTTTTTTTTTTTTTTTTTGAGGAAAGGAGATGAGAGATTTGTTAGCAATATGAAACTTGTTCAAGGTGGAAAAATGCTCAGAAATTTACCATGCACTTCCCAAGTAATTGCAAAGATATTAGAGATTTTTGACTCCTGTAATTCATTCCTTGTTCGATCACAAAACTATCAAAGCATTGTCTATCATATATTTTAAATTAGGCGATTATTAAGGGTAGAAATAAGTTATGAGAAATATAATGATTTTGGTTAAATTAACTCCGAAAACCATTTTTTTTTAAGGAAACTCCGAAAACTATTGGTGTTGGTCCATGGTTATGGTCCAGGGACGACACAAAATAGACCTCCACTACCTAAAAGGACATGCACTGAAGGTAAAATTCTTTTAAGGATTTTTATCTTATTTTTTATATAAATAATTTTTTTTTTTAAATGTGTATAAAATATTGACACTACAAACAACAAAAAGTGTTACATATTAATTTTTTTTTTTTTTTGTGGTGGTCAAAGTTCGAACTTCAAACCTTGCATATATTATGCATTATATGTATACCAATCGAGCTAACATTTGAACAATTGTTAGACAAAACCATTGTAACTAAAGAGTTTCAGTAACATTGTTTATGATTAAAAAAAATGTGACTTGCTTACATTTTTTATCATCTTTTTTTTAAGCGAACATTTTTATCATCATTAGTAGCAATAGAAACAATGTCGTCTGTTTAATTTTTTTAGACATGTTACGTATTTATAATTTTTGCATAAACTTCATTTAGATTCGATGAACAACTAAGAAAATAGAAAAAATGAATTTGTAACATTGAATACTTTTCCCTCTAAAAAACAATGAATATTTTTAGAAGTTATATGCACACTACTTTCAAGTAGCCAATGCACCATAAAGACTGTTCAAGAGTGCGGTTGAAAGTATAGAATGATTGCAGGCCATCAAAAAGAATTCAAGGCAGGTGAGTTAGGTTAGGCAGTGATATCCAATTTTTCATTTTTCTCAAAGATTAAACCAATAACAAACCAGCCGTCTAAGACAACGTGATGCATATTCCATGGTCAAAGCAAAATGCAAACATCTTATAGGACAAAGTCCATCGACCGTTAGAGGAAAAAACTACCACTATCTTTCGGTTGGTTGATTAGATTGATAATTAAGATTTGACTAAAGCAAAGCAACCCTCAAAGATTTCAAACATGGAAACACGATTGAATTGAATATCAAATCCAATGCATAATGGACCCACTTCTTAAAAAACTTTTCTCCATATATGCCAAGAAACAAAAATGGTTGTTTAGACATCAGAATTTCCTCACATTATATGCTGTTTAATTCTTTCTTTCTTATTGGAATCCGAATACATTGAAATTGTTTGTATTTTCTACGGTGCTCCATGTGCCAAATGCTTTTATTTCGTAATTCCTTCATTATACGAAAAATTTGTTGACTAATAATTTAATTAAAATGGTTTTATCAATGATTTCCTTCTATGTCTACCCCACACTAGATATGACGCTATGAGCATTGAGCACACTAGGGTACATAGTAATTGTCGGTGTATGAAACACATTCAAGTGATTGAATTGAATAATACACAACAAAAGGAGAGGTTTCTAGCGTAAAGACTACATATAGGTATAAGATTGTCTGGTTGAAATTTTTTAAATAATTTGATTATCTACACTTATATCATCAAGATTTTTCTTATTTTCTTGTACCAACAAAAAAAAGGGAATTTCATAGCAGAGTTCTCACAGAAACACTTGCATGATGGGTACCTAAGATTCTTTTTAGATGTTTATGAATAGAGAAAAAACGCTGAAAAAACTTATGTTGTATCATAGATCTTTAAGAATACCTCAACATTGTCTTCTCAACAAGAGACTTGTATGGAGGGAGTAGTGGCTCCTGACAACCACATATGTTGTTGACAATGATCATAGCACGAGGAAGATATCAAGTTGCTCTATAGTGGTGCTGTTTTAAGCCATGAAGCACGACTACAAATAGTATTTTTAGTGTGTCTTTGACAACGGTGCACAATGGGAGAAACGATCATAGTCGAAGAAGTCGTAAATGGATAGACAATCTTCTATTTAAATTCAACGATGATATGATAGTTGTTGATAGAAAGAAAAAAAAAAGTTTAGCATCAAAAACATATTATACACCTTTCATATCTTCTATGAAATGTTGAAGTCGAATTTCAGTCATATGCTCAAACTACATTCACAATTAAGAAGAAAACAAAATAGGTATGTTGTCATATCAATGTCCACGTTTCAAAAAAAAAAATATTTTTTTTTTCAAAAATAAATTCTTCCTAATAATGTATTTGGCGAAGAAAAGGGAAGGTGTATGCTAATATATGGCAGTGTTAATAACATTTCACTAATTATGACCAGTTGTTAAAATCATTGGGCGTGAATGCCATGTTGTTTAAGGAAATCTTTCGGGGTTCATTTTCCGTTATCTATTAAGCAATCAAAGTCATTAAGGAGTGTTTTTGTTACTGTGATTAACCGACACTAATTATGTGTAATATTTTAGAAATTTCATGATACGATAAGATTTCCAAACATTTTCATGTGGGGCAAACATACTTTTCACACGTCACTTTTCCACATTTGCTTAACTTATTGTAATTTTTTTTTGAATGAGAGAAGGAAATTACAAAAAGACTAAGAAACTAATCTAAGGATAATATTACATTCCATTCCATCAAAATGAAGCTTAATAGCCAAAGAAGAATAAGAAGATTAAAGAATCGTTCATGAGAAAAATTCTTGGTGTCCTAAGTTGATAATGAAATTAGCGCAAGATTAACCTTCCAAATATGTTTCAATGAGACATTTCAATCTAAAAAATGGATATGACGACGAATCTTAAGTAAGAGTAGCTAAAGAGCCAAGATGTGAGATGAAGTGCATCGAACAATCTAAAAAACAATCTGAGACATTCCACAAGAAGAGAAGTAATGCTCTAGTCACGCGTGTTTTAAACTCATGTAAAGGCCCCAAAACTCAACAGAAATTACAATAGAGGTTTCAACATTACATTGGAATCCTTTGATGAAATTGTCAAAAAAATATTTCGGATTAAACCACGACAAGATGAGGAGCAAGTAGTGGTATTATGATAGGCATCAACATTTAATTTAGTGAAAAGTTGGAGGAGAGTGTCAAACAATATGAAACTCAATTCTGGTTCTGATAGAGTATAGTTGATATACTACTGGATGTGTCTTGTCTTGCACAATAAGCTTAACTTATTGTCATTGGCCACATGTAAAACGAAATTAGTATTTTATTATATTTGTTTTAAGTTTTTTTTTAAGCAAATAGAAATTGAATTAAAAAAAAGGAAGTACAAGACTGGGGGACATGAATCTGACTCAGAAAACCACAACACAAACCCTAATGGGTGATACAACAATCAATACTTGAGTGCTAAAGAAAACAACTCTAAACAACACAACCATAGACAACCCAGTGAACCCACGTGTGGATACGAAACTGAACTGTAAAAAAGAACCCTACAATGTTACCATATACCTAATTAAGTTATTTCAACAAAAAAATATATGCAATTCACTTTGCCACCTTATATTTTTCTATGAAATTTTGTTGGATACCGCCATTGAAGCTTCTCTCAAAGCTTGACATTTATCTAAAATTACCCTACAATTTTAAGGATCACAACGGAAATTTATTACTTCTTTAAAGTAAAAGTTACGTTAAGGTTATATTATTGAGTGGTCATTTATTTTGATATACTTCTTTTAGTCCTGTTTATAAGAAACATTTAAATCAATAAAAACTTTTAAACTTTTATTGAAGATGAACTATTGACCTAAATATCTCTTATAAATAAGATCGAAGGAATTATCAACTCAAATCTCTAAAAATAATTACCCGCCAACAATGAATTATTCACAACAATTGCATAAGATGAAAACTTTTAAACTTCATTTAGTGAGTGAGACTATTTGGAGTATCCATTTCTATGAGTCATGACAATGATTTTTTTAGAAGGATCGTCACTTTATCTCATCATACTTCTCCGTATATATTTATATTACTTTTTTCATCATAAATAATTACATTATTTTTTTATTTTTTTTATGGTATAATTTTTTTGATTTATATATCATGTGTTTGACTTATATTTTGGAGAAGTATGACTCATTGTAACAAAAAAAAAAGTATGACTTATATAGGGTGAGACATAGGGAATAAATATTAGAGTATGACTTATTTGATCTCACACACAAACGTAAAAAATTTAAAGAAAAAAATATGTAGTTACATCATTCAAATCTATTCTCTTTTAATTTGGTTTTTATTTGTGAGTGTTTGTTTAAATAAAATTAATTTGGGGTTGTGTTTAAGTTAGAATTTCCTGATGTTGCAAAGCATGAAGGATTTATTTGGATTTGATATTATGGCATGATGATGTATTTGACTTTTTAGAAATTTCTATTACTTTATTTAATGAAGGGACGTCCCTTTCTTTCAAAAGAAATTGCTGTTAGGTCTACCGCTATGAGGAGGTCCCTCTTGTCCTCTCTTCTATAGAATCTTTAACTTATTGAAGCAAAGTGCAGTATATTATTTTACAAAGATTCCCATAATAAAAGAATTTAACTCACAACCGTAATGATAAGTTTTTTTTAATAAATAAAGCACAAGAGACATCTCAAATGCTCAAGGCCAATAAATTTCTTCACACGAAAAAAGGACAAAATTTAGGGCGGTTCACAAAGTAATAGGAAGTGACATCCTCACTATATGAGGGTCCACATGGCCCTTATTGAAATGTTGTCCTATTCATAGAGTAAACAAAGCATGGCCAACAAGATCATCGTGTTTTTGTCACTAAAGAAGAACTGTATTTGAATGACTCAACATATACTCAAACAATGATAAAACCATGCATTTGGCTTTATACATCATCTATATATCTTGTCCCAAAGATCACATGCGATCCATTGGCCCCATGGTGGATTTTGAGTCAATTGTGTTGTACATCACTAACATGTTAGTGGAGCACATTTTGAGATCTCTTATAGTTGGGGTGGATTGAGGCCATGGCCACCTGATTTTTTTGTACTTCTTAGTACATATGTATAAACATAATGTAACATGATATTTTTAGATGATCTAATCAAATATTTAGAGAGTATTATGTACTCTTCAAAGACAAATGCCATCGTATGATTGTTACATAACCAGAGCCTCTGACTCAAGTTTGTTGAGATAGACGACTTTAAATAAAACATTGCACCAATTCAGTTTTATATCATAAGCTTGATTACTACATATATTTTAGGCTTAAAATATAAATTCTTGTAAAAAACAACTAAATAATATATTTTGTCGTGGTTAACTGTGGCTCACTAAGAGTATGTTTGGTTTGGAAGAGAAGTTGTGAAAAGAGAAATAGGTAAGAGAGAGTGTAGGAAGAGAGAAATAGATGAGAAATATAGTAAATTTGATGTATGGTTTGGTTACATTTATTTATGATTTTGTAAATTACTGATTTTAAAGATGATAAATTGTCGGTTCAAAACAACTCTGCACAAACAATCAATACAAACACTCAAAATTGACACATTAGAATAATAAAAAGTAAAATAAAAAGCAATCGTGATGTTATATAACTACCTTCTTTCACTTTTGAGTGTTTCATTGATTGGCGGTTCAAAGTTGTTTTGAAGAGACAATTCACCGCCTTTAAACTTTTAATCTATTCCGTCATAATTTGATTTTAACCCAACCAAACTAAGTTGTTCTTTATCACAAGTTGCTTTGTTTGGGTTTGACAAGAAATAACATAAGCTCAACTCAAATTGTAGAATTTCAATTAATTATTTTCATGAGAAGGCGAATTTCAATTAATTATAATATTGAGTCTGATTAAACTCAATCCAAAAAATGTAACAAAGAAAAAAAACTCGATTCAAAATGCTTGTGAACCCCTATCCATATGATGGTGTCAAACTGTCAATTTCACGTAACCATACAAATCAAATAGTGGCAACTATGACTGTTTGTGTTAGGGGGTTCGAGAGAGCTTCGAGAATAACGATGTGTTAATGATACAGGAGACCAAGGGCCATAAGAGAATTGGATACCACATTTTTATCCTAAACATCAAAGCATTAGGTATAGGAATTACTCTGTTAATATATCTAACTCATGCACTTTGAGTATCCATTTGAGGTCTATAAAACATGTTGAGGTTTGTTGGTGGTGGGCCGACGGCAAAAAAAGAAATTTTGAAAATTAGGATGTTGATAATTGCATAAAATGCAACATAGACAGTTAAAAATTATATTAATTTGGATCAATTTGACACAAAGAAATGTATATTTTCTTTTATTGGAGGTTGAAGTAATAAGATGCAAGATTGAGAAAAAAGGATTGTCAAATGAAATTCAAAAAGATTAATTCATGATATAAAAATTATGAGAGTAAACGTGAGTGTAAAATTAACAACAAAGAGATGAAATTATGAGATAAAAAGTGTGTTTCAAATGACCAAAGTTTATATAAGAATTTTCATTAAGTAATTGTTTACATTTTTCACTATAATGAAAATGGTTATTGATGAATGGGTTTACCAATACCAAAGATTTACAATTATCGGTCTACATGAACCTGCTAAATGAATCATTCAACTATCTTGATTCTTAAAAATTATGGTTAGGTTGATACTACGAATTACTAAGTTGTGTTGGAAATAAGCTTCATTGGTTAGTCCTATAATAACTTTCCTTAGTCGATTTTATACTCTTCATATTTCAATTATATATTTACCTATCGCTTTCAATTGCAGAAAACCTCTATTTTTCAATAATAGATATGGGTCTAATGCAATCTCATAAACGCAATATGACAAGTGAAGTTAAATTTTTACCATAAACAATTCAACAAGATCAAACACATAAAATAAGTACCATATAATATATTTATCTATCACTTTCAATTGCAGAAAACCTCTATTTTTCTGTAATAGATATGGGTATGATGCAATCTCATAAACACAATGTGATAAGTGAGGTTAAATTTTCACCATAAACAGTTCAACAAGATCAAACACATAAAATAAGTATCATGTAATATAGTAAAATAATGGAAACTAAAGTTTAAAATTGACAAACATTATTATAGCAGCTTGGTTCTTTGAAAACACTACAAAGCTTGATGAAAGCATTGTAGAATCGAAAGCTGCAATCACTCCCCCAATGACATCTCATAAAAGAATTATTCTTATAAAAAAAATGAACTGATCCCTATGGGACCAAAATCAACATTGAAAACAACAAAAAGCACAAAAAGCTGTTACTAGAAAAACAAAATCAAATCCTACATCATAGTCAGATGTATTCTAAGATGTCATTACTCTCGACAGTCAGCTTATACATGCCTTCCAAGTTTCCATTTTCAATGCTTCTCCTACTTCTGCAAAAACCACATCCAATCCAACACTTAATTTGTCTTCAAATTTCAAATTAAACTAATCATAACAACTAATTCAAAACAAAAAATACACATGCACATACATACCTTGCCATTCTCAGGAGCATCAGGAACCTTGTAGGAATCAACATTAACTCCGGACAACCATGCACCAGGGTAAAGGGACTACACAAATAATAAAATCAACATTATAATCAGAATATAAAATTAAGATTAGTACCAATTAATTAATCATTTAATTGAAAAAACTTACATTCATTTGCCTCTGAATTTTTTTAGGTCTCCTTTTGGGCCTTCTGGGAGGCTTTAGACCTGTCATCTTGATGAAATCTTCCTCAATCTCCTTATTTGTCAACGACAGAGAAAACTTCATTGCCTTCTTCTCAGTAGAACCACCACCTTTTAATGGCGATGATATGTTGGGTTTCTTCTCATCAGTCTTCAACCCCTTTCCAGTCTCTCCAACAACACCTTTCCTCGTCCTAAAATTCCATGCTTTCTCTCTTGCGGCAACCTTTGACGACACTTCTCCACCACTACCAACACCATTCGCTTTCTCCTTCTTCAGAATGACATCTTTCATCTTTCTACCTTCAACCTTCAGATCATGTGTCAACCTCTCCCGCATAGCATCAACCCCTTCATCATCACTGTAATCGATCCTTAGCATGCTCATCCTCTGCGATGATCCGTTGCCATTGTCAGGGACCTTTTGACACCTGAGTTGACGCTGAGAACCCCACTTCAAAGAAGAAGGTAAATGGAAGTTGTGAAGAGGAGCCTTCACACCTTCACCTTCACCTTCGCCGACACCATAACCATTACCCATAGCAACATCGCTCTCCTTTTCTTCAGCAGAAAATACCATTTCCTCGATGAAATTCAGACAAAAAGAGAGAAAAAAAACCCTCGCTTGAAAACTAGTCGAGAAAATGTTATGTGTTTTTTGGTTTCACGTACATTTATATATACAATGGTGGTTCTAACGTTCGGCTTAGGTTTATGCTCTATTTGCTAAGATGCGCTTTGGATGGTTTTTATTTTATTTTATTTTTATTTCCAAATCCTCGTTTTTTCCTTTTTTTTAGTGGGTGATTTATCATTTTTCTTTGAATGCAATCACAACCGTTGGTTTTGAAACTTGTATTGACAGGTAAACAATGGAAAAAATATAGAAAATTGATTTCTTGTATCAATAAAACTAATAAATTTTATTTTTTATGGATTTATTTAACAATT
This sequence comes from Medicago lupulina, assembly GCA_958299785.1. Taxonomy (NCBI): domain Eukaryota; kingdom Viridiplantae; phylum Streptophyta; class Magnoliopsida; order Fabales; family Fabaceae; genus Medicago; species Medicago lupulina. Next base: position 18,241,398 of record OY283142.1, on the reverse strand, counting down.
TTTAATTTCAATTTGCCTACTTATCTCTTTGCAATTAATAGTCAAAAATAGTTTTGACTAAACAATAATTAATATTATTTGAATTTTATAAATAAAAAATAACAAAAAACTTACATCATTTTAAAAAAAAAAATATTGAGCAGTATTAAAGAAATTAAGTATGCTTAATTCATCGAGGGCATGGTAGTTCACTTGTTTCTATACACATTAATTTTTATACACTTACATGCATTCAATTAAAATAGCACTAAACCCACATAAGTTGGTCCCTTGGTGTTGCTTTGAGATATTGAAGTATGTTTCTCTTAAGCTCTCGTATTTGATACCCCTCGATATCAATTTCGGTGGACTAGTTCATATGGAGTTTTGCAAGTTCTAACTATAAATGGACACATCCGCAGGCGATAAAATTAAAATTCTTAGATTAGTTGGTGTTTGGGTCAGATACCGAATTTTAAAAAAAAAATAATTAAATATCATTATATATTAAGAGTTGTGTTATTTGAACATCCATTTAGATGACAACTTTTGAGACAACTAAAGTTTTACAAAGAAAATGAGGTATTAACACAAATATCAAAGCAATAGAGAGAAAATAAAAATATAATATGAGTATGAGAGAGAAAGTTGTCACAAAAGTTGTCAAAAAATGGTTGTTCAAATATCATTTCTCATATATTAACATTGAATATTTTCTTCTGTGAATAAGTATTTAGATAGACAAAATAAATTGTTGGATATATAGAAAAATATGGTTTTTTTTTTTTTGTTGCCAATTGTATGTACATGCATATGGCATTTTTATGATATATTAGATAAACTTTTAAAATATTTAGATCTAATCTTCTAGATATAGATATATATATATATATATATATATATATATATATATATATATATATATATATCAATAGAACTTAAGAGATTTAGATAGACAAAATTAACGGGATAGAAAAATATGGTAGTCTATTTTGCCAGCTGTATGTGCGTGTATATGCTATTATTATGATATCTTACCTCAAAATTTAAAGTTTTTTACATCTAATCTTTTAAGTATATGAGTATGTATATCTTAATAGAATTTAATAGTTTAAAAAGGACAAAATTAATAGCGAGATTTAAAATATGGTAGTCTGTTTTGCCAGCTGTATGTTCATGCATATGGTGTTTTTTTATATCTTATAAAAATTACTTATATCTAATATTTTAATGTATGGTTATATATCCTAATAGAATTTACGAGTTTTAGATAGATAAAATTAACAATGAGAAAGAATCATATGGTTGTCTGTTTTGCAAGTTGTATGTACATGCATATGACCTTTTATAAGATCAATACATTGCATAATTAAAATTATAAAATTCAAAGATGATATTCTAAAAGTGAAAAGTTGTTTATTTTAGAGCACCGACAAACCTGACCTCAATTTCTACAAGTGTAAAGTTGTTTCTTTGTTCGATAAGTTTTTGGACACTGAATGTAGACACTTATTTGACCTATAGTTTAAATTGTATTTCACTATGTTTTATAGATTAATTATTTTTGTCACATCCTATATAACACTTGGTATCAAAACGTGCAGTAGTAATACTTTTTGAGTTGTAAAAATGTGAAATTATTATTTTTCACATAAAAATATTTACCATTGTGTAGATAAGAGATGTGAGAGATTTACACTTTTGGCCCCCAGATTGTGATAAATCCACAATTTCGCCCTTCTCATTTTTAATTTTGCAATTTTAGTACTCTAATTTAAATTATACAGTTTTGTTCCTTATGCCAAATTTTTAAAAGAAACAATGATGTTATAGTCAGACACTGATGTGACATTTATGACGTGGAACTTATGTGACACAAGAGTGATGCTTAATATATTGTCAACCATCTTATTTTTACATTTTTTACGTGGTGCTTATTTGGCTGTCACCTATGAATCCTACATGGCTCTAAAAATTCACTTAAAAAATCAATTCTAAAAAATGGTAGTATTGGGGATTAAACACAAGACATTGGCTTGAAAACCGCAAAAGACTATTTTCCAACACACCAAACATTTTGAGCTTTCCAATTCCACCGCAAACTAGTTAAGTAAATACTAGAATTTATACTACTATTGAATATTATGGCCCATGAATCAGCCTTCTGTTGGGAATAGAAATTAGCATCTTTTCGCTTGCCAAATTCGAGAAAAAGTGTACACAATCCCTTAAACAATGAAGCATACTTTTCTCAAAATATAAACACCTCGAACAAATATTGAAAAGGAGCTATGTTTCTAAGGATGGACATAGAAAGAATAGGGATAGAGTGAAGACATATGCACGAAAGTTTTTATGTTTCGATGCCTTAATCTTTCAAATCCACAACAATTGCTTATCTAAATGCAGGTCTAAATTACTCGTGAAATGCAGCTTGTAGCTCGATTTAGCTGATTAGGATCCATCATATTCCCCGCCCAAACAAAACAATCTGAAGTGTCTTGATGGAGATCGAAGTGGGATCTAGAAATTTTTCCAACCACGATCGTAAGGATGAAAGTGTAGAGACCATGAAAATGCAATTCATTATTAGTGTGTTTGTCTTTAATTCTCCTTGAAGTGTCATGTATAACAACAAAATTAACTTCGTGACGTAAATGGTGTGTTTGATTTGTTAAGAAAATGAATGACATGACATGACAACTTTAGTTGCATGTTGTTTGATTTGTAAAACTGTTTGTGGGACAGGAAAAACTGGAGGCAAGGGACATGACAAAAACTGAAATTTTTGTCCCTCACTAAACCACAAGACAACTTTTTGTCCCACGTAAAAGTTGTCTAAAATACCAAAATAGACTTTTGTCCATAAAAAATTGAACAAGACCAAAAATTATTCAGTACTATAAAAGTTTGTCTTGTGCTATACTGACTTATATTGAGTTGTTTTGTCTTGTGTTGTTTTATCTCGTACTTATTGTTTAGCATATCATGTATACTTTTTTTTTTTTGTGGCGGCCGAGGTTTGAACTCTGAACCTTGCATATATTATGCATTGTTGCTAACCCAACAAAAAAAGTACCAAAATAGAGATATATTTTTGAAATAAAGAGAAAAAATAAAGATATATTTTTTATTTTGAAATAAATCACGTATACTTTACATTTTTTTATACATTTCAAGCTTGATTTAAATAATTATATACACATTTATTTTTATGATTTTCATTTAAAATAGTAAATCAAATTTTTGTCTTCAATATTTTTGGGTGCAATATTGCACATTTATTGAAAAAAACAACGATTATTTATTAAAAAGTTACATATTTAATACAAAATGTAAATGTTCCAATGCAAAACTAATATTTAAACTTCTTAACATTTACAAATTTGCATTTGATAAAAAAAACTCAATTATATATATAAAAATATATTATTTTATTATAAAGCAATATTATCATTTGTAACATATTTGACTGAATTGAATATTCAAATTGTTTTACTCGTTTTTTGATCGCCAAATTGTTTTTTTTCTTCTCTATTACAAGTCAAATTAGCCCACCAAAATTGACGCATGGAGAATTGAACCTCACACCTTGAGGAGAGCACACTCCTAAATCCCAAGTTAATACCACTAGGTCAACCCGAGTGGATTGTAAGTCAAATTGTTTTACTTTATCATACTTACTCAAATATCTATACTATATGAGTTATGCTAACAAGTGTCCTAAGGGCATAAAGATTCAAAAGAGGAAATAATTGATAAATTTCATGTAAAAAAGGTTGCTTTATAATCTTTCAATAAGTTGAATACACAATTTTCAAGATAAAGTTGTTACTTTAAACTTATTATCAAGTACCTTTAGGGCACTTGTTAGCACTTCTCATACTGAAGAAAATATTTCCTCCGTCTCATAATACTTGACACAGTTGACCTTATTACGTATGCCAATGCATAACTTTGAGCTTAAATATCTTGAATAATATATTAAAAAAATTATGAAAATTTGATATTTTGAAAATACTCATCGAGACGAATCTAACGACATCTTATATGATATTATTTATCTTTGTATATTAGTAGAAAAATACGGTCAAAGTAAGTTAAGTCAAAATTGCACATTTTCAAATGGGTCATCTATTGCGAGACGGAGGGAGTATCATGTTTTGGCTCTTTTGAACTGGTTTTTTTTCGCCTTCTAAAATTACTCTCAACTTTCAATACAAATAACATAAATAATAAATGGGGAATGTTAACCAGTGCCCCCGGACACTAGTTAAGACCTTTAAAAGGTAATTTTTATTTGAAAATTATGTAATAAATGCATTGAAAATTGAAATGTTTGACTTATTTTTTAGAATAATTTCTTTTTTTAGAATGCTTAAAGAGTGCATCGGGAACACTCGTTAACAAGACCCATGATAAATATATAAAATCTGTTAAAAAAATATAAAAGTAAATTCAAATATTAAAATAAAAGTGTAACAATTGGTTTGGATCTTTGATTGTTTAGATTAATTTCCACATTCTCATGTTCCATCATCATCATGTGTTTCTAAGTTTGTCGGAGGATGCGCAAGAGGGACGACAAGGCCTTCTTCCTCTATCTTCTTGCATTGTTATGTTAATGCAAATGTTTTATGAAATCATGTTCAATTAACAATATGTGATGAAATATTAAATTTTGTTATCAACTTTAAATTATGTCATTTTAAATAATATCATCTACAATTATGTCATTTTAATAAATTTAGTTGGATCCGAACAAAACTAGGTTAAAAAATATCAAATAAGCTTTAGACTATAAAATCTCTGATTGAAGTAAAATGGTCAAATTATAAAGATGCACGAGAAGAACATATGATGTTAAAAGAAATTCTCAAAGAAAAAACGTTCAAATTAACCATATTTCCAAAGTGAAAATCAATCAAATGATGTGGAAGATGTAGGAACAAGTAGAAATTCGAATTCAAAAAAAAAAATGTAGGAAGAAGAACAACCAACATATATTGATATCAAATACTCAATCACTAAAATGGAACAAACCAGAAGAATATGTATAAAAATTCCAATATACCATTAATTTTCTCTGTTACAAATATACGCATACAATTTGAATAGTGGAAATACAATCGTGCAATAGAAAATTGAACTTTCTATAGTTCATAAATGGCAAGACCAGGTTCCACTGTGGCTAAATGGGCCACAAACACCTCAGATCAAGCAATGAACCAAACTACGCAACTTCTTAAACTACAACATAGTGTTATTACTAGTGATACATTGTAATGAATTAATTATATATCTATATTATATCAAGATAATGACATAGCTCCCATCCATAATCCTTGCTTAATTATATTTTTGGTGTCTATAAGCAACTCTCTGGTTGAACTGAACCCAATGCAGCTCCACCAGCATGGTTACATGATGCTTCAGCTACTTGATTTTTGTAAGTGAGCTTTACATCCTTCATCTTTATTCCACTGCATGGATACTTTGAACTACAATCGAATTTAACTGCTACTTGTGTTGCAGATGTTCCATGAATGTTTTGGTATGTTACACCACTCACTTTAATTCCAGAGGCCTGATTTAAAATTTTCAACAACAAAAACATATAATCAGCTCAATTTCATGCTAAAAATTGTACTATATCGGTCTCAAATATAAGCAAAAAAAGTCAAATAAAATTGATGCAGTCAGTTAAAATTTGAACCAGATATATCAACTTTGTTTGACTTTTCTCTGCTTATTTTTTAGACCGGAAAAGTAAATGTTACCCTAGTGATTTCAAATTACTAATTTTCTTCAAGGAAATATACTAGGGTGAGGTGCAATAAGTTGTTATGAAACCAATTACCTGACCGGGGCAGCCTTTGTTGTTTGGGCAATAATTCTGGTCAATAACAATTGGGTTTTGAACATTAACCATGATTGCATCTTGGAAAAAGATGTTCCTCACAAATCCATTGCTAGGTCTACCCCAAGACTTTATTCTAACACCATTTTGAGTTCCTGTGAATGTAACCGTTTTAACTGTCACATTTTGTACTCCTGGTTCGTTTAATTTCCATCCTAAGCTTCCAATACTGCAACAAATATCCAACATGCAATGTTTAAATAAATTAATACTTTGATAAAACAACAATTAAAAAGAAAAGATAATAGAAATAAAAAAGAACCTTATTCCATGTCCCGGTCCACATGCAATGTTTTCAATCCACAAATTACTGGTACCAGGACCAATTGAGATACAATCATCACCGGTTCGAATTTTGGAGTTGACGATGGTAACATGAGAGGACATTTGGACGTGGATGCCGTCGGTGTTTGGGCTGTTACCGGCTGCCATGATATTTACACCTTGCGTTTTTACATTTTGGCATCCATTGAATGCTATGTGGAACATTTGACTATTCATTGATGTCAAACCAGTGATCATAATGTTTTTTGAGCTACTGAACTCCAGTGTCTGAAAACCACCAAAAAAAAAAATATTAACAATCTTTTCTTCTATAAAATAAAATCATCAAATAAATACTATCTTTTGTACAAAGCAAAAAGAAACTTGGTTATGTTAGTAAAGTTGACTTCTTTTACACCAATAATTCTAATAGAACGTGATTATAATTTATTGATGATTTTACAAGCTATTGCATTATCCTACACTCACGTATATCATTCTATTCCACATATTTTATACGTAACTTTTTTTTTTCTTTTCTGATTCTTATGTCTGATCAATTCGGATTGGTTTGTGTAATACTGAAGGTGCAATATGATTTATAAAATAAAAATTGTTGGCAGGGAGATTAATATACTTATAATTAAACAAACCAGAAAGAATCATATAACCAATTATTGACATATTATTTTTATGTATATTATACTAACTACCATGCTTCAACTTCTATATACCGCAACTAGACCAAGCAGTTGCATATTAAGTATATTAACCGTTCCATTATATCATTGCCTACTCCCACTAAATAAATAAACTCAAAAATGTAACTGATCACCTGAGTTAACTTAACTCCAACTTGTTCAAATTAAAGATTAATAAAACCAGGCAAATAAACAAGGTGGAAAATAATAATCATATACAATGCCAATGCATGAGATAATTAGACATTACCGTGGCTCCAGTTGGGCAATTACTTTTGTCCGAATTTTTACAATCCCACAAACCAGTACCTTGTCCATCAAGCACACCGCCGCGGATTGAAACTCCGTCGACATGCTGAAACTTCAACCAATTACCATTTTTACCGGTTACACGGTAATTAGATGAAGCCACCAAAGTGCCATCAATGGTTATGGAAATAGCTTTATTGATACATTTTCCATTAAATGTTGCAGTTTCAAGTAAAAATTTCCCTCGTGGCACGTAAATTGTTGCCGGATAGGATGAGGAACATGCCTTAGACCATACATTTAGAAATGCCTTTGTGGAATCAGTTTTACCATCTGGTTTGGCTCCATAGTTGATTACATTGTATGTCGACGACGCCGCTTTCGCCATTGAGGAATTTAAGTAACAAGATAATGTGATTATGAGGAAGAGAAAAGGAAGAAGATTGTTTAGTTTTGACATTTTGGTGAAATGTGTTAGAGGAATTTGGGAGAGTTGAATAAATAATGTGTTAGAAGAATTAAGAAGTTGAAAGATTATGGAGTGGTAGAAGTGGTGAAGAAGGTAGTGGGGTGGGAGTTGTAACGGTTGTGAGGGTATTTATAGCTAAGAATTTGGATTAATTTTGCGCTAATTACGTAGTGCACAGTTTATGTTAGTTTCTTCATGTGTTTTTTTCAATTAGAATTTAGAACAAGAAATTGAATTAGTTATACAAAATGATTGAATTTTAGAACAAAAAATGTTTGAAAGTTAAGGAAAAGTCGCGCCGAAATTTTGGAGTTAGATATGAAACTGATTTTCCGGAAGTGCCCTTTACGTGTGTTAGTTAATTTTCCATTATATTAACAAAACAAAAAAAGTTAAATTTCCATTATGAGAAACAATGCTAAATAGTAGGAATATGTTTTCGTAGAATAGACATGAAGGATGTGTGTACGTTAATAACTATTCTCCTACTCAATTCCATTTAAAGACCCTTTAACGATTTTTTCTCCTTTTTGTTTGTAAAATTAAGTAACTACCCACTAACTCAAATAAAAAAATGCACGTTAAGGTATAACTAACTTCTTTGTATTGTAGTTACCAAAAATAAAACTTCTTCGTATTGACTCTTAATTATCGTGTTGATATGAATATATCCTAAGAATAACAAGTGTCTATTATTTCATTTGCGTCAAGTATTTATCCCAACCCAATTGAGGGCATGGATTGTAGCCTAACACTCTATATTGAGGGCATGGATTATGAACTAACGAGTTTGGAAGACTCATTCAACTTTTTGTTGGTTTTTTTGACATGTTATTTTATTTTGTTTCTAAAATTAATATATTATTTACTTTGATGTTTTATTTTTTTATATTTACAACATTATCAAACATATATTAACTTGCTTTCTAGCTATAAGTCACTGATTATATTTATCAGTTTTTTTTTTTTTTGAAAGAATGATTATATTTATCAGTTAACAACTAGTATAAATTAGTTTTTTCAGTTGTAAGATAACTTTTAAGTTTTTTTTTTTTACAAAAGCTAACTTTTAAGTTATCACCTAACTTATATCCTAATTTTATCAAACATAGCTTTGATATCGGAAGTCTTTGCTCTTTTATGCATGGATAAGGATTAAATTGACAGAGATTTTCTAACAGTATCATAGCCAGGTTTACCTAAAAGGAAGACCTAAAGTTGGTTAAGGAAGGGGAATATAAAAAGTGATGTCATAGGATACAAACTGATGAGCACGTGGGATTTATATCTTGGGTAACAACAATAGAAAATGAGAAAAAGTAGATATCAATATAGCCTAACATAAATGCTCGTTAACCTTTGATTCATATTTCGATTATCAAGTGATACGTATGATAAAATGTTTGTTAGAAGAAGTCAATCTTTTAAATATTTTGCAGTTGCGCACGGCAAATACATTTGATTTAAGAAGATGAGAAAAAATAGATGATATCCTAATTATTATTACTTTTAAAATGTTTTGTGAGTATTTGTATAATTGCTATGTACTTTTAATTTTTTTCTCAACACAATGCTTCTATTTTTTAAATTAATTTTTGGTATTGAAACTCAAACTAAAAAATAAATTAATTAATGAGGTAAAAATATGGGTGGAAATAGGCTAGACCTAGCCAGAATTATTTGCAAAGCCTAAGCTTGGTCAGTAAAATTTCTAAAGGCCTAAGGTCTGGTCTACGACCTGTCGTAGGCTTATCTTCTGAACGTAACGCGGTTTAAGTTTAAATAGACTAACAAACTAATAAATCCATAAAATTAAACTCGCTTTCGATATTTAACATGAACTTTTAGAGAATTTGACTATATACTATATCATATTTCAACTCTAGTTTATAATAATACATTTAAATATACGAAAAGAGCTCATGTACTTAAATTATTGAAAATGTTAACAAATTCATGATTTAATTCAAAGTACAAAATATAGTATAAATAATAATAATAAACAATATTATTCATATTTACTTAAAAGAAGCTGGTTTAATAGGTCTAAGAGGCTTTTTTTTATGGCACATGGCCTAACCTTTTTAGTTAAATAGACTTATAAAAAAAGTCTAAGCATTCTCTATTTAAAAAAAAAAAGTATGGCTTGGCCGTAGACTAAGTCTTAGGCCTAGCATATTCCCATCACTAGGTGCAAAGACATTCGAAAATATTGATTAAAATACCCACTAAAATATAACTTTAAGCTGGCATTGTATTAAATTTTATATCCAAATAAAATAAAATAAATTAACATATTTACTTGAATGTATTTTATTTTATTTCATTTCATTATTGATAAAATAATAGTTTTCAGTGGAAATTAACATTTCAATTTAGTTTTTGTGATTTTTTTTAAGCAAATGAGGGGGAGATAGGAAACTCTCTGCAATATCTTATATATATTAAAATGAAAATAAAAGACAATACAAAATATGAGTGGACTTAAACCTAATTCAGTCAAACCACATCATCAACCTAAATGAGTATACAGAAAGTCTAAATATAATAATAGTTGTCTAAAAGAAACTGAAGCAAATGCACACACGCCACATGCATTACCCAGCGAACCTGCATACGGGTGCGAAACTAGAAAGCAGACAAATATGTTGTGTGAACCTTCACATCTCAAAAAGGTGAATGAGTCAACCACCAACATAGTCAGTTTTACGTTTCAACAACCCCCTACGACGAATCATAACAAAAAGTATAGGCGCTTTCGAGCCAAACAAAACCATAACTAAGAATCACGACAGCGACAAGGTCTTAATACATAAATGAACCCATAACCAATCGTAGATCCAAAACGAGGGATCGACAAATCTGAGCACCATAAATAATACAAAAATGACACATGAAAGAACACCATCGAATATTAACAGACACAAAATCACCAGTGTGGTGACAATAAACCAAACTAAAGATTTGAAACTGATCCTACTTAGATGGAGTTTTTCTTCCAAAATCGCTGACATAACCGTCAGAGCTCTGAAACTAGAACAACAGACAAACATTCATCTTCGGGAGAAAACCTAAAAGTAGTGATGGCCTTACCCTCATAATGATAGATGTGGGGTCGTCCCTATTTGCATAGTTGTTGGTAACTAGTAGATATATACTCACGTTTTTTCTTTCTCTAACGAAGTTCTTTAATAGGATGAAGTTTCTAGGTAAAAGATTCCCTATTGAAAATGCATGCTCTAAGTCACGTCATCATTTCGTACTCATTTTTCCGATAAATAACAGCTTAGTTCTTTGAAAAAAAAAACAGCTAAGTTGAATTACTTGAAGTAATTCATTCCACGATTCTGTTTGGTGCACCCACTGTAGTACGCTCTAACGAGCAAGAACAATCAATAGCATTGTTGAATTAAGTTTTCAATGTACATGACTTATATTTAAACTGCATATATACTGAAATTCACTCATCATCAAAATCACGCAAGCTCAACATTCTCCTATATACTCATTTTATAACAGCTGACTTTATGCAGCAACAAAACAACATTTAAATAAAACATTATTGGATGCTTCCAAGCGGATCATGTTGTGCATATTTTTGGTCGAGCTAGCTTGCGATTAACTCGCTGCGAATTCATTCACTTTGTCCATTGAAAATATGTAGTAATAACGTAACTTAGGGTGCAAGATCTGTATGCTGCTTGACATTTAAACATTATTTATTCACACAATATATATTTGTCTATCTATATGATAATATGAATTTGTAAATCAACCAAAAGTAAAAATTGAATCAACCAAAACAAATATGAGTTTGAAAGCATGATGGATTGTATAATGCTATATACGTAATTGACCATATACTATTAATAATGATATATCACATGTGATTTCCATGTTTTTTGGGTATAATATATCACATGGGATTTCTTCTTAAAATAACTAAAGGAAGGTGCATGAACAATGGTTAGTTGCCTAATTCTACTGTCAGAGTATGCCGCAATTAAGATTCTTATTTTGTTAGAGCAATGATGTTAATTTGTAGGACTCGGCGATAACTTTTGGGACAATTTTTTTCTACGATCACTTTTCATCATTTTTCAATACAACATTTTTAAGTTTATCCTCTTAACCAATGTCTTAAGGGCACTCTTTAACATTTCTCTACTTCTATTAGTAAAAAACAATAGAGAATACTTTTTTTTTTATAAAGTATGCTACAAATTTCTTGGAGACCTTTTAGAGCAGGCATATTCATAACAAATCAACAATCAATTTAGTGGTTTAAATGAACCTCGGCCAGCTTTTTATATTCTTTCACACATTTCAATTATTTAAATATCTCAACTCATACTACATTTTTCAAAAGGTCAAGTTAACAAGTGTTGTCTTAAAGGCACATGACATTTGTTAAAGAAAACCAAAAACATACAGGCTTATGATCAACATCTTAATATGATTCTTGGTGGTGTTGAAGAAATTGTTACAACCGTTGAAATTGATGATGAGACATACTAATACTATAGGAGAATGTTGAGCAATTGCGTGATTTTGATGATGAGTGAATTTCAGTATAGGAGTATTTGCATTGAAATAAACAATTTTTTTAACTTTTAAAAAAACTTAATTTACCATTTTTCACCATTTATCAATAGAATTTTTTTTTTTTTGTTATCTTAATAACCAATGTCCTAAATGCACTCTTTAACATTTTCCTTTTTTAAATATCGGTAATGCTATCAAAACGTCTAAATGGTATGTTTGGCAAGACCTTTTTTTTTAGCTTATACCTTATACCTTATAATTTTTCCAATAAGTTATGTCTTATAAGCTCATTTAATTGAAAAAGACAGATTGGTAACTGCATTGGAGAGATGACCAAGTGGAGAGTACGTGTGTGTGTTCAGCGCGTGTTGGCATGCGTCAAGCGCATGTTGACGTGTGCAAAACGGTTATGTGGCGATGACGTGTACCGAAACAAAAAATTCCAAAATATAATTAATTTAATTTAAGGTTTCAAGTCTTTAAAAAATAATACACCACACAGGCCCATGCCACTTCGCACATGTGGTAGTTATGTTGAGTGTGTCGTCATTTGCTTACAAAATTGTGTACCCCCAAAGGCACATCTTTGTGAGTCCAACCCTCCATTAAATAAACACTAATATTGTGTGTAATTTATGCAATATGGGACATGAGAATTTTTCATTCACACAATAACGCACCTAGTGTTCCAACATGTTTTGATCACAAGCATTCTTTTGGGTGAATTGTAATCTTTCATAATTCTTTATCAATGAAGAATAGATCATGCATATTTCTTTCGTGTATTTTATGTGTATAAATTTTTCATAAAAAAATTGTTTATGCATTTGTTGATTGAAATTGAAATTAGTCGAGGTTGGTTGAGTTTTCTCGACTATGATTCTCTTTTCTTTAAGCGATTAACGCTGAAGGTGAAACTCTATCCTCCACCTGTGGGTTCCCTAACTTCTCAAATAGAGTGTTAGGTATAATTATTTTTGGGTTTAAGCTACCCTAAAAAATGCATAAATAAAGGTAGAAAGATAAAAAGATAAAATTGTGAAAATAAACTTGTTTGATTGATTGGATGTGCTAATTACAATGTATGCCAAGAGTATTTATTGTGTAACTATTGCATATTAGCCAAACGACATGGCCTACAGTGCTTAACCCTTATACTTGCCTAATTTTTGCAGGTTTGCGTAATAACTCTTTTGCTAGTGGGACTGTAGCGCCACATGATTGACTTCAATCTCTTCACCTTGGTAGGACTACACATTCCTTTTGTGTGCAACTCCAATATATAGTGCGTCTTCTCCTTCGTTCCTTTATACAATTATTAGCATTGACACTTCTTTACTTAATTACAGGATTCATATTTAGCTTACTGGTTTCCTTTTGAGATACATTTGAAATGAAAGCACATTCGCTCAAGGATCATGGGTTTCACATCATTGTTCAGCTCCACTATGCTTTTGACTCAGTTTTGGGCCTTTGACGATTCACGTTCTAAGTTAGTGGCCTTTAGAAAGGATCAGCTCCCTCGAGCGACTACTCTAACATCATTTATCCTTCACTCAGTTAAGGGGCTTCCTCATCTTATTTCTTACTCACCTATTTGCCAAGTTCGAGGTTTGACTTCGCCTCCTCTTCATCTCATAAACAAAATCCCACAATTTTGAATTCACCTCCTCTTTATTTAGGAAAGTGGCAACACATCCCAAATCCAAGTTTAATATTCTAAAGTAAAATAAATGGTGAAAGACGTCCAACTTGACTCAGGATGGTGTTCATACCACCATCTGAGAGCACTACCTAGATTTTTATCTTGAAATGGCGATTTATCATCGCAATTGTAAATCAGAAGAAAAATTATAACTTACAACAAAAAATCACAATTTTTAAGCTAAAAATCATAGAATTTAGGGTAGAATAAAACATATGGTTCGACTAAAAAATGATTATTGTCTTAAGTTATGGAGAGAGGTATCAAATCTTCCCATTTCAATTGTTCTTAACGGCACCGGGCGTTTGAATCAATGCAAAGACACGGATTTTATCCAAAACTATGTTTGGCCTTCTTCATATATAATGTGAAAACTAAAAGACCTCGGAAGATTCACCATCAATTAATGATAATTAACCCAACAAACCTTGTCTTCATTTCCATGCCATGTCACCTCAACCCTCTTCTCTTTCTTATCTTAATTGCTTCCGGGTTCTATAAATGTTGTTTCATTGAACCTCAAAATTGTCTCTCATTCACCTTCATAGAAAAGACGCAACATACCTTACAGAACTTCTCACAAAAGAAGGCTTCAACCAAGGAAGCTTACATGTAAGAAACACAACATCCTCTTTATTCTTGCTAGTATGAAAATGCGTCGAGAATAATATGTCTAAATATATTTTGAAGATTATAAATTAGAATTAGGTTAAACTATATTTAAAATTTAAAACAAGACATCATTATGATTTATGATGTATATTTCTCTTTAGAATATTTTTAAGATTTGTTTCTTATTTAAGTGTATAATTTAGAAATATGTTTGGTATTTTAATTTTATTATAAATAGAGTGATGAATAGATATTTAAAATAATTATTTTCTCATATTATATATCTTTTACATTTCCACAGATACAAACACAAATTCCGTTAGTGAGGATCAAAGGAACAACTACTTGCAATGTCAACTTTTGCAACAAAGCAACCTTCAAAATATTGGCTCATTGACAGTGGTTGTACACACCATATGACTCATGATCGAGACCTATTCAAAGAGCTCAACAAAAGCACTGTTACCAAAGCTATAATGTTGAATGGAGTACACATTGCAGTAGAAGGCATTGGGACAGTTGGAGTTAAAAGTCACTCAGGTGATAAACTAATTTCGAATGTTTTATATGTTCCTAAACTTAATCAAAATCTTTTAAGTGTTCCTCAGTTGTTGAAGAAAGGCTACAAAGTGTTGTTTGAACATGAAAAGTGTGTGATTAAAGATCAAAACAATAAAGAAGTGCTTAGAACTAAGATGAAAGCCAGGAAATTTATTTTAGATTTAAAGAAGAATGTAGATATTGCTGATGAAGATGAAAAGAAGAAAGAATATAATTTAAAAGAAGACCATAACGATGCATGTGTTTTGAAGAAAATTGTCAAGGGGAGAATTGATGATGTAGGTGAAAAATCACCTTCCTTTTTTATGAAGGTGAAGAACCACTTCACCGCCATAAAAATATGATATATGTTTATACCATGAATCCTAAGATGTTGAACCTGACCAATGATGGAGAAATTCAAGTAAAATTTAGATGCGGCCTCATCCAAGAAATATACTCATAAGTTATGAGTCATAAGAATTACAACCAAAATAAAAAGAAAAAAAAGTGAATTTACAACATACAAATTGGATGCACAAAAGATATTTAGTCAAGAAGTACTGACCAATGTGTGTGCTTAAAATATTTTTAGTATTTGTTCTTTATTTAAAGATATGATTTACAAATATGTTAGTTCGATATGTTAAGTGGTGGTGAATAAAAATTTAAAATGAGACTTCTTCGTATAACATATATCTCATATCACTTAAAAAAACACAAATCTTGTATATTTATGCAAATACAAACACTAACACAAACACAAAAAACTCAATCAGATGACTGGCTCAACAAATTTTGAGCCAATATTAAAATGTGGCATTTCATTAAGGGAAAAAATATTATCTTAATGTAAGTGCAACTCAGTTAGTAACTACAATGACGTTGATATGCAAAGTTTGGGTTAACACACTTCATGTAAGTGAATCTAACCATTAGACTATCTCACAAAATAAAATAAAATTATACTTAGTAAGTTTGATCTTGCAACCCCGTCGGAGAGAACTCTACGCTTGACCATACGAGTTATGTTGCCATCCTGAGAGAAGCTTATAATCAAGATGCCGGTGGGATTCCTCCACATCAGTTGATTTAAAAAAAATAAAAATAAAAAACTACTAAAAGAGCCTTAACAAAAAATCATTTTCCCCCTTGAAAATTAAATTGAACAAATATATTTGGTTCCACTTTATTCCAGGAGAATGTAATTTGTAAGAATCTCTTTCCAAACTACCAAATGATTATTTACTATAAATAAACAATACAAACACACACAAATAGGTTGGTTTATATTTATTCCACTTTTGTCATAAATCAGTATCATTTTTTTTTTTTTTGAGAAAATAAATCAGTATCATTTTATAATGTTTTAAATTTTGAAATATGAGTCATATGCTTCTTTTGTATCAGGATTTTAGACAATTTTACGGTGTTTCTTATCCAAACTATGCTTTAGTAGATAATATGCCAGGAGTTATCAGGATAAGATAATAAACCAAAGTTTTGATGATATCCAAACCACGTGTACTATTAAAGTTTAAATTTTATGCAACCGTAGAGATTCTAAGAGGTAGCTTTTAGTTCATATTTACATTCTCACAAAGACTTACCAAAGGAATATAGATATATTCATTAAATCTACTCATAGACAATGATAACATACATTGGTTTGGAATGTTCATATATTAGTTTCAAGTTGAATCCCAGGCATAAAATGTGCATGCCATCTGGTGCAAGCAGAATATACTCTGATTCAACTTTCCCATAGGGCATCAATCCAACTGCAGGTAAACTGTGCCACGTCATGAGAGAACAGAATAACCAAAGGGTATTTCAGAATAATCTTGTAATGATGGAATTAAGAACACCCCAAAGAACAAGGCTTGCGGCTTGCCCGAATGAAGGGTTGAGGATAATAACAGGTCTTGCGTAGTAATCATGTAACAGATGATAATTAACTCTAATTTGAACAATAAAGGAAATGGATGGATTCTATAACATTTCCTTCCTCTATGTATCTAATTAGGTACATCCCCTTAGTCTACAATGTTGCGGAGATTATGAGGCATGCAAGTCATGTGAAGAAGACTCGAGATCCCAATTAATGTCTCCGGAATCAATGCCTCCACAGGCAGTAAGAACTGTGGCAAGAATATAATCATCCACCACAAAACCTTCAGCTCGCATTCTATACATGAGTTTTAGAGCCTTTCTACAATGTCCATTCCTTGCATAACCCAAGATCATGGCTTTCCATGATACCAAATTCCTCTCCGGCATGTTGTCAAAGACTTTAAAAGCATCTGCAATATATCCGCATTTTGCATACATATATATTAAAGCACTGTTCACAAATACATTAGACAATGCAGGGGTCTTGCTTGCATTGCAATGAATCAATTTTCCTTGCATCGGAGCTTCTAGTTTTGCACATGCTTTCAGAGCTGATGAGTAAGTATAGGAATTAGGCAACACGCCTTCTTCCATCATTTCACGCAAAAACTCCAGAGCCTCGGTTTCAAGCCCGAGCCTAGCACACCCGGAGATAATGGCAGTCCATGAGACAACATCCCTTAAAGGCATATGTTTGAGCACATTGAAAGCATGAGAGTAATCTTTACATCTGCAATAGAACCATACCAAAGTGCTTTCTATATACGGGTTAGTATGAATAACACTTTTGATTTTCTGTGCATGAACCTCTCTTCCAATTAGTGAAGCCTTAATTGTGCCACAAGCCATCATGACACATACAAGCGTCAATTTATTAACATATACTTTTTTCCTCTTCATTAATCGAAAAAAGTTTAAAGCCTCTTCGCCAAATCCATTTCGCGCATATCCTGATATAATGGATGTCCAAGTAGCTGTATTTCTAACCTTCATTCTATCAAACACCTTTTTAGAACTCACAATCTCCCCACATTTTGCGTACATATCGATTAGAGAAGTTCCTATAAAAACATCACTCTTGCAGATTTTCTTTATTATGGCGCTGTGTAGCTGTGCCCCAAGTTTCAATGCTTTATTTTCTCCACAAGCCTTTAGGGAAGCACATATAGTATACTCATTAGGAAAGAAACCATCACCTAGCATTTGTGACAACAATAACAGCGCTTCATGTCCGAGCCCGTGTTGGGAACAAGCAGTAATTATAGTTGTCCAACAAACCACATCTCGCTTTGCCATACGATCAAATGTTCTAAATGCACTTGATATTTTACCACATTTTGAATAAAAATTAACAACTGCACTGTCAACTATTAGATTCCTCCAGTTGCTTTTCAAGATACGAGCATGGATTTGTTCCCCCAAGGCTAAATCCACTCTTTTACAGCACAAATTCATGAAACAGACAAACATCTTACTGTTCGGTTGAACCCCGTGTTTAATTGAACCGTGAAATAACTTAAAAGCTTCGTCATCCAAATTATATTTTAAATATCCATCTATAATAGCAGTCCATGTAACTGTATCCCTTCTTGACATGCTGTCAAACACTTTACGAGCCTGAACTAACTTACCTAATCTTAAATAACTACAAATCAAATTATTATCAACATAAGTACTTGAACCTCTAAAACATCTCAAGACAATTGTGTGTACCCTTCCTAATTCTTTCACATCATAACACAACCGCAGCCAATGAGCTACTGTTTCTGGATTGAAGCACTCACCTTTTTCAGCAAAATTGTCTATCTCCACGTCAGACGCATCTAGGGGAGAGTTGATAATATCTTGAAAGTTCAATTCTGCAGCATTTAATGATTCATTACTTTTAGTTGCAGTGTTGTAGCCTTTTACCGCAGCTGAGCATGTGTTAAGTAAAGAGAAAAGTTTGAACTATCCAGTAAATGTGACTCATTTTATTTTATAACATGTGACAAGTACCATTTAAAATTAACCTAGATAAATTCTGGATGATCTCTTATGTGTTTCAATTGAAGAATTTTCGGATACGTGAATGAAAATGGAATATGATTTTATGGTGAATATAAACAGGATCAACATCTAACTTTACTTGCAGTATAAACTGAATTGACTCTAGAGACTTATAAAGCACTAACATTCAAAGGGATATCAATTTGTTCTTCATGTAATTAAGTACTTCAAAGCGAATTATAGAAAACTTGACTAAGAATTGAAAGCATTCAGTCTCACCAGTTTGTGCTTTTGGCTTATCACAGTCTTTAATCATTTGGCTGTTATCCAAAAACCCTGTGCCATCATTGGTGTCATTCCTTTTCTCATCACCTCGGTCGGAATCATCATCAAAAGAACAAACAGAACCAGATGTACTGGCACATGACAACCCTTCACCAACGCGATTCAGCACCACCCTTGTGTCACGGGCACCGCCATCTGTTAGGTCAAGTAACAAGTTAGCATAATAACAGAGATTAGTACAATGCATTTTTAGTAAATTAAAGAATGTCGCCGTAATTGGTTACCATTTACAAAGTATACATAACTAAAACCACTAAAACTCACACACACTGTGAAATTGAGCAAGGATTTACAGACAAATATGATTATATAAAGAAAAAAACAAGTGATAGACCTTTGTAAGAAAAAGGGAGGGATGAAGAGCGAAGTGAATAAAAAGTGATGGAGAAAGGAGAAGGTAAATCTGGAGGGGGTTTAAGAGTGAGAAGTCTCGGGGGAAGAGAATATGATTGAAGAACAATAGCAGTAGTTGGTAACTCCATTTGGTGAGGGTAGTAGAGACGAAGAGGATAAGAAGAAATGTGGTGGTGGTGAACGGAATTCCAAAAATGAGCTTCAAACTCACTTGGAAGCTGAACAAGAGCTTAACTCTGACACTGGCAAAGGATAACGTTAACGAGGTCTTTCTTCTTTGCTAATAATCATCTCAAATAAGGTTTAATTAAATTAAGGTCGAGAATAGGCTGGGTCAAGTAAGGTTTTGCAACACCTAAGTCTAATCTGTTAAAAAATTGAAGATCACATGTTATAGTTTGCAAAACAGTAAGTACTAGACAGAACAACACAACACAAGATAGAACAATACACGATAAATTTTTATAGCATTTAACAAATTTTTTGGTTTTATACGATTTTTGGAAGAAGAAATGTTATTTTGGTATTTTAGATAACTTATACGTGGAACAAAAAGTTGTGTTGTGGTTTTGTGAGGGACAAAAATATTAGTTTTGTCTTGTCCCTTGCCTCCAGTTTATCTTATACCTGATACAATTTTACAAATCAAACACTGGATAACTGGAGTTGTTTTGTCTTGTCCTTCATTTTTTAGCAAATCAAACGCACCCGTAGTCTTTCATATACTTAATTTTTAAGTATGAGAATGATTTTTCGAAGGTTTGATGTGACATGTTACTCTATTTAAAAGTTTATATTTCATGTGAACATATTTAAATAAGTAATATGATTCATGTTTAAATAAATTTATGAACTAAAAAACCATTGACATTAAATTTCATTTGGATATTTAATATGACATTTTAGATAATTTGGCTATATATGATATAATATTTCAGTTCTAATTTATAATAATACATTTAAATATGCGAAAAACTAAGTTTAAATTATTGAAAAAAGTTTACAGTTTTTAATTTAATCTAAAATATATAATTTAATAATAGTAATAAAAATTATATTATGAGTTATGCTAACAAGTGTCTTTCGGAATTTATTAAGGATTTTAAAGAGAAAATGATTTATAAATCATATGTAGAAAAAGTTTTTCTAAAAAAAAAAATTCAATGTGTTGAATACATAATTTAAAAAAAATATTTTTTCTTTAGACTTCTAAACAAGTACCTTAAAAACACTTGTTAATATTTTTCTTTAACTAAATAGGTTTTTTAAAAATCTTTAGTCTTTCTTATTTAACAAAAAAGTTTGGCCTAATTTAATCTGATGTAAGTTAGACTATAAATCCTTATAAGCTTATCTGACCTATTCTCATTCTAGTTATGAATAATTTAAGAATTAAGGAGGATGATACAATATCTACTATACTAGTAGATATTTGTGTTCAAAGGATGGATTATGTGTACACTAAACAATCCTTAGCTAACTTTAAACAAACTATTTCTATGTGTATTAAATTTTTAAAGGTAAATGGTGCTGCAATCTTTGTAGCCTTACGCTCTTGAATCCTAAATTTATCTTCTAATATAAAAAGTTGAAGATAGACATTATGCAAAGGGTATTTTATAAGATTCTACATAAGAAATGGATGCATTAAATTCATTAACCACATTTCTTAATATATGTAAAAAAAAAAAAATCGTGTTATAAAAGGGAGGGAGGGAGTAGTTTATAGTGGAGTGGTATGGGTAGTCTATACTATTTGATAGGGACAAAAGAAATAATTAAAGCCTATATTAAACTAAGATGAGTAGCGTGTACTTATATTCAAGAAATTTAATAAGAATAAAAACTAACCTGGGATCCAATTAAACATCTGTATATACATAGATTTTTTCTTCAATAAAATTGTCTTAGTTCATCTTAGGGGACTTAAAATTGTTTTTAACGCAACCGGCCTTTTGAATCAGTCCAAACAAGCGAATAGGCTTTATCCAAAACTGAGTTTGACCTTCATATAATGCCAAACTAAATGACCTCAATTGTATCACCATCCATGAATGATATAATTAACCCAACAAAACACTACTTTGTCTTCCTTTCCATGCCAAAGTCATCTCCATTCTCTTCTCTTTGTTATCTTCATTGCCTCTTAATTCTATAAATATTGTTTCAACTTTCATTGTACCTCAAATTTGTCTCTCATTCACATTTACACAGAACAAAGACATGACTTCCCTCAGAGAACTTCTCACACAAGAAGGCTTCAAACAAACAAACAAACTTTCAAAACAAACAAAAGAGGTAACATTAATATCACTCCCTTTGCCTTTACAAATCTACCATGATAAAAAAAGCATTGATTGCTTCGACCAGAAGTTAGACAAGGATATGATACAAAAAGGGTCTTTGTCATTTGACTCATTTCAAACTAACAATGAAAGGATTTGTACTTCAGCCGAGGAAACATCGAATTCGAAGTCATTGGTTTCACCGGATTCAAGAAGAGAAGGACCACCTATGAATGAAGTTGCAATCAGAGCATTGATTAGTATCCTCAGTGACTACATTGAAAGATATATAGAAGACAATTTTTTCAGGAAAACAATCTTTGAAAAGTGCAAGTCTTATTTGGTCAGAAGAAAAAACAGTTCAGAATCAGATGATAATAAGAATGAGATTCTTGTGAATATGAAACTGAGTATTGAGAATATTGACAAATTAGTACATGATCAAGGGACAATAAAAGAGCTTAAGATCAAAAGTTTGAGGAATTCAATTGATCTTTTAACCATAATTGCAGAATTAAATTCCAATAGTTTACAAGTTGCAACAACATGTGGAATACCAAATTCTCATCTCTCTGCTTGTGCTCAACTCTACATGGCAATAGTTTACAAGCTTCAGAAGAACAACAGGGTTTGTGCCAGACATCTAATGCAAGTGTTTTGTGATGCTCCATTTTTTGCAAGAACCTACTTAGTTCCTGAATTTTGGGAGCTTTTGTTTCTACCTCATCTTCTCCATCTTAAAATTTGGTATGCCGAGGAGATCGAGACGATTTCAGATTCAAATGAGAGTGATGGTGTGAAGGAAAAGAAAATGAAGTATTTGAGGAGAGTGTACAATAATAAAGTGGACATACGAACTATTATGTTTGCTTTGTATTATAAGCAATGGCTTAAAGTTGGGACTATTGAGCCTCCTCTTCCTGTTGTCCCATTGCCATCAAGACCGTAACTGATAAGCTTCGATTAAAGTCCAATCGTTTTGAAGAATCTGGGTTTGAATCATTAGTGTAGCAATTTTTTGTTTGACTTTACTTACTTTTCGGCCAAACTTCGAATTACCAGAGACCCCTTCCCTTAGGAACCGGAAGGTTAAGACTGAAAAACAGTTGCCATCATGACTAATTAGCAAATCATTGAGAAGGGGTTGAAATTCTCAAACTCTTCTTTTGCCGATAGTCTCCTGGAAATTGTTTTAAGTTTCATAAGGGGACTTAACGATGGATGGTGTGGCCGTGGCCTAGACACAATGTACATTTTGTTCATTCACCTTGGGAGGGTTCCACCTTAAGAACTCCTTTTAGTTGCAATAGTATTATTGCTACTTGATCATTTGATAATTCTTTTAACTCACTAATCCAAAGGTTGGTCTGTACCTAATTATCAAATTTGTTTATATGACTTTCATTGTTTTCGAAATCGAACTTTTAGACGATTAATTAATTAACCTCATTATTCTCTGATAAATTGTATGTAGAATATGGAATAGTGAATAAATGGACCAACATTTCTAACCCCATTCATGACAGTCCTCCAAAGGACACTGCATCTCATCTTACTGAACATGAAACTGAACAGACTATTAGAAAATCAACTAAAACTAATAAAAAAATCATTGCAATTTTGTCTTACATCATCCTTCTAATCAGTTTATTGATTTGTATCCAATATCCATTATCTAATGTTTTGTCATGTAAAAACATATGATCTTAACATTTTGTTTTCATTTTGCCATCACTGTTAAACAAGCTGTTTCAAATGACTCATGGAAGTCATGGTCATGGACAACAAACTTACAGCACTTCACCATGTATTACTGATCTTCCACTAGGTAAGAAATTAGAAATCCATGGGATATAAATGGGTATACAAAATTAAATTCAAGCTAATAGTAAAGGTAGAAGGCTAGACTTGTAGTCGAAGGATATAGATTTCTTCGAAAACTTATTCTCTTGTTGCTAAATTGACCACACTAAGATTAATTCTTTCTATTTCTTCCACTCAAAATTGGCATATACATCAATTAGATGTACATAATGTTTTTTTTGCATAGTAACTTGAGGAAGAAGTCTATAATTTTACCTCATGGCCTCACCGATATCTATCCTGATAAAGTTTGCATGTTAAATAAATCAATATCAATATATGGTTTAAAGCAATCTAGCAAACAATGATTTCTCAAACTACATAATGCATTAATATCTAATGGTTATAATCATCCAAGTTCTGATTCTTTCTTGTTTACTAAGAAAATTCCATCTTCTTTTACTGTCATTGTTGTTTATGTAGACGATATCATAGTTGCTGGAGTAATTGTAATAGTTAATGTGGTTGCAATAGTTTCGATAAAACCACAAGGTGAAATTGTGATTTTTTTTAAATTCACTGTCAATCCAAACATAGACTATCGACGAAATCTCTCCTTGGCGGCATGCACTGCAAATGAGCTAGCTAACTTCAAACATTTCAAAAATCAGCTTGGAATAAAAAACAATGAAAAGGAAAAGGAAAAACCTTCATAATGAGTTTTTTTTTAATAATGAGTTGTTTTATGTACTTTTCCTTTGCTTTATTTTATGATAGCTACTGATTTCACAACCCTGAAAGCTTGTTTAGCCAAAGGAAGAAAAGGGTACAACAGAGTTTAGAGGGGTACTAGTAAAAGGAATCCAAAACTGTAGCTTTGCATTGATCTCAGTGCCATCTTTATATCCAGCAGTACCGTTCAATAATTCCATGTGGTTCTTATTCTTCTTAGGCACCTAATTTGTCACGCTAGCCTGAAACATTTGTCTGTTGGCTCGCCACACGTGATAAATGTGTCTGATTGCATTAAGTGATACCATTAAAAATGTCACTATATACTCCTCCGTCCCGCAATAAATGACTTATTTGAAAATGTGTAATTTTGACTTATTTTATTTTGACCATATTTTTCTACTAATATACAAAGATAAATAATATCATATAAGATGTCGTTAGATTTGTCTCGATGAGTATTTTCAAAATATAAAATTTTCATATTTTTTTCTAATATATTATTCAAGATATTTAAGCTCAAAATTATGCATTGACATGCATAATAAGGTCAAGTGTGTCAAATATTATGGGACAGAGGGAGTAATATATATACAATAATCAAGAAAGGGACTAGAAACCTTATTGATGTCATTTGGTGTTTATAGAGTCTTTCTGACATTTTATTTAAGGATGAGTAATGATAATTGTACAACCGTTTTATGACAACCTTTTTTTTCTCTTATCTTATTGATCAAAAACAATAGAGAGACAAAAGAGAGAGTAAAAAGGCATTGTGAGTATGAGAATGAAAAGAGAGACCAACCTTTGAAATCCCCCAATTTTACTTTTAATTAAGTATTGATTAATTGTCAAGTAGAAACAACACAATCTATGTGAAAACAAATATTTATAAATATTATTACTTGTCGTAATTGGTACACTTGTCAAAAGTTTCATCACTTACTATCGGTATAGACGATGCCCTGACATCATTAGGTAGTTGACGCCTCAAATTCTCGATGTGGTATAATGATTTGTGCAAGAATAGAGTGGGACTGAGAATCATCAACTTGTTGAGGGGTTCATGAAATCACAAGAGGAACTAAATATGCAAATAGAATGTGAAGTTTTTTGTTAATTTAAGAGCAAATAATCACTTTAGTCCCTGACTCAGGATTAAATACAAAAAAGTCTCTGACTCTGCACTTCCGTTATCACTTTAGGGGGATGTATTGAATTAGGATTTCAAAGGATTTTAAAAAACTTTTTAATGATGGAAAAATTTCGAGGTATTCAATCAAGACTCTTTGCAACTTAAAAAAAATCTTGTTGTATTCAATCAAGACTCTTTGTCATTTTAAAAAAGTCTTGAGGTATTCAATCAAGACTTTTCATGATTTAAAAAAAGTCTTGTGGTATTCAAAATCATTCAAATTTTGAAGGATTGTTTAAAAAATTGGATTTTGATGGATTTTGTGGGATATTCTAGTGAAATTTTAGCATGAAAAAGTCTTTCATAAAAACATGAGATTTCTTGGGATTGTTTTTCTTTTAAAATTTTACCATCTCTCTTTCTTCTCCTCTCTCTCTTCTCCTCTCTCTCTCTCTCCCCTCTCTTCCCCCTCTCCCTTCTATCATCCTTTAAAATCTTTAAGAATCTCATGATGTAAATCCATTGAAATCCAAATTATAAATCCTGATAGTCTTTTAAAATCCTGAAAGTCATTAAAATCCTACAAAATCTTTTAAAATCCTCGAGATTTTTTTAAGCAAAAATTGTCCTTTAAAATCCTAATAAAATACACATCCCTTAGTCTCTAACGTTAAATAATTCTGTTAAGTGATTATGTGGCACATGTTATACGATGACATGGTATATGATGTGTCACAGGGACTAAAGTGAAACTAGAAAATTGTCACTTTGGTCCCTAAACCAAAAATCAATATCCCCAAATTAAATTTCTAAATCTCAAATCCCTAATTATCATCTAATTCTCTCTTTTGTTCAAAATCAATTTTCCATTAAACACATGTCAAAGAGTAGAGCTGTCCTCTCTAATTTCTAAATTAGGATGTAATGAAGCAACTTATTAAGGCTCAGCAAAAGCCATTAGAATATGTTGGTAACAACAAAATATTTTCATATAACTAATACGAAGATTTCTTCACCAAAATGTGAAAGTCATTGGTCACAATGGCAGTAAGAATGTTTATTAACGTATATACCATCACTACCAAATAGCAATTTCTTTGAATACTTATGGTTCAGGAGGACAGAATTTTTACATGAAGAGAGTTGGAATGTTGTGTTTGTTGTTTACTCTAGTTGTTTCTTGTTCCTTTCTTTCAAATCCATTTTTAATGGAAAATTGGCTGCAGGGACCAAAGTGAAAGGGATATTTATTTAGGGATTTATGGATTTTTTTTTTTGTTGAAGGAAGGGAGTTAGGAATTTGAGATTCAATTTGGTGATATTGATTTTTGGTTCAGGGACTAAAGTGACCATTTTTTACTTTCACTTTAGTCTTTGTGACACGTCATTGTATAACTTGTGTCACATCATCAATTAACAAACTTATTTAACGTCAGGGACTAAAGTGATAAAGGAAGTGCAGAATCAGGGACTTCTTTATATTTAATCCTGAGTCAGGGACCTTTGTAACAACGAGGTGCAGAGTCAGGGACTAAACTGACCATTTGCTCTTAATTTAAACATATTATAGTACATTAATTTTTTACATATTTAAATATATTATTATAAAATATAATTGAAATAGGTTGTTAAATATAGTCATGTACTCTAAATATCATATTAAATCTTAAAGTATAACTAATCTCATTGATTTTATAGCTCCAAAGTTAATTAAAATATGTATCATATTATTTATTTGAATAAATTAATATGAAATAGAGTCATAACTAGTTTAAAAAAATGCTAAACTTAGACCCGATAATAACTGTATAACGTGTAACATGCCAGTTAAAAAAATGCTAAACTTAGACCTGATAATAATTGTATAGCATGTAATGTAATATGCCTGACTCGACTTTAAATTTTTTGATCAAGTTAAACTTAAACCTTCTAAAAGCTATCTTGGCTTAACCTATTTTCACGCCTAATTAAGATTCTTTCATTATCCCTTTTGCTTATCTCTTTGACTTATGGAAAAGTCTAAGTCTTGATGTCCTTCTTGAGGTTATACCCTTGAGAGGTAACAAGAGCATATGGTTGAATTACAGAAACTAGTATCTCATTTATTGTTGATAATTTGTTATTCCAAGTGCAATGGATAATTTGTTATATCACTTTTCGTAATCTAATATATCTCATTTTGACTTGTTCAAAAAAAAAAAAAAAAAACTCGGATCATAGTTATGTGCCATTAAGTTGTCCGGATTGTGCAAGAATTTCCAAAAATATATATTTTTAGAAATTTGTAATGGTTGGATATATTTAATATAATTTAAAGGAGTTGTGTTGTTTGTACAACTAAAATTAGATAACATGCAACGTCATATAACATTGTTAAGAATATACAAATTGAAATCAATCAAAAATATTATTAAAAAAAATAAATAAGTTGTTGGTTGTACAAATGAGATGTTCACTTATCATTTCTCAATTTAAGGATATTGTTAACTAGTGTCTCCGGAACATTGGTTAAGAAATCTGTAAATAAAATTTTTGCTTAGAAAATATAATTTTTTTAGTTTTAATCAGGTAATGATTACATCACTTTTTTATGAAAACCTTTTTTATTTTGGTTATTTGACTAATGTCTCTCGGACACTCTTTAACATTCTCCATAATGATACAATTTGATTAGTAATCCAGCATCTATTTGGCTAAAGAACGTGAGCGCGGGAAAAATTGTGTTCGATGAGACTTGAACACATGACATGGGTACATGCGAATAGGCACTTCCTTCACTATTGTGCCACACATTGCATCTTGTCATTGCAAAAGCTCTTCCCAATAGTTGTCACTCTTCACCAAAGTGTATGAGTTTCTCTATAAATTGAGAAGCTTTTGTGGTAAAAAAAGACACAAAAATCATATGATTATATGCAAAAAAATCATGTTGAAAAAAATCATTCATTATTTTCTCTAGTGTGCGAAAGTAAATGAGATAACTTTGTTTTGTTAAATATTATTGATCGATATGTTTGATGTGATTGTGCAATTTATGTTAAGTATTTCAAAGTATCTTGACGAAAATTTATTAAAATACTCATTTACATGTTGGCATAAATTGTCCCTAAAAAAAATGTTTGGTGTAAATTAGTGAGGTGGATTAAATATTTTAAGGCTTAAATATGTAAATCGTCCCTGTAAGTTCGCGTGTTTTTGCTTTTCGTCCCTGTATCTTTTTTTGTTCTAAAACAAACCCTGTAAGTTACAAACGTTTTGATTTTCGTCCCTCCCGTCAGCATCTGTTACAAAAACACTGATGTGTCTAACGGTGGCTGACGTGGCGTTGTTTGACGTGGCAAAACAAGCTTATGTGTCCTTCCATGCAAGATTACAGGGACCAAAATCAAAAACCAAAAATTACATAGGGACGAAATTAAAAATAACTAAGTTACAAATTTGAAATTAAAAATCCTTGATGTTTCCATCTTCTTCCTCTATCATCCGTATTATTATTCTTCTTCTGCTCAGACTCTCTTCACTGTGAAATTATAAAGAAACCATTTGTAACTTCTCCTGACTTTGTATCGTGATTTCTCCATTCACCAAATATATACTTTATCATTTTGAGGCCAAAACTTGTCCTATTTTTTGTCCTACGTCACATGAATGAGTACATGTTTATGGGAGAAAATTTAGAAAAAGGTGATAAGTTGGCTTTGAAAACCTAACTAGTTTTC
Source organism: Medicago lupulina (assembly GCA_958299785.1). Lineage (NCBI taxonomy): Eukaryota > Viridiplantae > Streptophyta > Magnoliopsida > Fabales > Fabaceae > Medicago > Medicago lupulina. The sequence goes on along the minus strand of OY283142.1, from coordinate 18,212,159 downwards.
AATGCACAAATTTTGGTTTTGTTATTCAAGTTATTTTTTTTGTGAAAGTATCACTGCTAGAAGTGTCACTTTAGTTCCAATGTTGTCTTGTTGTTGTCCGCAGATGAAATAGAATGGGTTACCACAATGGAATGCAAGGAAATAATGTTACAGGTTCATGTAAGAAGAATATGAAAGAGAGAGGAAGAAGACACACAGAGAGATGAAGAAGATGGAAAGGTTTTTAATTTCAAATTTTGTAACTTAGTGATTTTTAATTTCGTCCTTCTGTAATTTTTCGTTTTTGATTTTGGTCCCTGTAATCTTGCATGGAAGGACACATAAGCTTGTTTTGCCACGTCAAACAACGCCACGTCAGCCACCGTTAGACACATCAGCGTTTTTGTAACAGATGCTGACGGGAGGGACGAAAATCAAAACGTTTGTAACTTACAGGGTTTGTTTTAGAACAAAAAAAGATACAAGGACGAAAAGCAAAAACACGCGAACTTACAGGGACGATTTACATATTTAAGCCATATTTTAATGTGTTCATACACGCTTTGGAATTTATTTATTCATCTTCTTATTCAAGTTAAGGGATCAACCTAACAACATAAATTTATTTCGGCTGTCCTTCGACACAATTTAAGGGATCACAATTTGTTAGAATTTTTTTTTTTTAACTAAGAACCTTGAATGTTCAACTAAGAAAATACTTGGCCTTATACAGTAAGGTATACTTGTTTAATAAGTTAATTGTTTTTTTACAAACATTAATAATTGAAATTGTATGTTTTAGAAATTTAACATTTTTTATGATGTTTGGAGAGGATTGAGTTGTGTTTTCTTTATAAAAAAAAATCGTTACGTTCTCTATCAAAAGCTTTTCTTCCTTTTTAATTAAAACATTTGATTAAATACATTTGAATAAAATACATAAAGAACATTTAAATAAAGATAAAAGGGAATGAGGAAAACTCAGAGAATTTTATACTAGTTCTCTATCAATCAATTCTCTATCAGATTTATACTAGTTCTCTATTAATTATTTGTAGACATAAACTTAATTTATCAAAGTTCTTTACTCTAGTTTTTTTTTTGTTTGGAAGATTTACTATTTTAGTAGTTGTTGGAATTGTAATTCTTCCATTTTAAAATTACTGATTTTTGGATTTCTACACTTTTGTGTTTCAATTTCTAAAGTCTGTGTTGAAAAAGAACTTTTATCTATTGAAGTTGTTATTAGGTTGAGTCGCAAAAAGAATTTGAATATACCGAAGTTGTCATTAGGTTGAGTCACGACTATGTCGCTCTTTTAAGACGTTTCGTGACATTGTCCAAAAATTGTGTGCAAAACAGACTATCAATTATGTCGTCTCTAGAATAAAACAAGTTCAACTACAATTGTACGACTAACTAGTGCATTGTAACTAATCGTTCGAGAATTACACCTTTAATATGATACTAAGACCGCTCTTTTAAATATTGTAACCAATCAATTATGGTTGTATGTGTTGAGGCAAAATCCCTAATTAATTTTAAGATAATAAACCATTATGATTAAAGAATTAATGGATTTTGATTAATTCCTTGGTATTTAAGTTGTGCTCTTGAGTGTTTTACTAAGACAGGAACAAGTTTTAAATCATACCAAGATTCAAAGAATCAAAGGACATTTGAATTCATGATCTAACACTGAGGTCAGAAAATTAGATCAGAATGTTGTTCAGATATCAGAATATTCACGCAGAGATCAGAAGGTTGCTTTAATACAAGCGCAGAATCTCAAGAACATTGATCAAGGTCATGCAAGGCACATGTGACATAAATAAATGTCAAGGAAAGTACTTCCGCATGGATCAATCAAGCAATAAAGGCATATACAAGGATTATGTCAAAAAGGTACTCAATGTTCATTTAAGACTATGAACATTGAAGTACTAGGAATATTCCAAAGGAGAATATCATCCTAGATGTTATATTCATTGCTCTTCATTGTTGTTTCACTATTAGGATTTGATTACATCAAATGATAGTCTTACAAATCATCCTAAGTGAAACAAAAGGAACATTTTTATGGTTAGAATGTTCAGCTCTGCACATGCTTACTTTAGAACAGTACAGTAGGTGAAAAGCAAAAAACAAAAGCAAAGAAAATTTGTCCTGCTCAATCAGAGATAGACACGCATGGGAGTTGGTACAGTACAAGTATCACACAATCCCTCAAAGCATGGGCATGAAGATGCAGAATCCACTTTATCTCTCCTGCACCAGTCCCTAGGCAAATCTGGGAAAGTAACTTTCTGATGTATGAGGAAAAGCCCAAACTTTGGTTATTGCCCAAAAATTCATATGAAAAGCATATGACACGCCCAAAAATTCATGTGTTCATTCATACATGATGAACCCAGATGAAGATCATCAAGAACACAACAACATTCTGAAGTTCATCTTTTGATCAGAATGTTCACCCAAATTTTCAAGTAAAAGCTTGTGGGACCCAGGACACATGGCATAACACCATTGGACACCCTACAACGGCTATATGAGCCCAAAGACTCAATAAATAGAGATCAAAGGCTCAGCATTACTTACACCATTGCAAAGCATACAAGAAAACAACTTGATTTTGTTTGAAGCTCTTGCAATTGAAATTGATCATCACTGAAGGCTCTATATCCCTTCTTGTAATGTAAATCAATACTCTTTGTTATCTCTTTCAAAGATAACTTCTTCTTCTTCCTCCTCTTCTGTTTGATTCTCAAACATTCAAATCTCTTATAAATTGTAAACAAAGTCTCATCTAACTTTAGGGGTACTAAAGTGTTAGTTTGAGCTAAGGTTGTAAAAGTCTAAGTGGTTAACTTAGCAAGAAGGTGCAAGCCTGCTGAGGCTTAGAGAATATAGGGTTGTAATTGTTCGGGTGAACAAAGTTGTAAGGTCTAGGACTTGAGAGGTTATCTCAAGCACAATAGTGGAAACTCTCACAAGACTGTGAGGAGTGGACTAGCCCACATTGGGTGAACCACTACAAATCTCTGTGTAACACCCCGTTCCCAAAAATACGTAATTTAAATAAAATAATCAGAGTTAAACCACAAACGGAGCATTACACTGCTTATAAAAATTCTTTAATAGGAAATAAAACTATTAAACTTCAACAACCAACTTATAGAAATTTGCAGCGGAATATTCTTTTCAATCACAATTAATCCTCAAGTAAAATCTTGGCACAAAGGCCTCATCAAAATGTTTCAACAAAAGCTACATCATCATGTCTCAAAATTCAATACATAGGAGTGAAAGTAATATAGAAGTCCCATCCCATACGTAACAAGTCCTAGACGTTGAGCCACCACCTACTACTCAGGATCACCTGCAAGTTACCCATACGAAGGGCAACATTTTCAAGCAGAAGGGGTGAGATTCACGAACAACAATAATATATATATATAATTCATCAAATGCATAGAAACAACAGCAAATCCACATCGACAACCTCAATAAGAAACATACATATAAATATATCATCATAATTGATTATCAACACTACTTCAATTATATTCAATTCGAAACCAACTTCATTCTTGATGACGACACACCGACAACGACTTAACACCAACGACACATCAACAACATCGACAACTCACCCAACACAAACAACTACGACAATGCAACACTGAACATGCTTGTGGTGCCAAAATACAGGGCAGAGCCCTCACCGCTTTGAACAACAAAGTGTTCCAGGACATGAGTCCTCCCGCTTTGAACGACAAGGCGTTCCAGAGCATAAGCTCTCACCGCTTTGAATGACATTGCATTCCAGGACCGAGGTCCTCACCGCTTTTGAACAACAAAGTGTTCCAGGACATGATTCCTCCCGCTTTGAACGACAAGGCGTTCCAGAGCATAAGCTCTCACCGCTTTGAATGACAATGCATCAGACTCCAACTGTGTATATCAACATACAACATGACAACACCGACAACAACCACCAACCAACAATGCATACATCTACGTATGACTTACACCACGACAATTCAACATCAACAACTGTGCCTAATTTATTTATGACACACTCCCCAACTTGGACAACACAAAATAACTCAACAAATGCATAACCGAGATATGACTTACATTTCAACAATACATCAATTATTCACAACATAAAAGAACCATCAGCAATCATCTTTACGTGACTCATCTAAGGGTATAAAACATCTCTAACACTACCCCAAGGGTCCCTCTCAAGTCCCATGCAAAATCAGATCGCAAAACAACAAACAGTCCAGACAACTAACTAACTCGCCACAGCGAGTACCTGCTCGCCACAGGCGAGTACTCACATCAGCTCACTCGCCAGAGGCGAGTTGGGGGCGAGCTGGAGGCGAGAAATACTGGGTGCTTCGGCCTTTTGACATTTTTCTCACCAAAACTTCATTTTTAAGCTCTCTAAATCCAATTTGGCTAAACCAACTTCACAGGTCATCTCTATAAATATAAGGGCACTCAAAACCATCTAAAGTTTGGCAAAAATCTTAAATTTAAGGGACAAGCTCGCCACGGCGAGTTATACTGCTCGCCTCGCGAGCAACCAAGGGTTACTCGCCACGGCGAGTGATCACTCGCCACAGGCGAGCGATCTCAGAACCCACACGGGTTCAGACCTAAATCACACCAAATCATCCCAAACTTTCAAATCAAACCCCTAAATCATCTGCAATGTCATCCTAGGGGATAATCTAGGTTCTGTAACAAGTTCTACAGCCTTACACATCAAACCCTCATCAATTCATCACAAATTCATCTTAACCCTAGTTCAAGAACACAACTTTCATTTCAAATTCAGAAATCGCATATATGTTATTGATGGAAAGTTAACCTCACCCTTACCTGATTTAAGATGAACAAAAGCTACAGCAGGCAAAAACTGGTTCTTCACTTGGCTCCTCTCTCCTTCTCTAGGTTTTTCTCCTCAAAGCTTAGTTTCTACGTGAAAAAACGTTTCTGACCTTCTATTCCTATTTCTTTTAACCCTTCACTTAATTCCCTTAACTTCCCCCTTAACTCTCATAATTAAAATATTACCCCCTTTCTAAACACCAATAAATTCTAATTAACTCCTAACAATTCAAATAAATATTATATTTCTCCCATTTATTAAATAGCACAAATAATTATATAATAAATGGCAACCACCAATAAATCACATAAATCAACATTTCATATAAAATACATAAAACATATTAAAATCAACCAAAAATAGTAAAATAACAATTAATTATTTAAATACACACACCACGCCAAAAGGTCATATAATTCATTTCAATCATATATATAAATAAAAATACTCAAACATTAACTAAAAATAATTAAATAGAAATGGGGCGTTACACTCTGCGTGTTCTTTCTCTCTTTCCTATACTCCTTAATTTCAATATACACAACACACACCTGCACATTTACTTTATTAATCAATTTTTTGTATGAACTTCAGAACGTTATGAAGTCTGAATATTAACTTAACCATTCCAAGTAAACAACTTGAGAATCACTTTTAAGTTTCAGGATAATTTTTAAAGGGTCACAATTCAAACCCCCTTCCTTGTGACTATTTTATCTACTTCAGTATGACCACTCTACTATGGTATAGTGACCACTCAAATATAGTGTTACCACTTACCACCATTCTAACTTTTAAGATCTCCAAATATCAACATGGTATTTTAACCACTCAAATTGTACTATCATCATTTTAATCTTTAACTTCTCCAAGAACCGAAGAAGAATATATTCTTAAGATAATTTTTAATTTTCGAAAGGGACATTATACCTCAAAAGGGACTATGAACTATGTGGGCTTTCTATTTATAGCGAAAAATCACAACTAATATGCGAGAAATGTAAACAAGTAAGTCAAATATTCATTCAAAAAAAAGTAATTCAAATATTACTTTGGGAACAAATAATTCACATATTAGATCTAGTTCAAAAATATCTCAAATTAAGTACCAAAATATAGAGTACAAAAATATATTATATTGAATACCAAAATATATTAGATTGCACATCAAAGTATATTAGACTGTGCAACATAATACTTCAGATTAAATACTAAGAAAACAATTTATAATAATTATTTAATTTAACTTTTCAAATAAAATATATAAATATATAATTTTCGCTAGTGTTTACTCTGCTTACATAATTATGTACCCCTTAAAGGTACATCTCACTGTATAAACCATCCTAATGTGTGTGATCCATCCAATGCATGACTTCTACTTTTTCAATTCACACTACACTATTTTATTCTTTATGAGAATTTATGTTTAGTCTTTTAACTCAATGTTTACGCATTATTCAACGGTGGTTTGATAGAAAATATAACTAAAATTATAGTTTATGAATTTATTATAATTTTCGTTGAAAAAAATTATTATAAATATTTTTGACAGTTATCAACAACAATGATTGATTCCAATTGCATATATATATATATATATATATAAAATGCACTACCGTTTTTTTTATGGGAAAAAATACACTATCGTTTATTACAGCTGGCCCTAGTTTTTTTAGTAAGAGAAACTTCACGTTCTCTCTAAGTTCTCCTCTTTCATTTATTGGATTTCTCTTTCACTCGTTGGGGATTGGTGATTTTAGGTCATTTTTCGACGTAGAATCATCCCTCTGAATCTTTCTTCCGTTTCTTTCAAATCTAAATAAATGACATCCACATATATCAAGTTTTTTTTTTGTGATTTTATCGCTCGAGTGCGGCGTTGTTTTATCCGTCGTTTTTCACAGCGTTGTTTAATTTTGCATCTTGTTACGCGGTGTTTCTTTGAATCATATTAAAACATCATAGAATCGTAAATTCAATCAAATGTCAACGTTGCATATAAAAAAAAGAAGAAAAAAAAAAACATACAGCCAGCCATAAACCGCCGGAGTGTTCTCCAAATTACAAACCGTGTGCAACAAGGATCTCCAAGTTACAAACCGTGTGCAACAAGGATTGTCTCTATCTCTATGTCTTTAAAAAAAATAAAGAATTTGTCTCTATGTATGTATTTTTTACCTTTTTTTGACAGTACTGTACTTTTTTTTCTTAGGGAAGTGCACTGTACTTTTTAACAGAGATTGTGATGAAATATTTAAACGGAATGAATATGTTTAGGATTTTTTTTATTCTTTCCATTTTCTTTATTATTATAGTTTTAATATTGTAAACTCAAAAATGTGATATTAAATAAATGAGGAAATTACATTTTCCTCCCTTCAAAGAGGCTTAAATTACACTTTCGTCTCATCTTATGTTAAAATATACACTCCTATCTCTTGAAAAATATAATTTATATCTCATTCCTGTAAGATGCTTGGATTACAACCTCATCCCTTAATAATTAAATATGCACTACATTTTAATCTATTTTAACATAATTTTTTTATCATATATACTAATTTTGAACTACCATTTTAAAAAAATAAATTCATTTATTTATAGTTTAAATGTCAATGATAATTAAATTTAAATATTTTGCTATTAATTTTATAATTTAGAGTATAAAAAAATAATTTAAATAACCATATTTTTTTGTCTTTAGTAATTTTTCACATATTTTAATTTTATTTTGAGTTGTTGCATATTTTATAATAGGGTTTAAAACTATATGTTAATGAAATTGTGAAAAAAGTTAGCGAAAAAATATGTATTCAAATTTTGGTTATATTAAAATAGACCCACAATACTATTTATTTTCGATCCTTCAAAAAAATACTATTTATTTTCGATGTGTGTTAGATTATTATTTTTTTGGCAAATTATTAAAAATAAAAAATATTATTGAGGGAGTAAATTATAGATTTAAATATAAGAGAGAGGGAATGTAATTCATACTTCTTTTAAGAGAGAGGATTGAAATGTTTTCTAATATATTTTGAATACGAGTAGAAGAGAATGTATATTTTAAAATAAGAAAGGAGAAGAGTTATTTAAAAAAAAAACATAAGAGGGAAAAGAGTGTAATTTCTTTTAAATAAATTTATATAGTGCTTTGCTATTTTTCACGACGTAACAGTCACAAATTTGTTTGCACCGTTAGATCTTTCTTTTAAATGACACATGAGTGATGGTTATACATTAAAGTCTTTGATACAACACAAGAGTATGCCGTGTCATTCCCTAGAAGAAAAAAAAAAAAGTAAGCCGTGTCGTGAAATCATTGGAACAAATTTTTTGTTATACGGGAGCATTTGCCTATTCTTTGTCAAAACTTAAGAGCCCGTTTGATGCACAGGATAGGAAGACAAGATATGATAAAACTATCATATCCTGATTCAATTTGTTGTTTGGTGCATCAATAGAAAATGATAACTTAAACCCATTTCTTATCCTATCCTACCCACCCTTTGTTATTTTTATCCTTAGTTTTTGGTGGGGTTAGAATTATCCTATCATGATTAGCACTAAAATGTTTATTTTGCCCTCTCTCAATTCATCACTCATACTCTCTTTGCTCTCCATCCATCGACTTCTACCTGTTCCTCCATAACTCTTCATCGCCATCTCTTCTATTTGATACAGATCCGACCCCAATTCCAACCTACAATCATTTTTTCCTCAATTTGCTTAATTTTTTGTTTTTTTTCTTGATTATCTATTTTGTACTCAAGTTAAATTTGAAAAGGGATGAAACAAAGAGTTTAAGAATTTCGTATTATTATCTTTAACAAAGACAACTATTTTTTTTTAATTGAAGAAACCATGATTTATTTTTTATTGAACTTTAAGAATGAAGATGACGGCACCCCTAAAATAAGGAGGAAGACGATTGACAATGTTTTTTTTATAACTTTGTGTAATTAATAATAGCTTAATTACATTTAATTAGAATTAATTACAAAGGTAATTATGTCATTTAATTGTGAAATATATGATATTATATTTGTTATCATGTGTGCATCAAACATGTGATAGGATAAATGTTATCATGTTTATATCATTTCCTATCCTTATCCAATTTCATATCATATCTTATCTCTATCATGTCATGTACACCAAACGGGCCCTAAACGTAAGAACATTTAAAAGGTCTAGAGAAAATAAAAAGAAAAGAGTAAATTACATTCTCTTTCTCTTAAAGATGCTTGAATTACATTTCTCTTCTCTCTTATATTAAAATATACATTTTTCTCATCTCTTATTCAAAACATATTAGAAAAAATTTCATTCCTCTCCCCTAAGAAAAACTTTAATTACATTCCTCTTCCCTCTTATGTTAAAATCTACACTTTAATCCCTTAATATTTTTTTTAATTATAATAATCTAGTAAAAAAATAATAATGTAATACACTTCGAAAAAAATAGTAAAAATAGTATTGCAGGTCTATTTTAACATAATAAAAAATTAAATACATATTTTTTTGCTATTTTTTATTCATAATTTCATTAACATGTAGTTTTAAACCCTATTATAAAATATGAAACAAGTCAAAATAAAATTAAAATATGTGAAAAATTACTAAAGACAATAAACCATGGTTATTTAAAAGTTAATTTTAAACTCTAAATTATAAAATCAATAGCAAAATATTTACATTTAATTATCATTAACATTTAAATTATAAAGAAATGAATTAATTTTTCTTAAAGGGTGGTTCAAAATTAATATATATCATAACAATATTTATTTATGTTAAAATAGATTAAAGTGTAATGCATATTTAATTATCAAGGGAGAAGGTTGTAATTCAAGCATCTTATAACGGAGGGGAATGCAAATTTTACTTTTCAAGGAAGAAAATTGTATATTTTAACATAAGAGAAGAGGAGAGTGTATTTTAAACATCTTTAAGAGGAGGAGAATATAATTTACTCAAAAGAAAATAAAGAAAATTTCAACTTGAATATTGGACCATCTTTAATCATGTTAAATGTAGTTATCAAAGAAAGTAGTTAAAGCATGTGATGTCGTATATGAGAATTGACAGGAGACAAAGAAAGGGTTATAGAGAAATCAGTCAATGAGAGATTAGGTAGAGAGGCTAACCAAAGGACAAGAGTCTAAGTCTAAGTCACACCTTCCACTCCTCCCTCGTAAATTCCTCCTTATTTTCGTCCCACTTTCCTCTCATTTCATTCTTAACTGCTAAGTATTTTTATTCTCTCATTTCATTCTTAACTGCTAAGTATTTTTATTCTCTCATTTCATTCTTAACTGCTAAGTATTTTTATTCTATCGTTTACACCGAACATTCCCTTCTCTCTTACACTTACGTCATAAATAAGATAAAACACATATAATATACTATTTTTCTTTTTGTTATTATTGTTGAAATTTACGTGATATTATCTGATCTGATTTAGTTTAGTGTTCATTGAGCTTGATATCAATATCATCTACCTCTACTTAAATTGCTATGCACTATATATTAAATTTAGGCTAAATTGTATTTTTGGTTCTTAACTATTTAAGTAGTATCGGTTTGGTCTTCTAACTAAAATTTAATTTTTTTTGTCCTTAACTTCTATCTGTTACACATTTTGGTCTTTTTCGTTAGTTTTAATTCAAAAACGTTAGGTTATTTTCATCTTCTTCTCCTTTTTTTCATCTTCATATCATCTCCATCAACATTCAACAACAAGAATCTTAGAAAAATTCGATAAGAAGATAAAGAAGACCTAACGTTTTTGAATTAAAACTAACAGAAATGACCAAAATATATAATGGAGAGAAGTTAAAAGACCAAAATAAATCAAATTTTAGTTAGGAGATCAAACCAATACTAATTAAATAGTTAAAGGACAAAAAAAACAATTTAACCTTAAATTTATTACAAATTACACTTTAATCTTAATGTGTTTATCATGTAGTAGTAGTGGTTGGGACATGATTTATTTGTGCAAGTGTTGGTGACTAAACTCAGATTTGAAAATAAACTCTGTAATTTTATTTTGTTATATCAATTCTCAAAATAGTTATACAAATGCTTGATTGTATGTATCTTGTTTTTTTTCTTCTTCTTTTGGGGAGATTGTATGTATCTTATATAACAATATATATAAAAGAATAAGGATCTGGTTGAAAAATAAATTAAAGGGGTATAGATTTTGTGTTTTTTTTTTTTTTTAATTTCTCTCGGTTATACTTTTAAACAAATTTTTCTATAATAATTAGCAGAAATACAGGCACGTTTCTATTCTTTTTATCACGTTAACACATGTAGATTATCCACAATATTTTAAAGAAATTTTGTGTGTAAATTACAACAATATTTATTTATTTATTTTATAAATTATTTGATAAAGATTAAAATTATATTCATGACTTTCGAACGCAACAAAGTTAACAAACCATATTTATATTTTTAAACGACAGCAATAATATAACAAATCTTGTAAAAAAAAACAATAATATAACAAATGTAACAAACTCAACATACCATATTTATCTTTTTCAATAACAACAATAATATTTCACATAAAAAATAATATTATTTTGTCCCACAATAAATGAGTGGTTGACTCCCTTAAGAAAAAGTGATTGTCTGGCTATTTTATACAAATTTAAAAATATATTAAAAAAACTTTTATTAAATTTTCGTCAAAGATAAACTTTTATTAAATTATTTCTTATATATGTAACCAAAAAAATTATTTCTTATATCAAATATAATGAAAAAATATCTGAAAGTCAAATGTTTTAGTAAAAAATTTGAACCAAATACATCTAACTTTTTTTAATTATTTTGAAGTCATTAAATTTTATTTAATTTTGGTACATGTCTTTTTGAAAAAAATTAATTTTTGTTACATGAAGTCATTAAATTCTAATAGTACTATTTGTTTCCTAAAAACACACTCTTTGTACCAAAAAAAAAAAAAAACACCAACAACAAAACTCTTTAAATTGGTTGAGATTGTTGCAACAAATACGCAAAGTAGTGTACTTAGTGTGTTGTTTCGTGCGCGCGTCAGTTACTCTTTTTATTATTTGCTCCCGATTGCTCCAATTTTCAATTCTCATCGTTCCAATGGATCAACGCGGTTTCAGAAACACAACCGGTGGCTATAACCGTAACGGTAACGGTAATGGTGGTGGTGGTGGAAGAGGAAGAGGAAGAGAGTTTCAACAACAATCAAGTCCTGCTGGTGGTAGAGGGTTTACTCAACAACCGCAAAACCGTTGGCAACAAAGGCCAAATCCACCTTCTTCCTTCACTCATGGTTCATCTTCAACTCCTGCTCCGATCATCAAGCCCGACTACAACCGTCAACCCCCAGTCCAAACTCATCCACTTCCAAGTATAAATTTTGAACCTTTTTTTTTTTTTTTTTACTTAGTACCCTTATGTATGTGATAGATCATAAAGCCCTGATTTTTTGTGTGCAAAATATGTTGAATGATGTGATTTCTCATCTATGAAGCACTAACACAACACAGATCATCGTCACCGGTAATACTTTAAGAAAATAAATTAATAGAATGTAATAGTATTATGTCGTATGCCAGACACACCTTTGATCAGAATTGCGTGTCGGTGCTTCAGAGTTTACATTCAATTAATATGTCAAACCACATCACACAATTTACGAATTTATGTGTATATGTTTTACGAACTAGTCTGGTTGTTACAAATTATAAAAAAAGAAGTTATTTTACACTCAATAATTTAGAGATTAATTTTTAGAGATTTTTGAAAAGAGCAGAAGTTTTGTTTTTGTTTAACTGAATGAAAATAACTTATTTTTTATAAAAATAATCAGTTATTAAAAAAAAGTGATTTTTGGAGTAGCTACTAACAACAATTTCGTATTTGAACCAGTTTTTAGATTTATTTTTCTTTCAGATTCTCATTTTATTGAAAATCTGTAACAAACGGAGGAAACTTTCTAAAACTCATTATTTTATTTTAAAAAAAGTTTTTTTTCAAGAAAAATTATTGTAGCAAACAGGCTCTAAATACTAGTGGAAATATCAAACTTATATCTAAGAGGGAAGATGTTTTTCTGTGCAGATGTTGGAGCTCTGAAAATAAAAGAGCAGCCCGTGGAAAATACCACAATTGGACCCATGTTCCGGCCTGACAAGGGAGGGACAATGTCGATTCGAGACTGCAGACTTCGTGTCAATCATTTTCCGGTTGCTTTCAATCCACAAAGCATTATCATGCACTACGATGTGGATGTGAAGGCTTCTGTGCCACCGAAAAAGGGTTTGCCTCCGAAGAAAATTTCCAAGTTTGACTTGTCTATGATCAGGGACAAATTGTGTGCTGATCATCCTCAGATACTGCCTTTGTTGAAGACTTCATATGATGGAGAAAAAAACATTTTCAGTTCTGTGCCATTGCCTGAAGAAACTTTTACCGTGGAGGTCTCAAAAGGAGAAGATGAAAGAGCTGTTTCTTATACAGTTACTATAACACTGGTGAACAAACTCGAGCTTCGTAAGTTGAGAGATTACCTCAGTGGCAATGTGTATTCCATTCCGAGGGATATTTTGATGGGAATGGACTTAGTGGTGAAGGAGAATCCGGCAAGGCGCACAGTTTCTTTAGGACGATGTTTCTTTCCCACCAATCCTCCCTTAATACAGAGAGATCTTGAACCCGGAATAATTGCAATTGGAGGATTTCAACACAGTCTCAAGCCCACGGCTCAGGGTTTAGCTTTGTGTCTTGACTATTCAGTTTTGTCTTTTCGAAAGAAAATGTCAGTCTTAGATTTCCTCCATGATCATATTAGAGGTTTCAATTTGCCTGAGTTCAGGAAATATAAGAAAGTTGTCGAAGAGGTACTCTTGGGATTGAAAGTAAATGTTACTCACAGAAGAACCAAACAGAAATACACTATTGCTAGGTTAACAGATAAAGATACTCGCCACATCACATTCCCTATTTTGGACCAAGAGGGCCAAACCCCCCCTAGAACCTCCTCTCTTCTTGCCTACTTTAAAGAGAAACATGGCTATGATATTCAACACAAAGATATTCCTGCCTTGGATTTTGGGGGAAACAAGACTAATTTCGTGCCTATGGAGCTATGCGTCTTGGTTGAGGGTCAGCGATTTCCCAAAGAGTATTTGGACAAGAATGCTGCCAAGAACTTGAAAAATATGTGCTTGGCTAGTCCAAGGGATAGGGAATCTACAATACAAATGATGATGAAGTCCAGTGATGGACCATGCGGGTAAGGGGAATATAATTATTATATTACAATACATGTTGGAACTTGAATTGTTTCCTTTATATTTTTTATCGTTAATTGTTTGATTCTTGCTGCTTTTAATTAAACTGTATTAGCTCAGCTTAATTTCACTAATTATAAAATTCGTAATGGATGGATTAAATGGATTTATCTTGGATGGATACTGACCAAAAGAATTCTTTTGCCACACTTATATAACATGCTTGTTGAGATGGTTATGCATTTTTATATATGGCAAATTGGTTTCAAATATGAGTTTTAAGTTGCATATATTTTTCTTCTTACACTTACTTTCTCCTCATTCGTTAGCTATGTACGTGTAGACGTGGTGCCATAAATGTTTGTTAGATTATTATCTTGCTTGATATATTATGCAGAAAATGTTATTATTGAGTGGGAGTGTTTTTTGTAGAACTTGGCTGCAGCCTTTTCTGATTTACGGTTACAATCAAATAATGGAATGATGAAGTTGGATATTAAGTGCTTGTGTGAAACTATTTTTAATTTAGTTTTTTTTTGTTGATATGAAAATGAAGCATTTTTGCCACTTTAGGTTCTCTGTATATTCCTTCCATGCTGCTTTGTACTGTCCAACAATGTTACTTTTTGAAAAATCAAATCATTCTGTTTTCATAAGATGAAATCGATTAAGCATCACTAGCTTAGAACTCTAGAACACTTGCTGCAATGTCCCATGCATCGGGCAATTTCTCCATATTTGTTGGCTTGATTATGTTTGAACTGTTTTGCTGTCGTTTCATAAAAGCAGCTGAAAATTTGATCCGTTAAAGCATGGCGGGTTTGAACTTGCACTACCCTTCTCTACATTTAGTGTGTGCAACTCTCGCCGCTAGGCTATTTGAAAACTAAAAACAAAATGTTTTGGTGCCATAGATACAAGTTTATGATGACCCTATTCGAGTGTTAATTTCCTTCCTTTGTAATGGGTCGATGTATGATTTATACTGTGTTTTTCATAGTTATCAATTTGTCCTAGCTTTATTTTTAAAATTTGTTAAAGACAGATGCCTCACAGAATCTTTTTTGACAGCGGTGGTATTCTTCAGAATTTTGGAATGAACGTCAACACTTCCATGACAAATGTGACCGGACGTGTAATTGGACCTCCAATGTTGAAGTTAGGCGATCCACGTGGAAAGAGTACTCCTATGAAACTGGATCCAGAGAAATGCCATTGGAATCTAGTTGGAAGGTCAATGGTAGAAGGAAAAGCAGTTGAATGTTGGGGCATCCTTGATTTTACCAGCAATGCACCTAATTGGTGCAAATTAAGAGGCAATCAGTTTGTTAACAATCTTATGGATAAGTACAGAAAGTTGGGGATTGTCATGAATGAACCTATTTGGCATGAGCATTCTGCAATGTGGAAACTTGGGGATTACAATTTACTATGTGAATTACTTGAAAAAATAAATGAGAAGGTTCAAAAAAAGTGTCGACGGCGGCTGCAATTTCTTCTGTGTGTGATGGCCAACAAGGATCCAGGTTACAAGAGCCTCAAGTGGATTGCTGAGACCAAGATTGGCATAGTGACACAGTGCTGCTTATCTGGTAATGCTAACGAAGGCAAAGACCAATATCTCACAAATCTTGCTTTAAAAATCAATGCAAAAATTGGAGGCTGTAACGTTGAGCTCATTAATAGGCTCCCACACTTTGAGGATGAAAGTCATGTTATGTTTATAGGGGCTGATGTCAATCATCCAGGTTCTCGGGACACAAATAGTCCATCAATTGTTGCAGTGGTTGCCACTACCAACTGGCCAGCTGCAAATCGCTATGCAGCACGTGTTTGCGCTCAAGAGCATTGCACAGAGAAAATTTTGAATTTTGGAGAGATTTGCCTTGACCTTGTTAGACATTATGAGAAGTTGAACAAAGTCAGGCCCCAAAAAATTGTTATCTTTCGTGATGGTGTTAGTGAGAGCCAATTTCACATGGTTCTTGGCGAGGAGTTAAAAGATTTGAAGACCGTGTTTCAGCACTTAAATTACTTTCCAACTATCACTCTTATTGTAGCTCAAAAGCGCCATCAAACTCGATTGTTTCCTGCAGGTGCAAAGGAGGGGGCTCCCAGTGGAAATGTGTTCCCTGGAACAGTTGTGGACACAAAGGTCGTACATCCTTTCGAATTTGACTTTTACCTGTGTAGTCACTATGGAAGCCTAGGTACAAGCAAGCCCACTCACTATCATGTCTTGTGGGATGAGCACAGGTTTACTTCTGATAATTTGCAGAAGCTCATATATGATATGTGCTTTACCTTTGCAAGGTGCACTAAACCTGTATCTTTAGTCCCTCCAGTGTACTATGCTGACCTTGCTGCTTATAGAGGAAGACTATACTATGAAGCAAAGATGTCAACTCAATCTCCATATTCAACTGTATCTTCTTCATCATCACCTTTAGCTTCTTCATCCATTTCTTCCACCGCCTCAATTTCAAATGATCCAGGGTTTTACAAGCTGCATCCTGATACGGAAAACGGAATGTTCTTCGTCTGAAGCCTGCACATACTCTTTCTTTTGTGGCAGTAGAACTATTTATGGTATAACTTCATGGTTCTCTTTGCATTGGGACAAAATGCTTTTCCTGCTTGAAGTAATTAAGTAGTTTTTCTTTTTGTTGAAGTATTTAAGTAGTTTGTGGATTATGTCTTGTTCTTTGTTTTTAGTCGTCATGTTGGATGTTTGTCGTGTTATGTTATTTTATTTTAGTTAGCAATTGGCTTAATGCACCAAGTCATTTTGTGGATATGCAAGTCTCATGTGGCTTGTGATGTATTTTTATGACGTTTTAGTTGCTGATTTTTATTATCTGTTAGAAACTTATTTCAGTTATATTATTGCAGTTAATTATAATCTTTTCCATTTCATTACATTATAAAGAGGATTTTCAATTTTTCATAGAGAGCTCGGTGCACCCCTTTTAAGCAAAAAAATATATTCTCTCTTTTTTCGTTTTTCTGTTGCAACTCAGTCATTTTCACATTTTTTTTATTGAGCTAAAATACACTATAAGAATAGTATATTGCAAACCAATGGAAGTTATATATACAAATACACTATAAGAATAGTATATTGCTAACCAAAGCAAATTGTATATATATACCAAACCTTCCGGGAGATATATACAAGAAGTATAAAACAGGGAAAAAATGGAATTTTGGGGGGTCTAAAAGATATTGAGGGGGCCTAAAAAGCATCCTTCATATATATATTTGATATTTTAAAAAAATTGAAAGAACACCGTGATACATGAGCACCTTCCAAAGACCAATATAGCACCAAATTTTTTTTTTTATATGACAAAATATCCTTTGTTAAATGTTTTTGCATGCTTTACCCAACATATTTTATTCTGAATTTATCAGTTTGATGCGTATCGTATTTTTTAAATTTTCCAGCAGCTTGTGGTTTGTGGTTGTATCAACAATACATGTCATGCACCTTGCTTATTATGCCTTGCAGATGAATGGTTGTTGTGTCATTCCAAACATGCTTAAATAAAGACATTGCCTATTGTTTAGTGATACGTATTACTGTTGATTGGATACGGCGGGTGTTAATAGTCAAAGGTATCCCCAACTGACAACCAAGTACAACTCATCTGTAAAAAAAAAAAAAGGAAAACCAAGTACGTACAACTCAGATCACCTCATATCATTCTGGTTCAATTGATACAATTATTTTTCCTCGGAAAAGTGCAGTTCCTTCATCCTAAGTAGGGAGCATCACAATAGACTTTTCCATTTTTAATTACGAATTACTTCACTTAATCTTATGTGGACATGTCATTGATTTATAGTGATTTTTAAATAAGGGTTTGTCTAACTAAAATTAGTAAGTTTTTATTAAAAACAACAATTATTTATTGAAAAGTTACATATAAAATACAAAATGTACAAGTTACAATGCAAATTTACTACTTTAAACTTCTTATCATGTGCAAATTTGCACATAATAGAAAAACCATTTAAATAATAGTGTCTAATAAACAATTAAACATTCAATTTTTCCAACTCATCACTTCTGAATAGATTATCAAATTAAAAAAATATATATATATTTTAATATTTAAAGATGGCCGAGTTCACAGAGAGAGCTTGTGATTAATGTACCTCCACTATTCCATATGCACCATTTGAGTACTCTCTCCGTTCCAAATTGTATGTCGCTTTAGGGAAAAAAATTTGTCCCAAATTATACGTCGTTTTACAATACCAATACAACATTAATGTTACTTTTCCTATTATAACCTTAACTATTTATTACTTTCTCTTCTTTCAATTCTTTCATTTATTTTTCCCATATTATTTATTAAGGACAATTTTGTAAAACAACTCATAATATCTCTTTTCCATACAATATTAATTGCATTTCTTAATATATGTGAAATGCCCAAAACATCATACAATTTAGGACGGAGGAAGTATATGCTACGTACCAAGGCTTGTGAAGCTAAGCCTATCCCATTAGGGATGGTCAAATAATTTGTTTAGATACACATTTTATACTTATTTCTTGCATCTCAATGCAATAATGTCGTGACTTTCTAAAGATAAGAAAATTCTAATTTTTAAACATTCATGTGTTCTCAAAACATTCCATCGTAGAAACAAATAGGTCTTAAATGTTTCTTCGATCCTTCGGACCGCAACCAAAATCTCAATAAAAAATCACATTAGATACCAAGGCTTGTGAAGCTAAGCCTACCCCTTTGGATATGATTTAATAGTTTGTTTGAATACACATTTTATACTTATTTCTTGTGTCACAATGCAATATTGTTGTGACTTTCTAAAGGTAAAAAGTCTTAGCTTTGAGTATTCATGTGTTCGCAAATAATTTCACCATGGAAACAAATAGGTACGAAGTGCTTCTTTAGTCTTGCTGGTCGCAACCAAAATCACTTCAATGAAGAAACTTAGCATGCGTTTGGAAATTTTCAATTCTACAATCATATTTGACCGCAACCAAAATCACTTCGATGCAGAAACTTAACATGTATTTGAAAAATTTCAATTCTACAACCACATTGCACTTTTACTGTGAAACTACTCTCAGCGTTGATTTATGCATTGGAACACAAGAATTACTAGTCTAATGCAAAACAAACACATACTTAATTAGTATTTTTTTTGAAATCACACTAATGGAACCAACATTTGGACGCGAGAACGAGTTGTCAAACGTGCATCCAAACACATGCTAAGTGTACGTTTGGAATCGTAATGGGTTTGATAAAATCACAGCAACACATGATTTAAAGTTTTGTGTTTTGATTTTTTTTTTTTTTTATAACAAATTTATATGTTGATCAATGAGCTTCTGCCACGGAACATTAGTGTAGTAATTTTTTTCTAAATAGAATAGATAGAGAAGGCAGTTCTACGGGCTTTATGCTGTATAGACTCGGTTTGGCTTATCTTCTAAGAGCTTTTTGCTATTTTTTTTATCTGTATCTACAACCTGATATAGCTTTCATAAAAAACAAAACCCTATATACTTTGAGAGTGAGTCTAAACATGGCTTTTTGTGAGTTTTTTTTAACTATAAACCGCACACTTACAAATTGAAACGAGGAGTAAGTCATACCTTCAAAAATACTTGAGGCAATAATTAAGTACACGAAAACGTAAGAGGAAAAAAAGAGGTAAAAAGAAAAATGTAAAGGATAAGGCAACTAGTATATGAAGTTATGACTTGTGAAGGCCACTATTGACCCAACTATTCCGCTCCATGCTCCCGTATCTAAAATGCAAAAGTATAACTACACATAACTGTGGGGATCTAACTCAAGTATAGTGTGTGTGATGATTATAAATTTTGGTATTTCAAATCAATCCTTACTAAATAAAGTTTCGCTCACATTTTTCTTGACTGCCTTCCATACACATATTGGATCTCTATGAAAAATTCTTACTAATAAATCTCATCATTTGACACTACTACAAAAAATGTTAATAGCAAGAACCCATTTCCACGCTCACAAATGTGCATATAGATAAGTTTAGAGACTCATTCACATCAGGAATTGTTTATAACAAATTAAAATAAATGTTTTCTTAATCATTTTGAAGAAAAATCAAAGGAAAAAAAATCAGTGATTGCACTTGGGTAAGAGGATAATAAACATAATAGTATCACCAAAATTATCAACCATTAAATGGATATTTTGTGTTTAATCTCTAACCAATGCTTAAGGAAAAAAAGTGTTTGCAGAAATCAATTCTTCAAATGAATTTCGGTTATGTCGAATGATCAATTAATAAAAAAATATCAATTATCTGTGTAATTTGATATACTTATTATTCTCTTAAGTAAAATTACATTTGTGCTACTTAACTTATTTCGGTTAATGATTTCGTTTTTATTTTTTTTTCATGTCATATGATCAATTTATATATGAATTTTCAAGATTTAAATTATACGTTTTATTTCAAAATAAACTTTTAATATTTAAATCTATGATTTCTCAATGATGTTTTCATATAATTTTTAAGTTTATTTCAATATAAACTCTTAATATTTATTATTCCCTTAATTAAAAAAAACAATTAATATACAAACTGATCAAAATTACATGAAAAAAATATAAATGACTAAATCACCGATTGTGTAATATTGCCTGGCAATAAATCTAGTAAGCAAAATAGCACTTCTCTCTGATCTAACTCTGATCTAAACAAACAAATCCTTCTCTTTCTCTCTGTAATCTGACACCTTTTCTCTTTCACTTCCTTTTTGTCGTCTTCTTCCTTCCTCAGCCGCACTTTCTCTCTTTTTTATACTTTTTTTATTTTCCTCTTTCTCTAATATTCTCTTTTCTGTACACACAACACAAACTTCTTTTTTTCTCTTTCACAGCAGAGGAATTCAATCATCATCTTCAATTATCATCATCTGATCATATATGTCTCTTCCATGATGAATGATTATGCTTCTTAGGTTGTAAGACACGACACGTCTTTATATCATCCTCTGTAAGTACTTTTTTTAATCACTTTTTGTTTCATTCTGATATATTATTGTTGTCCAACTTGAAAGTTACTGTTATCAGCTATAGCGTGTTCTTGTTTAATTATTTTAGGTGTAAACAATTATATATGGAGTTCTTGTTTAATTGCAAGCTCATAAAGTTAATGGGTGGTGGCAATCTAAATTCACTAGTTTGCAAGATTGTGTTTTTGTTTATTGCTGTTTTGATTCTAAAAGCATTGTTGCTACCTCAAAACCTTGTATTTATGAGCAAGAATGTTTCATCATATGGTATTGTTGTTCAACAACAAAAGTTTTTGGAGGTTCCTCAAATTGTGTGGGGATTAAACAACCAAAAGATTGCATTTGCAAGAGCTTGTCTCACTGCAAGAATGTTGAATAGAACACTATTGATGCCTAGTCTTAGTGCTTCCTTGTTTTACAAGGAAATTGATCTTTTGCAACCGATTTCGTTCGACAAGGTGTTTCAATTTGATAAATTTAATGAACTGTGTAGTGGTTTTGTTCAATTGGGTCGTTACTCTGATCTCTTGAATAGAACAGAAGTGGTTGAATTGCAGAAAGGAAGTGGTAGAAAGTGGACAGTTGAAAGGGATTTGGATCAGTTGAGACGGTATAAAAATGGTTCTTTTGATGATATTGAGGTGATTAAGATTGATGGAAAAAACCCTTTCTTGTGGCATGATCATTGGCCTGTTAAGGATTATGCAAAGGTTTTTGAGTGCTTAGTCCTGGTTGATGAATTTACTCAAGAAGCTGATAGAGTTGCCTCTATGATAAGAAAAGTTGGTAGCCATGATGATAAAGGTAATTATGTGCCTTATGTTGCTGTTCACATGAGAGTAGAAATTGATTGGATGATTCATTGCAAAAAATTGGAGCAAAGATTGAACACAAATCAAATATGTAGTAGCAAGAATGAGATAATGGAAAGAGTAGGGAACATTGAAAGTCTTAACAAGAGTCCAGTTGTTCTTTATCTTGCAGTAGCTGATAAACTACTTCAAAATTCTTCAGTATTGGAAGGTTGGAAAGAAGGTTTTCTACCTTATGAGAAGAAGAAACTTGGTGTTGATAAAATATATGCAAAATATCCTTATTTAATTCAGTCTGCAATTGATTATGAAGTGTGTTTGAGGGCTGATATCTTTGTTGGCAACAGTTTCTCTACATTTTCAAGTCTTATAGTTCTTGAAAGAACACAAAAGATGATCAAATTGGGTGTGAATGAAATGTGTGGAAGTGATGTAAGATGGCCTTCTTTTGCATATAATATAAAAGGAGAATTGAATGGTCCTATGAGATGGGTTACAAATATGTCTGATTCAAGCCTTCATGCTATCAGCTATGGTACTAACCACATTTCTTGTTGAAAGCTATGTAGCACGAACACTTCACAACGAAAACGTAATCGGTGTCTTATACCATTGTTATGGCATCAACACATGTAACTACAATCAAATATTTTATTTTATTTTTTAAAATTGTTAACGGCGTTGATGTGTTAGTATCAAGTATTTTTGTTTCATAGGTTGATAGAGCTTGTATTATCATCATTACATTACAATTCATACTTCAAATTTATGTAGAGAATTTGATAAATGAATACAGTTGTTGAAACTGAGCTACAGTTTGTCAAAATTTATTTTAATATATTATTTAAAGCATATCTTCATTCTTCATGCTTCAAAAGGTTGACTTTGGTTTGTTTACTTATGTAATCTTAGCTGGTTTTCTTTTCCATGTGATCTTGAGAATTGGAATGACACAAGACTTGCAACAATTTGCGGGACTTGTCAATATGTTTATTTAGAGAAACCGAGTGAGATTTGAAATAATGCAGCCACCTCTGAAATATTAATGAAATGCATGACACTGCCACTGCGGTCATATTTTTCCAAGATAAAATATAAATTTGTTAAGATAAGATGTTTCTTTTCACATTCTTCATGTGATGGGTGGTGAGATTTTGAACCTGATTAAAGATACTTTCCCTTTCAAATGTTGGTTTTGAAGTGGACATATCAGTAACTAAATCGCTTTTGAAAGAATTAATTTTTTAAAAGTTGTAATTATTTATATTTGAATATATTAAAGTAGATGTGATCTTTGTAAAAAAAAAAAAAATAGATGTGATCTGAGTTGGATCTCAAACGACGACTAGAGTAATAGAAGGGTGATGGAGGACAACGGTTGGAGCTTTTTGGGAGAGGATGTTATACACGCAAACATTCATGCATTCGAGTCAAACTAATACATTTGAGTCAAACTTTGGTAGAGGTGTGTAAAAGGTATTAATGCATCGATACCTTTATAGTATAGATTTTAAAACAAATGAGTGAAGAAGTCGTTTAAATATTTCGACCACGAGAGACACGATAAAGTGTAATATCATGTGAACTTTCACGTTGAAGTTCATTATTAATGAAACTTGTCTCAGACCGGAATAAAACCGAAGTTGAAAAAGAAATTTCAAATTAGAATTGTTAAAATCAATTTGATACCGTACTTTTAGAATTAGTTAGTTATCTTTTATCCCAAAGTTGATTCCAAAGACTAATTTGATGAAAATATATCTTTCTTTCAAGCCTAAAGAAGAATATTCCTTGTTGAGTATGTTTTTTTGCCCTTTACTTGTGCGTTCGTTCTCTTTGTTTGTTTCTTACTTTCCTAATGAGGATAAGATACGTTGTACAAATAAAAGAGTTAAGAGTCACAACAAAACACTTGTCTTGTCTTGTACTCGTGTTTGGGTCACTTTGTCCCACCACCTAGGTGAACAATGATTTGTCCCTTATCACATGTTACTGCTACGGAATAGTTAATGTAAATCCAACGATCATGAATGCAACAACATATATCGGGTTGTACTCTGTCTTTTTCTTATTTGATGGATTTTGTTTTCCATTTTCTCCCTAGTTTACGATGACCTATCGTCAGTGAATGTGTGGGACATTGAAACCTTGGTTGGGGCTTTATGCGAATTTTCGGAACCGCGTAGGGACCGTGACCATTATTGTGAGGTGGGAGACTACACTAACACTGCTGTAAGTGCTGTTATAGGTCCATAACAATTTAAAAAATAAAATATTCTTATGAGAGGAATTATTTATTTTTTGGAGGCAAACGTTACAGGAATTGTGTTCCTTTTTATAAGTTAGATCCACCTCACCTAAACTTTTTTCTATCAAAACAAACAAATGAATATATTTTTTTTTTATAAGTAAATTATTCCATTAAATTTCATCTGGCTTAGCAGCACCAGTAATCACTCTCTCCATCTTCTATGAAAGTTGAAGAGCACACCCAATCATGTGCTTTTAGCTAAATGCAAAAGGAATACCCCAGAATTAAGATACCAAAATGCTCTAATCTAACGACAGAGCAACAGACCAAGACACGTCCCAAAACATACAAAATGAAATGCACCAAAAATAAATTAAAATATTAAACAACCAAAAATACACTATTTACAAAGAAAATCTCTTACTGCATCCTTGCCATGGCAGTAGACTTAGCTTTCACCTCTCAATATGATATGCACCAACAACAATTTGATGCGGCAGTAGCGTATCACCAGTGTATAACTTGCTTCACCATGCAAAGAAACTAACCTTCCTGTCCTTTTATTCACATCAGTGTTGGAAGTTCCAAGTAAGCACTCATCAGAGCAAGACATCTCCAACCAAACTCTTCTAAACTTTGACAATCTTGCTGCACAACTTTTATGAATGTGTAATGCACACCCAGTTGACCTTTTGCGACAGCATAAGCTCCTACACTTCACTTCTTGTCAAAGCCTCATTTTTTAAGTATTTCAAATCTATTAAGCTTCAACTTAAGATCCAACACATCAGTACCAAAATTAACTCAACATCTTAAAGCTAGCACCAAATCAGAAAAGACAATGTAGTTGAGGCTTTCAGCAGTGTTTTAACCTAAGAATTAAATTGATTCAGTTTAACTCTTGTGGGAGGGTGGCACTCAAATTCACAGTCCCCATGTTCTGGTCTATAGCCATACTCCAAAAGGGAACCCCTCAATAGGCTAGCATTACTGATCCAGTTCTAAGCAACAGCGATTAATTGTACATAGAAAAAAAAATATGCACTTTGCCTCAGTATGCATTCATTATAGGGAAGAATTACACACTAGAAAATTTTTCTCAGCTTCAAATCAAAACTCGAACGCATATTCTAGCCATCAACATTTACACTATCAAATTTTTAAGTATCTAGAGCTACACTAAACCAATTAGGGCGATATTGCCTATATAGAAGATAAGAGGGATTATTTACAACTTCTATCTTGACCTCAAAATCCAATTTGATCATCTACTGTGTCAAAATTTGGGTTAAGCACAAGATTGTAACTTAATCTTGGTGATTTAACCTTTACTCACTAAATTGATTATAACTTAAGTTATAAAAGTTCTTTTTGGTTGAAAGAAAAATCATTACATCTTAAGTGATATTTCTTATGCAGACACCAGAGTCTAATTACAGTATCTTCCTAACTCTATGTGCCATAAAGATAAAACTTTGCATCTAACACAATAGGTCATCGCTTAAGCGGCCATCTCAGCACTCCGTTACCGAGGACACTATAAAATGTTATTCTCTATCTTTTTCTTCACTCTACACTCAAACTAATCGACTAGGACATGTCCTTTAAACTACTTCAATATACAATACATATAATGTATCATTCTGAAGGGCTAATCAATGCATCATAACCATAAATAATAATCTGTATCTTAGTATCAAACAGTCCACACTCCACACATCAAAGCTAGTCGCACAACTATGCAACATACCTGAAATTGAACCTTAATGCTTCATACCTCTACAATTTCATGCATGAGGATTAGTTAAGTAAATCCTAAACTAAAATCATAGGAATAACTAGATCAATAATCCACTATAATACTCTGTACAGTTGACCTCCAACACTTCATACATTCAATTGACAATTAATAAGAGAAATTATCACATCAAAATTTTCATGTCGAGTACGGTGTCCTTTGGTTTTTGTGTGTATTTTTTCAATGTGTGTAAGTTGTAGAAAATAAAAAGTAAGAGAGAGATAAAATAAACAGATAGGTGGCACACACTGACAGTGTCTATATTTTGATGTTCAAAGAACACAACTGTAACTATTAACTCTCAGGTGGCACAAGCCTTGTACCTTACGAACAACTCACAAGAGTAGCTCGGAAGGATCAACGCCCATTACATAAGTCACATGAGTTCAAACAGTTCACATCACAATGACCGGAGAGGGGGAGCAATGCTCGAATTCCATCACAGATTCAAGGAAGCAGCAAGTTGCTAATATTCTGACATTCCAAACCACTTGAAGGGAAAGGAAATCACATGGGCATTTGTTAAAATTAGGTTCGTGGATCTTAGACCCAGCCTGGTGACGAAGGAGCTACATTGCGGGCAACCATCTATCACGCATTAGGATTTGTAACAGGGTTTGAGTTCATGTTCAAGTCAATATATAATAAATATATAAATAACTATATATCAGAATTGCATAACTAACCATTGTTGTAAGTACCAGTGATTAGTGTCATCATCAAGTTGATGATGAGTCCTAGTTTAATAACATAGGGATAAAAGCAATAAAATTGTGTAATAATATAGTATAAACCATAGCATAGTTTTTTTTAAAGATTAATGAGAGGAATAAATAACAACGATTGGAATTGGATATTTTAGGCCTTCGTGATCCGATCAAGGTTGAGCCACTCTTTCATATGACCCCTTCCACTTAATCATCATATTATTTGCATTTTTCATATTCATGAGTTGAGATATTGAAACTATGCAGCCTTTGTACAGCAGAGAAAACTGAGGTTGAATATACTTATAACAAACAGGAACTATAGGTCAAATCACTTGAAACACGCAACGGAATACAATTTTTGGTGTTTTGAAGTATCCATGCTTCTCAGTGCAATCAGGAATTAGTTAATAAGACAAGAGAAATCAAACATAAAAAGGATATTACTTCTATTATTCCATAAGTGTAAACCACTAGTTATCCTTTATTTTATTAAGAGTGTACAAAAGAACATAGTTACATAAAGATATGCCATTTTGTATTTGGTTGCATGTTTGCCAAAGAGTTCAGGCAATTTTCCAGGTTGATAATGAAGGTTATTGAGGTAGTTAATATACACCATCTCATAACATAAATCACCACAACACCTAATAAACTTAATTAACAGGCAATACAAACGTTAAACGTATAGCAAGTCACATTACTTAGAACCATGTTGTTTACCATACTCTTCAGCTCTGGCAACACCATCCATGAAAACATCAATTGTCCAATCCTTTACGTCCTCCTGTAGACAGCATACAACAAAACTTCAACCTCTAAACTAAATGATATCCTTGTATTTAAATTCCAAGGCAAAACGCTTATGATCTAAGCAAGCCTAATTTGCGTGTGTATATAGTGAAAGGAACTAATTTTGTGTAATGTAAACATATAAGATAAAATTTAGTTTTGCTTAAATCTAATATGAACCAATCATGTAGAATTACTACATATTTAAGACTAAACTCCTCTCAAATTCAATTAGTTCCCTATATACAATGAATAAAGTAAATAAAACATTTAGTGAACGACACTTGGTTAAAACATGTTAGGTCTGCAAGTGGGAAGAATGTTTTCTTATCAGAAGTTCATCATCTATGAATCACTAACACAGACACCAAATACAACACTAACGCTGACACATAAACACCGGAAATAATTTTAAAAATAGAAGTGATGGTATGTAACTGTAAGTGTCAGTGTCATGTCGCACACAACAAGTGTCAATCACTCTTTCAATTCAGTGTCCGAGCTAAATAGGTCATCAGCATTGTCTGTTTCCGGTGTAAATTTAGTAATAATACCAATAAAAATAGTGAGTGTGAGATTGAAATTAATACCAAACGCAATTTTTCTCCAGTTCTTATTCTGGAATTGGGACGAGAAAACTTGGACTCATACGGAGTTCTAGGCCTGAGTTCTCGAACCTTGTCCCACTCCTCACGGCTGAGCATTCTAACAGTACCTTGACCTTCTGGAGCATTCTTTATCCTACGCTCCAACAACTCTTGGGACCTCGATTCATCTAACTGCCATGCCATTACCATCCATCAGTAACTAATTTTCACTGTGTAATTTCATCGAACACGTAATGTGCAAGAAAATGAAGTTGATTAAAAAGAGCGTTTACCATCATGAGAAGCTTGGCGAAAACTGCAATGCCAACAGCAATGCCGATCATGGGCAGAGATGCGGTGTCGAGGTAGGATAAGGATTCGGGAACTGTAACGATGAACTGGTCTTTGGTCTTGGAAGCCCTCTTCTTCCTCTTCTTCTCCAATTCCAATGCCTTTCTCTTCAATGCTTCGGTTGGGAAGACATCGCCACGCAGTGTGTGTAACAATCTTTGTCTTATTACGTTCATTGGAAACCCGATTTGATTGATTCTTGTTTTCTTCCCAAAAACACGTTGGTCTTAGAGGAGAGGAAAATTATTTACGTGCTGTCTTGTGTAAGGTCTAAGTAAAAGGACGGTATCACCCTTCATTCTTCCTCTATGTTTGTTTTTTTTTTTGGTGATATTCCTCTATGTTTGTTGATATAAAAGACAAATTACGAATTTCATTTCACGAAGAAGTATATATTTTTGTCTTTTAATTTAATTTCAGATAACATTTTCGATTTTTTTACATTTTATAACGCAAAGGACAAAATCGAGAAAAAAATGATATAGGATAAAAATGTTTTTTTTTTTGAGAAAATATAGGATAAAAATGTTATTACCTAATTATAACACAAATTCCAAGACTGCCAGATAATATTTATAGCAGCCGCACAGTCCCATCAAAAAACCCTAATTTCTCAAGTTATTCCAACTTTACATAATCAAACACATCAAAACAGATAAAAAATCTCAAGAACATTATGAACACATGAAATTTCCAGAATCATATATGAGTTAATAACAACACATTTTTTTTCGATTTCCACCACAAATACAACCGGTCCGGCCTCATAACAACATCAAAAGCCGATTTCAACCTTTCCAAACCCAGAGAGTAAGAACGAAACTGAAACGGTGAAGAACAGCAAAACATCCGTGAAGAAAAGAGGTGATAAACCGTGCATGTTCTTTCTTTCCTTTTGTTACTTTTGCAAAAAAAAAATCGAAACTAAATCTGTAGATCTAGCTCAAACCTCTCACCCCTTTTTAAAAATATTTTCAATAACATAAAAGATTAAATCGAAAAAAAATATAAAGGAAGAAAGTGTTAATTTTTTTTTTTTTTTAGGAAAGGAAGAAAGTGTTACTTAAAATCAATTTAAGGGATGAATTGTGTGATTTTGTCAAAACTAAATGATCAAAAAAAACTAACTTAATTTGTTCACAAGCCTCTTAACTTGTTAAAAAGTCAATGACCCAATGGTCCAATTAGTGACTCATTATCTTGAAATCACATATTCGTGCTTTAAAACATTGAGATAAACAAATTTCTCACTCGGATTTTATATTCCCAAACACATCTCATATTGTATATATCAAGCGGAAGCAAAATTGAAAATTCTGATGACGCACGAGATGCATGGAGGCGATAAGAAATCTTCTTACCATAAATGTCAGTAGAAAGTTGGACACTAAAATACAATTGGGGTATTGATCACGTAATCATTATTTTATTTCACAATGTTTTCCTCTTCTCTCATTTCTCTTAGACTTAGAACGTCTCTTCTCAATTACGGAATTGATCAGATAATAGAAATATCACTTCAGCTTCATGATTTTGGGGGTAAATGGATTAAAGCATCTAGGACACAACACCAAAATCATTACTCCATCGTGTGAAAAAAAGAAAACCATGGTTAATGTGGAAAGAAAAAAAACAAAAAAATCTGAATCGCAGTGGAAACATGGTAATTGTACGAGAGAAAATGCGGCAGAGAATGACCTAATTAGTCCCACTAAATTGAGTTATACACTAATGTCAACTCACAGCTGACATATTTTTATTCAAAATATATTCTTCATTATATATATTTAATCAATGGTTGTGATTAAATATTCTCATTTCTCACAATAAACAAGTCTTCTCACTTGAGATTTCAGTTGTTACAAGACAAATGAAGAGTTGACTATTTTATGGAGACAATAGTTGGTTACGTATGCAACAAGTAAATGCACTATAAGTATTGTATTACTACTTTAAAAGTGGCGAAAATTGTTTCAGCCCAGCTAAAATTGTAGTAACTGAAAGTAAGTCATGTTAGTTGTTGATGGTTATTAGTTAAGTTAGTTGTTGTTTTTGTTGCAGTTAGTGTTAGAATTAGACTATGGTAGTTGCAAATCAGTTATATTAGTTTTTAGTTGATTGTGATAATTACTTTGGGATATCAATATATAAAGAGCACCTCACATCTATTTGTATTTAACATTTTTTCATTCGATCAGTATAATTTCATTTCCACTTTTCTCTCTTCCATGCTCTTTATATATAGATCCCAAAGTAACTATTACAACCAACTAAAAACCAATTTAACTAACTTGCAAATAATCTAACTAATTTGCTAATTCTAATTATTTCCTTTTGGTTTCTATCTTTTTGTTACTGATAGTTATGAAAGCAACTTGTATATATAAACAGTTAAACACCCACTCTCTAATCTTTCTTGCATTAAACCAGCTTTCATATTCCTCTTCTCTGATATTAAATCTACACAAATTATAGAGAGCCAGTAATCTATCATTTTAATTTCCATTTATTTATTCAAAATGTGAACATAATATAACATAGTTGGTTTAACTTGACATCACAATCAAACTTTCCACTTTAAAAGTAACACATGAAATTTTGGCTAATGTGGTTTAACAAAAACTATAAAGAGGTTCCTATCATTACAACATTAAAACATGTCTAACGTAAAACATAATTAAGAATTAAGCCCATTTAGCCATGAGAGACATTCCACCAGCACCAAGGAATACTGCTACATAAGATTTTAATTGAAGCTTAATACTACCCTGCATCCTTTTACTCATGAAATCAGCAGCTAATAAGTCAACCAAAGCCATGTAGATTAAAAGACCAGCAGATGATGCATTAAGCAATCCAACGGTGATTAATGCTACTGGACTATTCTCTTTGTAACTCGTCGACATGGCAAGTCCTATTGCAATTCCAAGTGGTGTTGTAATTGAGAAGAAGAATACCAACATTGCATTCTTTAAGAACTTGTACTTTGCCTGTTATAGAGATTGAACTGTTAATTACTATGAATTATTGACACACAAACATAGATACCAAACACGTTACTAACACGGGCAACACATATTCGATTAGAGCAATTGGTGTTACATAGGTTAATTTTCTCAATATTATTACACAATAAGGTGATTAAATTAATGAAGTTAATTAGTTGAATATATGTGGAGTAAAACTATTGAATTAAATTACCTGGAGAATGCAGCCACCAAGACCCATGCCTTCAAACATTTGATGGAAGCACATGGCAGCTATAAGACCTTTTATTGAGCACGTGTTATTGGAGGCTCCCATTCCAAGTCCTATTACCACTGAATGAACTACAATTCCAAGTTCTAATACCTGTGTTTTAATATCAAATTAGTACACTCACTAATCACAGTATCATGATAGTAAGTATAAGACCAAGGGAGCAATTAATTAACCCAAAAATGCATAATCCATCTTAATTTAATTTCGTTGTTAAATGTTAGAGACGTTAAATTTGGTCGCAAGTTTTATATTTTCCGTCCTTATTTCAGCTTTTTCTAATGTACATGTTTGATTTGGTCATTATTGAGAGCATACATATATTATATTTTTAACAAATTATTTTGCATTGATAATTATATCATAGCGTAGAAGTATATATATTACCATGACCACTACGCGATAACGTAGAAGTTGTGGCTCGTCACTTTCATCTGTCTTGAATCCATGATGAATATGATGGTGACCACCATGTGAATTTCCAATCTCTTGATCATCTTCACCATGGCTCTCTGGAATCACAACTCCACTCTTACCCTTCTTATTACTATAATAACTAGTAGCTATAGAATCGACCATCATTGTGACCACCGCGGAGAACATAGCCACAAGTCCCGAAAAGGGAAACTCGCGCCATGGTTTCTCATCCAAACAATCACTCCACAACATAGCGTACGAATCAGGAAGTACATGCATGAACCCGGTCCCAAGAATAATACCAGCCGCGAAACATTTCACGATTATGAAGAGATCTCCTTCAGGGCTTAAAGCCGGGATTGAACGTGTCGCCAAGGGTAAACACACACCAATCACGCTGGTTGCTAAGATTGAGAATATGGCTATGAGTTTTAGAGGCTGAGCTTTTTCTTTGTTGTTGCAACTGTTTGTGGATTCACTTTTACAATCAGCTAGTGCTTGTGATGTTAAAAAAGTGATTAAGATGAAAACAATGAAGATTGCTTTGTGTATAGTTACTGAATAAGCCATTATTTGATGTTAGTTTTGATTGAGTAGTTAATCTTCATTATAACTTATATATATAGACCTTTGCTACGTTCTATTAGTCGCAAATTATCTATATATAATTAAATTATCCATTGAGGGATACAGAACACCAACTTGTACTGTGAGTGTGTGACTATACCGTACAGCATTTTTTGTATCATAAGAATAATTAATATTATTACAAAATTAATTGTGTACAAATCAGTACTACGTCAAGGACGATTAATTATTGTTGATTTGCATCAAACAATGATAAAATATAGTTTTAAATAAAAATAAAAAAAACGGATTGAGAAGTCAATGCATAGCGCATGATAAAGCTAAATGGAAACAATTTCCATTTACAAAAGGACAAACGAATAGTATTAAAGAGTTCACGGTGTTAATGCAGAATGTCTCTGCCAATGCAATGTTTTTTATATTTTAAAAAGTGGTATATATGCGTCACTCTATCTAGAATACGTTGTAATATAGCTGATATATATGGTTAGACATTCCGTTTACATTAAAAGTAAATTTAGTTTTTAGTCGAAAATTATTCGGTTGAAAGATTATACGAAAATTTCACCATCAATCTTCTCAATAAAAGTTGATAATTTTCTCTGATCTTGCATCTTGATTTAATTTTAATTTACCAAAAAAAAAGGATATGATGATCTCAAGTAGTTTGACTTTTATGCCTATCAATCGTAATAATATTTTCTTTTTTGAGTATATATGTTGTTATATTTCCGTCGTTCAAAAACCACATGTATAATATTTTTTATGTAAAGACAAAGTAAACTTAGTGACGTAGTTGTGTACCAGTTGACATTAACAAATTGATAGTATTGTAAAATTGATGCTTCATGCTTGTATGAGAGTCCATGAAAGTGTTTAAGGCATGATTAATGCCTCGCCAAATAGGAGCTCGTGTTTAGTCTCGTGGGGTGGGTGTTAGGCACAAGTTTGTAGTAAGATGGGAGAGAGTTTAATTAGTTGGAGACTTAAATCAATGAGCCAAAACATCACAAGAAAGCTATTTTACCAAATTCATACGGTCAACCAGGTTAGGCATTCATCTGTTTAATTGGCAGTTTTCTGACTTTGAAGAAGAACTCTGCCTATGGCACATTGTCAGCTAACTCTGGATGACTAAGGTGCCAACCACAATAAAACTAAGAATAACATTTTTCTACGGCTTCTCGGACATTAAATATGGACATTAAATATAGACATCTATTCCCTCCGTCCCTTAATATAACCCCCCTTTTGTTTATTTTTTTGTTCCTAAATATAACCCCCTTTTCAAATTACAACACACATTAATTATTTTTTTTCATATATACCCTTATTTAATACTACTACTAATTCTAAAATTACAATAAATTGACTTTTCACATTATCTCTTTAATGAGGGTAATTTTGTAAAATTGTACTATAAAACAGACACATTAACTACACCAACAACATTTTTTAAGAAATGTGAAAAAAAACAATAGGTGGCTATATTAAGGACAATAGGTGACATTTCAATTTTAGTTTATCAAGACATGTGAGTCTAACCCCTTCAAATTGACCCGACTTTCCTTGATAAACCGGCACTCTTTTAGCTTTGATTAAAAGAAAGAAAAATAAATTGTTACTAATAAGCACTGGTCCTAAATACTTGAATTATTTAACTATTTGGTTCAGGATTCAATCCTTTTTCAGTTTGGTTTCAGTTCAGGGTTTAATTCTAACTCTTAAAATATATTTCAATTGTATAGCGAGATTAATATCTACAATTGCGTGTGAGGATATTTTAATTTACAATGAAAAATAGTTGCAGGACTGATCCAACAAATGTTATTGTTTCTAGTATTATTTATCAGTTATGTTTACATTTCAACTTCGAGGTGAAGTTTGTTAGGAGACAAGCGAACATGATTGCTCATACTTTAGCTAGGACGGCATGTTCTTGGGCTAGTCACCGTTTTTTTATTCTTATCCATCTTGTATTGAACATTGGTTGATTAATGATAATAGTTAAATTTCTTTCAATAAATTTGTTGACTATGTGTGTGTTCGGTTCCACCTATAGAGCAATCACAACTGAGTCTAGAGGTGCAAAATTGTTTTTGATATGTTTAGTTGTTGCCGTAAAAAATTGATTCTATCTTTATAATTGATTCTCCTTAAAGATAGAGTTTGTAGTTTTTGATTTTAGAATTGATTCTCACATACATATTTAAAGTTCAACTAATTTTTACATAAACGTAATGAAAAAAAACTAATTTTAATCACAATTATTTTTAAACAAAATCAATTATAGATATTCGATTATATCAAAATCAATTATCTTCAATGTACAATCAAACACAAACTATAAAAAATAACCTTTCAAGGAAAAATAATTATACGTAATTGAGTACCATCAACCTGTCAAAATCAATTTTAATGTTTTTGGTGTATCATATCTTCAGTTCTTCGGCATGGTCATAATACTTAACTTCTTATGAATCTGTCTCTATGTCTCTCCCTAACATGGCTTGGCGTTTTCCATTAATGGACATGGTCTGAAGCCTATCTACTATAATAGCAGTCCATTAATTTTGTATGTATTACCCCATGGTGGGAGTCCTGCAAAACTGTCAGTATCTGTTTTTTAGGGGTCTGATTGTGATATGTCAGTATCCACTTGGCACAATCTCCCTTTAATATTCAACAACACATGTAGTATGTACCATTGGCCACCTTATATTGTTTTGGACACTTTTCCTACTTCTAGTGCTGCCACTTTCCAAACACCTAATTGGAAGCACCCGAGCAATAAATGCAATTCTACCTCCATTATGGAGGAAAGGTATCGTGACAATTACCCTTTAGAAAATGTTGAAATGGAGTGTTATGGACTATCTCCTCCTAACATTATTGCAGAACCATATTTTTTTATTGAATGAAATTTACAAAGCTCTCACATTTAGGAAATGGATTTTGTACGCATCTCCAATGCAAGTTGCTTAGTGCCTATATGGAGGTGAAGGTCCCGTCCCTTATTTTTTTTCAGCTTTGGAGGAGATCTACGTGGAGTTCTCATTGCTTAAATAGGAATTCCTATTTAAGCAATCCAAAACGTGTGTTGCTTATCATTAAAAAACAATAATAGCTGGTTGGAATCTCAATGTAATTTCATAGATTAGGAGGAAAAATAACAATCAACCCATAACAATGGAAAATTAATCTCAACAGAAGTCTCGTATACAAACTTTTTCCAAAAAAAAAAAATTGTACATCTAAAAAATTGGAGATGTTGAGACTATATATCCAGAAAAATGAATTTACGTGGAGAGTGATTAGACTTAAAATTTGAGACTGAGAGTGTTTATTTTGTGGTAAAAGCTTCAGAAATTGATTAAGAAGAAGAGAGGCGTGTGTGTTTGATTATGGTGAGAGTGTGGGAGTGTTTGGCTGTGTGTTTCTCCAAAGAAAAAAGATTAGAGTTATCCATGGCAATATTGTGAGAGAAATTTAATTTTTTTTATTATAGAAAATGATGTCCTACGGTTGTTTATGTTTTTAATTTTTGAAGGGTTAAAATTTTTTTATGTATATTTCTACATACTAACAAAATTAATTGAATTAATATTTAAATTAGAATAAAATTAAGTGAAATAAAAAAAAATATAAATTGAAGAGGTCAAGTATAGGTTGCTTATTGGGATTACCATTGGAGTAAAAATGAATAAAATTACTTAGATGCAATGTGGCAGTTTGGACCCACAAAAGTATCATAAGTAATCAAGATAAAACTCTCTCATTGGAGATGCTCTAAGTAATGAATTCACATGTGTCTTTCAACGTCGAATAGTTGATTGTTTTATGGAGTAGTATTTTAAATCAAGGAGTAATTTAAAATTGAAAATGCTAGCAAATGCTCTTAGGAATTGTTTGAAGGGGAAGTGAGGGAGAAGCTTTGGTAATAAAGAAAAACAAGTGGAAGATATTAAAAATATTGAAATGGAGGGCTTTCGAGAGTAATTTTTCCTCATAATACAAAACAAATTACTTGAGAGAATTAAAAATTTGTATTAAAGAAAGATATATATGGGATTTTCTAGAAATTATATGAATTCTTCAAATTCAATTTATGTTGTTATAATATTTCTAAAATTAAAAATATATTAATCAAAAACATTAATTTTTTATTTTTTAAAAATATTTTTCATCATAAGCATTTAGTTGAAGCAATTAGTCAAGGACCATCAATTTGAAGAAGCAAGACCAATGACATTTATCCGTGATGATTTTTACCAAATCTTCTAAAATAAACGTCATTTTCAGTTTTTAATGCAATAGTAAAATTTTCTTTTCAATCATACTCTTTGAATAATATTATATATATACTTTCAAAGTATTACTTTTACTTTAGTAAAAGTATAAATCAATTATAATTTGATAAAAATGACAATTCTCACATTCATTTATTTGACTTATTATTTGTAAATTGAATTAGACTGATGGAGTAGTATTATTGGATTGGTGTGATAAAAAGCGAGTAAATAGGTAATTACCCCCCTGAAATTGTAAGTTTCGTCAATTACCCCCCTGAAATTAACAAAACTTCAACGTTAATCAATTTATCCCCTCCGTCAAATTCTTCTGTTAGTCAACATGACGTTTTGCAAATACCCCCCTGAAGTTTTACACTTATGTGCAAAATGCCCCCCGAACTTAAAAACAAGCATCATACATCCTTTTTAATGTAATTGTTCACAAATTAGACAAAATACTGGAACATGGGAAATTGAAAAGGAAAAAAAACAATTGTTTCAGTTTTTCAAATCACAAATAAATTTAATACACCAAAGTAAGTATCCTTTGTTTTGGTTTTTTTTTTCCAACTGATTGTGTGTCAACTCAAAACAGTACCCTTAGATTATGCTAAACATTTTTGGATTCATGAGTATGTACCAAGCATTGCTCATTTGTCAGCATAGCTAGCTAAAGCATTAGTCACACCAAACTGAAATATATACTATTAATGCAATAATGCATACAATGGTGTTATTTAACAAAGGTTTTAGCTAATTTGACTTACTAAGAAAGAACATCTGCAAGAGTTATGATTATTGATCAATTATGTTTACCAACATCTATCACATTTCTCTTTCATTACTGTTTTTTGATTATTTAATAGTTGTTCTTCCCTACTGTTTTTCAATTATTTATCAGTTGTTTTCATGTAGAAATGCAATAAAAATTGTCTTTCTGTATTAAAAACAAAACAAATTCTAGAAAATGTGGTTTTAGGAGTTTGTTTACAATTGTGATTTGTGAGAAACATATATGGATGACCGATTAGATTGAGGAAACTGAAGAGGAAAAGGATATCATATAGGATCTACACTCAGAATTCCTAACTCTTTTTTGCTTTGCAGCATTTGCAAAATAGAAAGGATGTATGATGCTTGTTTTTAAGTTCGGGGGTAATTTGCACATAAGTATAAAACTTCAGGGGGGTATTTGCAAAACGTCATGTTGACTAACAGAAGAATTTGACGGAGGGGGTAAATTGATTAACGTTGTACAATTTCAAGGGGTAATTGAAGTTTTCTTAATTTCAGAGGAGTAATTGACGAAACTTACAATTTCGGAGGGTAATTGCTTATTTACTCGATAAAAAGCCTTGAAAAATTTGTAAAGTACGTAGAGTGTGGGGCAGATGATTATAGGATAAAGATGTGGAGTAAAAAAAGTAAGACGCAACCCAGAGGAAGCATCCCTATAATGGGGCAATGGCACAAGAAACAAAATGGTGGCATTGCTTATTGGGTTGGGCAATGTAAACTTTTTATATACTTATCAAACCATCGATGCCCGTGTTATGATGCTTACCTACAGAGTCTCACCGATCTCCAGCAATCAACAATGACTTATGTTGAGTTATCTTTTTCCTATGTTTGCTTTCACTTTACGAGGATTTTAGGGTCTGTCCCAACCCTAACTTTAAAGACTTTTCATAACCATTCAAACACTACATTATGAAAGCAAACAAAAGAAAACCACCCATCATATCCACGCCCGTTTCCCTCAATTGATGCCTGTTCATAGCCATCTCTTTTTTGTTACTATGTTCCCTTTTTATTCATATCCACCACCCTTTATTCCAATGGACAATCAAGATTCTCTGCTCTTTCCCTTCCAACGATTCATTCACTCAAAGTGGGAGACACATCTATCTTGCTTCCTGCATTTTTTGTTTCCTATTTTAACTAACTTTCTACTTTGTGGAGTATGATGATGTATCAATGTTATCCAATTTATAATAACTAGCATATTATATGAATGGCTTTTCTTCCTTTTTATATACTCTACTAAAGTTTTTCTAACTCTTATTATGAAAATAAGTTATGACTAAATATTTTATTAGGAAATGCTAAATGCACTCAAAGCACTTCTTTAAAAAACAAATCTAGAAGTTTTGTCTTATTCAACTTATTGAAAGTGCATCTAATCCTTCATTTAATCTCTATAGTTTATTCCAAAAAGTCGTCATTGATTAATTTATTCAATCTGTAACCAGCATAGTTTATTCCAAACAGTCATTGATGCCATCTCCATATTTAAAAATGTAAAAAGAAAAAGAAAAGAAAAAACTAGAATGAAAAAACGAGAATAAAATAAGACAAATTCTATAGTACATCTAATAAATTTGGGTGTATCGATACACCAAGTTGTTAAATTAATAATAAATGAGTTGTTTTTTTGAAAAAAGTAATTATTTTTTATCGCTGACAACTATAATAATTAAATTTTATTTACCAAAATTTCGACGAAATAAAATTTAATTTTTACGAATCTTTATTACTCATAACAATGAATATTGTTTTTTTTTTGACAAAATTTAAAAATTTTAAATATGATCCTTATAAACAATGAAATAATGTTATTTTTGTATGAAATGATGTTTTGTAAAATATAAATATTGACAAATAGCTTTTTATTTCATAAAAATGATCGTTAATTTATAAATTCTGTAAAACAAGAATACCGATACACTAAAATTTGTAAGTATACCGTAGAAGCTTCTATAAAATAAATGTGTTAGAATTTTTTTCTATAACTTTAATCTCTTCCAAAAACTTTGCCTTCGAGCGAAAGAAAAGCCCCGTCAATTTTGAGTAAGTTGAAACAAATTTTTTTGTTACATTCTTTTTAGACTTAATTACACTTTTGGTCCTCACATTTTGACCAACTTACGAAAATGGTCCTGCCTCTTTTAAATTGAACAAAATCGTCCCTAAACTATCATGTTTTTGCAGTTTTAGTCCTACCTCCTATTTTCAAACTCCAGAAACGTAGAGAAATGACAGTTTTAGGCAAGTTTAGACCTACCCCTATGCTCAACCATGAAATCAACAAGGAATAAAGCATGTGGGTACAAGGAATCAACTCTATTCAGCACATTAACAAAAGAAAACCTAATTTGAAACATATCTTAGAAATTAGGGTTTTTTTGGTTAGTGTGTTGGATAAAGTTGATTCTTTGTACTCAGATGCTTTATTCCTTGTTTATTTCATGGTCGAGCATAAAGGGTAGGTCTAAAACTGTTTTTTCTCTACGTTTTTTGAGAATAAAATGGGGGGTAGGACGAAAAATGCAACAAAAATAATAATCAAAAATAATAATTGAAGGACAATTTTGTTCTGTTTTAAAAGGGCAGGACCAGTTTCGTGAGTTGGCCAAAACACGAGGACCAAAAGTGTAATTAAGCCTTCTTTTTAAAACAATTTGAATTCGAATAAGTAAAAAAGTTAAAGAATATAAATGACAACAAATTGTAAAAATTCGCATATGAAAAAAATCTAATAGTAGTAATAAACACGATTAACCCATTTGTTCGGTAAAAAAAGATGCTAATCCGTTTCTTTGACGAATAATTATCCTAATCTTAAATTTTGAATTATGTTCGCTTACGCTTTTCTGATCGTCACGTCTGGAATTAAAGCAATCGACGGTTGCAAATAAGCAAATATAGTTCAGAAAATTAAGCCATGCATGTGAATCACGTTAAAAAGAACTAAAACTCACATTGAAATCAAATCTGAATGGTTCACAATTCACAATAAATGGTAGTAAGATTCAATTAATAAGACCTCTCAAAACAAAAACAAAAGATTCAAAAGATAAGCCCGTCAATTTTATTTTAAAAAATTAAAGTATATGGACGAAAAAATCTAAAGGTGGCGTCCCGAATTAATCGTATTAATGCTAATCCGTTTTTTAAACAAGTAATTTTCCACTACATTGTTATTGTTTACGCTAATCCGTTTTATAAACAAGTAACTATGCTAATCTTTAATTTTGAATGATGTTTACCTAATAGACAGCTACCGTCACCAAAAACGGTTACTAATAGTACCACTAATTAAATCTAATTTCAATTTTTTCTGCTAATCCGTTTGTTCCGTGAATAAAAAGGTTACTAATAGTAACTCTAAAAAAAATATTATTTGTTATTTTTGACTAAATAACAAATAATTAACCTAATCTTTAATTTTGAATCGTGCGTCCCTCCTATATCTTTTACACTTTCTCCTCTAAATAAAATCTTTTTACACTCACTTAATCTACACGTCCGGAATAAAGTTAATGACGGTTTCAAATAATGAAAGTATATCGATGAGAAAATTACGGCATGCATGAAACACATTAAAAAGCACTAAAAATCAATATCAAATTCAAATTTAAAGTATACGGTTCAAAATTCACAATGAATGTTACTTCTAAGAAAAATTTACATGAACACTAGCATTAATTCCAGAGAAACAAAGAGGACAATTACGAATGTGG
The DNA here is from genome assembly GCA_958299785.1 of Medicago lupulina. NCBI lineage: Eukaryota > Viridiplantae > Streptophyta > Magnoliopsida > Fabales > Fabaceae > Medicago > Medicago lupulina. The sequence goes on along the minus strand of OY283142.1, from coordinate 18,170,560 downwards.
GTCCCACACATTGTACACAAACACAAATGCCTACATGGCAGTAACAGCACTACTGACTCCCTTACCCCACAGCCGCTGCACAACTTCCCAACCACCGCTGATGACGCTTCTTCCTCCTCCTTGACATGGTGGTTACTTCCACAACTCGACGCCGCATCTTCATCGTTACGGTGATTCTCAACATGTGCTAGAACTTGTTCTAATTCGTTACGTAACGTGTTTACAGAAGATTCGTTTGTCAGCGCCATTTCTCTCCAAATCTGATTCTCCATAATCAGTGTTTTCGCTTTTTCTTGAAGCATTAGATTTTGTTTCTCCATTCGTTGAATCTCTTCTTCTTTTTGCTTCAGTTTCTTTGTTACTGCTTCTTGGATTGCCGCTTGTAGCATTCTTGATTGTTTCATTCTTTGTTCTTCTATCTCCATTCTCACTTTCTCTGTCTGTTAATCAACAAAAATTAATTAACCATAATAACAAAATCTGTAACTTCCTTTGAACAGTTTCTTTTTTCTTGAACAAAGTGAAAGATGAATTAATTACTTACATGTTGAGCAATGAAGAGATCGATTTCCGATTGTTGATTTTGGAGATGATAGAAAAGATTCTGATCAACAAAGGAAGGTTGAGATGAGAGTTTGATATTTTTCTGAGGAATTTGAAGAGTGTATGATTCTTGAGTGGAGTCTCTGAAACGTTTCCTTGAATCAGGGATGTGATAGGTGACAGTACTATCAGCTTTTGGTTCACATAAAGATGGTTGATGAAAAGGAAAGAACGATTCATGGATTGTTGAAGACATAGGCATGTGAATAGCACCATTATTATAGAATTGTTGATTGAATTTGGTTATATCTCTGAAGAAGAAGAAACAGAGTAAAGATATATATAAGAAAATTGAAGGTAAAGAAAAGTGTTACAAGTGATAAGTTATATATTACCTGTGATTGATTTGTGACTGTGGAGAGAAGAAATTCATGTGAGGAGGTTCAACTGCCATGAGAATTGAGAAGAATGAGTGAGATTTTATGAATATGAGAGTTTGGTTGCTTGTTATTATACAAAAGAAAAGAGAAGAGAATATGAATGGGAAAACAAAATGGGTTTCTTAATTAAGAAAAAAGGAGTATATATAATGGAGTGCTAATAACAAAGCATGCACTTGGGCTGGCAGATGAGTCGGGAATCAGGCAGAGCAGTGAATAAGTCTCGTTTATTTAAGGCTTTTTGGCTCTACTTTAGAGGGTAGAATAAGTCAAAACTCATGACATCCTTGGATAGAGAGAAATCTACCTAGTATCTATAAACTTTTACTTTTAGTTTAAGACTTTAATTGGTAAACCTTTGATAATGTGCACACACGTTTAATACACAAATCCTATCACTACCAAAAAAAGAATATTAACAAAAAAAAAAAATAGACAAAACATATACCACAATACGCGTTATTATAATAAACAATTGATTTTTTAGATTTATTGTGTAAATAATACATCTAACTTATAATTATAACGAGATACGTTAATTATTTAATGAATATAATTTTATTATATAAAAGATGTATTTAATCTTTAATTTTAACGAAATAGTACATTTATTATTTAATGTATCTAAAATATCAAATGATTCTTATAATAAAGATAGAAGGGAGTGCTTTTTTAAACCCTTTAACACATTATTAAATGTATGTGATCCTACCTGATTAGAGAAGAGACGTCTAGTGTTATTCTGTTGTGTTTTATGAGCTTTTGAAAGCACAAGAGATGTGTACACGTAGACACTTCAACGTTCAAATTCATTAAAAGCTTTAAATGGGTTTGAATGAATTGTACCTTTGAGAATTGTGTATAGTCTCTTTATATAGTGTGAAGTGCATGAGTCGTTGTAGAGCATATTGTGACACTCGATGGTTACGAAATAGTGGAAATCCTAACCGTTGAGCAATATTCGCGACATGTGGAAAAAATTTATCATTCGGTTTGTATGGTTCTCCTGAAGTGCTTCGAACACCCTCCCCCGCGGAGGGAGGTGTGTAGATAATACTTAACCGAAATGTGCCATTGAAACTGATTAGTTTGGGCCAATAGAAATCAGACCTTTTAGGTGTTTGTTCAGTTCACATCAATCGATGATGTATGCAGATTTGATCCCAAATTAAATAAGCATACACTACTTTTACACTTTCATCCAATCCAATGAGAATCTATATGGTTGTCATGTCAACACAGAGTGCATTGTAATTTAATTTAATAATCTAAACTTCTATATCAATTTTCCAATAAATCTAATTTTATTTTATTTTATAATAGTGATTGCACAAAATATATGTATTGAAACACTTCGTTGATCTTTTCTTTTAAGAAGCAATTGTGTCATTTTGATATTTATATGACGTCAATTTAAAATTTATTTAAATTACAATTCATGTACCATTTGTTCAAAAAAAATGCATGTACCACTTTATCTTTTTTATGTTAAAAACAATTTTATTAACGAAGGTATAGATAATAAATCAAATGTCAAGACTATATAAATATAAGGTGGAGTTTCTTCGATCCATATGCAATCTAAGTTTTTAAGAGCATATTTAGCTAAATAATGAGCAGCTTGGTTGGTTTCACGTGTAACATGCAAAAAAATTAAACTACGAAAACTACCCTTAAAACTAAAACAATCTCGAATAATAGAGCTAACTTAGTTAGGAGATTGTCGGTGAGCATTCAACGCTAAAATCACATTAGAAGCATTTGATTCTGCTATAAGATTAAAAAAAAACATGTCTTTTACAAATTATAAACCCTTCCACATAACTAAAGCTTCTGCAACCTCTGAATCTGGTAAACAAAAGACTTGCCAGGAACTAGCACCAACGACAACACCTTCATCATCTCTCAGCACAACACCAATACCCCACTTATCACCCTCTATCGGACCTACTGCATCAACATTAAACTTATAGAAACCACTAAAAGGAGGTGTTCAATGAACATCGGATATTGGCAAAATTGGACGTCCACTCAGTGTCTCCGTCAACACCGTATTAGCACGCTTAAAATTCACAATAGATCTTTGTGCCTTTTGAACAGTGGCAGCTACATCAACATCAGTCCCCTCAAAATATTTCTTATTTCTAGCACACCATATCATATAACACAAGGCCAAAAATGGACTATAATATCCTCATCGACATCAATAATATTTTTCTCCAACCACTTATGAATAATAACATACCTGAAATCATGCAAATTAAATACCACACTTAAAGATTAACCAAACTGTATCTGCTTTGACCAATGACACTCAATAAAGAGGTGTGAAATTGTCTCATTTTTTTAAAATGTATCTACCATTTTAAAAAAAGAATTTAATTAATATGCATTGTTAATGTATAATTATTTTACATATATTCAATGATATATAGTCATGTTATTAATTAATTAATATAAAAGTATATAAATTGTTATTTTTATTAACTGATATTGCAATGCAATACATCATTAAATGTATGAGTAAAATTATTTTACACTGTCGATGTATAATTAACCTCTAAAAAATATTTGTTGCCACGATTTCAATTCTTATTAAACATCACTCTAAGACTTTTTATTTTATTTTTTATGGAACATCATTCTAAGACTTGTTTAGGATTTGGATAAGTTTTACTAATCAATAGGATTTGTGTCCTCCAAGCGGGGTAGTTTTCAAGTGAAGAAGAGGAAATTAGAGATTGTTTTATTTTTACGATGGTGATTATCATGGTGGAAAATCAATAAAGAAAAAATGAAAAAGAACAGCGATGATGGTCACTGGACGAATGACGCTTGGCCATTGTGCCACGACGTGGCTGAGTGGAAAATATGCCACGTAGGAAAATGAGAAATGGGAATGGGGTCAAGGATCGTAACACGTGCGATGTGAAGGAGTGGGAACAATAAAGACTAACCCGTGACCCACGAAGAAGTGGGACCCGTGAGCCAAAACGGTTTCCCCGCTGGCCTGGCAGCCTGCCTTAAACAACAAGGTTGTCCTATAGTACGGATGCGGGAAATCTGGTGTAGATGTATGTAATTATACGGCATTTTCATTTTATTTTCTTACGGGTCAACATTCAAAATAGGAGTGCCATCAATAATACCTGCACTGCACACCATTTTCACGTTCTCCCATCAAATCATAGTGGGCACAACTGCACAATTTTGATTTTTTCAGTAACAAATAAATTATAGTACATATAAGTCTTGTAAATATTTAATATTTTCCTCTAATATATCGGTCAAAATTTAATTCATTTCTCATTGCTCAATCATATTTGTTAAAGAGTTCACTTCAATAAAAGATGACATGAAAAGATGTTTATGAATAAAGTTAATTTTTATCTTAGAAACAAGTTTTTATAAGGTTACATCAATCTCAATCACGAATTTTGAAATGATATTAGAGTCTCGTTCAAGATTTACTTAATTGTCTGTTATCCGATTTTTACTATCTAACTATCCGCTATTTACATCTATGCTTCAGATGCTCAATCATAAATATGAATGGTGTTTTTTAAGACTCACACATCTGATAAGAAATGTTATGAACAAATATTTGTAAGTGGGAACAAACATCACCTCAAAAACTGGTATTGTGGGACTGTATTAGATATAACCACAATTTTTAATAATCTATCTTAGTCTTTTGCAGGCGGTAAATTACCTTCGACCTGTTACACGTACACATGATTCCCACAATCCATAACGCCCTAAGGTACTCAATACTCTTCAAATGGTCTCTCTAAATCCATATGCTGAAAAACAGCAGTTTGTAACGACTTTGATTTTCAATAAACTCCTCTCAACAAAAATATTTCGATAAATTGTACTCTTGCCTTGTTTATAATCTAGTATTATGTTTATTTTGTATTTATTCCATTTATCATTTTTTGTGTCAAGATAGTCATGACACTAACTATGTTGGTAAATATTTACATCCTTAGACCTAACATCACTTCTAATCTTTTTTGCCAAAAACATAATTTTCACGTGAATTTACACACTAGGTTAAAAATAAGAAGGTAATTCAAATCTAGTAATATAGGAACCACCTTCATTTCTCATGATCCTCAAACTCCGCGTAACAGAATGTGCAATATTTACCAAGTTTTTTTTTTTTTTTTTGACTGGGACATTTACCAAGTTAATTAGTAGTAAAAAAATCGTGTGAAAAATAAAAGTGTAGAGAATGAATTCAATGCTCTCCACGCAACATGCACAAAAATTTTCACTTATCCTCGATCACTTTCTTTTAAAAAAAGGTTTACCCTTATAGTTATTAATCGATCCATCATATTAAAAGTGCCTTAAGACCATTTGTTTTTTTTTTTGTTTTTTTACTGAAAATTGGCTTCAAAACCTTAGATCGTCAAAATTTCTTTCAAGATAATACGGTGCCTCTAATAGTTATATAAACATTTTTTTTTTACTAATATTTGGTCCCTTCAAGAATTTCTATCATAAAAATTCCATTATTATTTATTTTTGAAGGGAATCCATTATTTTTTACATTTTTTTGAAAGGACATATTTTTTCGGGAATAATTTCTAAGTCTTCTCTCATTAGGTCTTTAAAGTTAACAAAAAGTCTAAATATAACTCCTCTTTTAGTACAGAATATTATTACACCTTCTTAGAATAGGCGAACCTAGTTAATTACCTGTAACTTTATGAAGAAAATAAAGGTTTTACTTGAATTGTGTCACTTTCGTGGAATCAAACAACTAATACCTCTCCCATGCAAGGACCACCTTAAAACCTTTAAATCTAGTGGAACCTACATTATCATATTCCGCAAACAGAAAAATTGATTTCCTTTGTATGATATCCCAGAAAATAATAAAAGTGTCAATACAAAGATAACGAAAGGTAGGTTGAATAAAATGGAACAATTAGTCACCCCATCTTGTCCCAAGTCGTCTTACATATGCTACTATTCGTTTTTTAAAATTCCCTCACAAACACGCATAAACATATGAAAAAGTGTGTATATAATGAAGAGAAAAACAAAAAGTAAAAGTGGCTTAGTCAAAAAAATAAAAATAAAGTGGCCAATAATAAAAAAAAATAATTAATGTGATAGTTGGATTCCTGAAGTATAATTTATCCACCTCTCCCTCCCACTGCGTCTTTGTTATTATTGCTTCCATTCTCAATATGTCACATATTCCTTGGAATGGAACAAAGGTATATTTACTTCCTTCAATAATCAATATGCAAACGGAAATTCATTACATAATTTTTTTTTAAATGACAAGAGCACAAGTCTTGAAGATTTCGATTTACCCTTGTGAAAAAAAGTTGGATTGACAAATCAGAAAATAAATCAAATAAACCTTACTTGTAACGATTCTACATCATGTTTACGCTCTTAAAATAGTTCCTTTTGTATATAAAAAAACTTAAAATAGTGAAATTAAGAAGAAAAAAACAAATATATTGTACATCACTATTCATAATCTATGTCGCACATAAAATAAGGTACCCTTTATCTTTTTTTCAATTAGCTAATTCCTTTGGTGCATAAAAAAAAAGATATAGCTAATCTTGGTGTGATGGTCTGTCTAGGCATATGAATAAAATCAACCATTAGAAAATTTATGTAGAAATGTCAAAAAGTGTGGGATTGAAGAACGTGTAGTACGTAGGTGAAGGAATCCTTATTATCACATCGACAGTTCCAAAGCCTTGCTGTAGAGACGAAATACTCCATTGGTTGCATTTACCTTTTGCATGTGGGTTAGATAATATTCGTATAAAAATCAAACAAAATGCTAAGTTTCCTGGTCCAATATATGTATATGTACTTTACTTTGGATGTCAATTATTCTCAACGTGGAAAGATCGCATACAACTTTTCCTATTGGCATAAAATAGATCTTTAATTTCGTCATAGCTAGAGCTAAAGCTAGCTCCCAAACAACATTAAATTCTTGAAATAATAAAACAATTTTTCTCTTAAAAAGCATCAACTGCCACTAATTAAACTATTGTATTGTTTGCTTTATCTTTAATATATGGATGTGTGTGAAAGATAAAGTTGATTTCTTTTGTCAACCAATTAGAAAAATTCTATGGTGATTCAGAAAGTCCTTCAAGAATCCGTGTATGTGTACGGTGTGGTATTAATAAAGGGAAGGGGAAATGGATGGAACCAGCATTTTATTAAAAATGATATTGTTAATATATCGAGAGAAATTAAAATAAAGAATAAGACTAGCAAATAATATAGTTTAACGTGTAAGTGCGTGAGCAACCTCATTTATTTGAATAATATATAAGAATTTTATTAACGAATGTCTTGAAGAATTTTAAACTAAAAAATTATTTTAAAAATATCACATATATCAGATTTCAATATATTGAATACATAAATTTTAATAAAAACTTAGTTAAGATCCTTAAAGAATATTATTGGAATATTGTTTTCTTTAGAATTTGATTCCCTCAAATGATTCCCCTTAAGTAAAATTTACTAATCGTTCGAGTTAATAATTTGATTATCATTATAGCCAATTTCTACCATAGTTTTTGGGTTCAATAATTGCATATTATGTAGTTAATTTTACATATGTTTCATTATATTATCAATATAATGTATTTTAGAAAATGATAGGTGTAAATATTCTTTTAGTCCTCGTAATTATAATGTTTTTAGTTTAAGTCTGTGCAATTATTTGTATTTGTATTTAGTCCCAACAAATTTAAAAATGGTTGTTTTTAGTCTCAAATGTCAATTTATCAGGTCATATGACACTACTTGATGTTATTAAATTGGGTCACATATAACAATAGTGACTAAAAACAATTGTTTTAAGTATGAGTGATTATGTCTTAGATCGTCTAAAAATGAAGGACATGTTAAATATATAAAATAAGGGACCCATATACTCGACGTCTTAGTGGTTTTGAACGTTTAACTCATTGATGCTCTTGGTGCTCTCGAGACTCTCCAACAATTGTTTTTAAACATGATTGTTTCTTTACCTAAAAAATGTTTGTTTTCTTGTACCTAAAAATGTAGGTTTATTTCTTTTTAAAAGTGGCTCACTTGGTTGAAGTAGTTAGTAAAGGAATAAAAGAGCTAAAGATCAATGGCTTGCATCCTGGTAAACGAAAAAAAATACGAACAGAATAAATAACATATTATATTTAAATAATAGTAAATTGATAAAGTGTGCGCGTTTATGGGTAACACTTGTGTGATATAGAGTTGGGTGACATTGATCAATAACAATGTCACATATAATTGACCAATGTCATATAGAGTTGGGTGACATTGTGATTGACCAATGTCACCCGAGTGCTACCCGCGCTTTTGCATATGAAAAAAAAAGGTATTATAAGAAAGCACATATGTGTTGAAGAATTCAACATTGGACAAAATACTGTTTCAACGTGTTTATATAAATGAGGGCAAACCTCATCTAATAAGCAGGTTTTATGGGCCGGGTTGTGCACAATCACGATTTTTAAGATGGTATTAGAGTATCTCTTAGATTCATTGGACCACATACTATCATGACCCACTATTTATATCTACGAACCAAACTCAATAGTGTTGGTTGTGAGGGGTGTGTTAAAGAGTCCTACATCAGACAGAATATGGAGTGAACATATCTTTGCAAGTGGGAGAAACCCTAATCTCATAAGTCGGTTTTGTGGGGTTGTGTTAAATTCGACCACAATTTCTAAGAGTAGGTTCCCAAAAACTTCAAATAATTAAACTTGAATTCTTTTCTGTTACCATAATACTAGTACGGAGTTTCCACCACCACTTAATGATAATTAATCTTCATTGTAGAACTTCTGAAACATCACATACTTAAGGGACCGAAATCATTTATCCAACTCCTTTACTGGTTACACCAATTCATTGTTGGTCAATGGTTTAAATTTTAGGATGGAAAAACATTCTAACATAACAATTAGCATATTATATTTAAATGGAAGCAATTGATAAAGTGAGTGCACTTTATTACATATTGAAAAAAATAGTACTAAAAGGAAGCACGTAGGTTCAAATAATTAAACTTTTGACTAATTAATTTGGGAGATTATCATCCTAATGGAAAGGTAATATCATTAATTTTTTGCTCAAAAAATAAAATATATATCATTATTTTAATTGTGATGCCTGATCACAAGATAAACTGGCATGCACCATATTGTTTCTTATTCATGGACGCCGCCTCATACTCAAAAAGATTAATTTAATCAAAAGTTTTATTTGGAATAAACTTTAACTTTGTGACTAAACTACCATTGTCTATCATCGTAAGGTTAGCTCAATTGATAAGACAATACATAATACAAGTGAGGTCCAGAATTCAAACTTCAGTCATCACCAAAAAAAGAAAACTATGATTCTTCATTGATTTAGTCTCTACATTATTTTATTAAAATTAACTAAAAAAATTTTAATTATTCACTCAATCAACTATTTAGTAGTTCAATTAAGTCTTTAATTTATTATAAAAAACAATTTATTATTCCTAAAAAAAAACTTATTAATCCCTAAAAGATCAATTTTTTGATAAATATCTTATCTCTTATTTAACTACTTCATTTTCAAATTGCTGAAACGATGGAGCAAGTCACAGAATGACAAATCAAGTTGTTGCCACAATGACAGAGCCACTATGACTAAAACATAATATGCTGTAATTTGAAAATGAAGTAGTTAGAGAAGAGATGAGGAATTTAACCAAACCATCAGTTGAGCATTTAGAGGCTAATGTGTGTGTGTGTTTTTTTTTTTTAGTTTCAAAACTAAATTGATGTATTTTCATTCATCTTAACTACATGGTTAGCCGAGGGGAAATGATTTAGGGACTAAATTGATAGTGTGATGGGAGATAGTTTAGGAATCTATATTACTAGACCTTGATTATAATAGTTTATGAATTAAAGTAATGAGAGGGTGATATTTTAAAGACCAAATTAACTAATTAAAATCTCTCTTTTTTTTAGTATCACTTTAGTTAGCCTTGTTACTTTTAAACTTTTCAATTAAGTGTCTTATATTTTGTTTTTGGATCAATCACATGATGCACAAGTAACACAAATCTTATTTCGTACACAAGCTATTTTTTACTATTTGATCAATTTTACCATTAAATCAAATGAGATATAAAGTTATTTATTAATCTAATGGTAAAAAAAGACATTTATACACGTAGGAATTAAGATTATTTTGCATGTTAAACAAAGCGAATAAATCCCGTCTTTCCTACATCATCCTTATTTTGTGTGAGCCTGTATGGACATATCATGAGTCATTATTTAATGGCTAAAGTCCATTTTCTTTATTAAATGGGAAATGATCAAAATGCTGATAACAAATCCAACACCACATGCACATCCTTTTTCGACATGTTCCCAATAATTCCAATGTTGTACAACCTCCATATGGGCTCGTTCCTAAATCTGCAAATGCCAAGAGGGGCAGCTAACTCTTTTCGTTACTGTGAGAACGACCAGCCATGTTGTAGTTTGGTGCAGTATTGAACCAATTACCAGCACTATATTGCTTTCTGGAACATTAATACATGATCGATAATGATGAGGTTTCTCCTTCTCCAACTGTTCATATGGACATGGCTACTACTTGTCAAACAACTTATTTAACACTATGGGAATCAGGGCCGTTTCTGAGATTTTAGTCGCCTAAGGCAAACCTACAATTTAAAACCTAACTACTCCCTTCGTCCCGCAATAGATGTCCTATTTGAAAATGTGTAATTTTGACCTAAATTACTTTGATCATATTTTTCTACTAATATACAAAGATAAATAATATCATATAAGATGTCATTAGATTCATCTTTTCAAAATATCAAATTTTCATAATTTTTTTTTAATATATTATTCAAGATATTTAAACTCAAAATTATGCATTTGTATGCGTAATATGGTCAACTGTGTCAAGTATTATGGAACGTAGAGAGTAATAAATACATATAAACATCAAGTTTGATAAAAAAAACTAAGTAATTTTGGTAGGGCCTAATAGACCCCTAAAAAAATTGGGGCCCAAATTTTTTATTTATTTTTTGAGGCCTAGAACGGTTGTACTTTTCCCTCTGCCTCATATACGGCCTTGACGGAAATTTGGTTGAGAAACAAAAGTTGAAAAGAGAGAGAAAAAAAAAGACAGATTTGAAAGAAAAAAAAGAAGAGAATTTTAGTATTATATTAGAGAAATGTAAAAAAAAAAAAAATAGACATTATTTTCTGATTATTTTTAAAGTAGAAAATATCTTTAAATGAAAAAAAAAAAACCTCTAATCAACAAATAACTTTTGTTATTTACCACTTCATCTAAGAACTTTTGTTATTTTCTTTTTGGAAACAATAATTAAGTTAGGGCGCAACCAAGGTCCGTTTGGAATATATTTTGTTAATTTTTTTTGGTAGAATACATTTTCTTATTTGGATCCAATTAACTAATAATTTTAATTTTTAGCTTTTTAAGGTCCTTTTGAAATTATCGTCTTTGACATTGAATCGTTTCACAAAGTGACAAACTATTCCTATAAAACTTCACTACTTTAAACCGACTATAAGACTTATCTTCGATCGGATGTTTAGATTGCAATTTAAAACTCTTTACCTCTTTCCATTGGGTATTTCTTCAGAAATTCAATGTGTTTTAAGAAACTACGCCACACTTATTATGTATTTTATTTAATTTAATTCATAAGATTAAACTTTAGTTTAATTTGGTATAATACAATATTTTATTATTTATTTAATTAATAGAATCAGTTTCAATGTTTGTTTGTTAGTAGGCACACCATAGTGTACCAATACCTTCAATGTGTTGGGTTTATTAGGATAAAGTACTTGTGTATCTTACACGAAAAAATAGTTTTGTTTGTCTATCAATTATATTACTCATAAACAATATAAGTATGAAAAATAATTAACTTTTTCGATCGATTCATAACTTATACACGTGTCTTTCAATGTTGTTTAGCACAAAATAAGAAACGAGTTTAATTAATAAGAAAATTTAAATATAATCTTCCCTTTTATTTATAAATTTACTTTTCTATTTTCATTAATTAAAAAATGACAAAGTAAAAATATAATTGGCAAAAAGGTAGTTAGTATAATCTTAGAATTTGAAACTGTGTAAATAAATAAAACTGATATTAAGCTTTAAAAAAAAAAATCTTTCTAAAGTTAAACAAATAAAATAAATAAAGGAGTACACCATTTATGTTATGAATTCGATCAAAAATCACACTAATAACAACTTGATGTGTGGAGTAAGGAATAATCAAGCAACCAATATCAAAGTGGATAACAATTAATCACAAGCAAAAGTAGAAAATAGCGAGAGAGAAGAAGAGAAAACACAAAACAATTTGTTGACCTAGTTCGGTCTAAATTGACCTACTATGGGGGAGAGAGCAGCCATCCGTTCCACTATAATTATGATGAGTAACTTTACAAAAGAGATATCAATGGGTTACAAAAATAAGTCTCCCGCCTAATTCTACCCAAAGTCTCAATCTCTTCCCGTAACCAAGAGACTCAATCCTAATAGTGTTTTCCAAGGTGAATCAACCCTCAAACCATAGTTTTTGTTGCCAAGAGACAAACTCTATACAAACCCTAGTTTTGTTGTTGCCCTTCTAAACCATTGTTTCAGCCCCCTCTATCTCAAGGTTTACTCTGATACATGGTCTATATTCACTGAATATACGTTTCTTTTTTTTTCTCTCATTCAGTGAAAGAATATTTGCATCAAAAATATAATATTCTCTTTCAAAATATATTTGCATCAAATCGTCCATCATACGATACAAAAATATATTTATTGTCCATAAATATATTTTCAGCACAAAATATATTTGAAACAAATCTTTTATATTTTTAACAACAATATTCTCCATCCATCAAATTTTGAGTCATACTACAACACTTTAGTTTCAACTCCATCCGTGCAACCCCCTCTTCCAATCTTCATATAGAAAAGTAGCAAAAAATAAGTAATTTTTGTGTAAGAATATGCTAACAAATGCTTCCGTAACCCAAAAAAAAATGTCTCCGAGACATTTGTTAAAAAAGAAGTAAAAAAATAGAAGATTTATATTAAAATTGACATTTTTTAGGCTTTTAAGTATTGATTACACAACTTCTAATAAAATAAAATGTCTACGTGACATGTATTTGGCCTAAGAGAGTATAAAATCACAAGCAGTCTCCATCAACAAAAGATGGAATTCAAGTAAAAACCGCAATTAAGTTGGCCTAGACAATGGGGCAAAAAGAGAACAATAAAAGAGAACCAAACTGATAGCGAGTGCGAGGTGTCACTTTGTTACAACTTTTCCTTTGGAGGCAGCTAGATGAGCACAATAACAATAACAAAGAATTTTTGTGCCTATTATAATAGATAACGTTAAGAGAAATAATCATAGTGTTGTTTAAGGGTGGACCAATCTCAACATCTATCTCTTGTAGTGACGTAGATGGATGATTGCTAATTTTCTGTCTCTTTTATGAGTTTGAATCTGCTTCTCAATTTGTGATAGCGTATTTGATTGGCTTTAGTGACGAAATTAACATATTTAAATGTATATGTTGTTAGCTTAACACAAGTGGAATGCACACACAACACCATATGGTTTATAGAAAAAAGAGAACCAATGGAATATTATTATTGGCCTCTTTCATAGACTAATCACATGGTCTAAGATAAATTTTAATAATCCAAACTACTACTATTTGTTATAGTTTCAAATTTTAATAGGGTATTGTTAGCGTGTGGAGGGAAACCATATGGCACACTGCATGCAAATTACGTCTCAGCAAGCCCTTTTTTTTAATGAGTAACATTTTTTTTGGAGAGGGACTACTAATGAGTAACATTATAACAAGCTCTATAAAATAATGTACGTTTACTGAAATCATGTTCAAGACATTTTATTTTGGTGAACAAGGGAATAGGATTCCCTACATTTAATTTATAGTTACTCCGTTTACACTATCGTTTAAGATGGCTTTAGTCTTTTTCTAACCTAACATATTTCTCGATTTTGTGTTTTACTAAAATTTGCACTAAACGTAAAAACATGCAATCCTTAAAGTTTGGTTGAACATGTATTTATCATTCAATTATTCATTGTCATGTCATATTTTTACAAAGAAATGATCGCTCAATTAATTGAGAGCTAAAGGATTAAAGAAGGTAACAAGTAAAGGGGAGAATACAAACATAACAAACATACTAATATTTGTTATTAGCATAAGTCATATTCACACATTAATTTATTTAAAAATCAAATCAAATTTTAAATGAATTTTACCAACAAACTGTTCCCAATTAAACTTCACAATATCTGAGAATAAACCTTTCTTTTTTACATGTGGTAAGTGCAAAGCGACATGCATATAGAATCTATTATACTCCAAAACATAATAATCATGGAATATATTATACTCCAAAATATGTTATTTAGCATATATAGTTGAGATTATATGTAAGTGATACGGATGTCTTTGTACTGCATATTTTGCTTTAAATAATTGTTTTTGACAACCAATCAGTTAGAAATTTATCAAGCCTAAAATTTGTTAACTGGAGAAGGATATGTTTCGAGTGTTGATAATTTTAATCGATTCTACTTGTATGACAGTCAACTAGTTTGCTGCTACAAGAACCTTTCAACAAGCAATGTATTATTGGTTATTGCATGTTTTTTTCGTAACACAAATTGATCACCTGTACAAATTTAAATAAGAATGCACGTTTGTCCTTTTCAGAGGCTTTATCTTAAGCTTATTTTGTAGGTCAAGTCTAATGTGTATAAGTGAGATAAGTTTTGCACTAGATGCACAGTTGTTTCCATCATTGAGTTAATAAACTCCACCATTAAATTAAATGAAATTTAATGAGCCTTATTTATTCAATGATAGAAAATAAACTTGTGTATGATATTCTCTCAAAAAAACTTGTGTATGATATAAGAATAATTTACTTATACAAATTAGACAGAACTGTTTTTAGGCATTTGGTTATTTTTGACGGTTCTACTCCTAACATTTTTTTTTCTACTCCTAACATGTTGCTTTATGTCAATTCCCTAAGAAAATAAAAAATGAAAATTTTGCATTGAACATAACAATTTTGAACTTTATAAAATTGACTTGAGTGAATATACCACTTTTCTGGACAAATTTTTTTATTTTGCTTTTTTAACTTGTATTCTAAGAAAACTCTTTAGCATTTATATATAAAATATTCAACATAACTTTTGATGCACGGAAACAATTATAGAACTTCGATCAAAATCATTATTAAGTGAAACAATTGACTTAACCCATAGTCTTTTATAGTTACAAGATAAAGTCTATAGTGTTTAACACACATGCAAAGAGATATTTTCAATTATTAAAAAAAGTGGCCTAAATAATCTATTTTGTGTGTTTGCTTAAGCACTATAGATATGGCCCGATAAACATCCAAAACTAGCTCTATCTTTATTATTAATCTATTTTGACTAAATAATCCCTAAAATTAATTAATCCCAATCCAATGCGTATTATAAAATGCCGCCCAAGTTACCCAAAAAAGAGGCCACCTTAATTTACGTTCTTGTTCTTTTTGTTTTCTTTTATAGTCATAATTATTTGTTAATTCTTACTATTTTAGTCTCAAATATAAAAAGAAGAAAAAAAGTCAAATAAAATTGATGTATTTGTTTAAAAATTTGCTCCATATACATCTACTTTGTTTTACTTTTTCGCTTATATTTCGAGAACATGGTATAAAATAAATCACCCATTTGATCTCTAAACAATCATTATTTCTTTTTTTTAGGGGAATCATTGTTTCTTTCATTTAATCCCTATATTACAAAAATATAATAGTATTCTCCGATTATTTTCAATTCATTCATTTTTTTTACTAAACATCAACCTAGTTCATGAACTATCATTTTCTCTCATATTTTCAAGCAACTTAAAGATTAAATTGATCGATGAATAATAGTTTAGTGATTAGCATGGCCTCTACACAAAGATGGCGTCCCTTCTCATGTATATTTTTTTTCCTTATTTTAATAAATTTTTATGTGATTGACAGTAGAGAATAGGAGTCTCTTCAAAATGCCAACCTAGTTGAAATATCAATGATTCTTCTTGACGTGACTCATAAAGCTTACATGAAAATTTGGAACACAAAAAATACGCATGAAAAATAGGTTCGAATACGAAAGTGATAGGAAGAGAAAAGTGTGGGGGAGGAGAGGTATATGAAAAGAAATTAAAAAAATATAACTGTAGAAATTTTAAAAAATGGATTAGATAAATTTTTGTTAATTTAGGGTGTAACCAGAAATATATGAGATGTAGAAAATAGAAATGGACATCAAATTGTTCTTTGACGTAGCCCAACAAGAATTATTATATTAGACTATTACTTTTCCCACCCTACTGTCTTCTCGCGTGCCTTGTAAATTTCAAAATTGTCCTTGTGCAGTTCGGATTTTGAAATTCGAATTCAGTTTAATTTTTCATATTCTCAGAAAATTTTATCGTTTAGACCCATTTTTAATTTATTTTAATTTATCATATTCTCAAAAAATTCCAAAAAAATTTGCATTAGTTTTATTTGATTTTTCGAATTTTTGGTGGTATTTTTATGATTTTATTTGACTCATTTTTAACATTTTTTATTTAGTTTTTTGTTGTTTTTAAAAGTAAAACTCAAAACTGCTGAAATGTGAGAGAGTCTGATGACTAATTATACATAAACATTTTCTGAATTTTAGAATCCAAGCATTTTTGAAAAAATTACAAGGACGTGCGAGAAGACAACACTTTGGAAAAAGTAATAGTCATTATAATATTGCAAAAGTTACATAATTGGGCTTTGGTTTTTATACCCCAATAAGGACGACTTGTTTGAAAGTTGCTTTTGGACATCTAATATTTGTTAATAGACATCCATATCTATCGAAAATGTTTTAACATGAGTTAATTACCTTTCGACGGGATT
This sequence comes from Medicago lupulina, assembly GCA_958299785.1. Classification (NCBI taxonomy): domain Eukaryota; kingdom Viridiplantae; phylum Streptophyta; class Magnoliopsida; order Fabales; family Fabaceae; genus Medicago; species Medicago lupulina. The sequence goes on along the minus strand of OY283142.1, from coordinate 18,153,515 downwards.
TAACTACGGTTCATAGGAAAACTCATCTCAACGATAGTTGGGGCAGGGTCAATGGATTTCAATGGTTGTGTTATTGATGCAGACAATCAAAAACGTTGTTGAAGCCCACATGAGCAGCCTCAACATTGGCGCATGAACAAGAGGAAGTTGGTATGCTAGAAAATTTATTGATACATTATTGTTGAGTTTGAAAGGACAAAAACGCATGTTGTCAATTGTGTTTATAAGCATAAAGCATAATTAAGCTTATTCTAAAACTTTGTCTTGATTTACCGATAAAAAAATGCATATTTGCTTCATGATCCATATACTTAGACCATCTATAATGAGAGGTCTTTTCCCTATTTAGCATCATATTAAATAGACACCTCCATTGTGACATCAATTATTATGGTGCTTATAAAGATGTGTGCTTTTATAGGCACCATATCTTTTATTACTCACGGGTCCCTCATATACAATTATTCTATTTTTTTCTCTATATTTGATAGACTTTTAGCAAGTGTACTAAAAATGCATCGAAGTAATAAAAATAAGTTTGTATCCACGGGGACTGTGTTAATCTCAATTTGGCAATAAAGTAAATATTTAGGATGTATAAATTATTTTGTAAAAGTATATTTGATTTGGTTGAATAAAATTAAATAACAGAAAATATAGATTCAGTTAGAAAATATAAATTCGTTTAGAAAATATAAATTCAGTTAGAAAATATAGATTCGGTTAGAAAATATATATTCGGTTAGAAAATAAAGATTTGATTAGAAAATATGAAGAGAGATGAGATCAGGTTTGTCGAATCCTCTAATGCTCCCCTAATTGGTATATTGCACTCTATTCTTATGAATGATTCTCTAGTCCCACGATAGTTAACAAATTAGTCATAATCAATCCCTTAAGTTAGGACCCTCTTCTTAAACTACAGCCTCTAATTCCTTAGGTGGTCTAATAATCTTCGAAGGGTTAAACACGTTAACCTAATATCACTAACAAACGATTATCCATTCCTAGACTAACCATGTTTATTAGAACAATTCAATGAGGTCTAAGTTGAAACCTAGAGTCAGTAGTCATTCATTCTCACTAAATCATGTTTATATGGTGTCAATATATAAAAAGCATTAAGAACAATTTGATTGAATAAAAACTAGATTGTCATTCACAAATAATAGAGTTTCATCACAGCAACATGGATCAATTAGGGTTACATAGAATCATCTCAGACCTAATCTCTAAGAGATTTAGCTACTCATAATTGAGTTTACAAATAGCATAATCAATGAAAGAATTAAAACATACATAAACTGATAAAAGGATGAAGAAATCGCCCTCCTAGCCGTCTCTGGATGTCAAAATCGCACTTTGCTCTCCAAGATTCGTAACCCTTGTTTTCTGAATAGCACAAAATTTCGCCCAACTCGTGTCACGTTTTAAGTAAATCGTGACACGTTTTCACTTGTGTAACAAGAAACTAAATTAGGGTTTCACCAAATCGTGTCACGTTTTTGCCACCGTGACACTTTTTTCTTAATGTCGAAACAATGCAATTTTTCTTGTCAAATCGTGTCACGTTTTTGACCAAACGTGCCACGATTTTGTCTTTGCCTTTTCCTTCAGTTTTCTTGCTTTTCTTGTTGCTTAAGTCGCCTTGCGAACTCCAAAATGTGATAATATTTACATAAAAATTACGTAATGACAGCATGCCATCAATATTCAATTATTGTATTATTTTGATATTAAAAAATAAATTATATTATAGTTGTAAATAATAGTTGAATTTAATTCCCTAAAAAAAACAGTTGAATTTGAATTATCTAATTTATCATCATTTATTTTATATTGTTTTTTCAAGTTTTAACTTTTTCTTGAATTATGAATAAAAATAAAAAATGTTTGCTTTTTTTTATAATTTATAATTAAATTACTTCAATATTTTAAAATTAAATAATTATGAATGAGTATATAAATTATTGTTAAAATTGAATGATATAGAGTTATTGTTGGGACCCGATTAATAATTATTTTAAGGTGGGGGTTGGAGAGATTGAGTGCTTATTAAGTATTAATTATAAAACGAATGACGTATACAGTCGTGACCCATTTAAGCACCCAAATGAGGTGCTGCATTGTGGATGGTATTACTCTCAGCTCTCTTAGGCTATTATAAATTGTTAAACCCTCCTATAAGCAAAAATTGACTTCTTATGTTCATTAAATAAATGATATATGTGGTCCTTATATAGATTACATACATCATTTATTGAATAAATCTAAAAAATGAATCTTTCTTATAATAGTGACCAGAGTGAGTATTTGATAAATGTTATGTTGACAACCTTTTGGTTGTCCAACAACGTATATTTATACTACAGAAGTACTATATCATTTTTTAATTAGCTACTTCTCTCTCATATAGTCACATCAATAGTTATAAATAGTGTATTTTTATATTAGTTGCCTAGTAGTTGTTGATTTTTTTTTTATAGTCAAATAACATTTCTCTTGTTACTTTAACCCCAGAAATACATGTTCACAAAAGATCGTCTGAGAAGAAGAGATAAGGAGAGGAAGAGAGAATATGGTATCCTAGTATTCTTATGCATGCACCAATATTACATGTGAGTTCTATTCATATAGAAATACAATAACTTAGAGAATGAGCCATATAGTTTAGTGCGTGTTTGGTTCTGCGGTGAAGATAATTGATTTTGATAGAATTGATTTTGACAGACTTGATTTTGACTAAAAGTGAGTTTAATTTAATTGATTTATGTTTGGATATATTTACATAGAAGTGATTTTTGCCAATTCAAGTTGTTTGAATAATTTGAATCAAAATAGCTTTTGAAAGTATAATTACCAAATTAGACATCATTTATATTATATATAAATGTGAATTTGACAAAATTGCTTTTAAAAAAAATTTATAACAAAATCGAAAAGTTTTTAACACCAAAAAATGGAATAGTTGTGATATTTTTTTTTTTTAAAAGTAAGTTATAATTTTTTTCTTTTTCCAACTTACACCTTTTTTTGGAATATTGAGAAACAAAATACATTTTGTATAAATTTATGCGTTTTCAAGCAAAAAAAAATGAAAAAAATAGAAAAAACAACAATAACATAAGCAAAGAGCAGCAAGAAAACGCATATCATAATAGGGGTTGCTGGCAGCTTGGCACCAAAATAAAAAGATAATAAAAGAGGTTTCTGAAAGGCCAAAAACGAGTTGGATTTGTGGTAAAAGATAGATGGAGGAGAGGGAAAATAAGGAAGAAGAAAAGTTTTTTAACTGTCAACCAACAATAAACGTTGAATTAATTTGGAGAATCTAGGATTTGGAGCTTCTCCTAGAAGTGCTTTTGGAAGACTGAATTGATTTGAGAAATGATAGCCAAACATGTTGCAAAAGGCAAAAATCACAGTGGAGGCTTGAAAACGTGCTTTTAGAGGTTGCAAACGGCCAACCAAACAGGCACTTAGTAGTATGGCCCACTAAACCATTTGTTATATGGACATCCATACCAAATCGACACAACAGTGGGCATCAACTTGGTGAGAGAAATCTTAGGAGAGACATTTCGAATTCAAACAACGGGCATTTGTGATGGCGATGGATAACACAACGGGGATAAGGGTGGAATTTGTGACGGAATGGATGTTAGGTAATATTTTTGGTATGTTTAGCCTATATTATTCTTAAAAATTACCATTATCCATAACATAAAGTATATTAATGCATATATTGTATCTAATATAGAGTTAATTTTTTTTTTTCTCAAAAAAAATGTGTTTGGATATTATATTTAATCCAATTATATATGGACACCGTCATTATAGTTGTCAAAACGGGCCAATCCATATGGATTGGTCTGCCAAACTAGATAAAACTTAGGACCCGAGCCTTAAAATTTCAGCCCGAATATTCTTAGAGCTTATTTAGCACAACCCTAAATAACCTGTTACTTATTAGAGCTAAGCCGCGTGGGTGCCTTTTGTGCCACCACAAGACTGGTCGTTCTTGGGCAGATCCCACTCCTAAACATCATGGATAAGGGGGGCCTATCATATCAGTATCCCACACCCCGAAAATAATAATTAGTGAGTTGTATTATACGTGAAAGTTGAGTTCATCATATGCCAAACTGAACTTGCAAATGACCCAATTTCATTTGGTCCAATCCAACCCACTAACAAAGAATAAAATAAGTTAGAGACTCAACTCACCACGTTCATTCACCAGTCACCACAATGCGATGTTTGTTCCTTATTCCCTTGTTCCTAATCTTAAGATAGTAACAATCATTTCTTCAAAAAAAAAAGATAGTAACAATCATGTCTTCAATTATCAGGTCGACGTTGTTCTTCTCTTCTCTTACTGTCCTTTCGCGCTTGTATTCGTACCCTTAATCTGACTGTAATCATAAATACTTAAAGGAAAATGTTAACAAGTGCCCTAAATGAATTGTTTAAGCATGTAAAAGTAGCAACTTTTGTATTGGAAATTATACGATTTTGACTTTAACAAGTGTTTGACTTATATTTTCAAGACATAATTTTCTTATGTGAATTCCTTAAACAATGCCCATACGTTAACGAGACTAATACTTAAATCTATATCATTATTTCATTTGAGCTTTCTATTGAACTAAATTTCTATTAAAAACCAACAAAATCTTTATAGAGTTAAACCAACACAAACTTAATTTTTAAACACCGTGAGGGTAAAATACTAACATGTATAGTACTTTTCAAAAAGAAAAACATTTCTTAAAAAACAAAACATTAGTCTTTTTTTTTTCTTTTCATTTTAATGTATAAGAAAATGGTGAATTCTAGGGTGAGGGTTCAATTAAGTCCCTCATCAATGTACCACTAATTTTTACCTTTAGATTAAATAGATCTACATGACTCCGATAGTCATTACCACACTGGATATTGGTAATGGTATGTTGCACCCGGTTTCTATCTCCTTCATTAAATTTCAATTCATTTCTCTGTGAAATGGTCACATTTTCTGCAATAAAAAAGGGCTTCTCTCTGAAGGTGTTTTTCACGCTGTTTGCAAATTGAGATTAACTAACCCAATTAATTTTCTTATAAAAAAAAAAACTAAGAAAGGTTCATAACAGTCATAAAATTGATTGTTTGAATTATTATGATTCATGTTGTTTTATTGATGATAAATATCAAATTATATGTCATGGAGAATATGGAAACTTGGGTAAAAAAAAAATGGAAACAATAGCCTTGGTGAAAAAATAATGAAGCAATTCATGAATCTCAATCATTTTATTTGAAGGAATTGAATCTCAACCATTATTTGAGCAAAAGAGCCCCATTTGAATGCCCTTTTTTCCCCAAATGATTTATACATACCCTTTTATATATAACTAACGGTTGGGACTGTTAAAGGAGGCTGGGTTGCAGAGGTATTTCGTGGCAGTTTTAAGGATGGTCGAATTTTGAATATGATCGTATTGAAAGAGAAGGTGGAAAAAATATTGTGTGAGAAAAGACATGCATGTTCTCATTTTACTATCTAACTCATCTAGACCTTCAATTATATCTCGATGGTATATAAAAGGGGTTCACCTCACCAATCCACCTAAAAAAATGGCTCAAAATATCTAGTTGAGGACAACGTAAACATCGCAAAACCTAGAAATAATGTTTAGTTTGACTCCACATTGGACCCCACAATTCACTTTCCAGTTTCCACTTACTTCTTTCATTCCTCAATCTCATCCCTCACTCAAAAAATCAAAATGGCAGTTCCTTTTCACTTACTTCTTCTTCTCCTTCTCTCAACTTCCAACTTCTTCCTTCAACCTTCCTCCTCCACCACCTACAACATCGGCGTCAACTACGGCACCATCGCCGACAACCTCCCACCACCCACAACCGTCGCCACTTTCCTCAAAACCCAAACCACAATCACCCACATTAAAATCTTCGACACAAACTCTTCCATCCTCCGCGCCTTCGCCAACACAAACATCTCCGTCACCGTAACCGTCTCCAACGCCGACATCCCTTCCCTCACAAAACTTCCCTCCGCCCAAAAATGGATCACCACCAACATCCTCCCTTTCCACCCCAAAACCATCTTCAACCGTATCGCCGTCGGTAACGAAATCCTCGCAACTTCAGACAAAACCTTAATAGCACACATTCTTCCCGCCATGGAAGCACTTCATCAAGCTCTCACTCTTTCAAATCTCACTCACATTCAACTCTCATCTCCTCACTCACTCGGCATTCTCTCTTCATCCTCACCACCCAGCTCCGCCGCTTTCCGCCGTGGCTACGACACTACCATCTTCACTCCCATACTCAAATTCCACCGTGAAACGAAATCACCTTTCATGGTTAACCCGTATCCGTTTTTCGGTATTTCATCAAACCAACCCGATGCACTTAACTACGCTTTGTTTAAACCAAACGGTGGCGTTTTTGATAAAGCTACTGGAATTAACTACACGAACATGTTTGATGCTCAAATGGATGCGGTTTATTCGGCGATGAAGAAAGTGGGTTATGGTGACGTGGATTTAGTTGTTGGTGAAACGGGTTGGCCTTCTTTGGGTGACCCGGGTCAACCCGGTGTGAGTTTGGAAAATGCAGTTTCTTATAATGGGAATCTTATTAAGCATGTTAATTCTGGGAAAGGAACTCCTTTGATGCCTAATAGAACCTTTGAGACTTATATTTTCTCATTGTTTAATGAGAATCTTAAACCTACTATTTCGGAGCAGAATTACGGGTTGTTTAAACCGGATCTTACCCCGGTTTATGATGTTGGAGTTTTAACCCAAAAACATCACCAGGTACCTATGCATTTTTTTTTCTTTCATTTATCTGTTTATTTTAGTGGAAAAAATAGAGAATCTTATTGTTTTAGACCTTTACGTGACAAAGTAGGACACGACATGCTTTTTCTGCAAGTACATTTATGCCCCTATGTTTTGTCTGGAATTTGCACATTGGAGATTATTGGGGGTTATTGTGGTAATTTCGTCATGTGATTGATTGTGTCTTGTCTTCTGAGTTCTGTCCTTGCCACTTGCCAGCTTTTGGTTAAAATTTGAATGGCATTTGACTTGAAGGAATAGTAATATGGCTCAAAGCATTAACCTGTCACTTTCTTATTCCTTCATTCATGAATACGTACGAAGGTTGCATAAAGTATAATTGTTGGGTTGGTATTCATTTTGCAGGTTGAGAGGCACATGCTAAAATTCTTTGAAGTGTAAAATGCCAAATTATAACCTTACTCTAACTGCATTTAAATTTTAATAATTGAAATGTTTATTACATTATGTACTAGTAGTACAATGTTTAGTGCGTGACAGTGTGAATTGTGTAAGATTTGTTTTACACTCTACAGAGTTAGCTAATGGGATGTATCATGTTGTTGTAATGTAACCACAGGCAATGGGACCCGCATCAGGGCCAACAGCAATGGGTCCTGCATCTGGGCCCACGGCAATGGGGCCATCAGAGTCACCAGAATCGTCTCCTTCGAAGAAATGGTGCGTACCAAAGACGAATGCTAGTGAGAAAGCATTGCAGGCAAACATTGACTATGTGTGCAGCCATGGGATAGATTGTGGGCCAATAAAGAATGGTGGGCCGTGCTATAAGCCCGATTCACTGAGGTCCCATGCGGCCTACGCTATGAATGCATATTATCAGAAATCTGGTCACCATGATTCTGACTGTGATTTTGGTCACACTGGAGTCATTACTTACACAGACCCTAGTAAGTTTCCTTGTTTGTTACTATTACGTAAGTTTAATTTTTATGGTTAAATTTCAGACCATCAACCATATGATTAAATCCTGTAAAAAAACCTCGGACACTTCACTTCTCCACAATTAAATTGTGTGAGCTCTAGCCACTAGGTTACTTGACCAAAAAAAAATTCCTGTACTTTTTGAAGTCTAGAATTGATTTTGAAATGCTTTGTTGATTTAAAGTAAAATTGATTTTGTTTCTAACGTGTAACTTTTGATTTTAGAATTGATTTTTATATTCAAATTTACTGTTTAACTCATTTTTATATGAATGTATCCCATCCAAACACAAACCACTTTTAAACAAAATCAATTCACGTCTATGTTTGACTCCACTGTTAGAGAGACCAAAATTGATTCTCGAGATGTAGAATTGATTTTGACATGTTGGGTTACGTTCGAGTAGAATTGATTTTGCCTTCGGAATTGATTCTAGTTGAAGTTAGGATTTGTAGTTTTTGATTCAAGATTTGATTTTGACACAAATTTATTGTTCAACTCACTTTGACATGAATGTATTTAAACATAAATCATTTTGCATTCGAGTGTATTATTTTAGGATATGAAATGAAGTAATTTTTATCTATTTAAAAGATTTATTGTGTTGTTTTATTGTTATTTTGAAACAATTTAGATTAAGAGAAGCACAATACCACAAAAGGGTTCTATGGTGTAGTGGTTAGCACTCTGGACTTTGAATCCAGTGACCTGGGTTCGACTCCCGGTAGGACCTGATTTTTTTTTTATACCTGCAATTTTTTGATTCACCAAGAAAATGAATGAGGCACACCCATGCAAATGTATTTGTTAAACATATAAAACTTGATATTTGGCAGGTTTAAAACCGCAATTTCTTACTATTTATGTGTATAATGCACCAAGACAGAACCAAAAATTAATAATGCACTTAAACTTAGATACATATATAATGCATAAAATGCACTTAGACAACTATTGTATTGATTGCTGGGAAGAAAAAAAACTGATGAGAATATGGGTGCCTGTTGCAGGTTCTGAGACGTGTAAGTTTCCATATGCAGCTACAAATTCAGGGCCAAATGTCAAAAAGCCTGATACAGATAATGGCTCACTCAAATCTGCCACTTCCAAGCTTAGATTATATCACTTCTTATTTCATCTTCAATTTCTTATTTTTCTCTATTTTCTTTAATTTATTTCCATAATAATGTTTATGTTCCTAGTTAAGATTATGGTTAACATATGCGATTTGGAAGTAGATGTTTTTTTTTGGGTTCCTCTCGCATCAACTTGACCTAGGAAGGGTATTTGTATTTTGTAAACTAATGCACACATTGATATTATATGTAATTTATAGTATTTTATTATAATCATGACTGAAAAATGTGAACTGCGGATAATTTTTATGAAAAAGTCGTTGAAAGTGTTGTTTGAAATGACAAAATTTACCAAATTGATTTGTGGAAAGTGATGTAAGAAGGTAATTGCCATAGTGTTTCACCTTTTGTGGCTATTTATTCAGCTTGATGAAATTGAGTGTCCATAATCAATGGTGAATTGAAAAGTTACTTGCCTGTTGAAAAGCTATTCCTTTTGTAAGATGTTTGTTTAGGCTGTTCATTTTTCCTAATTTGATTATGAAAACGCAAGTATATGATAAATGATTTTTCCAAAGCATAATGAGATTAATAATACGTCAATCCACACATGGGATGTCAAAGAATAATTCTTCATTCCAAGCTTTCCAAATAAACCACCAAGTAATTAAAAAGGAGTAAATCACCTTGTCTTTGTATCAAATTCTTAAATTAGTCCATCAGTCTATTAATAACTCAAAATGGTCTTTGTCTTTGTCAAACATTACTTAGATTGATCCCCAATTCTATTAGTAGTTTTGTATTTTAAGCCATTAACGTACCAAATAAGATCCAAAAGACATTATGCCATTAACTACTAAATAATATACAAAAGACATTAAGTTATTAACACTCAAAATACAAAACAACTAATAGAGTTAGGGACCAATATGAGAAACGTTTGACAAAGACATGGACCATTTTGAGTTATTATTAGAGTTAGGGACCAATTTGAGAATTTGATACAAAGACATGAACGAATTTGACGGTTTATTCAATTAAAAAGAGTTGATCATCCTTCTCTAAAGCAAGCTTTTTAATCCATTCAAAGAAAATACTCCCTCCGTCTTTTTTTATAAGAATTTTTTTTTATTTTCTTTGTCTCAAAATAGAAGCAAAAAAGACCAACTTTTATGCCATTATTGTGTTTTTTCAAACAAATCATCTTTTCTAATGTAAAATTAAATGTATGTTGCATTCAATTTGTTCCCCTTTTTATTTTCTCAATAATTTTTAACCAATGAGAATTATTTTTATATCTTTCCATAAAACTTATTTCAAGGAAAACACAAAAAATTATACCTCAAATCACTGAGTATTAGTTTTCTTAATAAATGTGAATTAGTGTTTTTTGCTTATAAAAAAAGACGGAGGAAGTATGATAAGAAAAGTTATGAGTCGTAGAAAAATCCAAGAGCTTCCACATTCTTATGGTTTTTGGACAATCACGCAAAGTGCAAAGATGTGTGTCCATCTTACCGTTTGCATTAGCCATAAAGTTATTGAGCAGTGTATACTTAAGTGTGTATTTGATCACTCCTCTACGTATATACTTAATTCTAACATTTTTAGAAAATATAAGGTTCAAGATACTTTTGTTTTTCTATACAAATAAAACATGATTCCAAATTTCAACAACAATCATGTTATAGAGATTCAATAAAGTTTTATTTTGGCTGTCGATTAACAAAACTAATAAACATCAATAAAATATCCATGTAATGTCCATACTTCAAATATCTTCAAAAAAAAAAACTCTTCCTCTAAAGGATCAGCTACTGTCACTCTGATAAACAATCCGTTTCTCAAAAATAAAGGATATTTATTTAAGCAACTCATGTATTATATTTTGTCTCATTGATGGAATAAAAAACCATCCCAATAACGATAAAAACTAAATAATAGACACAGCGAGGAATTGTTTGGCACAACAGTACAAATTAATCTCTCACTTATATGTTTACTCGATAAATAATTCTGGACAAAGCCATATATTATAGCAAGGTTTTGATAATGTAAAAGCAATGCTTTTTTTTGGTTACAAAAAACTAATACCTTACTAAAAAAGTTGATTCGATGGAATTGAATTATTATCGAAAAGCAAAACAAGTTAAATTCAATGGAATGATAGTCTTACATTCCCATAAATAAACACAAGTTTCGCACAAAAGGAAAATAGGTTGAAAAACACGAATGCCACAATCCCTGCTAGAAAAACATAAATTATTTGTGAAAATATAAAAATTAGAAGAAAAAATTGACGACATCTCCAATATTTAGAGACATTTATCTGCCTTTCAGATAATTCAACTTTTTCTTGCGAGAAAACATTAGGAAGGTGACAAACAAGGAGCTCAAATTGCATGAATAATGACAACACAGGATGGGTCGGGTGGATTGAAATTGAAATCAAACTACAATAGACAGGCAAAAAAACATATAAAAGCATTAGCATATCATCATCACCATCATACTGTAAAAGCTTAAAAGTGAACGGTATACAAGTTCTGATATCTTGACTACATACAAAATCATGTCATACACCTGATATCTTTCCTCATCATCATCATATAATAATCACAAGAAAGTCAAAATAACAAGATAAATGTCTCCGAGAGTGGCGTTTATTTATTCTTAAGAACGATTGGGAGGACAATTATGAGGATCAGAGCTATCAAAATTGCCAATACAATCAGCTTTATCTTCATATTTTGCAGCCACATTTTTCTGCGGATTTTGGTCCCTGAGTTCCTGAAGTCTTGTGCCTGCCTCAGAAAACAGCAAGTTAGAAAACATTTTGATTTGAAAAAAAAAAACAGGCAATGGCTTTTTTAATAACCCCAACCCATCTTTTGTGTGGGATAGAGAGGAAGGGTAGATCTTATCATGACACTCGGTGTGCCATCAATTATCATAAAAAATGCTTTAGAAACTAGAAAAAATAGTTTTTCACATGAAAAAACTAAGCACAGATGCTTTAGTTCAACACCTTCCAATCACAGAATTACTAACCTGGTGATGAAGGTTCTCAGTCTTGTCAACCAAAAGCTCTATCTTTTCCCCCCTGTCCAGGACCTGCATTAAGTTTCAAACATGTCAATATATTCTAACAGAATGTCCACGATTATGAAACATCTAATCAGGATTGAATCCCAAAACTTGGACTACTTTTTCTCTCTACTTTTCTTCTGATATATACAATCGCTGTGATATCTCCATTTCAATACCATATACATGGTATAATTAATAGACAGAAATCCACTCCTTCAATATCTGATTGAAATGCACAAAATTGCAATTGTCATGTCTACAAGAATCAAGAGTAAATACTTGCTAGTTGTAGAACAGTTGAATACTACAGTTATATCTTGGTTTTCTACATAATTTAATTTTTGGCCCAGTGAAGAACTTAGCTTCAAATAATCAGTGAGCAAAGCAAAACTCAAGCCATGTGCAATAGAAATATAAGTAACATCTTCTATTATGAAAGAAGAGAAACTGTGCTTTCAAAACATATCCATAAATCGATCTAGATATAAATTTAATAAATTTTCAATAAGAAAAAAACCACGAGAAGTCGGCGAACATTGTTTTCGGCCATTTAACTGGTAACTAGGTTAGTTTCAAGCAAGCAATAGCCTGAGGAAACTTAAGGATAGATTTAGTTTCAAGCCAGCGATAGCCTGAGGAAACTCAAGGATAGATGAAAGTTTTTCCATTAGACATCCTTATTGAACCATATTTTCTGAATCAAACCCAATTTATTGCACCCTATGGGATATGGCTATATACGAAAGCATTGAATCAATTTGATCAGAACTTTGAATATGGAATTCAGAGGCATCAAATAGGAAGTGATAATCGAAGCATGGAACCACAATGAAATACACGATAAACCAAAAGATGGTGGTCCCCATCAACAACACTTCAAAGAGATAGAATTAGAAGGTCCCCTTGCCTAACTCCTTGTTATGCCAATAAAAGCAAGCCTTAGGCTCACCATGCAAAATCACAACATATTTAGCCAGAAGGGGAATCCATTTTCTCCATTTAGAACCAAAGTACTACCGGTCAAGAAACTTATAAAACCCTGACTCCCCCTATGCTTCCTTAAAATCAACCAAAAAACCAAGTTATATCCTTTTTTCCTGAAGTAACATCATTCACTACTTCATTAGGTATTAAAATAGCAGTCTAATGTTTGTTTCATGCAATCAAGGAAATATGGTTGTTCAAGATGATTTTTGATATAATAAATTCTTTATACTAAAACACCGACAAAAATAGACAACGTGGAAATGGGTTCAATCTGAAAAGAGGAATGCAAAATTAGTTGTTTACATTTTTTTGCTCCTCTTGAACCCTTGTCCTTGTGAACCTTTTCCCAGATTAGGTGGCCAACCAATTGAACATAAAAAAAAATCCATTTTTTGTTGGTATATTTAATAAAATGTCATGATTACACAAGAAACCTTATTTAATTGAAGCTTTTGGTTCGTGTAAAGAAAGCTTCATGTTTGACTAAAACATACTCAATGCCTAAGCTGGGTCCCACACTCCCACTATCAGCTTATGTAGTAACTAATACAAAAAAACATAATACAAAAGTAACCTAGCAAACTCATAAGTCATAATACTGTGTTCCAAATAAATAAATGAGAATATACTAATTCAGCCTAACTATCCCATGTTGTTTGTGGACATTGAACAATAATTTCATGTGATGTGTAATATATTATAGAAAATAATATAATGCTTTTAGGATAATATCTTTCTTCCACTTCTTAAACTTCGAGCCCCCCAAAAATGACTGTGTCAAGCCTATGTTTCAGAAGTACAATAGCAGAGAAAATTATAGTAAAATGAGGTGCCGATAGAATGAGCAAGTGACTCTATGAAGCCTCCATAGCAGAAGAATAAAAACAGAGTACTGGAATACAATACAAAAGCGAGTGCAGAATAAATAGGGTACTATGTGTGGCCCTTGTTTTAGAATTATGAGATCAGAGTGATTGAATAATCAATATAGCACATGTTCAATCAAGTAATGATAAAGTGGTTTCGTGGGAGGAACGTAAGGGTTAGAGAGATAAGGAGTTGTAGGTTTAACTCCCTCCCACTAATATTTCTAACCAAGGTAATCATCATAACTAAAACGGCCGGTTCGACTGGTTGAACCAAGAGTCGGAATTGTGCCTGGTCCAGTTAGACGATAAAATTGGCTGGCATAAGAACCGGACTACAGGTTGGTAAACCAGCATAAAAATTTCTAAAACTGGTCAAAACCTGCGGTTGACCGGTTATTGTAGTTAACAGACCATGCACGCACAGAAATGAAAATGGATTGACTGGGTAATGGCTCACAGCTGCATTTTATATTTGAGATGTTCATATATTATTATTTTTCTTATCTTTTTGAAGTGGGACTCCTGCAGTTTCTTTTTATATTTGATTGTGCTACTTCAGTTTTGTGTACTGACTAGGAAACTTACCTTTTCCATTTCAAGGTTTGACTGAACAGGCTAATAATAATAATAATAATAATAATAATAATATTATTATTATTATTATTATTATTATTATTATTATTATTATTATTATTATTATATTACTATTAAATATCACTTCATCCATCCCACAATTACTATCATATTTGACCATTTCACACAAATGAAAGAAAAATGATAATGAAAGAAATAGAATTGTGTATAGAACATTATGACGTCGTTTGATGCATGTAGCCAATCACACTTGGTGGGATATGGCTTGGTTGTTATTGGGCATCCCTGCCATGTTATTATTTTCTACTTTCCATTTATGAATATTGTGATTTTACTAAATTATTATTATTATTAACCATTAATGTATTTTCATTATCATAAATGAAAATTAGAAAATAATAACTTGGGAGTGATGCACATTGTATTAGTTAGCTACATTGAAAATTGAAAGTGACACTCTTCTAAGACGACTTTTTTTGCAAATGTGATAGTTATTATGAGACAAAGGGGGTAATATATTATTGTCATAAAGAAGTATTATTAAAGTATATTTATATTGTCCAAAGATATAAAAAGTTATATAAATGAGTATAAAAACTATATTCATGTATAATTTTAACAAACAGCAAGATCCTTTCAAAAATAAAAAGTGTAATTTTATTAATAAATACTATATTGGGTTAAAGATGCGTTTGATATTTGTAAAATGAGCAAATTTTGATTTTGGTCAATGTAGAAAAATTTCTTCAATTTTAATCCTTGCAAACTTTGAAAGTTTTGCTTTTGGTCTCTATAAAATGAGTGATTTCTGGTTTAGGTCCATGTGATTTTTATCCCTCTAACAATCATTGTTTCTTGGTACTTGGAAATTAATTTTGGGAAGAAAAATACAATTCATTTTACAGCTCAAATAAAGGTTTTTCATGTAGTAAACTGCTAACATGACACCACAACCATTGTTGGGTATCAGGGATGGCCAAGTGAACCTTTATTAACTCATAAGCAGTTAACCAATTATGTATAATGGCAGGGACCAAAAACATCATTTTCAAATTTTTGAGTATGAAAAGCAAAGAAAAGTTTCCTCATTTTACAATGACTAAAAATATATTTAATCCTAATATATATATCTTACATGTGCAATGATATACCAAAAAAGTAAGAATTTAGATATACTTATTTGTATAATAATTCACTATATCAATGTCTATTTATAGTCATACTAATTAATTAAAGAAAATAGAACAGAAAAAACAAGATTCCATATGTAACCCAAAACAAACCAGACGTTTGAGTTTTAGAAAACTTTCCCTCACCTCTTTTGTCTCTCCGAAGACTCAGTTTTATGACTTTCAAATGTAACCTACCGAATTGTGCAGTATGAATCACAACTTTGTGAGAGTCTAACTCTTACATACCAGGCATACCAGTACACCATGAGCAAAATGTATGAATTTCTTAAAATACTGGCCAGACTAACTTCATGGTCCCACTTATGATGTTCAGTATTCGTATATAAAGGTTTTCTCAAAAATTCACTCTGTGTTACGCAGTTTTTTTCTATTTTTGTAAAAATTTAAACAATCAAATATATACTTTCTTCTACAAAATATGATTATTAAATCACAAAGCAATTAGAACCATTCAGCTCACATCATACAATCCTCTTATGTAAAAGTAAGATAAGTATACCTTTTCAATATTCTCCATCATGACACCTTTCACTTCAGACACCTGAGCCTTCACCTTAGCAAGCTTACTCACCTCCTCCGGATGATCAACACAATACTGCATATGTTCCTTCAATTTCGGCCTGCAACAATTAAATATCAAATCACATAAACTTCCCTTCAACAACAAAATCACAACAAACCCTAAATCAATCATCAACCTCACAAAACATAAAACTCATTACCCAAATTCCTTATTCAAGCTGTTAGGCGCAGCTGTAGACGCCTTCCCACCACCATATTTCGCAACAAAATCATCCTTCACACGCTCCAGAAAAGCCACCGGCACTTGTCTTCCAACCGTTTCATCCGCAACAACACAATACGCTAAAATCACAAGAAATTACTCTCAAAACACAACACCGAACTTAAAAATTAACATCTACATAAACAATAAGCATATAAAATACGAATTTCACTAAAATAAAACCCTAACCTAAAATCACTTTTTATAATAAAATCGAAATACATACATATACTGATATAACTAATTTCTAGGTTATTGATTTGTTCATAAAATCGAGTTTAGAACTACGATTACGCTAGATCGGAAATGAAATTAATTACGATTAAGATTGAAAAAAAAGGGGAAAAAATGTGAAAAGTACGAACTGTATCCATTATCGACGAGGTAGTTGAAGGTGTGGCCATCACAATTGTAAGTGAATTTGTTGTTAGAAGCTGGAAGCTTCTGAAGGCATTGAAAAGCGATGGAGTTGAAGTTTCCGCTGAATTCAGTGTATTCAGAGAGAATCACGCTTCCGCGAGAAACGAAAGCGTAGATCAGAGATTTTTGGTTCTGTCCCATCTTCTTCTCCACAGATCTATCGAACGAAGAGGTTTCTTGTGGTGATGCTGTTTGCTATATTCTCGATCAACTTTTTCTTTCTCTTTTCTCTTCTTTTCTAGAGAGAGAAAGAGAGTGAATATAGAGAGAGAAAGAGTGAGAATAAAGAAAGGATTTAGGTGTGTTTATAAAGTAAGGTGATAATTACAAAGCCATGTATTAAGGAATATCACAAGCTTATTAATTTTTAGGCGAAATTGTATTTTTAGTCTTTTACCTAAAATTTGATTTATTTTGATCTGTTAATTTCTCTTGTTACATATTTTGGTCATTTTCGTTAGTTTTTATTCAAAAGCGTTGGATTTTCTTCATTTTTTTCATGTTTATATCATCTCAATCAACATTCAACAACAAGAATCCTAGAAAATTTTCAGAAGAAAATGAAGAAAACCTGACGTTTTTGAATTAAAACTAACGGAAAGGACCAAAATATATAATGAAGAGAAATTAAAGGACCAAAATAAATCAAATTTTAGTTAAGGAACCAAACTAATACTAATTAAATAGTTAAGGGACAAAAAGATAATTTAGCCTAATTTTTATTTATTTTTGTGTTTATAGAAATCCTCTATTCTTATGGATTGATAATTTGAATTTTGAGAGAGATAAACAAAGTTGTTTTATCGAAAATCAAAGTTATTTGAACAATTTCGTCATTTGGTGAAGTTAATTTTTTTTTAAGGATTTGGTGAAGTTAATTGTTTTATACAATTGTTTGGTTATAATATAATAATTTTTTAAACTCATAATAATAATATGATGATACGTTAAGATTTAAAAAGGACAAAGTTAGGTGTTTTCCAAAGGCTACTTTATCATATTGTGTAAAAAAAGAAACTAACAAAAAAATAAAAATTATCGGTCTTTCTCTCATATTTTTCGTCCAGTTTGAAATTTGAACCATCCATCAATTCATATTCGCATCAGTTGGAAAAGAAAAAAAGTAAACAAATAAATATATATTTGTACATTTTTTAAGTATGGTTAAAATATTAGTCTAAACATTTATCTTTATTCAATATTTATTTTAGTCTTTTAAATTCAACATAGGAGTTTATTGGATCTCATTTACATATTTTTCAACTTGTAAAACTGAATTATTTTTTTATTTTTTTACAGAAAACTCAATAAAATTTAATAGTTAGACCATTCACATAACCCTACTCTAAGTCTGATGTTAGATTCAAACTTTTTTTATAAGGCAAGAGCAAAATGATGTCAAATAGAGAGGCTTCAAATTAAGTTGGTATCTTACTTTAATCTTTTGTCAAATGTTCATAAATATTATTTTTTTTTTAAAAAGAGAAGGGGAGAAATTACATAAAAAAATGAGGGACATAATTTCCTTTACTTGTTGGTTTGTGTTGGATTTACACGAAAATCAAATAGTAAACAAGGTAGGTTTTTAGTGAATGATTGATTGATGAAGGCGGCGAAGCCTGGATCAAGAAAATAAGATGTCATTGATGCATTGAAGAGGAGAAAATATAGTGTCATAGACACAACATTTTAATATATTAATTCTTAAAATATCTCTGCAAGTTACAATTGATTATACGGTGACATGTGATTAGATAAATGTGTACATATTTTTAAGATTGATAGACTATTACTGCCAAAAAAAAGATTGATAAACTATTTCAACTAACATACTACAAACATTATTTGCAAGATGTAATACAAGTGGCAATGTCGATATTATTAGATTGAAATCTTTACTTGATTTCGAATCCAAAATATTACAATTAGGCATGGGAGTTTTTTTTAGGAGAAGCTACGTGAGTTTCAAATGGTGCTTAAAACTATGTTTACAAATCAAAAGAAAATACTACAAACATTTATTTACTTTGGTATAAAGGTAGTTGTTTTGCCAAGTAAGTAACTCCTTTAAGCAAATGGAATGGAAACAATGGAGTGGCAGTGTGGTTGTGATCGTTGTGAATTGTGACATCATATGCGTGTGAATGTGAACAATTGTTTTTTATTATTAAAATACTATTTTGAAAGGAATATAGTGTAGTAGTAATTGTTTATTCTATTTATTTATCGTCTTCTAGTTTTATTCTGAAACATCCTGCTCACCTTACTGACAGCACCAGCTAATCCAACAATAAGGACATTTTAATTTTCCGACACTCACTAAAATAATACTGGTAATTTGTTTGGATTAATTATCCTAGTATGTGATACAATATAGTAGTATAAATTATACTATGGATTACCTGTATTTTTTTTAGGTTGAATGTACTTTTAGTTACACATGTAAGGACTTCCATTAGCGTCTCTCCCATGTTACCGTAAAAATGACGTTTTAGAATTTAGCTCTCTCTCTCACTTCTGCAAAAATAAAAAAGTTAGCTATCTTTAGTCTCATCTCATTTTGGATTAAGATTCTCTTATATTGAATTTTTTTAGTAAATAATATGAAAGATAAAGGTCATTCAATTTTTATTTTTTTTGAGGGAAGGCCACTCAAATTTAAAGAGTGGTGTTTTTGGTCTTTGAAAAAAAGAAAGAAAGATTAGTCAAGGGTTGAGATGTGGAACATGAAAAAGAAAAGGGTTAATGATGTGTTTCGTCCTTGTAAACATGGATCGTTTAAAAATTCGTCTCTGTATTCGTTAATCTTTGTTTTTTAGCCTTGCAAAGTTTAATCAGTTAAAATTTCGTCCCTTGACCCAGTTAATGACTGCCACGTCACTAATTTGATGACGTGGCAATCACTGCCACACATGAAATTCCATTTTTGCCCTTAAGAAGGGGAAGAAAGAATTGGAAATCCAGGGGTAAAATTGAAATTTCATCTGTGGTTTAGTGACATGACAGTGATTAAGTGGGGAGAGGGACGAAATATTAACTGATTAAACTTTGCAAGGCTAAAAAGCAAGGATTAACGAATACAGAGACGAATTCTTAAATGACCCCTATTTACAAGGACGAAACACATCATTAACCTAAAAGAAAAAAACGGAGAGAGTTCCTTTCCTCTCATCTTACAACACATTTATTTATTAGTGAATAGGTTTGTTCTTCCTCAAGTTTATACCAATGGATTAAATTTGTCCTCAAACTTTTTAAATATTGAATTAGTCCCTCAATTTCCTTAACTTGTAGCATTAATATTGAAGTATTGTTTTCACGTTTGTTTTTGTGCATTTGTGTTTTTTGTCTTCTCGTACCCCATCTTTTTCGTTAACAAATTTTTGCTCTAAAATGGTTTTTAATTAGGGATGGGAATAGGTCAGGTCGGGTTATATGGACCTACAATCTAGTCTACGACAGATTAGGTTAGGCTTTTTTTATTAAAGAGAGAAGGTCTAGGCTTTTTTAGAAGCCTATTTAGTTTAAAAGGTCATGCCACATGTCATTCAAAAAGTCTTTTAAGTCTATTAGGCCGACCTATTTAAGTAAATACGAATAATATTATTTATGATTTATATTATATTTTGTATTTTGAATTAAAATATAAATTTGTTAACTTTTTCAATAATTTAAGTTTATTAGTATACATAAATTTTTCACGTATATAAATGTATTATAATAAACTAGAATTGAAATATGATACAATATACAATCAAATTTCATAAAAACTCATTTTGGTTATCCAAAGATAGTTTAATCTAATTAATCTATTAATTCGCTAGTCTATTTAAACTTAAATCACAATGCCTATTTAAAGATGTTCATGTGAGATAGACTTTTAAACAAACTATCAGGCTGTAATAGACTTTCATAAGGCCAGACTCAGGCCTATGACAGGCCGCAGGCCAGGCTTAGGCCTTAAAAAAAATTGACAGGTCAGGCTTAGGCCTTGCAAAGCCTAGCTCGGCCTAGCCTATTCCCACATCTATTTTCAAGGGTTTATGTATGATTTCAAACTAGAAATTCAGTTTCTGTTTAATAGAAGTTCTGGTTTATGATGATGAAGATAAGACAAATATCGATGAGTTTATGAGTTTGAAGAAATTTTTAACTTGATTATTGTTTTTTTTTTTATTGCAATCAAAATTTTCATTCAAAGTAGCCCTCACTTGCATGGAAGGTGAGGTGGAAGGACATGTCACCAAATAATGTCACATGCGAGTGAGCTTAACAGTTAAATTTGACGGAACGACGTAATTTATATAAGTTAAACGGGTTGAGGTTTCAAAAAATTGGGGATGAATTTGATGGATTGATACAAATTTAAGAACAAATGAGCATGTTGATTCATTTATTTACCTCATCCTTAGTAGGACGGTAAATCATATTTGACTTATAAAACATTTAGTTATTTTATTTGATGCAAAAAAAATGTATTCGATTATATTTATATATCATTTCTTCTTCTTCTTTTACTAAAAAGTGTTTATAGCATATCATTCAAAATAATATTTTGGATACATGCTGAAATATCAATTGAAATTTAGAAAATAGCTAAAGATGTGGATATTCTTGCAAAAGCATGAGTTGTCTCGTTTGATAGCTTTCTAACAAATTCTATAAAAGAGTTTCTAAAATGAATGTTATCAAAGTTTATGATAAACTAAATATCTTTAGCCATTTCTAAGTTGAATCAAAACTTATGCCTTGGTTAAGAGGAGTGTATCATTCCATTTTTGCAAGAACGAAATATATTTGATCATTTTGAATGTACAAGTCAATATCAACTACATTCAAACTTGAGAAAAATGACGCATCAATGTTTAATTTTAGACAACCTGACGTCGATTTTATCTATTGAATTACCTTTGATACTGCTAGGCTCGAATCTAGTGCATGTCCATTTTGTCATGCAGTGTTCCGATCATCTAACATATGCCCTATGTGATCAATTATTGTGTCAAACTAAAGTCCATACAGTAGTATGTTCACTAGAACTAATACATCATCTATTACATTCCCAAACAACACATTTTATATACCAAATACTCCGCCTCACATAACTTGGATCATATCCTATACACAAATCAAGATAATCACTAGATGGAAATATTTAGCCTTAAAAAGGTGGGAGACTAAGATAATTTCGCTTTGACGTAAATTTTCAACCTTACTTGCCAAGCAAGATTAAACCTGTGAGATTTTTTAAGCACGTATTTTTTACATTTTTGTGCTTAGACTGTTCATCCCAAAAGAGCCAACAAATAACTTAGTCATTCAAACTATATCACAATAAAAGAAAAAAATTAACATATTTTCTATTTCATTACTAAGAGATGGCGGAATGAGAAATATACCTATAATAGCATGAAATAGCTGACAATACGGATTTACAGCGCGACTTCATCACCTGTTTTAAAAAGACATTTGCTACCGATTAAATAGTTTTTTTTTTATATTTTTAGTAAAATTAAAAGTAGACATTTGCTATTGATTGAAACCCTGGACTCCCAAAATATTGATCAAAGAGATCTCCAAAATCTGTTGAACATTTCTGCTATAAAAAAATCTCTAATTTCTGCGAGTTTATTGACTTTTTTTTTTGAACGATTTTTGAACGGACTAACTAGAGGCATATCTTCATAAGTGTTAATTATTCTGATGATTAAATATTTACACTTTTATAAAAGTTGTAACAAACACATGAAATACTTTTTTTTAGGGAACACGTGAAATACTTGTACAAATGGTTTAAAAAAAACTGTAACAAACAATCTATTAACTATTTTTTTTTTAAGAACCTACTAACTATTTTCTTTTTAATTAAATTTCCTCAAAAAAAAATATTAGAGTCGTTCCTTTGTTTTTTTGGTGAGAGAAGTTTAATCTTTTCTCTAACCCCTCTTCTTCTCCATCCATGGAAGAATGGTGATTTTAAATCACTTTTACACCGAATCATCCATCTACGTATTTTTTTCTAAATACTAGCTATATGATATGAGACTAATTCATGCTTAAATTTAGAAGCTCTCGTGATTAAATATGACTTTTTCCATTCATCAATTATTCTCCCTCCAAGCATACTGTTTTTTGCCAATTCACAAGAAATGATAAGATTAATATAAGGATAAGGATGGCAAAAGTTTTTCATAAGAAAAAGGGCAAAATTATCGAAATCCGATCGCAAGGAGAGGATGACAATAGTTAATAGTCACGTTTACATGACAAACAAATTAAACCAGCCATTAAACAAGCCAAGTAGCATATCCTTTCTCTCTATATTTCCTAGCTATGGAAGGCACAAAAGTTCTTCCTTCAAATATCTTTCTTCCACTCAATTTGTAATGTTTGTTGATTCATAGGCCACATCAGCAGAAGAGGTGTCCATATCATTCAAACCTAGTTCTTCATTTTGCTCAAATGATCTCTCATACTCCTCAATTGTTGTAAATACCATCCAATACATGTCAATAGTAGCACATTGATATATTAAGATAAAGATCCATGCCAATGAAACTAAACAGATTATATCACACAATTTCAATTATGCATGTTGATAAGGGCACATAAATGCAATAAGTTAAACCCATGCCCCGAAAAAGGGTAGTGTCGATTACAAATGGTAATCATTGGCAGCTCTAAAAAGTAAAAACCCTTGTTTTTGTTTCCAATTGCATGGTATTGGTAGCACACTGCATTCCCAAGTAACTCTTTAATTAAGATTGAATCAAATGTCTTGAATCTAAAATGTAACAAGATTGATTTTTTACCACAATGAAGAAAATATTACTTTACCAATAATGAGGACACAGGGAATGATATAAACCTCATCAACATTTTCTCTCAAAAAAAAAAAAAAACCTCATCAACATACAAATTAGGTGCACGAGACAATAAAACTAATGATAAAAAATAACTGTATTTTTAATTTCAATCAACCATAATCGAAACACACAACTTCTCATTAAACTAGTAAGGAGGAATGCTTTTGTGTGCAAAAGGGGCCTGGCCCCAGATCAAAACAAATATTCACAATATCAATTTAAACTTCGAAAACGGCAATTGCGTTGAATAAAATTTAATCAAATATTAATTAAGAAAAACTTACATGTTAATTGATTGTCATCTTGTAGATCATCAGTCACAGGTGCTACAAAAGAATTAGCCATTGCATCATCAAGAATTAGAGTCCAAGCTTCATCCAAGCTAAGAAGCTGTACATAATGAAATATGTAGCCAAAAAATAGTAGTATAAAATATGAACAGCATCTTTGGGAGTAGGTACTTGCTTAAGAGAATTCACTAGAGACAAATGAATATGTAGATTGCAATGCATCTAGTTATGTATTACTCCTAATCGTCTCTTTTCTCCTGGTCAGGTATAAAAGAAACAACGAAAAGAGTAATAGGAAACTACCCTTCAATAGTCAAGGAATCGTTGGAAAAATTGCATTTTACTCCTAACATCTATAAATTTTATGGTCTCTCACATTTATAGAGAGGGTAATCAATGTGCAGACTTACTTGTTAACATAGGTCTTTCCTCTAATGCTTTAACTGTTTGGTTATCAATGCCTACTTGCATTAGGAATTTTTGAAAATTGCTTTTCTGAGATAGAAAATTTCCTATTGACACAAGTAAATGACGCTTTTACCTCCAGCGGTAGTTAACAACCGCTAGCCTAAGCGCCGACAGTTAACTGCCGTTGGGCTCCTCCAGAGTGGCTTTGCTGCTTTTTATTATGATTTTACACGTTTCGGTCGAAAAATCAAAATAAATCGAAACTTATTCAGAATTCTACGAAACTTTACAAACCCTCTATATATATTTTTTTAGAGCTGTCTGCAAAAAAACCATATCAAAATTCAATTTTTAGGTCGACGTTTTGATGTTTTCGTGTCTTAAATTTTAGGCGCGTTAAAAATTCATATTTAATCCGTCCCTTGTCGAAAAATTCAATTTTTTTGTGGGAGATGTTATTTTTTTGCTCTAAACATGAGTGGAAAAAAGCGTGAAAAAATTCAACCTCTAGGACACTTTTTCGGACTCGCACTTGAAAAAAATTGCGATTTTGCAGTGTTCGGTCAAAAAATCGAAATAAATAGAGACTTAGTCGAAATGCTACGAAACTTTATAGACACCTCTATAAAAGTACATATAGATGATGTGCAAAGTTTCGTAACATTCCGAATAAGTGTCGATTTTTTTATTTTTTCAATTGCGAATTTGCGCGTTTTGGTCGAAAAAATAAAAAAATCGAGACTTATTCGGAATGTTACGAAACTTTTCACATCATCTATATGTATTTTTATAGAGGTGTCTGTAAAGTTTCGTAAAGTTATGAATAAGTTTCGATTTATTTTGATTTTTCGACCGAAACGCGTAAAATCATAATAAAAAGCAGCAAAGCCAGAGGCAGTTAACTACCTCTGAAGGAGCCTAGCGGTAGTTAACAGCCGCTGGAGGAGCCAGCGGCAGTTAACTGCCGACGCTTAGGCTAACGGTTGTTAACTGCCGCTGGAGGTAAAAGCGTCATTTACTTGTGTCAATAGGAAATATTCATTGTCAAAAAAGCAATTTTAAGAATTTTTTTGTTAAGAACAATGCCTAACTTTAGATTTGTGAATATGTAGGGAGGATTTTGTTTGGTCCCCCTCCTTTTTGGCTTTCTTACCTATACATTTTGGTAGACCGTCTCTTTGCTAATATTTGTGTAAACTAGTTATTTAAATTGAAAGAAAAGGAAAAAAAAGATGTAGAGGGGTGATTTTAGGTCAAAAAATAACTTCAAATCACCCACTTTTCAATGAACGAAAGAGAAAACTAAGGCCGACATATAGGCCAATTTTTTAGATATTACAATACTTTATTAAAACATGTCGGTTACATTTGTTTTAGTGATTTTATTAAAATGCAATAGTTGTTGTTTATATTTTATGCTATTAAAGAGAAAATTCACTCACCAAGTTATGCATTATCTCCCTCACGATCTCTTTTCATTTTCATTTGTAAAATTTCCTATTGAACCAAAACCTTTCATGCATGGTGAATTGCTTTAGTTGCAGAGATTGAATCATCACTCTCAAGAACTATCCATCATCATCACTTTCTCTAAGAAACTAAGACATCTCTTCAATTTTATCTTATGGTTCCCCCTATCCACCACCACTTTTGATACTCTTTATCTCTTGATTATTTATTTATTTCTAATCTACGATATGATAGGGATTCAAATACTCTTAGATTAGAAAAATATTTTAGCTATACATAAAGAAAACAACCTCTTTCAGTACTTTTGGGCTGACTTTTTCTCTTTCCAAAAATATAGCTGGAGCCAACGACAGCAGCTGGGAGCCAATAATAGTTAACTGCAGTCGGGGTCAATTTCGTAACTCTCATGTGTTATTAGCAAGTATTTGATGACAGAAAAACAATTTTCCTTTGAAAAAGGTTTTTTAAAAAAATTGTATGTTTATAAGAATAAAAAACATATTTAACCCGTTTTAGAAAAATAGACTATAAAAAAATGCATATAATTTTTATAAAAAAAAAACCTAAAAAAGAAAAATATACAAGATAAATAAAAGTGATTTGAAAAGTAATTAATTAATTAATTAATTTAAAATTTCAGTGGATAAAAGGGTGTACCCGACTTTTCCTTGGATTAAAAAAGGGTGCACCGACTTATAAAGCATTATAAATACAATACTGCAGAACCCAACTCTCTATTTGCGACTTTGATTCAACTCTGTATTCTGAAAAGATGGAGCTGTTTGAACTTGAACCTGTATTTCGTGATAAGAAAGGAGTACGCATTACCAAAGAGGAATACTTACTAAGTGTAAAACGGAACGTAGAAGAAGAAAAAACTAAGGAAATTGGAACAGAATTGTCCCGAAAGCGGAGGAGGAAAGCTGAATTTTGGCTAGAAGCTGAGAAGGAAATGACTTTTGCTATTACCGGAGACTATGCTGAAGTCGCTAAACTCGAGAAAGATCTCAAGAGGATGATATGGTTGGGCGAACTTCAAGTAAAAGAAGAAGAAAGACGAAGAAAACAAACGAGGAAGAGGCATGTCTCTGTGTCTGATATGTGAAAGACTCTTGTTTCTATTTTCTCTGTTCTAAAGGAGTATTTGATATAACTAAGCAGTTGACTATTTGTTGATTATGTTAACTATGGTAACTGTTTGATATAACTTTTCTAATGTGAATGACTAGAGTAATCGTTGTTAAGTCTCATGAGTCATTAATCAATTTATAATTATTATAATTTACAGCAGAATACACAATTTATAATTGATTTTTTTATCATGTTTTTGAATTATATTATTTTGCTAATAGTTGCCAACTTTTTAATTAATAATTTGTTTTTCTTTATTGGACATTCTCTTATTCTTTTAGTACTTCATTTTTGCTTTTTCTATTTGAGAGGACGTAGAAAATTAATAGAATTTCAGGTTGCATAAGTCAATGACAACATGTTTCAACCCCGTCTTTTAAACAAGTCGTCTCTGTTCAGCCCTAATTGCATTAATGAGTGTACCTTAGGTAATAATAATATACACGTTTGCGAGACTCACTGTGATTTTTTTTTTTGGAGTGCTGATGCATTTTGCGCTTTTCTGTATCGGTAGCAATGAATCGCTGTATATTCTGTAGTGTAATGAATTGTAACGGGTCTCGATTTTGGTCAAATCGCTATATATTCCGGTTCTAGTTGTCATTAGAGGCGAGAGTATTAAAGGAATTGATCCCCACCTCCCCCTTCTTTTAACAACAAGGATGATGATTCTGGCATTTTTAGAAAGAAATGCAGATTAAGTTATAATTCCTCTATCAACACACGTGCATACTTGTGAGTGCAAGAAACTTGTATATAAACAGTGTCTAGATTGAATTAATAATAAATAAATAAACAGATAGATGAAGGAATACTTGCCTGTGTTTATCACATTTTAATTATAATCTATTTGGAGTTACATCCTCTGAAGTGGGGAGAAGGTCAAAGTGATTACAACTTTCACTTTATCTTACATATTTGAAGTTATTGATTTTATCATTATAATCAATGCTGCACTTAACTCTCAACGAGCCTCCCTCACATAGAGGATCCAAATCCGACACCGGGTAATCTAGTAATAGATCAACCCATATGTCACTCCTATTTTATCAAATTGTACTGTTTCAAAACCAAACATCGATCCTACTGTTATTTTGTGCAGTACATGAGAGAATGCATTCTTGGCAATTTCAGAAGAAGGTTGCTTGGTGTTCTGAAAACTGATAATGATGTTCAGCGCCCTTCTGTTCTGGAATCACTAACCCGGAGACATGTTAGCATTGTGCATCTTGCAGAGCAGCACATCAGCATGGACATTACTCAGGGTATTCGTGAAGTTTTGCTTTCAGAAGCCTTTTCGGGACCAGTTTCTTCACTGCACTTGTTTGAGAAGCCAACAGACCAACATGCAGGATCGGCCACTGAATCTGTATGCAATTGGTATATCGAAAACATAATCAAGGATGTATCAGGTGCTGGGATATTGTTTGTTCCAATTCATAAATGCTTCAGGAGTACAAGGCCTGTTGGTGGATATTTTGCAGAATCTGTCACAGATCTAAGTGAACTGCAGGCTTTTGTACGTATTTTTGGTGGCTATGGAGTAGACAGGCTAGACAGAATGCTTAAAGAGCACACTGCTGCACTTTTAAATTGCATTGACACCTCATTGAGATCAAATCGTGATGTGCTAGAAGCAGTTGCTTCCAGTCTTCATGCTGGTGATAGAATTGAAAGAGAAGCTTCATGAAGCAAATAGTTGATCTGGAAACTGTGATAGATTTTTGTATTCAGGCTGGTCATCTGAGGCTTCTTGTGCCATACTTGAAGAAGGCGCTCCCTTGATACATTCACTGCTAACTGGGGTGGTTAACCATCTATCTGACGGAGTACCAGAAAAGGAAGAGATCAAGAGAATGAGAACAGTGGCAAATACGGCAGGTGTTGTAAATGATCATGATTCCATTTGGGTAAGATCAATTTTAGAGGATGTTGGTAGTGCAAGTGATGGTTCCTGGAGTTTGTTACCATACTTATTTGTGACATTCATTTCTTCTTTCTTCTTCTTCTTCTTCTTCTTTTATTTGATGCAAAAATAAAAATAAAAATGTATTCGATTATATTTATATAACATTTTTTCTTCTTCTTTTACTATCTTTTACTAAAAAGTGCTTATAGCATATCATTCAAAATAATATTATGGATACATGTTGAAATATCAATTGAAATTCAGAAAATAGCTAGAGATGTGGATATTCTTGCAAAAACATGAGTTGTCTCGATGGATAGCCTTCTAACAAATTCTATAGAAGAGTTTCTAAAATGAATGTTATTAAAGTTCATGATAAACTAAATATCTTTTAGTCATTTCTAAGTTGAATTAAGACTTGAGCCCTGGTTAAAAGGAAAAATATTTGATCATCCTGAATGTACATGTCAATATCGACTACATTCAAAATCGAGAAAAATTACGCATCAATGTTTGATTTTAGACAACTTGTCATCGATTTTATCCATTTAATTACCTTTGATACTGCTAGGCTCGACTATGGTGCGTGTCCATACAGAAATATGTTCACTAAAACTAATATGTCATCTATTACATTCCCAAACAACTCATTTTACATACCAAATACTCCGCCTCACATAACTTGGATCATTACATTACGCATCAATGATTTTAGACTGTTTAATTTTAGACAACTTGTCATCGATTTTATCCATTTAATTACCTTTGATACTACTAGACTCGACTATGGTGCATGTCCATACAAAAATATGTTCACTAAAACTAATATGTCGTCTATTACATTCCCAAACAACTCATTTTACATACCAAATACTCCACCTCACATAACTTGGATCATATCCTATACACAAATCAAGATAATCACTGGAGGGAAATATTTAACACAAATCAAGATAATCACTAGAGGAAAATATTTAGCCTTGAAAAGGTGGGATAATTTGGCTTTGACGTGAATTTTCAACCTTACTTGCCAAGCAAGATTAAACCTGTGAGATTTTTTAAGCCCGTTCACATTTTTTTGTTTAAGATTATTCATCCCAATAGAGCCAACAAATAACCTAGCCACTTGCATGAAATTAACATAAAGGAAAAAAAATTAACATATTTTCTATTTCATTACTAAGAGATGGTGGAATGAGAAATATGAAGGTGAGAAAAACATAAGAAGGGGGGTTGAATTGTGTTTGTTTTTTCTTCGTTTTCTCCTTGACAAAAGCAATTATACAGGTTCCTTCCACAAACCGGAAGTAGTCATGTCCCCCTTGCACTTCTAAGGAGAGTTCACTAAAAAATGTAATATCTGATTACAAATGCTCACTGCTAAAACTAGCAAGAGACTTCAAACTTCTCAAGCACAACTGCAAGAGATTTCCTATGCTCAAAAACTAAATCAAGAGACTTCATATGCTCAAGTACAACTGCAAGAGACCTCTAATAACACAGAATTACAAAGAAATTTGTTTGAGATTGAACACTTGATATACAATTAGTGGTGTTCACAGTACAAATCAGATACAGACTCTTAAGACTCTAGAATTTCTAAGATATGAAAGTTGATAAGAAATTATAAGTGAACTTTGATGTGAAGAACAATTTCAGCAGAGTTTTGACACTTGTAAATTGTTGTATGAGTCTTACAATTCTTTAAGTCTTCACTCCTTTATATAGAGGTGTGAAAGAGACGTTGATTGCCAACACATCAAAAAGAGTCGTTTGAAGCTTGATCAAATCACCAATGATTTTTTTGTCTGATTTGGTTATTGTCCTATGAAGGATCAATTTCAAATCCATTCCAAGTCTAGAGGAACACTGGTGCAGGCATAGCTGTTATTCTTGTCTTGTTGCAGAGACAAAACAGAGTAATGAAGGTAGTAGTTGTACAATTCGTACAATTGTCCTTTTTCAACTCTCTTCAACGAATAAGCATCCAACGACTTCAAATCCATTTGAATTGGCCGTTGCTACATCCTTCTAGCCTTCTGCAATGATAGGCGTGATGAGATCCTTTGAACAGCTTTTGAAGCTTCAATTCTTTCAGCTTCTAATGATCTTCAGAACTTCTGATGAAATGTGCTTCTGGTAAGATGTGCTTCTGGTGACGTCAGCACTTTAGGAGCACTTGTCTTCAGAACCTCTTTTCTTCAGACGCTTCAGGCTTCCTTCTTGTTGATTCTATTGCTCTCATTTGTTCTTCCAGAACCTATGCTTTAAAGAGACACTAGATTTTTTCTCTATGGTCCTGCACTCTTGAACAAATATTAGCATATCCAATTGACAATTGTTAATACCTTGTTATCATTAAAACTCAAAGGGTTAAGTTAAACATTTTTTCCAACAATCTCCCCCTTTTTGATGATGACAAACACTAGTATTTTAAAATGTTCAATTGTTGTTAATCTAATTAACAAGTTAACTTTAAGGGTATGAGGTTTGAAAGCTCCCCTTGAATCTAATAACACTTTAAGGTAAGGTTTGTAAGCTCCCCCTGAGTTCTATCTATGTTAATTAAATTCATCATTAAAAACGTAAAACACTCAAAATAATCTCACATTAATAGACTAATAGATGATAAGAAGGTCCTATTAATTTAACTTGATTAAAAATTAAATTAATGGGGCTCAGAGCCTATGAATACTATACATCTACTCCCCCTTTTGTCATCAACAAAAATAAAAATAAAGACAAAAAGAAGAGATGAGAAAAACATAGTGAGAAAATTCAATATAAGACAGATAATGTGATCAGAAGCAAAATATATTCAAAAGCATAAACATGTCAGAAGCATAAACATTGTCAGATGCACAAATAAAAACATAAAGAAAACAAGCTATTTAGGTGTGCAATCTAAGGTTTGGCTTGTCTCTTCATCATTTCCATCATTTCTTGCATCATGTTGTTTGTCTTGTCAGCTTGCTTCTCCATGGATTCCTTAAGATTGCTGTAATTCTTGACAAGAGCTTCTTCCTTTGCTTTTGCTTCTTCTTGTTGAGCAATCAACTTCTTCTGAAGTTCAGCATTTAACAGCCTTTGCTCGAACAATGCTTTCTTCATCTCCTTGTTCTCTTTTTCCAAAGAAGTGTCTTTCTTCAGCTTCTCAAGAATAGCATCAGACTTAATCAAGAGCTTAGTCAACCACTTAACATCAGGATCTTCAGACTTCACACTTGAGGAGATGATGCTTGAAGCATCCATAAAAATGGGTGTGTCTGAAAGATACAGCTTCTGATTCCTGTTTATGTTTATCTCCTCCATATTCTTAACAACTTCCTTAAACCAATTTTGTAACTCAATTAACGATTTGTCATGAGCATCTAGACACAACTTTTGAAGTTCACACATCATGTGATCCACTCTATCTCTCAAGGAAGTCAACTCACTGACATAGTCTTGATTATGTATCAAGTTGCTTCTGGACTTGACCAGTTTGTTGAGATCCTTGAAAATATTCTCACACACCTTTTAATATAATAGAATATAGTAAAAGGGTAGGTGGTAACGAGACATGTGTAGTTTGGACAGGTGAACAAAGTTGGTTAGAAAATGAAGGTAAGTCTGTGGAAGATATATTAGGGAGAACAATATGATTGGTTGGTTCAGAGTTATGAGAAAAAGAGAATCTAAAAAATACTTCATTACTAAGAGATGGTGGAATGAAAAATATACCTATAACATAGCATGAAATAGCTTACAATATTGATTTACAGCGACTTCATCACCTGTTTTAGAAAGACATTTGCTAATGATCAAGTAGTTTTTTTATATCTTTGGTAAAATTAAAAGTAGACATCTTGTTTTTATCAACTATTGATTGAAGTCCAGTGTATTTTACCCGTACTTCAATCTGCTTGGACTCCCAAAATATTGATTAAAGAATTCTCCACAACCTGTTGAACATTTCTGCTATAAAAAAAAAATCTCTAATTTCTGCAAGTTTATGGACTGACTAGAGGCATATCTTCGTAAGTGTTGATTATTCTGATGATTAAAAGTTTATACTTTTATAAAAATTGCAACAAAATTATGGACTGACAAGAGGCATATCTTCGTAATTGTTAATTATTCTGATGATTAAATATTTATATTTCATTGACCAAAAAAGTTGTACCAAACACATGAAATACAATTTTTTTAGGGAACACATGAAATATTTGTACAAATGGTTTTAAAAAAACTGTAACAAACAACCTATTAACTTTTTTTTATTAAGAACCTACTAACTATTATCTTTTTAATTAAATCATGTTAACAAATTTATTTGAGTCGTTCCTTTTTTTGTGAGGTTTTATCTTTTCTCTAACCCCTCTTCTTCATCCATCAAAGAATGGTGATTTTGAATAACTTTTACACCAAATCATCCATCTACATTTTTTTTCTTTCTAAATACTAGCTATATGATGCGAGACTAATTATTCACGCTTAAAAGAAGCTCTCGTCATTAAATATGACTTCTCAATTCATCAATTATTCTCCCTCCAAGCATACTGTTTCTTGCCAATTCACAATAAATTATAAGATTAATAACTATATCAGGGCAAAATTATCGAAATCTGATCACAGGGAGAGGATGACAATAGTTAATGGTCACGTTTACATGACAAGCAAATTAAACCAGCCATTAAACAAGCCAAGTAGCATTTCCTTTCTCTCTATATTTCCTAGCTATGGAAGGCACAAAAGTTCCTCCTTCAGATGTCTTTCTTCCACTCAATTTGTAACGTTTGTTGATTCATAGGCCACATCGGCAGAAGAGGTGTCCATATCATTCAGACCTAGATCTTCATTTTGCTCATATGACCTCTCATACTCCTCAACTGGGTAGTAGATACCATCCAATACATGTCAATAATAGCACATTGATATATTAAGATAAAGATCCATGCCAATGAAACTAAAGATAAAGATCCATACCAATGAAACTAAACAGAGATTATATCACACAATTTCAATTATGCATGTTCCTAAGGGCACATAAATGCAATAGGTTAAACCCATGCCCCAAAAAAGGGTAGTGTTGATTACAAATGGTAATCCTTGGCAGCTCTAAAGAGTAAAAACCCTTGTTTTTGTTTCCGATTGCATGGTAGTACAATGCATTCCCATGTAACTCTTTAATTAAGATTGAATCAAATGTCTTGACTATAAAATGTAGGCTTAGGGGGCCGTTTTGTAGTTTTTTTTCTTAGGGGGCCAAAATCGCAACTTTGTGAAAGTTAGGGGGTTAAAACTGCAATTAAACCTAAAATGTAACAAGACTGATTTTACCACAACGAAGAAAATATTAATTTGCCAATAATGAGGACACACGGAATGATATAAACCTCAGTTATGTGATCAACAGAAAGTTGAAACCGCATCAATGTACAACTTAGGTGCACAAGACAATAAAACTACTGATAAAAAATAACTGTAATTTTAATTTCAATCAGCCATAATCAAAATGCGCAATTTCTCATTAAACTAGTAAGGAGGAATGCTTTTGTGTGCAAAAGGGGCCCGGCCCCAAATCAAAACAAATATTCACAATATCAATTTAAACTTCAAAAATGGCAATTGCGTTGAATAACATTTAATCAGATACTATTAATTAGGAAAAACTTACATGTTAATTGATTGTCATCTTTCAGATCATCAGTCACAGGTGCTACAAAAGAATTAGCCAATGCATCATCAAGAATAAGAGTCCAAGCTTCATCCAAGCTAAGAAGCTGCACATAATGAATAAGAGTCCAGGTTAAACAGGCTAAGCCATAAAGCTTCCAAAGACAGGAAGATATTTGATAGTATGACAGCTTGAATGTGTTAACCATGATTTATGAGAAAGAGTATAACAAGTGACGTAGCCAAAAAATAGTAGAATAAAATATGAACAGCGGCCATCCTAGACCAAAGTTTTGTCCGAATCTTTGGGAGAAGGTACTTGCTTAAAATTCCTAAGACTATTTCTTTCTTCATTTTATCACATAGTTAAAGAGAATTCACTAGAGAAATGAATATGTAGATTGCAATGCATCTAGTTACGTATCACTCCTAATTGTCTCTTTTCTCCTGGTCAGGTATAAGAGAAACAATGAAAAGACTCAAATGGGAAAGTACCCTTCAATAGTCAAGGGGAAGAAAGACAGAAATGAGATACATATAAAAAAATTAGGCCATGTCTTATACAGTTATGTCCTACCTTTTTTAGCCTTGCTTGAAAGTCTAACCACTTGCTTCTTCTATGCTCATCAAGACTATCTCCAAAACTATACCCATGGACCTTTTCAAGACCTGTACATGCAAATCAATAATATCCAAACATTCAAGCGAAGATGTATAGATTATTAGTAAAATAAATCACAAAAGAATCGGGAAAAACATGAACATGTGGATGACAGAGCAATTAAATTCATCTTTAGAAATTCTGAATTTTACAAGGGTGCTTGCAATTTACAAATTCAAACTATGACTATCCACAATAAATCCAAAAAAGGGTCTGTCTGTAGACCTGCCATTAGTAGCACCAAGTTGCCTTTTCTAAAAGGCTTTTCCAACATATTTGTGATTAGAAGAAATAATTTTTAGGTTTAATTAATCTAGAGGTCCATAAATAATTTATAAATTTCAAAGACTCCTGAACTTAAAAAATTTGTAACCTGAGTCCTTAATTTTGAAGTTGAAAGACCTGATTAATTTTGTTTAGCTTAGGGACTTAATTACAAAATATTTATAAGCTTAGGGACCTAATTATATACTTTCTTAATTCATAGACCTATTTAAAAATCCTGAAATAGTTTGAGGACCTCTAGAGTAATTAAACCTAATTTTTTGAGAGATAAGTGGCCTCAACATAGTGTATGGTTTAATAGCATGATAAGTTCGAGCCACTTAAACACTCTACTGAACACTTCATACTACTTGATGTGGGACTTGGACACCCCATAATACCCAAGTTCGTATCACGGTACTACTATGTGCCCTTTCTTTACTCTTAATTGTGTCACCATAAGAGACATCATCTTGATGTAGAAAGAGGGAGGAGGAGGGGGGGGATACTTACTTTCGCTGATTTTTACAATTAAACCTTCAACGGTTGTAACAAGTCCTCCCATGGTGCCGCTTCCCAGCTCCAATTCAAGTTCAGGAACTTTTACACACGCAGTATCAGACTAATCCAAACAAATTAATTCAGTCAACATATATAGCACAACATGTATCGAGCGATATAAATCAAAGTTGTAATGGGAAGGGATAGAACAAATGATGAGAGAATAAACACACCATCACAACATTTTTAAAGGTTTGACCTCACCTTGAGTATCATCACGATTCTTAGTATATTATTGGACAAAGTCCTTGGATGATATGGAATTATATCTTGATCTCATCTTATACAATCTCTTTAGAATTAGCTTTCATATTTCTTAATTACTATCATGATTTATTTCCCATCATTATTAGATATAGAACTAGGATTCTAATATTTGTATGAATAACTCTTTGTATGAGTAAGAGTTAAGTGTTGTAAAAAGTGACGGTAAAGTACATGTTTTGTAATTATTTTGCATTAGGAGTATTTGGCCCATTAAGCTAAAAAGTACTCTCTTACTGTCCCTAAATTGGAGTAATTATTACACATTTGAAAAAAGAATGTGGTAGGTCTACTAAACGGCGGTTAAATGCAAAGGATCGGCTACAATATCCAACACTTGATCATTATATATATATATATATATATATATATATATATATAAACTACAGACTGACTGCATGGGTTGAGAACATGAAATTTGCCAAAAATCTGCATATAGATGATAACAAACCTTAATCACATCCCGGCTCAGGTCTTTAATATTTTTCACACGAAGAGTAATCTTTTTTCCTTTTTCAGGAATTGCTCCACCCGCTTTCAACTGCATGGTGAAGAGCAATAATTATCAGAGCCCCAGATCTCAAAAGAGAAAACTACGCACAGAAAACAACAGATACCTCGGAGTTGCGGTAACCACAATTATCACATGTAGAAGCCATGACGATCACTTCTTGGAAATATGGAATATCTGTTCATTGTTAAGCTCGGTGAAGTGTATAAATGAACTAGTGAAACACAAAGCTCATACAGACTCTGCTAATACTGTAATGCAGAGTTGGCAACAGGTTGCGGAAATTTTAAGTCCGGCATTGTGACAAGGCAAAGGTTTGGCTCCTCTAAAGTGAGGCGTGCACTTTAGAGAGTAAAGTACAGTGTTCAGTTATAAGTTATAATCACATTAATTAGAAACCAGTGCAGTGTGTTTAAACAACTTCCTATTTTGTTTGTGCATATATTTTGTCACAATCTTAATTTAATGAATTCTCAAATATTGGTTTCAGTTTTAAACTTTACATTCCAATTTACACTCCTTAGTATAGAGGGGTCCAAATCCCAAAGGAAGCCAATATCTAAAATCTTTGCTTTCTCAGCAATCATAGTACAAATCAATTTTTAGACATCTGTTTCCATTTTAATTTTAAACATTCAACAAATAAAGGATATTTTATCTGAAATGCAGTTATCAAAAAGCTTATTTCAACCAAAAATAATTCAAATATCGATTCAAAAAAGAGATCGATACCAAGGAATTTAAAGGGGTAAATAAGCTAGCTGTACTTTAAACAAAATCAGCATTATATGATTTTAGTTTTCCCTAAGTAAACCTTGTATTCTCTTGCATATGCAGAATATGAACCCTTAAGCCAATCATTTGAAATTTAACAGCCCTTGGTGCTACAAGTCTAAAACAGACAGAAAACACTTCAAAATATATGTTTAAAACACAGGTAAGGAGTATCGGAGTGGCAGTAAAAAATGGTAAAAGGATACTGGTGACGAACATTCGAGTTTCACACTTGGCGACACAAGTTCCACAAGTTGATGGGAAAGTCATCACCTGTCAAGAACAATAAGAAACATGAAACTGGATTTCAAACAGGGAAAAATAAAACCTTTAGTAGCACAATACATTTCAGCACAACATACCTCTTCTGGTGCACTGTATCGAAAAAAGGCATCTGCGATTGCTGCACTATTACTCTGTGCAATGGCTCGATGACCAGCTACTGCCCCAACTGACCCATGTGGATGTCCCCCTGCTCTCCTAGCGACCACAGCTTCTCCACCTTCTGGTGCTTCAGCATGAGTATTCTGTGTAGAATCGGCGACATATCCCAGTAATGCTTGTTGCTCAGTAGTTCGCTCATAATACTTGATAGTCAGTGATGGATCAGGTGATGGTGCAAACCTATTCACATAATTATTTAATCCATTTAAATACAATAGAAGCAGTTACATGGTTTGACTAATATTAACAAGTCCCAAACACAGGTGCAATACTGTCTCACAGATAATACCCAAAAAAATAATACTTTGAGCAAGAGATAGTCTCTTACAGATTTTCAATGAAACTGTTTCCAGCAGGATCATCAAGAATAAGCGTGAAGGGTGACTCTGCTGTTGCACAGGCTCGCAACTTCACCAAGAATTGATCTATTGCATCAGCTGTCTCTGGAGCCACTTTCTAGAAGATGAAAAACACAACAATAAATTATCAAATTAAAAAGAAACTTACTCCCTCCGTTTCAAAATACATGTCCATTTTAGAGAAATTGCAGTAACCAAGGACAAGCTAGTTTGACACAAAAGTTCCTATTATACCCTTGTCTTTGATTTCCTCGATTTTACATTTATCTACCCCATCTCATAATTACTCCCAATACCAATACCAAAGTTAATTAAAGTCAATCAAATGACAATACCAATACATACTTGCAATACCAATACTAGTACTCCAATACTAAATTCATTAAAAAAAAGTTTTAAGTATTGGAATTCAATGGAGTAAATGGCATTATTTTTTTTTCTTCGGATATCGAAATACATACTGCCAATACTAAAAAAATTTAGTATTGGAATTCAATGGAGTAAATGGCATGCTTCAGTTATCAATTTTTTTTTTAAACTCAATTGAAAAACTTCCCTCCATTATTTATTCTCTAATCTTAAAATGTTTACCACCAAAGTTAAATTAAAACTTCCAACCATTTTTTCAAAAACACTTATATTTCAGTATATATAAGTTAGGTACTCGTTTATCAAATTTATATTATTAATGAAGAACAAAATTTTGCTATGGATCTCAATGCTTTTCCATTTGATTTAAATGAAGAACCATTGTTTGATTTAAATGAAGAGCCATTGTTTGATTTAAATCAAGAACTACGTGATTTAAATGGTGAGGAAGAAAAGTTTGCTACAGGAGTCCGTAGTCATTTCTTGGGAGAGTACATGATTAAAATTGGGTCAATATTTATTAGTGGAAAATAACTATTGTTGAGAAAATCTAGAATCCAATTAATTGATAAACAAGGGTAAAATAGACAAAATGTATCCTTAAACTATCAAATGGACATGTATTTTGAAACAATTTTTTTTTTCAAAATGGACATGTATTTTGAAACGGAGGGAGTATATTAAACAATAATACAAGGCAAGGGTAGAAACGAATTATACTTTGCGTTCCTCTTGAAGGGCCTGAAGTTCATCAGCAGCTCGCATTAGTATCCCTTCAAGCTATAATTACACCAAAAAATAATGTTGGTAAGTCATATGACAAGAAATGTTCAATCAGTTAAAAATTTGACCTGGCTATCAAATATGTGAGTAAAAACTGACACTCAATTAACATTTCTAATATAAATTTATGGACATTATCCTTACCGCCAAAATAGTGAGTGACAAATGGAAACCAACTAAGTTATGATATAATTCAGTGACAGATCTAGAAATTTTAACTATAAAATGTTTATATAAAAAATATATCAATTCGTTCATGATAAAATAATTTTCTAGTCATCGCTAAGCAAAATTATACAGCTTCCGACTTCTATCCAAAATTATTTACTCTTCACACTAACAAAAAATTAAAAAATATAAGGAACAGCAAGCTTATCTTATTGGATTTTATTAATATACACTACAACAACAACAAGTTATACAGCTTCCGACTTCTATCCAAGATAAAATAATTTTCTAGTTATCGCTAAGCAAAATTATACAGCTTCCGACTTCTATCCAGAATTATTTACTCTTCACACTAACAAAAAATTAAAAAATATAAGGAACAGCAAGCTTATCTTATTGGATTTTATTAATATACACTACAACAACAACAAGTTATACAGCTTCCGACTTCTATCCAAGATAAAATAATTTTCTAGTTATCGCTAAGCAAAATTATACAGCTTCCGACTTCTATCCAAAATTATTTACTCTTCACACTAACAAAAAATTAAAAAATATAAGGAACAGCAAGCTTATCTTATTGGATTTTATTAATATACACTACAACAACAACAACAACAACAATAACAAGTTATACAGCTTCCGACTTCTATCAAAAATTATTTCTTCTTCACACTAACAAAAAATAAAAAAATATAAGGAACAGCAAGCTTATCTTATTGGATTTTATTAATATACACTACAACAACAACCAAGCCATATCCCGCTAAGTGGGGTCAGCTACATGGATTTAATCGATATACACTACCAGTGCAAAAAATATTACACAAGATATCTTATTCTCACCATTGTGCCACTTCGTTGCATTAAATCCTAATTTATCTTCACATTACCTATGTTGCGAAATGTGATTGGGTGGATGTGCAAAAAAATTACATCGATAGCGCGTACCAATTAAACTCTTTTTACTTGAAATACGGTTTTGATCAAATATAAAGAACATTTCCTACATATTTATTAGCTAGATAATTTTGAATAAGCTGAGCAACTTTTGCCTATATCAATTATTCAATTGTCCGATATGCGAGGTAAAATGAAGGCATATGCTGAGATGTTCACTAACACATGAAATGACAGAGAAGCTAACATAAAAAGGCGAAAAAGCAGACCCTTCGATACCAGGAGAAGAAAAAAGAGAGAAATAGAAATATGTACCGTTGACAGACTACCACGTTGTGCCTCTGGTGGAATCTCAAAATCGAGTTCGGGTATCTGCAGTCATACACATATGCAAGGTGTCTTAATAAACTATACTCAACTTACAAATTTTTAATAACAGAATCATATATGGTCATATTTTCAAGCTGGCTAAGAATAAACAGAGATAAATCTTATAAATTCAGAAACCTGGCTTCATGTATGAGTAACAAGTTGTATATGCAAATATCATACAATCAGCTAATGAGACTTTAGACAATATTCTACAATACATAGTATAGCGACAAAGAAAAAACATATAGACATATCACAGCACAACAAGCTAAAGCAGGACAGCAACAAAAGGAAAAGTGACAACAGAAATAACATACAAGATGAGATAGAAGTAAAAGAAAGTATTAGCAGAATGCTTGAACCCCTCGATAAATAAATAACAACCAGGAGGAAAAACATTCAGCAGAAAAATTAAAAGTAAAGAGAACGGGAGAACACAGCAAAATTAGCGTTCAATCAATTCAAAAGAAGGTCCTATAAGACCAGTAGCAAGCTTGCACGTGGCATCATCATCAACAATAACAACAACCAGGTCTTATCACACTAA
The DNA here is from genome assembly GCA_958299785.1 of Medicago lupulina. Lineage (NCBI taxonomy): Eukaryota > Viridiplantae > Streptophyta > Magnoliopsida > Fabales > Fabaceae > Medicago > Medicago lupulina. Next base: position 18,111,993 of record OY283142.1, on the reverse strand, counting down.
AAGAGGTCAAATACGTTAATCATTGCATGTGACCTTTCAACTTGACTAAGATGGCATGTGTCTGTCTCAAAGGAAACAAGAATCACTGTGTCAATTATCCAAAGGATTTTTCATTTACTGGATAATTACCATAAGAAAAGGGAAAATGCCAATAAGTGTAAACAAACACACCAAATATTGAACATAACGACTATTGTACCTTGATGGTAGCAGACTCTGATTTTACCACTTGTCGGTCGAGCATCTGCATTCATTAAACTTGTTAATAAGGCACTCGCAAATTAGCCAACTAGTTAGCAAAAAGCACTCTCGCATATTAAAATAAGAAACGTGAGATCTTATATAAGCACACATTGATAAGAAGGACCTATTTCCTGGTATACCATCAATGCATATGTTGGTATATTGAATATGGTTTCCCAGATTTTTCCTAATTAGTTAGTATACCTCAGTTTCACCTTAACTTCCATATTTCGCTCTTTTCTAAGACAAACATGTCTATTATTTTGAAATCCCAAAATGCCTCCTAGATTTCAAATGACATTATAATCCGTGTTTGCTATTTTCACTCCAAAACCAAACGCTGCAAGAGAAAGAGGAGATGAAGAATGGATGCATTCTTTCCACCAATGAGATTCTCATCATACTTGATTCCAGTGGTGACGATGGCAGATATTAGGATCCAATATGAGATGGTGTTTTTATTGATAGTAATGAAAATAGTACGATGATAGTTGTACAGGGTTTCTCTAACTACTCCCAGAGCAAAGCTCCGACACAACGCAGAGAGGAATCCTACTCTGGCCCTAAACAAAACACCTATTCCGTCCTACTCTAGTTATTTAATCATAATGGGTCACTTGCTAATAATCTATTTTAACCTAATTAACCACCTACTAATTACTTAAAACACCATCTCATATGGGATCCTAACAGCAGAAAATCCACCGTATGAACACGCCATTGTGGCATCATGACGGTCATCCCTTCACAATTTATCCACCGTATGAACACGCCATTGTGGCATCGTGACGGTCATCCCTTCACAATTTGCCTATGCTAGTGATAAAAAAATATGCCACGCCATTCCGTCATCCCTTTACAACACGAATGCACCCAAAATGTGCAGTGTTGCCTGTTGCAAAAATTAACCTAAGGTGCTAGACCACCATATGCCACTGGCAGTGAGGATGGAGGGGATGTAAGTGTAATAAGTGAAGTGAGACAGCCATTCAAAAGGGAAAGAGACTTTATAATGTTCAAAGATATGTCATTGTCTTTATGTACAGGGTTTAGGATATGAAGTTTGAAGGCTTATATGAAGTATTTCATGATTATAATTTGTCATGCCTTGTATGATCTCCACATTCATTTTACGATAAACATTTCAATACATCATTGGCTCTTTTAAGACAGATTCCCCATGGCTAAACATGTACACGATCTAAAACACAAAATGAGTAAATGTACTCTTTTAGGGCTGGCCATTGGTGTCCAGCACAGCACCTCATGTAGAAACTCACTTGAGTGCTGGCTGATAATAAAACCATGCCAGGACGCTAGGAAGTCATTGGGCAACAATTGCAAAAATTAACCTAAGGGGCTAGGCCACTGGCTGTGAGGAATGGGGATGTAGTTGGAGGGGAAGTAAGTGCGATGAGTGAAGTGAGACAGCCATTTTAAAAGGGATAAGGACATGATAATGTCATTTTTAACATTGAACATGTGTTACTGTCCAGAGCTATCTCATTGTCTTTATGATCAGGGCTGGGGATAGATGAAGATTGAATCACAGGGGCACCTCTACCCAAATTAGTCTTGTGTCTACCTCGACTATTAAAACATGTTTTAAATTTTAATTCATCCAGTGACTATGAATGTTTGCTTAAATTTATATAAATAATCAGAGGGAGTTAAATTTGAATGTACACAACCTTTGGTTCGCCTGCAGGAATATTTAGCGAGTAACAGCAACCACGTGGTTGAATTTCACCAGCAAATTGCACTTCATTGTTCCTAGCAGGTCAACAAAAACATAAAATAAATATTAGGTTTCAAAGAAAAAATAACATGAGCAGTTATATTGAATGTACGCACTATAACATGAGGGCATAAATTAAGGGCAGCTTACCTCTCACCACAATGAGGACATTCAAAAGCTGACAGCAAAATCTGAACAAAGGAAAATGCATTGGATTATATTCCTATTCCTATAAAACTACAGACATTTTAAAAGAAACAGTGGATGAAAATAACAATGTGCGATATGATGCATCATTTGCTTTGTAATATGAAATTATTTACAATGACAATAACAGAAGCCTTTTTGCATTAGGCAGGATCAAGTAAATCAATTAAATGTTGAAATAACATTCTACTATAAGTTATATCTTTTGACAAACGATTTAAATTTAATACTACTTAATAGTTTACCATGTAGTTTTTAATGATCACCCTGTATTAGAGTACTATCCATTTGGTTTTTCCTTTTTATTGGGCCTTTTACAAAAAATTTCCATAAAGGCCCAAACCACCTGGAGTGAGAATCTACCAAAATTTCCACATTAGGCCCAACTCCATTTTCCCTCTAAAGTGTCCGTTTCAATCATGTCGTAAATAACAAGAGATGAGAATGATGGAATCCTGGATCCAGTGATATGAGAATGATGTATCTATCAAGAATCATGTGACAACCCATCAACTTTAAATCTTTTTAAGTAACTAACTATTACACTATCTACTCCAACCTCAAAGTCCATGGCACCCAGTGTTGTTGAATAGCGGCTATAGTGTCTCTGTACCGTTATAGCATAGCAGAATTTTGACAAACCGCTATTTGTTCCGTGATACACTATTTTGTACAAAATATTGTCAAATAGCTGATATCGCCTTGAATTTAAGGTGCAATCCAATTTTACATTAATGCATTCACACATAAATCACATTACTTTCAAGTCACTTTTAACCAGAATTAATTTTACAAAAATCAATTTAAACCAAACACACGTGGTGAGTTTAACAAAATTACAATGAGCGACCATGATTCTGCAAAAGCTACACTATGGAGCTCAACAAAATCACAGTGCCACCGTGATTTGATTCCAAATATGCACTAAGTGGTCCCACAAAATCAATTTGAATGGTACGTTTCTATCATGTATTGCACTAGTAGCAAATAATTTTTAAACAAAAAAATACATGAGCATGAGGACAAGCAGGTAAAAAAAGCATTGGATTCAAATACATATTCCCAATACCAATTACCTAAGTTTCGAAAAAAAGTAACAATAATAATCACTAGTTAATCAGAAAAGAACAAGGAGTGGTAAATAGTAGTGACATATACCTTCCTGAAGTTAGGAATTATAGTAAATAAAAACCTTGTAGTTCCCTGAAAAACAAGACAGAAATTTAAAGTCAAATAATAAAAACAAAAAAAGATTCTTTTTATAAAAAAAAAAAAAAAAAAAAAAAACATAAACCTTAATCAGATGAAGCTGTAAAGTTAAACCCTAAAATACAATAACTCCAAATTCATTCACATAAAAACAATAAAGCTGGTAATAATTTCAATTACAAGTATTGAATCCCGGTATTGAAAAACAAGCAACAATGCACATTGTATTGAAAAAGTAAGAAGAAAAATTAGGGAAAAAAAAAAAAGTTGATGCGATGCGTTCATCATGAATAAAAGAGGAAAAAACAAAAATAGAGTAAAAAATAAAGAGGATTGCGTAATTGAAGAATGGTTGACGAGGAAAAGTGAATAAACACACGGAAAAAAAGGGGAGAAAGTGATTAATACGTTTTGGTGACAGCGCATGCAGAGAGACTCGAGAGTGTAAAGAGGTGCATCACCAGAAGCGTCAGCAGAAAGAGTTTCGACAACCGATCCAACGTCAACGATTTGCTCTCTTTTTGGTTCTTCCATTGTTTTGATTTTGCTACGATAGAAGAGTGAATGAATACTCTATTGTGTTTTCTGTCTTTTGTATTCAAAGTGTAACTGATGAGAGTAATGAGTTCCTGAAAATACGAGAGAGAGAGAGAGAGAGAGAGTAATGTGTTGTGTTCTGTTAAGAGGTCACGGTGAAGGAACTAGAAAGGACCAGGTTTACTTGTAGGTATATCTCCTTGATCGGACCGGGTCGGGTCGGTCATAAATTTGTCACGTCGTACTATGGTCAAAATAACAAAAATTGTCTTGTAACCCGTATAATATCTCACTTACTAGTCACAAGTTACTTGATCAAGTCTTTTTTTCATGCTTAAAAAAGTTTGAGACTTCAACTACAATGTATGTATATATTCAATAATATGTCAACGTGGGGAGAGAAAGTAGAGATTTTTAGTTGAAATTTTATAGGGGTTTAATTTTTTTTATTTTTTTTAGGGAATATGGGTTTAATTTTAATATTAGGAGGTAAATTTAGTGAAGAATATTTAACTTCAAATTACAAGAAAATTGATAACAAAATCTCAATTATAGGTCCCTAATTGAATTGTGTTGTTGTTAAAGTAAATATATTAGTCATAAGGTCGGTTTGATTTGAGAACCTTTGATAATTTTGGTTGCTTTGTCAATTTTGAGAAAATACTCAAATTTGCTAATGTGAAAATGAATCAAAATTAATTTGATACAAGAAAAAATAACAAGTGTGTTTGCTTCTGAACTATCAAATAAGAGATAAAGGATAAAAAAAAATTAAAAAAAAAGATGAAATAGTTATTACGGTTCATCCTAACTGGACTAGTCAAGTCCCCGCAAACTATAAGATTATCAAATCAGAAATGATAGGAACGCTTTATTTTTTAGACTTTCTTTTAACACTCACTCTTCTATTAGGTAAAACTTGTGTGAGTCTCGCCATTTTATGTTAGATCAATTTTTAAAGTGGGATACTCGTATGAGTTTCATTCAATAGGAGAGCGTATGTTAGATAAAGTGTTAAAAAAAGAGTGTTCATAGCACTTTGATGATAGGTCATCTTATGTTATTATTAGCATGTTTTCAAGTCATTTTCAGTAGGGTTTAGCAGCAAAAAGGAGAAGTGTCAAAACAATTGCCTATGATTTCGGGATGATTGTAATGTTTTATATATTTGAGTCTGTAATTATAGTTTTCCCGAAACATAGCAATTTTAAGTGGTTTTCGAAGTAATTCACGAAGAAATCATGCAAATCGACAAATCAAGAACATGCAACGATTTGGAAAGACCGAGAATGAAGATTCATGAGACCTCGTGAGACTTGCAAAAGGGAAGAATTATGCTTTCGGATCCCAAGACAAGTTATTCGAAGGAAAACCCCTAAAACGACGGAAAAACGGAGAATTTGGACCCGAAACACACACATGCACCTAAGGCATGATTTCATGCGCCTATGGCATATTTCATGCTCGTATGGCATGTTTTTGCTACACTCACATGCACTTAGCATGTGTGTTGTGCACCCATGCATCTAAAACGTGCGGGACGAAAGTGTTTTTTCTTGTTTTTTTTTTTTTTGTGGGTAAAGCCTGCAAAATATATTGAATTAGTACTAATGACGATGGACTTCGATTCATGTACCACGTGTGGAGTGTAATTGTTGATTTATGAGTTTGGACCAATGTAAAAATAATTAGAGAATTTAGGTGAAACTATATTGACGAATCTTCATTGATGGGATTAAGTAAATAAGTTAAATTGGACGGTATGTTGTAAAAATCGAGACTTCTAAAACTTTGTTACACATGAAAATTGTGTAAAAGTATTGTTTGTACATGAGACAAACAATGTTGCACGTGATGTGATGACTCCCATTCATATCGGTATTTTGGTGTGTTTATGTAGTTATTTAAGTCATTTTTTAAAATGTTTTAGCTCAGTTTTTTTTTTTGCAATAAATTGAACAAAATAGTCATTGTGCTAAGATTTTGCATCAAAGACTTTGCACCAAATTGAACCAATAACCAAGTTAGGATTGGAAGAAAAAAATAGAAAAACACACTTATGATGCGTGTGTATCGCACAAAGTGACTTATGCATCGCGTAGGGTCAGAAAATTTAGGTTGCGCGATGTAATTCTAAACATCGAGTTCGTGTTTCTATATAGAGCAACACCCACTTTAGAAACAGTGGTCGAAATATTGACAAAAGAGCTTAAAAACACAATTTAGAGGAGATCAAGGCTAGAGATTCAAATTGGATAAAAGACAGGGACGGATCCAGAAATATTGTTAAGTGGGGGCAAAAATATATACTAATTTTTTTTTTTCTGAAATCATATACTATAATAATTTACATTAAAAAAATTATACCAATACATAAGTGATATTATTCTCACTAAAAAAAGCAGAGACTACAAAACTTATGTCATTTTATATCCAAAAAATTGAATATACTTAAATATCTATGAAATATATTTTTCAATTGACTTTATATTTTAAAACTATTGTTTGTTTCATCATTTTGAGTATTGTCGAATATATTTTATATGTATGTCAACAATCAAATATTTAATAATATTATCTTTCATGTTGCATATTAATTTCTTCAAAAAAAAAAAAGATTTAGTAATATTTTGCGGCGGCAAAACTTATTTTTAATGGTAAAAAAGTAAAATTAGTTAACAATTTTTTAAAAAATAATAGAGCATGTGGGGTCAAGTGCCCCCAATTACATGCACTTGTATACGTGCCTGATACAAGATTGAAGTCTCTTGTTCGTCATTAATTCATGTGTAGTTTCTCAATATTGTTGATATGTCTATTTTGATTACGAGTAGCTCTTTTTCTTAGATTAGGTTAATATGTAAAGTTCCATTGATCTACTTGAACCATGTAAACGTTGAGTACTCTTTATGCAATCACACTCCTGGTATTATTTAGTTATCTTTGCACCTAATGTTTTATTATATGTTTACGAATGTATGATCTCGGTTCAAGTATCAAATAGTTACTAACCCTAGCTTTTGAAACTCGATCTAAGATAATTGTTCAATAATAGTAGCTTTAAAAATATCAGACTGTCTGATTGTGATACAAAGTTTTAACGTTCAATTAAACCTTCAATGATCATAAACTTACCCAAGACATTAGAGTGTTGTGAACTTGTGATCAAAGAATATGGATATGGGCCAACAAAATGGTTTTAACCATTTTGTTAAATAATCGTAATACCAGAAAGAAAAAACAATTGTAGTAACTAGAAACGATTACCAACTAGTGAAAGATAAGGAATTTCAAAGGCCTAATCACCCTTTTAATCCTAATTTTTAATCAATACGATTTCTTTTCAGTCAGTCCAAAATATATGCCCAACATACCCCATATTTCACATCCTTATTGCAAATAAATTGTTAAGTCAAAATGGCAACAATCCACGTGGATACAAATTTAGATTTTATTACTTAACAATCCACGTGGCGGAGTTGAAGTTTAAGTAGTCTAGTTTATTCGTGGTGAAAGAAGTCTAACCTCATGTAGTTGTGGAAATACAAGAACTTAGTGTTGCCACCACATTCAAGTTGAATGGCCAAAGATTGAAGCCCTACAATGGGGCTGGAGTTCTGAAGTTCAAAAGTTTCGTTGATGTTGAGTGACGCTGAGGAAACATCTCATGTAAGACAACCTTGTTCTCGTTACCTTCAATATTCAGTAAAAATACTGTATGCATTGTGTGAAGCAGAACAAGGTTGCACGAAACACTTCAACTGAAGGAACAAAGGAACACAACACTAGCCAATGTGTGACACGCAGGTTTGAAATTCAAACCCCCATAACCATTAAACCACGATGTGCAATGTACATGAAGCTTTATGCGATGCATACACCTATCTAGTATGTATTGCATATCCAAAAAATCACTCTGCATAATACCAAACTTTTTCAAAATCCTTACTTACTCCCAACCTCCATCGACATCCGTAAACAAAAAGACCAGAGTGTAAACAGGCTATACATGTTTTAATCAAATAAAGTATGTTTTTTGAGGACAAATTTTTTTAAAGGGTGGTAGAGTGTAGCATCATGCATTGAGAAATAATCATTAGTGTCCAATAAGTCGTTTAAACTACTTTATAGTTTAATAATATTTAGTTGAAGATCAATTTAAAAAGGGTATTTTAGTCAATCACCATTAAACAAAGTACTATATGGTCGACTCATTTACCTAATGGCAAGCTAGTAGTTGTGCAAGTGAGAGAGGACAACAAAGTAATTTAATACAATACATATAAATACCAAAATGGACAAATATGAAAAATAATAAACATTTCCCATCTTCCTTCTCTCTATTTTGTTCGACCGAATAGTCGTCCTTACCGCTCTTCACAATTTCTTCATTTTTGCATTAAATCAAGCTTGCACGTGGTATTTGCTACTCAATATATATCTTGTTGGAAGTATCAAGAAGTTAAGTTAAACCAATTACTCTCTTATTTCACTCTCTATACACGAACCCAAACACTTTTTTCCAAAATACAATTTAATCCAATTATGTTGTTTTAAGGGACTACACGTGGGTTTTACTTGCTCAAGAGTTAATAATTCAATGTGATGGCTAGAAATTCATTAGGAGCAAGGAAAATCATTAGGAGCAAGGAAAATGAAGCTTTGAAAAAAGTAGAGAATTAAAGTTCTTTCCATCAATTTCAAGTTTGCTCCAATTTGATAAGGTGAGTTCCCTCCAATAGGCTTGAATTTAATTAGAAAAAACTGAAATTTAGTGTTAATGATAATTAGTTTGAGACACATGAGAAAATTAGGTTCTTTTAGGAATTCTCATGATATGGTTAGTTTAACTCCCGAAACTAGAGAAATAGTAATTTTTTATTATTGGAATATATTTTCTTTAATAAATTAGTTATTAGGTTGATGTTGATGAGTTGATTGATATGTGAGAGCGGAGAAAAATTAGGGATCTCCATGTGAAATTCTTAAAGGGGCATTAGTTTTAATATTAGTATGTGAATTTAGTGATTAATGTTGAACTTTGACATTACAAGAAAATTGATAAGAAAAACTCAATTATAGGTTCTCAAATTAAATTGTATTGTTGTTTTTTTATGGACTAAATTTAGAATTTAAATGTAAATATGTTGAACTACTGTGGTTATGGTTGTTGAAACTGGAAATAAGGACTTAGTATCAACAACGATGAACATAGCTTCATGTACTACATGTGAAGTGTAAAAATAAATGAGAATCTAGGTGAAACCAAATTGATGAATCTTTATTCATGGAAATGAGTAAGTACACTATAATGGATTGTATGTTGTTCCATTGAAAATTATGCGTAGAATATATAAGTATTGCTTCATACGCGAGACGCACGATGTTGCATACAATGCACGTGTATATGTAAATCGTAATGGCATAAATTCCTCGTTGCTCATTTTAGTATCTTTTGCCTTACTTATTAGTATTATTAAAGTTATAGATCAATGCATCAACCTAATTACCTTTGGTCAGCTTAGTACAATGAAAACCTTTGGTCACATCAGTAGTGTTGTTGCTACCAAGTTAGTAACATTATAATTATTAAATAATTACTTAACACTAAGTAGAAAACACTTACTATTGATTATATTTGCTTTGTAAGTCAGTTTAATAGACTTTGGAATGTTGGTAGAGTTAAGTAGATGCAAGCAAAATTATTTGAGTTTATTTGATAAAGAAGTGAGCTAACTTTAGGAATCCATATGGCTAATGCCAAATATACTTGTTACTCCAATGTTATGATATACTCCATCCGTTTCAAAATACATGTCCAATTTTTGCAATGTGCACTATTCACTTGTCTTATTTTGACCATACTTTTTAACTAATGTATAAATGCAAATATTAGCATGTAAGATGTTGTTTGATTTGTCTCGACAAATATTTTCTAAATATTAAATTTTTATAATTTTTTACTTTAGATAATTAAAGATATTAACGGTCAAAATTGTACATTGGCACATGTGAAATGGTTGACTTGGACATGTATTTTGAAATGAAGAGAGTATTATGTTAAGGTTGGCAACTGGTGTATATATCCAAGTTTTACAAGTGTGGTTATATTATCAGTTATTTATTGATATGGACGTTACATTGACTGGTCATTATAATGTCCAGTTTTATAAGTGTGTTAAATCATCATTTGATGATTATAATTGTTAATAAATTTCGAAGTCAGAGATATTAAAGTATAATTATTTGAAAAATGTTAACTTGTGCCCTAAGGGCACGAGATAAGGATCTAAATATAGAATTTAAAAATAAATATTGGATTGAAAATATAAATTCTTAAATTTTAAGATTATAAATGTACAATTTTCAAAATTAAGTTTCTACATTTAGTTTATTATCTTATGCCCTTAGGGCAGAAGTTAGCAATGCCCTAATTATTTATATCAAACACTTTATCGACATGTGAATATTATATTAGGTGTCTTCACACCCAACAATATCTACAACAATTAAAATGACCAAGATGATTAATGTGCGATCAAGTTTACTTGTTGTTCAAGACATGTTGTCGTTGAATTGTAATTGTTGAATTATGTTGGTAGTTAATTGACAAATTTAATCAATTCTATTACATACTAGCTGTTGACAGGCACTCCGTGTCCGTCTATCTGCTATTTTACTGTGCTAATATATGTAAATTATAAAGAATTCTTTTATGAAATTTAGATTTAGATTAAATTTATATGTGTATATGTTTGTGACCTGTTGTAACAAATCATGCTTATGATTTTCATTCACACAACAATATTGCAAATATAATATAAACTCGTATCATTTTCAATGACATCAACAATATAACATTATTATATGAAAATTTGTTTAAAGATTTTATTGGATTAATGAAAAATTCAACCAAAAATCTCTTATTTCCTTTATATATTTTTAAGATAATATTGTTCGTACTGGAGTATTTATTTTTTGTTGACAAATGTTCCTACTTAAGTATTATAATGAGATTTATATGTTTTTATAATTAATAATTTAAATATTATTATAAAATGGTAGAATAGTAAATAAAATATTTTAAATGAAGGGTAAAATTGGACAGGAAAAAAGGCAGTTCAAACTTATGTATTTTCAATATAGACAATATAGATATATATTATAGATTTTTTTTTTAATTTTAGGGACGATATATATTATAGATGTTAAGTAAGTTAAATAAACTTGTAAAAAAAAAAGTTAAATAAAGAAGTGAATATAATATACATAAGCGAAACCAATTATCCTTTAAAAAATTAAATTTATAAATTAAATTTAAAATAATTTTCATATTTTAATTGAGCCGCCACCTCTAGTGTATTCAAAATGCATTTTATAAAAATGATGAAATTTATTAATGAAATTTGAAATAATTTTCATATTTTAATTGAGCTAGCACCTCTAGTGTATTCAAAATGCATTTTATAAGAATGATGAAATTGCTAGTTTTGTATTCAAATTTAAGCCTAAAAGACCAATAAGATGTGACACTGATGGTAAAAGACCTATTCCTTTAAATAAATGGTGAGTGATTTAATTCATAATTAGTGTGTATACAACATGTTGTTTGTTACAGTTTTTTTTTTCTTTTAAGAAAAAGAACTTTAAAAAATAATCACTTTTAAGAGTATTGTATCGATTTGTTACATTTTTTTTTAAATGCTTCAAAGGATAAGATGTTAAGATTAGCTTCAAAAAAATAATAATTTACAGATAGAGAAAATAAGTGTTAAAAGATGGAGGTAATTTTGTCGTAAATTTATATGTTCTATCCAAACAAACTTAACTCAACAAAAAAAAAATCAAACAAACAAAAAAAGTGATTTTATATATGATAAACAAACACAAAATAAATTCTATTTTTTTATATTATAAAGTCTTTAAATTATTGAATGTCAAGATTTATTCTTTAATTCGTAACAAATGGGGTTCTAAGAGCATATATTCACTAATTTGTTTCAAAGTCCAAAAATAAAAAATTTAAAAACTTCAACGCAAAATTGTTTACAATATTTGTTTCACGACTCAAAGTCATATATATTTAATGTAGTTTTTGCCATTTTTTTTCCTTCCTAAATCAACTTATTTTTCCCATATCTTCATTTTCTTTTGTTTTTTTAAACGTGTTTTTAGCTTATTAAAAGAGCATAAGAGCATGAAAGATCAAATTTTTAAATGAGTGTTGATACCTCAAGGGATTAGCCTTTGGCTTCCAATTGAGTGAGATGCCATGGGCAACAAAAATATAAAGTCTCGATAGAGAGTGGTTAGAAAATTATATAATAAATTTGATAATTTCCTTTTCTTTTTTTAAAGAATAAATTTGATACTTTCAAAATTTTACCATTAACAAACTTTGTAATTTTATGGTATATTCTTGGTAAAAATTATGGTTATCTCTAACCTTTCATGGTGCATGAGTACATACCTTAATCTAAAATTTCTCAACTTTATTTAAGAATTACAATCCACTGTCAATATGCATTTTGAGTGCTAGTTTCTATCTCTTTTGATGTTGTCTATATCGACGAATCTTAATCAAAGGAAATGTGTATGAAAAGGAAATAGAGATTATATTTATTATTAAACAATAAAGATGAACATTTTTTTCTTGTGAATAGGTTGTCCTTATTACAACTTATATTTATAGTTTGGTTAGAGACAAAATACTAGTATTTGTGATGTCATTTGACCATTTCCCAAGAACTTTTTTTTAAAATGAATCAAAAAATAAACATTTTTTAATAATACATATTGAACCATGTCTGTTGCATCATTTTTTTTATTATTATTATTTTTTAAATTGAAGATTTCAACCCATCCTAGTAAAAAACTCACTTTTTTTTATAAAGTAAATATAAAATCTATTATAAATTTAATCACATGAGTTAGTTTCTTTAATATATATAAATATTATAATAATAATTATAAAATTTAATATACACACACAATATAGTACTGTTTTCCATTTTTTTCTAAACATTATCACTTTTTTAATCATTCATTATATGCGAGTCGTATTCTTAAATAAAATATTCTTATTCAATTAAAAAAGAATATAAAACTTTTTTAAAAAATTTATGATTTAATTTTTTCTTTTTTTTATTAGCTTTTAATTTCAAAACTCATTAATTACCAATCAAAATTAGTCTTTGGTTGAGGAATTTTAAAGTCAAATATATTAACCATTGAAGTAATTTAAAGTAACTCCCACTGTTTTATTTTTTTTGGTATTCAACATTGGAAAAGAGCCTTGAATTGAAGTTCTACGCCTTTACAATAACTCATATTTTTTTTTCCTCTCTCTTGTTGGGTAATATTTTTCAAAAACTAAAATCATCATCATACTTGAGATCATACGGTAGTTTTATACTGCGTTTCATGTACACCTCCCAAGCATAAATACATTGCATCAGAGAGTGTTGCATATATAAATATGGTATTTTACTAATGTAAAACCACAACTCGCCGCTATCTCACTTTCTTCTAACGTTTCTTTTACCTGTCATCATCATGGACAAGCCTTTGTTTCTCACACAGACTCCTATCACCACAGATGAGCTTAACCTTTTTTACCAAATTGATCGTGAACTATTTTGTTTTTTGATCTTCAAACTTCACCATGGGGTGACTCAATCTCTTCTAGTCATGGCTCTCTGGCTTTGGCTTGAAAAAGTTGGGTACCATAACCTTGTCTCAAAAGTAACAGTTCTGCAAGGTACCGTCATCAATGCTCTTGTGAATGAAGCTCTGACTTGCTTGCAAATTCTGGGAAAGGATGAACCTGCCATCCCAATTGGGGGTGGACTGCCCTTGACCAAAAGGCTCATGCAAAAGGACATCTCTCTTCAGATGTTCATCTTGAAAAGGTACACGGCAATAACCGGCATCAAAATTGTTCTAAATAACACATGCACTCGAATTTTTAATGATGTTTTGCAGATAGTTTTGAAAAGCAAAATTATGAACGCAACACGAGGTACCACATCACGAATTCACACACTCAACATGCCTTTGGTTCTTCCTGGTTTTCCGCACCCTTTATTTGGCACCTTTGATTTATTACCAAGGATTGAGAACATCAGTTTGTCTAATGGAAAGATATGGGTTCAGAATATACCTTATGATCATGCTACAAATGATGATAGATCTGTGTTTCTCACATTTTCTAGGGGCTTTCCTGTGTCAGAGGTGGAGGTAATGTACTTGTTCACGACTAATTATGGAAATTGTGTGCAAAGTTTAACCATGGGAGGAAATGTTGTCCAAGGAGATCAACCGTTATTTGCAATTATGATTTTGAAAATGGTGGAAATTGTGGATCAAATTTTGAATGGTAAACGTGTTGCCAAACTTCATATCAACGGAAAGCACATATGGGCTCGCAAGTATGAGCCTCGTGTCTAAATTGCTTAATTTTCATTAAAATTCAGCTATAAATGCAAGGATCTATAACATTATAACTATCACTGTCAGTAGCTTTGTATTTCTTTCTTAGAGGAAAATATTTATGTTAGATTGATGTTTTGGTTTTGTAGTCATTTTCGTCATTGTCAACTTAGTACCTTATGATTATGATCCTTGAGTTACACATGGAACTATGTGCAAGTGAAGCTTTAGTGAAACTCAATAATTTGTGTACAATCTTGCATGTTGGAAAAAAAAATTGGGAATATTTTTATTGTCTTCAAATATCACCAATTGGAGAAAAATTTCTTGTAAAAAAATAAAAGATTTGTTTTCTTAGAAAAAATAAAACTGCATAGCTCCTTGAGACATTTTTTGGGCTTAACTGTTTCATATAATAGAGGTTAAGAAAACCAACAACAAAAGATAATTGAACTCCTTCCATCAAAATTTGGTATACAATAAACTACTTGTTTTATAGTCATTATGAGTAGGTTATATGAAATGTAAATATAAAAATTTATAATTCTTGATATTTGAAGACATCATTATGCTAAAACAATGTCATAATACACTCTTGATAAATGATGTATTTATTTCACCAAAAATTGAGAATATGAAAGGTGAAGTAGTTTTACAAAGAGAGCTTTTGTTGTATTGTACCTAAAACATCAATTATTTCAGGTTTATTGAATAATAGATGTATTTAGTCTATAATATTGACCAAATACATCACTTATTCAATAAACCTAAAAGATTACTTTTTTTTTACTTGCAATATTGATCAGAGGGTGTACACATTTACTATTAAAAACTTATTTAACACATACAACATTTTGTAATATAATTAAGGCACATGAAATATCTCTTGCAATGTAACCAAAAAAATAAAAAATATCTCTTTTGCAATTTGAAATGTGTGCGTATAAGACAAAAGTAAAGTTATATTAAATAAAAACAAAGAGATACAAAGGTTGGGGGAATTAGAAGTGACCTAAGTACAACCAAAATGGGAATACAAAGTGAAAAATAAAACCTAGTGGACCAACCCTAAACTCACAAAACAAATAATCACTTATCACAAGTGCAACCCAACGAACCGACATAAAACCAGGTTATAAAACTGGCGAAATGATTGATTGCCAACACGAAATCAAGATCCACATACCAACAACTTAACACACAAAAACAACGTGCTTAAAAGATCTTTCTAGCATAACAGTATGAGAACAATCATGAAAGCTGAGTTGGATAAAAGCTGGTGCCAGAGTGGAGGCAAACCGGACGCCTTAAGACCTATAAATCTTAACAGCTTTGGAGCATCAAAGTATCAAAGGGTACATACAACCAAAAACAACAGGTTTCAATCAGACACATAAGAACTCAGATTAAGGGATGATCTCAATACATTAGTAACCAAACATACCATTTTAGGTTAACAGAAACCAGACCATTCCAGGTTTAGGAAACCGAACCATAACAAAATAGGCCATGTATCAGAAACCACTCAGTCTCTGATCAATAACATAAACACAAAAACAAAAACATAATACCAAACAACTAGAGACCCATTGAACAAACAACCTATTGAATGGAATTCGTATAATAAAAGAGTATACACAACAGATACAAACAATAACATTTTCCCCTTGCAATGTATCCTTACAAATGGACATGATCAATGATTAAATTATTACCTCTTGTAATGTAATTTCTTTGATGTCAAATTTCTCTGATCGATCATGAGCACCACTAAATCGGCAGAGCCTCTACTTAATCCACACAAACAAATTTCTTCACTCACAGTGCTAGCTGTTACAAGATGAAAACTTGAAGAAAGAGGGGGAGATTTTAGGGTTTTAGAAGTATAGGCTTTCTGGATGTGGTATCATGTTTTTTAGTGTCCCTTTGCTTCTACACAAGGGTTCTATTTATTGAACCCTCTACGTGCTTAACAAGTCAGGTGCTATCGAGCTTGTGCAAGCCCAATAGCCCATTCGCTGATTTGCTAACTATTTAGCTCCACTTACTAAACATACCTCCGGTAATAAGTCTCACTTATTTATATCGTTTAACTATTTTTTGCGTGTGACCCTGTAGGTTCTTGTAACGTTCACAATAATATTAAATCTTATATTCGATATCATAAACTGTGAACGATATCCAACAACAAATCACTGCTACCCAAGTGACAAGAATGTCGAGTGATTTGACAAACCTTTTCGTGATAAAGATCTCGTGTTTTATTATCATATTGCCCTCATGCCTATATTAAACTCAAGGCATTGCATGTCACCTCTTGTCTAGTTTAGTGTTAGGCTCTTAGACATTTCTCCCGTTACGTAGGAGGGGAAAATTCTACCTAAGTCACTCGTGTCCCTCAACATAATTCATCTAGTACCCATAAACCGACTTTATAGTCATTCTATTATGGATGACGTTTGTACGACAACAAAGTACCCGACTCCTACGTCTAGGATACACAATTGTTTAGGGTCGAAGGGTGGAATACGCCACTTATCACTATGAGAATGTCCTATAACTTCTACATAACGTTCTATGTAGCATTCTCATGGCGGGTCAATCCAATATAAATATTAATCATAATATCTATATCTATGTGAAAACTTGACAACTCTTGATCCATGATTCGTGATACGTGATCATCAACCTATCCACATAATAGTCTTCATGCTTTAATGTTATCCCTTTTCACACTAAAGCGTGACTACAAATATTTTAATAATAGTGTCCTTGTGTTTAATGGTTTCTCACGATTAATTCATACTTAACTTAATGTTCCATTTAAATAAACTAATTATTCTAGAGAATTTATTATTTTAACACATAAACATAATAAAGAAATACCTTAATTTATTAATTAATAAATATTTGATACAAGTACCAGATTTAATTAAAACTATTGACCTTTAAAGCTTACACCAACATCCATCAACGATGAAGATATGCGACAAAAGAAAAGTTCACGATCCTAAAACACAAACCCAACCCTTCAGACGTGGTGGAGACAAGCTTCAAATCCTTAACCCATGCAAGGAACCCAAACAACCCACCAACCCAAAGATCTGGAACCAAAGAAAACAACAACAACCAAGAGACCCATAAAACGTCGAGGACCATGGCGACAACTAAAGAAGGAGTGCATAAAGCTTTTCACGCGCTGTAGTAATGCTGGAAAGAAGCAATTCAAGAGTGTGTGAAGCTCACTGTAAACAGTTTCAAGTTAATATTGCACTTAGAAAATGATCGTATACATACAAAAATATAATTTTTTTTTTTATAAAAATCATTTTAAAAATGGTGACTAAACTAAAACAAACTCCAATCCCTAAGTAGTTACTCATATAGATGTGTAGTAAAAGAGTAATAGACTCAATTTACAGTAACTCAACAAAAATAATTATCAATAAAGATAACACAAAAAATTATAGTTATGTGTCTTGCTCTTGAGGATAAAAAAAAGTATTGAAAGTTCAAATGCGCAGAGACAATGAATCCATGAATCCATTTCATTGTCGTCTCTAATATTTTAAGGCCATCGCTAACAAGTACATCTGTGACAATGGTTAATAAATTTATAAATAGAAAATTCATTTTGAAAATGTAATTTTTGACTTTTGAATAAGTAATAATTACATCACATTTTATAAAAAGTTACTTTTTAAAGTTGTTTAACCATGACCTCAAGAGCACTGCTTAACGTTCTCCATATTTTAATAATGCCTCTAGACAAGTCATGGTATCTCTGAAGTATGTATAACCATGTAAACTTCATTGTTGATTTAAGTTGAAAATTATTTTTGTTTGTAATGTAAAATATTGTCTCATCATATACATTGCAGCATAAGCATTTTTAGAATGCACTAAGTCATTTGATGAGTCGTGTTAAAAGGCACACACATAAACCCACTTGAGTTGGTGTGGTGGTGTTGACTTGAAACTTTAAAGTGTGTTCCTTCTCAAAATCTCATGTTCGATTCTCTCGAGTATTAATTTAGGTAGACCAATTTAACTTTTTTTTTTTTTTAAATAAGGGCAAGCATATGCTTCATATGCATCTAAAATATTTGTTCCCTTCGAATTAAACTTCATGTAGAGAATTATAACATTAATTTTAAGATGTAGTACAATATCCTATTCACACTCAAAAAGATGCCTAAGTATTCAGGTGAGTAGTAGATTGAGCCACAACATCCATAATGACCACCACATGAAAATGATTATCTTCGATGAACCCTATTTTTTATCCCCTTGATTCTCGCTCGTTAAATCAATTTGAAAATCATCTGAGATGATTGGTTGACTAGCAATCATTGTCATCCTCTAATGTTTGTATAATTAATGACTTGTGTTGGTGGATATTCAGGCACTGAAATTGATCATTTATTAGTTATTTCATTATTTAATCGTGTGTCGTTATTTGTAATGTTGTCCCTTTTAAAGTGTGAACCACTCTCTCGATATTTGCTATCTGTCTCATTGATCATCTCATATTTTTTTCCTCCAAAAATTGTCGTGTTTCGGCCCTTTGCCCTTATCTGCTAATTGCCTTCTCTACTTTTGACATTATTGATCACGTTCTATAAAACAATATGTTGTAAATCTTCTTTCAGACGATGGATAGCGTGAAGCTCTCATCTTTCAAATGATTACAAGCAATTTATTTTGAACAAGCAAGTAAAATTAGTACTTTAATTTTTGATTTTCATCACTGATGGACTAATCCTATTCCGTGTTTTACTATGATTCTAACTAGTGTTTCTTGTAAGTTAGTCATGGTTTTGGGTCTTTTGTTGTCGTTGTAACTTCTTGAGTCCCAGCCTAACACTTCTTATGCAATTGTAGAGTTTCGTTTATTAATATATGCAAATTTTTTAGCATGACCTAATAAGCAACATGTAAAACAAAAACCATAGTTTTCATACAAGGATCGAACTTGAGACATCGAGAGAAGCACACTCCAACCTAAGTTAAAATTAAATTCTAATTCTTGAATGAGATATGTTATTTGAACAACATTTGTAAGACAACTTACAATACAACCATAGATCTACAAATAAAAGTATATATTGACATTTTTATTTTTTGACAAAAAAAGTATATATTGACATGAAAACAAATAAAAAATAATTTAAATATGAGAGAAAAAATTTTCTTTAAAAATGTTGACCGATCACTCTTCAAGACCCATTTTCCAAAGTGTGTATTGTTGGTCCATTCTGTTCAGTTTCACATCATCTCCGAGCCTTCAAGAACTACTCATTGCTTCTGTGAACTGAGCAAGATGGAAAGTAGCGAGGAAGAAGATGACTTTCCTTCCATTGAAAGCATTATTCCCCAATCTAAGGTTGATTCCCTCTATCAGTCTCAAACTGAAAAGGTTCGCTTTTTCCTTTTTCATTTCACCATTAATAACTAACAATGCCTTTTAACGATGTTTATTCACTTTCCATTTTTAATTTCTGTTTTTTTCTATAAGTAAAGAGAAAAGAGAAAAATGGGTTATCTTCATTTTCATTATCTTTTTGTATGGGAACTCAGATTTGCTATGCTGATGTTCAATAAAAACTTTTTGATAGGGTTTTCTAGTTTAAACCACTTAATTATTGTTGTTATATACTTATATTGATAGGCCCTGTTTGGATAAGCAACTTAAGCAACTTAATTATTGTTGATATATCTGTAACAAAAGATAAAATAAAGTTGAAGCTATCTTGGGGGTTAGAGAAATAAATTGGAAATGGCTTATGGGCATGTCATAAGTTGTTTCAATAAGCTTTTCCAAACAGTCTCAAAAGTGCTTATGCCAGTAGATAAGCTTAAATAAGCCAATCCAAACAAACTCAATAACACTGGTTGCAGCACTGCTGTGCTGAATCTGCTTTTTGTTTACTTGCATACGTTCCGTGAGTTCCCTTTAAGGACTATTGGATTGGTTAGCATGAGTAGCATTATCATCAACGGTACGATGTATGAATCTTTAGATGATATTGATGCTAAAACTTGTCATTGATTTCAGGGAATTAGAAAGCTTTGCTGTGAACTCTTAGATCTAAAGGATTCTGTGGAGAACTTATGCGGCAATATGCACTCAAAGTTCTTGGCTTTCTTGAGGTAACGTATATCATCTAACTTAAGATTTTCCCCCTCCTTTCTGTTCTCCTGTTTTTCCTTATTAAGATAGCATGCATTTCCTATCACAATTCTTCAAAGTTATCCAGAAAGGATGCAACCCGTAATCCTGTATATATATTTGTTCACATTTTATCTATATTGCACTGATATGATATGAGTAAGTATCCATAGGTACTGGGTATGAATATGAGACCATTTTTATTTTAATTAATGAAAATGGTGTATTTTATTGGTTTCTGAACCGGTGCCTATATACACTGGTTATTGGTTATCTGAGTTATCACCGTTTGGCCATACCTGTCTAACATAGCTTTAACGGCTGTCTCTAGTAATTAATGGTCATTTTGATACAGCGGTAAAAATGGGGGGTAAAATATTTGTGAATAAGTGTAATTAATAAAGTTGTATTGAAAGTTTATCCTTGAATTTTTCACCTTATTTTTACTGCTATACTAAACAGACACCAGTGTTGTTAAAAGGGCGGCCATGCCACATTGCCACCACCATGGAAGTTTTTTCGACAACCACCATAGCCAATTGGTGAAGGGATGCCACAATGGTGGCGCCGCGGTACCATAGGCTGCAATTGCGTGTTTATATGACAGGTTTTTGGCATTCCGCCACCCCCCCTTGACGATACTGCTAGATACTAAACAATTTCATTTTCTTTGGCGATACCTATTAGAATATAAGAAGCAAATCACAATAACAACTAAGTAATATAGAAACTAACCTTAAGAGATACTCTAAGACTAGAAACCGCTCGCATGAGATATACAAAGATACTCGAACATATTATCATAGACATTATAAGATATTTTCTTATATGCTAATACTCACGAATACTGTTCTGGTCTATTTGCAATTTTCTTCACTGTCACGACACCCATTCCTGTTCCAAGCATAGCTTGTTAAAGGCTTCTATAGTTAGGGATAGTGGGATACTATATAGGAACCTTAGGAACACCCTGGTAGTATTTTTATTTGTTTAGCTCTGTCAAGAACTAATGCAGTGTTGTCAAATAGTGGTTATAGCTTAGCAGAATTTGTACAAACAACTATTGTTCCACGATACATTATTTAGTACATAGTGTTGTCAAATAGCGGCACTATAGCACAATAGCATAGCGGAATTCGAACAAACCACTATTTCCGTGATTGACAATATTGAACTAATCATACAAAAGCCTAACCTTATGATATATTCCCAGTTAGTTAGTTATACTTTGGTATCTTCAACACATCCCTATACTCAAACACAAAAGCAATTTGGGGGATTGAAGTGTGCCCGAAGCACAAGCCCACCACTTGGTCAGAAAATCAAGCTTCCCCAAAGCTTGAGCTGTTAGTTGAATGGCTTAGCACGGTTACTATTTTAATACTTTTAAAAAGTTTGAACCCTGAACTGTAAAGTAAAACACTCTTGTATTAAAACAGTTTCCTCTACATTGCATGATTTTGTTTTATTGTTCTTGATTTTGTAGGATATCTGAAGAAGCTGTGGAGGTAAAGCATGAACTGATTGATCTGCAAAAGCATATCTCAGCTCAAGATATTCTTGTAAAGGATTTAATGACTGGTGTCTGCCATGAATTAGATAAGTGGAATCAGTCAAGCAACGATGATGAAATTCAGCATGAACATGAACTTCTTGAGCCTTTATCCAATGAGAGAAGTGATCAGAAAACTCTATTCTTGGAAAACATTGATGTACTTCTGGCAGAGCACAAGTTTGAAGAAGCATTAGAGGCGTTAGATGCTGAAGAAAAAAATTCTGCTGAGTTGAAAGTCTCAGGGAGTAACTCTTCAGATGAAGGTTCCTCATATAAGTCTGCTCTCATAGAAAGAAAGGCAGTGCTTGAAGACCAGCTAGTTGGAATTGCCGAGCAACCTTCTGTTAGTTTTCCCGAGCTTAAGAAGGCCTTAGATGGTTTGATAAAACTTGGGAAAGGTCCCGTAGCACATCAACTAATGCTGAAATTTTACGGCTCTCACCTCCAAAAACGAATTGAGGCGTTGCTTCCATCAAGTTCTTTCTGTCCTGAAACATTTCCTTTTACATTGTCAAAAATGATTTTCTCTGTAATTTCAATGACAATAAAGGAATCTGGTTTGATTTTTGGAGATAATCCTGTTTATACCAACAGAATTGTTCAGTGGGCTGAGTGGGAAATTGAATATTTTGTACGATTGGTGAAAGAGAATGCACCATCATCCGAGGCAGTGTCTGCCTTACGTTCTGCTAGCATCTGCATTCAGGCTAGTCTGAAGTACTGCTCAATTTTGGAGCCACAGGGATTAAAAATGTCTAAATTACTATTGGTGCTACTGCGTCCTTCTGTTGAAGAAGTTTTAGAATCTAATTTTAGACGTGCTAGAAGAGTAGTTCTTGACATGGCAGAATCGGCTGAATGCTTACCATTGTCACCACAGTTTGCCTCTTCACTTTCTGCAATTGCAACTACATCCAATAGCATGCTTGTTGAGAGTGGAATGCGATTTATGCACACGGTTGAAGTAAGTAAAGTTCATCATATGAAATGGCTATCATCAAAAGGACAATAGTTGATGCATTGTCTGCACATTCTTTTGGTTGATGTAATCATGTAAACTTTGTAGCCAGGAGAAGAAAGATCAACTTTGATAAAACAGCTTTTTCGTTGAACTTTTTTCCTCCTTTTGCTCTTTCTGTCGTTTGAAAACATTTATCCTTGAGATGTATTAAGTAGTTTGAGAGCACAGCATGCTGGTGAGAAAGAAAAATTAATAAATTTGTTGGTAGGTAAATTATTAAGTAAGGTCTTCAAGATGCATATCGAGTTTTTACCTATAGCAAATGTTCCTTGATAGCCGTGCTTATCTTGTTCTGCTTGTGGATCTAAGTATGTGTAGTGTTGTCAGTTGATGTGTAACTATAGCTAATTATAGTGCAACATTTATGCATACTTTTCTGTTATATATTAACTTTCATGTGCTTTTCTGCCTTAATGAATAAACAAGAGTCTTTCAATGAGTGCAAATGAATGATCTTGCTTCTAATGTTGCTTTGGCTTGCTATAACATCGAAAGTGTGTTTGTACAAACTACAGGAGATATTGGAACAGCTTACACCAATGGCTGTTTTGCACTTTGGAGGAAATGTACTAGGTAGAATCTTACAACTATTTGATAAATACATGGATGTTCTTATCAAAGCACTGCCAGGTCCTTCCGATGATGACAATCTTCCAGAGCTTAAAGAGGCTGTTCCCTTCAGAGCCGAGACAGACTCGGAACAACTTGCAATATTAGGAATAGCGTTTACCATACTGGATGAACGGTTACCAAATGCGGTATTATCAACATGGATGCTGCAAAATGAAAGTAAAGAACCAAGTAGTGGGCTCATGGAGATTGTAGGGTTCAATACAAATGCCAGTGTAGAATTAAAGGAGTGGAGGAAACAGCTTCAGCATTCTTTTGACAAGCTTCGAGATCACTTCTGTCGGCAATATGTTTTGAGTTTCATCTATTCAAGAGAGGGCAACACCCGATTGAATGCAGATATTTACTTGAGTGATAACAAAGAGGATCTTGACTGGGATTCTGGCCCACTGCCTTCACTTCCATTTCAGGTCATCATTCTTATTCTCTGATTTTGCTGCTGCCCCTTGTTCTTCTTCTATAATTATTTGTTTCTTATTTGTTGTTTTGGCAGTCCCTTTGTGTTTCCATGTTCTGTTTTATTCTTTGGTAATTTTAGCTGTTGGTTGCTTGTGTTTTCAATCATTATTGCAAATTGAGTTTCCGATTGACACTGTTGGTAATATTGGTTACTACTTTATTGCATTTTTCCATTTAACCGCTGTTAGTGTGCCTTTGTATCTCTCTCTATTTTTCTAAGGGCATTGGTTTAGAATTCCAATTAAAGAAATCATTCCTTGAAAAACCAAGCATATCTCTTTCCAATGTATTAAATACAAATATCCTATAAAGACTTACTTTTTTAGACTTATTAAACAATGTCCTTAGGATACTCATTAGCATTGCTTGTATGCGTGTGTGCGTGTTTTAGTACCGACCGGTGTAGCTATATTTGCAGGCGTTATTTTCAAAGCTGCAGCAATTAGCAATTGTGGCTGGAGATGTGTTACTTGGGAAAGAGAGAATACAGAAAATTTTGCTTGCTAGGTTAACAGAGACTGTTGTCATGTGGTTATCTGACGAGCAAGAATTCTGGGGTGTCTTGGAGGATAATTCAGTTCCTCTACTGCCGCTTGGTTTGCATCAGGTACTGTCTACTCTACTTAGATAACTCCATATTTCATATTATTTTAAGTTACTGGTAATTTGAATACTTTTAGGTCCAAGTTCAATAATTCAAATGCAACCTGAGTTTTAAAATAGTTTCCTTCGACTGCAAAAATGCATTTTGGCTTTTGGGAACACTGAACAATCAGACATGAAAAAGTCTTATAATTGATGCATATAGTTAGGTTTTAAATGTTTATCCAACACGGCCTTCATGCTTCATTTTGTACAATCCCGTTTAAATTCATATTTTCTAACAATTGTGATTCTTTTTTGGGCCTGTCCCATAAGTAATTCTTTTTTGGGCCTGTCCCATAAATAAGTGCCATGGTTAGTCTCTGCTTTCATCCACACTTTTTTCATCAACCACAACTAAAAATATTAAGCATTTCATATCTTTGATTTTTGTGTCTAGTGTCATGATGTAAAATTGCGTACTTTATATGCCAAAAAACATGTAGTATTATGCTATTATCATTGTTGAATGTCATTAGAAAGTTAAGATAATCATGCTCTTATCAGGGTAGTTTGGTAAATTTCGGAGATATGTTTTTTCTATGTTCTCTGAACCATAGCTGACTTTTTGTGTTGCAGCTGATTCTTGATATGCACTTTACTGTTGAAATCGCACGATTTGCCGGATATCCATCTCGACATGTTCATCAGATAGCATCCGCTATTATTGCTCGTGCCATCCGGACCTTCTCTGCTAGGGGCATAAACCCACAAAGGTATTATTATTCATTTCTGCAGCATTGATTCTTGTTTTGCAATCCTTACCCTCAGCTGTATTTCTTCGCTGAATTCTGACCTCAACAAATTGACATTTTAGTGCACTTCCTGCGGATGAATGGTTTGTCGAAACTGCAAAGTCGGCAATAAACAAGCTCTTGCTTGGGGGGCAATCAGGGTCAGAGACATCTGATATTGATGAAGATCACATCATTGTTCATGATGAAGTTGACTCAGACTCAGATACTGTTTCTTCCCTGTCTACCATGGACTCTACAGAATCTTTTGCTTCTGCCAGCATGGCAGAACTTGACAGCCCCTCTAACTTGTCTGATCCTGATAATTGAGTTTTTCTTGTAGCTTTAAAATAGAGTAAGTTTAGATATGGAGAAAGCTTCACTGGTCCCAGATATCAAATTTGCAATATTTGCTCGTTATCTAATATTAAGTATATAATGTATTATTAGACATGTCTGTAAACTTGCTAGGATAGCAAGATTCCTTTTGGAATCAGAACATTGTGAACTGGAGAGTAATCACAAATCCATATTTATTTGTATATTTTGAATCTTCCCTTGTTTTTAGTATTATTGTTCAAATTGATCAATGAATCTTTTAACAAATAAATAGCATGAACACCAAATTTTCTTTCCAGTTAATTTCATGCGATTACACTCTGTCACTGACATTGTTAGGATTATACATTATAGGATAAAGAGAAATTTATAGTAGTTAAGAGTTGCTATTAGAAGTTAGTTATTTAGTTAGTTGAGGTTGTTATAGTGTGTGTGTATAAATAAGAGAACACAAAGGGTAGATAGTATCTCTTGAACAATGTAAAATTTGTGAGTAGTGTAACGACTCTATTGTAGAAGGAGAAACCTTTAGAGGGTGAGATTTCTCTTTTATTCTGTCTCAATCTTTCAATTAAATGTTCATCTGTATATTGAATTCTGCCCAATTGTGGAAATTCTTCTTATACCAAAAGAAAGGCTCTTAACAAACACTCATTTCCCAAACACTAGATCATGGAGATCCAATCTTCCGACCACTAAATCTTTTATCCAAATAATTTGACTGGGATGGTGTTGGTGCATACAAGGAATTTTTTTTTTTTTTTGGGTAAATAGATGAAATGACAATAATTATTGGAAATTCACACACACATGTGGATGCCGGGGTTTGAGTCTGATCAAGGTGTCTAGCATAACAATTTTAGCATTTTTGCCTGTTGAGCTAGGATTTGTGGACAATTCTTTCCATTTTCCTCTCGTTTTTCTTGATTTTCACATCTCAACCCTTAAATAACTTTTATTCCTTTTTTTATTTATTTTATTTTGTAAATTCTAATATTATTTCATTTTTTATACTTCAATGGTATATATTTCCACATTATTTGCTCAAGGCTTTTGTTTCCACTTGAAAGGATACAAATCCATGCATATAAAGTCACTAAAGATGTCATGAATTTTCACATTATTTCCTCAATTTTTTTTCGTACTTGAGAGGATACTAATCCGTGCATATAAAGTCACTAAAGATATCGTAATTTTGAAAAGAGAGATGCTATTTACAGCAATAGAAAAATCACGAGGGTATTGCGAATGGTTTAAAGCCGTTCGATCTGGCCTTTATTAGAGTACATGGATGGCTGACAAGTAAGGAGGTACAGAGGGGTATATAGTCCAGTACAGTCGCAATGTTATCGTGATAATTGTCAAGTTCCCATCAAATTTCTTTTTTTAATTTGGGTGTGGTGCATCTTTTTTTCATTGATCACATTTTAACCAAGATTAACGATTCAGAATGGATGTTGCATCAATGCTCCGAAT
This sequence comes from Medicago lupulina, assembly GCA_958299785.1. Taxonomy (NCBI): domain Eukaryota; kingdom Viridiplantae; phylum Streptophyta; class Magnoliopsida; order Fabales; family Fabaceae; genus Medicago; species Medicago lupulina. The sequence goes on along the minus strand of OY283142.1, from coordinate 18,084,600 downwards.
TCCTTCCACAGCATTGTAGAAAATGGCTTGTGTATTTTTTTTTTTATAGATTTTGTCTTAAAAGTTTTATCCTGGTTCTGCACTTTTCAAATGTTACATAACATTGACCATTCTATCAAATTCTCTCACTTGACACCGTTAAACAATCTTACTTCTAATAACTTTATTCAAAATTGCGTACTTGTAGATTTTTACCACGAGGCTAACATTTTTGTTTGACTATCATTTGAGATACATTATATACACACACAAACACATGACACACGTATGCACCCATAAATCAAAGTTCGTTATATTCTTCTGCATGATGAGACTGCTCATCCTCATTCTCTTCCAAAGACCTTCCCATAGTTTCCTTGGTGAAGAAGTAAGTAACAAACATTCCCACTATGCACACCCCTCCAAGAATGATAAGTGAGGCTTTCATTCCAATCCCCTTAGGATATCCTTCCTCCTTCTCTTTATGTGATGCCCAGAGAAATCCAACAGATCCAATGATTGCACCAACCTTACCAACAGCCCCAGAAATACCATGACATGTTGATCTGAACCTAGCTGGAAAGAGTTCAGCTGGGACAATAAAGGTGGTAGTGTTAGGTCCAAAATTTGCAAAGAAGAAAGCAAGACCATAGATAACCATGAACCCTTTGTTATTATGATTTTCGTCTTTGGTCCAATGAGAGTAATAGGGAAACCCTAAAGCAAAAAATGACACTGCCATGAAGAAAAAACCCATCATTTGGATTTTAACTCTTCCTACGCGATCGATGAAGTACACGGTGAAGAAGTAGCCGGGAATGGTTGAGCAAACAGCAAGAATGGCTTGGATTCTTGCAAGATGGAAAGCCTCTTCATACACATCTTCTTCATCTTTTTCGTTGAGGTATCGTTTGTATATTTCACTTTGGAATAGAACTTGGCTGTAGAATACTATGTCTAAGAGAAACCAATTAGCAGAACATGCGAAAAGATCGCGACCGTGTCGCCACAAGAATTCTCTTGAAAGAAGTGGGTAGGCAGCATTTGTGGCTTGTGGTAATGGATGCTCTTCGGTTATTTGGCTCATTGAGACATCTAGTACTTTCTCCATGTCTTTTGCAGCTTGCAACACATTTTGTTCCACTAATGCTGTATACCTAATGCGCACACCATAGTACGTTATTCAATTGTTTGTCAAAGCCATGAACATTAATTGAACAATGCAATGAATTTGGGCATAACACACTATTCAGCTTAAATTGAAGTACTATTATGTTCGGCTAAGAGGAACCAAATTCAGATAAGGTTTTAAATTCAAGTCTTATACACATAAAAATGCATTATGAATGAAAGACTCCACTAAAAATGATCAGCTGAATTCTTTAACATAAATTAGCATCGACAAAGTTGGACTTCACACTTACTATCGAAATAAATTGGAGTTTTTTTCGTTCGTAGAACTAACACAACTAATAATGTTGATATTGTTAGATTGAACACATTAATACGAGTTCAAATTCGAAAACTCACAAATGTGTGTGTGAGTTTTAAACTGTGTTTACCACTTCGTTTATGGACAAAACAAATCAGAGTGCTTTTCATCCTCCCTAGAAACAAGATAATGTTATTTATTTCAATATCAAACAGCAAGAATCATGAGTAGAATAAGCCTCACTTCCACCCCTTTAAATTAAATTAATCAGCCTTGCATTTTCTATACTAATTATTGGCATTCTCTTATTGGTTACTCTAAAATGCTTTGTTTTCTTTAATTTTTAGTTTAACAATCGGTCACTTGTGATATATAACTAGAAAACTTAAACCACATGACGCAAGGAATTTAATGAGCAAACAAAGCAAATCCACGTGGATGGTTCCTTTCTATTCCATTCCTTCTTTGACTAAAACATTGTTAATTAAATGGTTAAACTTACTTGAAGGCCCAAGAGAAGGACTGATCGATGAGTATATTATAAAATTTAAATTCAACTAGGCTAAACATTAATTTGTGTCTCTGTAATTCAGTTTTCTCATCATTTGCCAATACATTTAATTAATACCATTATTTTCTTTTGAATTTAATATCCAAGAAATGTCCATTTCAAATGGACCCAAATAAGAAAGTCATAGGTACGGTAGTACTGCACAGCACGGTAACAAAATTTCATCTCCACAAAATGCATTATTATTATTTTTTTTTTTGGTGATACAAAATGCATTATTTAAAAGAAGGGGTAAATATGATTTTAATTCTTATGAAAAAAAATGTTTTTAGTTTCTATACAGAAATTGTTCAATTTTAATTCTCTATAAAAATCAAAATCAAAATATATTGATGTCTTATCGGAATGCTACCAAAAATTTTAAATACACTTTATTTGTGAAGACTAAAGGTTAAAGAATTTCTTTGTAGAACTAAAATAAAATTTTAAAATTTTATAAGGATAAAAACATATTTAACTCTTAAAAGAATGACGAATGAATCACATAACAATTTGAATTCTAACTACCTTTAACGTTGAGACAATTGTAACTAGTAAGCTGTTAAATTAAGAAAGTGCAAAATTTTCTCTCTCTTTTAATATTACAAAGTGCATCCTAAAGTGGACCATTGAATATCCATTACCAAGATATTTGGGCTTTACAGTGAAAATCAAATGTAGATAACAAAACACGATGGGTTTGAATAAAAAAAAGTGAACCCTTGTATATATCCTAATTTTTTCTTGGATACATACACATCATTCAATCATTTAATACATGCCATTTTTTATATTTAATTATTTTAAAATAAATGTAAATTTCACATAATTTCCACAAAAATAAAATAAAAATGAACAACAATGGTATCAAACTATCAATGAAGTTTGATCGGAGATGTAATTTTAAATGAATTTTACTTATAATTAGTAACTCGACCAAACTTTAGATATTTAAGAATTAAATATACTAAGTATAGAGAGTTAAATATGTGAAGTAGACGGGGGCAAGAAACTACCTGGCAGTTTCTGGCATCATCATACGCCAATAATAAGTCAATGCAGCTGGAACTGAACCTATCATCAATATCAACCTCCATGCAACGTCAGCTTCCGGCGGCACATCAAAAGCCGTCGCCGGCTTCGAACCGCTGCGAAATACCAAGCAAACCACCATAGTAACAGTTGCACTAGCCAATATACCAAACCCTTGCATAGAAAAAACCGCAGCTATAAAAGAACCTCTTGTCCTTTTATTAGCAAACTCAGACATAATGGTAGAAGATAAAGGATAATCACCACCAATTCCAAGCCCTAAGAAGAATCTAAAGAAACCAAGAGATAGTAAAACACAAGCTCTCTTTGTTGTACATATGGAGAAGCCAGAAGCTAGAGAGCTTGTTAGCATCAATAATAAGGCGATACCGTAGACGTGGCGTCGGCCTTTTAGGTCTCCGAGGCGTCCGAATAGGAGCTGACCGAAGGCGGTTCCTAGGAGTGCGACGGAGACAAGGGCTGAGACAACGACCGGGTTGACTTGACGGATTTCTTGGTGGTCGGAGTAGTATATTCTTCCTAGCATCTTTGTGATGAGTGTGATGGAGAAGAGGTCGTAAGAGTCTGTGAAAAGTCCCATTCCTGCTATGATGATGGCCTTGAAATGGTAGTATTGTGTTTTTGCTGAGTCAAGGGCTGATAGAACCTTCAATCCTCTTGCCATTTTCTGATTTTGAAACTTGCTATTGCTAGCTGCACACTTTCAATTAGTTACGTGTTAGCTAAATTGTGGTCGTGGTAATGATAGTTTCCGTGTCATGGTTATTCGTACCAAAGAAAATCACGGTCAAATATGGTTGATACAACTTCAATTATGGTTACATGTCAAGTGGTAGCTTTGATCACAGTCGCAAATAATTTTTTTATTTATACCCTAAATGTGTAGCCCATGGGACTGGCTTATAATTTGTGCTATGGCTAATTGCTAATGAAGGAAATAGGAATATATTGTGAAATATACGAGTAGAATATGTACAAGAGGCTAATTTGCATTGTAGCATGGAAGTTTCAAATTTGTGTGCTTGTGGATTGTATTTATTGAAGGAAACGTGAGAATTGGGGTGGAAAATTTTGTTGTTAGTGACAAGCGACTTAGCTATAAGGTTGGTACAAAATTTAAATTTGAATCCAATTATTTGTTAGTCATGTTGTTGAGTAATAATTTTGGTGAGAACCAATTGGGTTCTAGTCAAACTTATGAGTGTAAGCGTTATTCCACTAAAGATGCGAATCAATTTCTTCTCCTTGTACATTTTAAACCCTTTATATTACATTATGATATATAGTATTTTCTTTTGTTATATTACATTATGATTCTTTAAAAAAAAAATTACATTATGATAGTATTTTCTTTTGATGAGGGATACATTATGATAGTATTATATAGCTACTGTACTACGTCATCTGCAAAGGTTGGTAATGATAGCTGCCGCATATTCCCAATTTATCCTAAATTGCCCGCAAAATAGTGCAGCTATGATGTCTGCCACATTTTTGTGTAGCAGAAGTTGAAGCCCACACTGCGTTTTTTATTTTATTTTATTTGATGTATGTTTTTGTTGGAACATTGACATGAAATTATGAATAAATTGGAAGGTTGAAATATTAAAAACCAAGTTACAAGACTTTGATTATTGTGTGGAGATCGTGAACACACATATTACTGTTTATATTATATTATAGTATTTAATTTTTGAAGGTAATAAAAATAATTATTATTATTATTTTTTATTCGTGCATATCACTTTCCATAGTTATAACTTATGTTGGTTGTGATAAGATTGAAAATTCATAAGTTTTCTATATTTTCTCCATTCATATCTAAGTAGTTGTTTCCTCCGGTTTTTTGGGTTAGTTTCTTTTTGATCTTATCGATAAGAGTCCTTGAACTGATCAAATTGTTAACATAATTTTTACTAAATCTAGTTACGAAATCTCTATATAAATAACAAACTCTACTTAATTTAATTTAAAAGACACACCAAAGAGTTCTATTGAGTTATCGAGAACTCTTTATCTCTTCTTCCTCTTTTTGCTCGATGCATTTCCGAGCCACTTCTCCCCTTTCTTTTTGTCTATTCGAAATTAAGAGTGTTCTTATGACCATAATCAAGAATGATATAGTTCCTTCGATAATTCATGTTCCTTCAGAATAAAAAGTATTTTTAAGATCATAATCTCTTTTGTGGAATAATGTCACTTCGAAATGAAAAATTATCTTAAGAGTATAACACCTTTTGATATTTTCTACACTTCGAGACTTATTTGGTACTATTAGAACCACAACTCTTGGTGGAAAATAATATGGTTTTGTTATAGTTGATGATTTTTTAGATATATTTGGGTACTAATTTTAAAATATAAAGACGAAGCATTTCAAAAAAATTGCAAACTTGTCAAAAATGAAAAATCATCTTTGTAAGGAGAGTAATTATGGAGGAGAATTTAAAAACTTATCGTTCATTTTTTTTATGAAAATGGAATATCACACAACTTTTCATGTGCAAGAATTCCACAACAAAATGGAGTAGTTGAAAGAAAAATAGAACTTTACAAAAAGACTTTGACGAAAAACCTTAAATATTTCATTAAGAACACCATCCAACTCAAACTTATTGTCTTTAGCTCTAACCAAATGAACTATATTATGTATGGTCTTATTTCCTTTATTAATTCCATTAAACTTTAACTTTGTTTATGTAAACTCTCAAAACATAAAGTAGCTTCTATGTTAAAAAATATATAATACCATTAAACTTTAACTTTGTTTTTAAAACTGCATTTTTTAGATTGGAACAAAAAGTAATTTACTAGTTGAAAAAAAGTTAGGCCAAACAAACTCTAAGACAAAGAAATAAATGCAAATGACACACCTTATATTTTAATGAGACGAGTGAAGTGCTTTTTTTTCTATTTTAATTTTTCGTCTTTCTCTTCATTTAATTTCACGTTTAAATTTAAATCATATCTCTTCTAATTTAAATCTAATATCTAAGTTTCGCTTTATCAATTAATATGTTTTTCATCTCTCATTTTATTATCTAATTCCTAATTTTTTTCTTCATATTTTCATTATCATCATATAATGTTCAACATTATATCATAGTTTGCTATAACATATATCGATATTGTGCGTGATTAAGGTAAACTCAGAGAACGTGATTTGAACTTATATCATTGTACATGATAAATGTTTTAATAAATATGAGACAAAAATCTGTCATAAATAGATATATACATGATTTTTTTTAAAATTACTTAAAATCCACAACTAGCACGATTCAAATATTTGACTCTTTTTTTCTTCATATATTAAATAAACAATTCTACTACTACTAATAATAATATAATAAAATTAATGTCCACTATTTTGTCTTAAAAAATCTACTACTAATAATATAATAAAACTAATGTTCACCATTTTTTCTGAAATGTCCTCGTTTAGACTCTTAACCTAACTAGTTTAGCGAGCTTCATGCCAATTTGTTGTTAATTAATAAGAAAAAACAATGTATTAAGGCATAAATACAGAAGAATAATTTATTATTCTCTTTTAGCATACATATAAGATAACAGTTCAATCTCACCGCTTTTTTTCTAGTATGTCATTTGTTAATCACATAATCTCACTGATTTGCATATAAAATATTTTTTTTTAAAATTTAATAGAAAAACTACATTAATGTTGATATTTTGAAAATAGTCAATAGTTTTTAAAATGTTATCGTATCAACTTTCTCATATCAGTACATAAAAATTTACTTCAACATATATAAACACATAAAAAGCACAACGAGTATGGTGCAAATATTTAATTATATTTTGCATATGAAATAAAAAAATATTTAATTAAAACACTACATTAATGTTGATATTTTGAAAATAATCTTGAATTTTTAAAACTTTACCATATCGACATTCTAATATTGGTATATAAAAATTTGTTTCTACATATATAAACACATAAAAGTCGCAACGAACGAACGTGATGCATATATTTAACAGAGTTTCTCATATAAAGTAAAAACATATTTAATATAAACACTACATTAATGTTTATATTTTGAAAATAATCAATATATTTCAAAATTTTATCATATCGACTATCTCGTATTGGTTATAAAAGTTTTCTTCGGCGTATATACACACATAAAATCTGCAACGAGCGCGATGCAAATTGTTAACTGAGTTCAACATATATATTTTTTTTTAATAGAAACACTACATAAATTTTATATTTTAAAAATAGTTACAAATTTTAAAATTTTTACCATATCAACTTTCTCATATTGGTACATAAGAGTTTGCATCGGTAGATATAAGTATATAAAATCTGCAACGGTGCACGGTGCAAATAGTTAACGGTGCCCCACACTTTTTATCTTTTATATGTTAAATATTTATATCTTTATTGTACCAATTTTTTTTTTATACTTTTATGAATTTTTGAAATGTGTTTAGTTTGACTTAAAAAGGCAGAAAAAAGGAAAAACTTAAAGATAGAGATATAAGGCGAGAAGGTGAACTTGTAACATAGTTAAGGAGGATTGTAATTGTGTGTGTGGGTCATGTTTATATGTTGATTGACCCCAAATTAAATCTGTATAATTGAGATGATTGAAAGTTTGATTGAATGTTTTGTGAAGAGAAATTTTGCTGCATCTAAGAACGATTTTTATTTTTGCATGTTTAGGCAAGGAGAAAAGAAATTTTAAAGAAAATCTAGAATTGTTGTAACTTATGCATGCAACATTAAATATGGGGTCTGATCTTAATACAAATCTTTACTTTAATAATTGTGTTTTTTAAAACACGATAATTCTAAATTTTAATATATTTAGATACATTTTATTTTGCGTAAAACAAAGAATTGCATTAAACGTGCAAGTGTGAGAAAACATGACGAGTGCAAGGGTGGTGAAAACGCGGCGAAAACATGTTTCCGTAGTGGTTCTTGAAACTTGCTCCTGGTTCTATTATATAGTATCTGGTCAGATGTTTAATGAAATGAGAATTACTATGCTTCAAACCGCTTTCAAGGAGGCCTTTGCAAACTTGTAGTGAAGCATGAAGGGATCGAGGTCTCGGGTATTCTTGAGAGTATTGGATGGTTGTCAGCATCCTATGTTTGAGTCGACGATACAAAAATTGTTAAAATTCCAACTCACATGCTCACTTCAAACATTGTGAGAAATCAAACTCACGATGGAATCTGAACATTTATATTCCCATTGAGAAACTCGGTATTGGAAAACTCAAGACTGTCATAATTGATATGTGTGACGTATTGGCTAAAAGCCCTCACATGGATCAAGAAAAAAAAAAGACTTGCATTCACACATGTCGCACAATATTGCAGTAATTATATAAATACAGTTACATTGGTAAGATATAAACATGTCTGATGGGTTAGACTATTGCACTAAAATTAAAGTTGATCTTTAATTGGTACAAATATTAGAGTTAAAGATATATACTTTTCTCCTTTACACAAAACAATTATTCATATTAAATTGGTGCGATTACTATTGACGCAACAAAAACATTAATATAAGTCTCTTTTATTCTCTTCTCCTCATTTACACGAAACAATTATTCTTATTAAAAGATAAAATAAAATAAGAAAAATATAAAAATGTAAACTAATAAATGTTATATCATCAATAAGAATATTTGGTAAATCTATATGTATATAATAGACTAACTTGAGTCTCTATTGTTTGCCACAAAACTAATAAATAGCCAAAAAATATGTGAAGAGTAAGAAAGAGAAACAAAAGCTATCATACAAAATTTAAGATTATCATCCAAAAATCCTTTGAAAAAGTGGTGATGATCCAAAACTTCACCATTGAGCCCTTTCTTCCTACTCTATCTTTCTTATTCTAATTTTCTATGGACACTTATTTTGTTGGGATGGAGAGCAAGAAAAGAAACCGAACCAAACAAATTGGTTTGCTTTGATTTGGATCGGTTCGGTTGATCGATTTAATTGAAAATATAATTAAAAAAGTTCATATTCTCACAAATTTGTATTTCATGCATACAACATGCATCATACTAAAATATTTCATGGAACTTTGAATTTCATATTGTGTTTATTGTATTTTTTCATGTTCTCTATTTTTCTAATAACTTTTTATAACCAACAGATGGACGATCTCAGCGGTGTGAGGAACGACGGGTTTAATATGGTTGACGGCTAGGGTTTTTTTAAAGAAGAAACGAAATAAGAGTCTTAGTGATGAGATGATGATGGGAGAAAGTGAATGAATTAAGCAGTATTTTTGGTTGGACTTTTATTTTGGGTCTAATCATAAGTGTATGGGGGGATAATATTAGTAAAATGGGAAGTTGGGTTACAATCGGTTCAATTCATCGGTTCCTTGAATCTCAAAAGAAAAAACCAAGAACCAAATCAAACAGCGTTGGTTTAGATTGGTTCAGTGTTGTTTTGAGTCGAACCATACAAGGTCGGATACTTTTTCGGTTTGGCTCGGTTTGAACTTTCGATTTCGTCGGTTTTGTCCAAAACACTTACACCCCTAGGTATGATTAAATTTTGAAAACTCGTGACTAGTTTTAAAATATAAACATTAATGTATTGTTTCTATTAAAAAAATATTTTATATGAAAATGAGTGAATTTAAGTTATTAACAAATGATATATTAGTAAAAATGATGAAATTGAACTGTTATCTTATATTTATGCCTAAGGAGAGTTTTAGGTTATCCAATTGAAAAACAAAAGGGGAGTTTCATATGATCAAACATTGTCAAAATGATATGGTTTATTATCATAAAAAAGGGGGAGATTGTGAAGAAGATTTTCTTCTTAGACTTTACTGAGTTTTGATGATAACAAACTCACATCACAAAAGAATAAAAATTATGGAGACACAAGATGAAGATGAAAGACTTGTAGATTATAAAGTGTGAATCCTTGTAAGTATGATATTTATCTTTGATTTATTACTTTCAACATCTATATAACTTAGAATGCTCAGAAATTCATTTAAACTTAATCACAAACCACTTGCTAAGTTAAATATAAGAGTCTCTATGAAGCAAGCTTTGAAAAATGTTGGAAAGTTAATTTTTGAAATCGTGTAATCCATTACCTAAAGGTTGTAACCCATTACCAACATTGTGTAACCCATTGCTTGAAGTGTGTAATCGATTACCAACTCTGTGTAATCGATTACACTTGTTAAATTTCAAATATTTTGAAAGTCGGAAAGTGGTAATCGATTACTATTTTGGTGTAATCGATTACCACATGTCAGAAAACAATTTTTCATAAAGAAGTGCGATTTAAATGTAGGAAAGTGGTAATCGATTACTTTTTTGGTTCAATCGATTACCACATGTCAAAAAATAATTTTTCATAAGCAAGTGTGATTTAAATGATTAGTGCCTAGGCCCCTTTGTTTCACAACTTTTTTTATTAGTCATTGTTCATAGAACCCGTTAAACTGATGTCGTGCTTTATGGATGTTTTCTACAACCTCTATAAATAAATTTGACATCTAAACAACATTAACCAACTTTCATATTCAAATATTCTAAGATCAAATATTACTTTCTCATTTAAACTTTCGAACTTCTGTTTTTGTGAAACCTTGATTATATTTTCATATTCAAAAAGGTTTATGAGCATTAAGTTATATTCATTTGAAAAGTGATATTGATATGATACATCCAAACAATATTTTCTTCAACCATTGCTTGTAAGATTTTCATCAAAGGTGGTCTCTGAAATCTTTGATCTCCTTCTCGAAGGTCATTATGTATTTGGTGATGATTGGGGTTCACTGAACTCGATGTTGAATTCCAAAATGTGCGTCAATTGCTGCTTTTACCATAAGCTAAAGATCTTATTTCTGCCAAGATTTTACCAACACCAAAAATGCTAAATATCATGAGTCAATAGTTGCCTCGAAATGGAAGTTTCCACCATGTCCAAAACAATGATATTTTGCTTATTTACCACCTATTCATGAAAGAAAAAAGCTCAATCTCCCTTTTGTGATCATACAAAATTTTCAAAAAACTTTTTGTCGAAAGCTCTAACAAAAAGTTCAATGTGTCATATGAAATACACTCACCATAATTTTCAAAATTTTTAATGTTCCATTAGATGGCGAGGAGTCCAACTTCGAGTACTCCAAATTTACTCCAAAAAATGTCAACCATATAAAATTTAATTCCCCATTTTTTTTTATTCTCCCTTAGTCTTTCGTTGTAAATGTTATTCCAAATACAATTCGATTCGAAAGCAGAAAAAGTGCAAGAAGCATAAGAGATAGACACGAATCTTTGTTAAAACATGAACGTTATCATTTGTTAACCGCTCAACTAATGCACATGAAAGTTATTTTGAACAGACAATATTCTCCACTATCAACTTACGGTCTGAATCGAGTTATAGAGAATATATACATATTAATATTACTTTATAAAGTAATATTATTGTTTTGTATATAAAGAAAAAAAAGCATACATGAATGAGCACATATAGCATATGAAGTGAAATGGGGGCTTCTCTATCAGAACTAGAGCAACCACCACAACAAACACATCAACATTCACAGTTACAGCCACAGCCACAACAACACCAACACCAATCAAATGAACCAACCAATAAGGAAGAATTACGATTACCTTCGAGAAGGGAAAATAATTTGTTGTCTCCTCAACATCACACAAAATTACCCAGCAAAAAGGTAGTACAAAACTCCACAGTTGTAAAATCCAATGAGACTCAATCAGCAACCAAACCTTTGATCAAAGAACAAAGTTTGCCACACAACTATGAGCAGATATTGAAGGATGCAGATTCACCGGTTGATAAATCTTCAAGGGAAAAGATGTGTGATCAACTATATGCTGGAGTGTTCTTACATCATAAGACTAAGGCAAATTCAATATCATTTAGTTTCTAATGAACTAGCTTTTGAATATTTTTTTTCCTCTAAAGTGTGACAATGATGACCATTTTACAATTGTCCTAAGATGATTTAAATTTCGTCCTTGAAATTACAAGGTGATTGAGAGTTCGGTCTTCACCACCAGCATAATACTAAAATACTAACATTAACCATTTTTTAAAGTTAATAAATGGTACTTTGAAAGAATATGTGATATGTATATGTTAGTAGTCACATATAAAAATAAATAATATGTGGAAGCTATGGAGCAATTGAATTTAGTTTTTTCTTTTTTTGGAGAGGGGAGCAATTGAATTTAGTTTTTTTACAAGTTTGAGCTAATTCTAATTGAAGAGTTGTTTTTATATATTGAACAAATTTTAATGATTATCGTTGTTTGTAGAAATATTGGGTAGAGAAGAACTCCAAAGCCAACTGTTTCATGTTGTATGCAAAAGCACTCTCAATCACCTGGGCAGAAGATCCAACTTATTGGAAATGGATACAGCAAAAAGATGTTAGGTACACATCCTTATATCATTTTGTTTTCCTATTATATCAACAATTTAATCCCAGTGATTGCAAATAATTCTAATTTTCATTTTCTTTATTCTGTTGATGTTGAAGTCATTAGCAGCATCTATTGTTTAATTTTTCCTTTACATAAAACTTAGAAAAATTAGAATAAACAATCAATTCTGTACATAAACAATCAATTTAGTCCCTGAACTATATAAATATTTTAAGTAGTCGCTAATTTTACCAAGAAACATCTAAGTTACAAGCTAATAATATCTAGGACTTTGTCTGGTTAAATTGAATCTAATAATTTTGTAGCATACTCATGTCATATGATTTTTAGTCCTAATTAGATCAAGCTATGTTTTGAAGTGACGGGATGACTGAGGTGGCTGAACTGAAGAGAGTTTGTTGGCTAGAAGTTCATGGAAAATTCGACACAAGGAAGCTTTCACCAGGAATTGTATATCAAGTTTCATTTATTATAATGTTGAAAGATCCAGCTCAGGGTTGGGAACTTCCAGTAAATGTTAGACTTGTCCTTCCAGGAGGAAAGAAGCAACAACACAAGGAAAATTTAATGGAAAAGTTAAGGGCACGGTGGATAGAGGTTTTAGTTGGTGAGTTTGTAGCATCTGAAAAAGATGGTGGTGAGATGGAGATATCAATGTTTGAATATGAAGGTGGTATGTGGAAACAAGGGCTTGTCATCAAAGGCATTGCTATCAAACCAAAGGAATGAGAAATAGATAGATATTTACGTAATGTGTGGAAAAAGCTTGTTTCCATTTATAATAAATAAAAGAAACAAATCACCATGGAGTCTGTTTGTGTAGTTCATAATATATTTGTTATCCCAACACATTATATATCGTATCATTGTTCCATTTTCTGTTATTCTTACATTAAAACTGCTTCAATCCTATTTAGAACATTAAAATTACTTTCAGCTCTCTCGCATTAATCGAGGGACTGAATTATGTTTATCAAGTCCAAGTTCCAGATCGTCATTTTCCACCCAGGTCCGATTGTTCTTCAATATAACATGGGACAAATAAAAACATACCAGAGAGAAACATAAAAGGTATTGACATTAAAAATCACGAGGCAAATAAATAGTAATTTTTCAAATGAACTTTGTACATAGGCTGGTACAAATATTAACAATACGCCACTCTTTACAAAGTCGGATAAATAAGGATGCCAGAGATGGTATTATTTTATCATAACTGACACATACTTCATATTATACAACATAGAACATGGAGGAATATGGCGGCGCAGCATTATATGAATGTCCTTATATATATACAAAGAGATGTCACCCACAATAAAATATACAACAAGTATCCCCACCATGCTCACTCACACTCCAACAGAATGATTCACGAGGCATCAACTGAAACAGCTAAGGCATTCAGTTCAATGTGCTGTTTACCGTCATTGTCGGTGTGGACAAAGACAGTCGCATGAGCCTCAGAATGGGATTTATCGGCTCCTTCCTGAGAAATTGATATTGAGCTCAAAGTCATTTTATTATCACCAGTATTGCTTTGGCCACCTTGGTCTTTGGAAATGATTTCCCATTCCTCTTTCAGGGATGCTACTTCTAGACCCTTCTCTTTATGTCTTTCCATTTCAAAAGCAGTAGGTAGAATCACATAATCATTGAGAGGATTGTAAAAGGGATCAGGGTCTCCTGCCTTCAACCAGTGCTTGAGAATCCTGAATAGATGAGGCTCACAAAGTATACCCCGATGTTCACCTGGTATTCCAACCCTCTCCTCCGCATTGAACCCATCAGCCTGCATATATAGCCAGAAAAATGATAGATGTGCCCGAGATAAAGGAAAGACAGAAAAATGATTTTTCAAAAATCCTAAACAAAATCTTATAAATGACAAAAATGAATTAAAAAAATAAAAAATCTAAAACAAATGGACCCCAAAATAGCTTATAACATCTATAATCAGACTCGGTAGCATAAGCTCCACAAAATAGCTTGTAAAACAACATATACAGAGATTATTATACGAAGAGTTTGGCCTGATTCTTTCTTCAATTGTCGAAATAACTTAATCAGTAGAATATCAAGAAAAATTGTACAACGTTGAATAAGTAAGAAGGCCTTTCATGGTAAACTTAGATTTAATAAATCACCGATTGCATAAAGGTATGAAGAGAGTGGGCAAACCTTAGCTGACTCTACTGGAACTGTTCCATCACCATCAACGCACACATATCTGGCCTGAATATATATAAAAATAATGTCAACCTAAGGAAAGGAAATTGCCTGTTGGGGGGGGCACGTTGCGAATTCGAGCATGTTTGGAAGGCTATAAAAGAACTTTAAAATTTACAAAATCATCACATTAATATACACAAAAAGCCGCATATGCAAATTAGGGGAATCAGTACCATATATACAATACAACCATAGCCAAAAGCCATATGGTTTGGTGGACATGGTACTGATTCCCCTAATTTGCAATACAACTTTTTATCTATACTTTGATTTGTAAGATGCACCGATAAACATATATTTGGAAATTGAAACAATTACAAATCTACCTGCAAATAGCGTAACTCTTGCAGATCTGAGACAGGCTTGTCCGCATTTCCATAGCTGCAGAATATTTGTCATGTAAAGTGAGGGTCACATATATTAAAAGGAATACTAAATACCTACGTGCATGTACTAGACCATTCTAAATATAATTGATACACGTTTCTAGTGTAACCATGGTATAACCCAAAGAACTGATAGAGACAATACCAAATACTATGAGGCGTCGCAAGATTGGTCCCATAAATATTGTAAAATTTAACGCCCGGCGGAAGTTTGGCAGAAGATAGGATCTCCCTTGTTTTGTTTGCCCATTCAAAAATATGTGAGTTGAAGGGCAGAGGCAATTCCTCCCCTTCATGATTAACCTGGATATCACACCAATCATAAAAGTAAACATCCTATTTCTTTCAAAAAGATAAAAAGTAAATATCCTAGGGTGTGTTTATTTCATAGCTTGAAATTACATTCCTTGTATGATTCCCAGGAATAAAATTCGTACTCATGTGTTGGGTAAAAAAAAAAATATTTCCCACGAATGTTTTTAAAATTTTGTTTAATTTAAAAAATATAAAAAACAAATACAAATGAATGTGAGTGGTAGTGGGAACTTAGTTAGTTAATATTATTCCCATGGGAATGTTAGATTCCCACTCTTGAGCATGAGAATAAAAAGTGAAGAAACCATGTGTAAATAACATTCCTTGGAATACGAAATATTTGAGAATAATTTTTTAAAACTCGAAACAAACATGAGAATACTGTAATTCCAATCTCACATTCCCAGGAATAATTTTATAAACCTTGAAACAAACACACCTGTAGATAACTATATTAAGAATAGCAACATATGTACTTTTCAAACATATTAATGTATTTCAAGCTGTCAAATAGCGGCTATAGTGTTGCAGAATTTCCGCTATTATTGTGATACACTATTTAGTACAAAATATTGTCAAATAGTGACACTGTAGCATAATGGAGTTTGAACAAATCATTAATTTCCACTATCTGCAATTGAGAACACTATTTCAAGCATACGAAACCTCCTTCCCCCAACCCCTCCAAAAAAAATGTTTAAACCGCAGGAATAAATACATTAAGTGAAGTTCAAATTCAGCTCAAGATAGGGAAAAGTTAATGTTTGTAAAGTGTTCTGACAATCAAGTTGTGAAACTATGATACATTCAATATGATGGAGATGTAGACGACTCTCAAATTAGCTTAAATAGACATTTTCTGTCCCAGTAAATATACCAGTAACCACTTTTAGTCTCCGTATTTGTTTTTGGTTTTAGTCCCTAAATTGTAAAATATTATAAAGTTTCTTTTTGTACTTGTTACTTTGGGTTTAGTTCGTATAATTTTTGTTCTTGTTGGAATTAATCCTTCTATCATCCATGTCACAAGGACAAAGAATATGGTCCACATATCACAGGGAGAGGATTGTGACCAACGTGAGCAAACATTACAGGGACATAAATCAACAGAACAAGAAACAAAAACATATTTTTCCTATGCTTCAAGGACTACAACAGCAACAAAAATTACGCTCCAACAAAAAAACTAGAACATTTTCAGGGACAAAAGCATATTTTAAACCACACAGATTTAACTATCTGCAACTCACTTTGTTGTTAACAAGAGCTTGCTTGAAAATCTCAACGCTTTCACGTGGCGGGTATGACTCCAGAATAACATGAGATTTCCCATCCTCATGAAGTCTCTCACGCCACAATTCCAGAAGAGGAATGTGTTTCCAATGAAAACTAGGACAAGCCATCAGTTCATATATTGATGGACATTCAATCAGCTGTGACATTAGAACAAGCTTCAATAAATAAATCTGAAAATCAAGGCATCTAAATACCAAAAGAAAAAGTACAAATGTATCATAAGTTCATACCCCAAATGCACACATAAAAAAAAAAAAAAAGCATCGAAACAATACATAGAAAATAAAAATCATTCAGACAAAATCAAGTATAGATGAAAATGCTATTTAATTGATATAATAATAACTTTACAAACTATAAATAATAGCAGCTAAAACTATTTTATATTTTTTTCTTCGGTACTGCAGCACTGCATACTATTTTTCTTTTTATATAGACATAAATATCAAGTGCATGATTGTGAATTTTGATTATCATTTAGTCATTTTAGCTTTTTATATAGACACTTCATATATCTGCACAACTATATCACTAAAGGATAAACTACTGAGACGATCAAATAAACTCAGGACAATGAATACAAGTATAATACTCAGCTGCCTCAAATATCTGTATCCAACAGATATTATAGATGACTCTGAGAAGTCCCCACTCCCCGTAATAGGGGTTGTTTGAACTAATTAGTGAACTCAAAACACAAATTCAGAAAGCCAAAATAATTTATCTGTACCAACTGGTGCATGCTCCATTTGGAAATAAAAAAGTTTTGCTCCCATCCTTCCACAAATGACATTCCATTTAAAAAGGTGGAATTGGTACATCCAGGTGCACCTGCATAACAATGTATAGCTGCATCATTATGCATTTCCAACGGTAAACAAGATTTTAATAAACTTCTAGCTATCTGCTAAAACACAGATGATATAGAAACCAATACATGAAAGGCTGTAAAATCAGGGAGAATCTGAAGTTTCTTAACTGAAATTATTCGAAAAAGAATTGAATAAAGTGAAAAGAAACAAGCCCAACATATATAGGGCTAAGACAAAGAAGATACATGGTTGCAGAGCAATATCAATACTGCTGGATGACACAGCCCAGGAAGAGAAAAAACAATGAGTTAAACCAGGTGTCGACTAAAAGAAATGTATTCTCTAAAAAAGGCAACCAAAGAATCAATCAAATTAACCATACATCGTTGTTTAAACTAAAAAGTTCAGTCACATTTAGGTCACCATCAAGAGACATGGTGACATCATTGTTTAAACTATAAAATTCAGTCACATTTAGGTCACCATCAAGAGACATGGTGGTAAAACCATTCCGCCTATCACTTCAAAATTTGGTTTTTGCTTAATGATCTCTTTCACCAAGAAATGCACAACACCATGCATAACTTACATCTCCCATTCTTTCTTATTTTGCAAATGACATTTCAAAATTCCTCCTTTAATGCATATTTTTAAGCATCAACTGTTTACTCTAAACTTATATAGTTGATATTGCCTTATCCAAAAAGATTAAACAAGGAAAACAAATTTCCAACAGTCCCAGCTTTAAAAATTATATTGAGGTGCTAGAAGAATCATCTCCGTCAAATATCCTTAACTTATACTTCTGATTTTCTGAGCAAATATAGAACAGAATTACTTACCCTGGAATGGTGCACAAATTGCAATCCAATTCTTAACATATTTCTCAAATATCTGCAAACGACAACAAAATTGCGAAATTCACATATCAGCAGCGGAAAAAATTCTAAAATTTTGATAGATAAAAGTGACAAGGTTAAAGGAAACTACAAAATAAAGTAAAACAGATTTGGGAAGCTTAAACGATGTATTACATCACTATGCAGGGTCATGAAACATTTCACCAAAAGACCACCCATAGAATGACTTATGAGGTCTATCTTTTTCCCTCCAGCAGCATTATAAATTAATTCCAATTTTTCAGCAAACCGATCCATTGTTTCCTGCAACCTGAATGAAAATAAACAGAACATTTCTCAGAGAAAATCAACTTTGCTGAAGAGAAAAAATTGGTTTGAGACCTTTATCTTTTGGATTGTGGGAAATCTCATCAATGGGAAGCTAACAGCAAAAGAAAAAAAGAATTTGGAGATAGCAATTCAGATTAAATTATTTGCACAGTTGAATCTACATTAGGCAATGCTTATTTTCCACATAACAATTCCTTTTGTAAAAATAATCACATAGACAAATATACACAGTACAAATATTGCTAACAATAAAGTCTATTATAAAAATGAGATTAGACAGAATCTACTTTTTCCTGCAGATTAGTGAAAAGAAATAATCTCATAAAATGTACAAATCTGAAGAGTGTAGTGTCTGAAAATTTACTCCGCTCATTAATTTGGGTTAGTAATGAGAAGGGAATTGACTCATTTTTCAAGTTCGATCAAATCACTATCACTATCACTAAACTTTTCTGTTTAGAATTAGTTAGTTACCTATTGCTTTGCCGAAAATCATACCCAAAGCCAAAAAGTGTCTTTCCCTCTTGATACCCCCATTTCTGCATTTGAACTATCATATCGTGGAAATAATATACAGCCTCACTTCCAATTACCTGAATCACAAAATGTATACATTATTACAACATTCAATTCTTCCCCATCAGCAACGCAGTTCAGACAACTCGATCAAAAAAAGGCATACCAAATCAGGATCTAAAACATCAATTGCATGGAGTCCATGTCTATCTTCAGGAACCACAATTCTTGAATTTTGATCCAACGTTACAGTTTTTCCTGGTCACAACAAAGTGAGTTTCTTGTAACAATCCGTATGTTTGGTTCCACTTTTGTAGGAGCCAAAATTGGTTTTGTAAAATTGATTTTAACAGATAAATTGATTTTGCCTCCAAAATTGATTATACTTAAAGCTATGATTTGTAGCTTTTAATTATAGAATTGATTTAATCTCGAATTTATTGTTCAACTCACTTGCTAAACACAAATCACTTCATTTCAACTCGAATCAATTTTTGTGAATACACAAAATAATTGAATTAAAGATAGAAATAAGCTGAGCCGATACGAAATGAAATTAGAAATAGTAATATTTTATTACCAGTAGAAGGATCATAACGTGACCAAAGCTTAGTTTTCAACTTATACTCAGCGGAGAGAAAACGAACCCAAATACGTTCCTGGCTACCATCGCTTTCATTCACAGCGTTAAGAATTGAGCCACCAACGCCAGGAACCAACAAAACAGGGTCGAGATTGGGATTAACGTAGGCTTGAGGTTGGGGTTTCTTTATGAGACGCAACCATAGCTCGACGGATCGAAGGACGTCGTCCAACAACATCGTCATCGACAAATTGAAACCCTAATTACTATGAATTGAATTGGGAATTAGGGTTTGAATTTGGGTAACGTGTTGTTGAGTACGCCAGGAAGGAAGGAAGGAAGGAGATGATAGCGGAAATGGATAAGACTTGTACTTCCGTGATTGCCAATTCTGTCAATCATTCAACGTAGATTTCGCTATTTCATTTACTTCTTTTATTTAATTCTCTCTCGTTAAATAATTTTACATTTTTATAAGAGGAGATGATCATATCTTTTACGTATCATTTTTTTTCGATAGTTTATTGCTTAGAAATTTATGAAGTAGGTTTGAACTATCTTTGCATATTTCAACAGTTACGGTCGTGTGTATATATGTTTTATCTTTAGATTTTTTTTTGTTGAAGGATTTTATTTTATTATTTATTACTCAATTTTTTTATATTTTAATTCAGTTAATAGAGAGATTACATAATATATTTAAGATTGAATTTTAGATATCTTATTTATTCATCTTAAAAAAGAATTTTTAACTACAAGATTATTTGACAAAAAATTTAATATTTTTTATAATTACATTTAAAAGTAGTAAAGTGACGTAGAATTAAAAACAAAGATAATTATTTTATTTTATTTTTGACTAGATACTATTGTTATTTTCTCATAAAAAAAGATACTACTACTGATTTATTTAACTTTTTAATTCAAACTTTGATGTGTCTATCTTAGGTTTTTTTTTCGCGTTTTGACATAGTCTTCTAGTTATGATGCATATTGATTGCTTCTTTCTATGAAATAATATTGAATATTGATGATCTTTTTATAAAACAGGTAAAACAAAATCATGAACTTCATATGTATTTCGATCAAAGAGGTTAAATCTTACTCAAACAAAAATTCAAGTTAGATCTTGCATTGACTTCACTAAACTTACACTTCGGTGTGTTGGAAAACTGAATTATTAAGATTTAAATTATAAAAAATTGTAGTATTCTTTTCGTTTTTAAGTATAAGTAAATTTGACTTTTTAAGTTCATTTAATTAATGATGTACGCGACACATAATATAAATCGCATACATCGTTAATTAAATGAACTTAAAAAATCAAATTTATTTATATTAAAAAACGGAGGAAGTACTAACTAAATATATAAGTTACGTGCAAAACACCTCTTAATAACCACTTGAATTTTCTTTAAAAAAAAAACCACTTGAATTTATTTAATGAAAGAGGTTATTTAAACATTTAAATGTTGACCCTATATTTAGCATTGCTTCTTAAACAATTTAAAGTATTCTCTCCGTCTCACAATATTAGTCGTTTAAGGTTTGTGCACGGTTATTAAAAAATGATTAATTGTGTTGATTTTAATGGTAAAATTAGTATTATTTATAAAAACACTTTTATTAATTGCAGTTAGTGGAGTAGTTAAGTTGGATCAAATTTAATAAATAAGGGTATAATAGTGTAAAAAAATAATAAATGCTCCATTGATATTGTAAAGTGACAATTATTTTGAGAAAAATAAAAATGCTAAAGAAACAATAATTATGAGACGGAGAGAGTAATATATTTTGGGAAATGTAAACGAGTGCTCTCGGGATACTCTTTAAGAACCATGAATGTTAAGTATTTATAAAAAAAAATGTTAAATTAATGTATTGAAAATCGTTACATTTGACTTTTAAAAAAATAATTACTTATTTTGAAATGCTTAAAGAATGTCTTATATATTTCTTATATTTACTAAATAAATATTTTATTTATTTAATTTAAGTTTAATGGTGGTGGGTTGACGGTTCAAAATAATTTTCAAACATATCCGATCAAAACATTGTAAATTGCCACAATTAAACTCTCTTTTTTAACAAGGTTGCTAATATATTTAAGAAACTAGTCTTTCAAAAAAAGTAATATACTACTTCCTCTGTTCTTTTTTACGTGTCTTTTTAGGGTGAATTTTTCGTTCCTATTTAATTGTCTTTTTGGTATTTTAAGGATACGATTTGTCAACTATACCATTTGTCAATTACTCTTATCTCTTATCTTTTTCAATAACTAATTAATACTCTCTCCATTTCAAATTGTATGATGTTTTTGAGCATTTCACACATTAAAAAATGTAATTAATATTATGTGGGAAAGAGATATTATGAGTTGTTTTACAAAATTGTCCTTAATAAATGATATGAGAAAGATAAATGAAAGAATTGAAAGAAGAAAGACTAATAAATAGTTAAGGATATAATAGGAAAAGTAACATTAATATTTCATTGGTATTGTAAAGCGACATACAATTTGAAACAAATTATTTTTCTAAAGTGATATACAATTTGGGACGGAGGGAGTACTATCTATTTGAAAAACTAAAGTTTGTTTATTTTTTTAAAACAATATTTGTTTCTTGTTATCTTCAAATTTAAACAAAATTTTGTTACAAACACCGGTTCTAAGAGAGTTAAAATTTTATAAATAAGATGAATAACAATTGTTAAAAATTTCAAGTGTAAAGTAAAAGAACAGATTTGAGAGAGAAAAATAAAAGACTCCATGAATGTTTAAAATGAAGAAAAAGTGGAAGACTCATTAGAGCTACTAGAAAAAAAGATAATAACGGACAATTGTTTGTTATGAGATAAAGATAACACGTTAAATTTATTAGAAATATAAAGCGTGTGAAAAAAAAAAGGAATTTATTCGTAGATTAAAATGACGATATAATAGAAAGAAAATATGCAAAAATACACATCACTATTTTGATGATAATTTTTTAAAAAAACACTTAAAAAATGAACGGAGGGGGTATATACTCTTACATAGGAATTTTAAAAGGAAAAGATAAAATTTAGAGAAATGTTAAAGAGTACCCTTCAGAAATTGGTTAATTGAAGATAAATAGAAATAATTTGTTGAAAAGTGGTAAAAAAAGGTTAAATTCAAGTTTCTAAAAATCAAAAAGTTGTAATTCCCAATGCAAATTTACTATTTAGACCCTAAAACTTATGCCGCAACATCGAACATCCACCCAATTCCTAGTGTTTCCCGGTAGCAAGTGGATTATACTTGCACGTATAATATCATCATCAATATCGTTGTATAGAGAAGAAACCAAATGAAGCTTGCCTGTCTGATTTCTGGTTACAACAATCCTGTCTCCGTAAAGGTAAAAGACCTTACTTCTCTCACTTTTAATTTTCTTGAGTGTGATTATGAATGACGATGCATGCAACCTCAGCCTCACATTGATTACAGGATAACGTGAAAAGGGAAGAGAAGCATGTGAAGCTCATTCCTACAAAGACAAAACAACAAGTCAAGTTTTTCAACAACTTTGCTCCTCCTATTGCAGCTGCCTTTCTGCTCTTTTCTCCAATTTGCGCCGCTCCAGGTTGGTTACCTCCTTTGTAAAATACTAAATTGAACCCATGCCATTCACTCTTTTTTGTTTTATTTATAGTTAGTTAGTTGTACAAACTAGAAAGTAGTACTCCCTCCGTCCCTTAATATAACCACCTATTGCTTTTTTCACATTTCTTAACAAATGTTGTTGGTGTAGTTAATGTGTCTGTTTTATAGTACAATTTTACAAAATTACCCTCATTAAAGAGATAAAGTGAAAAGTCAATTTATTGTACTTTTAGAATTAGTAGTAGTATTAAATAAGGGTATCTATGAAAAAAAATAATTAATGTGTGTTGTAATTTGAAAAGGGGGTTATATTTAGGGACAAAAAAAAAAACAAAAGGGAGGTTATATTAAGGGACGGAGGGAGTAAAAATCAAATGCTGGCTTGTTACCTTGTAGTATGCTCCTCTCAATGTCTCATGTTCTATTCCCCCAATGCCAATTTCGGTAGACTAGTCCAAACAGATGGGCCCCACATGTGGACGGTGTGATTGGACCCCTCGGATTAGTCGGTCCTTGACCGGGTATCAAGTTTTAAAAAAAAAGAAGTAGAAATCAATGTTTATCTTCTGTGAATGCCATTAAATCAAAGCTTTTTTCCTTCAAGAAAATAGTGGTTTCCTGTAAAACAGTAAAATATGCTAACCATGTCCATGATAATTATTTCAATTCATTCAAACCATGTATTCTCCATGTTTATTGTACCGTACCAAAAATGATTGAAGGTTTATATGAAAACTGAAAAGAATTATATACGTATATAACTAAAATAGTGCAAGGTTTATATCAAAACTGGAAAGAACATTTAAGTTTGTAATTTAACCATGTAGGATCTTTGAACATTATATGTGAAAACCCAGTCTCTGCAGCACAATGAGACTAATAACTCTGCTCCTTGTCCTCCCTTCAATTTAATTTAGAAATGGTAAGCCCAAACTTTCCCTTGGCAAATGACTCGTGGAAAACTAAAAGAGCTTTGTGTTGTGGCAATTTTGATCCTACATTCCTAATGTATATGTTCGCAAGTGCCGGAAACAATCATTCGTGTTTTGAGGGATTGTAACATGACTATGGATTTGTGGGAGAAATTTATAAGTATGGAAGACATGCAATGAAGCTGATTTGTTAGTCTTTGTCTTTTTTTTTTTTTTTTTATGAATCAAGAGAGCAAGGAAGGCATCAAGGAGCAGCTTAGACATCCCAACTAGGTTGACACCCAAAAGCAGCTCCCATCTTCAACCACCCGCTCTGAAATATTATTAAAAAAAGGGAAAACTGTACATGAAGGGGGACTAGGCCAAAACCATCAGAAGAAAAACAAAGTGGGAACTACGGAAAACAAAAACCGGAAGACCCTGTTTATCCCGAACGATGCTTAATTAAAGTAGAACAAGTAGTAGTGTGCCAAAAATCAACCCAAGCATCATAACAAATGGATATATCCAAACGGAGCGCAGCATTTGCCAAACCAAGTCTACCATTCGACCAAGTATATAAAACACCATTGGTAGGTAAATGATTCAACAAGTTAGCATTAGTCCAAGCCAAAAAATCATTACAAGAGATAGAAAGGGGAGGTCGCCTTCCTCTCTTCTCATGAGCACCAAGAATTGCATTAAAATTAGCAACAAATAACCAGGGTCCGGGGAAACAACCTTGAAGCCTAGCAAGTATTGGCATTAATACCCGCTATATACACCTTATGTTGATGACACAAAATCTCCAACACAATACATTGAGAAGAAACAAGAATGACCAAAGGAGAAATATCATTCCCCCACAGAGCCCACAAATTCGGCAACAAAGTCGTTCTATCATTCAAACAGTAATTAGTAACATGAATACTATGTCAATACCAAGCAGGAACATGAGAAAACGGAATCATTGGTTCAGCAACAAACATCAAAATAGGACAATGATTAAGACAAAAAATTAAAAGCAATACAAGATTCTGTATTGGCAATACCTCTAACATTCCAATAGAGGACTTTCATTGACCAGGAGGAGAAATGGCACCCTTCGACAGGGTATTGTAGGCTGCTCGAAGTTCTTTTTTCTGCTTTTTAGTAAGATAAGTCATAAACTGTTCCGTAGGCTCCACCGTCTCATGCGGCAAAAACTGCCGTATCAATTTGAAATAGGTCTATTTCAATGGATCTCATTTAACTTAAAAACTCCCAAAGTTGGTTCGGATGGGATCATTGGCATTGGCCAATGGTATTTGGTATCATGACTCATGCAATGTCTAGAAACAAATCAACTAGTTTTTCAGGAACAGCCTTTGATCCTGACCATTTTTTGGCATCTTTACACTGCCAGCTTGCTTTGGTCCATCACCATCTGTTTCGAAATCCCCCTGGTTTATAGCGAAAACAACCATGTTGAAATTTATGCAAAGTGGTATCCACCTCCTTCAAACTCTTTCCATCTTAACATTGATGGTTCTCATTACAGTGCCATAGGCCTTTTAGCTTGTAGAGGCCTTACAAAGGATTCTGAGGGTCGGTTTATTCGTGGCTTCGTCTGTATCCTTAGTCGATCAACTTCTATATCGGCGGAGCCTTAAAGCCTTGTTCATGGTTGGAGATTAGCCAGAACCAAGTATTTGTCCCTGCAATCTATTTGTGGGTCTAGATTCTTTATTGTAGTGTTATTTTTATTTTATTTTTATATGCAAATCTTAATATATTTATTGTTATGTTAGTATTTTTTCCTTCACCAGGAATTTCCTTGTTTAGTTAACATAGTGAAATTGTGTCATTTCCTTAGTTTACATCTCAAACATCTTCTTACGGAATCCCTGATGCTGATTGATTGAGGGAAACAGAGTTGCTCCAATAACCATATGTATCGTGAGGCGAACAACAGTGCTGATAAGTTAGCAAACCTTAGGCATGATGATGTCTTCAATGTGATTGATTGGCTGCAGCTTCCCTCTTGGCCCAAACTCATTTTAGATGATCCCTCGCTTTGCTAGTTAGCTATTCTTTTTCTTTGCATTATTTATCAAAAAAAAATATGGGAAAATCCCAGTTCAAGAGGAAAAATAAACACCATAATTGCCAAATAGTCGATGAGCCTGTACTCAAGGATTGAATTTGAATAATAGACAAGATCTCCATACTCAGGAAGGATTCTGATTAATTGCAAGTAGTAAGTGGTAAATAGGCTTGAAGTTGTTAAAGTTGTTATTTACGTGTTCTAATCGACTTGAAGTTGTTATAAACGTTTTATAGCAAGAATTTCATTTTTCTTAGCTTCTTGTTCCACAGTTTCAATTGCCCAAACAATAGATATCCAAAGAGGAGCAACGTTGTTCAGCCAAACATGTATTGGATGTCACGTTGCAGGTGGAAACATTATACAGCCAGTAAGCATCATCCCCTTTGGCATGATCTATCTAGCATTATGTTCTAGCAAACTCAAATTAACCTTTTCTGTCTTCTTTATTCCTTTATTTTTTTTTTCTCCTTACAGGGGTCAACTCTATTCACAAAGGATTTACAAAGGTAACTGAAAGCACTAAATTTATCAAAAGAGGCAACTGAAATTTCGAAAGCTTTTTTCTTTTCGAATTTGTGTAGACGGTCTATCGACTATTCATATAAAAATTGCTATGGCCTAAAATGAAAGCTAATCAATGTTTCTTTCTTCTGATTATTTTTATCACATATTTGAAATAATAATAAATGTTGTTCTATAGAAATGGAGTTGACACAGAAGAAGAAATCTATCGTGTCACATACTATGGGAAAGGAAGAATGCCGGTAAGATATCTTATGTAGACTTCAGACTTAGCTTTCTGCCTTAATGATTATTTCATCGTTTATGCCTTATGGTTAGCTTAGGTTTAAATTTTCATGCGAATATTGAGATTCTCTATCGAAGATAGTCATGTATAGTTCTATGCAGGGGTTTGGTAAAGAGTGCATGCCACGAGGACAGTGCACATTTGGAGCTCGTTTGGAAGATGAAGATATCAAGATATTGGCTGAGTTTGTCAAGTTACAGGCTGATAAAGGGTGGCCAAGTATAGAAACTGAACAAAAATGATTTAGCAATTAACTTCCCTCTTCCATCTTTTCATTATGGATTGGTACAAAATCACTGACTTAATAGCTTTAGTTATATTAGATTATATTTTTTATATGTTTTGGGTTGTGATAATGGAATTATCCAATAATTCTTCTGGACCACAATTGATTATATAGATAATCCCATTCATGACCAGCGTTGGTCATCTTAGTAGATCCATGAATATCCTCATATGTTGGCAGTTAAGAGAATACTTCAATATGTGAAGAAAGGAAATTTCCAACTGTGGAACTATATATCATAAAAATGCAGAAGTATGCTTGGTTATATTCAGATTGGTTTGGTGAGGAAAATAATAGCAAAAACATGAAGATAACGCTTTTGTATGTGGGAAAATCCTTTGGGCATCGGACAAAGAGTCTTTGGCGGTGGCCTAATGTAATGTGAGGTCGAGTATGTTGTGCTATAATGACTATGAGGGCTTGACAAGTCTTATGGCTTGATGCATTGCAGCAGGAGATGAAAGTGAAGGAATTGCAACTGTTAACTTGCTCAACAATTAACTTGGCCAAGCGTCCAATTGCTCATGGGAGAACCAAACACACCGACAATAGGTTTCATTTGCTTAAAAGTGAAAACCAAGAAAATATATGAACTTGGAACTGAAGAGCATGCTGGCTATGGTTTCCGATGGATATTTGGTAATACGTGAAAAATTTCAAATCATGAATTCCCACATCACTAACTGAAGAATAAAAAATTCTCTCTGTTTATAACAAGCTTTTTTGTATGAGTTAACATTTAACAACAAGGATTTTCCGTAGTTATGTTACTTAAGATTATTCTCCGTAGAGCCTGTCGAATTCTGGAAATTTTTGTTTTTGGTGAATAAATTCTTAAGCACGGTGTGCCTTCACACGCCTCTACCTTATCTATATCTATGATTCTTCTCTATGTTTGTGGTCTCTGCTATAGATTCATGGTTCATCATTAGTCATTACAATGACTTGATTCGTGATTGTTCCTTTGAGTTGTGATCGTGATTTAAAGCATTGGTGGACAATAATTTTCAACCATTTATTTAGTGGACCTGAATTAAGGGGGGGTCTGGTAAGAAAATGTTCATTGACGTGCCATGACAGTTAGTATTAGTTAGAAAAGAGTAGTTGTTGTAGTGTTGTGTTATAACCGAATATATGATGGAACTTTATTTATAGTGAATATTTTCCATTCTGAATATCTTTCTCTTTTTCTAAATTTCCTTCATTCTGCATGCTCAATTAGTGTGTAATCTAGTTCCAACAATGATTACTCTAGCCACCAAAATTTGGATTTTCATTTGTGATTAATCAGAGCATGAGAAGAAGAGAAAAATAGACGTACACACATATTCTACACCACTTGTGAGTATTTGGATTTGGACAGTGATAAAGAGATGAACCTTATCTTGTGACTCTTGACCTTACATGCAGCACGCGCAAGGAAAATGCTGAAACCATCCATTAAACGCTAGAGTTTTCCAAAGAAAGTTGATGGCTTTTGCGTTCCAAAAAGTATGAAGAATTGGCCCAGGTCGTCTCTAGAGGGCCAGTTTTCTTAGATAATGGCGGAGACTTTTACAAATGCATAAATGTATACGCTAGTATGTCAAATTTGTTGTCGAATTGAAAAGTTAGACAAGCGATTCGGCTAAGTAATTCTCATGTCATTTCTTCAAACATTACGTCGAGTTAATGAACTTTGTGTTTCTTAACTACTTTAAAGAGTGTAAAGTCGTACAAAGAATGTAAAAAATTAATTAACTAATAAAAACATAAGTAAATGCAAGTAAAAATACGTGTTGATAGAGATGTCTCTAATATGTAACCAAAAAAGAGATGTCTCTAATATGATAGATATGTACATTTGATATTTTTTTAACAAAAAATATTAAAGACTAACTCCTACCATCCATGACTTTGAATGACTACAAATGTGCACCAATGTATTGGCTAACTTGCTTGATCGTGTGAGAGATATGGTTTGCCTTCGCATGCCTTGGCACACACATGTTCTGTGGCTGAAGTGGTTGTACCCTAAACCTCTTTTCTCTCTGATTGTAACCTCCTTGAAAATAGCTATAGCACCAACTTCTTTCTCTTAAATTATTAATTTAGCTATAGCACCAAATTGTCTTCTTACTTACTTTGAGTTGAAGTTAGTTTTCACGACTAAAACGACCAAGTAGTCTTAGTTGCAGCCGAGAAAAATCCGACTACATTAAACTCAACTCTTTTTAATTTGCGGGTCATTCTTGACTAACAACTTAATATAGTTTTTTCGTTGTTTAATAACTATTAAATACTCTAGAGTGAAGGCATGAAAAGCAAAAGAGCATCTTAAGAAATCTAACTCTATAAAGGAATTAATTGAGTAATACCTAATGCACTAGTGGGGCCAAAGATAATGAAATTAAATAAAGAAGAGAACCCTAATACGTTTGGTAAAGAAAACAGCCGTAATATGACGGGTTTTCTTCACAACCACCTCATACAAGTCACAACTAACATAATCAATTGAAGATATTAAACTGATTGGGCAAAAATACAAAAACAAAAGCATGTGGCTCTATCCACTAATCACTAAGAACTATTTTAATAAAGGTCACATATGTGGTCCTTGCCTTCCATTTGGCATGTTCATATGCCATTGTTTGTCAACCAAAATACACCAAAGACAGAGAAAACAACCAAAGCTAAATACAAAATGAGAGCATCCTCACCTGATTCCACCAACCTGGCCAATTTGTGCCGTTTAATTACATTTAATTACCAGACATTGTTTAATTTTGATTATGTGCTTGTAGGGACAAATAGGTCTAAAAGCACATGGGAACAGTTTCTTTAGTTACTACTTACTACCTATTTTAGTGTATAAGATTAATTGAAATCCAAAGATATTCTTATTAAGTGGTGCTAAAATATTGTGATGCTTTCTAGTACAGCGTCTCTATGGCACAAGAAAACGACCTTGCTGTGTGACAGGTGTAGTGAATGAATAATTAATTTGATATATAGTTTTCATTTTTGTTTTCTGAATAAATATATAAATGTTCATGAATATTCCCCTAAAAAAAATGTTCATGAATATTTGGGGTAATATAATTTGGTTTCGAAATGATATCATTTTGTGATTAGAGACTGTCATTTTTTTTCGATAAACAAGAATTATTGATAGTAGTCTAATCCAACATCACTACAAGAGACCTCCATCTACCTTCTATGAAGAGTTGTGGAGGACTTACACGATCAATTACTCGAAAGATAGACAAAACTCCAATACATTATTCAATCATACCATAGACAAGAGTATAACATAACTTAGGGAGAGTTAGTCTAACAATGAATCTTACTATTTTCAATAAAGGGTTATACTAACTTATGATTCTTATTAAGGATTCAAGAAAGAAATAATTGTTAAATTTCACGTAGAAAAAGTTGTTTTTTAATCTTTCAATAAGTACAATACACAATTTCCAACATAAAGTTGTTAGCAAAAGTTGTTTTTTAATCTTTCAATAAGTAGAATACACAATTTCTTACATCAAGTGCTCTAAAACACTTGTTAGCATTTCCTTTAAATTATTTAATAAAACACTTTATTTGTTTTATCTTTTATTATTATAAGAATTATTTTTTACTAAACTCGGTTTGGTTCACCCTTAGACTATTTATGAGAGATTCATATTATTTGCACTCCATAAATTAATTTTAGAAAAATTGTTCTCGAAATACTTTTTACCAAACAAAGTATAACTCATTGTTGTATATAAAAGAAAAACAATATAACTCACCATCTTGGTACTTTTTGCAAAGGCACTCTCCTGTTAAATTAAAATAAAAACGTGAATGATGTTTTATTAAGCTAAGAAAATTAAGGAGTTAAATGTTAAGGAAATTTTTATTTTTTTTAACAAGCCAGAAAAATTAAATCTTATTCTCAACATTTGTGTGTGTCCAATAAATATTAATTTAATTTTAGAAGATTATTAATATTATTTTGAATCATTTGTAAGATTATTAATATTTATGTAAGTATCTTACAAATCTAAAGATTAAAGAGCTTGGTAGATAGTACAATATAATATATGATCACGTTGTTTTATTCATATAACTTACTTTATTTAATGAAATAAGATCAGTTTGATTGTTCCTAAAAAAAATAAATTAGCTTGATTGTTGTGTCGTATGTAATTATCTTACACTTAAAAAGCATCATATCTTAAAATTGATTTTAAACCTCTTCATCTTAGTGGTGGAATATATTATATATTTAGCTTTTAATAGTCTTCTCCTTTCTCTTTCAAAAAAAATAAAAATAGCCTTCTCCTTTCTCTTAAGGGCTTCTCTAATATATTATAATATATTTTGTAGGTCGATGGTTGTACTTTTGATCCTTGTATAAAGTTAGAACACTCTCTTCTTTCTTAATATCAAATTCTTTTTAATTTCAAAAATAAAAATAAATTAAACCAGTAACTCTTGAACCAATGCAAGAGTCATACCAGATCAAATCATAAACTCTAAATATTTGTTGATTATTAGTAATCCGTATTAGCGGTAGATATTTCACATTAATAAAAACAAAATCGAGTATATGATAAATACTGCAATTGCATAAAGATAAATTAATTATCTATGGACAACCTTGTAGGCACAAATGAATTAAAACTAAATGTTAGCTTAATCAAATGGAGAGAATGACTTGTTCATCTTTATCGAAAATGAAAACTTGACTTTGTAAACACATTACACTTTTTTTTTTAGGGATAAACACATTACACTTGTAAATTGTAATTGAAAAGAGAAAAATATGCAAATGCACTAAGCTCCTATTTTGTTGCATGAGTCACCAGACTAAATCAAAATCCGTAAAACTAGAACATAATAAGACCAAATAAAACTCTAACAGAAATGGCCTAATTTTTGCTAATAGACTCTTTCAAACCTAAATTAAAAATAAAATAAAATATGAATTGTCAAAATTAGGCCATTTCCTAATAAATAATAGCGTGCACATAAAATTTTGACAACACTTTTGGTAGTTGTTTGTAAAGAATCATTGTGTGGTCCCATTTTGTCTGAGTTATAATATGATTATTAACAAATATAAACACTACAGAGTGAAATAGAGGAAAGGAGTCGATGTCAATAGCTGTAAAAGAAGGACCAAAAAAACACCATTAAATACTCACTCACTCCCTCTATACCACAGTGAAAGCAATAGACATTAAATTCATATGGATCCAGAGAGAATCACGAGCTGGGCTATAATCTCTATACTCCAAACATGCACGCCTAGCTCGTGCCAGCCAGACCTTTTTGTCAATTTCTACGTCTGCATCTATATATCTATCTATCATATATGTATTCCTTTGAAGATCTATCATCGTGAATGTCTCTTCATTCATTTACAAGTATGTATGTTATGTTGGTTTGAGAGGTTGAAGCTGCCAGCATGATCTGGTAATTAATTAACCACACACTCTTAATTTTTATACATACATATTCTTAATTCTTGTATATGTTTAATATTCAAATTATATATGAACCAAATTGTTATTAAGAAAAACAATAATAAAAATTTCTTGGCTGGATTTGTTTCTTTTTTCTTTCTTTTTACAAATTGGTTGGGTTTCTTGTAATGTAAATGATTACTTATTCTTAAGTGGTGTTCCTAAGCAAGCCAAGTATAGGGATGTTGTTTGGAATCACTTAGGCTTTATTTGCGAGTCTGAAATACGAGTCTGAAAGGAAAATGAGGGAATGCCTTTGTAGAGGAAGAACAACATTAGGAGAAATTTCTCTTTTTCCTAGGGAGAGTGTTTTTTGAAGAGAGTGAAATGATTTTATTTTTTTTTTAAGAATTTTAAAGAGAAGTATAATAGATTTCAAAATCTCTAAAACCCTAAAATCCTCTCCTTTAATTTGAAACATTTTTTTAGTTCTCTCATATTGGAGAAATTTTAGTCCAATAAAAAACCTCATACAAGTTAGAGGATGAACCACTCTTTCCCATTAGTCATTCTTTTTCCTTTTCTTTCATCCAAACTCTCACATAAGAAGGTACCCAATTTTTGTTATAAGATTAAGCCGTGGTTCCATCAGGTCATCTTGCAGCTTCAATCACTCAAATACCAACAGATAATTAACTAGCTCCATTACTTCGGGACTCATCTTCAACATCTCATCAATTTCAATTTCGCAGGTAATTAGACTTAATTTCAATCTCCAATTATCTCTTCTGATCATGTATATACAATTGTGTTCATTTAATTTTTTTTTCAACTATACATGTGCAAATACACGTGCTTTAACTCTTCTTGGTAACTATAAATAAATTACTTTACAGACACATACACACATGTTCACATGCACGTAGTTGTTTATTAATTTGTATATATGGAAGAAGATATTTGCGAGAAAGAAGACGAAGAACCCAAAATACAGACATCATACAAGACAAAGTATATAAGCATAAACCAGACTTAAACACTTTAGCGGTTTTGTCTTCGCGATCTTAGTTCAGTTGGTAGAGACAATATATTTGAATATGTAGGGGCCGAAGTTTGAATCTCAAACACCCCACTTATTCACCTTAAATGTGAATTTTAGTCCCTAGACTACTTGACAAAAAAAACACTTTAGCGGTCATTCTAATCTTAAAAATTGAGCCCATGATAAGAAGAAAATGTTGTTTAGATCCTAGAAATCATTTCAACATTGTATATTTAATGTTTTCTGTATGAAACACGAAAAACTCAAAATTTTAACCTTCCGTGATATTGGTATGTAATTTCCACAACCAATTACCCGGCCTGACATAAACTATAATATATTCATCGTATTATAGCAAGTAATTAAATCATAAATCAATACTATACAAAGTTTTCAATTCAATTAATATATTTAAATTAGGCTAAAATATGTGATATTACTGTATATTATATATAGTACTACTCCATATTTTTGCCTGATTTCTAAAATCGAATGTGTAGTTAAACTCTACAGAGAGAGTGAGGATGCATGTAGAATTTACTGGGCTAAGTGAAATAAGGTTTGCTTACTTATATATAGAAAATGAAGAGTTGATAGTTCGTACTCCAAGAGTGTTAAATCGGTTGTAGTTGGGAAAATGGTGTTGGAGATTGACAGTGGATATGGCGGGGTTGTGGTTTAAAATTTTGGCAAAAATATATGGGTTGAAAAATGGAGGTGTGTGTTGGGTCTTATTAAGGTTATGTGTGGAGAATAGATGTTCTTGGGGTTGAGAGAGGTGTGAGGATTTGTTTTGATTGTTTGTTCTCCAATAAACTTTTGAATATGGTCCAAAATGGTGGAAATATCTTATTTTGGTTTGAACTGTGGTTAGATGAGAAATTGTTGAAAGATAAATTTAGTAGGCTTCTTAGCTTGGCTATTAATAAACATGAATGAAATAGTAGAGAGAATAATGTTAAAGTTGAGTGAGCTTTTTTAAGGGAGGAGGATTTAGTGGTGGAGTGTAGGGATTTGTTAGATAACATATCTTTGCAGGTTAATGCAGAGGAATTTTGATGATGCAATCAAAATCAGAAGAAGTAGAAACTTATTTCGCGATTACAAATGATGACTTATAACTGATTCTCCGTTTTGTGATGTCGCTTGGAGCAAGTTTATCCTAATAAAGATATCATTGTTTGCTTAAAGACTACTGAATTATAAAGTTTTAACAAAAGACAATTTGGTTCGTAGTAAAATTACTAGATTCTCACTTATGTGTGGCTGATTTTAAAATTAACTAAACATCACAACATCTAGTTTTTTATTGTCTTTTTTTTTTTTTGTTACTCTAGTTTTTTAGAGTGGTGATACATGGACACCCCCATGTGGCAATACACCTTTTACACCCACACAGAATTCTGACACATGGCAACTTAGACCCTACACAATAAAAGAGAAAGTGTATTTGTGAGATTAATTTACCAAAATATCCCTAATACATAAGGTGTATAATGGGGTGTATGAATAAAAGGGTGTTCATGAATCATTTTCCGTTTTTTATTGTCCTTTTCTGGAAAGTGGATGAATGTTTTGGGTTCGTTGGGTGTAAGAAAAATGGCATATATTGGAGATGACATATCTTGTACAATTAATTGACTTTGTTAGTATAAATTTAGTTTTTATGTAAATATAAGCTCATATACAATTTATTTGGTATATTGTAACCAAAAAAAAAATTATTTGGTATATTTATTATTATTTTAAGCACATCACTTATTAATATTATTAATTTATAGTTGTTAAAAAAATAATCTGAATTTATCTTTGAATATGAAAAGTATTAGACATTAATACACAACGGAATTTAAAAAGATCCGGACATAAAATAGATACACCTTAAATTTACTAACTATTTTTCTTAATATACTTGTGGTGAGTACAATGATAAAAACTAAGATTAAACTTTTTATTTGATGAATGCTCTCAAGATATGTATTTATAGTCTTTTGTGAGCTTGTTTTCTCGTGACTTAAGCCACAAGCAACTTGGGCCTTAAGTCATTTTACATTGCTCTAGAAGTCTATTGAGGTGGAAGTATTAAGAGGACGCGTCTAAAGCCGTTTTGGCCCTTTTGGAGGGTGTTGTGCCCTTAATTATATATTGACGGTCCACGGCCCCCCAGGCACAAGTCTTGAGACAAGGTGAAGTGATTAATTATGAGGTAGATAGTCACAGTCTCCCAAACACGAGTCTTGGGTCAAGACGAAGTGATCAATTATGAAGTCGATATTCCACTTAGTATATGTTAAAAAAAACCAAAGGTTCTTGCAAGAAAATGATATGAGGAAGTGCTATAAAAAGGGATTGAAAATGATAAATTTTGAACTTTCAAAAAATTGACATAAGCTTCTAGTTTTGTTTCTTTAACAAATGTCATAAGACACTTTTTAGCATTCATCTTTCTATTAGCATATGATACAAACAATTTTAGGACAACTTTTGAATTGGTTCTTTCTATTATTTTTGTCTCAAAAGAATAGAAAAAAAGTAGTTATTCCAAAAATAATTCTACAAATATCATTTCTCTTTTTTCTAAAATAAGGTGTGATTATAGTTCTACAACAAGAACAAGAAGGATCTATCGACAGACAAAGACAGACAGAAAAAATAATGTAAGATTTATGATTCACGCGTTTTATTTCTTTTTAAGTGGCAGTGATGATTTGTCTCGCAATCTGAACAACCTTTATGTAACTTTTTTCGGATGCATTTAGCACGAGTACTGCAAAGACAAAATTATGGAAACGGTTTTCACTGTTTTGTTAGTTTCCTCCGTAGACAACTGTATATGTGGTGGTCCAATACTACGTACCGTCGCAATCTACACAGTTAACTTGTCTTCTGGCTTCTTTCATTAATTAATTTAACATCTACTATACTATCTATCTGCAGGTACATTCAAAGCTAGGGCATATATGGACTATATATTTTGTTCAATTCCTTTGTCCTTAATTTGTTTGCCTTCAATTTTGTTTAGTTTTTTTGGTGTTATATGCTTCTAATTGATTGTTTAGTATCGAAGTGATTTGATGAAATTCTAACAAACTCACCGTGATATTAAATAGAGTAAATTACACTCCCCTCCCCTCAAAGATGCTTGAAATACACTCCCCTCCTCTCTTATGTTAAAATATACAATTTCCTCCCTTGAAAAGTAAAATTTACACTCCCCTCCCTTATAAGATGCTTGAATTACAACCCCCTCCCTTGATAATTAAATATGCACTACACTTTAATCTATTTTAACATAAATAAATATTTTTATGATATATATTAATTTTAAACCACCCTTTAAGAAAAATTAATTCATTTCTTTATAATTTAAATGTTAATGATAATTAAATTTAAATATTTTGCTATTGATTTTATAATTTAGAGTTTAAAATTAACTTTTAAATAACCATGGTTTATTGTCTTTAGTAATTTTTGACATATTTTAATTTTATTTTGGCTTGTTTTATATTTTATAATAGGGTTTAAAACTATATGTTAATGAAATTGTGAATAAAAAATAGCAAAAAAATATGTATTCAATTTTTTATTATGTTAAAATAGACCTGCAATACTATTTTTTTCGAAGTGTATTGCATTATTATTTTTTTCTAGATTATTAGAATTAAAAAAAAAATATTGAGGGAGTAAAGTGTAGATTTTAACATAAGAGGGGAGGGGAATGCAATTAAAGCTTTTCTTAGGGGAGGGGAATGAAATTTTTTCTAATATGTTTTGAATAAGAGGGGAGGGGAATGTATATTTTAACATAAGAGGGGAGGGGAGTGTAATTCAAGCATCTTTGAGGGGAGGGGAGTGTAATTTACTCTATTAAATATGTATTATTAATTTTTATTTTCATTTTCCTACTTGGATTATAATTTTACTAATCTTACGTTTAGGATGTAAATATTATATCAAACTTTTAGATGATTGACTTTATGCATAAGTAGTGGTGATTTATTTTTGTGGAGTGTAGGGATTTGTACATACAAGTTAAACTTCTCTCTAATTACTATTGAATAGAGATTGTCTCCAATCGTTAATTACATATTTAAAGATAAGAGGAAAGTTAAGGTCACATATTTTAATACACTACAACGATAACTTGCTGCTTCATCTATTTCTTTTATTCTTTTAAACTACATCTTCTTTAGAATTTTAGAGATGGAACTTTCTGATCTATGGTATAAGTAATAATTGAGGGTGTTTTAAAGATTTAGAAAATTTATGGGTGCCCAACAAATTACTGGCTGCACTTAAAAATTGTCAAAATAATATCAAAAATGGATTGGTCCAAGTAGTAAAGGATTTAAGTTTCTTAAGCATGTGGACAAAGGTTCGATTTATGGCTCATTCGTGTAGAAAAAAATCCGGTTAGGAGGGGATGACCCATTTCAAAAATCCTCATTTCAAAAATCCTAAACCCTAAACTAAAAAAATCCTCATTTCAAAAATGTGTCAAAATCTTGGTTCCAAATCATTGTTGATCGATTGCTATGACGTTTCTACACACAATATGCATCAAAGAACAGGTATTACAACGTTAAAATCCATTACATTTGATTGATTTTACTGGGTTTTTTTTGTACTGCCACGAGAATTAGCGGCAGTTAACTACCGCTGGGTGTGAGCGGCTGTTAACTGCCGCTGGTAACTTAGAAATTTTTTCAAAACTTCATTTGGCAGTGCTACTGCCTAAAAAAAAAAATCACAACTTTTTTTCTTTTGTTTGTTTATGTCATTATATGATATTAGATACATGTTTATTAATTAATTTACAAATTATATGTTGTTTATTTATATATACGGTTGAGAATGCAGATGATGATCCGAGTGATCGAAAACCTAGTGTTGTCGATTCCGTTAAGGTTGAAGCTCCCATTAAGGTCGAAGCTTCCGTGAAGGTTGAAGCTTCCGTTAAAGTAGAGGCTTCAAGCGTCAATTCCGATGTGTGTAAACTTCGTGACAACGAAGTGGACACGGCTCATTTCTTTTCGACACGAGATGCATGGAAAGATAAAGACGAATTGCTCGGTTGGGTCCGTCGACAAGCAAATAGGGCTGGATTTTAGGTTATCATTAGAAGATCTTGTGAAGGTAGAAATGCTATGTTGGAGTTGGTTTGTGAAACTATAAATCAAAGAGGGTTTGCGGTTGTTAGCGTTTCCGAAGACCACACTGTTGTCACCACCTCCAAGAAAGGTGCCAAACAAAGGAGCTCCCAAAAAAATCAAAACGACACGTAGGATCCCATCTTCGTGGTCAATCTTCACCACGAAAAAAATCTTCACAACCTAAAACAAAAGGTGCTCGCATTGGCATTTCTCCGGTTCCGGTTCCTACGCCTATCTCGGTTTCAAGAAATTATGATCCATTGAGTCCTATGTATTACATGCCAAAATTCATGAGACGATACATTGAGAGAATTGTGAATGTTATTGGTGATGGACATTGTGGGTTTAGGGTGATAGCCGAATCCGTGGGTTTGACGGAAGAAAGTCATGTTATGGTGCGGAGAGCACTTATTAAAGAGTTGAAAGAGCATAGGAGCAAATACATCGAGATATATGCGAGCGAGACCCGCTACAACTACATCTTGGATGGATTGCATCCTCCCAAAAATCCTAATAGTTTTGCACCTCCTGACAAATGGTTGACATTGCCGGATATGGGACACATTGTTGCATCTTGTTACAATAGGCCGGTGGTGGAGATGACTACCCTTGATATTGGAGTCTCTGAGACTTTTTTCCCACTTAGAGGTAAGCCTCCGGTTAACCCGAAAAGCAACATGATTTGCCTTGGTTTAATCCCAAATCATTTTGTCCTTCTTTCATTGAAAGATGGTTGCCCACTACCTCCATCATCCACGGAGTGGAAGATACACAAGAGCGAAGAGGCGGAAACATGGGAGGATGAATTCTTGGATCAACACGATCGTTTCCGAACACTCATGGAGGTTGAGGACAAAGAAAGACCGGTTCCACCAAAAAAGCCAACAAATCAAGACAATCCAATTATGTTTGATGACACTCCGGTTAAACCAAACACCGAATTTGAAGATGTTTTGGAACATTTATATAATTTGCTTTTATTAGATGAAATGTGACACTTTTTGGTCGGTGTTAATCCGTTTTTTGGTCGATACGCGCCGACGTATTTTTTGGGATATATAATGTAATGATCAATTTTTTGGATGATATGTAACTAACCTTTAACTATATATATATATATATATATATATATATATATATATATATATATATATATTTGAGTTTCACATTTATTAGTAATTAATGTATACATTACGTGTAATGTGTTGCATAATGTGAAAAATTTGACGAATTTCAAACAATTGTGAAACGTTAACGCATTATCGGTTTTGTGTAATGTTACCGAATAATTGATAAACTATGAAATGTTGATGTTTGTGATTGCTGAATGTTGTTGTTTCGGTTTGATTTCCTCCGGAATTGCCGTTTGAAATTATAGGTAAAACAGGACAAATTTCCTGAAAAAAAAACTTGTGCAGATTGCATTGTTTCTGTTAACTGGTGTGAGTGGCAGTTAACTGCCGCTAGGTGCCAGCGGTTGTTAACTGTCGGCTTATTTTTGAACGGCTGTTAACTACCGCTGAGGGCAATTATGTCATTTACTTGTGTCATTGTAAAGTTTTCTATGTCACAAAAGCAATTTTCATCTAAAAAAATGAAGATTGGGCTTTTCACAAAACTATAATGCTGCACAAGATAATGTCTCAGTTGTTTACTCGATGGCCCCTTAGTTTTGCTCAAAAGTTCTTCGATTTATCGGAACGTAACCGATATTTTCTATTCGAAGATGCGATCCGATCAACATGCTATCTTATGATCAACTAATTTCAAAGGTTGAGAAATCCAATAAACACAGAGAGCAATTGTCGCAAAAAAAGATGAAAGTGAAGTCTATTATGACCAATGTTTTAAAAATCTTCCCAAACCCGAAGATTCTCTGGCTTAAATTGAAAATTGTCAAATTCGCTAATTGGCTCTCTTTGAATTCAACTATCTTTGAATTATATATAATCTAATTAAACTTGATAGAACTAGATATAACTATGATTGGTTTCATCCATTTTGTTTTACTTTTTATTTATTTATTAGTCATTTGATTCAATTATAGTCGAACCAGTTGAATCATATTCCAAAGGTTATTTAGTTCAGTCTACAATATGTTTTTTTTTTTTTTCTCCTTTTGTTAGATAGACGAAATAACAATAGTTATATGAAAACTCACACACAAGTAGTAAAGTCGGGGTGCAATCCCCAATCATATCATCTAACCTAACAATTTCAACATTTTTATGAGTTTAGTTAGAACTTGTGAATATATATACAATGTTGTTTTTAAAACATTGATTGTGATTTGTGACTACAGTTTACAAATTTCGATGGCTGAGATACAATACAACATGCACTGGCATAAATTGAAGAACGTATAATATAGGCTATTGTTTTCTAACTTATGCAAAGTTTGATCGTAAAAACCGGTCTTACGTAAGATGTTACACGAAAAGCATTTATTTGAATAAGTGTCTAAAAATGTTGTATATCTAAACACCAAAAATGTGAAGACAATGTATTGTTGATGAATTTACAACATTTTCAGAACACAAGTTTTAACAATTCACTTTTCTTCATAAAAATACTACAGAAATTACAAACAACTTCATATAGGTAAAATACTTATCAAAGTACGGAAAATACAATATATTTTTTTTGTTTCCGCAGACTGCAGTTAATAAATAAATAAATAAAATTAATTTGGATTAACATAAACATAAACAAATTAATACATGTCATAACATGAAAAACGGTCTGCTGCAGAAGAAGTCTTGCCAAATCAAAAGGTGATATTTGTCTTCTGCACATAGTTCACTCATAGTTGAGTAAAAACCAAACTATACCAAATACAAATTAAAAAAAGGTTCAAAGAGTGATAATTCAAACCAAACCTGATCTGATATAGCAGCCAACAACCAGTAAAAATGTTAACTGAACTACGACTGTGGTAACATACGCAATCCTTAATATCATGTAGAAAATTGCAGTTACATACAGGTACTTCGCCTCAGTAATGGTTGCAGAGACATCCAAAATCATTGTCTCGTGATCCAAATCACAGCTGTGCAAGCTAAATGTATCACCAAGAGGAATACTGCACACGGCTAGAAATTGCCTTTTACTTAAAATCATCAGCAATCCCATGACTATAAAAATTTAAATCAGAGAAGATCGATATTCGAAACTGATGCTAATGTACAAGGGTAAAATTTCCATACCGAATAGATTGAAGCTCAACAGGCATATATTTTACATTCCTTTAACTTACAATAGGTGTTCCCCTTTCAAGAGTGCTTATAATACAAAGTCTACAAAGTGGTATAGATCAAAGATTCATATAACACAGTGCAAGCTAAATGTCCTTTTAAAATACTACACAGCTCACAAGTGACTAATATCATCACCTTATCGAAACATGAAAATAAAAAAGAATAAGAATTTTATCCAGAAGTGAACCTTGTTTATTTTTCGCTTATGAGGCTCCACATACTAAAGGCCTTTACTTTTCTAAAGCGACGAGAACAACAATGCAAATGAGTGTTGCCTCAATGAGTCTATATGCTGCATTTTACTTCATTTTTTCAACCCCTGCTGCTTTAATTCTTCAATGATAAGGAAGAATTTGAATGTTTTCTTCTCTTCGCTTCAGGTTCTCCTAAATGCAAGGAAACAAAATTATCTTCATCAGGTTCATTCCTAAGTTCAGATAGACTTTTGAATTCCAAGTCTTCTTTGAGGAAGCTTTGATGAACCGGAGATTTTCCTGCAAAACTTGTTGGTATGAACTGGTGTTCTACATTTGGAACTGTTTCAATCTCATTTCTGATATGAAATTCACAAGGCCTTAATGACGGTTTG
The DNA here is from genome assembly GCA_958299785.1 of Medicago lupulina. NCBI lineage: Eukaryota > Viridiplantae > Streptophyta > Magnoliopsida > Fabales > Fabaceae > Medicago > Medicago lupulina. The sequence continues at coordinate 18,041,599 of OY283142.1, read as the reverse complement.
ACTATCGTAGATGGTTCTTCAACTGGAACGTGTTCCATATTCAAACAAAAAGGCTCAAAGCTCTCTTCAAGCTTTTCTTTTATTGGCACAGTGGGAGATGATTCTCCAACTGTAGAACCAATTCCAGCAGTAGAACCATTCATTTGCTCTTGCCCCGAATCTAAAATACAGCCAAAAAAAAGGAAAAGTCAGCTGTAGGTGTTCCTCAAATAAATAAACGGTTCAGCAAAGGGATACCAACTACCAATTGATAATGATTGTTTTATACATTGAAAGAAAAAAGGACATTTGTATGCAGGAAGTGTATGCATAATCCACAAGAAGGTTGGTTCTATTCCTGAGACTAAGATGAAAACAGACACATTAACTTTGTTTATAACGGGATTTGATAATTTTTAAATGCTTTAAGAGATATAGCAATATTTATTACTGGAAATGATGTTAGAAATTATTAGCCCAGCTCCTTTTACAAACTTGTATAAATCATAAACGCTCGTTAACACATAAAGACCTTTGAATTGAACCACATTTTGAAAACAAACCTTGGAGTGCTTCATTTGTTGTTACGAGATCAAGTTCAAGGAGATCAAGAAGCCGTCCAAGGTCAACACCACTTGTCCAATTCTCAGGGGGTTGGCCAACTCTTAGTTTCAAACGACCTCGATTAGCTGTCCCGCCCCAGATAATGCCAACAGGGCGGGGCTTCTCCCTATTCTGACCAGTCAAGAGAATAAGGCTTCCACTATCGCCTTCAAGGTCAAACGTCTGCTGGTTCTCGCCAACGACAAGAAAATCAGTGAGAAAACAAATACCTTTCTCATCATTATACTCAAGGGCATAGGCCATTATAGTCCCTGTAGTCAAACCAGAACTTCTTCCAACTTTAATCACTTGCCTGCCAATAAGACTGTTGATTGGAGACTGCAAATCTATGCGGTGGACTTCACCAATATCACCCACACCTCTTATAGATGTAATTACATTGTTCATATTAAAGTCTTCTGCAAATGGGATGAATGCCCCATCAGCTCGAACAAATGTTTCTGCACGATAACAAAATTATCATAAATTAATCAACAAGTTTGAAATGACATTAGAACAAGTTTGACTTCAAAGGATTGCCTCAGGAAACTCACAAACTATATTGACCAAGAGATAGTTTTCTGCAAATTGAAACATTTTTCAAAGGAAACAGTAATTCATTAACTTCTAGACAACTGAAACATAATATCTTTTAGAGTAATTTAGGGTAACCTAGATCACCCCTTAGAATCAGTTTCCATGTATTGAAGTTATAGGGTATCAAATCAAGAGAAAGAGAAAGAATCAAGACTTTAAATTGTAATTATAGTATGATATTGTTGGAGAACCCATGTTAATTAGCAATATGGCAAAAAATAGTGGTTAGAAGTGAGGGACAACCCGCACCCTTTTAGCTAAATTTTCGGGTTGAATTAGGCCTAAAACTCAAATTCTAAAATGGTACTGGAATCTTGTCGGTTGTCATGAATGTGTTGTTTGGACACCTATTATCGGGCCACTGCAGATGTTCGGTCCTGCAAACTTCATACTGCAAATTTTGATCTTGGTCACGAGGGACTGTGGTGTGAATCTCACATGACGGTGATATGGCTAAAATAGTTGTTATAAGTGGGGGGCAACACTCACCCCATATGCTAGCTTTTGGTATTATATAGGGCCAAAACCCAAATTCTAAGAGATATGATTGATGATTTAATGTGATACAAAAAGATCAAACCATAACCCTCACTTATACTAATACAACACTCTGAATCTGAATCAAATACTGAACAAATCACGATAATAACTTAAAAATCTGAAACTAATCCTAAGAGATAATTCAAGACGCTCTAGGATAATATTGAGATACTCATATTATGAGATGTTTCCTTATTTAATAAGAATTGGGAGTTTCACAATAGAATAAATCAAAGATTAGTGTTTTTGTTATTGTGATAACATCCAACATTCACACCATAACAAGTAAGAAATTAATATTCTTAGTATTCCTTTTCCTCTCTTTAACTCAGACTAAAACCTTATAGCTTCAACATGGTAACAATGAGGTATCATCGTCTATGACTCGTCCAGACTTTATGATTCGTCCATTATTCTTTTTCATCGATCGCCACAGGTAAAATATTCATGATGATCTGCAATTTGAAAACAAATTACCTGGGTTTGTTCCCGCAAAAATGCCATACCAAAGATCATCAGTAATAAACGATGTTGCTCTCTCCACTGCACCAAGATATACACCAGGTCCAAGACTGGGTGGCAAAGGATGAAACATCTTTTGGTTTGGATAGTCCAAATCAACAGCTACATGTCGATTTGTTAGAAAACCAACTTCTCGATTTCCTGTTCGGCTTCTAACAATAGCACCCAAGGTTCCATATGTCTCTTGACTTGCAACCTTCAAGGAGAAGAAATTAAAAGGTTATGTACAAAAAAGAGGAAAAATATCATCAAGACTTGCATTAGAAGTTGATTCTCATGAGCAAAAGGACCTGAGAACCAGAGCCAACGCATGAATCGCTTCCCCTTAAGCCATCAGCAAGCTCAGTATATAATTGTTCTTTAGGAGTTTGTGCTGGTGCACCATAATAAGAGAACTCCACAACATCCACGTCGCACCAAACACCTCCTGGCCCCTGTTTACAAGAAATAAGAATTGGCTTTAACTAACTTCATTAAAGATTGGACCAACCTATATAACATAAAAAGGCTGGCATAGTTCCCTTATGGCTTTGAGATGATATTTTTACAGATAAATGGAATTTATATTAGTTAAGGTGATCACTGATAAAGCATTTGTTTGTTCCCCAACAATCTATAAAACCTATCAGTCGGATTAAATTACTAAAAGAAAAGAAGAAAAACTGTGTGGTGTATAATAATGAATATTTGAATTGAAAAGTGTAATGAGGTCCACTAAAGCCATGTAGAAACCTGCAACATAGCCAGAAGAACCAAAATTCCCCACCTCAAGGGCAGCAGGTAGGCACTGAACATGGTTGAGCCATTGCCTGTGAACTTTATGCGCAACAAAGACAAGAATAGCTGGAATATCAGTCAAAACACCTCCTCTGATCCGAAATCCAATCGCAGTGCCAAGACTGAATCGCCGTAAAATCTTACTATGAAATGCCCTAATAGTCATAAGTTCAAGCAAGGTAGTAGCCTGCTGTCCTGACGGCAATCGACCCAAAGTTTCAGGTAGAACGCCCTTTTGAAGATTACCAAAATAGTTAGCCCTGTCTTCTGCTGCGTCATTCCAGCGATTCAATGTAGGCCAAGAAAAGTAGGCAGCATTGCTCTCAGAATGTTGAACACCAACTGGAAAAGTTTGCATGTGTAAAGGGCTGGACGAAGGATGACCATAGTAGTTTCTTTCCAGGTCCAGAGCCGACTCCTCCGATTGAGTTGATCCAGAATGGTGAGCTCTCAATCCCAATCGATTCCGATTCATCTGTCAGCTCTCCTACATCACACTAAATGTAGCTTACAGATCAAAATACAATATTTCATGTTATGCTCAAATTTAATTGACTTTTAAATCAATGAAGATCTTCAACATAGATGGAGAAAATTCTTTAGTGAGTATATGACTATATGTTATATAGATGTGATAGACTTATCTAGCAAAATACAAAGACCACCCCAACTCTAGAAACACAAGGCTTCTCTAAAAATGTATACAAAAATTAGATCGCTTCTTTGGATACTAAATTTAAAATATTAGTAAAATTCTTTAGTGAGTATATGACTATGTGTTTTAGATTTGTGTATGGACTTTACTAGTCAAAGTAAAATTCATCCGCATAAAATAAGCCTAACGACTAATAGAGTGTCAATTGTACGTGCATAATATCAACAAACAACACATACATACAGCTATACAGGCAAGACCAGCACACTGAAATTGTAAGCTCCAAATCAAAAGGCTGGCAAAAAAAACTAATGAAGAAACCAAACAATTAGGCTCAGGTGGTTAATGAGCTCCACTAATAACGAATTGTTCAGAAGAACCTGAGTTCGACTCGTGGGTGGAACAATTATTGACCAACCTTTACTTGCCTCCTGGCCAAACTCCGGGTTACCAAGGTTCCTTTTGCCTGAGAACCGGAGCTTTGACACCAAAAAAAATAAAAATACTAATGAAGATATAGATGATTAAGCAAGTTCATCCGTTCAAGAAATTCAATACCTCATAAGAGAACATATAAACATAAGGGTACTCTATGCATACAAAAATAGGAACACTTCTTTGAATACTAAATTAGTATAACAATCTCCTTGAAACCAAAATTTTAGCCAAATCTTCCAAGTAATAAAACAAGGCAAATACATGAAAATAAAAAGGTAGGAAATTTACAAATCCTCATGCAGTGTAAACACTAAAATCTGAAGAACATCACAAGCTAGATACTTTCATGAGGAAAGAGAAAGAGAGAGTAGACCCAGAAAGTCATCTCAAGTAATAATGGGCAATCAAAAACGGAAAAATGGACAAACACTATGTGCAAGAGAAAACGACAAGAGAAAACGAAAATCACAAAAAGAAAAAGAAAACGCAACCCATTAAAGAGGGTTAAGAAAAGATAGAATTTTTGAAGATGGGTTCAAGAAAACTGAACTCACCGATAGGCAATGTTGTTGGAGGTGGGAAAAAGAGGAGGTTGAAGGTTTTCATGCCCTAGTAGTAGTACATGTAAATTCTATTGTTCCAATCATTTATGAGAAGATTGTTAAGATTTGCAGACAAAAAAGTTTCACACTTGAGTAGGAGGCATTAGAAATTAGAAGCTTCCCTTCTTTGTGGTTGTGAGAAAGAGCAAAAGAGAGAAAACAGTGATTCAGTGATGATGATCATCATTAAAGACCACTTAGTAACAATACAAATATTTGTGGATTGTGTTCTTTTACTTTATTTTTAGAGTCAATTGGATATTCTTTAGTTGGAAATATTACTCTCTCGAGTTGGATAAAATAGAAGCACTGTATTCTTATTGTTGAACATGAATTCAAGATTTGTTTAAAGTTAACTATAAAGGATTCATTAACATCTCATCTAAGTGTTTTATAGATAATCTTTACTTCAATCTACTACCAATATATACCTCTAATTCTAATTATGCTACGGTGTTTTTTTTAAGAAGGCAAAACCATTTTAAACGCACTAATAAATAGAAGAATCGGGATTTAAATATCGGTCAACATGTTCGACTTAACAATTTTAACACTTTTACTAATTGGGTTGGCCTGTATTTATGGATTTTACGGTGTTTTCTTTAATATATCATACATAATTTTATGCAAACATTAACTAATTATCTCGCATAAATGGTAAACTTGTAAATCAACATAAATTATGAATAATTTTCTTCTAATTTCATAATTTGCTCAAAAAAGTTTTGCATCTAGAGGCGAGTAGAGTCTCTATGAGTATATTTTATCCTTGCACGTGTTACTCAACAAACTACACATCAATACTAGTGTTGAACGAGTGTTGATGAACAATAAAATTATACTCCATTTAAAATGAAATATAATCAAATAGGATAATTAAAAAGTTGATGCATTAGAACTACATTTTTAACTACATACATTAACCTTTAAACTACCATTTTTGTTTGTATATCGAGGAAGTATGTTATCTATTGTTATCTTATGAATTTAACCGTAATCATACAACGAAGACAATCAACAACGATTTTGAGCTTATGTAGTCATCATTATCTATCTAAATTACTTTTAAATTTATGTTATTTGTCAGGTGTTTAAATATTCATAATTTTTACTTGAAAATTAAGGTAAATAACGTTCAAAATCATGGTTAACGTTAATTCATTGGATGATTAATAACTTTATATTCTACAGAGGACATACAAATAGAATATATTGCAACATCTAAACTAACAAAAATCATGAAAACTTACCCTAGACACACAAGAGGTTGCTCACACCACAAATATAGCAAGTAGTTGTTTTCTAGACAAAGTGTTAATTAGTTGTTATGTTTATATTATTTTTTATTAAAGTTTGAACCCATATCCTTTAACACCTTTAAACCATAGCTCAAACTATTTAAGCTGCTCAATACTCCTGAAATGACATGCAGTTAAAACTTTTCACCTAATATTTAATCTTTAGCCATGATAAGAATTGAGTGTTCTAAAGAACACGACTCACATTGCTTTCCCGCCGACAAAATATCACATTTTTTCTTGATTTCCATAAGGACCGAATGCAAGCTAACTATATAGAATGAGGCTTCTCACGCATAACCATGTCATGAAAAATGATCCATTAAATTGTGATTCATCATCACGCAATTGATATCAATTATATAAACTTTAAGACGTTAGTATGTTAGTATATCAGTTGTATCTCTTTTATATCCACTATTTCTCCTATTTATGGTCGATATTTGTATGATAATCCACATTTGAACATAATATTCTCTCGAGTGTGATTCTCCCATATCGTATATTTGCATTGCCATTATTACCAACAAAGCACGCCTTCTAACTTCATCAACATGAAAACTTGTTATTCAATGATCCAATACCAAAATTCACTCCCACTCTTCCCACCAAGTCAAACTCAAACTCTGATACCATTTGTTGGGACGACATGGGGATAGCCAATAACAACAAAAAGTGCTCCAGGATCTCACGAGGGAGAGACATCACATATTCACATAAAACTTTAAGATATTAGTTATAAAAATCACCCCTTTTGTGTTCAATTGTTTGCACATTTAATAATTGATGTGGGACTAATCACTAAATTTTAAGTCCAACAAATCCAAAATACGAGACGACACATTTCCAAAACTTAACAATAATAAACATATCCTGTACAAATTCGTGGCATATACATCCCACACAAAACACCATTTTGCAACTTATACTTTTGAGATAGCACTTTAAATCATAATCCTTCCTCATCACACTCTCGACCTCTAAAATTACTTCCCTAATAAAGCAAGATTAACCTCTCTAAACTTACAACCACCCAATTCCTTGTCTCTAGCACAACAAACCCTATCCCACTATTGATTAGAACTTGGTTGAAAAATCGAGTTTATTTTTTTTTTTAGAAGGATTAAAGGCAATTAATAAAATTCACTATTGGTTTAAATATTTTTTAAACTGTCAATCAACCGTAATTTTAAAAATCATATGTATAATATGTTGATTGTGTGATTTTTTTTTTCCACATATAGCATATCAAAACTTTATTAATTTTATATATGTGTGTATTTTAATTTATGTAATTATGAGTAGAAAAAATATATAAGAGGGGACATGGGCACTTGAAAATAGTATATGTATTTATTGGATACAGATAATATTTATCAATTTCTTTTATGTGGGTGGGGTTTAAGGGGCCATCCTTGTTTGCTCCCCAAAAGTTGCGCATCCTTTCAAACTAATAATTCATTCCCACCTATATAAACTTATAAATATATTTCGGCCTTTCCATAAAATTAAAAATTCCCAAAAAGAAAAAGGTTGGTGCCCTTATACCTTTTGTCTACTTCCAGCTCTAGTAAGTTCTTTGTTACCATGAAGCTAATGCCATGTTATATTACAAAGCTTTGATCTCCTAGGTTGGTTTTTATCTTTTTTTTTCTTTCTCTTTTTCTTATGATAGTCTGAGTTTTTGAAATCAGCAAACACGAGAAGAGTTTTAAGTTTTTATTTTTAAATATTATCTCATTGAAATTTCTGATAATTTGAAGCATAGGTCCATGGTGAACCACTTGTGAAGTTGGTCCACCAAAGAATTCACATCTTAATCTCTCAATATAATTTCAATTAGTTTTAAATTACTCATTTATCTCTTTTTAAACTTTGGTTTGACATCTATGATAGATCAAATACTTTATGCGGTCTTTTAAGTTAATGCATATAAAAATTAGTCATTTAGTGTTTTAATGTAACACATTAGTCCATAAATTTTGTTTTTGTAATGAATTGGTCCTTAAGTAATAAAATATTTACATTTTTATCCATTTTTTCATCAAACTTCGTTAAAAAATGTTTACAATGCAAATTTAACACTGAGGTGACATGTCTAAAAAAAATTATGATGCCAAACATGATTATTTACACCAATTTTCTCCTTTTCTGAATTCAAATCTAATTTTATATATAAATATTTCATGAACATGATAAATCAAATAATTGATCGCTTTAGTTTCAAATCAAGACCAGATAATACACCTACGAATCTTAGTTCTGATATCAGTGAATTTGGATTCGCCGATTTAGTATTAAATGTTCACATAAACATTTTTTAATTGAGTTTGATAAAAAGATGGTGATGGTGAAAATATTTTGACTTAAAGACTAACTTGTTGCAAAAAAAATTAAAAACTAATTTGTTAAAAACATCTAACTTAAATAATCGCATGAAGTATTTAACATATATGTTATTACAAAACGTTTTTTTTTAACTAAATATCTTCCGCATGCAACTATATAAATTATTTTCTTAAACTTTGTAAAATTCATATGGACGGCAAATTCTCTCTACAAGTTTTAATATTATTACATATCTAAAGATATTGATTAAGCAAAAAAGGACATTTTTCCTCACTTCAATATTTTTGGGTATGTTACTAAAAAAAACGTTGATTAATTAATATTTTTTTTCCTTAAATTAAGTTAAATTTACGCAAGACTGCAACAGTACACATATGAGATTTTGCTAAACAGTTGTTTTCAAGAAAACAAACAAGAACCATTTATCTCTGTCTCACTCTCTCTCCGTGTCCAATCATCCATTATCCTTACATTATCTTCACTTTATTAGTCACATCATATTTTCAATCATCAAATCATGATATCATTCAGCTCGTTATAAAATTATCATGCCAAAGACTTGTTAAATGTGTACCTACCTTTTTTTTTTAGGAAAAAATGTGTACCTACCTATACGCATCTCTAGTGGTAAGTAAGAACCAAATTTCAAACAACTCTGGTAGAGTAAGTTCTTTGAACCCTCTGGTTCTTAAGTGTGTTTTTTGATGGCCTAATAAGATATTCTAGGATATGCCTTTAAAATTGTGCATTTGCCATATTTGAAACTTAGTATATTACTCCCTCCGGTCTTATTTATAAGCAAATTTTCACTTTTTTAATTTATTAAATAAATGATGTATGTGGTCCATATCATAAACTACATACATCATTTATTTAAAAAATCTAAAAAATCAAAATTTACTTATAAATGAGACTAGAGGGAATTCATGTTTATGCACTTGTCTTTATTAGGCTGAAGATTATTCAAAACAGATTTTGTGAATCCAAATGGCAAAAAAAGGGAAATAGTATTTTCTCCCTACTTCTTGCTGAAAGGAAAAGTTCAAGAAGGCAATAATTGGAGTGATAGATGGGTCCACCACAATTTGGTTTCTTATCTTACGCATGCTAATATGGTCAGCGCACAGAAAAGAAAAGGAAAATGCTAACTACCCAAGAAGAAATACACCATGCTATCTTGGTTTTTTATTTACTCTTCCTTCTAAATTATAAGACGTTTTTATCATTTCATGCGTATTAAGAAGCTGTTAATTTTGTATGAGAAATTAATATTATGAGTTTTTTATATAAAATTATCCTTAATAAGTGGTATAAAATAATAAATTAAAAAATTAAAAAAAGAGAAAATAATAAATACTTAAAGATATAAAAGGAAAATTAACATTAATATTTTATTAGTATTGTCAAATGACATACTAATTTAAGACAATTTTTTTTCTTCTCAAAATAACATATAATCGAAGACGGAGGGAGTAGGCCTTTTAAACTGTTACAAATGATTAAGTGTTGTAATTTCCAATCAACTAGTTTTTTCGTGTAAATATTAATTGTGTCGCAACTTCTAATCAATTTTTTTTTATATAAAATGAATAATTTTGAGGGGTATATTAAACAATCGTCCAACAAAAACAACCTAATTATGTACAATCAAAATTCAAAGGACCAATGTGATCTTTAGGACCGTCTCGTCTTTCCATGTGCATTCGTCATCTGAAGTTTAGTTAGTTGTTTATGTAAATTTGTTTTTGACCGTCAACCCACCACAATTAAACTCTACTTTAAAATGTATTAGTTCTTGGTCCCTTTATTATATTTTTAAACTAATGAAGTGGTGATAAAATAAATTTTCAATAAAGCGGTATATTATCTGGTGATGAAAAATTATCGACATCAATCAAATTGTTATTAGAAAAACATCAGTTAAATTGTGTAAATTTTTCTTAAAATTTTCATTTAAAAGACCCTCCATCGTATTTAAATTACATTATTATTCTTTCCTCTCACATCAAAATTTATATTTCTTCTACGAAATTATAATATTAAATACTTTTTTTTTCCAAAGATCTTAACAGCAAAACTCAAACAACTTAAGTGTTGAGAGGCAGAAATTTTCAATCTAAACTTATGTCCTTGCATATCAAATATTCTTTCGGCTATTGTTTGAGTTGTATTTACATTTACATAAACTATACTATTTTTCTTTCCTTTAAAAAAAATTATAATATTTTTTAAAATTAAATATGTTTTTGGTCCCTATAAATATACTAACTTTTCATTTTAGTCCCTCTAAAATTTTCCTTCAACTTTTAGTTCCTATAAAAATTTTCATCTTCACTTTTGGTCCCTCCTTTAAAGTAAACTCATAGTAGAATTCATATTTTTGAATAAAATTTTGCCTAAAAATTCATAATACTATAAGAATCTCTCCAAAAAAAAATTAGAATTTTTTAACAAAGCATGAATTTAATATGAATTTTTTTTATTTTTTACTGTTAAAAATTCATATTTTATTTATGTTTTGTTAAAAAATTCTAATTTTATTTAGAAATGATTTACAGTATTCTACACATATATGCACAATTTCATTAAAAAAAATACTAAAATTAATTTAAAAATAGGGACCAAAAGTAGTGATTGAAAATTTTATAGAGACTAAAAATTGAAGTAAAATTTTAGAGGGATTAAAACGAAAAATTGATATATTTATAGGACCAACCACCAAAGGTGGGGTTTAGCATGGGAAAGGATAGTTGCTTCCCACCATAAAAAAATTGCTTTTTAACCCTCAGATCATATCATGAGCATAGTTTTATGATAGATAGCCAACACTGTATTTTTTCTGCGTTCATCATATTCACGTGCCCCAAAAAGAAAAAACAATTTCAGTGTCTTCTCAAACCCAAAATTTACAGAGCATACAATCTTGGGTTTAACTCATGTCCCAAAATCAAATCAGATTTAACTCATTTCTTAAATATCATTTATCTTCAACCCATTTTTTTAAATTTAATAAGCTTCAAACTATTTTTACGGAAGCTTAAACAATCTCTCTGTTCTTAACTTTTTGGGTTTTTAGATAAATTTGGTACTGAGAAATGAGATTTTCTAGAGAAATTGTGAGTCACCAAAATAAAAAATGGGCCAAATCACAAACAAAAGTTACAGTTATTTATTCTCCACAAATCAAAGGAGTTAAACATGAAATATTTTAAAGTTTTTAACACATGATGATGTAAATTCTAATCAAATATTGCACTACATGTTCAATAGAATTTTTTTTTTGAAATAAATGTTCAATAGAATTTTTTAAGCTTAAATTCTGAAAATTTATGATTTTACCCATTTTTCGAGATTGTAGGGTATTGGATTGGGAACATATAGAAACCATATGAGTTTGGGATAGAAGTGGTTCTCTAAGTGAAATTGGGAAAAGAGAATAATTGAGAAGAATATATTTTGATGTTGAAGGGAGAGAAATGAATCAATATGAATGGGTTTAAGCAAAGATTTGGATGAACTAGAAAAATTGGGTTTTTTTCCTTCCAGATGCGTGAGAAAGTGAATAGTGTAGAAAAAATACTATGTTGAAGGTCTATCATTAAAGTATGTTTTTTGTTTGATTTAACCTTTAAAAAAAACATTTTTATGGTGGAAAACAACTATCTATTTCTATGCTAAATCCCACCCAAAAACATATTTAACCTTATTATATACTCCCTCCGGTCACATTTATAAGCAAAAATCAACTTTTTAGATTCATTAAATAATTAATGTATCTAGTCATATTTGTAGACCATGTACATTAGTCATTCAATGAATCTAAAAAGTTATTTTTTGCTTATATATGTGACCGGAGGGAGTAACACTTAAGACCATGTCAAGTTTTGCCTGCCATGGTATTCCAAGACTATCATTTTTTATTGCCTGCCACCACTTCCTTTTTCCGGATTTTTATGAGTATGTCGCATTATTTCACGAGGACAGAGGAGAATTTGATTTTACATAGCCACACACGCCACTTTCCATTTCCATTCGTTTGCCTTATCCTTATTTACGTTGTTTTTTTCTGTATTAGTTTGTCTTCTTTAGAGGATATTTATCCTTTATGATATCAATCGATTAAAATGTAATATAAATGTCAAATAAATGTGTTAATTTTTTTTTTTAAAAAAAATCAATTTAAAACATAAGGTAACTTTTAATACTTTTAATTTTTATTTAATTGTAGATAAGATTACACTAAAAATCTTTTATCTTAATTATTTGTAACACTTTGGTCATTTATCTTTATTTTTTTTCGTTTATGTCTTTTATCTCTCATAAAAGCATATATGCATCCTTTTTATCATTTTTTTATTAAAAAAATACATAATTTTATTTTTTAAAATATATTTTAATTAAAAATGAAAAAAAAATCCAGAAATATCATGATGATGTTCATCATCTTCATCTTCTTCCTTTGAATCTTCATCATCTTCATTGAATGAAAAAAATTTCTACACAAATATATCTTCAAATATTATGATTTAATGTTATGTTCACCTCAAGTCTTCTTTTAAACACAAAAATCAAAACCCTATAGAGAAAGAGATTTAGTTTCATCACAAAAAAAAAATTAGTTATATAAATTGTCACACCGTATATTATTATTATTATTATTATTTTGAGGGAATTATTATTATTATTATTAATTTCTAACTCAATATTCAAACTCGACATAAAAATAACCCAAAAATTGAGAGCAGCTTTGCACATCGATTTTGTTGTTTCTAGAACAATCTTAACTTTCGTAAAGCCTAACCCTTCCGTCAGTGATTAAGCCTCCACCATCCACCTTGCAACATTTGTGAAATTAAGGTTTTGATTTTTGTGTTTAAATGAAGATTTGAGGTGAATATAACATTAATTCACGATATTTAGAGATATATTTTAGTAGAATTTTTTTTATTTAAAGAATATTCAAAGTAAGAAGATGAAGATGATGAACATCTTCATCATATTTTTGGATTTTTTTTTTCATTTTTAATAAAAATATGTTTTAAAAAATAAAACTATGTATTTTTTATTAAAAAAATGAGAAAAAAGATGTATATGTGCTTTTAAGAGAGATAAAAGACCTAAACGGGAAAAAATAAAGATAAAGGACCAAAGTGTTACAAATAAATAAGATAAAAGACCCCTAATAATCTTGCCTTAATTATATTTAGGTGTTCAATCTTAATTAATTTACACTACATGACTGACTTAGAACAATTAAAATTTCACATCAAATTTCTTTCATTTGAATGTCCTTAAATTTATCAGTCATATTCATAAAATTTCTTCTTCCTGTTTTGATTGTTCAATTTTTTCTTTCCAAACTACCGTAATTTTCAATTTTCGTGAGAATCGTCGTTGTTTGTTTGATTCTAAATATCGTGAGAATTGTCGTTATTTCCATAACCACGTCAGGTATGGTGGCTTGATTTTTCTTTTTGATTTGATTTTTCTTAGTTGTGAGGTAGTTAATTATAACAATTGAGTAAGTCATTCGTTCTACTTTGAGGACTGCTAGCAGGTGTTGCTGTCGTGATGTTGTGGGAGTTTGCTAGCATTTTTTTCCAGTTGCTGTTGAAATGGTTATGTCATGAGGCTTTTGTTCTTTTGTTTGGACTTAAAGGCTTTGGCTGATAGTGAGGCAGGTGTATACGTGTTACTGTTAGCATATTTTATTTGGTTGGCTGATTAAATAAAAAAAATCAAGTCACGATACCTGACGCTGTTCTTGAAACAACAACAATTCTCACTATAATTGGAAACTGCGACAGTTTGGAACGACAAGATTGAACAATCAAAATGGGAAGAAGAATGAAAAAGAAACAAGAATTGATCAACATGGAAGAATAAAGGAGAAGAAATTTGAATGAAGGGGATATTATTGTTCTCACGTTCAGGGTGTTTTGGGTTCTGGAATGAAATGAATTTTATGAATGTAAGTGATAAATTTAAGGACATCATGAAAGAAGTTTGTTGTAAAATTTTATTTATTATAAGTATTGTAGTGTAAATTAATTAAGATTGAACACCTTAATATAATTAAATAAAAATAAAAATAAAAATAAAAAGTATTATATATTACATTTTGATTGGTTGATAACATGAGAGGGTAATTACCCCCTAAACAAGAAAGGGTAACGTAGGCCTCACCTATTTATGTTGATTTAATGCCTTACGAGAATGCTCAGTTGTAGAGAAAAATAAGTATTGAGAAAATAAAAAATAAAAGAATACAACCATATACAAGAACATAACATAAAAATGTTAAAACTGGTGAAAAATTATTTGTCGTTGTCTAGTAACAACCAAAGAATAACACTATACTATATATACAAATTATTAAAACAAATAAACTACTCTTAAACATCTATTGATCTTAATACACCCACTTTCCAAAGCAAATACCTAAATACATCTTACAACACTCTAACTAAAGAGTAGATAGAAAAGATTAAAAAAAATGGAAAGAAAAGTGTAGGATAATCAGATACAAATTTAAAGTGTTTCTGACTTGAACATCTTGTAACGAAGAAATAGAGGCTATATGCATGCATCACTCGTCTTGCACTTCAAAAAACAACCATGTGACCTACAAGTTTTGCTAAGCAAGAAACTAAACAAGTGAGGGAACCATCTTTCTTGTCTTGCACTTTAAGAAACAACTGTGTAGCCCATGTGTTTTTACAAACAAAAAAATTGTCTTGCATTTCCACTTTCTTAAAAAACAAGTAGGGTCTTCAAATTTCTTCAACATGTATATTTCAACCAACAACAATCTTTGACTTGGTTTTGTAACCCGTTCGAGCCTAAATACAAGAGGTCGGATCTTGCAATGTAAAAAGGAAAGCAGTGACAAAATTAGACGACAAAACTAGAACGCAACTGAACCAGAGACTGAGTTTGGGTTGCTCCTTGAATTACCCATCCTCACATAATTTAATTTGAGGACAAAAATGTTTCTTAGTATTACTTTTATGAAAAATGTTAAAGAGTGTCTTTAAAACACTTTTTAAAAAAACAAAATTAAAAATTTTGTTTATGGTGTATTCAACTTATGTTAATTTTTTTACAGTCCAAAGTTTATTATTTCTAAGATAAAATTTCTATAACTAGTATCTTTATGACACTTGTTAGTTTTGTCAAAAAAAAAAGACACTTGTTAGCATAACCCTTATTTTATAGCACTGATGTCAATCTCTACTCTCTCACATGTTTGGTTTAGCGGTGACTTCAATATTCTCGTGTCCCAATATTGTTTAAACGTGAAAAATAAAAGCTTCAATTTGGAGCTTTGGGCAAAACGCATGTTGGGTGAGGTACCCCACCGTAAAAACAAACACGCTACATATATAGTCTTCACATCTTTATTATTTCTTTAGTGTATCAGACTATCCCTCTACATTTAACTCACTTAGTCATATATTTTGTTTTGAATTTACTTTACTTTATCTTCTAACGTCTCACCATTGTTATTTTAGGATTCAAAATTAGTTGGGGATAATGATAAGGATCACAGGGAGGAGAAAAATCTTAAAAAACTTGTTTGTATTAAAAATGGAAAAAAAAATTAACATAAAAATGAGAAAATTAAGAGTATTGTTCTTATTTCTTTAGACAGTCGAGAGTAATCTACTTAACATTGAATCTTTATTGAGAATCAGATCAAGAGAATGCCAATGAGGTGTATATGTATGCATGATTTGATATAGGAAAATTGTTCATCATGAACTATCATAACAAACAGATTCACTCACTGGAAATCGAATCACAGATAAATTATAACATTAAAGCATACACACACCAATTTGTCTCACTTTTATTTTGAAAATGACTTATTCCTGAAAGCATGGATGTCTCTGCAATATTACAACACAACAATACCTTAAAGAAACTGAAGTTTCTTACCCTTTATTACAAATTTTACAAGCAACCAACCTAAGTAGAAAACCTTTCTCTGTCGTGAGGAGCAAAATAATCGATATTTGGCCCCATAGGAACGATCCCAAATGGATTGATAGAAGGATGACTTCCATAGTAATGCAACTTTATATGTTCCATGTTCACTGTACTGCTAATGCCAGGGATTTGGAAAATGTCTTTGGTGTAATTGAAGATATTTGGATATTCCCGTATTAGCTTCTTGTTACACTTAAAATGAACTGCATAAACCTGCAATTTTAACAATGGTTAATTACTTTAAAATCAAAACATCCGAATGGGTAGATTGCAACAAAATGAGTCACAAAATAGGAAAGCAATCACCCCAGTTCTTGTATGTTCCTCTAATTCCATCAAAATGTTAAACAAATATATATTAAAAGCACAAAAAGAATGAAGAAAAAACTTTAGAATTTGAGTTCCATTTCAATGCTTTCCCCTTTAGCATGTTATAAGGTAAACCATTAATTGTCTATCTAATAAAATCAAAGCAATAACAAGAAGGAAACACTTGGCGAGTAAGGATGTGTTTAGACAAAGAGGTTCGGAGAGGGCAATATTGAGTTTTAATGTTTTTAAATAATGAAATTCGACAACACAAACTCCATATCTTGACAAGACATGTAGTCTTAAAACTAGAGGTGCAATTTGGTTTTTGAAATTCGGTATCAAACTGTTTGAGCACTCGGTTCACCTGAACGTCTTCGCCTTTTAGGCTTGACGCTCGGGGGCTATGTTATGTACCAAACTGTCTGGTAACTCAGTCCATTAGAACGTCTTAATCTTTAAGACCTAACGCTCAGGGCTGTATTTTGTACTAATATGATCGAGTATACCAGCCAAGGTTATCGGGGTACTCGTTCGACTCAATCCTTCCTGATTGAGTCGGTCTTCTAATATCATTGTCTGAATGGCCCGAAGGCATAAGGCCACCGTCACCTATAAGGGCACAACCACCATCATAATCAGCAGACCCACCTCCGCTAAGGTTGATTTATTAATTCAGACGAGAACAATAATGATAAGATATTCCCAAATATCAATAATGGATGCCCAATCCACACACAGAGTCACACATTATACCTCATCAAATCTAATGAGAGTGACAAACAAACGAATGTCTGCTTCAGTAAGCTTGTTGCCACATATATAGCGTTGCTTGCTTAGTATATCCTCGCATTTGTCCAAAGCTTCATATAACTGTCTTGCAGCCTGCACAAAGGACCAAATGAACAGTTCAAATGCTAAATGGATGTAAACATTAAATTATTAACTACACCTGAAAAAATAAAAAATAGATACATACATCAATGTAAGGTTCCTGCTTCTTTGCAAACCCACATCTATAAACACCGTTGTTTATATTAGGATATATCCACTCATTAGTCTCATCAATTTGGGCTTGCAATTCAGAGGGATACAAGTCCAAGATGGGATTTTCTGCAATATCGTTGAATTCAGTATTAAACATGCGTATTATCTCCGAGCTCTCGTTGTTAACAATTGTCTTCAGTTTCTTATCCCACAGAATCTGTGCAGATCAAAATCAATCAGCTGACAATAGATATCTACCAAGAAAAGCAAATCACAAAAGCTACAAAAGAAACAAGTCCATTCTCAAGCGGAAACTTACAGGAACGGTGAACTTTCCGGAGTAGTTTGTACTTGCAATTTCATAAAGTTCTCTAACACTCTTTGCTCCATTTAAGGGATCAGGTTCAGCTCCAGGAACCTCGGTATTCGATTCAGGAAAAATCCATCCCATATATTCATCTGATTCTTTAGTTCTTCCCCATATAGGTTTGACCGACTGATTATTAAACATGCAAGATATGAAATTTCATGGAAGAACTATTGAAAACTGAAACACACCAGATGCAAACAGTAAGCAGAAAACCTACTAACCGAGAAACTGATGGCTTTGTCAAGTCCTTTGATATTCAAGTAAGCAAGGCATCTGCAAGCCCAAGGACAAGCATATGATATGTAGAGATGATATCTTCCTGACTCTGCTGGAAATTGGGAATTTGGATCCTTTGAAACGAATTGTCGGAATGTGGAAGCTGATCTCGTGAATGCTCCCGAGTCTGATATCTCGTCCAATGATGATCGCACCATTTCAACAATATGCTAATGCTAAGCAAAAGATATTTTAATCAAGAATCACAAAACCTTCAAAGTAGTTAAATGATATAGAAGAAAACTTAGGCCCTGTTTGGATGAACAACTTAACTAAGCACTTATAGCATAAACGTAACACTTCTCATATAAGTGATTATGTATAATCTATATCTATAACAAAACTGTTTTCATATAAATAGTAAACTGTTTTCAAAAACTACTATGAAGACCTTATGAAAATAAACTAAAAAAAGCTTATGGACATGCCATAAGTTCTCTCAATCAATATCACAATTCACAAGTACCTATGTCAATAGATAAGCTCAAATAAGTTATAAGGCAATCCAAACAGAACATTAGTTCATGATCAGTTCAATTAAGAGCAAATAAAAGTCAACAAGTATGACATGCATTAATAATAATGAATCTTAATTTAACAGCACCAAGATTTTTACCTGGTAGTGGCGGTTGTGGGATAGCAAAGAGAGAGTAAAGGAGCTTTTGTGAAGGAGCACTGGTCTCAGACAGAACATGCTTCGAGTATTATACAAGTAAAGCTCCAATTAAGAAACAAAAATGATTTCTACTACCACTACCTATAATTTTAGAATAGATTAAGATTCAAGATTGTTACGTCATCATGACCAACACTTATCATCACCGAGCCCAATAGGAAGGCCCACATGAACAACTAATTGAAGTTTCCCTTCAATTGCTGACATTCCCCTCAAAAGTCCTGAAATACGCTTGTCTTTAGTTTTTTAACTTGTGCTTTAAAGGATATAAGTTAGTATTTCCTTTTATGGAAGACACTCTCTAATTACACATGAACGGAAGGCAATCGGACAATGCGCCGTTAGAACTTGTAGATGATAAAATCAATACTTCTAAACACAACATTCATTGATTTGAGACATGACATTGCTATGCATGACCTTTTGATTTAATATCCTTCATAAGATTGTATAAAAAAACATCAAACAAATTTTAAAGACAATGACGTTATCTCGATTTTTTTTCAATGACTAAAAGTGATTTTTTTTAATTTCATAGAAACCGAATCAAATATTGCCATTTTTCTGATATTAAAACGAGTCTTTACCCACATTCTTTTTTAGTAACAAAAGGGAAATAAAATAAAAAAGAAAACAAAGAAGAGACCCCTAACTAGAGTCGAACAAACTCAACGCCCATAACATCCATCAAGAGAATACATGAAATGTCAGGTGGGCTTCACTATGGAAGACAACAAAGTAACTGTCAATTAGAGCACTTTTATTAGCTAGAAAGTCAGCCGCATCATTATCCTCACGCAAAATGTGTTGCAAATTAATCACCCAATTTTAAGAAAAAGTTGTTTGATTGCCCATATCAAATTTTCGTATTTGTGAAACATATTAAAACCTTTTTGAATAAGGTCAACTACAGTACCTGAGTAGGAGAGATACAACACTTGCTTATAGCAAGAATCCAAACACAACTTCAAACCATGATACAAACCCAAGATCTCAACATGCAGAATGTAGGGTCTACTAATGTTGTCGAGAAACCCATGCAACAAACACCATGTATTATCACGGATAAGACCGCCAAAACCACCCAAATTTGATTCGAGGAATGCGTTGTTATTTACGTTAAGAGCCACTAAGCCAAAGTTAGGTCGAATCCAAGTGATGACATGCACATGCGTTAAAATACGATGAGATCAAGAGAACCAAATGCTTTAAAAACATAATGCAAAATTGAGAACACTTGAGCACCAATTTCCTGAATATAATGCTTGATACTTTCAAAACTAAATTTGTTGCGAGAGTACCAAACCTTCCAAAGAATAATGGAACCAGTCGCACCAAAATTAAAACTAAAGTCTTTCAACCAAGTGTGTAAGTTATCATGATCAGGAGGGGTGACCGACTAATGGAGGCAGAAGGACCACACACCCTTTGCTTGAGGGCAAAGAAACAAGGCATGAAACATATCCTCGCTCTGTGTTACAAATAGAGCATAAGTCAGACAATAAAAGGTTTTGAGACATTAAGACAGATCTGAAAGGAACTGAGTCATGGCACATTTGCCATAAAAAAATTGGATAATGGAAGGAACTTGGAGGCACCAAATCTAATTCCATATGGTTTCACCTAATAAAGAAGTACGGGCACCCATCAACCAATGATAACCATCACGAACAGAATAGACGCCAAATGTGCAATTAGACCACACCCACACATTAAGGATGTCTTGTACAAGAAAATGTGAATTCAAGGTAATCCAATTAATAATATTCTTAGGTAGTGTTGAGTAAAGACGAGAAAGATGTCAATCATTGTCCTCCACAAAGATCCTTGATACTTTGGTACATGTCGTAGTAGTGAACATAAGGCATGTGGTTGCAAAAAGGCTCTTTATCCAACCAAAGACTAAACCAAAAACTAGAGTAACCATCCCAAGCTTGAATTGAAAACCATCTCTTAGAAGTTTGGTGGCACGAACAATATAGTTTCAAGCGGGAGATCCCCTTTGAGTAGTAGAGTTTAAAATCAATGAGAGTTTAAAATATCCCAAACCAGCTTGTCAAGGAGAGACACATTTTGGAACCTAGCCATCTAAACAGCAAGGCCACCAAATTTCTTATGTCGAGTCATTTTATCCCAACTAACCAAATAGAGCCCTTTATCATCAAAGCCATTCCAAACAAATCTTCTAGAAACTCTGTCAAGATTGTCACGAACTAACTGAGGGTACCAATGAATTTGCATCCCATAAGAATTTAAAACAACGGTAGCAAGAACTAGACAACCATGCTTGTTAAGAAGCCTCCCTTTCCAAGAAGCCAACTTGGATTCTACATGATCAACCATTTCTACAAAATCTTATTTGGTGATACGCCCTTATAACAACTTGAAACTAAGGTACTTTATGAGGTTGGTAGTAAATCTAATGTTGGTGATACCATAAATCATATTTTTCTTCGCATTAGTTACACCTCCAGAAGCAAAAAATAAAAGATTTCTTAATGCTAACTTTCAAACCCGAATAAGAACAAAAATCTTCCAACACCCTATTGATATGACGAGCCTGAGAGACTTTATCTTTAGAAAAAGAAGTACATCATCTCGAAGAAAAAAAAAAAGAGAAAAACCAGGGCCATTACAAGATAGGTGCTCATTTATTAGCTTTCACTTCATTGGTTATCATTCTCCAAACCTCTCCATGGAGAGAACAAAATGGTAGGGAGACAAAGGATCCCCTTGTCTTAAGCCCCTTTTAGGAGATATACTCTCAATCTTACTACCATCACAAAGTAAAGACATAGATGCAGAAGAGGTTTCATGCATGATAAGGGGGAACAATAGACTCCATAAGTCAATCTAGTCTATCACATGTTTTGCCTATATCCAACTTCGAAATAAGGTTGCTTTTCTTGCTTTTTTCTTTCTTAAGTGATGGATAATTTCTTCACAAAACTATAGCATTGTCTTTAGTAGTCCTCCCTGAAATAAAGCTACTTTGAAGAGGGCTCACAATACGGCTCAAGTTAGGGCGTTGTCTATTCACCAACACCTTAGAAATTGACTTTCTTACCGGCTTTTATCTAATTTGTTTAAGATTAAAAAACAAAAATAGTTTTTTAATTTTTACCCAAATTTTTATTTTTGGGCGAACTTATCATTTTTTCTAGAGCTTATAGCAGTTTTTTTTTTTTTTTTGCGTTTTACGTTTTTTGGTTTTTTCCGTTGACATTATACTACAATAGTTCTTTGGTTACAACAAGTAGTTCATAAAAGGAAACATTTAACAATAAAGATTATTGAAATACTAGACTTTGACCCGTGTGACATACGGGTATTTTCAACTATAATAAAATTCAATAAATAATCTTTAACACATAAGTTTGTGGGTCGATCAATAAATACAAATTAGATTATTGGAGATACAAATATTACAATCAAATGATAATAAAAAAATTATAAAGAAAAAGATAAAAAGAATACAAAATTATATTGTTGTACGGGTCAATTTTATCAATTACTTTTATAGTTAAACATCAAAAATTAATGCAGTTCATGGTTCCTAACAAATTATTTAGGGTAGCCGAGTTTGCATGAAAATTAGGGTATTTTGTTTGTAAACATATTAAATAAGTGTACAACAACTTGTAAAAAAAAAAAATCTACAAAAACAATAGGTTAAATTGCTACAGACCTAATAAAATTAATACTTCCTTTGTCCCTATATGTAAACACTCTTTCTCTCTAATAAAAGAGTGCTTAGATATAGGGACGGAGGGAGTAAATAATAAGGATAAAGATTAAGATATTTATTAAAAAAAATCTTTGAAAAATATTCATGGTTATTAGAGAGAGAAATGAAAAACACATATGATGCAAATTTAGAGCCAAAATTTTAGGATAGAGTTGCTGCAAATTAAAGAGAAAAAATTAGGTTAAAACTTAACAAAATTAATAAATAAGGATTATTGCCTAATCTGAAAATTCCTTTTTTTTTTTTAGAACTGAAAATTCCTTTTGTTACCTGCAATTTTTTTTGTCATGCACCAACAAGTATTAGTTACTTACCAATTAGAGAATATTATTTTTCCTTTATGTTCCCCCTGATCAACTTGATACCAACCCCCCCCCCCCCCCCCCCGCGTTTGTTACCAAAATAATTTGCACTATATATATATATATATATATATATATATATATATATATATATATATATATATATATATATATTTAGAGATTTTGTAGTGTAAACCCTCATTTGGGTCCCTGGAAGTGTACGTCGCTGTCAAGAACATCCCTAGCTCGCTGAAACGAAACAAAAACTCCCCAAATGTGTTTTCCGTTAGTCATTGTGGTCCAAAACGTTAACTGTGCGTTAACTTTGCTGATCTGTTCAATTTTTTGCCATGTCAACTGCAATGTAGGCTTTCCACGGTGGCAGGACTAAATTGAAGGGAAAATAGAAAGATGGCAACGGTAAAACCATCTCTCATCAATTTCTCTTCATTTATCTCCATTTCTAAAACTTTGAAGAAACACCCATGTTCCCAATTTGAAACCCTAAAACCAGTTCATACGTCTCTCAATTTCTCTTCATTCATTGTTCGAATTCGTTATCCAACTTGAGATTGAACATGCTGAGAGGTGGGTCGATGCACAGGAACAACAACAACAGCAGCAAATCAGCATCTGGTTCATGGAGTATGTCATCTTCTTCAAGAATGGATACAAATCGATCCACAATTCCTGTACCTGATTGTCACTGTGGCTTGAGAACAACAATGTTTAAGGCAAACACTCAAAAGAACCCTGGGAGACCATTCTACACATGTCCATTTTACAAGGTATATTTGAAAGAAAAATTGACCTCTGAGATTGTATCTACACATTATACAGCTTAAATTCCTTTCTTGTTTCTGATTTCTCCATTTATGCAATTGCAGAATGATCCCCGAAACTGTGAGTATTTTATATGGCTTGATGAATGGGAGGTAATTCTTGCATCAGAACCAGAAGCAGTTGTAAATAAAGAGGAGAAAAATTTAAGCAGAAATGATGGGAGAGAACCTGTAAATGGGATACTACTTGGACAGGGGAGAGAGGTTGGAAAGAGATGTCCAATTGATGAAAAATGGAAGACAAAACTCAACTCTAAATTGGAAAATTTGGTTGTTGATTTAAGGATGTTGAAGTGCTTGGTTTTTGCATCTATTATCATACAATTATTCAACATGATAATGCAAAAGAAGTGAAATAAGAGGAACAATGTATTTTGCTTTAGCTTTTGTAGTTTTGTAGTTTCAATAGTGTGTAAGACCTTGTATAATGAATGAAGGTTTGATTTCCAAATTATGTAACACTATTATGAAATGAAATGAAGGTTTGGTTTCCAAATTATGTAACACTATTATGAAATGAAATGAAGGTATTTTTTTTTTTTTTGAATCATAGTGTGCAAGACCTTGTCAACATGAATGATTATGAATATAGTTGGAATGAATACAACAACATAAAAAAATTGCACAAAAGATGGTAGTCATAATCATAACATTAGATGAAATAAAAGGAACAATGTATCTTGCAAGGTAGCCACTGTTATAGACATTACACAACCAAAATGAAGATAGCTTACATAACCAGCATTACCTAATATCTTGTTTTGAAAGCTATCTCAAAGGCTCTAAGCCTAAATACTAATTAAAGATGATACCAAATAAACTACATGTCCAAATCAAAAACCATAAGGAGCAACAAACATTAATAGCACACACTATCTTCTCCTTTCAAAACATTAACCAAATCTTGTCTTCAAGGGTGCCTAGGAGGTTGATAATTTCCATTTCTTGGTGGCACAAACATGGGCACAGTTGGTCCATTCTGTCTCTGTCCTACAGGAAGCCCTGGTGTTGGGATGAAAGTCATATTTGATGTTGAGCTTGAACCTCTAATTGGTGGAGCCCTAACTGCGGTTGGTCCAGAAAATTGCCACATATTTCCAGCTACAATTGGTACAGCTTGTGGTCCTTCAGGGATTTGCATTTCCTATACAATTTAAATAAACAATATACATCAAAACAGATGAGGTTATTACTAAGTTATGCTATTTAGCTTATCAAATAGTTCAGAGCTTTCATACTTATGTTATCATGATCAGTAGAAACATGATGCAAGTAGTAGAAACACGATAAATTTAGTTATAATTGCTAAACTTAAAGGCATTCCTCTATTCAACCAACAACAGTAATAGCAATAGAAACATGATATAGCATATTTAGTTCAATATTAATACCTGAGAATCAGGCTGTGGTTGTGAGTCAGGCAACTCCATCTCAATTGCACCATCATCATGAGTTGATCTCCTCTCTCTAGGCCTAATTGGGACACCATAGTTACTACACCCTTTGCTATTGTGACCTTGGATACCACACCTTGCACAAGTTATTGCAGGGTACTTTCTCTTGAGCTTGCTTGAACTAGCACCATCTTCATTCCCATCTTTCCTTCTTTGCTTCTTAGGTCTTCCTGTGCGCCTTTTTGTTGGTGGGGGAACTGGTTTGATAAAATCAGTAACTTCCCAAAATTCTTGTCCTTGAAGTGGTTGGATGAAGTAATTGTAAGATGCTTTATAAGCTCCTATGGTTAACCATCCATGACAGTAGTCTTCTGGTTTTTGATTTTTATATGCTATGGCAGCAACAGCATGAGCACAGGGCATACCTATTAACATTCAAATTAGTGGGTGATTGTTTAAATTAACACAGTGGGTTAGAAACATATTGAGTATATAAACATATATATATAGTGGGTTACCTGTCAATTGCCAAAACCTACAAGTGCAAGTACGAGTGCTTAAGTTAACATCCATCTTCTCTTGCCAATTTTGTACCTCAAACCTGTAACCATCACTGTCACCACACCAGATTGGTGTCCATTTGTTACTTTCCAGCTTTTCTTTATCCAACCTTGATTGTTGCATTGGACACAATGGTCCAGGACGACTTTCTAGTTTCAACTTGTTTGTAGCCATTGTCTTCATGATATAGCACCTTATCTCTTCTGCCATTGTAAGAATAGGATGACCTCTAAACTTCAAGATCTTAGCATTAAAAACCTCACATGTGTTGTTAGTAATGTTGTCCACTTTAGGCCATTCACTGAAGTGAGACTTAGACCAAGATGTTATAGGCCATTTATTCAAATACTCCCATGCCTTAACAGACTTTCTCTTAACCCTCTCCATATGCAAGTTGAACTGTGCAGATGTTGTTGCTTTTGCACATGCCCATACTGCTCCCCTAAGCTCTTTATCCTTCCATTGTTTTGTGAAATTTCTCCAAAGATGCATAGCACAATACCTGTGATGAACACCAGGCATAACCTCTTGCATAGCTGGTATCAAACCCTAGCAAAAAAACACAGACAGCAAAGTTCAAATTTAACTTGTGGTCCCCTAAAGGTGTCACTTACTGTCATATGCATCCCTGTAAATTAAGACAAAAAATCAAAACAGTATATGCAATAAGTACGTACCTTCTGCATGTCACTCATAAAATTCCAGCCATGTTCCTTGAAATCACCTAAATCAGCATGAAGCAATGTCAAAAACCACTTCCAGTTGTCCTTATTTTCAATATCAACAATTGCATATGCAATAACAAAAATCTGGTTATTGGCATCTTGACCCACTGCTGAAAGCAACTACCCACCATAATATCCTTTCAAAAAACACCCATCAAGCCCAATAAAGGGCCTACACCCAGCCTTGAAACCTTTTTTACAAGCATCCAAACATATATAAATCCTTTGAAATTGAGGAGGGGCATTAGGGATAGGTATTGTGTCTATGAAGCATGATGACATTGGATTGCTCCTTTTGATTTCATGAGAATAATCCCATATCCTACCATATTGCTCCCTCAAACTGCCTTCCACTAATTCTCTAGCCTCCTTAATTGCCCTAAACAACTTTGAGTCATTGACATGTATACCAAACTCCCTCTTCAAAAAATCAAAACACTCAGTATAAGTGATGGTGGGTTGAATCTTGATTTGATGTTGGAGCTTGTTTACAACCCATTTTCTAGTTGCTTGCTTGTTCTTGAAACCTCTGCAACATGTATGATCAGGATAGTAAGTCTTGACTTGAAAGCTTTGATTCACCTTGCTCCATGAACAATATATCTCCCATTCACAATCAGCTTGGGCACACTTTGCTCTTGCTCTTTCTTTGTCATTCTTAGCCCACTTTATGTTCCTTCCATAAAAGATGTTGTAATCTTTGACAGCATTCTTGAAAGTCGTCAACTTATCAAACTCCATGCCAATTTCCAAGTGTATTTGGCCAAACTGTGCATTTGGATTAAACTGAGGGAATACATCTCTCTTTACCCTCTCCATCACTGCTAATTGGACTATTCAATTCTTCAGAATGATATGAGTTTACATCATCATTCTCACTGTCTACATCAACATTCACATTAGCATAATTTTCAACCACAGGCACATTAGAATCTTCCACTGGTACATTTGTCCTTTTCTGCTACTTCTTCCTCCATATCTTCTGGCTCATCAAGATCATTTTCATCTACAACTGCAACATCATAATAATCAAACTCAGCATCATCTCCTTCCTCAGGTTCATAATCATCCTCATCACCATACTCATCATCCTCAGTGTGTTTGTGTTAGAAGGTACATAGATAGAATCCTCAGAGTCATCACCAGCAGACATTTGATGATTTGCAGCTACATTTAAATCAGGTATTTCTTCAGCAACATAACTTGCACTAGGATCATGTATCTCTTCAGCGACAAAGCTTGCAGTAGGTTGATCTTCACCATTTTCTTCAGGCACATGATGGTCTTGAAGATCTTCTTTCTCAGTCTCACCAACAACTTCTTCACCACCAGTGAGTAATGCTACTAGAGCTTCAATCATAGAATCATCCACGTCATGCTCATAATACAAGTGAACTTCATTGTTGGATCTGATAGCAATGTTCACCATCCCAATAACATCATTGTCACTCACCACTTCAAACAATCCAGTTCTGAACCCTAGCTCAGAATCCAAACACCAGATATGTGAAATCTTAAAATAGCGAGCATAACTCTTCACAAGATCATCAAGCATAAAAAGATTGATGTAATCAGTACATATGTCTTCCCACACACAAAATTCCCCTCCAACATAGTCCAAATCATCATCAGCAGCGATGAAATGTCCACCATGATGCAAAATCAATGTTGCCTTTGCTTCCATCTGATCAAAACATATCCATAAACACCATTAACCAACTTCAAAAACAACTTCATACACAGTCAGTCTAACCATTTTCACAAATCAAACCCTAAGTGTTTTTTACGAAAAAAACGAGATCCATTTTATTGTTCTGTGTAATAAACTAAAATAAACAATGTCATAAGCCACTCATCTTCATATTAACATAGTATTTTACACATTACTCATATTTTACAACTTTTTACACAAAACATCAACAACAACAACATGACCAGAAGCAAGCAGAAGCAACTTAAACGTGATGTTTTTCGTACCTTAAACAAGCAGAAGCAAGAAACGCGGGCAACAGGACAGCGACGGTTCCAAGTTGAAGACAAGTGATCACTTTGTTTCTATTAGAGGAACTGAAAGAACAAAAACTTTTATATGTGCTACCAACTGATGTTTTTCATTTGTTTCATTTCAGTCCCGTCTCTTTATATCCTCTTTTGCCACGTATGCCTGTGAAGTGGAAAAAATTTGGACAGATCAGATAAGTTAACGCACAGTTAACGTTTTGGACCACAATGACTAACGGAAAACACATTTGGGGAGTTTTTGTTTCGTTTTAGCGAGCTAGGGATGTTCTTGACAGCGAGGTACACTTCCAAGGACCCAAATGAGGGTTTACTCGATTTTGTATTATAACATGTAAGCCAAAGATTAGAATTTAGAAGAAGATAATGTCATGATCTTAAGGCTTGTATTATTTGTCCAACTTTAGCCAAAATCCGTTTGATCGTAATTTTTTTAGGGGGTAAAGAAATGTTTGATACTATTAATTAATAGCAAATATGGGTTTGATACTTGCTATTGTCATTTTTTTTTTCAGGGAACTTGCTATTGTCATTTTGTTGACTATTTTAAAAGTAAATCGTTCCACATTTTGCTCCGATCTTAGTTAATTAGTTTTATTTGCAGAAATCATTATTTTCAAGTCTCATCAAAAGTCAACAACTACCAATTCCTTCAAAAACAAAGTCAACTACCAATTACTAGAAACAATTCACTCGTCCAAAACAAGAGAGACATATTTGCATAATATTTGACATTAAAGATTATTGAAGATGATACTAACCATAATGAAAGTCAAATTTCAGAACAATAATGGTTTTTTTATTTATTTAAATCATATAGACCTTGCAAATAGAAATCAATACACCATTATTGTTTGAGAAGTAACCTACATTATATAATTGTAGTCCTTTTTCAAATTTTCATTACATGGGATTCTAGCACTTTGATTTTTTGGTCAAAAAAAGAAAAGAGCTCAGTACTTTGATTTAATCATCATCTTTAGAAATATTTGTTTTTTCTTATTTCAAAGATGAAAGGCTTATTTGTTCTTTGTTTAATATTTGTCATTGCTTCACCTTGTTTGTGCGTCGAAAATTACTTCAATGTTGTTAAGTATGGTGCCAAAGGCGATGGCCATACAGATGATTCAAATGTATATTTCAGTTATAGTTTCATATTTCTTTTCATGCATTTATTCTTATATACTTATTTCATATGAAACAAATTTTTTAAAATCTAATACAATTTTTAAACTTTATTACACAAAGGCTTTTACGAAAGCATGGCAAGACGTGTGTGGTTCAACTCTAGACATCCCGACACTTATCATACCCGAAGGCCAAAATTTCATGTTGCAACCTGTGTCATTTCAAGGTCCTTGCAAATCTACAACCATTAATGTTAAGGTACGTTATAAAGGAATTAATAAATTAGTTAGACATGCATGGCTGGGAAAAATATGTCTCACTTTCTATGTTTACAGTATTTTTCTTTAACTCAAAAGTATGTATGTATAATATTGATTTACTTCACCTACATTTTCAATCATATAATTTTTTTATCCTCGAGCATGTATCCCATATATTAAATAAATTTCATTTATATGTTTTTTGTACAGAATTTCATTATGTTGATTTCTTCATATTACCTCAATGTTCAAGTTATTTTGTTTGACTTGTATTTATTAATAATTAATATTATGACTACCAATATTTGATTTTGTAGATAATGGGAACTATCACTGCTCCACAAAGCAATACAAATTGGAAATGGGACGATAATGATGGTGATTCATTGATCAAGTTCTCAAACATAAATGGCCTTATTATCAACGGTGGTGGAACAATTGATGGCCAAGGTGATTCATGGTGGAACAATAATGGCCATAGCAGGCCAACGGTAAGTTAATTTCTATCTAAACAGGAGTATACTATATTATTAAAATGATACAATATATATAATGGAAAATTTCTTCAAAAAAAATAAAATAGTTATAATGGCAAATGTACACAAAAAAAATTAAATAAGTAAAGTGTATAATTAATTAATCATTTGATATAACTTGTATATATGCAGGCTCTTAAAATTCTTGAATGTGATAATCTAAAACTTGGTCCATTGAAACACATCAACAGCCCTAAAAATCATATAAGCATAGCTGGTTGCAATGACGCTTTAATCTCTCAACTTCATATAATTGCACCAGAGGATAGTCCCAACACAGATGGGATTGACATTTCAACATCAACCAACATCTTTATTCAGCATTCAATCATTTCAACTGGTTCGGTTATAGATTATTTCTTATCATATGTTTATGTTGATCATAAAGTCAAAATTTAATTAATGTAACGTTTTTTTTCCTCTCCGTTTTTGTAACGTTTTTTTCAATCATTGTTTATTATAGGTGACGATTGCATTGCCATTAACAATGGTTCCAAGTTCATCGACATAACTGATATTCAATGTGGACCTGGTCATGGCATAAGGTCAGTTGTTCAAATAATTTTATGATTTTAATCTTCATATTGTATGTTATTTCATCATCCTTTAAGAAACTCTAACCTCTCTATTGGATCTGTTGGTGGGTACATAGTGTTGGAAGCCTTGGAAAAGATGGGGATTATTCCACGGTAGAAGAGGTACATGTGTCAAACATCACCTTTAGAGGAACAACAAATGGTGCTAGAATCAAGACATGGACGGTATGATTTGATTTTAGTTCATTGGATAACTAATTATAACATGGATATTTAATTATAAATAATAGTGCTAATTTTTTGTTTTGTTTGATTTAGGGTGGATCTGGGTATGCTAGGAAGATAACTTATGAAAATATTATACTTGTTAAAGTTGAGAATCCTGTGATTATTAATCAACAATATGACGCTTTAGAACCTCTCAAAATAAAAAACAACGTTTTAGAAGGTGTAAGCAAAGCAGTAAAAGTGAGTGATGTTATTTTCCGGAACATTCGGGGAACCACAAATAGTAAGGATGCAATTGATCTGAATTGTGCTAGTATTGGTTGCACCAACATTATACTTGAAGATATCGACATAGTTGATCTTGATGGAAAGAATTCATCTTCATCATGCAATAGTGCACAAGGGTCCTGCACTTCTTGTAATCCAGAAGTTTCGTGTCTTTAGGTTTTGATCTTTTAGAAAGTTGCAAAATTTATGAAGGAAAATAAACAATTTGATTCTTAAATGTCAAATGCTGGTCTTTACTAGTTCTTATAAAGACTTCTTTTTAGTCTTTATATAGAGAATAATTTTACCAATATTTGAGATTCTTAAGAAATGAATTGCTAAGTTTTGTTTCTTAGAGATTAAATAGGTCTACCGCTTAGTTAGTGGGAATTGTAATTTGACCTTCCTTTTTTCTCGTTTGGTTGAGAGTGAGCCCCCTTTTATTTATGCTCTTTCAATAATACTACTTCTTTTGTTCTTATATTTATATTAAAAAAGAATATTTTCTTTATTGACTATTAGAGAAAGAGGAATTGAGATGTAACTCTCATTTTTATTGTTGTGTAAAAATCTGATTTATATAGAGAGCTGCTATTGATTTATATACAGAATTATAAAACTATTGAAGTATTGTAACTGATCTAAAACTAATAACTAGGGAATAACTAACAGACTTCTCTACTATAAATGAGATAAATTAGCATATTTATTAGGTAATATTCTTGAAACGTAATTTAATTTCTGGGTTGATCTTCAAAGTAAACTAATTACACACAAGTGAATGAATTAGCACCGGCCGGCTCGTTTATGGACAAAAATAGAATAATTAATTCATAAAATTTTACCTTCGTATGATCTACTTTACACGAACTACCAATTTTAACTTTGTATAAAAACCAAAAAAATATATTTTATTTTTCCATTTTTTCCCCCACTTCTTTTTAAAAGAAATTCCAGTTCACAAAGAGAGAACGAGTGAGCAAGTAAAAATTTATGAACCTCAAACGTTACTCTAAGGCACTGGAAAAGTACTTTGATGTTTTCAGGTTGTTTTGTTTTAAGTAAATTATTGCATACCCCTACTTTATCATTCAACTTTTTATACCTTCGTTAACTCTCTTATAGGGCCAAAATGTAATTGTGTCGCCATGCAATTTTTTAAAGAAAAGACAGAAGAATTATTTTTTTACTGCTAAAGAATTGTCTTAAGGAGCCTTAGAACCACGAAAAAGTGGTTATTGCTGGCAAGCATGAGCAGTTAGTCATCGGTAAAGATCTCCCAAAGGTTTAGGCTTCCTTCGAGATCAAACATATATTTACTTTAATGGAGTAATACAAACAGCTTGCTCTATAGTTCCATCAGAACCGTGCAGTGGTGAGCCACTAATACATTCTACATTGTTAGTTGTAACATATGAACATTTGATACCACCGGCCTTAGTCTACATAGGTAATCAACTACAAACATAATACAAAATTGTACAGTGGCATGGAAAAGAACCTGCCTATGACTTCTAGACATCAATATCAAGAGCCGCATTATGCCTTGAAGGATTACAATCTTGGTATTAGCCAGAGATATAGATCATTCCTGATATGTGATGCAGAATGGTAGCTCAAGTCAGCATTGGGATAACTAGTATTTACAGTAACTCCAAGCATCGGATACATGCATAATTCATAAGCTTGGCCACAAGGCTATCTGGTTCTGGGATGAGAGCAGAAGTCAAGCTGTTCCAAAAGTGAAAGGTTAACGATTCGCGCAGTATTTTCTCAAGCAGAACATCTTGCTGTGCTTTCTCCGTCTCTGTTGTTGGTGCAACAAAGTATCTGTTTGCGGGTTTAATTCAGTTAAGGATCAAGAACACAATACAAAACTAAATAAAAAAAGAGAGGCAGTATCATTCTCCAAATTAGAATCGAATGTCTCAACAAGTATTTTTTATTAAACCTTAACTCAAGTATATTCCCAACTAATCGAAATAAATGTCAAATTACCTTGTGATGTCCTGAGAATTGATGGGGAAGAAGACATGAGAGGGTTCCTTATTCAACTCCAACTGTTTAATAGTTTTGTTCTCCTCTCCTACAAATTTTTGCGCAACCCTCGTCAATAGATCAGCACCATTCCATCTCAAACTGTTATCGTCATATGTCATATAAAACTCTTCCAAGCACTCCTTTATGAACAGACTGCATGGAACAAAGAATGGGTTTCACATAATGTTCAATACTAAACAAATCAAATTAATGGCATTTTCCCCCATCACTCTATCATTCAATTTGGTTGCAAAAAGGCACGGCAAGTCGGCAACACACAATTTAAAGCAGAATGTTCATAAATCAACCTCAATATATATGACACGATATTTCAAATCAATGCATATTTGTAATTGGCTATTCTAAAATTCAAGGTCTCACTAATTAGAATTTCATTTTGCATCATTTATTTGACCGCATATTGATGCTAATGAACATAATCCTACTTTCAAGGCTTAACTCATATAGGAAGGAAACTGTTTTTTACGAGCAGTTGTTTTCTTTGTTAGTGAAGAGAAAATCAAACATCATCTCAAATAGCAAGACATAATCGCATTTTTTTGAATTATTAGCGAATAAGATTTCAGGAAAAAGTAGTATAAGTCCCCCCAATACTCATAGGCTGGAAGATACATAGTACACAAGCTGTTGGAATTCAAAGCATTATCAGCAACATTTTACTTTATTTGTCTAAAAAAGTAAATAAATTGATGTATTGGATCTCAGCCTTGAAATTTTTAATGCCGTGTGTCAGACCAGCAACATTATATGCAATGAAATGGAGGTCTCTATCTCCTTAAGAAATGGAGAGGATCAAAACTCAAATATAAAATTTACCCGAACTACACACCAACTAAGCCTTATCAAGAAGTGGATTCGGTGAAATGATCATGCCATAGCCATTGGGTGTTTAAAAATCGATATGAGAGAGCAAAGGACAAAAGCAATTCTCATCAAAGATCGGACCATTATAGAATCATTATTATTAGTTCATGATTTTCATTTTAATAGCTTCCTTGAAAACCCTGTTTACAAAATGAAAACATACATGCTAACAATACCTGTGCCTCCCAAAAGCCATAAGAGCACCATTCAAAGAACTTCCAGCAGCTTGATCCTCCATACCGACAGAATTATTAAGAAAAGAAATTGGCTTCAAAACTATGATATCGGAGTCTAGGTAGATCCCACCATATCTGATAAAACAGAAGACAGTGTCAATGCCATATCCCAAGATGTATACATCATAACAGTGTTATCAATAGCAGATTGTGAAAAATAGAAAAACCACTATGTGAAATAGCAAATTACGTATCGGACAAATAGTGAAAGCTGCATAGTGGTTGAAATATGTCAATTATATACACACACAAAAAAAAAATGCTGCATACAAATAAAAAGGAAATGGAGGCAGAGCATAAGTCACATGTTAAAAGGTTTACATATTACGATGTATATAGGACTCTTCAATTTTTCTACTTTAAACCCTAAAATTGTCTTTTCTCTGTTATTGCCAGACACAAGCAGAAACTGGCAAATCGGCCACTATTGCCCTAATAGTGAAACTAGGATAGCATCATGGTTTTCATAGCGGATTCATCAAAATCCGCTAAAACATAGCGCTAGAGTGCCGCTATTTGACTACACTGCATAAATAGTCAACTAATAGATTAAAGCTGAAGTGAACACCATCTATACACAAAATCAGTTTACAATTATAATTAAGCAACTGATACCTACCATTACTAACCAACACAACCAAGAAAACTTACTTGTACAAAGCTGCAAGACGAATAAGCTCACTGTAATGAGTTGAATAGAACTTCGTCTTTCTCCATTCAAACCAAACAGTAGAAAAAATGTTTGCAGGCGTACCCTCCAGCAACTGATCAAGATTTGGCATAACTACAGAAACTTTGTATCTGAAAAAACAAAATCCTTATTCCTCAGCTAAAAACGCAAAATTCAAACAACAAAATAGCACGAAATTGAAAAGAAAAAAAAAACATTAATTACCTATCCTTGACAAAACTATCTTTGAAGAAATCAAGCTCGATTGTTTCAGAGAAAACCACAACACATGCATTAGGGTGATGAAATAACAAACTCTCAAGACCACGTTGATGCCGAACGGTAAACATCCAAGGAGGTGAATTCCACACCATAAAAACCCTCATGACACATTTACCCCTTCTAAAGAATGCATCCATGAAATCATTAAACGATAAACGCAATGGCAATTCAGGAAAATAACCCCAATTATTACCATCAGCATATATATGATTATCACCATTATCATTCAATTTCAAAGTTCTACGTTCTGTTCCACCTTTAGCAACAGTTAATAAATTTCCATTGTTATTAGTATTTTTATTATGAACTGAAAATGAAACTTTTTTGAACTCATTAATCCACCATTTTTGAAGAACTTTATCACCTCTAGTGAGTGAAGAAACACCAACTGAATCAGGATCTTGAAGAAGAGGATTAAGCATTGGATTAAAAGCTTCGAAACTGGACTTCAACATTTTATCTTTTCTAAGAAAAACACTTTTCTTATCAAACCATTCACCCCAAATCCCTCTCAAAGAAGGTGATTTGAGAAGAAGTGCATCTTCAATTGATGTAATGAGTGTAGCTTTTCGTCGAACTTCGTTGTCGAGGGGAATGTCGTCGGAGGTGAATGCGAATTTTGAAGGATCTTGTGGAGGTGATAGAATGGTGAAATCGTCGATGGTGATTGAAGAGGTGAAAATGGGAGGGGTTTTGAAGGATCTGCGAATGGAAGAGGTGATGGGATCGAAGAAGTAAGGGTTGATGGGAGGAGGTTGGGTTTGTTGTTGGTCGAGGTCGATGAAGTCGAGTTCGTCGATGGGATCGGAGGTGGTGGATAGATCGGAATCTTCGTCGGAGATGGAGTCGGAGAGGAGAGTGCGGGGGGTGGAGGGAGGGTTGGAGTTGGAGAGAGAAAGGCGGGAGTAGAGGAGAGAGACTGAGAGAAGGAGGAGAACGGCGGAGATTACGGCGCAGAGATAGGCGCCGTAAGGTGACCGCCGTCGTGATCGCAGCATTTTTCTGTGTTTGGTCTCTCTTCAGTCTTCGCTTTGTCGCATTGCTTCAATGGGAATGTTTAGCTATCTTGATAAAAATTGATTTCATAAGATTAATTTTTTTGCTGAGTTGAAATTGATTTATTTTTGGATATGTGGATGTAAGTTGAACAATGAAATTAAATGTAAAAACTATAGTTTGAGTTAAAAGCTGTCAATTTTAGTTTGAAATAAGTTCTAGAGACAATCCCTAAAAAAAAAAAAAAAAGTTCTAGAGACAAAATTCTTTCTATTTCCT
Organism: Medicago lupulina; assembly: GCA_958299785.1. Lineage (NCBI taxonomy): Eukaryota > Viridiplantae > Streptophyta > Magnoliopsida > Fabales > Fabaceae > Medicago > Medicago lupulina. The sequence goes on along the minus strand of OY283142.1, from coordinate 18,004,695 downwards.
ACCAATTACTTCTCCTACCAAAAAAAAATTCTTTCTATTTTAAAATATTAAAATTTGTCAACGGATGCGAGGAGAGGAGAGAGGGAAGAGATAAAAATATTATAATTAAATAAATATGTTTGATGTTACCTAATATATATATATATATATATATATATATATATATGTATATGTATATGTTTAGTTTACAAAGGAAATGAAGAGATTTTAAATCTAATTTATTTTTTATCCTCAAAGTTTTATAAAATCAAAGGAAAATGGGTCTTGCTAACCGGTGCCCTTGGGTACTGGTTAAGCATACCATAACAGGAATTTATGACCATAAAAGATATTACTGTATAATAATTACACAATTTGCTTTTGATATTATTATCAATTAATTACACAACTAGAAACTGGACCCATGCCCGCCGGGTTTATTGCTAAAGAAATGACATACGAATAATAAAATGCAATATATAATTGGTAACAGTCAAAAAATAACAGATGATAATCCAGAGTAGACAAAATAAAACGCTCCATAAAATGTATAAAATCTGAAAAATATTATAAAAGAAAATTCGGTAATCCTATCAATAATTCGATAAGAGAATATGAAATTTTTAGTAAATTGACATGTTGTTTCATCGCAGATTGCGAAATACTTCATCATATACGACGTTAGAAGTCACATTGGTATCTTCACCATCTTCATCCGTGATCAATATCTTTAGTCCTTCTCTGGATGTAACTTTTAAAACAGCAACATACAACTGTCTGTGAAAAATTACAGGTGTTGGTAGATATACACCAACATGTTTAAGCGCCTGTCCTTGACTTTTGTTAATTGTCATTGCAAATGATACAGACAAAGGGAATTGTCTTCGTTGAAACTTAAAGGGAATCCTGACATCTGAAGGAGATATAGATTACCTGGATACAAAAACCTGTTCACCAACATTACTTCCGGAAATGACCCTCCCCTCAATGACGTATCTTCCCATCCTAGTGATAACCAATCTGGTTCCATTGCATAATCCATATCGTGTATCTATATTTCTCAACAACATAACTGCACACCAACCTTTAACCTTAATTTGTGATTAGGAAGTCCAGAAGCAGTGATGGTGTTGAGGAACTCAGGTGTATGAACATTGTCAATATGATCATCGTTTAAGTTACGATGAATAGGTGAATCATAACTCAAATAAACCTTCTCCTCATCTGGAACCATGTCCAACATATAGTCGTTGATCTTCTCGACTATGGAATTTTTTGTTGTCAATATAGCTCTATTTTGAAAGTAACCTATGTCACTCATGCTCTCCAAGATGTTAGGATACGTGCTTTCAATAATAGCAGCAAGAGGATCTCCTGCGCTTTCTATGAGCAAATCTGACGGAATAGCAATGGTCTTGTCCACTTCATTGATCAATTCATCATCTGTGACATCTACCCATCCTGTGATTCCAAATCAACAGATTTATTGATCAACTCATGAGTTGAGTAAACTAATCGAATGAAAATATTTTCATTTTTTTATTTTAATAAAAAGCTCTATCCTTTTAATGGAGGACTAATTAATTCAATTCTTGAAAATGAAATAACGAAATAAATTTCATTTTCTAGTACTTGATCTCGCCACTGATTGTGAAATTTCGTTGCTGTGTCAGAAGAAGGATAGCTATATTGTCTTCCCCTATTCGTCCATCGCCTATACTTAAAACCCATTCTAAAAATTGTCTTTTTTCCTCCATGTCTACTATTGACGCACCAGACAAAAGCCTCATGTTCTTAGTCAAGGTAAGAACCTCACAATAATTCCATAGTTTTGAAGAATTGATAATAGCATGAACGATTTCTGGTCTTGTGCTTTTAGGAATTACAGGTACAAAGGGATGTATTTGTTTCTCTTGTCCACCTCCTTCATAACGTCTCTGAAAAAACGATCAAGTGCTTCAAAGTAAAATTTGTGCATCATCAGAGCCTCGTCCCATATTACTAATCTTGCTTGGACTACCAACTGAGCCAACGGGGTATTAGGTTTGACATTACATGTGGAGCATTCATCGATAATAAAGGGAAGGCCAAATCTCGAATGTGCGGTTCTACCTCCTGGTATTAATAATGCAGCTATACCACTCGAAGCAACTGTTAAAACTATTTCCCCTCTTGACTGTATCGCTGCCGACAATTCAGGTGTATGATTAAAAAGTTACCAGTTAAGCAGTGGTATGAGAGAAAAGTTGTAAGGTCACGTCGTTCCATTTGCAAACCTCTAAATATCAAAAGATATGATTCTTGTGATGTGTGTGAAATTTACCACGGGTTAAGGTTTTTTTTAGAGAAACATAGTTTAGGGTTTGGTATATATAGCCAAGTTATCATGGAAATTAGGGTATCATATAAGTCTACAAAATATTGTCAAAAAAAAAGAAAGATGCATTTTTTTAGTATCAAAGAAGTGTATAAAAAAAAGGAAGAGGATAGGAACGATGCATTTTTTAGTATTAAATAATTATACAAAATACTTTGTCAAAAAAAAGTGTAGAACACAAAATAAGAAAATTAGTTAAAAAAACTAAGATTAATAAGAAGAAAAGAAAAAAATATATATGTAGAAGTCTATCAATATGTTTAGTTTTTTTTTTTTTTAATTTTTGCTATTTATGAATGGATTTGTTTAGGTTTTTTTTTTTTTTTTGCTATTAATAAAAACATATTTGATGCATTTTGAGAGGCAAAATTTTAAGATAGATTTGTTGCAAACCTAAAAAGCATTATGGAGGAAAAAAATTAGGGGTTAAGGTGTTTTTTAGAGAAACAGTTTAGGGTTTGGTATATATAGCCAAGTTATAATGAAAATTAGGGTATTATATAAGTCTACAAAATATTGTAAAAAAAAAAATGCATTTTTTTAGTATCAAAGAAGTGTACAAAAAAAAAGGCAAGAGGATAGGAACAATGCATTTTTTTTAGTATTAATAATTGTACAAAATATTTTGTCAAAAAAAATATAGAACACAAAATAAGAAAATTAGTTGAAAAAAAAAACTAAGATTAATAAGAAAAAAAGAAAAAAAAATATACGTAGAAGTCGATATGTTTAGACTTTTTTTTTAATTTTTGCTATTTATGAATGGATTTGTTTAGGTTTTTTTTTTTTTGCTATTAATAAAAACATATTTGATGCATTTTGAGAGACAAAATTTTAGGATAGATTTGTTGCAAACCTAAAAAGTATTATGGAGGGAAAAAATTAGGGGTTAAGGTTTTTTTAGAGAAACACGGTTTAAGGTTTAGTATATATAGCCAAGTTATGATGAAAATTAGGGTATTATATAAGTCTACAAAATATTGTCAAAAAAAAAAGATGCATTTTTTTAGTATCAAATAAGTGTATAAAAAAAAAAAAAGAGGATAGGAACGATGCAATTTTTTAGTATTAAATAATTGTATAAAGTATTTTGTCAAAAAAAAGTGTAGAACACAAAATAAGAAAATTAGTTGAAAAAAAAACTAAAATTAATAAGAAGAGAAGAAAAAAAATATATATGTTGAAGTCTATCGATATGGTTAACCTTTTTTTTTAATTTTTGCTATTTATGAATGGATTTGTTTAGGTTTTTTTTATTTTTGCTATTAATAAAAACATATTTGATGCATTTTGAGAGGCAAAATTTTAGGATAGATTTGTTACAAACCTAAAAAGCATTATGGAGGGAAAAAAATTAGGGTTAGACTTAACAAAATTAATAAATAAGGATTTCAATGCATTAATAATAATAATAATAATAATAATAATAATAATAATAATAATAATAATAATAATAATAATAATAATAATAATAATAATAATAATAATAATAATAATAATAATAATAATAATAATAATAATAATAATAATAATAATAATAATAATAATAATAATAATAATAATAATAATAATAATAATAATAATAATAATAATAATAATAATAATAATAATAATAATAATAATAATAATAATAATAATAATAATAATAATAATAATAATAATAATAATAATAATAATAATAATAATAATAATAATAATAATAATAATAATAATAATAATAATAATAATAATAATAATAATAATAATAATAATAATAATAATAATAATAATAATAATAATAATAATAATAATAATAATAATAATAATAATAATAATAATAATAATAATAATAATAATAATAATAATAATAATAATAATAATAATAATAATAATAATAATAATAATAATAATCTTCCTCTCCTATTTTTATTTAGGAAAATCATTTGGGGCATAAATATGACTATACATTGGAAATGAAGATATGTTGAACTTAAAAATAAAAAAAAAACATGTTAACAGGAAATATATAATAAGGAAAAGTGAAAAAAGAATTGAACTTTGTTAAGGCCAGATCATTACAATGATTACAGACTGCAGGATACACTACACAAAGGGGGCATTACCCCACTTCTACCTAGTACATAACAGGCAAATAAGATCACATAGAAACACCACCAAATGGCTGAAATAAACAACAGACATCTTAAATTCATGTGCCACGCTTCATGATATTCATGGGGAACCACCTCTGTAACTTATCATGTAAAAGGATAGAAATTTGAAAAGAGCAAACTGCCAAAAAGAATATATGCTGCAGAGTATGCCCATATCAGGTATCCCCATCTAAGGTATTTTGCAGGGTATGTCATTATATATGAAGCAAACCAATAAAGAGGAGGGCTGGCAGACAAGAAACGAGTTGCCACCTGTTATATGTGAGAATTAGAACACTTTAGCCATTCTGAAGCAACAAAGAGATACTATAGGAGCCGACTAAAGATGTAGTTGGTAGTAAAGGTGGGAAGACAGAAAATAGAGGAATGAAAATGAAAGGTGTATCTACACTTTTTCCATGTGTCCAAACAATATGTCCATTTTCATTTCCCTGTTTTCACTTCCCCAGTTATACTGCTACCAAGGACACCCTCATAAAATAAGACGATTAACAAAAGTTCAAGATGAAACTTGTTTGTTTCTCTTATTCAGTAACATGATAAACAGAAGCAGAGGTCAGCAAGACCGTTGGCACTAACCTGTACATGCATGACAAGAAAAGCAGTGCCTGCCATGAATCCCAAATGTAGCACAAACGGGAGAACAGATGCAGACAAGTATCCTGGTCTGGCTGCTGGCTCAGACTTTTTGGGAACATGGGAAACATCTCCTTTGATTACATTCTTCCTCTTCTTAACATTGAAATGTTCTGTTACGGAGTGAATAGTGTTACAGTTGCAAAGATATATGCAAATGCACAAGATCATAATACATATGTGCTTAAATGAGGTATAGAATAATGGATTAAGGATTAAAGTGTAGCATTGCACATATATCACCGTACAAGAATGACGAGACAAACAACACAAGAGGCTCTGTGAGAGAATCAGAAAATAGTACTAGCACATGGGAACAGTCAAAATAGATTTAATTGTGGTATGACATCCCTTAAATGACAACGTACTTCAAAGCAGACAACAATTGCAAAACATAATTATCTGTTTGAGAAGTATACCTTCTATTCTAACAGAGGATTTCTCCACACTGCCAGCTACTTTGGACCTTGAGAGATCCTCTGACAAAAACACAACGCCACAGCTCTTTTCTTCAATAGTAGTGTCAAAACCAAGAGAGAAAAAGATCCGAGGCCTTGACTTAGCATAGTGAACAACTGAGAAAAACGCCAGAGACAGGATTGGAGATGCAAGAAGGAAGTTATGCAACTGTTTCAGCTGAAAATATCTCAAGAAACCTACACCCCTGGACAACCATAAAGTAACAGCGTTCATTGGAACATCTTAATATTTAAACATCCATTTATAGACAACAAAGATAATACATCATAATAACATAACTTCAGAAAAAGAAATGATGAACTTAAAAAGGACATACCAATAATGACTTTGAATATAACTGTAAAGTAACGGCACCCTTGCCTTGCACCAAGGTCTAATTTCATCAGGAAAACGCCCAACACACATATTGTAGTAGCCATAAGCCTGAAAGGCTACAAATGGAGCAAATATACATGCACCGCGTAAAGCTCCAACAATAATAATCTGCAAAGCCAACTGGCCAAACAACATAATCAATCAGGAATTATTGTTTATATTATGGAGTAATACTGATCCATAACTTTCTTTATCTATTCAGTTAATGTGGAAATCAATCCTAAAACATCTACCCCTAAATAGTGAGTGATGCATGTGTCAGTCTATAACACGTAGTTCATAAGGCCTAAATTGATGGGGAAACACCAATAGTTCAAGGTCTATATAGTTTTTGTACTTTAACCATCCAACCATTTATGTGTGAGAAAAAAACACAGCAGCAAAGAACACTTGAATTTATATCTTCTTCCTTTTTTATAACATATAAAAAATATACAGTAGTGCGCCCAAGCATTCCCCCTCCTTCCATCTGTAATATCATGGGCATCCATAATCCTTAAACCAAATTTAGCCATCAAATTTCCAAACCATGAAGAAGCAGATAGAGTTCTTGAACTGCTAATGCCAGTAACCATATGTTGATTGTAAAATATGCAAGTTCCAGAAGCAGTTAATTTAAGTGCCCGAACTCAGAAACAAAAGATAAAGCAAAGAACATAGACTTTAGTTTAACCCATTACTAATACGGGCGCAGTGCTATGGAATTCGGTTAAAAGTATAAAGTCACTGCCTGAATGCAAATGAAAATTTGAAACTATCCTTCCAAAATCATTTCTCAGAGACAAACAACACCATTTAACCAACATTTCAGAAAAGAACAAAGAAGCAATGAACTCACAGTAAAATTCTTATTTTGAAACAGGGCATGATAAGCCCGATGCATAGTCTGAAAACAGATATAACCAGCATTAAGCACCCCATTAGACCTTGCCAAACCAGAGAGAGCCAGAAGAAGAACAGCCAAATTATTTCTTCCAGATACAAAGTAGTACAATCCTCCAAGACTAAGAACAGCATACAAACTCTCTGAGTATCTACAATTCAAACCAAAAAAACAAGACAAAACTAATCAATATCCAAATCACAAAGCAACATTTAAATACTATAAATTATAGAGTTGAAGTGGCATACACTCTATAGCACCCACACTTATGATGGGATGTGTGTCCTGTGCCCAATACTAACATGACATTGACAAATGCGATTACAATCAATTATTCATTTTTCAAATTTTCACCTCTGTCCATGTGATTGTTTGTTTGGTGTCCGTTTTGGGTCAGTGCTTTATTTGGCATACATTTTTATTTGGCATACATTGACAGTGGAAATTGATTTAACACAAACAACCAACAAGAACCCACCACTTAACCACTTCATACAACCAATTCCAAAATACACTAGTGTCAGTTTGGATTGACTTATTTGAGCTTATTTACTAACATAATCACTTCAGAGACTCTTAGGAAGAGCCTATGAAAACAGTTGATGGTTTATATATGGGAAAATAGCTTATACATAAACACTTATACGATAAGCGCTTAACTAAGTTGTTTATCCAAACATGGCAGATACACTCTTATTTGATGTGAATGTAAAACAGTGAAATTAACATTTAAACTCTTATATAAAACAGAAGCAAATGAGAAGATTACATTGACGAATAAAATATAGAAGCAGGATTAAAGCAGAACAAAACCGTAGCTCGTAACGCGATTTCAGGATCCTTCAAGATAGCTATAGAGAGCCTGTAACAACAATGAAGACACATCAATTTTAAAACAGAATTAACTAATGAAATATTATGAAGTAAAACAAACAAATCAGTAGTAGTGAGTACCTGTAAAAGTAAAGAGCAGCAAGAACAAAAGCGAGATTATTGATAAGATAAGCAGAGAGAGCGAGAAGAGATCTGTGAGGAGAGAAAAAGGAAATGGAAAGAGGAAGAAGAGGTAAAAAGGCGTAAGATTGTTCATATTCGTAGCCACATTGAGCGCTGCGAATAAAGTAAACTGAGTCCCAAACGATGCCGTTTTGGATGGCGGAAGCGATGGGAGAATGGTGAGTTTCGTTTGGTGTGGTGGTTGTGGCGGTGAGGCATGGTGGGTTTAGGGATGCGGAAGTATCGTAAGGGGAAGCTAGAATTCGAAAGAAGATGATTAGGGTGATTAGAAGAATTCTTGAATATATTGCTGATTTTAGTACCAATGGTTCGTGATCATCATGGTTTGATTTCGTCTGAACCATTTCGGATTCGGATTTGATTTCGATTTCAATTTCGTCAGAAAAATCATCCACTTCACTGCAGTTTCATCTTTTCAAAGCCGCAATTGATGGTAGTGAACGAAGCGAGTTCGAGGTTGTGTTCAAATTCTTTCAATTTTATATCTGATATTTATAATTCAAAAATATATCAATTTTTTTGGCAATTTCTACAAACACTCAACGAAATAAATAGTTTAAAGAATAAAATGATGTTTTTTCTTATGAAATAATATTTTTTAAAATATAAAGTCGATAAATATCTCTTTATTACATAAATATGATCGTTAATTTATTGATTTATGAAATAGGTGTACAGATACACCTTAATTTAAGGTGTAATGTAGAAACTCCTAATTTTTTTATGTTATTTCATATATTAATAAGTTAGTTGAACCACTTAGGCCCCGTTTGGATAAACAACTTATATAGATGCTTATAGCATTAGGGCTTATAGCATTAGAACTTACATCATAAGCTCTTATACTTAATAAACTATTTATGTTTGGATATGTACACTAAAAAGTACTTACATAAATTGAAGTCTTTGGATGTGACATTACATAAACAATTATCAAAAATTTAAATATTTTTAATTTTAAAAAAAATCAAAGAACCGAACCACAATTATCAAGATTTGTTTTGATAAAATTAATCAAGATGTAAAAAACAATATTATAATATATTAATTATAATTATATATATAGTATAATCAATATTCATCTTTAAAAAAAAAATATCAATATTCATATAAGAGAAAATTAATGTTGGAGGTGTAAATAAATGGTCTAAACATCATCATACACAAGTATAATAATATATGATAAGCTTTCTTTTAAAAAAAAAGTATAATAATATAAATATGATAGTAAGAAATAATCACAAATGTAAAAGTTTAATAGTCTTACACCATTGTTCAAAAAATCTTTATAAATAATAGTTAAAAAAACAAAAATAAAACAAAATAAAATAAACCTATTAGTGTACCCTTTTTTACCAAAAAAAGACAAGTTAAGTTTTTTTTATATTTAGTTTCATTTTGTTACGTAACAAAAAAATAATAAAAATCTTCCTTAAAAAAAATATAATAAAAATCTTAGTTACGTGTGTTACTTTAGTAAGATAAGTATATAACAATTTTGTTACTCGTGCACCGTCAAAGATAACTAACATTATAATTAAAATATCTCTAAAAAAACATTATAATTAAAATATATGTTTTGAAAAAGTGGATCCAGAGAGAATCCAAGGAGGTTACATAAATTCATAAGCTCCTTGTTAAGCCGGAGGGTAAGCTGAAAATTTAGGCTTATTAAAATATGACATAAGCAGCTTATGAAACTATGATAAGTTATTTTTATTTATTTACCCAAACACCTTTAAAAAGGCTTATAAAAGTAGATAAACCTACATAAGCTCAAAATAAGTCAATCCAAACGGAGCCTTAATTTATCAAACTCTTTAAAAAAAAAAACTTAATTTATTAAATATAACTCCTGCGGTTCCTTTTTAGGTTGAAGTTTTCATTCTTAAATATCTTTTGGTATTTATTTGAATGATATGATTTGTCAATTATATATTTTGTCAAATTGCTCTTATATTTTTTAATAAAATTAATTAATTCTATCTATTTGGAAAACTAAAGTTTTTTTTTAAATAATGTTTGTTTCTTGTTATCTTCAAATTTAAACAAAATTTTGTCAGGTTTCAAAAAGAGTTAAAATTCTATAAATAACGACGAGTAGTAATTGTTAAAAATTTCAATTGCAAAGTAAAAGAACAGATTTGGGAGAAGAAAATATTAAAAAGATTTGCATATTATTTAAGAAATTGACAATTGTTTGTTATGAGAGAGAACATGCACAAAAAAATAGGAAGTTGTTAGAGAAAAAGATAATAACCGACAATTGTTTGTTACGAGATAAATATAACATATTAAATTTAGGTCTTGTTATCTTGTGCCCTTAAGGCACAAGTTAAGGAACCCAAAATAAGTTGAATAAAGTTGAATGCACAACTTTTAAGACAATTATTTCTATTTTAAATTCCCTAGCATATGTCCTTGGGGCACATGTTAACATTTGTCTTAAATTTATTGAAAAGATAAAGTATGTGAAAAAAATAGTAATTTATTAGTGAATTAAAACGAGGGTGTAATAGGAAGAACATGTGCAAAAATACACATCGTTAATTTAGTGTTAATTTTTTAAAAATACATTTCAAAAGTAACGGAGAGAGTGCAATTCAATTAAGTGATTAATTTGTTGCAATATGTATAACACGAGTTTTATTAATACCACCATCCGAAATTGTATGTTGCTTTGAAGAAAAAAAATGTCATAAATTATATGTCGTTCTACAATGTTAACGAAACATTAATGATATTTTTCTTATTATATCTATCACTCTCTTTTCTTTTAATTCTTTCATTTATCTTTCACGTATATTTTATTAGATCATGCTAGTTAAAAAAACAAAAGAAGAAAATATTGCATTGAAGATAGTGTATTTTACACTTAAGGTGGTTTAACCACACAAGTTCCAAGATTATTTTACCATATTTGCTTCCTTAACCCGTGTTCCGGGGCACAATAAACGTTTCTCATTTAAAGAGAATTTTGTAAAACAACTTATAATATATTTTTTTAACAAAAAATTAATTATATTTCTTAATACGTGTGAAATGTCCAAAACATCAAATTTGTAAAGTATCAGTTTAAAAAAAAAAGTTGTCTTCAAAACATCACTAATATTCTTAAGAATTCAAAAGAAGAATTGATTTCTAAATCTTATGTAAAAAAATTATTTTTTAAAGTTTCAATACGTTGAATACACACTAATTTATAAGAAAATTGACACTTGTTGGCATTTTCATTAAACTAATAATCTGTCTTCTTTTTTTTGTTATAAATGAGAAAAACTTCAAGGTTATGATTGACAATAAATGTAAAGATAAAAACATAAGAATTAAATCAATTTTTTTTTTTAAAAAAAAACCTCATTTTCCACCACGAGTTTTAAATCTGTCTAACATTTTCCATTTCATGTTATTTTGTCTAAAACTTTCCACTTCATCTTATTTCAGTCACAAGAATCTGTCACAACTCACAAGTAGTTGATACATATGGTATCTGAGAGTGAATATTATAAAATTTCAGGACACGATTCCTAATAATAATATCATTGAATTGATAGCCCTCAATAACCCATAAACCTCGACAATTTGAACTTCAATATGTGATTGGATCTAGAGTGTTTTGACTTCCATAATAAACAAGTAAAATTCATGTGTGGCATAATTTAATAATTGTACGATTATATATTGTCATTCTTCAAAAAAAAAATCCACATTTAGTTTACACCTATGTTGCGAAAGGAACTTATTGTCTTTCCTTCATTTGGGCAAAGGACAATTCTGATGAAATATTCTTTCATTGGCTCACAGTAGTGGAAGAGTTCTCTCAAATGCTCCACAAAATCATCACCCATACTTGCTTATCCCCATGGACTCAACAGTATTTTCACAAGAGTGAAGACCTAAAATGACTCTTGAAAAAAATACAAAACCATTTAAGTATTAATTAAGAGGGTGAGGGAAACACTTATTTATTAACGAAGACAAGTTTATTAAATCTATTTTGTGGGCAACACCAATTTATTTACTTGAAAATCTCCCTGTCAAGTGTCTTGAACATATATGTATTCGTAATCAAATTTAGAGCATAGTTTTCTTTTCCGCTAGAACGATAAACTGGATTTGTAAATTCAGTTTCACTGTATCAAAATGTCACATTCAATTACAATTCAATTCGGTCATAATATTCTCATCAAAGAATCGAGTTTAGCAATTTAAACAAATTTGATTGTACCAATCAAAAATATATGAAACTAAAATCAACCAAAAAACTATTGAACTAAAACTAAAATCATAAATGATTCAAAACCAAAAAGACCACAAGTGTTATACACCAGAACATTGTTCTTTCCACATCTGAGAAACACTAAGCATTTGACTCATCTAAGATATGTTTGGAAACAGGTGCCAATACCCAAACGCACATGGTTTCAACTCAAAGCTAATAGTTGGAGCTTTGAAACAAACACAAAGCAAAACACGGTGACATATGAGGCCTCCAAACATACTAAAAAGAGTAGTTAGTAAAGTGAGAAAAAAAAATCAAGGGTCAAAACTTCAATTACCCGTGATTTGTTATGCAAATGCATAATATCAACCATTAATTGGTTCTTCAACGGTTGATATTCCTCACTTTACTTTGTTACTCACTCTAGAGAAATTCAGATGCTTCTAATACTAATTACAATCTCTGCACCTCTGGGGAAAAAGAAAAAAGAAAAAAACTAATACCTCTAAAATAACAGGAAAATCAGTCACAATTTTCAGAACATCCCTTCACATGTTTCTGAACCTTCTACCAGTCCAAAGAGAGATTGGCATGTGAGCTCTTGACAAACACTCAAGCCATCTTTTGTTCACAAGTAGCAAATGCAGCATTGTCATTGCAAGCAGGAATGTTGAAAAATTGACAGACTCATCTTTAACTTCAGTAGGAAAGGACTTGTTGCAATCTTTTGAAATTACCTTTGCAGTATTGGAACCACTGTCAGCACATAGGATCTTTTGTTTTTTTTTTTTTTTTTGCAGTATCAGTACATCTTTCAGCACATGTGACCTTATAAAAAAGTTGTGCTACTGAGAAGTTGAATGCAGTCATCATGTGCCTAGAGATGCCGATTCTACATGCAAGCCTCGATGTGACAAGAAGTTTTAATTGGAACTTTTTCATTACCAGAGCTCCCTAAATATTCAGATCCATCTTTAGCTTCAACAGAGAAGGAGCCACAATCTTTTGGCATTTTGTCATTGGCATTAATACATCTGTCAGCACATATGATCTTATCTGCATTATTTTCTTGACAAATTGCATTCAATGATTCTGTCTCCAAAGATGCTGATTTTATATTATCCATCATACATGAACCTTCCTTTCCGATCCCACTTAGTGGGATAAGGCTTGGTTGTTGCATCATACATGAACCATCTTTGGTATGAGAGCTGTCTTCATTGCAAGAAGCCGAGGACAAAACCTTTTGGTGATTTTTGTTATCCGCACATTCTGATCCATCATTTAGTGCATGAAGATTGTCAACATTTGCTATTTCTTGAGAAACTGCAAGCACTGATTCTCTCTTCAGAGATGCTGCTTTCACATTAATCATCATCCGTGAACTTTCCTTGGTATGAGAACTCTCTTCATTCCAAGAAGTTGAGGGAAAAACCTTTTGGTGGTTTTTGTTATCCACACATTCTGATCCATCATTTAATCCAGGAAGGGTGTCAGCAATTGCTTTTTCTTGACAAACTGCGTGCAATGGTTCAATCTTCAGAGATGCTTCTTTTACATTATCCACCATACGCGAACCTTCCTTGGTACAAGAACTCTCTTCATTGCAAGAAGCTGAAGACAAAACCTTTTGGTGATTTTTCTTATCCGCACATTCTGGTCCATCAATTAATGCATGAACAGTGCCAACATTAACTTTTTCTAGACAAATTGTATTCAATGATTCCATCTTCAGAGATGCTACTTTTTCTAGACAACTGTCTTCATTGCAAGAAGCTGACAACAAAACCTTTTGGTCATTTTTGCTATCCGCACATTCTGATCCATCATTTAAAGCAGGAAAGGTGCCAGCGTTTGCTTTTTCTTGACAAACTGCAAGCAATTCCGTCTTCAGAGATGCTGCTTTTACATTATCCACCATACATGAACCTTCCTTGGTATGAGAACTCTCTTCATTGCAAGAAGCCGAGGACAAAAACTTCTGGCGAGGTTTTTTATCCGCACATTTTGATCCATCATTTAATTCAGGAAGGGTGCCAACATTCGCTTTTTCTTGACAAATTGCACGCAATGATTCCTTCTCCAGAGATGCTGCTTCTACATTATCCATCATACATGAACCTTCCTTGTTACGAAAACTCTCATCACTGCAAGAAGCTGAGAACAAAACCTTTTGGTGGTTTTTGTTATCCGTGCATTCTGCCCCATCAAATAATGTAGGAAGGGCGCCAACGTTCGCTTTCTCTCCTCCACTGAAAATAAATTCTGTAGCCTGACTACTATTCTTAACTTCAGATTGTGTTTGATAATTGATGTTTTGAACTTCAGCATCTGTTTTAACATCATAACCACACTGGTTCACCAATGTACATCCGCTTCCAATAACATATTTATGATTACGACTTGCATTTGGTAATGGTAGTTGTAAATTTTGAGAACCGACAAGATTAATGTCTTTGTCTTCACAAGATGCACTCTTGTTGAAATTTGGGCGAATCAACTTTCTTCTCTTTTGCTGCCCAACCACCAAATTCTCACTCTTTTTACTCTCATTGGAGCTTCTCTCAATCTCATCACTATGTTTCCTCACCTCGCTTCGACGCTTGAAATCAACAACTTTGGCTGTTGTATTAGAATTGCCTCCAGTCACAGTTGTGGAATCCGTATTTAGATCATCCAAGGCATTTTCAAAGCAATCTCTCTTCTTCTTCATACTACAGATTTGCGTTTTATACCTCAAACTTTCATCCTCGTTGTGTTCCAAGACATTCTCCGAGCAGTCTCTTTTCTTCTTTTTCAGACTAATGATTCGAGTTTTATTCCTCAAACTTTCATCCTCATTGTGTTCCAAGGCATTTTCAGAGCAATCTCTTTTCTCCTTTTTCAAACTACTGATTTGAGTTTTACTCCTCAAACTTTCATCCTCGTTGTGTTCCAAGGCATTTTCAAAGAGTTCTCCCTTCTTCCTCTGACTGGTGATTTGAGTTTTAGTCCTCAAACTTCCATCCTTGTTGTGTTCCAAGGCATTTTCAAAGCAATCATTCTTCTTGCTCTGACTACTGAGTTGAGTTTTATTCCTCAAACTTTCAGCATTGTTGCGCGGATTGGGTGTTGGTTTTCTTTTTGTCAACCGGTGGCTTTGACTCCGACGAACCATTTCCATCACTTCATCAACTGACGTAATGGAACCATATTCCTCCTTCTGTGCATTGTTTCTGATTTCCCGTTTGTTAACATCACGTGCATAAGATATACGAGAAAACACACTACTTTTTTTATTTGGATGACCATGATTGCTATTTTGAGAATCATCATAACATCCCATATTGTATCCATGATCCAACGAATCATCATATTGGACTGGAAAATTATCCCAATTTGCCAGAGGAACATCAGAACTTAATGTTCCATTGTTCATTGCTAGTGTTATATCATGACTCGGATATTCTTGCAATGCCATGGGATGAACATTATAGTCCAAATATGATGTGTGATTATGGAACACCGAAGAAAACGGCTCATGTGTCCTGCCACTATTTCCAATATCTGAAGAAGGGATAGGAGCTGGTGAAGACTTTAAGGAAATAATGTTGCCACGAGCCTCATATAAAGCAGATTCTGACGCCAACTGGCCAGAGTTTTGTATGCATTCCCTGTTGCTACCATACAATGCAGAATTTGGAAAATAGTCACCAATATTGTGCCATCTGTATTTGTCTTTGAGTTCTGTATGCACGAGTTGTGGTCCCCTACTCGTTGAATTCCTTCCGCAGTTGGTTGATGGAGAAAGTCTTTCTGTTATTGACTCAGAACCATTATTAATTCCAAAAGATGGTAACTGCCTGAAGTTTAAGCCAGGAGCATCTGAATCGTACAGAATAGAACTTTCAGCTCCTTGTGTTGCACATGAAGTGTTTAAATGGAATGGGTGAATCATAGCAGAAGTTGACCTGCGATGATTTTCAACCAAAGAACTTTGCTCGGAATTAGGCCTGTTGTAGAAGACAGGCAGATCGACATTGGAATCACGTAAACTAGGAGTATCGTCCGAAAATATCATCCTCTGACCACTCTTTCTTAGGTCTTCATCCACCAACCTATCACTAATTGATGACCTACCATCACCGTGAACTCTAGCGTCATCAGAAGGAATGTCGGCGTATTCATCTACACTGTATGGCCTGAAATGTGTACCCATATAATCGTTGTTCTCAAGGGATGTAAACCTGCTGTCATCTTTTCTTGCCAAATAATCACCAACATACCCATTTGCAGTATCCATAGAGAGTTTGGCAGCATAGTTATCTAAATAATCTGCATTGTTGCGTGAAGCAAGCCTGCTTTCATCTTTTAATGGCAAATAATCACCAACATATCCACTTGTATAGTCCACTCCAAGCTCAGAAGACCTTCTTTGTTTGTTTAATAAAATATCATCTGCACTGAATCCACTGTACCGTGCAGAATAATCTCCTTGGTAATTATGTATCAAGACGGGTGAACTTTTATCACCCAAAACTCTGTCATTTTGAACATTTTCATCAAGCATTCCATGACCAACAGATCTTCCAATTTCGCCTACTGAGTACCGCTCTGATGGAACACCTTCATCAAGCATTCCGTAACCAAAAGATCTTCCAACTTCGCCAACTGAGTACTGCTCTGATGTCATATCATCTGCTCTAGATATACGTCTCCTAGGAACCTCCGGTTCTAGCTTGTTCATGTCGAACAAATGTAGAAGTTTATTGACCTGCAAAACAGTTAAAAATAAATAAAAATACTGATTTATAACCTTTTGAAAATCTTTTTCATTTCATCAAAAACCAATCATGTACAAGCGCATACCTGATCTCCAGATAGCCCAAAGTTAAACTTGTTAGATGCAAAGTAATTCTCTCTGATTGCGTCTCGAAATATCTTTTCAGGAAGGGGCTTACATTTCCAAATCTCAGTGAACTTAACCTAAATCAGAAGAACAATGATATAAACTAAAGTAAACAAAAATGGTTTCTTCCACTCAGAATCAAAAGAATGTCGTTCATTAACTAAATTATAAAATGAAGTAACTGGCTTCTTCTCACCTGAGCAGGATACCGCACCCTTAGCGATGTGAATGCCTTATGATCGATATTGATATCTCCATCATGAGTAGCTCTAAAAACACCATGAAGTAGTCTTTTCTCATAATCAAACAAAAACAAAGCCATTCCTTTTTTAATCTTCTCTACGAACGGGATATAAGAAGACGGAAGCCCAAATAATTCCCTCTTGAAACATTCTCTCTTTGATTCACTGTTTGCAATAAAGATTGCACCGAAAACCGGATCTTTTCCGCGAGCATTGTTGTTGTGGTTATCATTCACCCTCATTGTTACCGTAAACCTAAAGATTCTATACTAATACTATGATGTCAAATTAAGAAGATAAAAAAACATGCATTTGCATACTTACCATCTTATCATATACCCCAAATGTTCTTCACGTTTGACCTATTAATCAGTAATTAATCAATTTTCAACTATTAATCATAATTGTTTGAAAACTTCATATTTATAAGTACTTAAAAACATAAACAAAACAAATATATATAATATTTTCAATAAAAATCAATTGACCTAGTTGAAACAAATTTGACCTAAAATACGATTTGGATTATGAAGTTTGTTTGTTGTATGTGAGCGAAAAACAAAAACTATAAATATTCAAAACGCCGGTTACAAAAAATTCAAAAAAAAAAAAAACGCCAGCAGAGAATGATCGGAACAAAAATAATGGAGAAATTAATATTAAAAAGTAAAAGAACATCGCGCGATGATGAAAGTGTAAAGCAGCATAATTGGAACGGCGCAACGGAAAGATATTTATTTATATATAAAAATAATAAGGAAGAGAATGCGAAAAGTGTGTGAAAATAACGAAGCAATGGTGAAAAGGAAGAAGAAAGCGAAGGCACGCACCTATGGAAGAGAGGAGGAGGTTTTAGGTTTGGTGAGCGGGAACGGGAGGGAGAGAAGAGACGGTACGGGTTCGGTGGCAGCGCAATAGGAATGAATGAATGAATGGGTTTTTTGAAAGGTTATTAAAAAAGAGATCAAATAAAAAGATCATATGAATTTCCAAATTTAAATTTTGGTCAAAGCTTATGAGAAAATATTGGTTAAATAATCTTTTTTTGAGGGATTATAAGTTAAATAAATATTAAATATAATTGAATAATTTGTATGCATTGATAGTATAAATATTTTTTTTTCATTTTTACACTTAAGAATTATCTATGTTATTGGTAAAAATATATATATCTGTAACCAAATTAAAGTTTAGTCAATTTTGAAATAATGAAATGAAGAATAAGTCGCACTAGAGATAGAAAATTGAAAACAAGTTATTTGAATCTTTTCTAAATACTAGGAGTCTCGTGAAGCTCCTGGGGGAGCCGTAGCAAGTGAAATGCATCCGAAATTGATAATTCAACCTCGAACACTTGTATTCCTTACTTTTAACTATATATAACGGAAACTACTACAATTTAAAATCCCGAGCGACGAGAGAGAGTGTTGTTTACTGACATGTACACACAACAATGGTCAAAAACACGCACACTACCTACAAATTTAGATGAATAGCAGCATCAAGGCTAGACTTTGTATACCACGTTTGCTGACAATGGGATTTTGTAGGTCACTTTGTCTATAAATACCACTTATAAAATCTCAATTAGACAAACTCAATCAAACAATCAATTTACTTGCAAAATTTATCATTTATCTTTCAAACCTAAACGATCGAGTAAAATATTAATCTAACAAACTAACTACTAATATTTGTTATAAAAAAAACATTTTGTTATTAAAAAATATATCTTTATATAAAATTTATCATTCACCTTTAAGCATGTCATCCTTGAATGTTAAGCATGCCCTCTACCTTGTCAAAAAAAAAATAACATGCCCTCCACCGACACAGATTTAAGAGTCGTTTAACTAAATTATGATACCAAGACCATGAGTCTTCCACATTAACCTGGAATGAAACGTTAGCCACCAAAATAGTCTTCTCCTCCACATCCCCCACTAATCCCACTTCCCCCAGTCCCCCACTACCCCCTACAATGTTAAGCATATCCTTCACCGACACATGTTTATTAGTCATTTAAGTTTTTTATCAATCAAGAAATTCTATTTACATTTCATGTAGTTTGGTTTTAAATTCAAAAAATTTCAATTATAATTTGAACTTAAATTCTATTATAAATCATCAACAAAATCAATAATATTTACTTAAATAAGGCTATTACATTTCCTTATCAATGATAGTTACAGCTTACAAGGCTTTGGAATATAACAAAAAAATCTTGAGAGCGAGAACAAGACGTGGCTACTCTTGCAAAACAACAAGTTGGTGATCTAGTAAAACATGTCAGTGTGTCCAAGTATGTGGATTCCAAAATCAGTTATTTCTTCCAACTTCTAAGGCATGAAAACTTAAGGCCATGTACATTTTGTAGGCCCCAGAGGTCAAAGGAGGCTGTTAATTAATGTGATCCTCATTCACAACCTACAGCATTGATTGTTGAAAGAGCACTTTGGCATGACAAAATACAGACCTGGCATCATCTGCGCAAAAAAAACATAACAGAATATCACACTACTGTCATAATTATTCGTCAATAATTAAAACTTGCAAAAAATCTTTAAATTCGTACTGAAAATATACACTATTGAATTAATTAATCCTATTTGTGTACATAAAAAAAATCTATAATTGTAAAAGTCAAGCCACTAGCTAGTATACTGTACATTTTCACCTAAATATAATCTGCATTTAGAAAGGGAAAAAAAAACTTTGTCCCTAAGCATATACATCATCTGAAAAAAATTTGTATTAAGTTGAATTTGAGCTGAAAAAATTCCATCACAGGCTTGAATTGAGGTTCGACGAACCAATTCTTATCGAGTTAAACCAATCTCTACTTTGCTCGATTCATTTCTAGATCTAATGTGAAGCCTTTTCCGTCAAGTGCTTTTATAGCAAATTTCAAGCCCCTACATCGCATATAAAGTTCACAAACATGAGGGGAAGCCCGAGTCACGCATTGTGGTTAACTCTATACTACCCCTTTTCCATAATAATTGCCACATTTGCGAAAAAACTTGTCCCAAATAGAGTATGAGTTTCACTTTGAAACGTAGCTTCGCATTGTGGTCAATTAATATTATGTGCATCGTTTCCAAGTTATCAAGCTTATGATTTCCAATTAAATACTTATCTAGCTTCATATGAATTTTGCATATGTCAAACACTGGTTCAGCTCTACAAGCATTATGCATATGAATATGGCTATTAATAGACATGCAACAATGAAGCAAATAGACATGCATATAATATGTATATGGCTATATCTTGTGAAGCACTGACACAAAGACAGACACAACACATAGTACTGACACGTAGACACTTGTAATAGTTTAAGAAAATGAAAGTGATTGAATGTAACCACATGTCAGTATCATGTTGGCACTCGATATCGGACACTAACACATGTTAGGCACCGGACACACCTTCGATCTAAAGTGTCGGTGCTACGTAGGCAATAATTGAATGCATTAATAAAACCTTACCTGCGATGGAAGCTAAACTGAAAGCAGAAGGGACATTTGTTTCCACCTCAACAGCAGCTTTAGCCACTGCAATGCCAACGGACACACTTTGCATAATATCTAATCCTGCACAAATCGATGCGAGTGTTCCACCAACTAAGCAATCACCTGCCCCAGTAAGCCTCACAACTGAAGCAGGGAGTGACGGCAAATGCACAGCAAAGAGACGATTACTTGTACCAAGTTCTGAAAAACCAGAATAAGAATTAGGTGGACAATTTTGCATAACAGACTTGTACAGTTGTCCACCAAAACCAGTCCGATTTGTTTTCGCTGCAGGAAATTTATAGCAACTTGGCCCTCCTTTGCTGCATAAAAACACTCCATCTGAGCCTAAGGTCACTAGGACCACCTTAATACCTTTTCCTAATAAAACCAACACTGCTGGTTTCAGTATTTGAAACAAAGATCCTGTTGATAGGTTATCTTTTTTATGGTTTTCTTTAAGTGGGCGGAACTCATTGCTGCCAGATAAAGCATTTGCCATCGCAATAAGTTCATCTTCATTTGGAGAAGCAAAAGTTACCTAAACAAAGTATGCACACATGTCATAGAAAACAACTTTGATACAACATATGAATTTTATAAACAAGAAGAACGTCCAATTTTCTAAATTTAAACAAGTGTGATGTGTACAGTGTAATACATCTAAAGTGATAGATATTGATGACATCGTTAAAAAATAATGAATATCAGGAATAAGACTACACTGGGAAAGTTTATGACACCACAACAACTGTTTACAAGTATTTCAGACTACTACCTCTGCCCCTTACTATAATTCATTTTGCAATTTTCACATATATTAAGAAAAATAGTATGTGGTTAATTTAATGTATCTTTTGCATATAGATGTTACTAAAATACACTCTTTTGTACATAGATTTGTCCAACTCCAATCTCATCTCCCAAAACATATAGTAGTATAAAATATGAGCATATTTGTAAAAAATAATAAATGTATCTAGTAATTTGAAATGAGACTTATGTTCAGGGTAACAAAAAACAAAGGAGGTTGTGGATCTTCTACAGAGAGAGAGAGAGAGAGGGAGAGGGCGAGAGAGAGAGAGAGGGAGGGAGAGGAAGAGGGAGAGGGGGAGAGGAAGAGGGAGAGGGAGGGAGAGAGAGGGAGGCAGAGAGAGGAAGAGGGAGAGGGAGGGAGGGAGAGAGAGAGGGAGAAAGAGAGAGAGGGGGGAGGGGAGAGCGAGAGAGAGAGGGGGAGAGGAAGAGGGAGGGAGAGAGAGAGAGAGAGGGGGAGGAAGAGGGAGGGAGAGGGAGGGAGGGAGAGAGAGAGAGAGGGAGGGAGAGAGAGAGCGAGAGAGAGGGGGAGAGGAAGAGGGAGAGGGAGGGAGAGAGGGAGGGAGAGAGAGAGAGGGAGAGGGAGAGAGAGGGAGGGAGGGAGAAGGAGGGAGAGAGAGTGAGGTAGTATTGTATTCCTACATTCTCATGAACACCTTTGACCAAACGATAGATATATCTAAGAAAGAATATAATGTTTGTATGAAGCGTGACACTCACATACTTGGCAACAGAGCTGATTCTTTGGGATTTAGTAACCGACACCGGCTCAAACCAGACAGGGCACCCTGTGTCAGCCGCCACTGAAAACAAAGACATGTATGCAACCAAATGAAATAGCATTTGTAGTTGGTTTATAATGCAGTAGAGACAGAGGATGAGGGAAATAAAAGAGTAAATGCAATTTACTTTTACAAGAAGCTTCAAGGGAAGGACCACTCAGATTTGCATCGACCATCAACACTGGAGCAGAAAGTAAAGTGCTCTTGAAGCGTAAAATCCAGTCAGGTGTCAAATATTTTTCCTGTAACAATATGATTGAATAAGATTTTTTATTTTTTTATGTACTTCAGTCTTTTATAATAGCTATGATCATGTACATACGTAAGTTTGTGAATCATATCTTTTAGCTTGTTTAAGTTTGGAGATCACTTGATAGTTTAGTGCTTGAATGATTAACTTACAAGAGCTTCCACGCTTGCAACACCAGCAGCTACCTCGCCATTAACATCAAATATATTGCATACGACTGGAGTCTCAATATCTTTATTCTTCAAAATACCTACATCAAATTCAATAATCTACAACGAGTCATTATCTTGAATAGTTAAAACTTATCCAAAATCTATACAAAGATGAGCCGCAAAGAAATAAGAGCTTACCTTCTGTTGATAGGCCAGCGG
Source organism: Medicago lupulina (assembly GCA_958299785.1). NCBI lineage: Eukaryota > Viridiplantae > Streptophyta > Magnoliopsida > Fabales > Fabaceae > Medicago > Medicago lupulina. The sequence goes on along the minus strand of OY283142.1, from coordinate 17,981,712 downwards.
TTTTCCAATGTTCCAACAGTAGATTTCCTAGAGTGAAAAAAATAGAGAGAAAATTAGTGCAGAATTTGTAAGTTGCTTCCCAATATTTATCTGTCACATGTCTTTCTGGTCAAATTCTCTTCTGATAACACATATCTTGGTAGGAATCAACCATTGAAGCTTCTTAACTTATTCGCATTACAAGTATATCATTTCAACAACCTTAAAAGGATATGGTATTTTAAAACACTGTAAACCTGAGTTAAGATATGCTGGTATATGTTGGTTTCTCAATGATCATTTTGCATTTCTATGTGCTAATCAAAACGATTACCGTATTATTTCAGAGTATGATGCTTTCAGTCACCCAAGTATCATTCATATATGTATTTGACATGTTTGTTACGAGTAGAAAATCTAATATGATAATTAGGAGTCCAAGTTATTAAAGGTGTCTGAAAAGTCTGTAATGTAAGCCACTTGAGGGTCCAGTCAATCTAGAATGTTCCAGTAGTTGATCAGTGGGAATTTCTACATACTTCTAATCAGATAAATGAGATGACATGAGAAAAAAAGGTACTTCTAAAATGTTACTGCACACTTTCCTTTCATTTTCTGTTTGAAGAAAAACAGTACTAATTTTGTGCTTCAGTCTCTAAGTAATAAGTAGGACGAAAACAAAGATTCAAATTTAGATAAATGAATCAGATCAGAAATGGTCCCAGTAAGAATAACCGAAAACTTTACTGAGCTAACTGAAGATGCCATGATAGATGCTAGAAGATAAAATTTAAGATGGTTAGAAGTAATAAGAATGTTACCCACCAGCCATGTCAACGCCAAGAGCACTTATCATGTATGGCTTTGCTCCTAGCTTTGACATGCATTCTGCTACGTTCCTTGCAACACCACCTTGCACATAATAAACCTGACAATTATCCATATTAAGATAGGCAGCAACAAAAGAAAGTAGAAGAAATAACCATAATGACCGTTAACAAGATTGAGTTGGCAGCATATTTCATTTAACTTTGAGAACCGAGAGGCAAATCCCCGTCATCCTAACAAAACAGGAAGTACTGAGTACTAACTATTGAATCATGGTTTTGTTAGCACAGACACTTCATATTGAAGGTGTGTCTCCGACACAACACCGACACTTGTTATTATACATGATCACTTATATTTTCTCAAATTATTACAGGTGTGAGTGTCGAACTAACTAACCTTGCCGGGGGTAGTAGTTCCGGGATTTGCATGAAATGAAGGTGTGGCATGAATATCCAACACCATACCCCCAATTATCACAGCCTCTGCATCCTCATGATCCAATTGCCTACCACTTAGCATAACCTTGCAACCAAATAACAAACAATTATCAATCAAATTTAATTATCAATCAACTTGGCATAACCCATAATGGTCAACATCAAATTGCAGATATCAAACCCAAAATTAAAAAAATAAATAAAAATAGATCAAAGTAAATGATGGTTTGTAAATGGAGTTCCTTACTTTGGAATCTGACAAAAAATGCTTTAAAAGTGGAGATATTATAACAGTGATATAGGATAGGAGAAGATGAAAAGAGTATAGGAGAGGAGAAGGGTAGAAATACTCACGGGGGTCACCAGAAAAAATCTTTAATTTTTGAGTAAAAATTTAATTTACTCATTCATGAAAAAATAAAATAAAAAAGCACTATTTAAACCAAGTCCCAGCATTTTTCATATTATAGAAAAATTAATATTTCTGTGTAAAAATAAATAAATTATATCTATGTTATTATGAATAATGCCAAAATAATAATTTATTGTATAATTCTAAATTGAACTAGAAGAAAATTGTGAAAGACCAAATCAAGTTTTTATACTATGTGGAGAGAGTACATGTCAAGATGATCAGCATGAAGAAGAATATAACTTCATCGAAAAATATTTATATGGGCACAACCACAAATAAAATGCATTTAGACATACGCATAACTTTATATGTACCAACACATGAATTATTGTCAACTCAAAGATTCAAACATGAAATCTAAGGAAGAGAAAGATGTCCTAAGCCTACACCACAATGAACGAAAATAGACGGAAAAAAAAGCAAGATGATGTGAGATACTGGCTAATGAAGTGGTGAGAAAGACGGAAAATTGATGGTAAAAACAGCGGGAAATGAAAAAAAATATATACTCATCCAAGTTATTTTTTAATCCATACAAATTAAAACCATCTGTTACGTTACAATTAAGGGTTGATTAACTCTCTAACACAAACGTTTTATCCACGTCGCATCCCCTAACATAGCACCAAGAGATGAAGTTACACTAGCTCATTCAACATGGAAAAATGATATTTATACAATCATTCTATCACTAAATAGTTGTAAAAATACCATTAATCTTCAAAATGTGATCGTTTCTTCCCATTTGCAAAAAAATTGAGAGATAATAAAGCATTGTTTGGTTCTAGGGAAAGATTGCAAGTGGGAAAGAAAGTGAGTGGATGGATCCACTTTCTATAGTTTGGTACCACCGAAAAGAGAAGAGGAAAGAATCTTTTAGCTGAGACCCACAGCCAAAAACTTTCCGCAGCAATGTGGGCAGAAAGGTTGGGGAAACAACAACTTTTGTTTGAAAAGTCTAAAACACCTCTACTTTTATTGTTTTTTATTTATGTTACCATTCTTTGGTGTTTCTCTTTTTATATATGAAAGGGTATTTATGTCAATTACAAAAAATAGATCTTTCTTTCCTTCAATTTTCTAATCCACTTTCTATTAAACCAAACAACCAAAACAATCCCTTCACTTTCCACTCCCTTTCTTTCCTCATACCATCTTTCCTTTCACTATCTTTCCTCTTACTTTCTCTTGTCATCCAAACATAGCCTAAATGTCCAGCCCTGCAATTTTAGTGATTTACTCCCAAAATTTGCTAATGTTTTAAAAACAAAACATGGTGAATAAAAAATATAAATAAAAAGAAGACCATGACAACACAGGCATGCCCATCACGTGTCTGCCTGATAGCTCCTCCAAAATCCATCAAATGTAGAGAGGTACCAAATATTCCCCCACTCACCAACTTCCTTAACCCTACCACTCTTCACTCTCTCTCTCAGTTCCCTTTGTCACCAACTACAGCATTATAAAAAGGGTAATAATTTCATTCATTTAGTGTAAGTGGTGAACACATCACATCGACCGCAGACAGAGAAAAAGATGGCTTGCAGGCAGTTATGGGCATCCAGAGCCGCATCATACCTCAGGATCTCTGTCTTTCACAGAACCTTCTCTAACGGTATTCATTCTTCTCTGATCTCTTCATTTTATTATTTCATGTTCATCCAATATCTAGATTCTGGATCTTGATCCATTTTTACGTCACGTGATCCTCGCTTTTTATTTTATTGCCTTTATATACGTCTCTTGATCGGAAAGTGCACTACACCGTTCAGCGATAATAAAATTACTTTCCGATCTGTATGTGGCTCCATTCTGAATGTCGCGGCCTTTATTAGCTTAATCTGTATCCGTATACCAATTTTGGTTCCTGTCTATTCTTTCAATTTTGTTTTTTTTTGGTTAACAATATGGAATATTCTTTCATTTGAATCCTTATTTTGTACCTATGTTGTTTCTTGTTACATTTTTATTATTTATGCTTTAATACTATCACTTTACATAGAAAGACTTTTTCTTAGTGCATATTTGGAAATTCAGTGGAGAATCACTTTTGAGTGTTAAGTTCGTTTTTGCTTTTAAACGTGATTTTTTCAACAAATTTAGATTGTTAGCACTTTGGGGACAATAACAATTTGTTGTTTTGTTTGGCTAAAATACATTTTAGACACACTTTTGCCAATTTCTTCTGACTGAGTTATATGTACTAATTTTACCTATAAAGCTGTTCAAACAATTTTCAATAACCCAAATTAATTTTGAGGAAACATTACTCATTGTTTTCAAAGTGAATCTCCTCCTTGAAACCAAATAAGCCCTGAATATCTCAGATAGATGAGCTCTTTAAGTTGCTCAATTAATTTTGTTCTAGCTAATATGTTAAAACCTAAAGTAAATGATTGGATAATCCATATCATTGTTCATTTGTAAGCATTTTGGAAAAGAATTAACCAAAACTTATAATTTGTAGTATGGAATGAAAACTCAAAACATCTCCATTTTGCATATTGGGTTTTAGAATTGAAATGATGAACTTACGATTTAATATCTTATGAGTTTTGGTGATTTTCCGAGTCTCTGTCTCCTCATCTGCAGACTACTTGATAATCATAAGTGCGAAATATCCATTTGAACAAGTAGGATATTGGAGATGATTTTTTTTGTTGTTGTTAATGAAACCAACATTTTGCAAGTTTGTATGTATAATGACTTCAAATTGTCAAAATACAGTTTTAAACAATCTGAAGTATGCTGATTCTCATGAATGGGTGAAAGTTGATGGAAAATCTGCAACCATTGGCATAACCGACCATGCCCAAGATCATTTGGGTGATGTTGTATACGTTGAATTGCCAGAAGTGGGAACGGCTGTGACACAAGGAGATGGTTTTGGTGCAGTTGAGAGTGTGAAGGCAACTAGTGACATCAACTCTCCTGTTTCAGGAAAAGTGATTGAAGTTAATGAAGAGCTCAGCAACTCTCCTGCTTTGGTGAGTTTTATTGCCTTATTATTCATAATGAACTTGTATGATAGAATATGTGTGCTACGTGTATGTTCATTTTCTACTTCTTTGTGCACTCTACATTTTGGATCACTAGACTTATGTAATGCTGAAGGATCGCAATGTTCATTTTTTATCTGCCATTTTTATGTTTTCCTATGTTTCTTCGTGTAGGTCAACTCAAGCCCTTATGAAAATGGATGGATAATTAAAGTTGAGATGAGTGATAGTGGCGAACTTGACAAATTGATGGATTCAGAAAAGTATACCAAGTTCTGCGAAGAAGAAGATTCCAGTCATTAATACTCTTGCCGATATCTTTCAGTACTTCCCATGGTATAGATGATGTCAATTTGGATGCTAAGAATTGCTTCTTTTTGTACTTCTGTCTGTCTTGACTGCTCTTTTCATTTTTTGCGTGAGCTTCTGATGCAGAGGGATGATATTTTCACCCTTTGCAATGGAAATATGAGATTGATAACCTGGGAAGATTTATAATAAAAAACGTTGAGTAGTTTTTATTGTTTTGAGATACTGCCAATTTCATAATATGACATTCATTTTAGTTTGATGTCCTTGTTTTCAACTAAGATGGAATAGAAGTTACTATGAATTTAATAGGTTTTCGTGCTTTACACGACATGTGATTCGCCACAAAAACTCTACTAGTTTTTTTTCTTCTTTTTGAGAAGCTTTATTAGCTTAGAATATTTCTTCATGTCCCTCTGGTAAATGAGTTGCATGATGCACCAACACGTTTTCAGCTAAGAAATATCTTATACGATCAGGTAGGTGTCTCGTTCGTTCCTTAAAATTTGGGGTTAATTCGTAGAGTGTAATGGAAAATCATGTCTGAGCCTCTGGTGGTCTGTCTCAGTCTAAACTCATCGTTAACTCCTCAGATCCAACTAAATCATTCTACATCAATTACACTCATTTTGGGATATAATGCAGAAAGATGCCAGAAAGAATTATATAGGAAACCACAAAAATAATCGCTGACTTTATAAGTCACCATTTTTTTTTTAACAAGCACTTTATAAGACGCTCTTAACTTCCCGACAAATTCAATTTGTTCATCAACTTTGTAATATGTTACTCGAATTCGTCCATCCGTTAATGTTGCTGAATGCTATTAATGGTGATGATTTGACTGTCTGTTAATCGTAGTGTTGGCAACCAAAATGCATGCTCTCAATTAAGAATATGAGCACTTCAATCTTCCATCGACTCTATAAAACGTTTCTCAAATTTATCCCTTTGTGAACGTCCGTGGACGGTGATGGTGTGTCTATTAAGTGTATTATTGAAGTCGCAGAGAAGAAAACTATTTGAAACTATAAATTAAAGAGGACAATTATGTCTTTTAATCTTACTAGTGCGACTATGTGGACCGAAGAAGATATTTGTTCTTCCCACAAACACCAATAAACAAATAGGGATTTCACCAATGACTTCATAAAAATAGAAGGCATTTCGATGGTGAGTGATCAAACTATATTATTAGAGAGTGCTCAACAAACACAAATTTCATAAACATCTTATTTTTTTCAAAAGTATCCTGAAAGAAAGAGAAAAAAACCACCATGCCAATCAAACAGGTCTAAATCAAAACGATCACCATTTCTATTTAATTTTTTTTCACAGAAATTGAATGGAAGATGAAGAGTGAACAACATTTACATTTCCACCAAATGAACAACTAGGAACAATTGTTCTTTTCACATACACAATGTTACAAAGAAGATAAAGTGCCAACAAGGAAAATGAGGGTTAGGGCATATAACTGTGTTTTGTACCTCATCTATCCCATAATGAGTGTCCCTTTTACGAAACAAAATTGTTCTAAAAGAATGTCAGTTTTAATTTTCAATGTACTATTAATTACTCATCTGCGCACACAAAAAAGATGTCCCAAAAAGTCGTCACCAGAGCACACTTCTTATAAAAGTCACAGGAGAAAATGACTAATTGTTCGAAATATTTATCATAAATTGTCACGCTAAATAAAATGACTAATGATTTGGAATAATTATATGCACTAAGTGGTCGGAATACGTTTCACAGTTGCATTGCATCCATAGGAAAGCACTCAAATTACATTGTAAAAAGGGTAAATAGTACATTGCAAATGTATCCAGCTATAAGTTCCGAAATGAAGGCGAATCAGAGCAAATAAATCCAAACACCTCATATTCCATTAAGAGTGACAACCACTCTTCGTGAGGTAGGATGATCCCGGTGCTCACAAAGCCATATACCCTGAAACATAAACAGAAGAAGAAATAATAGTGTAATATTAATAATAATGATGTTACGTTTATCTAACTTGAGTTTTTTCCCCTTAAAAATATGTAACATAATATGCAGTGACAGTAGTGCAATCATTTGCAAGGAGTAACCGAACAATTATCCATCTCAACCAACTCTTAATCACACATCCAACAGTATAAAATATTGCAAAACATAATCTATGAAAATAAAACATGATGATGATTTTTATTTTATTTTTTATGAATAAACGCGGTGATGCTTTCAAATGCTATCATATTGAATGTGTTTTTTTATTCATAAAGATAAACTTTATAGAGGAAAACCTCAGTACAAAAATAAATGACGTTTTGCACTTAAATTTTCTTCAAAACCTTCGGACCACAACTTTTAATAAGCAAATTAAATTGAACAACTGCCATTATCTACATTGTGGACAAGAAATGCCTAAGAAAATAAGTTTTCCATCAGCTCTTCTTATATACGAGGTCACCAATGTCATGTTGTTAGTAGCACACAGTCCTAATCTAAAACATGTTCTCGTGATTTTATACAGATAAACATTATTTGAGAATTTCAAGTGCCCGTGTAATGTAAGGAATTTAATACTTCCAAGTAAAAATGTGTGATATGCAAAAGTGGTTGAGAAACAACACATGGATAGTGTAGGAACTACCAATCTTGACATGTAGTGTTGTACTGTTCTGTTATTTTTTTTCTTTCTGTGAAATAATAGAAGGTTTTTCACAATCACAATTATAACTCGACTATCAAACAGTGTATCATATACCAATGATTTGAAATATATCTACCAATCACTAAATATATGGCATTAATGAGGAATTACGTCAGACAATAACTTTTGAAACACCACCCACACTGAAAACATATGTTCAATTCCTTGAACGTAAATGTGCATAAAATACACTTAGTCATTGATTTTTTTTTACTATGGGTCGTGATTTTTATAAGAATTTGGTCAGAATATGATTAATAATTGGTAGGTTCGTGAATTTCAAAAAAATTTGTCAACCGACATACTCAAATTCAATCGTAACTTGTGGGTTTTTAAGAATTTTTTCGGTGTGTGTTGACCAAGAACGTCTATAGGTAAATCATTAGAAGTAAACAATGTTACCTGCCAGGTTCCCATGTTAAGCTTTCCATTTGTAATTGGTATCCTGAAAATACAAGACATCAGTAGGTGATAAGATGATCATAATTTTTCAGCATAGCTAATCGAACTGAAATGTGAAGTATTTCTTACGTGAGTGCACAGCCAAACATTGATGACTTAATATGAGCCGGCATGTCATCATGACCTACAAAATTGCAAAACCAAAGACCATTATTGGTTGGATAGGGTGGAACATACAACAGATTTAGGGAACACGCGTAAATTATAATTGGAAAACCAACAACAGCATTGTTACATAAATGTAATAACCAAGGTTGTCAAATTTGATAGTAAGTAAACTGGTGAAATCTCCGTAGGCTCGATTAGTAAACTCGTAGTTACATATTTAAAACAAGCAAAAAAATGCTTAAAACAGTTATCATAATATCCAAACACAAATTGAATACCATGTGCAAATTACATAATAACTAGTCAACATCCTAAAGCAAACCCCAAGAACATAATCTAAATATTTAGTATGCAACCAATGAATTAAACTGAGATGGATAAATAGATTACACTAGACCAAACCAGACCTAGCATCACAGTTCAAAATTAACGGACATGTTTACAAATCCCAAGGATCAATTTTACTAGAGTCGGAGGATGGTGGGACTGACTTTCCTCATTGGAGCTCAATTCAACTCGGCATTTCAACACATCATAGTTGGGTTCTTTGCAAACTTGCAACAATGGGTTTGTTCATCTCTTCTTATACTTCGTTATAGTTTATAGTAGGGTTTATGGGATTGAGGCTGAACACAACAATGTTCCCCTCCTTTGCAAATGGATTCACATTGAGATGTTAGATGCATTTGTGGAGTAGAGTGCCAAGACTGTTTAGTTTTTGCATGTTACAGGGTATATAAAAAAATACTGAAACAATGTTATATACAAGAGCTAGCTCATTCATGAGCTAAGTAGGTAAGCATAACAGTTTTGCCAGCTCATACACCAGGCACTAAACAACTAACTGATTAAAGACTAATTTGTTACATTAGTTACACTACTCTTACAATCAAAGTATGTGAAAAAGAGAAAATTGCATTACTGAGGCTAGATCAAGACCCTCTTTGGATAAGCAACTCAATTACACGCTTATAGCATAAACGCTAATCATTTAAGTGGTTATGTATTAGCTATGCTTATTTCTATAACAAAAGAAAAAATAAAGGCAAACTATTTTTATACAAGTTGATTTTGTAAGCTATCATGGAGAGCTCATGAAAATAAATAAGTTCTTCTAGAAAGTCTCGCATAAGGCAATCCAAACCGGCTCCTACTCCTTGTTCATATTTAAAATTTGAGAATAACATATTTAGTGTAAAAAAACTTAAGAATAAAAAACTAACCCTCTAGAGTGTGCTTCCAAGGTGCAGATGGCCCCTGCAGTACACAGAAAAACACAAAATTTACAACAAAACACTGGTCTATGATCAAAAAAATTCAATAATGAATGAATAAACAAATATTGGTGAATGGTAAAACCTCGGGAACAATTCGATTGAGGAATGTCTCAGTATCATCGCGAACATCAGTGTCATAATTCTCATTGATAGTAAGAGAAGCACTTGTATGCTGCACTGTGATTTACCAACTTCATTTCAGCACAAATTCAAATTGAAAAAAAAAAATAAAAAATGATATTCTTATACTTCACATGTTATATATATATACTCACAGAAGAGATGAGCGAGACCGCACTTGAATCCAGAAAGATCCTGTTCAATTTCTTTCGCTATCTGAAAAGAAAAAAATAGTTGGGGTTTTTGATAAATAAATGAAAAATGAAATTGGGGGAAAATTGTGAGAGTGAGATTGAGAGGAACCTTGGGAGTAACAAGATGACAGCCACGTTTGTAAGGTGGTAGAGCGACGGTTTTCTGGGCCCATTTGGGAGCGGTGGATTCCGCCATGGATTCTTTTGTCTTCAAAGTTGGGTGCTGCGCTTTCACGTTTAATGGAAACTTTGCTACGCACAGTGATGACACCTGCATGTTTCCTAGCTAAAAAAAAAGATTAATTTGAAAAGGAAATAATTAGTTCTTATTATTATTATTTTTTAACTTGTAACACACAAATCGAAAATATCAACCAAAACCGACTGGGTAGGAAGTGCTACTAACACGTTTGGTTATGCTTTCCACACCCATCTACATCTAACAATATAGACACTAGTTTAAATTGAATTGTCTAGAAGACCCCTTCCTCCACATAAACTACACACATTTTTATTTTATTTTACAAAAACTACACACATTTCTCACCCCTAGTATGTTATTATTGTTAATAAAATAAAAAAAGAAATGTATGAAAAATAGGGGCATAACGAAACCCTCGAGAAAACATTAACAAAAACTAAAATACTATCTCCGTTCTTAATTATAAGACCATTTTAAAAAAATCACAGGAATTAAGAAAGTTGATTGTAGTATTAAATTTATCTATAATTACTATTGTTTTTACAATTATATCATTCAAGAGAGAGAGTTTGTTTATATTTTCAACATAGTATTTAAGGTTAATTGAAGAAAAATATGTAAAATAAATAAGGGTATGTGAGTAAAGAAATCATTAATGTAGTTGGGAACAACAAAAGGGTTTTATATAAAAGGAAAAAAATTCTCAAAAAGGTCTTGTAATTAGGGACGGAGGTAGTAGAAAAGTGTTACTCCTTCTGTCCCGTAATAACGGATTCTTTTGTTCATTTCACGTATATTAAAAAAAAATGTATAAGTGAATGCGAGAGAGAAAATGGTTGAGTGTCTTGTCGAGTATCGGTGCATTTCTCATTATCATAAATGCAAAGTATAATATATTGAATTGAGTCTACACCTAAATCTAAATTGGCAAGTTTGTTGGCCCAATGGTTCTCTTTTATATAGATGTAAGAAACTATGAAATACTCAGAGGAGATCAAGTAAACACAATTCTTCCATCTACTTTTCATTTGTCAAAAAACAATTTCAAGTGACTCGAAAGGCAATGAAACTAGCATAGAATCACTTTTCATACAAATATGAAAACAACCTTTACGAGGAGCTATTTTAACGGCAGTCATAGCTCCAACGAGCTCTGCATTAATAACAAAAGAGGTTATTGTGTTACAGGTTGAGGGGTCGAGGTTCCCTGAAGAGGCATTAGCAAAGGTGCTGAGGGACCAAGATTCCATGACGATTGGGGGATTTAGGTGCTTGATTTTACATATAACAAGATACATCTAGCTAAAATTACTAGCTTCAATGGGGAGGGGGGCAACATTAATAAAGGTGTTGAAGTTGTTGTGCATTCTCAAGATCGAGGTTAAACAGTGTCAAATAAACTTAGCATAGTTGCAATCAAAGAAAATGTGATTGACGGATTCTAAATCGTCACCATACATGAAAAGGATGGTGACAAACTCTTCTCGGTAGATTTTTTATTTAAAAAAGCATAATAGCCCACCAAAATTGGTACCAGATATAATCGTACCTGAAGCCTCGAGAGAAACACAGTCCATTGTTCCAAGGAGGAGTGCAATGAGTATATTGAAAGGAGTGTAACGGGTTTGTACTTAACCCCTTACAAACAATTATACAAAAGAACTCGGTCCTTTTGTAATGGATGTTGATCTGTCCGGTGAGGATGGATGAGTGGCAAAAGTAGTTGTTAGTGCTTCGGTGTGATAGTGAAAGTTTCCGGTTTGGCGGCGTGGAGTCTTTGCGGTGGAACGTAAGGTGCATGAAGGCACGTTAGCACTTTAACACTCAAATCAGTAATGGAAATGAGAAAGAGCGTGTAGCAAGTGTTGTGAAAAGTGAATCATACTTGAAGGGTGAAGCAAGTTCCCCCTTATACATGCGTGTGTTGGTCATAACCGCTTTCAGGTTATGCGAGTTGTGATTAGGGACATTTATAAGACTCGTGTAGGGTGATCCTCGCACGGAGGCGTGCTCCTGTGTGGCGCGATGCACGTGAACTGCATGTTCCCTCAGGCACAGAGCCTTAATGCAGTGTAATTTTGCGCCACACGTTAACTTGTGATTGGTGTTCTGACCAATCTAAAACAAACATGAGTGTTGTCAACCATGTAGTTTGGTTGATGAGCTAAGAGACGTTGTTGAAGGATGAAATGTTGCGTTTGACCACAAAAATCCAATGTAACTCCTAACATTCATCTATAAAAAAAAAAGTCTAGATAGACATTCTAGAGAAATTTTCAACCAATCAAGAAATACAAGATTTAACGATCGTTACTTATTTATACCCCATACTTCTGACTAAAGGTATTCAGACCGACCCAAAAACTAAAAACCACACAAAATCAAAATTTATCAAATATACTTCTATAACAACCATTCATATCGAATTTAGTTTATTTTTCTAAACCGAACCATACCGAATTCACATACATAAATATTAATATTTTATTTTGATATAATATACTGCATTAATATATTATTTGTTGTTTTTTTAATTTTTTTAATAATACTAATTAGTTACTGTGAAAAAAAAACTAATTAGTTAAATTAAATCTATATTTTTTTGACCAAATCTATTTTTGTTTTTGATTATTTCATATGTTTTAAATATGATCAATTATTTTAATTTATAATTATTAATTAATACCACAAAATTAGATAGTTTTTTTTAGAAGTCATTAAAATCGAACGGAACCTCAAATATTTCCATTTTTTTGTCTCTGGCGAATTGTATTTCCCACCGTAGTCCGGAGAAAGTCTTTCTTGGACACATACCCAACACCTCAATTTTGGACACATACTCACATAAAACTTATAAAAACAAATAAAAATTATTTAGTCACATCAATTAATATATTATAATTTTATTTTTCTTTAATTTTTTCTTACTTTTGTGAGTGTGCCCAAAAAAAAATTATTTGGGTTTGTGTCCCAGCAAGTGTACCTCCCGTAGTCCGTTACAAATACATTCTCACACGCTGTGAGTGACACTGACAGTGTGAATATTTTGCGGGAAAGGATTGGCATTTTGGAGTTTGAGAGATGAATACGCAAATACTACAGCTTCACACCCCTCTCTCCTTCTTCTTCCCTCCGAATCGATTTACTTCAATTTCTTCATTTTCAGTAAGTCTTTCTTCTCTGCAATTCTTCCACTCTTACTTCGCTCCATCCATTTTTTGTCTCACTATTCGCCGTTTCAGTCTTTTCGTCGGAGAAGCCAACGATTTGTGGTGCGAGCAAGCCCTAAGAAGATATCCTTCGGTAAAGAATGCAGGGAGAATTTACAGGTCGGGATTGATAAACTCGCTGATGCAGTTTCTCTTACCGTTGGACCCAAAGGTTAACTCTTCCTAATTCTTCTTCTATTCAATTTCTTGCATTTTCTACTCTGTTACTGCATGTTTGGTACGGTTAGTTTTATTGGAATTTATTGTTTTCAATTCGATAACCTAATCCAAACAAACACTTACCCTACTGTGTGGATAAACAGTTTTTTTTTTATTTTTTTTGCATATTATAACTGCTTCTGTATAAGCTATTTCTTTAAGCTGTTTCTATACGCTATCTTGGAGAACTTATAAAACTAAGCTGAAAAAACTTATGAATACGTCACAGACTATTTTTATAAGTTCTTTCAGATTGTCCGTAGATAAGCTAAAATAAGTCAATCCAAACAGGCCCTAAGACTCTTACGACATGTTTAAGAGAATTTACAGAAATGGCTTATAACATGTCCCTAAACTGTTTTCACCTTATTCCCACAAGCTCTCCGGGATAGCTTATGAAAACAACTTATATAGCACTTATATGACAGGCATTTATGCTAAAAGCACTTATTAAGTTGTTTATCCAAACAACAATTATATGTTTAGTTGTAAATTTCCTGCAATTGAATCCCTATAGTGTATGGCCCTTCGATCAGTTTTTGTTCAACGTTTGTTTACTATTCGTGCTCATTTATTTTATCTCTTACTACACAGGACGGAATGTTATTCTTTCTGAATCTGGAAAACTTAAAGTAATAAACGACGGCGTCACAATTGCTCAATCCATAGAGCTTTCAGATGCAATTGAGAATGCTGGTGCCATGTTAATTCAAGAGGTTGACCATGGTTGTTAGGTTCTACCTTAGATTAAATGGATGAAAATTTCAAGACATAAAATAACAGTAGACAGGCTTATGTTTTTTATTTTTCCTGCTTGCAGGTTGCAAGTAAAATGAATGATTTGGCTGGTGATGGTACCAGCACTGCAATTATTTTGGCTCGCGCTATGATTAAATCTGGATTATCAGCAGTTGCTTTTGGGGCAAATCCTATTTCTCTGAAGAAGGGAATGGAAAAGACAGTAAAAGATTTGGTGAAGTTCTTGAAGAAGAGAAGTATTCCTGTTGAAGGAAGGGATCATATCAAAGGTCTTTATTATGCCCTAATGCTTGTTTGAGTTTTTCAAAGTACGGTTTCTTTGTGAAAATGTGTTGAATATATTTCTTCCCCACCTTGTGCAGCTGTAGCCTCGATTTCTGCTGGAAATGACGAGTATGTTGGTAATTTGATTGCTGAAGCTATAGAGAAGATTGGATTTGATGGGGTAATCACCATCGAGTCATCCTCATCATCCGAAACCTCTGTGGTAATTGAAGAAGGGATGAAGGTATTGATGATGATAATAATTAGGGTTAAATAAAACACACAATGACAACTGTTTGTTCTTTCCCAGATCTGAATGATCATGTCCCTGTGTTTTTCCCTATTATAGCTGTTGTCTGTTATTTCTGTACAGGTTGACAAGGGTTACATGTCTCCTTACTTCATCACCAACCAGGAAAAATCCATTGTGGAGTTTGACAATGCTAAAGTTTTGGTAACGGATCAAAAGATTTCAAGTGTCAAAGAAATAGTTCCTTTGCTGGAAAAAGCTATGCAGTTGAGTGCTCCGCTCTTAATTATTGCGGAGGACGTCACTGTCCAAGTGTTGGAAACATTAACAGTGAACAAAATGAAAGGATTACTACGAGTTGCAGCTATAAAATGTCCAGGATTGGGAGATGGAAAGAAAGCATTGTTACAAGATATTGCGCTCATGACGGGTGAGTTCCTACTGCATTTGATAAACTTGGTTGTTATCTCTGCCAGCTTCCTTCATACTAGGCTTACATTTTTCTATCTTGAAATTATTTTAATAAAGTCTATGGTATGCTCCAAATAGTTTCGTATTTTGCAGTATAAGAAGCTTTTCTATGTCATTTCCTTTTGTTTTCATTTACCATTTTTAGTTGGACAGTATGGCTGTCTTGGGTGCTAATGCAATTCCATTATCTCATTTTTCAACTGTCTAGTTCTAGTTGCCAAGATTACAATCCACCTAGTGGATTGTTTCAGCACGTCAGTTGACTGTTAATAGAGGTCTTATAATTAGTGCTGTTGAATTTTGTTGTTTTATATGGGTGTAACTGTGTGGGGGTATATTGAAATTATGATTTATTTTTGCCTCAAATGTCTTTGGTCCCATGTCCTGCAATGAATCGTATGGCTAGCATCTTTTACGATCAAGTATAAACACAATAAACACATTTCCAGCTTTGCTTGGTTGACCTCCTGTTGACTTTAATATCACAGGTGCGGATTTTCTCTGTGGAGATTTGGGTCTTACACTTGAAGGTACAACGTCAGACCAGCTTGGTACTGCAATGAAAGTGAAAATAACCAGTAATGCAACAACTATATTTGCTAATCCAAACACTAAGGCTGAAATTCAGGCTAGAATTTTACAGATAAAGAAGGATCTTATTGAAACTGAAAATGCAAACCATTCGAGAAAGCTCTTAGAGAGAATTGCGAAACTCACTGGCGGTATAGCTGTTATAAAGGTATCTAATTCAACAGACATGTCCTGTCATCATGGGCTGTCCTTATTCTGATCACCTTGACCCTTTACTTATCAACTGCTTCTTTAGTATTTCTTACTCTATTTAAGGATCATAACTCTGAGATTTTATTAATTCAACCAAGGACCGAAGAAGGATGTCCCATTGCTAGTCAAATGACTAAAATCAGAAATAAGCTCGTTCTATTTTCTTTCTTATCTATTGTTGTAGGGTTCTGAGTTCAATGTCATTGGGTCTTGTAAAAGAATAAAGATAATATTAATCTAGATCTTACATCACATGCAAAACATTTGTATTTTTTTCCGCTCAACACCAGCAACATTCTTGCGTGAGGGTTTTGGAATTTTTTGAAGATTTAGTAAAATCTAAAACTCAACTATAGGTCAAATCATTTAGAAAGATTTTGATTTAAATACGATTTATAATATGACATCTTAGCATTGTTTGATTTACGTTGCCAACTCCATCTAGTGCAAAAGAACTTTTGTTGTGGCTTCGGTTATAGTAAAAATAGAAATTGCATTATTTATTTTTTACTTAACTGTTGGCCTTTGTTCACTATTGACTTTGTTGGATGCTACAAAGCAAGTGTTATTTAGATATGTATCCCTTGATTCTTGTATAGGCTATGCATGAAACCAAGTAGCTCATTGTGTTTTTTTTTTCTTTCTAAAATAAGCAAGTCATTGTGTTAAATGGAACTGGAAGGATCTTCCTCAATTCCATTTATTTTTCACGTTCGCAATGGAGGAATTTGGAAGTATTTATTAGCTTATTTGGACTTATCTTATGACGTAAGCACTTGTGAAGTATTTGAAAGAGCTTATGAATATAACTTATAAGTTATGATATAACAATAGGTTGTTTTCAACTTATTTTATTTAATAAAGTCCCCAAGATGGCTTATGAAAACTACCCATAAGCTGTTCCCTCTTTGTTTCCCATCACCCCAAGATTCAATTTTTACAGTGAAAAAAAAGGTTAAAAATGCAGGTAGCTTTTAACTTGCATATCCAAAAGCAAATAGATTACTAAATTTAAGTGCTTTGTGGCATAACTTCTCACATAGTTAATAAGCTCTCAATTAATTTTTTTTTCTTTTCAAATGTCTTGATTGCAAATTGTTGTGAAGAAACAATGGTCTGTCATCTTAAATTTTGCTCAGAATATGTTACTTTCAAATTATTATTTTTGTTTAGTGTTGTATACTACTTGATGCATTTACCAATTGTGTAGGTAGGTGCACACACTGAGCTAGAACTTGAGGATAGAAAACTGAGGATTGAGGATGCTAAGAATGCTACTTTTGCTGCCATAAATGAGGGACTTGTTCCTGGAGGGGGTGCCGCATATGTCCACCTTTTGGACTTGATACCTGCCATAAAGAACTCCATGGAAGATCTAGATGAGCAAATTGGTGCTGATATTGTGGCGAAGGTATGAATACAAATCTGAGTCTGCTAGCTCTATTTCACCTCTCCGAGTCTGAATATTTTTTTCTTTTATGAAGTTGAACTTGTAGCGAATTTTCTACGATTATTTCCATGTATTATGTTGCCTTTTCTTACCATGAAAAAATTGGGAGAGTTTTGACTTGTGAAATTTGCATATTTTGCGAGGTCATTGAGTTTTCTCTTTTAAATTATTTTTTGATTCCTTTTTAAAAAAAAAAATATTATTGTTTGATTCTAATTGAAGAAAAACATTTACTTCGCAAAACATACCTCATTTATTTATGGTGGAACATTCTCTTTTCTAAACATATGCTTGAGCTATACAGTGTGTGTATTTAAGATTTTAACCATGGTTTCTTACATTTTGACTGTACTTCATGGAATGGGTCTTTGCTATTTCGTTGGAACCTATGTTTGGATTTTATGAATATTTATTTGAAATGATAATGCAAAATGAAAATACTAACGCTTGAGTAGGGGATTATGTGTCATTCCTCAACATATCTGCAGTTGTTTAGTCTTTTCTGTTTTTACTTCTGGCAGTATTCTCCCCCTGCTACTTTAGGGAATAAGCCTTATTCTTCTTGTTGATTGTATTTTATTTGTTCTTTAATTGATTGATATGATTCAGTTCCTTAGATAGAATAGATTCACACTTTGAACGCGCATGCGCCTTTTGTATCATCAAATGATATTTGATCCGAAATTCAACTGATTTGTACCCTGGAATATAAATTCAGTTTGGCTTAGAAGAATTATCTCAAGTTTCAAGCAAATCCAAGCACTCTAGAATCTCAAGCTGAGTGACATTAATACCAAAAATATGTAGGTATCGTTTGATCCATTTCCTGGAGGGTCCACATTGTAGATGGAGAAACCACTGAACTATCTACCGTCCATGTTAAAGTTTGCATTAAGAGTTTTATATCCATTCATCCTTCCTCCCCCCGTGTCAATACCGTGGTTTTAATTTCCAATTGTGCATGAAGCAATGGTATAGGATTTAACTTTGATTACAGCTCCTCTCTGGCAACTGAGGGGTATGTCAAGTCTCCTGCATGTTTGCATCTTTCTAGTTTGCTTAGAGTTACCATATACATATAGTCTTACCCTGTCCCTTAGGAGAGAAAAATGATCAACATTTATTGAGCTGAGATATTTGTTAGGATATTTATTTTTAAATTTTATTAATTTTAGTTTCTGGTAAGCAGTTGTGCATGAATCATTGCAGGCACTTGTCGAACCTGCTAAATCAATTGCAACTAATGCTGGAGTTGATGGAGACGTTGTTGTCGAGAAGACTAGAACACTTGACTGGAGAACCGGATACAATGCCATGACTGGCACATATGAAGATCTTTTGAATGCTGGAGTAGCAGATCCTAGTCGAGTTGCAAGATGTGCTCTTCAAAGTGCAGTCTCCATTGCTGGTGTGGTTCTAACTACTCAAGCTATATTGGTTGATAAAGTAAAAAAACCCAAGCCACGTATACCTCGGATCCCTGGTATAACTCCCTAAAATAGAGAAAACAATTTCAGTTTTGAAAACAGAGTAGGACTTATTCGATGATGAATGTCCATTGGGTTGATTAGTACTCGGGCAGCAACAAGAATGCTCTTATGAATGGAAAAGTCAGGGTTGCTGTTTCTCACTCTTGGGGTATGATGAAACCCATGTATCACGAAGCATAGGAACAATTAGGAACTTCAAAGTTACATAGGAAGTTAAATAGTGCTAGGTTTCTTTCTCCATTTTATCGATTCATTTTATAGATGATAGTCTCCATTTTATCCAATTTGGATGTTTAAGTGTGTTTGTGTCATGGAATTTGTTCTCTTTTTTGTCTAAGCCAGCCGCTAATATCTCGAGGTACTGAAATCTATTGAAGGATTTAACATCTCCCAAAAGTTGCTGGTCTACACACCGGTCTATCCTTTTCCTTGAGGTCATGACACAAGCTTATATGGGTATTTTTGATTCTTTGTTAAACTCTGCTTCAAAATCAGGAAAAGTTATCTTTTTCTTAGATGCATGGTCTGATTGATCAAACCTAAATGATAAATTTATAAAAGTCAAGTACAAATATGTTAAATTCACCACAACGTGGAATTTTTGCTTTGTCAAAATCATGTGATGGATTTGTCTAAATTTTAATCTGGCCCATTTGGATGACTTTTAAGTCTTGAAATATTAATCAATTTTCTGTACTTTCATTTTATTGGATGAGTAGGTACACTTGAAACAATATTTCTTTAAGAAGGCTCTCCTACTACGCTGACTTGTGTCTTCATTGTCCAGTTAAGGAGAGTGTATTATTCCAGATTATAGAAACTGAAATGTTTGACAGAGTAATTGAGTATCAGTTATCAAATTAAGATTAAGTTAAGCCAAAAAAATGCTTTACGGTTGTATGGGCTATGTGGTTTGGTTTTTGCTCATTTGTGGAAGTTTACACACGTCTCTTCCTGTCCTTGATAAATAAAGTAGAAAATGATTGAACTTAATTTTGTATGCAAAACTAGCTAAGACAGACCCAATGTTTTGATTGAAGAATATGAGTAGCAGCACCTGCTTCTTCCTTTACTTACGATGCCATGTGCTCTTCTCTCTAACAACCCTCACTATATCTAATCTCCTTTATTTAATCATTTTTACTTAAAAAAACTCTGGAATTTACACATTTCAGAAACACATTGTAGTTTATTAATCTTATTTCTAATTGAGACACAGGCCCATTCGCTCTACTTGTTTTTTGTGTATTAATAATAATTGCTTGCTTCTCTCGTAATTGTATATATGTTATAAATTAGCTATGGTCTTGAATTTGTTAGGATGTAATGTGCTACGTGCTATGGTTGATCAACTGCTACCTTTCTTTATTTTAGTGGTTCAATAAATTATTTAGGAGAATTAAACCCGTTTTAAGTAATATACTACTATAAAAACAAGTAGGTGTTGAAACTTTCAGAGTCCAGACACTGACTTCCTTTTCCATTCTAAGAGTCTTTACCTGAACAATCTTTTATCTCTTTTACCCGGGGAAAGTTTTGTAAAAAGTCAGTTCTTAATATTTATTTATGAACACTACTTTTCTTTTTACTGAAATATTTTTAAACAGTTATTTGTTGAAGGTTTCCCAATCCCTACTATATATATTTTCAAACAGTAAGTTGTTAATATTTTATTCATGAATACCACTTGAAATATAAATAACTGGTTTTTATACTTGAACCAACGGTTACGGAATGCATGTCTAGATATTGAAAAATGGTTCTTAAAGATATTAGCACCTTCGTAAAACTCAGTACCTTCATAAAGAAGTATTTTATTTTTGCAACCCTGTGAGATGTAAACAAATTATTTTACAGAGTTAATCCCAAACAAGTCTTAGTTAATCACAAAAAGATAACTTTTGGTAAAATCATTTTTCTGATTCTATGCTGTCAAACCAATAATTTGTAATAATGACAGTGTGATTTTTTTTTGAAAGAATAATGACAGTGTGATTTGAAATCCACTCTTAAGATTTGATTAAAATCTACTTTCACAAAATATATGATAGTGTTTAATTTAATCTAACGTCTGAACTTATTATTTTCATCTTAGTATGGCTCCAAGTGTAATGACTTATTAACTTTTCTAAAATGGACTTAATATAAAAATAATCCTTATATTTGTACATTCTCCTTCAATGGGAAGAGATTCTCTCAATTTTTTCGTCTCATGTTTTCTCATATTTCTTGATATTCACATTTGAAATTCATTTTAATTTTCTTAAAATCTCTTTATCTTTCCTTTGCAATAAATGATGAAGATTTCAGTGGACTATCATATCGCACAAGAGGGACGATTCCCCTCTTTATTTATATCCCTCTCATAGTTTTAAATGAATTATGGTGAAAAAAAATAAATTTTCATATAAAAATACAAAGGAAGGGTAATATATTAAACGCCTAAATCCCCAACTCACACTTGGAAAAGTAAACATTTGATGTATATACTTGCACACAAAAGAAAGATATACTATTAATTAACTTGACAATAAGAAATGAAATGATGGTGGCTTAATGTGTAAGTCAAGTATGTTAATAGAGAAAGAAATGCTTCAAAGATACAGCACTTGGCTTCAAAGTATCAATATTTCCATTCACACTAATCACCACTATATCTTCCCCGTAGGCACTTACTATAGCTAGGGAGGATCAAATGATTCATATGTGTTAAAAATACACTGTTTTGTGACCCTACATCATTATTGTTGTTCTGCAAATGCTTTAGTTCCTCACCAACTGCACCTTGGCATTTACTACTTATCAAGATATTGCCCGTAGCATTCAATCACACATGAGCATAATGAAACAAAAAGTTGGTTAATTTGTATATTTGTTAGTTAGATATATTTAGTTAAATAGTACAATGACCCACATATGTTTACCTCGTACAGTGAATGCTACTAGATGCGGTGGCGTGGTTATTAATCAGTAATCACTTTTTTAACCATCATTGGCCTCGTCGGTATGGAGTGATGCATTTTTGACGTATATGCAACATCATATAGTCTCTTTTATTAGGCATCCTAATTTTTTATTTTTTTTTAGGGAAATATTAGGCATCCTAATTGTATGGCCTATGGTATATACTGGAGTTGTAAGTAATTCGGGGTCCTTAAATGTATGGTCATAGAATCCATTACAAGCTTGTGTTAATGAAAATTCATCTTTAAAATAGACAAATTTTGAATGTGTTTGGGATACTAAAAGAATTACTGTAAGCACTTTGCCCACGAAGGATTAAGGATACACAAATGTTTTTCACTTTAATGTTACAAGTTATTACAACTATTTTTTTATTTTTTTTTATCAAATAGTCTAATAGTTAGATTCACACAAATATGGAACAGTAAAGAATCCGAAATTTAAAACCTCGATTCTGACATATCAATGTTTACGAAACTACCGACCAAACAACACTACAAATTAGAACTACTATCTCCTTTAAAAAAAAACGAAATTACAACTACTATCTAATATACATATAATTAAAAATAAATTAACAAAAATGTGACATGACACTAAATGATTGGATGATAGATACATACTCAACCAAACTTTATGGATATTATTCTATTCACTTCAGTTAAACTATTATCCATTTTTTTATTAGTAACGATGACGCATGAATCAAACGTTGAAGCAAATAATAAATATGAAATGTAAGCAACATGACATTAAAGGAATGACATGATGTTTGCTTAGATATACACGTATATATGATATATACTTGGAGTATCCACAATGGAGACACTCAGTTTTGAAGTCTTAAACGGGTCCCAAATTGACACATCACTTTTTTTTTATAATTTTTAAAAAATAGTACTTAATAGGTACTCAACCACTCCAATAAAGACCCTCTAACAAAATGTCTAAATGAGACTCACAAATAACTCTTTATCATTTATATTTCAACAAAAGCAACAAAAGTAACTCAACAATGATTATTTTATTAAAAAGTGGTGTGAGGTCCACTTGAAAATGAGGTCTTAAGTGAGACCGTAAAAAAATTTTCCACAATAGGGGTATCTAATAGGTACCAAGTCTTAAACGGTTAAGGCCTCACCATTATGAATAGTCTTAATTGACTCTAGAAATATATTTAAAAATCATTTAACCTAATGTCACATTGTGAAATTATTTTTAAAATTTAGTTATATAGCCAACTAATCATCGTATATATGTAGATTGTAGCATAAGCCATGTTGGCCTTATAATACCATGTATAATTTACCCCATCACCATTAAAAAGATGGATGACAATTTGAGCGAGGAACTAAATTGTGAAAACAAAAACCGGAGGACTAAATTTCAAATTGACTATAATAAGGATCAAAATTGCTTTTAAGTATAATATCTTTAAATGTTTGACATATTTTTATGGGATAATAGTCATTTTGGTTTTTGAATGTGTAAGTAGTAATCATAATATTCCTTCAATGTATCAAAATTT
The DNA here is from genome assembly GCA_958299785.1 of Medicago lupulina. Taxonomy (NCBI): domain Eukaryota; kingdom Viridiplantae; phylum Streptophyta; class Magnoliopsida; order Fabales; family Fabaceae; genus Medicago; species Medicago lupulina. The sequence goes on along the minus strand of OY283142.1, from coordinate 17,958,291 downwards.
TTAAAATAGTATCTGATTATACGCTTTGTTAGTCAAAATAGTTTCTGTTGCTAAAATAACATATGAATACTCACAATAACTCTTTTTATACAAGGATTGAAATTACAATAAACAAGTACATATAAAGACTAATATGATAATAAGTAAGTATATTGAAATACCAATAAGACAATATTAGCGAAGTATTTTAATGTCAGAGACTATTTTGACTAACAAAATGTACAATCAAGGACTATTATAACTACTCGTTACACATTCAGGAACCAAAATAACTATTACTTGTAGCTTTATTTAGTTAAATGTTGTTATTACTACTACTATGTTTTGGTCAAATAAGTTATTGTAGTGGCGAGAACCTTAACATATTATGTGTGGAGAATAGAAATAAAAACGATGTCTTAAGTTTTTTTTGGATTGCATGACTAGTCTCGGAGCCAAACCCATAAAACTTAATCGTTAAAATATCTTAAGGCGCCTACTAATCCTAAAAAAGAAGTCTAAAGCAATGGGGAAATCGAGGGTTCAAAGTCTTTCGATGATTATCGCCTGAGTGGTACATACAAATTAAAGGATACTATCTATTACTTTCACTATTCCTTTTTAATTGTCATATTTTAACTTTTTACACAAACCAAAACAACAAATATTTTTACTACTTTTTATACAACAATGTTTTTTTTCTTCATATAATAACCTTTATCATTTAATATCTCACTTCATGTATTTCTCTCTCTGTAATAAATATCTAAGGTTAATATAGGTAAAACACCATTTAATGATGTATTGGACCGAGAGTTAATTAGAAACAAATTTTGGCTAAAATATTGTTTTAGTCCCTGCAAATATGCCTCATTTGGGTTTTAGTCCCTGTAAAAAATAAAATTTGTTTTTGGTCCCTGCAAAATATTTTGTTTTTTAAAATAGTCCTTGGAGGGACCTTTTTAAAAAACAAAATATTTTACAGGGACCTTTTTAAAAAATAAAATATTTTGCAGGGACCAAAAACTACAAAATATGTTCAATCATCATGTGCCACATATGCAAATCATCACAAAAGTGGGGTCAGAGACTATTTTCAAAAACAATATTTTGCAGGGACCAAAAACTAAAAGAAAAAATTACAGGGACTAAAACCAAAATGAAGCAAATTTGCAGGGACTAAAACCATATTTAAACCACAAATATTTTATACAAAAGTGACAATTATAAAGCAACGGAGAGAGTATTAATAATAATTAATTTATTTATTTATTTGAATACAGAAAAGCGTAGATATATAGTAGAAAAAAATGCAGAAAAGTATAGGAGCTGACTAAGACAGAGAGAGACGCACGTCGTGTAGATGTAGAAGTAAAATGAAAGAAATAGGCGTGACAACTAACAAAATTGAAAATGGGAAAGTACAAAAACGGCTAATCTATCTTTAGTTGGTAATAAAAATTGAATAAACCATCATTATCATCACAAACACAAAAAAAAAAAGAAGAAAAAGCTACTAACAGTAACAGTAACAATAATATGATGATATTTGCAGCTCCCTCCATCCCGCACTTGCAGCAGCATCAGCATCAGCACCACTTCACATTATAATTCTTATTCCTTTCAACTAACTGTTATCTCAGATCTGACTTTCATCTCTCTCTCTCTCTCTCGTGCAAATGTATAATCTCTCTCTCTTTCAATTTTTACTTTGAACTTCAGATTTTGATTCTCTGTAATGAAGTGCTTTCACTTTTCTGTTATTTTTTTTAACTCACTTTCTATGTTTGCTTATTCATCACATTCACACTTTCTGCTTTTGGTTATTCTGTTTCTCAACTTCTCACCGCTTTAACTACAAGCTAGAAATGGAAAATTAGGTTTTACCTTTATCTTAATTTCCCTTTTTAGCAACTTTCTTTGCTTATAAATTACATAATTCATGCTTATACTTCAATAATTCTCTTTACCCAAGATCTTCTCTGCTCATAAATCATACTCAACTTCATTCTTTATGTATATCTCGTAGGATAATATATGTTTCAAGATTTTAGGTTTCTAATTCATATTATACAAGCTTAATGATTTTAGATTTTTAGTAGTAAAATTGGATTTATACTTCAATATATGAGTATAATGTGATTGATTAGTCTTGAACTTGTTTGTGGGAAACTTGATGTGTAGAACCAGAGACGGATTATTATTAGTTTATGGCAAAGTCGAGGCAAAAATCATCGAACCAGGATTCTTCATTATCGCCGACTGCAGCAAGATCAAGGGAATGGGATGGTCCGTCTAGATGGGCAGACTACCTTGGAACAGAAACGAATACGGCTTCTCCATTGTCGTCTACTAGCTCGAGGAATTTCGGTCATGATGGGCAGTCGCAGGGTAGTACGCCGTCCCAACCTCATAAGGGTCTTAACATGCAGTGGGTTGTGCAGCTCACTGATGTTGCCGATGGTCTTATGGCTAAGATGTATAGGTTAAATCAGCTTTTGGATTATCCGGACCCCATTAATCATGTGTTTTCCGATGGATTTTGGAAAGCTGGTGTGTTTCCCAACCATCCTAGAATCTGTGTTTTGCTCTCCAAGAAATTTCCTGAACATTTCAGCAAGTTGCAACTAGAACGTGTAAGAAGTCATGTCTGATGTGCTTTTCGTTTTGAATGTTCGTTACGGTGCCTGTGATTTTTATTATTTGGGTGAAATATGGATGCAGATAGATAAGATTGCCTGGGACTCGATGCAAGATCATGCAGAACTTCATTTACAGAGCTTGGAACCATGGGTGCAGGTGCTGCTTTTATACTTTTATTTATTTTCCATATGATCCTCACTCATAAACCCCAAGCAATTAATTGAAGCTTTTCAGTTTTTTCATTTTGGCTGCATGCCCTCGTGTTAATATAAAATCATTCATGTGTTTTCCCCCAATAACTTATGATTTTGGTTGGTTTGTTCATGACATGGTACCAAAGGCTGTATGATCACACCGTATAGAGTTTAAATTTCAAACATTATTGCACTTATTCTGTATTTTTTAAGGGTTGACACATTCTTCTTAATAAAAGTCAATGTTCGGAAAAAAATTTGGGTGGGCCTCTGCTTTGAAGTGTCTACACTTCAGGAAATGCATTTCGGATATAAAACCATTCATTTGCATTTACTCAATAATTGAAGCTTTTTGTTTAGTTGATTCATGACACCTTATTTAACTTGATTGGTATATCAACACTGCCCAAACTCTACATGTCAATATCTTTCTTTACTCAATTTACTGCATGAGTAGATAGAGTTCTGAAAAGTTGAAATTCAATTCTAGTTTATTTATTTTTTCATATGAGGAAAGAATAGAAAGAGTGTAAGAGAAGGCTGAAGCTTGCACTGAATTCTAAAAGACTAAAACTTGTAGTTTAGATTTAAAACTGATACAACACAAGGTGACAAAGAGACCTAGAATATAAACCCCGGGGAATTTTTCACTCAACTGAACCATTACACAGTTAAGCAGTGCCTTTAAATAGACTGCCCTTGGATACAGCTATAAACCCATCACCACTTATCCTGATAATTTCCCCCCTTCTGATAGTTGGTTTATGATATAATTAGATAGGAAAGACAAAAGTACTGCCAAATGCTAACAACTATACCCGTTCTTTATTTGAATATTGTAAAGCAATCTTAATTTTGTACTTATCCATTACTTCTCTAATAGTTATTTTGTAATATTAATCCAAAAGGAAGTCCAAATAGGTGTAATACAAACAATGAACTTATCCCCCTATTTACATAACTGATAATCTAGTCTAAGGTACAAGTTTAGTACAATTAGCACGGGATCAGTCTATAACAATCACACCTTAATAATGCAATATAAATAATACTGTTTAGAGTAGAATACCCTGATTCTAACTGTTAAGGTTTCTTGTACTGCAAGCAATGATTTGTAACTCAATTCAGCTGCATGTTGCCCAAACTCACATGATAACGATTCTTTTGTGTGTAACAGCTACTTCTTGACTTGATGGTGTTTCGCGAACAAGCACTGAGACTTATATTGGATCTAAGTAGTACAGTAATTACCTTGTTGGTGAGTCTCAATATTGTTGCTCTCCTATGATGTGAGTTGTTTTGATGTTACAAGGATCTTGGGAACTGGTTTGTACATATACATACCACTATATGATATGAATCCATTTCTCTTTCTCCACTCAAACCAAAGGTTCAGTGGCTTTTCATCACTGATAAACATCTTCCCTAATAAGGCAGAGAAGTGGGAGTCACATCTAATTTTCTTGAAAAATGATTAAAATCTTCTGAATGTTTCTGAACTACAAAGGCGTCGTCTCTATTATTATTGAAAATGTCTAGATTTTTTATGAAGCACGTGTCAACCTGGTGTTGGTTTTTATTCTTTCTAATAATAATCCATTATTTTCTTTTACTTTTAATTGTCTTTTTCTTTCCTTTCTAAAAAGGAATGTCCCATGTACACACGGGTTACTGTGCTATATATCAAATATTGAATCAGAAATGGGATGTATTGAATTCTCTACCCCTTTTTAGCCCGTTCATCTGAAGTTCTTTACTTTAGTGAAATAGCTCTAATGGGTGTCCTCACATTTGAATAAACTAATAAATAATTACTTTATCTCTGCATATCTCAAATAACTAGGCACAGTGTTTTGCAGCCCCATCAGAATTCTCTTATACTACATGCATTTATGGACCTCTTCTGCTCATTTGTACGGGTCAACCTTTTCTCTGAGAAGGCAAGCTAACTTCCTCTTTTATTTTCTTAAATTTGTTCATTTTATGAAGAATAAAATCCGTATTGAAATAATTGTTTCAACCAAATATAAATGAGTAGTAATTTGGAAACCATTATTTTCATAGCAGATGCCAAGAAAGATGTTGCTACAGACCTATAACCTTCTACATGCAATGTCAAGAAATGAGCGGGATTGTGATTTTTATCATCGGTAAGATGTTCCGATAACTTGTCTTAAATTGTTCCAGTTTCTAATAAACAATAATTTATGGTATGCTTCTATACGCTCAAAGGCATAACATGTTGAATTATCTAGTTTTTTAAAGAAAAAATTATTCCTTTTCTTTTCGTCCAAAAATAAATAAATTAACACGAGCTTATCAAAATGTCTAAAAAAATGCTGAGGGGCATTTTGCATGTGCAATTATGCGCACATGGACTTGTGTTCGTGGAGGTGGATGGGTGAGAGACAGATAGAGATTCTAATTTACTATCAGTAATTGTTTTGGTGGGAGGGGAAGAGAGGAAAGGGAAAGGGTAAAATCTCTCTTTGTCTGGAAGCATTTTAAAGCAAGGGGAAGAGTGTTGGAAATTTCGCCTTAACTGCGGTCCGCCCCTAGGCCTTGTGTTGGCTGTGAAGGGGTGGATTTCGGTTGCCTTGTGTTGGCTTTGAGGGGGTGGATTTAGTCCCCCATCGGAAGGCAATCTTCATCTTATAAGTCGGTTTTGTAAGGATGAGTTAGGCCCAATTCAAATTTCAACTGAGTTTGGGGAATATTTATTAACTCTCGAATACAACAAGGTATGAGTGTACAAAACACGAGTGACAGAGCATATAAGAACAACTTGATATAGAGAGAAACCTGGGTTTTGGTAAGCTATAATAAACACATACAATCTACACTAAATAATGAGTCAACAAAATGTACTTTAACCTCTGTAGAATGTCACCGATAGAGAGCGTGCTCAAATGACTTTCTTGAATAGATGTTCAATTGCAGCAAGATAACAACTTCTCTACAGAAACATGGTTAGGAGGAGGGAAAGTTGATGTTGGAATGAGAGAATCAGGGTTATAGTTTTAGATATCTATTAATTCAATTATGAAAATATAGTATATGACAATTTCATACAAATTAGTTTATGGCAAAAACAGATGGAGCCTGGAGGGATGAGATCGTTGAGCAGTTGAATTTTGAACTAATGGATGAGAGATGAAAATGATAAAGATGACGAAAAATAGATTTTATGCCAGCGTCGATGATAGATTCTTATATGATAATTTTCCTCCTTACTAGTCAATTTTTTTTTGGTAAAAACAAATATTCATCATTTCAATCCTTTTATGTTTTTCTTTCTCTACTTTACAGCTTGGTTCAGTTCATCGATTCTTACGATCCACCACTAAAAGGCTTACAGGAAGACCTTAATTTTGTGAGCCCTCGTATTGGAGAGGTTAGTCACATTCTTTTATGTGTTAGTATGATATAAATAATTGCAAAGTTCATATGATAAAGAAAATGAGTAGATTTTCTAGTCATATAACTAATTATTTTTATTCCAAATTCTGTCTTGTCATGATAAAATTTAACTTATTTTCACTTTCCTGTCTACTTTTTCCGAGTTACATTTGTTGGTGTTAAATATTGTGTAAGCACGTGATAGCCTGATAGGTAAAACTTTTTATGGAGAGGACTGAGGATGTGATATTTCTGTGTCACTCAGGAAAATACTAAATATTGAATAATCAAGTTATATCACTTCATTCGCTTTGGAACAGAACTGAGTATTTTTTTGTTTGTCATGGATTGTGTGATTGGTTGGAGTACAACCACCTATGCAGGAAAGCGCTGTTGCTTACAAATAGTCAACTAGAGACTTTTAGTCTCTGATACATATAAAAGCATTCCTGTTACTCCAACTAACAACATAAGCTTTAGGATACTTGGTTATTAACATCGTATCAAAGCTTTTATGACTAAGTGGCCACTGTCCCTTCAGTCTTTATAATTGCAATAAATTAAATTAATTTTCAATACATGATAAAGTGGGCTCATGAATTTATGAGCCATAACAACTGAAGCTTTTGGAAGAACCAGTTTTAACATTTAACACTATGATATATCAAGATTCAACTACGCATCTCGAAAGAAGTCACATTGTTGGACTGGTTTCCATCTTTGTGGTTTTTTAAGTACCTAGACCTATCTAGATAAGATGTTATGTTGTTTTTAGGTGTCAAATGTTAAAACCTCAACACACTTTCTAAAAGAATATTATTTCTAATGTATCATTATGATTTTCATACATGATGAATCATCACAACCTGTAATTCATAATCTTTTCTAATGAATAAAAAATGTCCTGTAATGCATCACAGAAGATTGAACATCTCATCTCTGCTTCTTATGTTACACTTGTTATTCCTTTATCTAATCGTTGTGAATCTACTAACCCATAAGTTAAAGCTTTTGGGTGAAGATGCATGAATTATTTTCACATTATGTCTAACACAACCCTTCGCACAAGAGCCCTCAAGGCTTAAGAAGTGAATATTACACGGGACCATCTATGTTATGCTGAAATTCAACTATTTATTAGAAGAATAGGGCAGCAAGGATTCATTATCAGGCCACTTGGTCATAAACCCTCGGATACCACTTTACAAACCAACCATCTAAAAAGCTTAAGCTGTTAGTTGAAGATGCATATTGGTTTTTATATTATATCTCATGTAATGAATGAATTTCTTAGTTAATTTTGTTTTTGGGTGAATGACTGTATTTGGCAAATTAATGCAGTGTCATTAAAGGTCTTGATATATTTTTTCAGGTATTGGAGGCTGTAGGCCCTATTATATTTCTATCAACAGACACAAAGAAACTTAGAAATGAAGGATTTATAAGTCCATATCATCCTCGGTTTCCAGACATACTCACAAATTCTGCTCATCCACTGGTAATATTAATTTTTGTTTTTAACTGCATTGATATTAACTTCATGAATAAATAGCTGTGTACTAAAAAGATATTGAATTACTCTATTCACTCAACGATGCAGAGAGCACAAGATCTTGCAAATGTAACTGCATATCGAGAATGGGTGTTATTTGGGTATCTTGTCTGCCCTGATGAGCTGCGGCGTGTCACTAGCATCGATATTGCTTTGGTATGATCCATGTGTGTATAACTTAAATCATCTATCCATATAACAAATTGATATTTGAGTTTTCCTTTCATTGTATGCAATTTATTTGAACTGTTTGTGATTGCTGAGGCAAAAACTGTAGCACAACCATTATTGACGCAAGATAGCCTTAATACAATGTTTGGCAGCATGTTATCTGAAAAATATTAAACCGTAAATATGTCCAAGCATGAATGCTAAAATTAGTAGCTAATAGAGATACGGGAGAGGGATCCATCTATATTTCTATTTCTTATGCAGCCATGCTCTCTTTATGCATGTGCTGATTATTTGAAATGTAAATACATCATAGAAGATCACTTTCCTTTCTTGTCTTGAGGTGTACATCAATATAATACATGCATGACAAGGAAACAGAAACTAAATGAACCATAAAAGAAAATGAGAAGGAGAATATGGAAGTGGAGCTATTCAAGAGATGAGGAATCTTTTTGAGGAAGAAGCGTGTTCTGAGCTCCAAGTGAAAAAATCATTAAACTTTAGTATAATTTTTTAGAAGAGTTAATTTGAACTTAATGTTGCTGAGAGGAAGTTGTTTTATGAGAATGCTATAGAATAGCTGAGCTTGGCTTTATCCGGGATTATATGTAATATTTCTTGGCGTTAAACCAAGTGCTCGGATAAGCCATTCAGGGGTATGGAGGTTGATGTATACTATCAATTGTGAAATAAAGCAAACAGTAGTATAAATTTTTTGTTCTTGAGTTGTGCTTTACCTTTATCAAGTGGTTTAACTGGTACGAGAATTCGCAAATGTTGTTTTATTCAGACGAAAATGATACTCTTTCCCACTAGTCATCCAAATATGATGATTAAGAAATGAATTTATATAGAAAATTTGTTGATGATTAATAATCCCAAGGTTCAAACTTCCTGATGATTTTGTGGATTATCATTATATAATTGTGGAATGTGGATCATTAATTATGTCAAGTTTGCTTCTGGCATGTCAGGTTGTACTGAAGGAGAATTTAGTCCTCACATTATTCAGAGATGAGGTAAATTTTTGCCTATCGGTTTTTGAGCAGTGTCTTTTATAAGCAGTAGGTGACACATTTCTAATTATCTTTGTACAGTACATACTTTTGCATGAGGAGTATCAGCTGTACGTTTTACCTCGAATATTAGAATCTAAGAAGATGGCAAAATCTGGACGGACAAAGCAAAAAGAAGCAGATATGGAATATAATGTTGCAAAGCAGGTTGAAAAAATGATCAGGTATATTGAGAATTCTTATTTAAATATAATATCTTCTTATTTTTATGTATTACATATACAAGTGAGGCCAAGATAGTCAAATCTAGGAACTTGTCATGATTATTCAGTTGGTATTTTCAGTGGTTTTGTGACTGAAAATAAAATCTAAATTGTCTGACAATGATTCTGAAAGCAATGATGCATTCTACACTAAGAAACAAAAACAAAATAAAAACTATGGAATTTGAATTGTTTTATGCCAAGAAAGGTTTGGTTGTTGTTGTTGTATGCCAAGAAAGGCCGCATCAGTACTGCTGAAATCCTTCATTGACTAGAGATATAGTCAAAGTTGTCCTTATAAGTTATAAGGCTTTGATAATGCTTACCTCTTGAGTTAGTTTCTGGGGTTTAGTTAGATCTAGTCCGCAAATTGTTAGATTGACCTTTGGTCTTCCTTGTACATGTATTTTTTTTTTTTGTAAAATCTGTATGATATAATTACAATTGACAGTGATAATCACAGAAGCTATTGAATTTTTCAGTGAAGTGCACGAACAAGCAATATTATCTTGTGACGCCATACATCGGGAAAGGAGAATTTTACTGAAACAAGAGATAGGGAGAATGGTGCTGTTTTTTACTGACCAGCCCAGTCTACTGGCCCCCAACATTCAGGTGTATTTCCTTGGCATTTTTTAAGCATGAAAACATGGATTATCTGACAATTGTTGCTGAAACTTTTCTCATGTTTTCACTGATAAACTTTATAGGTTCACTTGTACACAAGGACATGTTATTAGGTCTCTTCTGTGGTTTTGTTTGATTAAGAAACCGGAAATCTCTGGGAAAATTATTAAAAGGAACTCTTGTTTTTTCTATAGTTTAACAACAATCGATCAAGCAATTAGCGAATATTGTTCTAGGGGTTGTTAACGAGTAACTGCTTATTAACTTAATTATCAAGTGGCTTATTGTTCCCAAACAAATATTTTATAAATAATTATTTAATTTTGTAATTTTTAAATTTTGATTTGAACACTCTTTTCAAAATGCATGTGGTTTCTATTTCCAACTTGCTGCTGAAACTTTTGTTTGTAGTCTGACGGTGAAGATCGTTCTCCTTTTTGTGTATTGTTGTCGTTACTGCTTTTTGGATTTTATGATGGTCCTAAGGTGAACTTCAGCTAAAATTAACATTCTTACTATTTTATAAATACCTCTATGAAGCCCATCATTTACTTGTCACGGAGAGCACACATTTCATTCTAATATTTTGTTAGTGCGTGGTTTGTTGTTTGTGAAGTTCAATATTTACTTGCGATAATAAACAAAAATGTGTGCCCAAATAAAATGACTTCCATCCACTCTTCAAAGCATTCAGAAATTATTGGCTTGAAATAAAAATTAACAATTCACATATCTAATGAAGAAATAGTTGTTATATATATTGAATACCATTTAACAAAAATACTTCTTTATTCTTAACCAATTTGTTTGAGAGATAAACAACTTAATATTATGCACATGCTCATTCATTTAATAAATGAACCAAACTGACTAGATTTGTGATCCCAAATAGTTTGTGAACGTTTCTGTTTATTTATGGCCCATTTTCGCTAGTTGAAGTGCATATGTAGACTTACTTAAAAGGTAATGTTAGTGTGCTAAATTAATCTAATACACTTGGGAGGCTGACCAAGTAATATACTTCTATAGCTTTGAAGTTTGTTGTGTATTTTTGTTTTAATATATGTTTTCATTTATCTAACTTTTCAACTTGTTTATGAGATGCTTTCCAGATGGTGTTTTCTGCCTTGGCTTTAGCACAATGTGAAGTGATCTGGTATTTCCAGCATGTTGGGGTTGCATCATCAAAATCTAAAACTGCTCGTGTGGTCCCAGTAGACATAGTAAGCATTCATTTTCATTGGCTTTTTATGATCTAGCCGATACTCTTCTATAATCAAATTACCGAATTAGGGCTTTCTAAAATTATTTACTAGTATGCTACTGTTTTTCGTATCCTGATTAGTTTTTATTGTATTTTTCCCATGTTGTCTGTGCCTTGTGGGCTGGCACAATCAAAATTCAACGAATTGATAAAACTCTAGGGTCGAAAATGGTGGGGGTATTGGGTTGGAATGTTCTAAAATGGCCAGAAAATGGAGGTTTTAGGGAGATAGGAAGAGAAACAGTTAGAGAGATAAACTACACGTGAGGAAGGGGAAAAGTGCCGTCGTTGGATGAAAAACTCTTATTTTGCTTTTTTTGAGTTTTCTTTTGGTATATTGTTTGAATCTGTTGATAAGTTGGTTGACCTGACTTAAATTTATGATCATGTTTACAGGACCCAAATGATCCAACCATTGGATTTCTGTTGGATGGAATGGACCATTTATGTTGCTTGGTCCGGAAATACATTGCAGGTTAGACTAAGTTTATGTATATTAATTTCTCCCATGATGAGGGATATGATATTAAATTATTATTTTTAATTATCGTTGATGTATGTTAAAAGTACATCTCTAACAAGTGATACATTTATAAAGATATATATTTTACTTGTAAACTGCTATACTAGCCATGGATCGGGATATTATAAGATATTTTTGTGCAATCTAATACTTGTTTCATTTGATTGCAGCAATTCGAGGTTACTCATTGTCTTATCTTTCATCCTGTGCCGGAAGAATCCGGTTTTTGCTGGGAACGCCTGGAATGGTGGCGCTTGATATAGATGCTAGCTTGAAAGGACTTCTTCAGCAGATCGTCCACCACCTTGAACACTTGCCAAAACCTCAGAGTGAAAATATATCTGCTATCACTTGCGATCTGTCGGTATGTAGGTCATCCATTCAGCTTTTTTTTTTCTTTCTCTAAGATCTTAAACATGGAATACATATGCCTTCCAAACATATTACAATTCATTATGAAGTTTGAGATAAACATACTTGGATTGAGCTAATAATCATATCCATGTTACCACTTTTGTGTAGAAGTAATGCTATTCAATATAACTCGTGCTTGACATTTTGCTAATAAAATAATTAGTACAGTAAATATTAAAGAAGGCTAAAGTTGTGAAGTCGTGCTAGTGTGCTGATGCATGCAAAGATTGTTTGTTGATTCACTAAAGCTCTTTTCAGTGTTCGAATCTTGGTTTTTAGTTTTCCCCCATCCTGCTATCTTTATTGTTTTGTATTTATTAACTGTGTAATGTTTGAGTGCACTTAATGATCTTATCTTCAGGATTTTCGAAAGGATTGGCTATCAATTTTGCTGATGGTCACGTCTTCACGTTCATCTATAAACATTAGGCACTTAGAGAAAGCTACAGTTTCCACCGGAAAAGAAGGCTTATTATCGGAGGGGAATGCTGCTTACAATTGGTCCAGGTTTTCATCCCTTATTTTGATTTGCTTTTCTATTTTGATACCCTCGAGTAATTCATTAATCAAATATTTAATTTTTGCCTCTAAAGGGGACAGAGGATTTTGTTTTTGGGAGGAAATAACATGATATTCCCAATTTTCTGGGGCTTCCCCTTAGTCAATCTATTTCCATGTTTTGAGGGTCATTGATTTATCTCCAGACCTCCTAGACAAACAGCTAAACTTATCAATAGATTGTAAACATTTATGCAGTTGCTCATGAACTTAATTTTGCAAGGATTGTACATTTAATTGAGGAGAATAATGCTAGATCTTATTGCTGGAGATTTCTTGCTTTCTACCTTTTATTTAATTTAATAGCCTTCTTGTGTGTGGGACTGTGTGATTTCTTTAGCCTGTTAGTTTGCCAGATATTCGTAGAGACCGGCCGGTCTTTTTCTTTTTGTGTTCATGTCTTGTACTCTCCTTTCTTTCGTGGAATTCTTTTATATACGCTACTGCAAGTGGGCCTTCATATAGTGTTGGGTTTTGTGGTTATAGTTTGTATTATGCATTAGTCATGTCATGTGCAACATGTTTAAAAACATTTACCAAAGCCTGACAGTTTAGCTAATGCTGCCTGAAAATATTTTTCTCTCCAATATTATTAAAGAAAGTAAAAAGATTTGAAGAGATAATGATGGTATCATGATTTTGATGCAGATGCGTAGATGAATTGGAATCCCTACTTTCAAAGCATGGTAGTCTTAGGAAGCTGTACTTTTATCACCAGCACCTCACAGCTGTGAGTTCCCTGTTCCACCCTTACCTAATCCATTGTCTCTAGAATGATAGCTAGTTCTGTGTTATGACTTTAGACGTATGTTTCAAATTCTGAATTCTGTTTATCATTTCTTTTCATTTTAAAGCCAAAAATTATGTTCCTATAATAGGTTTTTAGAAACACTATGTTTGGTCCAGAAGGGCGTCCTCAACATTGCTGTGCATGGCTTGGGATTGCTAGTAGTTTTCCAGAGTGTGCATCTCCCGTTGTTCCAGAAGAGGTAAAAACAAATCCACCCCAGCTATTTTATACTCTGAATCGTCAAATGCTGACCAAAGTTCTAAAGCCACCAACTGCGTATGGTGATGGAGCTATACTTTGCTTCCTTTTCATTGTGATGCTTTGCTATTTTGTTTAACTTACTTGAAGACTTAATCTGCAAAATATTTCAATCTTTTATTTTTGTTTATATTTAGTCACTGTATTTTGAATTTCCAAGCAGGTTACAAAATTTGGCAGGGATGCGGTTCTCTATGTTGAATCTCTAATAGAATCCATCATGGGGGGATTGGAAGGATTAATTAATATTCTTGACTCTGAAGGAGGATTTGGTGCCCTGGAAAATCAGGTAAATACTTTTGATAAACACGTCACTACGTCAGCTCCATTTCTGAAAACTAACCTTGAGGTTTCATCAGCTTCTTCCAGAGCAAGCGGCTTCATATCTTAATTATGCATCAAAAGTGTCTATTCCATCATATAAATCTCCAAAAGGGACTGCTGGCTTTCCTTTACCTGGACATGAAAGCTTTCCTGAAAATAATAGTTCTATCAAAATGTATGTCATACTCATCTCATGCTAATTGTATGTGTAATAGCATAATTATTGCTTTTTAATGACCCTGCTCTTTAAAATGACAGGTTAGAAGCTGCAATGCAGAGGTTGACCAATTTGTGCTCAGTTTTAAATGATATGGAGCCCATATGTGTTTTAAACCATGTCTTTGTTCTGAGAGAGGTTAGGGATGGATCTTTGTCCTTTTAACCAAATTATGTTCTGTAGTGCAATGAATTGTAATGGGTCTCAATTTTGGTCAAATCACTATATATATTCTGGTTCTAGTTGTCATTGGATGCCGGGTATTGAAGGGATACCTCCCCCTTCTTTTAACAACAAGAATGATAAATCTGGCATTTTTTGTTTAAAAATATTGTAAATGAAGTTATAATTCCTCTATCAACCCACATGCAGACTTGTGAGTGCAAGAAACTTGTATATAATAAGTGTCTAGATTGCAGTAATAATAAATAAATAAACAGATAAATGAATAAATATTTGCCTATATTTATCACGCCTTAATTATAATCTATTTGGATTACATCCTCTGAACTAGGGAGAAGGTCAAAGTGATTATAACTTTCACTTTATCTTACATACTTGAAGTTATTGATTTTATCATTATAATCAACGCTGCACTTAACTCTTAACAAGCATCCCTCACACAGAGGATCCAAATCCGACACCGTGTCATCTAGTAATAGATAAACCCATATGTCACTCCTACTTTATCAAATTGTACTGTTTCAGAACCAAACATCAGTCCTACTGTTATCATTTTAACACCTTAAGCTATTTGTGCAGTACATGAGAGAATGCATTCTTAGCAATTTCAGAAGAAGGTTGCTTGGTGTTCTGAAAACTGATAATGATCTTCAGCGTCCTTCTGTTCTGGAATCATTAATCCGGAGACATGTTAGCATTGTGCATCTTGCAGAGCAGCACATCAGCATGGACATTACTCAGGGTATTCGTGAAGTTTTGCTTTCAGAAGCCTTTTCGGGACCAGTTTCTTCACTGCACTTGTTTGAGAAGCCAACAGACCAACATACAGGATCGGCCACTGAATCTGTATGCAATTGGTATATCGAAAACATAATCAAGGATGTATCAGGTGCTGGGATATTGTTTGTTCCAATTCATAAATGCTTCAGGAGTACAAGGCCTGTTGGTGGATATTTTGCAGAATCTGTCACAGATCTAAGTGAACTGCAGGCTTTTGTACGTATTTTTGGTGGCTATGGAGTAGACAGGCTAGACAGAATGCTTAAAGAGCACACTGCTGCACTTTTAAATTGCATTGACACCTCATTGAGATCAAATCGTGATGTGCTAGAAGCAGTTGCTTCCAGTCTTCATGCTGGTGATAGAATTGAAAGAGAAGCTTCTATGAAGCAAATAGTTGATCTGGAAACTGTGATAGATTTTTGTATTCAGGCTGGCCTGGCCCTGGCTTTTGATCGGCTACTATCTGAGGCTTCTGGTGCCATACTTGAAGAAGGCGCTCCCTTGATACATTCACTGCTAACTGGGGTAGTTAACCATCTACCTGACGGAGTACCAGAAAAGGAAGAGATCAAGAGAATGAGAACAGTGGCAAATACGGCAGGTGTTGTAAATGATCATGATTCCATTTGGGTAAGATCAATTTTAGAGGATGTCGGTGGTGCAAGTGATGGTTCCTGGAGTTTGTTACCATACTTATTTGCGACATTCATGACATCGAATATCTGGTCCACCACGGCATTTAATGTTGACACAGAGGGTTTTAGTAACAATATCCATTGCTTGGCAAGGTCAGTATAGTTAAGTTTTAGCTCAAATTCCTTATTCTTTGAACATAATGGAGCATAATGCTTTACAGTGATTTGAAAGTTGTTTTTGCATGGTTATAATTTGGCACTTGTCATTGGATTCACCACTATCTAGTAATTATATGGGAGTTGGAAATATTTCATTGTACAATAATATTTGGTAGTATTTGTCTCATTCTAACCATGTAATACTGGGCAGGTGCATATCCGCGGTGGTTGCTGGAAGTGAGTTTGTGAGGTTGGAACGTGAAAATCAGCATCGACAGTCTTTAAGCAATGGGCATGTCAACGAGGGAATGGATCCTGAATTATCGGGTCATATGTCAGCTGAAGCAGGCATCAACTCCACACTGCAGTTATTTGTGAAACTCTCTGCAGAGATGATACTGGATTCTTGGAGTGAAACACATAGGTACATATGTACGATTTTGCTTGAATCATATCTGTTTATTTTGTGAGAGAGAATACCACCCATACTAATTAGGTAAGATAGTGCCATTTATTCGAGGCAGAATTCACCTGCGGCTCTGCATCATTGCTCTGTTTTATCTGAAATATTAGTCTTTCATTTTGTAGTTTTCTAAAATGTTTTATGTTTGGATTTATGCACAGATCTCATCTTGTAGCACAGCTTATCTTTCTAGACCAACTTTGTGAGATTTCACCATACCTTCCGCGAAGCTCATTGGAAACTCATGTTCCGTATGCCATTCTCCGTTCAGTCTACAGTCAATACTATGCCGACACTCCATCAACTCCATTGGCAATAATGAACGCATCACCCCGACAATCGCCTGCATTGCTAGCACATGCTTCTCCTGTCTTGAGGCATCCCCGTGGGGACTCCACACCACCGTATTATGGCAATGATTCAGGATACTTTAAAGGATCATCATCACATAGCCAAGAGCACCTCTACGACGCTGATATTAGCAGCATAAGGAACACCCGTCGATCTGGGCCTTTGGATTATGGTGCTGGCCGACATAAGGTTAAATCTGTTGAAAGCTCAAATTCTGGCAGTACTGGACCCAGTCCACTTCCTAGATTTGCAGTATCTAGATCTGGTCCATTAGCATACAAGTAGTAAGTTTGAAATACCCAACATGATCTGCTAAATTATTCACATCTTTCTAGTGATCAGTTGTCCATAAAATTTTCAAGATGTATATCACCCTGAAGCGTGCTTTTGTAGCCCTTGGATAGTTTAAATCAATGCCATATGAAGTCCCTGCTGTTTAGTTAGAACCAGGTTTTCATATTGTTTTTATTTTACTTTTTCTCATTTACCTTGACATCTTATTTTCTGTAAGGCTGTGTTTGGTAACACAAAAAAAGCTAGCTTATAGCTTGTTGGACTAGCTTATAAGCTTGTTGGATGAAAACGTAATGTGTTTGGTAACAAGCTTTTCTCACGAGCTTATAGCTTTTTTTGAGAATCTATTTCAAGTAGCTTTTTAGCTTATAGCTGGTAGCTTTTTATATCTTCTTCCAATTTTAACCTTTTCTTAATTTTATTTTATTTGTTTATAATAAAAAAAACTACCCATGTTCTCATGCCCAACCCCCACGTTTACCATGTTGTCACATATTAGGGTATGGTTTTTTAATTTTCTTCTTCACTTTTTTGATTTTTTGACCTTGCTCATAATATATATAATATATAATTCTTAAAAAAATTACATTAAATAGTAAAGAAAGTTTAGTTAAATTAAATTCATAAAAATAAAATAAAATTTGTTAAATAAAAAAAGTTGATTGAATTCATAAATACAGTTATCATTTTTGAGATGAAAATAATTTGAAATATATTTAAATATTTAAAAATAAATGCGTTGAGTAATAAAAATTATATACTATATGATATTAAAAAAATTAAAAACCATGTCCTTTTATGTCATTATATATTTATCAGTCACTTAAACAGCTAATTTTATCAAACACTTTTAATTATAATAAGCTAGCTTTTCAGCTATCAGCTAGCTTATAGCTTATTTTTACCAAACACACCCTAAGTCTCTCGGTCGAGTCCTTATGGACATTATTGTGCAATTTGTAATGTTATTTGCATATAGCCAAATCCATATATTATTTTTATATTACTTTTTTAAAAATAAATAATTTACATTAAAGTACAAGAAAATAAACATTTATGAAATCATTCTCTTTCAACCTTTATTTTCCAGACCCGGTATAAAAATTGTAAACATTTTTTTTTATAGCTCAAAATTTGCAAACATTTTAATAATGCAAATATAATTGTCTTCATAGCACAAAAAATGCCGCTTGAGTAACAATAGCTCATGTATTATCTTAATAGCCATTCATATAATGTTTTAGATAATTTGAACATTTTTAGTCGTGTTATTTGATAGTACTAATTTGCTTATATTTTAAATTGGCAAATACTGAATGTTATGGAAGTAACTTGAACGAAACTCAATGTCGAAAAAAAACATTAACGAAACTCACGAAATGAACTAACTTCAACTTGTTATGACTATTTTGACCATCATTCAATTTTTATTTGACCACATTGCTCTTGTGTATAAGTTTTGTACTACTTAGTCAAATTTCGTGAGAAAGCACAACAGTATAACATTATATTGAGTAAGAACTTGTAATTTAACGGTTGAAATTGTAAAATTTGTATTTAGAATAGTCGGGTACTCGGGTTCATTATTTTTAGAGCATATCCAACAGTAGACACTATGAGATGTTTCTAACTTGAGCAACCCACCATTTGAATTTTGTAAAATGACAATTTGGTCCTTCTAATAAAATTGTCAATCCATTTAGTCCCATTTTTAAATGTATCACTATAATTTATCATATATAACAAGAGGACCAATAAAAGGAGGTAGATGGTAAAAAAAACTTGGGGACTAGATTCTTATAATTGTGAGGCCAAAAAGTTATAGGTTGTACATCTATGAATGAATAAAAAAACATTTTCATATGCCAAAACCATATTTACATGCTACATCTACTTCATCACCCTCTGTTAGTTAGTTATTATGCTCACCAAAAACATGTTCTAATCGAATATGAACCAAGAACCAGAGTTGCTTTTACGCTTCGATTGAACTAAATAAAATCTTACGGATTTAAGTTGTATATACACGGTTCAACAAGCGACTATAATAACCCAAAGCTTCAACTTAATCGTGACTGAATTGAGTTTAATAAACCCATCACTAAGTGTGAGCAGATATTTGATATAAAGAGTTAAGCTAACCACTGTTTCTAGCAAGCCAAGTAACTAGATCTAGTTTATCTTCAAGTACCTAACACAGAGTAGTAAATTATCTTTGGTTCAACAAGTTAACCACATTTCAACTGTCGACATGCAACACGACAAAACAAGTTCCAGGTAAACACGTCTCAAATCCTTCAAAATCATCCTCCTCGCATATGTGCACCCAGCTCACCAAACTGATCATCAGCTTCGACGGTATCTTCAGATAGCCTCACAGCATCCAGCTTCTGCTTGAGAATTTCAATGGAATTTAGCAATAATTGAGATGCTTTCACTGCTCCGGTAGATTCAACCGTGAAAATGAAGCTATCTTGCTTTGCAGTTATTTCTATAAGCCCAGGCTTTCCCATTGCTTCTGCTTTCTTGATAACCTCATCATCATAACTATATGCCTCAGGGTCAACTACCATCACCTAATCAATACAAAAAAATCAGTACAATAAATTACTGTAAGCGGTCAAGTAACAATGAATTTTTTAAGGAACAATAAATCAACAAAGGATTCACGGTAACAAATCAAACAGAACCTAGTGGCTGACCGACTTAGCTTTGATCAAGAATGCACACAAGATAAAAGAATGTAAACACTTAGTGGTTGACAGACTCGTCATTGATCAGATATCAATTTCAAGAACTCTTTATAAGCATTGCTTCAGCAGAAATGAGGATCAAAATATTCTGCAGATGAATGATGCTGGACATGCTAAACAACCATCATAAGCAGGATATTAAATCCGGATATTAACATCATATTTACCTTAGCTTCCTTTAAAGCCTAAGAATAATATTTACTGTAGCTTCCTTCAAAGCCTAAGAATCATTATGAAATTGGTAGCTTGGGACATGCCAAGTATAGTAAATCCCCGACATTCATTCTAGCACTGTTTTTACCTTTTCTACTTATCTTAAATCCCTCACATATGTTATCTTAAATTATGTCTCTCCTAAGATCAAGCAATTACTAACCAGGCACTACAACGATGTTGTGGCACATTGCGGCTGGTGGCCACTACCAAACTCTGGCCATGGTTTGAGGGAGAAGGCCCACTTTGCCCCCCACTTTCTATTTTTCCAACCCTATTTTTTTTGTATTTTCATTAGTTCCCTCACACACAGACACGCATAGTTTATTATTTATGCTGAATCTAATTAGACATAATGGCCATCCCAACTATCCTGATGTAGTGTTAAATGGGCCACCCACTCCACGCCTCTATCTGGGATTGTTTGTAAGCACCTTCTAGAAAGAATGTGAAGTAAAGATCATCAGAAAGTAAAGTTTGCTTTGCCCACAAGAAGAACTATTCAAAACACCTCTAATTTAATGTACATGATTGACCACAGAAAGAGAACACACACCTCTAATTGCATTTTACACTCTAATTCAACTCAAAAGGTTCAAGTGAATCGCATAATGTTCATTATTATCAAATATAACAAAAAAATGAGCATAATTAATCAACATTATGCACATGTTAAGATAATTTAAAATATAAATACATGCATCAATGATCAAACAACCAATTAAACGCCAATCCGAAAGACAGAAATGCAAGTATTTGGAAAGTTAGAAATTCAAAGTGCATAACTAAGTATCAGATAACAGTACGCCAGCATTACATATGAAATCAGTGAAATGTGCATATCCAAAATCCTAAAAAGCGAATGAGAGTAGGCAAACCTGCTGTGTGACAGGATCAATATCAAAGACACGAGTAGGACTACTATCCACCCACTCCTTTTTCTCCTCAAGTGTCAAAGACTCCATCAAATCCTCATTGATGTGAATGTCTGGTTCGTACATGAAAGTAACAGTTGCTGCTGGTGACCATTTGGCATGATCCTTACCGATCCCCTTCCTAGCAATAGCTCTCAGCCTCAGCTCCTGACCTCTCCTCAACTTCACAATGATAATCCCCCTACATTCAGCACAAACAAAAACTCAAATCACACATATCCTCCGATTAAACCCAACATTAAAACTCACTCAGCATTAATGAAAATGGAAGTAAAAAAACCATCTAAATGAGATTAAAGGTATGTTTGGATTGGTTGCTCTTTGAAAGAGCTTATGGAGACAGCTTTCAATAAGCTTCCCAAGGTATCTTTTTCATAGTAGCTTGAGAAAACAGCTTACAGCTTAATGGAAACAATTTGACTTTATTTAACCTTTTGTTATAGACATAGCTTTATACATAAACACTTTTGCTATAAGCTCGTAGCTTAGCTGTATACCCAAAGGGCCTTGTTATAGGCATAGCTTATTCAAAGGCATCTTGCTGTAAGCTCGTAATTAAGCTGTTTACCCATAGGGCCTTTTTATAGACATAGCTTATAGATAAGCACATTTGCTATAAGCTCTTAAGTTGTTTAACCAAAGGTCCTAAAACATAACCGTTTGTTCTCAAAAATATTTTGCTCCAGAACAAAACCTATGCATGTCACATTTGAAAACAAAAAAGACCCATTTGAAAACATCAAACCAAAAGGAGAATAAGGGCCTGTTTGTATTGGTTTATTTGAGCTTATCTACCAAGCTAAGCATTTCTGAGGCTGTTTGAGAGAGCTTATGACATATCCATAAGCTGTTTCCAGCTTATTTCCATAAACTCTATGATAGCTTCTAGCTTATAGTTATATTATATCAGTTATATCAAAACAGCTTTATACTACCTCGTTATAGAAATAGCTTATACATAAGCAATTATGCTATGAACACTTCCAAATGACCTAAAACAAAACTGTTTGATTTCAACGTTATTTTGCCCTAAACTAAAACCCATAGACACAATCACATTCAAAAACAAATACCCAGTTGAAATCTAAGAAAACCCATCATAAAAAACTGATTTTTTTTATTTGGGTAAAAAAAGAAATTAGAAACCGAACCTTCCATCAGATTCAGCAGAAGCATCACCACTAGGAACATCCGCAGTAACAACGGTATGATCGGAGCTAATAAGATCCTTACTACTAACATCAAGCGTCTGATCCGTTATACACTTAACCCTAAGATGAAACTCAACTGAACAATACTCACACTGTCCATCACCATCACAAGCATCACAGTCACGTGAGAATCGCATGGCCATGGCACGTTCGCTTGTGAGTGGAATGAGACCGAGTCTGTGAGCTATGAACTCGTCGTTCAGAACCGAAGAGTTCACTTCGATTTCAACAAGGTCAATTGCTATGGTGGGTACTTCGGAAATCATCACGCGCCGGAGCGCGTTGGCGACGCTAGCGTCAGTGTCGCGAAGCTCGAACTTCATGTAGTCGTCTTTGAGTTCACGGATTTTGACGCGCGGCATGCGTGCGTACGACGCGCCTTCCATTGTTGAGTAGAAAGTGGAATGCGGAGAAGAAATGTGGGTTCTTTCTTAAAACCCTTTTCTCAAACCCCCAATGTAATAGTTCACTGTTTTCACTTGTATATATTGTAGTCTCTACTCTTTAGGGTTAACATTGTCATTTCCTTTATGTTGTTCTAACTTTTACTTTTCCCCAATTCAAATTTTCACTTTTTTCTCCTAAAATAAATTAATTCGTAAAAAAATTATAATTAGAAAAATAGTAAATATTATTTTATAGGAATGTTATTAAGCATTACAAACTTCAATAAAGAAGAAGTTCAGACTTTTAAAATTTATATTTACTTTCTTTTAAAATTATGCACTTAGTAGGTTATATGTAAATTTTATTGTAAATCTTTAATAAATTTGGTGGTTCTCATTGATCATAAATGAGAGATTATGTCTTTTCTAATATAACTTTTTATTGTTAAAAAAAATACATAAAAAAACTCAAATTTGTCTCTAATATTTGTCGATGATTCCTTATCAAAACATGATGTATTTTGTATCTCTATATGTGCTTAGTGTTAAAGGAGTAATAAAAATTAGAAAAATAAGTTATTAAAATTAGTATCATTCTCTTACAATTTTCTACATTTATTTTCTTAAAAACGGTATAGAAACAACAACTATTTCTTTTAAGGTGATAGAAATGAAAAATTGCAACTGATCTCCATCTCATCCCATTGACCATAAATGGATACGAGATAAGATGGTGTTACGACGATGGATTCTTAAATTTTGTTTCATTGATTTTAATGGGAGAAGGGTCGCAGTTGCACATAAGAACTCGATAGGTTTAGGTTTCTACTAGATTTGTCCTTTCATATTTAAGCCATGTTGTTTTACCATTAAACCATTATTTATGCATTGGAGACTCAGAGCAACCGATACAAGAAAGAAAAAGTTAGGATTTTATGTGTATTTTTTTAGGGTTTTATACGTTTTGTTTAGGGTTTATGATACAATGTCTAATGCACAATATTCTGCTTATTTAGTTAAGGAGTATTGTAGTAAATCCTGAAAGCTTATTTTCTAACTTTCCTTTTTATATTGTTACTCCTTCCGTTTTTTTTAAGTGTAAAATTTACACTAAAATAACGATGTGTATTTTTGCATATTTTCTTCCTGTTATACCATCGATTTTAAGTTTTGAAGCACTAGATAAATATTATCAACTAATTGAACATGCTAAAAAAATAGCCCACTTATTAGCTTATCTCATAGCGCATGAGAAATAAACGTATTTCAATCAAAGAGACATACCAATTAGATCATATCTTCGGAGAGAATTTAGAGAGTACACAAAACGCTTACAAATATATTTATATTTATCTTTCTCTAAAGTTATAAGTGAGGCTCGAACTCGTGACTTTCATATTTAAGTCATGTCGTTTTGACTTTCATAATGTTGCATTCAATGAACATAATAAAGAACAATAGTATTTCCCGTGGAAAAAAAAAAACAATAATATTTATGGACAACGTTTAATTTGATATCAGGTAATGGCATGTTGCAAACTTTGTTCATATGAAAAAAATAGGACGAAGGGATGATGTCTCAATCGAAGATAAAGAAGACGTTCAGACTTTTAAAATTTATATTTACTTTCTTCCAAAATTGTGCAACGTAAATTTTATTGTAAATCTTCAATAAATTTAGTGGTTCTCATTGATCATAGATGAGCGATCATGTCTTTTTTAATATAACTTTTTACTGTTAAAAAAAAATACACAATTCTATGAACTCAAATCTGTCTCTAATATTTGTCGATGATTCCTTATCAAAACATGATGTATTTTGTATCTCTATATGTGCTTAGTGTTAAAGGAGTAATAAAAATTAGAAAAATAAAGTGATTAAAATTAGTATCATTCTCTTACAATTTTACATTTATTTTCATAAAAACGGTACAGAAACAACAACTATTTCTTTTATAGTGATAGAAATGAAAAATTGCAACTGATCTCCATCTCATCCCGTTGACCATAAATGGATACGAGATAAGATGGTCTTACGATGGTGGGTTCTTAAATTTTGTTTCATTGATTTTGATGGGAGAAGGGTCACAGTTGCACATAAGAACTCGATAAGTTTAGGTTTCTACTGGGATTTGTCCTTTCATATTTAAGCCATGTTGTTTTACCATTAAACCATTATTTATGCATTGGAGACTTAGAGTAACCGATACAAGAAAGAAAAAGTTAGGATTTTAGGTGTATTTTTTTAAGGTTTTATACGTTTTGTTTAGGGTTTATGATACAATGTCTAATGCACGGTATTCTTTAGTTAAGGAGTATTGTAGTAAATCTTGAAAGCTTATTTTCTAACTTCCCTTTTTATATTCTTACTCCCTCAGTTATTTTTTAAGTGTCTTTTTAGAAAATTAACACCAAAATAGCGATGTGTATTTTTATATATTTTCTTCCTGTTATACCATCGTTTTAATATACCAATAAATTCCTATTTTTTTCCACACACTTTATCTTTCCAATAAATTTAATATACTATCTTTCTCTCGTAACAAAAAATTGTCAGTTATTATCTTTTTATCCAACAATTATATTGATGAATTATTGTGCACAACTTTTTAATTATTTTAAGCCAATATAAAAATTATATTGATGAAACTTCTTCTTCATTGTCATCTTGTTCTTGTTCTTGTATCTTTTTAAATGAGTCTTCAACTATTGTTCACTCTTCACCTCTCATCAGTTGTTTCAATGAGTCTTCAGCTTTTTCTTTCTTTTAAACATTCATGAGGTATTTTATTTTTCTCTCTCGAATATGTTCTTTTACTTTGCACTTGAAATTTTTAACAATTGCTACTTATCTTATTTATAAAATTTTAACTTTTCTTGGAACCATTGTTTGCAACAAAATTTTGTTTGAATTTGAAGATAACAAGAAACAAACTTTGTTTTAAAAAAAGCTTTGTTTAAGAAAAAAAACTTTAGTTTTCCAAATAGATAGCATTTAATTAGTTTCAGTGAAGAAAAAAAAAGAGTAATTGACAAAGGGTATAATTGACAATTCATACCCTTAAAATACAAAAAAAAAAAAACAGCTAAATAGAAACGAAAAATTCACTCTAAAAAAACACTTAAAAAGGAAGAGAGGGAGTATGACTTAGGGTTTTTGTGGCTTGGAAAGATGGACCAAGAAGTGAGCCAAGGAATATTGGAGCAAGAGCATTGTAATTTATATGCTCTTTGTTCCTTTATTTGAGTTTGACGTTTTTGACTCAATAATTAATCTCTATTGCTTAAACTATGCAGGTGGGATTGTCCAAGTTTATCTCTATTAAGTAAGGGTATGCTTATGACTTTTTAAAAAAAATTATATGCTTATGCATACATAGTAAATTATATATTTGGTATGCTTAACTAAATAATTTAGTTGCTAGAGGATGTGATATTTTTTCTCAATGTAACTTGGGGAGCTCATGCTGAATATAGCCATTATATTTCTTGTGATTCCCCTTTCACTAAAAATATTTGGAACTGGTTTGAAAACATCATCTCTATATAAATTGGCCTGACTTCTCCATTGAGCATCTTGGATATCTACAATAGATATTAGTATTACTAATGTAAGGAGATGATTTCGGTGTTCTTGACATTTTTTTGTGGTTTGGTACGGTAGAAATCAATGCAAAAGAATCGCTTCTAGTGTTTTCCTTGGTGACAACTAAATCGGGATTAAAAAAAACTATTGAATTTGATTCCAAAGACATATGATTCAACTCAAGCCAACCAGAATTGATTCTCAGTTTCATTTTTGAACATGAGATTCATATCCAAGAAATAGAGATTCGAATTCAGCTACCATAATCTAAATAGAGATTAGAATCAACATATTCTATCCTTTACCATGATTTGAATTCAGACCACCATAATCAAATCCATGATCCTTATTTTGAAGGTGGATTCAAATCCAATATAGCATGATTCGGATCCAACCATGCAGAGACCAAAACAAGTTTTAAAAAAAAAACTTAGATGATTTGAATCACTTCAATCAGAAACACAAAATATTATTTTTCTTATGAAATGTACGAGTTTAATACATTTCCTCTGATTCCCTCAAAAAAAAAAAATACATTCCCTCTGATTCTTAGGCATAGGGAAATAATGTGAGACACAATTACATTAATTCTAAACTACCTAGTTTTGGAATTAATAAAAATACAACTTAACTCTAGAATGATATAAACATACAGTCACAAGAATCACATACACGAATTAAACAAGGAAATCAAACCTCAATATCTTTAATAGAATTCCTAACTAGTGGATTGACCAAGGATTTTTGCACAACATGAAAATATCATCAAGAGAGCAGTAGCCAAAACACTAAAAAAGATGGAATAAGTCTGAAGACTCTACAAAATCATATTTAAAACTTCTCCATATGTTTGAATTCTGAACAGAGCAAAAGGATAGCCCAGCTGATGTTACTAGTTAGTTATCTCAATAACAACTAATTACAAGAGTAAATTTTCCAAAACCTTTAGTAAGCTCGCCTGATTCAACAATTCGCCTTTTTTACTATCAAAATGTCTGAACACCGGACACAATACGAGCTTTGACATATTTACATTGATAATTTTTTAAAAAAATAACGTAATTTAATGCAATCATACGTGTCGATAGCAGGTTCGTCTCAATCAAAATGGAAGTTCGATCTCATAGTAAAAATGAGTTCATAATAAAATAAAAGTGCACTTTTTTTAGAAAAACTATCTTCTATTTAAGTTGTGTAAATAACATATATAAACATAAAAAAAAATAAAAAAAATCATCATCACTGTAAATATCTGAGATTGCAAGCGTATAATGTTCAACGTTGCATCATATTATTCATTTTTCAATAAAGATCTAAACAATCAAAGAAATATATCATTTGAAGTCACTATGTTGATGGTAGCAGAAAGATATAAAAATTAATAAAAGCAACTTCAAAATTCACCAGGATCAAAAAGATTCTGATCTTCATCCAAGAAAACATCAGGATCCGCAACTACACTATCATTGTTCTGCACCACGTCGTTCCAGATAAACTTGTAAGGCACCACGTCGCGATGAAAGAGCCAATGATGGTCTTCGAAATCACCGATAAGGTTCATCGCCATCTCAGAATAACCGGTAGTTTTGAGCGTTTCGAGTGCCTGTTCAAACGATGAATTGGAAATTGAATTAGGTTTCTGATTAGGACCAGTGTACTGAAAACTAGGATCCAAGAATCTATCGATTCCGTAAACAAAGAGAACTCCGTTGTCGTAGATCGGCGATCCAATGATTTTGATATTGTTAACAGATGTCACGCGATCGGAGGTGACGGTTAGCGACTGACCGTTGAGCATTGTTGGAAGCTTAGTGCCGGCGGGAAGACTCCGGAGTCTTTGCTGCGGGAGCGGTAACATGACGAAGTGAAAGCGAAGAAGATCGAATGATGGTTGACCAGATTTCTTGAAAGCGGAATCGGAGGGAGCGAAGATGGTGGCGGAAGGTGAGTGTTCAAGAAGACTTTCGGCGATTTCAAGAGTTAGGGACATGGAGTCGAAGCCTGAATAGTAGAGAATGTCTGCGGCCTCGAAAACGGTTTGGCGAGGAAGAGCGGCGGAGAAAGAAAAGAAGAAGATAATGAAAGACGAAGCAAGAAAGAGTAACGACGCCATTGTTGAACCTTGAAATTTAGCGGGAAATGAAAGATTGTTGAAGAAGAAATCGTTACTCCTTTTCATTTAAAAAGACAGAAACGCCCCTTCCATAATATCATGGAGCGGTATCTATTTGTGCCACGTTGGCATATTTACTCTTCTAATCATAAAGTTCCTGTTTTTATTTTTTATTTTTTTACCACATAAACTTTCAACAAAAATCAGATAGTTCAAGCATGTGGTTAGTTAGGGATGACAATTGGATCCAGGTCCTATGAGTACCTGCAAAAAATACCTATAATGAGTAGGATAAAACTCCACTTTCATGAGTTTGGGCACGGGTCCGAGTAATACCCGCACATATTAATGGATATGGACACGAGTAAGGGTGCTATAGTGTCCAGCCCCACAACACCGCATATACATATTTATACAATATCATACAAAATTTATTTATTTATTGTGCATAATTAATTAATTTATTTAGATATTTAAGTCAAAACCTAAACCTAAACTAAAAAAACTGCTTAATACAACAATATCAGCTTCATTCTGCCGGTGTACAATTTTATAAGGATATTTTAGATGTTTTTATTTGACTAAATATTACGATTCGTATTATTTTATAAGTTAATTTTAAAAAAATTTATGCATAGTTTTATTTCAATAGTGATGTTTTTATTGTTTTTTCATAGTTAAAGTACGAGTAATAGGTATGGACACTTAGGTACCTATAAAGTATTAAAGTTGTTGTCCACGAGGGGTATAAACACGGATATAATTTTTTTTTACAAATACAGGTACGGAGATAGACACTGTAATACCCTATCTATTGCGTACCCATTATCATCCATGAACTTTTAAAAATTCAGATGATTTATGAATATCATAAAATGCAGCAACTCATAACTATCGATTGAATATAATTAACCTTGATTTTAAATGTCACTAACCTTTAAAGTTATCTAACACACGAACGCGTGAGATTAAAGTTGTGTCTATCATCAATCTAATACTCACAAGTGACACTTTAATCAGCCGAAAACCATGCAATCTCTAAAGTAGTGACCATATTTTCTACACTTTTAGCACAATGGAACTAATTAAGTCAATTTTGATTTCTTATTCAATGTTGCAAAGTAAAAATGCCAACAAGATCAATACCAAACGTGCTATATTTGTGATGGCATTTTTATTTTTTTATAAAAGCCATAATCTGGTAAAAATCTTCTAATGTAAAAACATTATAAAATGGATAAACAACCATTTTGGTCCTTAAATGTGTGAGGCGTTGTCATTATAGTCTCTGAATATATTAAAATTGTAAATACATCCCCAAATGTCTAACAAGAAACACATTTAAGGACCAAAATAACATATTTGAAGACCAAAATAACTAACTAAAGACACACTTAAATATTATTTACAATTTCAATACATTTATCAACTATACCGAAAGCGTCTCACACATTTATAGACCTAAATGGTTTGTTTACCTTTACAAAATTGAATCCAAGGTATCAAATCATCAACTTAAAAAACCAATCCATCAAAGGAAATGTAGCAATTGACATCCAACTGTTTCGGTCTTAGTATATGTCAGCCAGCTCTCAGTCACCAAGATTAATATCAAAGAAAATGGCACGAAAACAAATATGTGTCCATAGCAAAACTTAAGATGGAAATGAGTCAGTCTGAATAGAACTTGATTCAATTCAGCTCAATTTAATAAAAGTTGGTTGACTTCAAAACTCAACTCGAGTTTGTCATAAACTATTTTTTTTTTCAATTCAAATTCGATTCGATTTAAGTTCATGATCAACACAGTTTAATTCAATAGTTTAAATCAAATGAACCGAAAGACAAAAAAATACTTAAAACCACTTGTGTTTCTACAACTTTAACCTCAAATCTCAATAAAAATATTATGAGTCATACAATTTGTGCTAAGACCATCGATTAAAATTAACTCAAATGAAGAGTTAATATGAATATATATTAGAATCTAAACGACTTCTCTTTAAATCCAAGAAATACTTACGGAAAGAGCATGAGCACAGAAATATATAAATTCCAAAAATTGTACATATTTTTTGAATATATATTTGATTTGCATAGGAGAAGTTCCAAAAGTTGTACATATCTTTTTGAATATATATATATATATATATATATATATATATATATATATATATATATATATATAAGAATTTTCAATTTTTCGCAAATTGTTTTGGGACAAAGGAATATTCCAATTTTTAAGAAGATTACAAGTACTAGCGAGCAATTATTTTTATTTTTTTTTGACAATAGCGAGCAAAATTAATTGTTTCTATCTCAGTGAGAAAATCGCATTTTATTTCTTTACGTAACACTGACAGACAATTGTTATTTAGGACGAGATCTTGGTGGAAGAACAACTTGTACACGACATTGACAATAAATCAAGAATACCAGTACGTACCACCATACTGTGGAAATCGTTCCGGAACTACAAGATTACGGTAGGATGCCTGCAGGATCAATTTTAGTTAAAATCAAAAAAATATTCTCAAAGCATCAACAAGCAAATTAAATTATGATGAATATTACTCAATACAATATATATTCAACAAGCACAATAAATAATAAAGATTGCTTTCTGCTAGTCTAAATAGAAATGCTAAGACCCTTGACAAAAAAAAAATGAATAGAAATGCTAAGACCATTTACAATATAAATCTTTGAGTGCTTAAATTGATTCGACTATACATTTTTTTTATAGAAAAAACTGATTGTACACGTCACTCATTTCATAATTAATATATAATAAGCACCTAAGATCTTCAACCCAGCACCTGAAATAAATTATTAAATGAGTTCTATTAATAACTGTATATCATTAAATTTCGACAATAATTTTTATATTCATTCATAATTATATCACTTTGAAATATTGAATTGATTTCATTATAAACTATAAAAAAAATTGAACAATTTTGTAATTTTATTAATAATTCAAAAAAAATTAAAACTTGAAAAAAAAACAAAATTATAATAAATTACATACGCTTGATTTCTTTTTTAACTTTAAGATGAATAAATTATTTGATATAGTAAAAAATAGTCTTTCATTGAAAATTTAAAGTTGATCGATTAAATATAACACTTGTAAGTATTATTTAATTTATTTTTTTCCTATTAAAATAATATAAGAGAAAAAAATTACAATTAATTGTATATGTGGGACCAATATGTAATAGAAGAGAGAGCGCCTATAAAAGCATTCATCTCTATAGACACCTAATTAATTGATGTCACAATGGAGATGTTTATTTAACTTGATGCTAAATAGAGGAAGAACCTTCATTGTAGAAGATGGTATCAACGTTTTAAAAGTTGAACTATAACGAGACCTATTGGCCATGAATCAATCAATTCAATCATGATTGAACCAAATGACAAATACTTCCTCCGTTGTCAATTCTAAACAAATTTTTATTTTTTAGATTTATTCAATTAATCATGTATATGATTTATATTATAGACTACATACATCATTAATTAAATGAATCTAAAAAATCAAAATTTGTTTATAATTGACAATAGAGGGAGTAAATAAATAATTAAATATTGATAAAAAAAATTGAACCAATGGCGGTTCAATTATACTACACTAGCGAAAAGACGGGCACTCACCTGCACGTCTTTGCGCTCTTTTTACTGCACTAAAATTTTAAAATTATGAACTATGTTTATTTTTTTTATAAATGTGTTTATTTTATTAAAATTAAAAATATAAATGTTTGTTGCTTTCTAGTTATAACAAACCAAATTAAACATGATTATCTATTTCAATAACACCAACAATATAACAAAAAAATATAATCTAAATTCTTTTTTTTATGACACCAACAACAATCTTTATTATAGAAAAAGTTGTTTAAGGGTATAATTGAGATAATAAAGAAGTAAGTATAAATACACTCATCTAGTTTTTTACACTTTTTAAATGATAAAGAAAAAAAATCAATATATATATATATATATATATATATATATTCATATTGTGTTTGTTATATTTTTTTAATATTTAAATTTTATTTTTATCTATTTGTTATATGTGTTATTTGTATTGAAAATTGAGGACATTTTTAAAAAGAGAAAGAGACAGCCAAAAAATGCTGAAAGAGATTGTTTTCTTTATATATATAGTATATATATTTTAACGAGGACAAAATCAATTAATGAATTGACTAGTTCTTGATTCAGACCATAGAATACTATCCAATTTTTCCAACACTTTTTTTATTGGTTAAAATTCACGAGTTAATCAAATTTATATGAAAACCACGTGATATGATGAAACTTGTATGAATTTTAACTAATAAAAAATTAAAATATTGAAAGTACGTAACAAACACTCAACAAACTCTGTCATACACACTTTTTTATTTATTAAAACTTGTGACTCTCATACCAACCTTCTCAACCATTTTTTAGTCTAAATAAAACTTTTTTATATTTGTTAAAACATTCTTCATAGTCAAGGCATCTATCTATACTATACAGAGAGAATACATGAGTTTGGTCCAGCTTTTTTTCTTTTCTATTTTATCCTTCATTTAAACTATTTTAATTTTATATAATATTATTTAAATTATTAAATAAGAAAATTAAATTTCATTAAAATAAGAATTAATCCACTATGATAGAAACAATATGGACAAAACTTTGATACAATTCTTTAAGTGCATTTTCTATGATTCTTAACTAAATTCACCATGATTTTTTGAAATCCATAATTTTCTCAAAGTTTGTTATATCTAAAAAAAAGTTTGTTATATAAAAAAAAAGTGGATATTTAGTTAAGAACCATACGAAAAAACACCTAAAGAATTGTATCTAAGTTTTGTCCAAACAATATTATCTATTCATCTATACCAATATATAAAGGGAATACGTCCTTTTAGATGAATTTTTCTTTCTAGTTTTATCCTTTCTTGAATTATTTTTTTATTCATATTTACAAATGTTAACTAGTAAAAAAAGTGTTCGTCTTTACATTTACACTTGAGTTATAATGTTTTTACCACGAACTTCACACCTACATTCATGAACTTTGCACACTCATTTTATCGACATGTTCTAAAGTTATATATACCAAAACAAATGTTGCAAAATATTCCTTCAAAAAAAATGTTGCAAAATATATAACTTTATTTTATTCCTTAAAAAAATATAACTTTATTTTATAAATTGGCATACAAAATTACTTTTATTTGAGTACTGCATTTTTATTTTATTGGTAGTTAACTTTATCTTATAAATTGGTATACAAAATTTCTTTTATTTGAGTATTGCATTTTTATTTTATTGGTAGTTTATTGTGGTAGTTAGTGTCACATCATCTTGTATATAATTCAAAATAACATAGTCTCAATTTTTTTGTAAGGAGAGAAAATAACAACTTCAAATTAGAAAAAGTTTAGGATCCGTTTTGGTTCGAGAATGGGGAGGGAATACTATTAATTTGACGTGTTTGATTCAATTTTTAGAAGGGAAAGGGAGAGAAGAGAAGCAAAATCTGTTCAAGACCCACCTTTTGTTTCTCTCCGAATTGAAGTTTTTCGGAGGGGAGATGATCTACTTAAAATTTTATTGCATTGCCAAAATTATTCTTAAATTAATTTAAAATCTCAATATTATCTTTGTAATAATTTATATGATTAGGTTATATTATCAACAACTTTAATTATTATTAGGTTATATTTTCCTGCAACAAATTTTAATATTATTAGGTTGTATTATCCTTGTAACCACTTTTATTATCAGATGTATTCTTGTCTTTTGTCGGTATATGAAATCGTGAAAACAAACATTTTTGTATATTTTTTTGGTCTTAGATGAAGTGGTAATCCACTGAAATTAAACTCACACACAACTGTGAGGTCCCGGGTTCAAACCCGGGTCACGATGACCGATCTTGCAATTTCGGCATTTGCTAGTTGAGCTAGGACTTCTAGACACATTTCTGTATATTTAATTAAATTTAAGGGTAAAACAGTAAATTAATTTAAAAACAAATTCCTTTCCTTTGTGAACCAAACATATATTTAATTAAAATATTTTCCTCCCCTCCCCTAAACCAAACAGACCCTCAAAGTAACTTTAAAATAGTATAATTTGTTAGAGGAGGGAGAAAATAAATGTCAAAAGGTGGAGGTTGTTTTATAACAATTTTTTTTATAGAAACTAAATCATTTTTTGTATAGAATGTGATTTTTATTATGATAAAAAAACGCAAAATAGATTCTTATTTTTCTATGGTAAAATATATTATTATTTTAAAAAAAATCTCTAAAAAATAATATTTAAATTATTAAATGTTTAAATCATTTTTTATTTATTTATTTTGTAGCAACCGAATTATTAAGATCTTTTAATTTCAAATTGTTTCTATTTTTTTAGATTTTGATTTTTGTAAAAGTTGTAACTTGTAACTAGCGGATACAGATAATTTAAAAGTGATTATTTTAACAAAAAAATGATATTTTTTTTCTTTAAAAAGCCTATAACAAACGTTCTTTATAACTTTGTAACTCACGGGAACCGATCTTGAATACAATCCAACAATATACACTACTCCTAAAAAACAGATCAGGACACAAAAGTACGCCAATCATTAGAACAAGACTGCTAAACATGTGCCTATGCCACCAAAACGACAACAAACACGAACAATACGGTTAAAGGTTACTCTGCGTAAAAGAATATTCATAGAGGCGAAAATGCAAAAATGAACACAAATTTAAATTAGATGTATCAAAATTGAACAATTTGTAGAATAAGAGGACCATTGCCGAATACCATACAATTTGAATCAAAAGGAGAAAGATGACATAGTTCTTCAATGTCATTCACTTTTGTTCTTGATTATAGTCATTTGGAAATTTTGTAAGTAGTTAGTGAATTGGATCTAGTTAAAAATATGAGGTTAGCTATTGCTGACACATAGCTATTGTATGACAAGATGTAAACAACAAAAATATCTTCTGCATTAATATACTATCTAGTTAAGATTTGAATTCCCTTTTGTAAGTCAATAATATATAATTTTATTCGTTCAATTTAATTAAAGATTATGATCTAAGTTTTAAATTTTTGCAACCTAAATAAAAATCACAGGTAGTGAAACCCCGCTCTTCCTTGTCCTATCCAACTTGCTCTCGTCAATTTTGTTTTCCCTCTATCACCCTCATCTTTTGAACCTCCTGCAAAACAAAAAAGGATAAACCGTTGGATTATTAGGCTTTTTGACATGAAGTGGTGGGAAACTGTTGGAAGAGAAGCCTCAAAACTGTCCTCGTGAGCTTAGCTTAGTTGATAAGAACAATGCATAATATATGCAAAGTCTAAGGTTCAAAACTTGACCACAAAAAAAAAAAAGCCTCGAGGCTACTTATTTGGATCTCAAAATGTATTGTTAATAATTCAAATGCAAAAAAAAAGTAAGAGTGATACCACAAGAAGAGTTTTATGCAAGAAGGATAGACAAGCGAAATAAAATCAATGTAGCATAGTAGGATAACATCAATGAAAAATTTTAATTGACCATTCTCTCCGATGTGTGAAGTTTCTTATTCTCTCCTCTATGAGAAGTATTCCTCAATTCTTCTCTTCCATCCTAGAATCTTACCTGTTGAAACTTGAATCCCTTCATGGCCACTCTACAAAACCTTCCCCTAAGCGATGAAGAAAATGAACTCATTATTCAAACAGATGAAACCCTCACTCAAACTGAACTCATTATTCAAACAGATGAAACCCTCACTCAAACTGTTGATCCTCGCCTTTGCCTGGTAGTCGTTTTCTCATTAACCGACCAATCCGATCATACATGATGATGGAGAAGATCGAAACATTTTGGAGTCCACTAAAAGGCATCAAAATCCAGGAAATCGAGACATGTCTTTATACCTTTCAATTCAACCATCAATTGGATTTTCAAATAATCCTCAAGAAACGCCCTTGGTACTTCGATAACCATCTCTTGGTTCTCGACATTCTCCTAGAAAACAGTAATATTGATCAGGTCGCGATAACTTTTGTACTCTTCTGGATCCAAGTTCACAACATTTCGCTAGGGTATAGGACAGAAAAAGCTCGGAAAGATATCACAAATTATATTGGAGAATTCCTTGAATATGATGTCAAGAACAATTCTAACTATCTCAGAACATACATGAGGATCAGAGTCTTGTTAGATGTCACAAAGCCACTTAAGTGACAAGAAATAAAAATAAAATCAAGAGGCAAGGTGGAGAAACATCTTTCATCAAATTCAATTACGAGCATCTCGGAAGCTTTTGTTATTACTGCATTAGGTCACATAGAAGGTTACCGTGAAAGGCTTTTCTTCTTGGAGTGTGACGACGAGATAAGATTGTGGGCCCAGAACTACGTGTTGACAAGTAGAGTAATTCCGGAGGAGGCGATAGAAGGGAATATCATCAAAGGAGTAAGATGCAAATGGAGCCTATAATTTTAGAGGAGTGTTATTTGAACAACCATTTTTGTTGACAACTTGTGGGACAACCTTAATATACAAAGAAACCTGAGTATCGATACAAAAACCAAAGCAATAGAGAGAGAAAGTAAAAATACAATGTGAGTATGAGAATGAAAGTTGTCACAAAAGTTATCATAAAATGGTTGTTCAAATATCATTTCTCATAATTTTCACCCTAGACATTTTATAGTTTCTATCAGATAGAAGGGAGCAAAGGAGTAACGCATGGAACCTATAATCTTTAAGGCTAGGAATTTTAGGTTCTATAAGATAAGAGGTCTCAAGTTAGAGTAGATCAAAAAGACTAAGATGCAATTGTGTAGTTAGATAGATTATGTCGTGTATATAAGTTTTCTATTTAAATTAACATCTGCTCTTAAGACACATATTAAAATACCAAAGATAAAAATCATGTATTAGAAATTGTACCAATTTATTTATAAAAAAGTTGACAATTTTTTTTTTCTAAATAAATATTTACTATTTATGAAATCCTTAACAACCGCTTTTAGAGCACATGTTACATTTTTACTAAATATAGGTACACAAAATTCCGACTACCTCTCACTCACTCACGTCAACAAGTAAGTTGTGTGATATTGCATTCTTACAATGAATTTCGGGGAGAAATGACAGACATACAATACATAGTAACTTTTTTTTTTAAGAACACAATACATAATACATGATAACTAACACAAGGAGTAAGAGAAATTTGATTATGAGAATTGTATTCTTCTTGGTAGCAACAGCGGACTGTACCCTTGGTCACTAAGAAGAAACATATGCATCCTCATATATGAATACAAACACGATTTATCATCTATGCTTTCATTTGCTTTGAGTAGCAATAGCAAGAGACTCCTGTCATTACTTTGAATGATTAAATGGTCACATATTTCAGCGCATGTGATGCCTACATGATGAGGAACGAAAATCAATAAGCTGAGACAATGAATTCAATTGATCACCAAGGCTTTCATTTGTAGTTAGCCAAACATATTAACCAACCTTAGAGTCTCTTTTGTGCCACGCCGTATTTTGCAGCGAATGGTGGGGAGTCCAAGTCGCTGGTGAGCCTCGTACCGGTGACAGCCAGAGAAACCTATAACAACAACATAATATAATCGATATAGTGAGATTCCGCTGTAAGTAGAATCTTGGAAATAAGTTAGTCAGTCTTCAATGATAAACCTAGTTTCAAGTCATTCAATTTTCTGTTTTGATTGTTTATAGTGATAAGCACTAGCTATAAATGAAAAACAAAAAATCATATCATATTGTCCCATACACAATTCAGAAAAGTACATACCATAATAGTTTCCATCAACCTCGAGCACATCAATCTGCATCACTTAAAAGGAACTTCAATTAGCAGCCGAGCGAGATAATTTTGATGAATGAGAATTTTATTTCAACAAAAAAGAGTTGGAATTGTACGTTTTACTAACAGAAAATGCGAGCAAATCATACAGTACAGAACATTAAATTCAGCAACACATAAAACATAGATTCCCTTAGAGTCATAAGTTTCTGCCCCCTAATCTCAATGGTATTCAACAGTGCGAAGATGTATGGCACCCATCACAGAGTAATTATATAGAACAAACATACACTGGGATAGCTATAGCGATAGTTTATCCAGCAGAGGTATGCCATCTCTAACTAGTAACTACTGACCAATTTTGATTGCATGCACGCAATACTTTCCCCACTTTCAGAACAATGGAAATAAAAAAAGAGCTAGGTCAGTTTTGATTTCTTATTTTTTTTTTTTTGGAAGCTCAATATTCAGCCCAAGGACCTACTAGTCCAGGGATTCAATCCCATCGTCCACTAGCAAAGGACCGAAATTAAGCTAGAGTATGAATTGACCCAACATAGGAAGTGTTGACAAACGGTGGATTCGAACCTAAAACTTAGGAAAAATGGTAAAGGTCTTCTGATCAACATAAAAGGTCAATTCATCAAAGAAGTTGTAAGAATTGGCATTTAAATACTCACACATGTAATTACATATGATCACTTTTATTTTCTCAAATTATCACCATTGTTCATAACTGCATGTGACATGACATTGCTTCATAAGTATTTATAGCTAAGATCCTAAGAAAAAATATAATAAAGAGCTAACAAAAATAAATATTAGAACCTTAAGGGCTTCTCTTTAGATCCATGGTATACTACTATACTTTTATATAAAACTTAGAAATATATAAACTCGAGAAGGCATACATAAATTTTGAATAAAAATATGCAAAAGAGAGAGTAAGCGATTACAGGCACTTGAAGACCAATTTCACTAATACTATCCATTAGTTCTTGAACTTTGTTTTGATCATTTGATCTTGTCCTCATCATAGGCCTTCTTATCTTATCAAGAGGAAGTTCTAGTATCACTGGACCCACACCACCACTTCCAGAACCACCAGAAAGAGTCCCTAAATTTTAAAATATTAATATAAAGTTAGATAGAAAAATATAAGCAAAATTATCAAAAGATTAAAAATTCAATCATCAAAAAAAGAGTGATGCACCATTTGGGTTGGATGAAGCAGACACAGTGAAACTCCTCAAAGTATTTGGAACCTGCAAAACAAAACTTGCCATGTTTTTTTCTTCTTCTCTGCAAGATATTTTATTTTCTTGTGGTTTTATTTATAGCCAGAAAATTAAGAATGTGAATCATGTTGTAATAAGCTATGATCACATTACAAGCATGGCCCACCATTTTCAACGGCCAAGATTCATTTTTTACAAAAGGGTAAAAGATTTTCCAGAAAAAAATTAGTTAATCTAAATTTACAACCTCACTCTCGTTTATAGGAACCATGGCAGCTACGGTTCCTTTCTCTCTTCTTAGGTAACACTATTCACTCTTTTGATTCATTCATGTGTTTGATGTGTGAAATATTGAATCTTGCTTTGTATAATTTGCAGGAACTACTCACAATTGGTGTCTACAAGAGCTTTTGTTGTAAAAGCAAACAACTTCAATTTCTCAAACTCGGTTCTTCCTATTCAATGTCGCAGGTAATTTTTTATTTTTTGTTTGAATTTTTTATGATCTGTATGGTTAAATTTGCGTTGTTAATGAGATGGGCAGTGAATAAAACAATAAAAGTTGGGAACTTTGATTGTATTAAAAAGTAAGAACTCCTATATAACAATCAATTGCGTTTTGGTGCATGTTTGGTTCTGAAGTAATAAAAATTATGGAAAGTTTTCATGACCTTGCATATATTATGCATTGTCCTTACAAATTGAGCTACATAAAGTGGTTTATGTTTGGGTGCATTACGTAAAAGTGAGTTGAAAAGTGTAAAAATTACGTTTTTATCCAAACATGAAACCAAACATAGTGTCAGAAATGTGCCTGTTTTCTTTATTTTAGATCAAATGTGAAAAATTGGAACTTCTGCAACCTAATTCATGTTTGGATAACCTTGTTTTTTTATTGGTAGCTCTATAAGGGGGCTTTTGGAAAATGAACAAGAAAATTAACTATTTGATGAATAAACCATGTGCTGTTGTTGATTGTGAATATACATACTAGCTATTTCTAAAGATGTTGCTTGGATTTGCTACCTTAGAAAGGATCTTTTGAGTGAGTCTGCATTGTTAGGTGTGTAACAGCAAATACACAGGTTTATTGTCATTCAACACCAAGTTTTTGAGAGCTTGTAAATAACCAGGATCTGTTTTGAAGTTATATGCTGTTTGTTTCCCATTATCTTTTTTTGTCTTCTTCATGTTTGGAGTAACTTTAGTTATTGACTTGGTGTGAATTGGTGTTTCTTGGCATTTTGCTTACTTGTTTCAGGTTGCCATTTAGCGCCAGCGCTACAAACAATGAACAAGCTGCAGCCAAAGCAGCTGCTGTTAATGCTGATAGTGGAGCACCAACAATGTATCAACATTAAACCCACTGAATGCTTATCTTTCTGAAATATGTTTGAAACTTCTAAGTTTTGTATCTTTGAAATTCATTATCACTATTCAAAATCAAAGAACATTGAAAAATTTAAAGTTTAAATGCACGGTCTACTTCTATTTTGCCTAGAATTACAATGTCAATATTAAACGCATTAAAAGAGAGAACCAATCTAATTGGAAGGTAGAAATTTTCCAAAACATTCGACCAATGTTGAAGGACTGAAGTGCCCTTTCTCTCTCTTTAACACAGACACCCCCAGTGATTCTATTTTATTCTTCTTTTCAGATTTGACAAGATCATAAATAAGGAAATCCCTTCAAGCATTGTATATGAAGATGAAAAGGTCCTAGCCTTTCGGGACATCAGTCCACAGGCTCCGGTTCATGTCTTGGTCATTCCAAAATTCAGAGATGGATTAACAGAACTTGGGAAGGTCGCTAATCATCTTGTTCTATATGTACATTAACTCAAAGCTTTTCAGTTTGTAGTTTTTAGTTACATGTACACTAAATTATTATAAAAAGGGTTTAGAGAACATTATTCTTCAGTTTCTCGCTGATAGTGAGCGTTTCTTTTTGTTAGCTTTGAGTTATTATTGGGATGTTTCCTTACATAGTAGTAACAGGGAGCATTTTGATCTACAAAAAAAAAATCTGCATTTGCAGGCTGATGCTAGACATGGGGAGATACTGGGTCAGCTTCTCTATGCCGCCAAAATAGTAGCCGAGAAAGAAGGTATCGCTGATGGATTTCGTGTTGTGATCAACAGTGGTGCCAGTGCCTGTATGTTCTTTTTCTAATCAAAACAATTTCCCTTGCTAATAATGGTATGGTATCTTATTTGCTCTGTCCCACTAATCTCATTTTTCTTATTCTGCTAGGCCAAAGTGTGTATCATCTGCACTTGCATGTCCTAGGTGGGAGACAGTTGAATTGGCCACCTGGTTGAAAGTCAATCCTTGCTGATTCCTGCAGATCTTAGAAATAGTTGAATGACAAATGTGAAATGTTTTTTGTTATTGAAAAACCTAAACTTATTCTGTAAAGTACCGCGTTTTGTGGGTTTATGATACTTAAATTATAAATAAGCAATCTCATTGATACTGTTATGACTCTATTTATCTTGTCTCTGAGATATGAATATAAGAATGTCTTAAGCAGATAGCTCAGTTGTGAGCTGAGGGACATCGAAAGAGTTCTAACTAGGAAGTACAGAGTTCAACCTTCAAAACTAACATAACTCAATAACATTGCTTATAAAAAAGTCAATTATAAGGTGCACAAGTGGGTTAAGTCTTGTATTATGAACAAACTAGTTTCCACCATGAAATCAATAAATATCATTATTAAATTAAATGAGATATTATGTGATTTATTGATTTAATATTGAAAAAAAATATTTGTGCATGACGTCCATTCGTTTTACTTATTCGTTTTACTTATGCATGTTAGACAAAACCATAACAATATATTGGACTGTTACATTAAAACATAGTGAACTGTTAAATAAAAACGATGGTGTGAATAATAGTGAACTATATTAATTCTGAACAGTCATGATAAAAGTTATGGAGTACAGATCCCTCTTTTTCAGAAGTTTCCAGCATTTTTTGCTGAGATTTTATTCGAGGTACCCCCTGACTATCTCTGCTCACTTGTTCCTCAGTAAGTTCATGATTTGTTTCAACATAGCTATATTAGAGTTCAAGATTTGTTTCAACATACCAATTGCTAAATGCGCAGTTCTTACTTCTTGTGGTATAATTCAAAGTTCAAACACCAACAGTAGAACATTACATGCTGCTTATGATCAACACGTTACTAACAGTGAACACAATTACGGTTTACATTCAGTAAATAAATTTGACCAACGATAAGAGAGCTACTGGTACATAAATACATACATACATACAACAGCAGAATGAACAGGGAAAGATCAAAATATGATTATAAAGAATACAAATAATCATGCCTTTATTTTATAATATAACCTGTACAATACAATCACGATACAAATTGATTTCATCTTCTTAGCCTAGTCTAATGTGTAATCATATAAGGGGCTCGTGGAATCTACAATGACAGAATGCCTAAGGTATACCTACACAGACGGCAGATAACAAGCAATTTTCAGCATCTAAATATCACACTCATGCCAGCCCAGCAGTAACTAACGGATAATGATAGTTACACCTAATTTCTCTCGTGTTACAAGAATTCGATTGGGACATGAGTTGAGTAAACCGTGGTTGTCAACAATTATCTCCAAGCCACCCTTATGAGAAATGACAGAAAATACATTTACAACTATCATTATCCTTAATTTTCTCATCAACTCAAGAATGTCCCGTCAAAACCAGGCCGGAGTTCATGGGATGCCAAATCCAATTGTTTGGGAGACAAGTGCTATAAAGTTCCAATGGCAGTCTGGTTTGTACATACGCAAGAGCAATCAGGTTCCTTTGTAAACAGCCGTTTCTCGCGGTTAATCATCAATTTGATCAAGGGTAGTTTTTTTGAAACTTGGCGCCAAATCTCATTCACTGTCCCGTCTGGTTCATCATATTCAAAGTATCGCTTCACCTGAAACCAGATATATTAAATAATCAAAAAATGAAGTGAACTAGAATGATTTCTTCAACCCTGTTTTAGAATTAGAAATCATTAACTATAAAAAGAAATAAAAATTTAGAAGAAAAATCAGATAAAGTAAAAAAAACAGAAAATAATATCTTATAACT
This sequence comes from Medicago lupulina, assembly GCA_958299785.1. Taxonomy (NCBI): domain Eukaryota; kingdom Viridiplantae; phylum Streptophyta; class Magnoliopsida; order Fabales; family Fabaceae; genus Medicago; species Medicago lupulina. Next base: position 17,914,820 of record OY283142.1, on the reverse strand, counting down.
AAGTTCGAGCAGGTCGGTTGAATTTAGTATAATTACTACTTGTACAGATACAAGGAAGCATAAACGAATTGAATCCATGTACACCATGATACAAGGATTAAATGTCGATTAACGACCAGGGCTGTCTTGAACAATGAGGAAACCCTTCTATAATCTTAGAAATGAGGCTCCTAATAAATAAAAAACAAAAAAAATACTTTTTATGTAAATTATAAATAACATGAAAAAATGCATGGTTTAATCAATAACATCAAAATACAACTTCAAGCTACTTAAAAGTCATCCTTCTAACTCTTTTTGAAACAAATTCATCAATCAAAGCTTCATATTGTATCCTCTCCAAAATATCATCCTCAATTGCTGTCAATGCTAATCCATTTATCCTTTCTCAATGCTAATCATATTATATTCAAATACTTAATTTTAAATGGCTTTCTGTTTCTTTTCTTTTTTGTTCAAGTTCAAGCCATTAGTTTATTGCTTTTTGTTGCTTCTTTATGGGCCAGAGGTAATGTCTTGTGGCCAAGATGCAATCAGCATGTGTCAATTAATTGCGCTGGGCTGGGCATTTGTTAACTACAAGGACACAGCAAGTATTTTTTTTTATCTGCAGATTCATTGGGCTCTACTGGGGTTATATATATATATATATATATATATATATATATATATATATATATATATATATGAAGCCCCCTTATTTTTGAGGCCCTGTGCAGTGGGTGCACCTTAAATCATCCCAAACATGATAAAATCAATTCTGCCACCTTTAGAATCAAGTTTGGTCCCTCCAAAATTGAAACCAGACATAAACTAAAGCTAAACTGCATCTCCTCATCAATACCACAGTTTTTGTATATGAAGGGAAACAGATTAAAAGGAGGGTTAAAAAGAATTTGACACTTTTTATTGGCTATAAGTTGGCATTTCCATGTCAACCAATTTCTGCCAAATACCTCGTTCTATTTATACATGCTATCATACTTTCCAAGAGATTATTTTTAAAAAATGCAATAGATAGGGGGAATAAAAGACAGTAATAAAAACACATAGATTTTTTTGCAGAAGTAAACTATTGAAATACTACCACTAACCTCTTTTAGTTCTTTCTGATATTCCAAGATTCTATCTGGGGTCATGCCTCTCAAAATTGACACCAAATATCCTGGCTGTATAGCAGCAGCAGTTTCCACAAATACAGCAATCTTTCTATAGTCTACAGTATCTTCAAAAGGCAACTCAATACTATCGCTGACAATCACCGGAACACACAAGCTGACTATAGCATCAAACAATCGGCATGCTGATGGAGTATCCCCAGCAGGATGTAAGCAGAACTTTGATGTGTGCATTCCCTGTGATGCTGCACGCCTACTTTCTCTGGATTGCGCTCCATGCTTTATTATTACATCATCTTCTTTCTCTAGAATTTGAAAGAGCGTGTCTCGAATTTTCCCTCCCTGTAAAACCAGCGATTACATAAACAAATTGGTATAACAAGAAGCCATTAGTAAAAATAAAATGTGTGTATGTTTGGTTATGCGGTGATTTGAAGGTAAAGTGATATATGTGTTTGGATACATTCATGCAAAGGTTAGTTGGACTATAAATTTGTGTGCGAAAATCAATTCTAGAATCAAAAGCTACAAATAGAATCAATTCCGGAGGCAAAATTAATTCTACTCGAAAGCAACCAAATATGTCTGCACCAATTTACAGTCCAGAATCAATTTTGCTCCCTCAATTCATACAAATCATCACCAAAATTTCAAAAAAAATAGGATAGAAAAGACTACATTACCTCTTTACGATATCGATTTCCCATAAAAAACAACAAGGTGTCGCGCTTATCAACACCAACACCACCATCATAAGTTCTTATCCGATGCGAATACGGAACAATCACATCCTTCACCAATGATCCCTGATCAGGTCTCAACCTTCCAAAATCCGAAACAAGCAAAACACAATTCTTAACCCGATCAACAACCCGGTACATTGCATTCGGATCCGACGCCACAATCACATGATCCCTTCCTTTGCTCCTCTTCCAAAACTCCTGCATTTCCAGCCACTCCATCAATGCATCCTGATTCTCCTCATCGCTGTAAGCATTTTTCTCCGGACCAGCCGGTCGAACCGGGTTGACAATCAAACTCAACGATGAAAAAAACGGAGCAAAAAACAAATCAGCTTCTTCTGGATCTGAAACCCTAACAACAGGAGAACCGGTTCGTTCCGAATCGGGCCGAGATAGATCCGAAAACAAATACCACTCCGCCATATGTTGATGACCGGGATACTTCAACGACGTTACATCCTTTTCATCAGCATTAGCACGTGAGCCACGCGCGAGGGAATGGTGGTGAATAACTCCGTAGGTAAATCTTTTGGGAAGATCGTAGAGGTAAACCTTGACCGCAGGGGATTTTGACGCGGCGGAGGAAGTGGTGGCGGTGTTGAAAGAGAAGGTGGAGGAATCGAAGGTGGAAGAATCGGTGGGTTGGAAGAAGGTGTTGAAGAGAGCGTAGAGAAGTAAGAGAACGAAGAAGATGATTAGGGTTTGTTTGAAAACTGGTTTTCGTGTCATCGTGGAGAATAGTTTGGGTTTTTTTCCTTTGGTTTTCGTTGATTCTTCTTCGTCCATGTTTTTTGTATACGGCATCATCGCCATTTTCTTCACCTTTCTTACGCTATTTCATTTCACTCTTTTATCACCTCTCCAACTCAACATCTTATCTTATTTTTATCCTGAATAGTCTTCTTATATATCTTTTGTCCAAAACACCATATATCATTATGACATCATTTCTTCCAAAATAAACTTATATTTTAATAAAATTAATTCTTTAAAAAAACCATATATCATTTTTTTTATTAATAAAACTAATTCTTTTAATATAAAAATGCGAACATTAGTTTGTATAAAATTATTTTGCATCTTCATATTGTAACAAATTATACTCATTTTTTCAATGATACCAATAGTATAACAAATATAATATCTTTCAAACAAAAAATACATATAATATAAATTCTTATCTTTTTAAATGACAATAACAAAATAATATTTTTGCAGTCAAATTTGTTTAGAGGTATAATTGAAAAGAGAAAACCCCGAGAAACATTTTTCTCTTCTCAATGGATCAGCTTATTTAGCTCGATACTAGGTGAAACATTCACCATTGCACATGCTTTGTAAGAACACTCACAAAAGGTTTACATTTATCTTTCTTTAAGAGGATTAGTGGGGATCAAATATGAAAATCTAATATCTTCCTTTCAACCACAAGAAAAACTACCATTCACAATAGAACATCTTAAACTGCGTGCTTAAATTGATTTAATATGTCAACGTCACTCATTTTACGGTAATATTTAATAAGCATCAATTTTTTTCAACCCAACACCTAAAAAAAAAATTATTAAATAAATCATACAAATAATTTTATATTATTACATTTCAACAAAATTTATTTATTTTATTAAGATTTATTAAATGAGACCCATGAAAAATGGAGAGAGAGAAAGAAATTGTGCTTCCATGGCCACCCTTCTGCATAACTACCCATATATTATTACTGGGGTGCATATTTAATATGATGTTAAATAGATGAAACACCCACCATTATAAATGGTCTTAAAATTTTGTAAAAAAATATTAATTTTAATACAATTAGCATAAAATTGTTAGAATATCAATCAAAGAAGATACATCATATTGGCATCGGCAACACCAAACAATTCAGCAATCATTTAAGTATTTGACCATATAGTCCTATTGTAAAAATGAAAGGAGATGCATCTTGTTTGTAGGCTAATATTACGCTTTGGACATGTTTTTTTAGGAATGTTACATTGTTGATATTAGTGTGCTAATGATGAATTAAAAAATGATCATGCTGACTTGTGTCAGTTAAGGAGTTTAAAATGGAGATAAAAAATAATTTTTTTTATTAGAAGTATAACTTTTCAAATTTTTAAGACATTAAATGCACTTTTTTTTTTAAAGAAAATTACATTTGACTTTGTAACTTATGCCCCAATGACACAAGTTAGTGTTTCCTATTAAAAAAAAAAGGAAAATGCTAACAATTGTCCTAAAGGCATTGTTTAAACATCTAAAAGTAGCAACTTTTGTATTAAAAATTGTACGGTTATGACTTTAACAAATGTTTGACTTATATTTTCAAAACAAAATTTCCTTTTGTGGGTTCCTTAAACAATGCATTTAGAACATTTGTTAGCAAGATCCAAAAACGAATAATGAAAGTTTCATTTTATAAGATTTTTCTTTCTTGCAAGACTATGAATGATTGGATTAACGAATTATGACTACAAAATTGAGGAAGTGATTATGAGCATTGATTTTATTTGATGCAATAATTATATTTTATTGATAATTATTTGATGTTAACCCTCCACTCGTTAGGAGATGGGTGTAACGGTTTGATTTGGATTGGTTTTCGGTCAAAGAGATGTCCTAATCATTGAAATTTTTATTGGTTTAGTTTGTACTATTTTTCTAAAAAGAAACCGAACCAAAATAATCGGTTTGAATCGGTTTGGTTGATCGGTTTGTTTGAAATTACAATTAAAAAAAATCCATATTTTCACACTAATAGATTAATCAGTTTTAGTTTATTAATCGATTTTCTTATATGTACTAGCAAAAAGACGAGCAATCTGTGCCCGTCTTTCTGCTCTTTTTATTGCGTTAACGTTTGAAAATTGTGAATGATATTTTTTTATGAAATTTTGGTTTTGAGTAAAAGTAAAAATATAAATGTTTGTTGCTTTTTTTAATGACACTAACAACAATCTTTATCATAGAAAAAATTGTTTAAGGGTATAATTGGAATAATAAAAAAGTAAGTATAAATATATTCATCTAGTTTGTTATACTTTTTAAATTATAAAGAAAAAAAAAGATATACATATATTCATGTTGTATTTGTTGCATTTGTTTTAATATTTAAATTTATTCTTATCTATTTGTTACTTGTGTTATTTGTATTGAAAATTAAAAATATTTTTGAAAAGAAAAATTCAACCCAAAAATACTGGAAAAGTAGTTTTCTTTATATATATTAATATATAGTATAGATTAATCAATTTTCCAAAACTAAGGTGCGAGATTTTGTTGCCTGTATTTTTCAAGTTTGAGTTTATTGGCAATTTTCTAACACGCCACGTGAATGTTCTCCAAGGTATTCATAATTACTCTGAAATTTTGATTATCTTATGCAAAGTATGGATTTTCTAACTTTTTTTATAAGTCACCCGCATGCTTGCATGCGTGCGCACACACCACACACACATGCGCCAAAATACGTAGCCCATTGATGAGCTGCTTATCAAAATCTGTGTCGAGCACCTCGATGTCAAGCATGATTTGAATGTGCATGAAATACAGTGATGCAAATGCAAAATTTGGTGATGTGAAGTACAATGAGGCGAATGCAAAATATTTATAGTGATAAATGTTTAAAAAAAAGTGTACCATCATTCCAGGTACGAGACTTCCTCCCTCTTTCTTTAATCCCTTCCTCATGTATCATCATACCATTTTTTTTATAGAACCAATGTACCATATCATTAATTATTTGTAAGACTAAGATACCAACATGAATGGATACTAGTATCATTATTGATCATTGTATTTAGAAGACACGTTATATAATGAATAAGCTTGACACCCGCAGATGACGTGAATGTGGAGCTAACTTGGAGGCCAAAATTGGCATTATGCTTCTTATTTTGTTTAGATTTCGCTTTCTTTGATTTTTCAAGTTTATACTTGTTAAGTGGGCAAATAATATGTCATTATTGGTTGTATGGCATATTCAACATGGTATCCATAATTATGATCGTCTATGAGATTTAGAGTGTCATATGAACTTGCAACCCTATTCTTTTATAAATCACATACATCTGCATGCTCGCACGCACACTTATATATATATATACACACACGCTTATTAAAAAATGCTTACTAGTATCTTATAGTTTATTTATACTTTAATTTTCTTGTAGCTCTATAATTTATTAACATTTTTATGTTCAAATCACTTGCATTTACAGGAGGTGGTTAATATTAGAGTGAGATATATAATTTAATATGTTAATATCAAATTAAATATCGATTGTTAAAAAATGGTGTAGAAAATCTAATTTAACGTTTTTTTTTTGAAGAAATCTAATTTAAAGTTTTTTTTGAAGAAATCTAATTTAACGTTATATTATGTTAGGTGTTTTCCCCGCCTTTATTTGGATTTTTTGTGAAACAAACTGCACTTAAATATCCAGATAATAACTTTGACAACAAATTATGAAATACCCATTCCCTGGATTGGGGTAGTGTACCAACTAAATATATTCCGATTAGTATGGAGGACCACCTATGTGATATTCACTACCACCATAACCATGTCCTTACCCTTCTTCAGTGATATAGTTGGTATACTGGGAGCATTTGGGTTCTGGCCCTTAGCTGTTTATTTCCCAATCAAAATGTACCTGTCAAGGAACAACATTGAAAGATGGAAGATGGAGCAAAAATTGGGTTGGACATCAAGTGCTTCATGACAATGTTGTTCTTAATGACTATATTCGGCTGTTTATTTCCCAATTCAACTGTGTTTTAATTATATTTTGGTGACAGATATTCTTCTTAATAAATAATTTCTAAAAGAGGAGGTGGGCAAGGAGAACAAAAGACTTTCTAACTGGTTTATGGTGGAATTCTGAAATTGCAAATTACACCAATGCAAACTGCAACATGGGTTTATTTGATTATTTAGGTCTTGATGACAAATCTGGCATTCATTGGATTTAAAATGCCTCCAATGTTCAATATTCAACTTGTTAGAGTTGGTCTAAGGGTCATGTTGTGTCTTTGGATATCAGAGTTTTCTCGGTTGTGTTTTTTTTTTAGAGGTTTTTGGTTGTGTTGTAGATTATATTTTTAGGCATTGCTTCGGTTCGATTACTACAGTCTCGAGAATTGGGGTGCATGAATATCATATTTGAGAGTTTGGGTCCATGTGTTATGTAATTTTGTGTTGTATAATTATTACTCAATGATAATATGTCTTTCAAAGCACGCCGAAAGTATATTATTATCAAAATGTAATAGGTTGAAGCTCTCCCACAAGTAACCATTATCATCATCTATGAACACTTGATTCCCAAAATCTAATAGTATATATACGTTCAATACCAAACAGATATGTAACAATTTCAGATATTTATTGATACAAACAGAATTACAGTACATAGCATAACACATGAATCACACATTAAAAAAAAACTCACCTATTATCAATTCTGGAAAAACATGATGGGTGAATGAGTGTAATTTTTGAAAAGGTTAAAATTGGTATTTTTGATGGTTTGTTGGGGTAGAAGTATAATTGTTGGGGTGTGAGGTAAAATTTCCCAATTGTTTACGCTTCCAATTCATAATACCATATATCAAAACTATTTTTGAGAATAGATGGGTTGCCACTTCTTCCGACTAGAAGAGAAAATAAACCCCGTTGAAATTGATTTCCTTCCGAATTAATATTAGATAGTATTTTTTTCATTTAAGATAGGAAAATTAGTATTCAACTTCTTATTTTGTTGAGATTTTGTGTCTGAAATTTTCAAGTTTATATTTGTTAAGTATATGAGTTTATTGACAATATTCCAACACACCCTCATAATCATTCTTAAGAGTATTCATAATTAGGATCGGCTTTTGAAATTTTGAGTGTCATGTGCGAAGTATGAACTTGTTGCTACCTTATTTTTTTTATAAGTACACACATGTCTGCACGTACGCGCGTGCGCGCACACAAGTATATATATATATTGCAAAAACTAAGCTTATTAACACGATATGTAGCTGCTTATCGGGATTTGTGTCGACCAACTTGATATCGGGCATGATTCGAATGTGTAATACATTGATGCAAATACAAAATATTTATATCACCTTACGTGTATAATCTATGTTATAAAAAAAATGTACTATCATACCAACTACAAGGCTTCCTCCCTTCCTCATCTTCCATCATACCGTCATTTTATAGAACCACCGTACCATCTCATCAATTATTTTTAGGACTATGGTATCTAACATGAATGAAAACTACTATCACTATATTTTGAAGATGCACTATAGAAATGAATAAGCTTGACATCCACAAATGGCGTGAATGTGGGAATTAGCATTCAAATCCTTATTTTGTTTGGATTTTACTTTCTAGATTTTTCAAGTTTATACTAATTAAAGATGAAAAATATAGCTCAAAGATGAAGTTCCCCATTCCTCGGTTGTTTTCATTTCTCTATAAGGTCAATGTTAAATTTTTGTCAACTATATCCAAAAAGAAATGTCTTTGGTAGGTGGTTGAAGCTCTCCTATAAGTAACCGTTATCTTCATCTAAGAGCACTAGATTCCTAGAATATAAGAGTTTCACAGTTCTGCTTTTAGATGACGACTCTTATAGCTTAGAGAAAAGAGAAGATTGCCACTCTCTGAAATGTGAAAACTCAATCTAAAATACAAGTAAAATCAAAGAATGTGAGCCAACATTGTCCAAACGAAATCAGTTGATATTTTTTTAAGGTTTTTTTTAAATTATCTTTGAAAAATGGTGGGTCAAGATAGTTCATGAATACCACAGGTGAATGTTCATTGGTTGGGGTAAATTATCCACCATTTTTCATGGGTACTCTAGTTGTCACTTTTTTTAAACGCAAAAATATTATTAAGCTCAAGATAATGTACAAATTATGTTAACCAGAGCAAAAGAAAAATATATGATCTCAAAACGTAGAGATTAATGAGAATAAATTATTTTCTGATTGAAAGATTAATAATATTATGTTGTTCATAATGTAATGATATACATAAAACATGAATTAAGAAGAAACTAAGAAACTATCTATACTCGAGTTCTTGATAAGGATAGAAAAATTACAACCATAAACTTAATCCTCTTTAAGCATGCGTAAATCTTGTGTCCAAATCCAACATGAATGGAGGCTGCTATCACTAAATTCAGAAGATGCATTGTCAATTAAATAAACATGACACCCGCAAATGGGATAAGAGTGTAGGACCTAACTTTGAGGCAGAGAGATTAGCATTCAACTTCTTATTTTGTTGAGATTTTGGTGTTTGGATTTTTCAAGTTTATACTTCCTCCAATCCTTTTTACAAGAGATAAATTGGTCAATTAAAGTTGATATATTTAGTTCATAATGTAGATTATATGCATCAACTTTTGTTGACCCATTTATTTCTTAAAAAATGAGCGGAGGAAGTAGTTGTTAAGTGAATGAGTTTATTGAAAATTTTCTAACACGTTTAAAATTGTACTCTGATGTATTCAAAATCAGGATCGTCTGTAAAATTTTGAGTGTCTTGTACAAAGTATAGACTTGCTACCATATTTTTTTATTAAGTCTCACACCCGCATGCCTGCACGCTCGCATTCACAAATATATATGTTTAATTAGAATCCAAAAACTTAGGTGCCCAAAAAATATGGGACCCTATGCGATCATGGGTAAATATGCTTAGGAGCACCAAGTTCTTTCATTTAGAAAAAATTGAAAGAACTAATTGTTTACTTGCAAGAAAATTGTAGAAATTGGCAAAGCTATTGATATTAGTGAGGCTGCATTTGCTATATCACTTAACTAAGTATCAGACAACTTTGTCGTGTGATTTTTCTCTTTTTTTTTTTTTTTATCAAGGCAATGAAAATAAAATGCAAACCAGGATTAAGGCCTGAACCTATTTACACAAGAAAGAAAGGAAGCCTAAGGCTATCCTAAAGCAACAAAAAGCAAAGAGGAGCCTCCCATAAAAGCAAATGACAGTAAGCATACCCTAAAGAAATCTAAACAGACATAACAGTAGTTATGCGGAATCTTTGAGTATCAAACCATCATAACCTCTAATCACAAATATTTGGGATTACTTTTCACTACACCAGCGAGTTTGTATGTGCTCACTACTTGTGCTTTTTGGTGAAACTTGTCTATTTGTTTGCTTCTTTTGCTTTTTGTTTCTAGCTGCTGATGGACAAACAAGGCTAGACTCATGCTCCTCATTAGTATAATCCCCCTAAAACTTTTGTAAAATTTCGACGCTTCTCTGAGCTTCAGAAGAACAAACAACTGTAGTATGTCTGAGTGTGTTGACAGGCTCCAAAACAGGACGCTTGTCTGCTGTTAGAGAGATGTGATAAGTAGTGATAGGTTGAGGCATAGCACAAGGAAGGAGTGTGCTATCCAAACCAAACAAACCAGGAACCAAAGAAGAATTTGAGGGAACAACAGCAACTATGTTCTCCATGGTTGAAGCTGCTAGTTGCTTAGTAGCATGAAAAGAATCAGTGTTGTCACAAAAGGGTTCTTCTTGAAGCTCTACATCCCCAGCTATGTCACCCTTCACCATAGAGGAAGAAGCTGAGCAGGGGAATGACACCCTCCCAACCTCATAAAGCTTCTCAAGCTGTTTAGTGCCACGTTCAATAAAAGGACTGCAACCAGTCTCAGCAGGGGCATATGCCTTCTTTGATGTGCCAGACACTAAGCAAGCAACCTCTAGAGGATGAACATTCAAGGTTTTATTGGCATCACCAACTACCACAACATTAACCATAGTGTCTTCAAAAATTTCATGCAAGGGCTCCCCCTCTAACTCCTCTGTATCAGATTGCAACATGTCAAAGGAATTGTGTAAAACCATAGAATTCTCAACATCACAATTTTGCTCAAGTGCAACAGTTGAAAATGTGACCACCTTAGATTTTGCTGCATTCACAAGATTAGTAAACTCAGAATCCTTATCTTCTGCACTAGAATTTCCTTCCTTGGGCTTCCCTGCAACATAGACAGCTGAAGTAGAGACATTATGTTGAACCACCTTGGTAGCATTCAGGACAGAGAGAGATTTGAGTTGAGATTTAGCAAAATTAATACGGTAACATTGCTGAATGGAATGTCCTATCATCTTGCAATGCAGACAAAACACAGGTTTCCTCTCATACTCTACAGTTACCGGGAACTCGTATCCTTCCCTTTCCACCAACACAAATTCAAAAAGAGTGTCAGACAAATCAACATCCACCAAAACGCGAGCATAATGGCCAAAGAGGCGAGATTGTGTGGCCTCATCAATGGCTAGTGGTGTGCCAATACCTGATGCAATTTCCAAGAGTGTGGTTTTCCTCCAATATTCCTGAGGGAGATGCATTAAACGGATCCATAATTGAGCATGTGTCTGAGTTTGATTTAAAGGGTCAAAGTCCTTGGACCAACAAAAGAATTTCAGTATTCCTGGCTTCAAATTGATAACACCCAGTGCCCAAACCTTTTTCATTTTCTCTGCAGATTGAAACTTGAACTCAAAATACCCTTTACCTAACGGTGTCACTGACTAGTTCTGCAAACGTGGCCATAAGCTATTCAATTTCTGCTTCAGGATCTTCGAGGTCAGAGGAGGGTCACCTTTCTGTAACATAACACGACCATGGAGGTGACTCTTACAATCTTCAAGCTCAGCTTCGTAAACCTTCTGCGTAATTTTGATGCGAACCTTATCACCAATGCGATTTTTCTCTCTAATTGGTGAAGAGGAAGTGAACAAGAGAAAGACAAAGTGAAACAAGATGAGATGACATGGCCTTAATTAGTGATCGGTATACTTGTGAATGTACAACTCAATGTACGTGCGAAACTTTATATGCCAAATTAACCCCATTAACAGAGATGATACACGACAGGATTTGAAGTGGCCAACAAAAGATACTTCCAGGGAGTTTATTTTAGTTTCGTAATTTTCATAGACTACTAAGACAACACATTACACTATCAAGGTCCAAAATGAGGGTTTACTAGAAAAATGATCAAACCAAAATGAGGGTTTACTAGAAAAATGATCAAAGTTTGATGATTTAGGGCAAAACAGATTGAAAGGTGAAAAAAGATGTTACATTCATGTTTGATGGTTAACAGATATAATACAAATAGGACATTGTATGTTTGCAAAAAAAGGTGTAACACATTGTATCTCGAAAGAAGTTAGGATATATAGGACATAGTCTTGTCACTTTTAAGTAAAGAGACCATATAAACCTTAAATGAAAAAGATACGGATATAATACAAATTTAAAATAAACTAGTAATGATTGAAACCAGTTTAATTCATCAATCTATTTCTAAAGGACAGTAAATCAACGGTGATTGTAGATTGGCAAGATCTCAGTTCAACCAATTAAACAGGTTAATCTGGTTCTGACAAAATTGCTACATAGCTCTAACCCCTCCTCTAATCACAACCTCGAGCAACCACCTTACCTCTACTTAAATTCACCACAATACAGGCCCTTACCTATAGAAGCTCCTCCAAGCCACCACCAAAAAGATGGCAGAAAAATGGCAAATGCATTCCAACCATCTCATTTGACTACTGGGGTTTACAGTCCCTGTTAGCCAGGGCTTCATTTCCAACACAGCCATTCATTTTAATGATCAAAATAAAAACAAAAACGCATGACTATATCTAGATTACAGCACCAAAAATAAGCGTTTAATTAAATGCCATGATAAAATTTCATCAGAATTTAATCCAAATACATACTATTATCTTTGAATCCATTGCTCTCTGAGATTTGATCTCTCGGTAGCAATCTAACATATGCATATCGAACCCACCAGTCCTCAGAGTACTTACATATACAAATCATCATGAAAGACCCACAACAAAGAGATGGATTGGAGCGAACACAGGCAAAAATCAAATCTTTCAATAAGAAAGAACTTAAAGCAACAATAGTAACCGAACATGACTCCTACAGTGCAGTGTATCTAAAATTCTAAACCAAGCATTCATTTCATAACATTTAATTAAATCATGAAATTAAGTGAAGCATATCACTCTCCAAAAACATGAATTGAACACCTAAACCACTGTGTGAGTTGTTCAACGATAGCTACTTAAAGGGTCAGCTGCTTTTCCAGTTCTCGCATCAGTCCATGCTTTTGCAATTGTTTTCTTCATTTCCTCGTCCCCATCCTCGTACATATTCTGCAATTCATTACATGCACAGTATAAGTTAAATTAAGATTTATATCCTTAAGAGTATACGAATAAATGAATAAAAAAATTAAAAACAAAGTAAGCTCAGCCAACTAAAGAAAGAAATAAGAAACCAGAATCTGACCTTCATCAAGTCCATGATTCCTGCCATTGGGTCTTTCTCTTTATCCATGGTTGGCTTCAGCTGCAACATCAACAGAAAAATTTACTACTTTATCACATTGATAAACAATGAAAATAAGCTGTCATCTAATTCAGAAGTTTACTACCTTATCTTCTTTAAAGTGCAAATCTAGCCAGTTTGCTTTGGAAGCCTTCACCAAAGTGATGATTACCCTTTTAGGCTTGACCAAAATCTTACATTTCTCTGGTACTATCTCATTGTGCAATTTCACTATTGCAAATCGATAGTTCTTCCCTTGAACATCATGGAACTTGACATCAAACGAATTTGGCTTAAATTCAGATTCAATCTTGCTCTCATCAACTCCCTCCAGTGACACATATATCTACATATGTTTTTCAAAAAATAACCATCATTATTTCCCAGAGTAACTTACAACATAAATCTTTGTCTGCCATTTAGATCTATAGCAAAGAATAAGACAGAGGAAAACAGATTATTTCCCAGAGTATCTACTGACATAAGCCCTTGCAATACTCTTTGAGAGACATTATGAAAACAGATTATGACACATTCATTAGCTGTTTTCAGCTTATTTTCATAAGTTCTACAAGATAGCTTACAAAAATGGCTTATAGAAATAGCTTATTCTATAAACTGCAAGTTAAGTTGTTTATCCAAACAGGGTCATTGACAGCATTTACGACATGTTTATTAGATTAGTTTACTTGTGCTTATCTACTAGCATAAACACTTGTGCGACTATTCAGAAGAACTAGTGGAAACAGGTTATCACATGCCCATAAATTGTTTCAGCTTATTTTCATAAGCTCTTCAGAATAGCTTATCAAAATAGTTTATAACATATACGAGACTAATTCAACTTTAGTTTATCTTCCTATATAGAAATAGCTTATATATAAACACTTATAGGATATTGATAAGTGTCTACAGAATGATATAGGCATTGGTAGATTCTAAATTCTATACGTACCCATTTAAAAAAAATGATTTTTTCTGCCTTTCAATTCAAAAGGGTATGAAATGAAACAATTAAACAAAATTATAACAATATATCGTAAAAAAAATGTTTGAAAGAATTAGTAAATGTGATTAACAGACCTTGACTTTGTCATTATCCTGATCCCAACTGAACGAAGCGAGAGGAGAATAAATGCGTGCAGGTGAAGGTGACACAGTAGTTCCGGTTGAGATTGGTGCCGGAATCTGTGACTCACGTGCGGTAGATGACGATAACTGCTTAATTAATGAATAATTAGCACTAATAAAGAGGGGAAATGATTAACGGAAAAAGGAAGGAATAGAAGCGAAATGGAATGTTAACCTTTTCTAAGTTACGAATCTCGGAGGTGAGAAGAGAAAGGATTCGAGGTCGTTTCGCGATTTCGTGAAGGTGACGAAGCTCCTCCAAATCTAAAGCAAATTCCTCTGCCATTTTTTGTCGATGATACTGAAACTCTCCTTTTTGTTGGTCTACGTATATATGTGTCTGTTTTGATTCTGGAAGGTGCTGGAAGAACCTAGCACGACGAAGATATATAATTAGGGGTAATTTGGTACTTTACTACTTCATTTTTTTTTAAGGTCTACTACTATAAAGGCCGAAAATTTTGAAGGCTTAGCGTAGAAGAAGAATATTAATAACAAATCTTACAAAGGTCTAACTACATCAATTTACATGTTACTCAAAAACTAAATCATGTAAAGACTTGAGTTTAGAACTTTTTTTTCAACAATATCAATAATGATGGATATATTATATATAAAAAGCTTATTAGATTGACTTGACGAGTTTAATAGACTTTTTTTGTAAGTCTTAGTCTGACCTATTTAATTAAATAACTTTATAAAAAGTTTGAGTCTGACATTTTTATTAAACGAGTTAGACCGGATTAGGCTTTGAATAGGTCTATGAAACCCTTAAATGTTCTTATCCCTAGTTTGCGGTAGATTCTGTAGAGCATCATTCCATATGTCTATGAAACCCTTAAATATTGAATAGGAGAAATGATATAGTTACAACTTTTTTAAATTCGTCTTATGTTTTTAATCTCTCGTTTTTTTCCTTCCTTTATCTTTATTGTTTTTGATCAATAAAAATAAAGAAAAATGAAGTTGTCATATCAAATTGTTATTTAGATATCACTACTCATTGAAATTTAAAACCATTAAGCATATTATTATACATTTTATTCCATCATTTTTCATCAAATATTGCTCTAATAATACATCACGAATAGTTTCAAACTACTAAGCATATTATTATACATTTTGTTGACATGGAAATCTTTCCTTTCAACAAATAGACTTAAAAGATGAATTTAAAACTCAAGTTAGATCCTTAATGAGTTTTTAATTGATAGATTTAAAGTTATAAACTTATAATATTTAAAAAAAATATATAAACATACAAGTTCAGATACAAGAAACGTGTTGACGGAATCTCTTACTCTTTAAAGTTAACTCGTATGCAATTTGTAACCTTAATTTTAACCTACTATTTCAGCGTAATTTTACAGTATTAACCTCATTTTATTTGTTTAATTTTACAGTATTAACCTTCACCCTAATTAATTGGAAATCATATATTAAAAGCTATTTATTCAACATAATTTTCCACCGTCTGGTCAACTTATTTTCCTCCTTTCTTGGATGCGATCAAGTTCACCTTATTTTCCTCCTTGATTTTTGCTTGCATTCTCATCCTTATCAAAATTTTCCTAATTATTCTCCTACTCATAAACGATATTTTCCATCAACAAATTTCACCCCACCCTACTTAATTGGAAATCATATATTAAAAGCTATTTATTCAGCATAATGTCCCACCGTCCGGACAACTTATTTTCCTCCTTTATTGGATGCGATCAAGTTCACCTTATTTTCCTCCTTGATTTTTGCTTGCATTCTCATCCTTATCAAAAATTTCCTAATTATTCTCCTACTCATAAACGATATTTTCCATCAACAAATTTCACCCCACCCTAATTAATTGGAAATCATATATTAAAAGCTATTTATTCAGCATTATTTCCCACCGTCTGATCAACTTATTTTTCTCCTTTCTTGGATGCGATCAAGTTCACTTTAGTTTCCTCCTTGATTTTTGCTTGCCTTCTCATCCTTATCAAAATATTCTTTCGTATTTTTTCGATGTCTTACCTAATTTTGTGGTCCGCCATAACCATATGATAATACTTGCTAATTGTCAAGTCTGATGTCCCTTGCTTATTTTTTCTTTGCTTAGTTCATTTTTTGTAGTTT
Organism: Medicago lupulina; assembly: GCA_958299785.1. Lineage (NCBI taxonomy): Eukaryota > Viridiplantae > Streptophyta > Magnoliopsida > Fabales > Fabaceae > Medicago > Medicago lupulina. The sequence goes on along the minus strand of OY283142.1, from coordinate 17,898,305 downwards.
AGACGCATGATAGTATCTAATGGTTATTATGATTTTTACTTGGATAACATGCCTTAATTAGAACACTAAGAGAAATGCATAACGAGTCTTATGAAAAAAATCGTATAAGTTTAATTTTCAATGATAAATTTTTTTAACCAGTTAATTATGTTAGTATGAAAAATTTAACTTTGACAACAACATTCAATTACATTGTTGATATTTGTTTTAACTGTGATTTCACAGTGGTGAATCTTATTACATATGAGATGAATTAGTATATCTTGGTTGTTTGAGAGGAAGGTCAGTTTTTGATCTTTGAAAGTTTTTATGCATTGATTTATTTGCATAATAAAGTTTGCTAATTTATTTATCTTGCACTAATTTACAAGTAAAAGCTTTCATATTTGAATCTGTTCCAATAATCAAGAACCAAGAGAGGGAAGGAATCATAGATTTAGATGACGAGGTTTTAATAATACGAAAAATATGAGCCTACGAGTGTTGTAGAATACTTATGTTCTTTTCAAAGAAGTATAAATGTTATTTAGTTATGTTATATTATTAGTGTAGTTTTTTTAATGTTAAAGTCAATTGTGGAATCCGAAATAGTGTAATTTATGTTTGCATTTGTATTTATCAATTGGTCGCATGCAATTCAATGAAAGATGGACATTTGTAATTTTTTTTTTTTTTTTTGTGTATTTGGTATTTCCTTGACAGTTGATAAACGAATTTTCAACTCCAAAACTTTCTGCTGAATTTTGTTAGAATAAATAAAATAATGTAGGTGAAGTCATCCCAATCCCAATATTATGAAAGATAAAGTGTAAGCATTTTGCATATGTGGAGTAACTTACCTCTTTTTTGAAGGAATTAGTCTAGGTTTGCTTTAATCAAATATGATATAATGTGCTCAAATGTCTTATTTAGGAGTGCGAGTGGATTAAGATTACATGAAAGCAATGACAATAAAGTGGTCTATTATATGCTATTCATTTTTTTTAAGGATATTCTATGCTATTCATATCAATTAGTAATAAAAATACATGATGGACGGGTGTATGGTCAAGTTGGGTTATGAATGCTAAAGTTAATAAAAAAAAAGATAGGAAATCATATGCTTGAAGGAAATGTGATATCATTAGTGAAAAAAAAATTATGAGGTTATCTCTAATACTTCAAATACCAATGAAGATAGTGACAATGCTACTATAACTTTAAATACGGTCAAATATATTAATGTTAATACAAGTATTATATGGTTTATTTAACATTAAAATTTTATATAATATACTTTATTTTTATATATTACCTTTGATATGTCAGCACGGGTCGTTGGTCTACTTGATAAAAAAAAAGCCCAAGAAAGGAAAAAATAAAACTAAAAACTATACATTTTTAAAAGTGAGTTTTGCTCCTCGATTATCAGTTTATCACTTCAGCTAAGTTTGTCTTTTCCCAATCATAATTTTCAGCATTTACAAAGCTTAATGAGAATAACCACCAAAACCAATCATTTGGATAACTGGCGTATTAATTACTCTAACTACCAAAATTAACAAGCTTGATGAAATGAAGTATGTTAGTTAGTTATCATATATAAAAACAGTTACTATAGTTTAACAAACTAACTAACTTGCTAGAAAACGGTTAGACTTCAGTTACCGTTATTTGTGAAGCTTACAAATCAAACATAAAAGCCACTATTCAATATCAATCATCATCATAAAAGCCAAGAATAACTGTCACTAAAATTTCAAAATACAATTGGCAACAATTTAGCACAATTTCATATCCCATAACATAATCCAATATATGAAATGGAACATTATAAACATAAAGTAAAGTATATATAGTATGCTGAATTAATATACAAAATATAGTATGCTGAATTCATATTTTTCCCCACTCATTTATGAGCATAAAGTAAGATGCAATTAAGCATTGAAGAGAATGCTATTCCTCCCAACATGAGAATAACCCCCCAAAACCGATCAGTTAGTTAACAGGCTAATTAATTAATCTAACTACCAAAATTAAATTAACAAGTTTGATTAAGTGAGTTAGTACAGTGTCAACCAAAACTAACTAACTAACTAACTAGAAAACAGTTAGAAGTCAGTTACAGTTAGAGTTACTTGTGAAGCAAGCTTCCAACTCAAACAAGCATACACTGAAAGGTCACTATATAATAACAATCGGTATCACAAATCAATCATAATAACATTTCACATTTTGCATACTCTCTTGTTTTCTGAGAAAGAAAGAAACCTTTCAACATGACTCAATCACCAAAGAACTCTCAAGATCCTCCATCCTCACCCAAAAACAAACCTCCATCTGATTCACAACTGCCACATTCATCTTCTGCACCTGAACAACCTGCCTCCGCATCGAAGAAACCTGCCTTCACTACGGGACAAGATGCCTCTGCAACCAAGCAAACTGACTCGGCATCGGAGCAAACTGCCTCCGCAAAGGGAGAACGTGTCTCTGAACTGACAAAACTATTCTCTGAAACGGGAAAAGATGCCTCCACAGCAGAAGAAGCAGCCTCTACACCGGGAAAAGAATCCTCCACACAAGAAAAGTCACCATCGGCACCGGAACAAAAACCTCCTTCTGCTACTGGATCAGATCCCATTGCCATACCTTCAAGGAAATCATCTGATCTCCAGCGCACACCACTTCATCATCCTGAATCGGATGCTCCATTAGCCAGAACTCATCGACGTCCACCGTTTCTCTCACCAGGCGAGTCTCCTGAAACATCAAGTGCTTCTCATGAAGATCAAGCATCATCTGATGCTAAGGAAGGAAAAGCACCATCTGCTGATGAGAAAAAAGAAGCAACATCTGATACTCAGGAAGAAGAAGAACCATCTGCTGCTAAGAAAGACGAAGAACCATCTGCTGCTAAGAAAGAAGAAGAACCATCTGCTGCTCAGGAAGAAGAAGCACAGCAACCGAACCAGGCTCCATCGCAGCAAGATAGAGAGAAGACGTTCCTCAGGGGCATCACTGTCGCCCTAGTCATTTCCCAAATCTTTACGCTGGTATGCTTCTTTCTTTCTTTCTTTCTTTGATTTATTTATTTTTGTACGTGTGAATATAAATAAATACTCCTAAAGAAAGATAATGGTGTTGGTATCGAATGTATTTGTCTGCGTAGTTAGTATCTTATCGTATGCATGCAATCTATATATGTTCCTTAATTCATTTTTAGACATGCCTTGGATTTTTACTATGACCAGGGTTTCAACTTTCAAGATTTATATGTATGGAGTTTTTGGAATATCACAAGAATTTATTTCAATTGAATTTTATAGAAAGTTTTTCATTTCATTTGTTGATGGATACTGGTAGTATATGTCCTTAATTCATTGTGTTTCATGGCTTAAGAAACAATTAACCTTTAATTTCATTATATGATGTTCTGAGAAATAATTTCGATACCAAAATATACTTGAAAATTTTATTTAAATTTGTTCATGTGTATATGTTTCTAATTCGTTGTGTTTTTATGAGTTCGAATAAATTATGCTTCAGTATCTTTATGACAAACTTCGTTTGATTCTGTATCGAGTTCTTGAACATGAAAAAATGAGTTTCAATAATTAACTATAATAGTAATATGTTCGTGCATAAATCAGAAGGTTAGCATAGAGTATCAGAGACATTAATGTCTGTCGAATGCTTGAATATGACAAGTAGTAATGTGTTTGTGCATAAATTAGATGGTTAGCACAGAGATTCAGAGATATTATTGAAGAAGTTTCAATTTGGCTCAAGTATTTAGATTATTTTTTCCTTAATTTGTTACACATATTTTGAATGATTTTCAAATATATTGTGTTGTTAATTTAACTGTTTGCTAATTATTTAACAAATTAACTATTTTTCTGGCTGAATTGCTTTCTTTTATGGCAAAATATTAAGCTTATGTGGTGAACTCAAGCATGTTTGTAAAGTTTTTTAAAATGTGTGAAGAAGTTTTTCTTTTTACGAAATTTGTGAATAAGTTCTATGTATTTGACAAGGGATCTTTCTGTAAGGGACTCAAAACAGAAAATTGTGAACCAATTTGATTTGTTGTGTGATAATATTATGTTTTTGTGGGTTTAGTGTACTATTTATTGAATGTCCTTATCAAAGTATTTAATTATCGTACTTCCAAAGTTGTGTGTATATTTATCTCTCAAGGTAGGTGATGAAATTAGAATCAATGAATCAAGTATGTAGCTCATTTTGTATTGTATGATAGGATGGAATATGGATTACCAACCAAAATTAAACCAAAATTACCTTATTTCTGCACCAACAAGTGAAGTCTTTTATTATTCCGTCTATTAATGTTGGTAAATGAAAGCTAATCTAAACCAGAATTTCTTTAAGTATCATCCTATTGAATAGACAAAGAATGATTTTCTGAATTACTGGGCGTTAAAGATGTGTTTACTTGCAACATGGTTATTTTTATTACATACTCTACAGAGGAAGTTTTACTTGATTTCGTTGTTGATGTATGTCCCTGGTTAAATTTGTATGTTTATGTGCAACATTATTAATTATGTGCGCTGATTGTTGTTTCAGGTGTGGTATATTCGTCGTAGGGCATGATCACTATTGGCATTGGTTTAGCAATTTAAAGCACATGTTACACACGAGAAGCTAAACCAAATTCACAAGTTGCGGCAAATTTTTTGACCTTATTTCATTGAGGCCATTGTTGCATATGGTTTGTTTGTTACCATTACCAGACATAGATATCGTTTCTTTTGTTTTCTGTATGTTGATTACCCCCATTTTGTTTGTTAGCATTACCACCACTTCGACGTGGATATAGTTCCTTTGATTTGTATGTTGTTTACCCTAGCATAATAAAGCTGATAGTGACAGTCATATATTCTGGTTGATATGTTCTCTTCTCAAATATTTTAGTTTGGTTTATTGTTTCTCTTGATGAATTCTTAGCTCATAAAATAAAGGTCTAACATATGGGAATTCCAGAAGAACGTTTTTAAAAGAATGTAAAAATCATAAACCACGATGTATTTAAAAGATTGTTTTTCTAAATAAGGCTACTAACATATGCTAAACCAGAAATATTTGTTCAGAAGTAAAATTCAAAAGTATCTGCCAGTACATACTTTTTTCTAAACCAAGTGATATAAAGAGTTTTGATAATATGTTTCAAAGAAAAATAGAAGAAAAACAATGAAATGAATGCTTAATATCTAGCACAATAATTACCTTCCCTTTATGTAGTAGAACTACAGAACTAAGAAGTAGCTCTATTGCCCTTGTTCCTACTCCACACCCTTATCTTATTATCTGTTCATATTCTTTTGATCCTATGGGGAACTTCCTAAGCATAGAATCAACGAAAATAGTGGTCTTGCATTATCAGTAAGGATGCGCGAAGGTATATAGCATTACATTTCAAACTGTCGAAAAATATGATCCAACAAATTGAGATAGTATTAAGCACTACGAAAATAGTCATTAAAATTTTTCTTATCTCGACATAGATACGTAGAAATTTAAGCTAGAATAAAATTTCAATCTAGAAGTTCCAAGAGTTTGGCAAAAGTTCAAATCCCGTAAAATCATCTAATGTATGAAACTTTCATCAAGTGAACATTACTAGGGTTGTAATCATAATGTAGAATAATCAAAGTCAGTCTCCATAATCCAAAATCCTAATCACACATACCAGAATATAGCAAAGTTTATTTTAAAACAGTAGTAAGTTTATTGTTGTGGAGTGGCGTGGCTGCATATGCGCTAATGGTGGTATGAACCATGCTGTTTACAGACTACATATGCTCTGATGCTGTAAACTGGAAGGGGGTCATTGATGCATTGTTGTGTAAATGAGTGAGTGTAGGATGGTACATATGATGATGGTGAGATTTGAATTTGATGACTAGTAAAAATTTGAAAATCTGAATGTATATCATCAATCCAAGGTACATATCCTAAAAAATTATCAATGAAGTGCAAGCTAAACCCGTTGAGGGTGGCAGGTTTATAAAGCTCCAGCTAGGTAGTGTTCAACCCCATTTCCTTATCTTGAGCTTGCTTGTGTCACATAATACTCTGAAGTTGCTTTTGCAACTGTGTTTTTATTTGGTTGTTCAATTCGACTTTTCTACATACATTTTCCTTCTCAGCCAAGAGTCTCAACCTCCTCGCTTCAGCATCAGCTATCTCAGAATTACACGAGTTCCTTTTGTTGCTTTTAAGATCCATGAAAGAGGACCTCAGCTGTAAACCAGAGATAACAAAAGAAACAATCACTTTCAAACACTTCCCAGTTCACCAGATTGATCATTTTCATAATCTAACATAGTTATCATTAATTTCATCTAAATTGGTAGCTAGGAATGCTCAGCCATAATCAAATGAAGCACATATACAGCCTACACGTCAATTTCTGTTTTACTTTCAAATTTTAATCATGACATATGCACATATATATGCAGCTGCCTGCTATAAATAGTATATGAAGCACGGACACATACGCAAGCATTGGATATGACACTAACACTCACATGTATTGATAAAATAATTTAAGAAAATATAAATGACTGTATGTAACCACAAGTGTGTCGGCATCAGTTAGCCTTAAACATATCAGACACTCGAACACACGTTCACTATAGAGTGTCGGTGCTACATATGTCGTTATATAATAAATTAAGCTTAATTTCTAGGTGCCTGAAAACATGATTATTGTATGTTTAACTTTCTAAACGAAATGAAACAGAAAATTGTATGAAGCTATTAATTTTCCCGTCACCTCATTGACTTCATTCCTCAAAATCCGAACTTCAGATTCACATTTCAGCACAAACTTTTCAGCCATTTCCTTGAATTCCTTCATTTCCATCTTCTTTACTTCATAAAACCTATCTTTCATTTTGTGCAATTCTTCAATCTCCTCCACCTCATTCTGCAATGACCTAAATTCTTGCCAAAGCGAATCATATTTCACTTCGAGGTTCTCAATTTGAGACTTAAGAGACAAAATATTGAAATTCTGGGATGCAATTTTTCGATCAAACAGCAAACACCGTTGTTCCATGGCTCCGATATTTGCAAGCTTTGAAGCTAGAATACGAGATTTGTGCGCTTGCAATTCTTTCTCAGCCTGAAAATTGATATGCGGATTTTAAAAATTGGATGCTGAAATCAGAATTGAAAGGAAGTGGAGATGAACTGAAGTGAACCTGAAGTAAGTAGAGGCGTTGAATTCGAGTGCGGTCCATTTGTTCAAGTCGTTCATGGAATGCTGAAGAAAACGCCATTGTTGATGAACACAGTTGCAGAAGATCGTGACGTGATTCTTTTGGGGATGAATTGAATTTCACTCTTTTTGTTGCTGTGAACCGCGAAAACTGAAGACTCGGCAATTTATTTATTTATTTGAAAAAAATGAAGATTCGATTATTTAATTTAAGTTTTTTTTTTTGTTTCTTTTCAAAATATAAAAGCTCCCTTGGTTTAAGATTTTTAAAAATTAATTTTTGATTTTTACTTTTGTTTATTTGTAACTTTATTAAAAAATTATCTTTTTTTTCCTAATGTTTAGGAGATTCAATTTACTAATTTGGAGTTTGATCGAGAGGTTGGTAAAACTTAATCAAGGATTATTCCATCTAAAAATTGAATTAAGTTTCTCCTGAACGATTTATTTTAGGTGGAGTTCATTAGCCATTTGAGTTTAATTACTTGGTTAAAAAAATATTTTCATGTTAAAAATGAAATAGTTGTTTTAATTAGAGTGAAGTCTCGTTTTAGTCCCTAACAAAATGTGTAGAGGCCAAATAGTCCTCGACAAAAAAAAAAAACTATTTAGTCCCTTGCAAACATTTAACTCTAATCTAGCAATAACTTAATTTTCTATGTATAAGGTGTCTTGTTGGATCGAGGAGTGTGTATGTTATTTATTAACTATAATTTGCCTCGATTTTCTAGCAATGTGAGAATTTTCTGTGTATCAAAATAGTAGCCCACCATTCAAATCTAAAGGGCAAAATGGTAAGCCAGTATCTGAGCGTGTCATATGTTCATTCGATACTTGGCGCACCAAAGTTAGGGCTTCAAGTCCACCTATGTTTATGAGATAATGTCAGCTTTGGGCCTTGCGTGAGCCATCACAATTTTGTTCTTTGTAAAAGGCACCTCATAGGTTAAGAAAAGTGAGTTATTTAGAAACCATCATTTACATATATTTTCTAGCAATTTCGAAATTTTTTATGTACCTAAATATAAGACAAAACGTCAGTCAATCCTCGAGTGTGACAAAGGTCCCACATATGATACCAAAAATCCAAAGAGGTTGCCCAAGTTTTTTAGAACAAGTTGAACAATGCTTTGTCACCGTAGAGGTGGGTGTGGTGCCAACAAGTTCTCCAATGTTCAAGTTAGTGTAGTTAAAAGTTATTGGAATATAAAATGTGTACCTTTCATTGAGCCTCGATTACCATATTCATGATCGAGGAAAATGTCTGAGGAGAGTGATAATGTAACGTTGTTGGGATAATGTGTCAATGTCACACTAAATCTCACACTTATTGTCTGCTTCTGTACGTTGAGACAATGAATGGAGGGGGAACACTATAGTCCTAGAAGGCCTATAAAAATGTGTTTACGAAGAGGAAGAGAACTTAGATGAATTTGCCCTTTTGCGATTTGAAGGATTGGACCTTTATACAAATCCAAAACAAACACCATCCTCGATCATCGACAAGGTCGTTTGTGAATCAGATTTACAAATGATTTTCTTGTAACCATGACCCAAATCAAGAACGAAACCACAACCAATAATTTACAAATGACATGATATTTATTATAATAAAATCACTTTTTAATCATTGTAACATATTCCTTTGACATTTTTTGGATCAAAAATACTGATGATTTTTTTTTTTTCAAAGACTAAAAATGTTGACGAAAAGTTTTAGAAGGACTAAAAAAATACAATTTTATTTTATAAGGTTAAAAACAAAATTATGAATATTTATATGACTAAAAACATGACTAGTGGGATAATTGGGCCGCGCAGGCTGGTGAATCGGATGTGTAAATGAACCGGTATAAACCTGTAAAAACCAGCCGGTCAATACTTGATTTTGTTGAGGAAAATAGTTGATTTTGTTTTGTCTTTAATGAACTCAAAACACAGTCGTTTTGTCTTGTAAACTCTCATCACAGCATCACTCCATCGCTCTCTTGTCTCTCAGACTCGCAGGATTTGCAAACGCGTTCGGTAAATCCTCTTACCCTCCTTCTTCAAATTTGTATTCCCATTTTTCTTGATTGTCGCTACAATTATATTCCGATTAGGAGTTCAGATTTCGATTTTTTATTGATTGATTAATAGATTTAGTCATCGATTGAATTTGATTGGTTACTGCAGAGTGATGGCAAGCAACACACAAGATTCATCACCCCAGTCATTCTGGGAAGGCTACAAAGAGTTTTGGGGCGAGAGATTTTCCTTTATGAGCAATTATTCCAACTTCACCAAGCGCGATAAGCCTCTCACTTCATGGTCTAACTCTGATGTTGAGGAGTTCATTGCTTCTGATCCTGTTCATGGACCTGTGGTAATTATTCTTCACTTTTTCATCTCCGTTTCGATTGTTTGTATAGCATTTATGTTGTAGTGTGAGATGCTTATTTAGACGTTCTAGGCTATTGTTACTACTGTTGTTAGCCTGCATGTGTTTTACGTGGTTTGATTGGAAGGATTGGTTAGTCTAAGATTTGGAGTATATGCTGCTTAGGTACTTAGCTAGACTCTCATGTGTTCGATGTATTGCTGCCGGGGTAGTATTTGCATGTTTTGTGTTGAGTTACTGGGAATTGAGAGAAATCTTGTTTCCTTCTATATATTGTTTTAGATTATACGAGGATGGATTACTTTTTTGAAAAAAAAAAATGCTTCCTTTCCTTCATGAATACCAGCTTAAGGAAAGTTTAGGAATTTTTTCTTTGCGGTTAAATGTAGAGGACATAGTGTTTCTACCATGTGTTATTGTCCAGTGATACAACACCCCTTTTGTGTTCACACAATACATTTTGTTTTTCGGTTATTTTTGCGTATCTATTTTGTTGTTAAATTGGAAGACACTCTCAGGTGTGCTTGGTTAGCTGTAGTTTGAAATTTATACACTTTGTGCTCCGCTTCTTTATGGATTTCTTAATGTCGTTTTTTTTTTTTGAATGGGCAATTTATTCATATTCTTAATGTCGGTTAGTATTTTATTTGGAAAAATAGTGTGATTAAAAAGGTATATGGTGGTATCTCCTCTATTGAAATATATTTTGTCCATGAATTATTTTACAATATCATTTAGGGAGAGTACATCTCCAAAGTGGATCATTTGCATGCCAATTCCAAAGTAGAAGACTGTTTGTCCTTTACTTTTATTGGAAATGTGTTGAGTTGTCACTACTTGTCGTTTTATTGATGAAAACATGCCAAATGTAAAACTGTTATGCGCTTTCTTTTTATTAGGAAAAATAGAACGGAAAGTGTGATCACAAATACGGCCTTGAACTTTGTCAAAAAATTAGTGAGACCAATGAAGGAACAGAAGCATGAAGTAGTTTAAGATGCATGTTTGCACTTTGCACTATTAGCTGAAAACTTTATCAATCCTGGGTCATTCCCCATGTTGTTTGATTTTGATTAGTTTAGTTACTCTAAGACTGCACAACATCAAGAGATGAAAGCCACTATTTCTTCTTGCATATGGTAGATGTGATGCCTAAAATGTCTGGTAAATCTATTTATATAGATTAAAGTTCCTTGTGGAAGCTCTTCTGCTCCCCTGGATTGATGAAATAGACATCACACCTATGTAAAATGAAATGCTATTGTGTGTTATTTTTGCTTTTCATTTCTTTTTCAGGTCAAATATGGTGCATGTCTCTTAAGTTGGTTTTGTATATTCATTCTTTTTCAGTGTTTTTCTGCATGATTAAACATTAAGTCACAGTCACGGCTTAGACAGGTCTTTGACGACTTGTTATGTGGAATAACTCACAATAGATGCAAGTGGCACTTTTAGATAGAATCCACTTGTTTAGTTGCCTTTTTTAAAGGGAAAAACTACTTTTTAATTAAAATGTATGTCCAAAAAAATTACAACGATTATTTAAGAATGTGGGACAAAAATGAAAAGCCACGAAAGAACTGTTCCACTGCTTTTCTTAGAAGTTAGAATTAAGAGCTCTTGAAAAATCTTTAACTTACGCATACTCCGGCCTCATTATTTTGGGAGTTTTAGGGAGTTTATGTTTGCGGTGTTCTGTATATATGCGGCGCCATTTGTATTTTTTATTCCTTTCCGCGAGTTTTTATGCTCCTTGCATTTACTCGTCGAGAATAAATTTGCCATTTAAAAAAAAAAGAGCTCTTGAAAAATCTTTAAAACAGTTGTATCATAAAATTACTTTCCTAAACTTAAATAAATGGACCACTGTACGAATGCAGAGTCAGTAAATTCTGACTTCCTTGGAGATATTTGGATGCTGTAGTTGTAATTACTTAATTTTGAGTTGGGCATTAATTTTGATTTTGAGATGTTTTTTTTTCTCTTTCACCATTAAGAGTTCCTTCCATCATCAGAACATCCTTTAGATATCATCATGGATGTTTTCTCTTTCGTTCATTTGTATGTTTCACCGACATAATTGGTTTTAATGTCATCATTACAAGATAACAAAAATGACACCAACAACCACAAATTGTTTATCATGTGTATGAATTAGACAACACTATAATTCATTATCATGTATTAAGCTTAAAGCTGGACTGATAACCACAGAATCTCTCTTGATTATTTGATGTACAACTTTTCATTGATCTCCATCTATTTTAACTAATGGACTATTTTTCATTTGATCAACCCTCCACACTGGTGCTTGCGCTGGTTTTCTTTTTACATGTTTAAACCATCTAAGACAATAATTTACTATTTTGCAGCTTTCCTATAGTGGTAGCTGTCCCAGTATTTTCTTTAATAATTGTATTCCTATGCATCGCACATGAAACAATCCTTCCTTTCATCTACTTTGCTTGAATATAATGGTTAACTAACATTTCCATCTATCTCTCCATCATTTTGGATGATGGACTTAATGTACTTAAAACATATGACTTATGGTATTGTATGTTCTTCAATTTTCATCTCTAATATATGATTTTTGTTTCTTTGCTAAATTTAAAATTCAACATACTTTAGTTTACTCTTACTTGGGTGGAAGCCATATATGTCTAAGATTTATCTCCATATTTCTAACTTTTCATTTATTTATTTTTCTCCAAAACCTTCTCTTATTAAAACTATGTCAACACGAGTGTGCATCGTGGCGGTCTTTTTTATATGTTCAGTAAGCACGTCTAGAACTAAGATAAAGAAAATACGCGATTCAAGTTGCCCATAGTGCACATATATAGTTATAGGGAAATCTTATCTATTTGACTGTGTTATCACTCCTCACAGTAATTGTGGCTCTATCACTCACTAGACATGACATCATTAGCTATATAGTGCTGATTGTGATCCCTAATTCTATTACAAAATGATCAATAAACTGGACATGTTTTTGGTACCAACGGTGATTGGCATTTTTGCCTTGAAACATCCCAACTCTTTCCAAATGAGAAAAATTAAACAAAAATTATAATGGACAACCGTATTTTTTTTTGTTTCATATGTGATTATTCATAATTGGAGCTTAGTATCTTAATAATGGCAAATGATCACATAGCTAAATTGATACCTCCTTTCTTTCTCAATAGCCGTTTGTGGCTACAAAATTTGAAGATATCCTTTTCTCCATCCTTTTGTCTTTTCCTCTTTTAAAAGTATAAATAAATTGACCATTGTTGATCTTGTACTTTTGCTTTAAATTTAAATTAACTGTTATCTGAAGTGCTGCTTGGGTAACATCCTTTTCCCATTTCAGCTTAAAACTGCTAGAGAAGCAGTGCAATATGGCCTCGCAGGAAGTGCTTTGGGAGCGTTATTCACCGCAAGTTTTGCATGGAAATATTCAAGGAGTTTACATGGTAATCTGTTACTTTTCAAACTATTAAAACCCTTTTACTATGCCTAAACGTCATCATCGTATGAAGGCATAAATGTTTCTGACTCTTCATAGTTTATAATACTTTCTACCTGAAGTTTAATGTAGGCTTTGTGATGCTAGCCGTACGAAAGTATTTCACGGACTTTTGTTAATCTTTTACACCAAATGTTAATGTTTTACTATTCAACAGGTGCCGGTCTGTCCTTTTTAGCTGGAGGTGTATTTGGGTGGACATATGGACATGAAATCGCAAATCATGCACTTCAACTTTACAGGGTAGACACATTGGCTTCCGAGGCTAAGTTTCTGGAGTGGTGGAAAAGGAAGACCGAAGGAGGGAATTGAAGCTGTTTGTGTCTGGACAATAATGCTACGATTGTTATCGTTTTGGAAATTAACAATATTTTCGGTGTTGCCGGTGCAATTTATGTTGCTGAATAAATATTTTGTTGTCACATAGGTCAAAATTTAGGACTTATGCATAAGCACAAATCAAATTGCGACTGCCATTTTTTCTCTCCCTCTGTTGTGTTGTTTTCCTTTTTGTTCTAAATAAAATTATGGAACCAATGTAAAATTTTGTTACTTATGGACCTTGTGTGACGAGGCACTTGGTTTGGAAAAAGTTTTTAATGTTAATTTTTTTTGACATGCTGTTATATTTTTATGAAATTATGTAAACTCTTTCAAAAAAAATAAAAATAATGTAAACAAAAGTTTGAAAGGTACCTGACGCAAGATTTCTAATGTTCATGGCAATTTTTCTTCTATTAATAGCCCCCTAAATTCCGCAGGGGGAATATTCTATAGGTACTACTACATATCACATATGAACATGGGAACTTAGAATATCACTTATGACACAACCAAACCGAAATAATTTAGCCACAATGGGCAACCATTTCCCAAGTCTCATGTAATTGAGCATTTATTTTCTTAATAAGAGCATCTCCAAATATTATCATGTTAAACAGGATTAGATCTCACTCCTGGTAGTTAGTTCGTTAGATGAGGGATACTCATGCCGGGGTAGGCTTGAGATCAATTCTTACATATACATCAAGAGAGAGATAAAAACAAAGGCACCTAAGTGCTACCCTTCTTTAAGTTCTTAACTTGCTATCTGATGGGTACCAAGATATCAACCACATCAGTTTTAAGAACTTTATGAAACTTTAGCCACTTTTCATTTCAGCCTTCCAATATGCTGCAATCCGACAATGGGTTTCACTTGTTATCCCAACACTATTTTTGTAGATAAATTATTATTTAATGTTAAGAACCGGTTCTTCTACAACACCTTCTACTTGAATGTTGAAATCCATGAAAAATAAAATCATAATTAGATCCAAAACTCAATAAGGCATTTCCATTGAAGAACTTTGTAAGGGTATCACTAATTGGCAGGTAAAATGAGTACTTGTATTGATTTAAGGCGTTTCTATTAAAGATTCTTGTAAGGGTATCACTAAGATCCAAAACTCAATTAGGCATTTCTATTGAAGATTCTTGTAAGGGTGTATCTATACTTGTGCAAGGTAAAATGAGTGCTTGTATTGATTTAATAAAGAAATAATGAAATAGATACCTTTAGTACAGGATCAATTCATGGAAAACACAATTGTACTAGAAGGGAAAAGAAGAAGAGTCCAAGCACAATCACTTTAGGTCATACTGAACATTTCTCTCTCATAAATGGAGTTCTCTATTTCTTTGAAAAATGGATAAGACCTTGTTCCCTCATGTAAGAATGATAATCGTAACTATTTGCGTTCAGAGCCACTATACACAGGATCCACTAAACTCTTTAACGTGTCTTTCTTTCTCATAAATTGAGTCCTCCGACCCACTAAACTCTTTAACGTGTCTTTCTTTTTTATAAATTGAGTCTCCGTTGCTTTGAGAAATGGAGATAATTTTGATCCTTACTAGAGAGTATCAAATTGAGAAGTGAATTTTTAAAAAATTTATGCACATCAACAGTAATCATTGTTCATTTGCCACTCCTTATTTTCCTTATTCTAGGATCACTAACCACTTATTCATTTGCTTAATCAAGTTTGTTATGCAAAGTGTATTGCCACATATGTGCTATTTTGTTTCATAACAATTTTAATATAAAATGATGCATGCATAAACCCTTATATAGTAAGTGTCTAGTTACGTTGTTTATCCAAATACAAGCCTAACTCGTAGGGTTTGGTCTCCCTACTTGGGTTGTGTCATATTAGGCTTGTGATAAATATGATTAAAGGTCAAATTTCTGCCACTAGACTTATCTAGAGCAAGAAATTTCAAATCAGAAGATTCAATTCCTTTAAGAGCATGTTGATTGCTGACAAAAGAATTCTTGGTGGGATATGCTTGCAAATTGCCTTTCTATATTTTATGACCCTAAGAAAAAAGTATTATTATTTCTTCATTTGGTCTCAGCTTTATAATTTGAGGGACTCATGTGCAAACCACCACGTTGATTGATCTCGATTGAGCTAAGCCAATCCCCATCATGCTCTAATAAGGCTGATTTTGATTGTCCCCTTCTAAAACATAAGAGAAATAGAAAAAAGAAAAAAAACTTTGAGTAATATTTTTTTTTTATAAAGGCACCTTTGCCCTTTGGAAAAGGGTGGGCTATGACCCTTTGCTGACGGGTATTTGGCCATGAAATAAAGTGAAATCGTCCTATTGTCTGCTTAAGGATAATAAAAAGAAACAAACAAAGCCTTAACTTTGTCCACTTTTAATTAGTTAATTACATTTTCATTTTTTATTTTGAAAGGGATTACATTTTCATTATATACACATTTTCATTGAACTTTCTACTATACTAAAATATAGTCAAGTTGAGAAAGGGAAAAAAGAGAGAGAAGGAAGAGTAATATATACACACACAAAAAATAATAATGAATGGATTCCACGTCCCATAAAATAGGGGCTTTTCATAACATCCAATAAGATGATGCATGAGGTTGACAAGTCTAGCCTCATACTTTTATCACAACCAACAAAATACATTTATTTTTACTATATGAAATTAATTATACAAAATCAACAATATACAAAACAAAAACACATTTCCTTTTTGACAATTAAGGAAACTAAATTGAAACATTCTTGTACAACAATGAAAGAATGAGGTGGCATTTGGTCCTTATCTACCTAAAATAAGCACAATCTAACGTCACCGCCACATGCATGTTGCTGGAATGTGACTAATAATAATGGTAGGGTAATGTGACATGTTAAAGTAAATATATATAGCCACTGAAGGTAGTAATCTTCATTGAGTTTCTTTCTATGACTCTTCGTCTTCCGCTGATTTCGTTGCCCCATGGATTTGAAAGCGTGTTAGCCTCAATTTCTGCAAAATAGGGTTACCTTTAATATATAATATCATATGTTTGATAATATACTTTAAGGTGTCACCATTTTGCAATTTGAATGATATAAAAATCCCAACACTTGTTTTTATATAATAATATGTACAAATGAATCACTCCACAGTGTTATAAATAGTCTTCTTAAACAAAGGCACAAAGTGATGAAATCAGCAAATACACAAACATCCAGTGGAATAAGCTTTGGTTTTCCTTTTGTGTGGCCTGCTTCAAAGTAAAATTTGATTTGAAAAGAAGATAATCAGATTGATGTTGATCAAATTAATATATATAATAAAGTGCTAAAAATAGCAATATAGTCATAGTATACTTGAAGAAAATATTTGACTAATATATGTCACTAGAAATAAGACAATCTTTAAATTATTTACAAATCCATTTTAAAATTGACATGCATTTCTTTCTATGGTCTAAAACACGGTCTTTGAACCAAAATGCAAATCGTGTATCAAAAGACATCTTTTTTTAAATTATGAATCAAATCTTATAAATTGCCATAAGATGCACGATCAATAAAAATACTTAAAAAAAAAAAGGTCAAATGCATCTAAAGGTCCTTTAAGTTTTTCATTTTTCCCAAAGTGGTTCTCTAAGTTTCAAAAGTCTCAAACAAGTCATTTTAGTTTTTGAATCGTTTCAAACAAGTCCTATTGTAGATAACATAGTTGGTAATTGCTTCCTTGAACTCATCTTTGGTACCAAATCTTGCTCCTAACACCCACTAAAAATTAGTCATCTTTTTAGGCATGGCAAATGGTGGATAATGCTCGTTATCATCTGAATCATCACCATCATCCTCTAAAAGGACTTGTTTGAAACGATTCAAAAACTAAAAGGACTTGTTTGGGACTTTTGAAACTTAAAGGACTTGTTTGGGAATTTTGAAACTTAAAGGACCACTTTGGGAAAAACGAAAAACTTAAAGGACCTTTAAATGCATTTGACAAAAAAAAAAAACATGTGACATAGACAAAATCATAGCTGGTGTACCATACAATACCTATAAAATAATTTAAGCTTTCTTAGTTATAGATTAAAATGAAATATAAAAATGGTTTGCTTCACAAAATTCAAATGTTCATTCAACTCCAAAAAACATAATCTATCAAGATGAATCATGTCGAAAATATATACTCACAAGTATTGATTGAATTCAGTTTCGTATCAAATCAATATAAAATTTGCATGTACTTCAAAGATACCAATAACCATGATCTAAATTACACTTTCATTTTGTATCACAATTTTTAATATAAACTAAATAAGTTGTGTTTGTTGGAAAATAAAAATAAAATGTTTTTACTCTTTTTTTTACCTTTGTCATAGTGGCAGAAGAGGTAAGAGAAATTGAAGTAGAAGGATTTGATGACTTTGCAAAAGAATTCAACCCAACATTGTAAGTCATACTTTCATCAGGCTCAAACAAACCGTAGTTCCTTTCCGAGGTTGGTCCATTCTTCATATTTTCATTAAATAATGCAAACAAATATGATTCCAATCTCATTCTAGGATTCAAAGGTGTCCCTTCATTCTTCATTTGTCTCCTCAATAAATTCTTGTTATAAATTTCAGCATTTTTCAATGATGCACCAATTTCATCAGAGTCACCTTTACTTGGCCAACCAGTCTCAGAAACCCTAACCTCTATCCCATTAAAACCTAACTTTGCAATTGCAAATGTAACAGCATCTACCATAGCATAAAGCATGTTATCATAATGTAAATTTGTATTAGGATCAACCATTCCTTGGTTAGGATTAAATAATACATAATCTAAAGGTATTTGATTAGGGTCATTCTTATAAGCAAAATAAGGATAAGCATTGACCCAAAAGGGTGATTTTGTTTTTGACAAAAAGTTTAAAAATTCAAGCATGATTCCAGAGATTTCACTTCTGAAACTACCAGCTGAAGGAGGGTAAGATTCTTCAAGAACTTCTAATGAACTAGGTGTTGACACGTGAATATTCGAGTCCAAACCTAACTGAACTAGAGCATTGTAAATGTTGATCACTGCTGGAACAAGATATTGAATTAGGGTTGTGTCAAGTTCTGTGAACACTTCATTCCCTACTTGAATTCCAGTGATCTTTGTGTCTGGAAGATATGGTTTGATATTGGTATTTACCCATTGAAGTGCTTGTTGTGGATCATTTAATTGGTTTAGTATTTGATTTTCGATTGTTACGATGATTTCCACGTTTGAATTGGCGAAAGCTTTAAGAATCTCTGGATTCGTATCGTAGATTCTAGTTTTTGTTATCTTTAAGTTGCTGAGAAGTTCTAGGACTTTTTCTGGTTGTGGCAAATTGTTAGCCACTTGTCCATAGTTTATTCCAAACGACGCAACAGGTGCGAAAAATCCAGTATCTGTAATTGCATAATTAGTGAAATCTATTAGCAATAATGTTACAAACTAGAATGCAATAAAGCAAAAGATAACATGCATGATGAAAAGAGTAATATGTGAAAAAAACAGAACAAACAGGGTACCTGCAGAAAGAAAAAATGCTAGAAGAATATAACGTATTGCCATTCTTTGAGTAAATGTTGCCATTGTGACAAATATTGATATATATGATTTAGAGGGAAATTGGTTAATTTTCTTATTTGAAAATTTGGAGGCAAAGAAGGAGAAGAAAATGAAATAAGATGATATTTTTTGTACGGTTGATTTGGTTTGCCTTAGAAGTAAGTAAGGTGATACTAAATGGTTTGGTCTTATATATATAATATTCTCTAGGACAGGGTTGTGTCTTTAGTCTTTACAACGCACTCATCAACCTTAATTTTTTTTATTGACGTAAATATCCTTCACTAAGTCACTATCAAAAGCAAAGATGAATGGTAGTCGGTCAAATGTTGAAGGGGAGCCACGTCATGACATTACAAATGAATGAATTTTGCCCTGGTTTGGTCGGATTTTAGCAAGAGCAAACTCATTAGATGAATGTAACCAAAAAAACTCATTAAGATGAATATGACGCCAATTATGTTTTGTTGATGTTATGGGCAATAGATAAACAATGATAAGAGAAAGCATGAAAACTTTTGAAACATGTAGACAAGGTTGTTAAAACTGCGTATTAAATCATAAAATGATACAATTTTACGTTTTTATATGCGAAATTCGTGATTAATCGAATTTTAAACAATGTTACAACAAACTAACTCGTGTAAAATCGGATAACATAAGAAAGAATTGAGTAAAAATGAAAGAAATTTACCTCGATTTTGAAGAAATTAACTCTTATTTTTTGGATAGTTTTTTTTAACAACTTTAGAAACATATCAAATTCTTTTTTTTGATAGTTTTTTTTAATGTTTTTATAATTTATGGGGTAATATATTTAGTTTGATACAAGTTTTTTTTTTTTTTTTTACAAGTTTGATATAAGTTTATGACCATGAAACTTTATTACATGAAGTAATATATTTGTTTTTATAATTAAGTTAAAATTTATAATAATTTATGCTTTGTTTTTGTTAAGTAGTCTAGTGACTATAAATTTAGGATGAATAAATGGGAAATCCAGAGTTTGAATCCTGCCCCTTGCATATTATACATACAATGTCTCTACCACTGAGTTATACTCACAAGGACATTCATTAATGCATTTATAGCATCATATAAATGTATACATAAATGATATTTAAACATTAGTTTCATGACAACTTCGGCGACAACCTATGTAGGGAGGGGTAGTTTTGATATTTTGACCTTTAAATGGAGGACAATTTTGTAAAAACATGTACAAATCTACCATCTTCTTCCTCTCTCTTATATGTCACGGCTGCCAAAGCCATCGCGTCATCACCATCGCCGTTGCAGAATCTGTGGGTTTGTGCATAAAACCAGATCTAGTCGATTAGAGAACGACAAAGAGGATAAGAGCAGAAACTAAGAGGAACCGAGGTGGAGGTGGATGCCGCCTGCCGAATGTGTGTGTGTGTGAGAGAGAGAGAGAGAGAGAGGATGGCGGAGAAGGCTGGAACAACGAGAAAGATTGGGAAGCACGACAGGAGAGAAGAGAGCACAGTGGTGATAGAAGTTGTTGAAAAAGTGATGTTCATATAAGATAGCTCAAGTGAGAGAGAGAGAGAGAGAGAGAGAGAGAGAGAGAGAGAGAGAGAGAGAGAGAGAGAGAGAGAGAGAGAGAGAGAGAGAGAGAGAGAGAGAGAGAGAGAGAGAGAGAGAGAGAGAGAGAGAGAGAGAGAGAGAGAGAGAGAGAGAGAGAGAGATTTGTTAAAAGACACTCACTAGTTTTTATGAAGGAGTCCCTCATAGTGTATTTAGCCACATTTTAGTTATACCTTGCTAAAACACTCATTCATAAAAATTGGTGGGTGTATTTTGTTTTAGCAAATGCTTGTTGGAATTGCTAAAAAACACTCACTACTTGTTAAGAAAGTGTGTTTTAACAATATGCACATCAATGTGTGGTTACCCACTTTTTAGTTATATCTTGTTAAAAGACTCATCCGTAAAAAGTAGCGGGTGCCTTCTAACAAATTCATATTACAAATATATATATTTGATTATTTTTATATAAGAAAAACTTATACTCCATCCGTTTCAAAATGAGTGTCGCTTTAGGCAAAAAAAAATTGTTTCAAAATGAATGTCACTCTCAGTTTCCAATGCAATAATAACTTTTTCTTTTCAATTGTACCCTTCAATTAATATTATGCTATACTACTTCCAAAGTATTATTTTTTCTTTAATGAAAAACAAATCAATAGTTGATTAGGATAATTTGGTAAAATTGCTATGACATTTGACTACTTTATTCCATTCCTTAATATGTGTGCAATTGGCTAAAGCGACACTCATTTTGAAACGGAAGGAGTATGAATTTACGAGTTGATTCTAAAAATGTGTTAACGTAAAAACTCGAGTATCACAACTTTGTACAAGATTGTACGTGATTAATTAAGTGTGATAAATATATGAAAAGTGCTAGTTTATGAAACTATTTTGTTTGGATAACTTCATTAATTGGACTGAACCACGTGTAAATTGTGTCTTACATTCCTATTTTTTATGATAATATTTTGTGTGAAAAACTATTATATTATATGGTGTGTGGTTTTTCTTTATGTTTACTAAATAAACAGGTAGGTTGGCTGTGAAGAAACGTGTTGCTGTGAAGGTTAAGATGGTAGTGACCTGCCGTCGAGACTGAATTCTTTTACTTGACTTCCCATGGCAGCAGCCTTCAACCAAATTTTAATTTTGAGCCACGTCGGAACTTAATTCTCTTTTTCCTTTTTGACCTGGCGATGCCTCACTTCTTTTATTACTGAGCCACTTGTCTTGTTGCATAATAAATATAGCTGACAATAATTCATTTTTCAAATGATAGATTTGGACCTATGCAAATGATAACTCAATAATTTGTATTAATTTTAGCTATTATTTATTTAATAAAGTAATATTTTTATTTAAGTTTATTTCTATTTTACTACATTTTCCTTTGTGATGAATAAATACCTAAATGCATGAGATATATGAAGTAATGGTGCAAAAATGTGGTAAACTCTTCAAATATTGAAGACTTGTTGACCAAAGGACAATGAACATTCATTTTAATGTTCAAGAACTAAAAATTTACTTATCAAGACTTCAGAAGTTTCAAAAAATGTTCTCAGACAATCAAATGATTAAGTTTTTATGATCAATGATTACCATGACTTGACATTATGACCGTACCCGTAAATCACATCCTTAATGTTTTGTAACTATATATGATGGTACACGAAGTTTCAAGGCTGAAGTTATAAATAAGCCTAGCCCGATCTTAGTTTCATATCACACTTTCCCTTGGAAAACTCTTGTAAAATTATATTGCATTTCAATAAAAAAAAATGTTTTTCTTTTATTCATTATGATAGGTGAGTAGTTTTCTTAATCCTGGGATCATGAAAAGTAATCACATAATAAAGTCCAAAGAAGACAAACCAAAATGTGCAACATGCGCAACTGGTTTATGAATGTTGAAGAATTTGCTGATGTAATATGGGCAAAGAGAGCAGCAAAAGATGTTTTTGGTGAATGGATAAGGAATAGTATTCAATGAGGATGATGAGATGAGATGTACGTGTTCTTATCTTATATATCTTATTTTATCAATAACTTTAAACCCTTTTAGCACACAATACCTTTAATCCTTTATGCTAGCTGTATTTAAACAGGAAGAGTTTAACAAAAGGACCTTATTATTATGTAGAAGAAAAAAAATTATTTGGACTAATTAGACTTCATGTATTGCCAATAAAAAATTAATAGACTTGTCAATTTTTTTTTTTTTAAATATAAATACTAAACCTTTTCTTATATTTTTTTTAATCAAGTCTAACTGCCATAAACGATGATCAAATTATATGTTACAATTCATGTAACTGCCCTAACTCCGATTGTCTATAATCCGTTCAAGATCAACATTGATAGTCAATTCTTTTTTCTTTCTTTCAGCAGGCAGAGTCAAATTCTACAACATAAAACTAATATATTTACATTTGACTATTCTCCCCTATCTATTTATAAATTGTCTCATGAAATTCGTAAAGTCCCCCTCTAAGTCAAATATTTCCTTAATTTGTACTTGAAGCACCCAATAAAGAATAGATTCAACACTTCAACATCAATAACATTAACATATGACTATTGTCTATATTATTCAAAGTATATAAAATGAAAATATCAAGAATGTACTGCTGGCTGCTGCAAGAAAATTATATTATAGCAAATTAGCAACTCATTTGAAATGAGGTACATAATTAGTATTTTGGCAATCCACAAATAATTAATAGTCAAGTCATGAGGAAAACAAATTAAACTCGCATGAGCTAGACTTTGTTTAGCATGGCATTTTGGGGTAATAGAAAAGAAACAAAATAGAGACTTTTAGGTAGGAAATTTAATTTATTTTTTTTTAAAAAAAAAAGGGGTAGGAAATTTAAATGCCTAAGAAAAAGTAGGAAATTTAAAATTCTAAAAAAAGTCCCTCAATTTCTTGAAAAACTTTGAGGTGAAAAGCAAGGATGGAAAATGAGAAGTATTATATCCACCTGTGTCTGAGTTGTAATATACATATTTTCTTGTTGAAATGTCATATTATATTAGATATATGAATCCATATAAAGTAGTGCGATACATGTGTCATTGCAAAGAATTCTTGTGTTTATTTTCATAACTTTTTCTGGGTTCATCCACAGTTCTCTGTATATAAATGCTTTAGGTCAGGGTTAGGGAAGCTTCCTAATTACAGTGATTTTCTTTGAATGAGTCTTTATGTTAGGCTTAATTTGGACTTAATATAAGGAAATATCATCCAAATGCAACAAAACCAACTAGTATGGATTTTCTATCATATGAAAAATATTGTTTTAGTCGACATATATATTATATTATACTAACAAAAAGCAGTTTGTCTCTGCCTTTACTATTTGTAATAAGATTGTGGATATGATTGATTTTTCAAAGTCCAAACAGATGTCAATTTCATGCCAAAGTATAAAAAAGATAAATATACATGCTCACAGTAGTACCTTAAATAAATTTTATTTTAAATATACAACAGATGTAGAATTGTGCACAATCATGGATAGGAGAATTAAATATTGGGTTAATATGTTTTTACCCCCTAGGCGAGTTCTGGTTTTACCTCCTGTAAAAAAAAAAATTTAGATTACAACCCTATAATATGAAGATTCTCCACAAAACACACCTGCAATATAAAGATTCTCCACAAAACACCCCTGACCCCATCCAGACGCTGACGTGGCACGCCACTGTGTAATTATTTTTATTTTTATTTTTTTAAAACCTGACACGAGTGTAATGGACGCTGATGTGGCACGCCACTGTGTAATTATTTTAATTTTAATTTTTTAAAAAACTGACATGTGTGTAATGGTTTAAAAAATTATTTTTAAAAAGATAAAAAAATAAAAATAAAAATAAAAACTGAAAATTTATTTTCAAAAAAATTAAAAATAAGAAAAAAAATCAATTTTTTTAAAAAAAACGAAAATAAATTAGACTTTTTTTAAAAAAGAAATATATTTTTACCAAAACATTTAAAAATTAGCATATATTATTTTCTTTGAATATTTTTAAAATTTTAATTTAATTTGGATTTTTTAAATTTTTTTTCAAAAGTTTCAAAATATAGTAAGTTTAGGATTTTTTTATTTTTTATATAATTTGTTGGGATATATATATATATATATATATATATATATATATATATATATATATAAAGAAAACAACCCCTTTGAGCTCTTTTGGACTGACCGTTTTTTTCAAAATTACCCTCAATTTTTAATACAAATAACACATGTAACAAATAGATAAGAATAAATTTAAATATTAAAAAAAATTCCAGTTTTTTTTTATCCTCAATTTTTAAATATTAAAAAATATTCTCAAATATTTAACACATCGTAAAAAAAATTCTGGAATAAAACTTTCGAAAAAAAATCTGAATTTTCCTAAATTTATATCCAGATTTTTAAAAATGAAAAAAAAATTCCAGATTTTTTTTTGTTGAGAAAATTTTAAAAACTTTTTTTTTTCGAAAAAAAAAATCAATTTTAAATTTCGAAAAATATATATTTCCTAATTTTTGAAAATAATTTCAATTTTTTTTTTGAAATATATATTTTTCCTAAATTATAAATTTTGGAATTTTTAAAAATATTTTTCGTAATAAAAAAAAATCCTGAACTTTTTTAAAAAAATTAAAAAAAAATAGGCACAAATGCCATTTGTACCTTTAAAAAAATGAAAAACAAAATTAATTATACAGTCAGCACACCACATAATCACTTATGCACAGTCAACATGCCACTCAGCTCGCAACGTCAGCAATTCTGCACAGTCACATGGTTCAGGGGCTAAAATCAAAGAATCTTATTTTACAGAGTTGGAATCTAAACTTTTTTTTTTACAGGGGGTAAAACCGAAACTCGTCCATATTACAGGGGGTAAAAACATATTAACCCTTAAATATTTATATCCGAGAATAAATAACTCATGTTAATAATTTAATCATTTGAGCAGTCAAATAGAACTATTTCTAGTCCACTATTTTCTCGAAATTAGAATGAAAGTTATATTTGTCATTAGAAACAAAATAAAATTAATGGTATAAATGATCAGCATACGTAAACATCAACACTGCATTAAAATGTTCCTTAAAAAAAAAACACTACATTTAAATGTACTTCAATAAGGTTTAATGTTTTTACTATATCATAACTATTGGAGTATAAGTGTCATGTGGGTGGGGTTAGTCCATCATTGATTAGGAATAGAGAAAATGATTGATATGTAAAAGAGGTGATTCATATACTTATTGCACAAACATTTTACGTAAAGATATGGTATCAAAATCTCTTAGTAGTCTTGGATTTTTAACTCATCATAACTCACGACGCGCCTAGACTCCCCAATAAGGGGTATTAGAGCCTTCGTTTTGTGGAGAAACGGGAATGAGATCTTAGTGTGGATCGGACTAGCAATGTGGATGACTCACAATCGAGGGGAAAATTGTTGGAATGCAAGTGCGAGTGGTTAATCCTACGTCGATTAAAAATAGAGAAATTGTTGGATATATAAGAAAGCTGACATTGAAAGTTGATTTCCAAAAGGCATTAGACTCGATAAATTGGGGTTATTTGTTGTTGATGTTTCGAAATATGATTTTTTTTTTTCTTAATAAAAATGAATCAGTTGGATGCAAGCATGCATATTTTCTAGTTCCCATCAGTTTTAGTGAATGGGAGGTCAACGACATATTTTAAGTTTGGACAGTAGAGGGGTTGAGAGGCCTTGCTCTTCAGGCAGTTGACCATTGAGTTTTCAAATGGTATAAAGGTACACAACAATTTACATTACCATATTCTACAACTGACGATACAATTTTGGTGGGGGATGCAAATAATAATTAATGAAGTAAGAGTCTATTCCTATTATTTATAATTTTTAAAAGAGTAGTTTTTTTAGACAATGATAAATTAATGTTGATAATTGTTATTGACATTTGAAAGAAGGCTAAAACACATCAGCAAAAGACGTAAATACCCCTTGGTAGTGAAATGGGGAAGGAACTAACCGGTAGCGGTTAACTGTCGCGGCATCAATCGGTAGTTAGCTGCCGCTGTGTTTACTGGTACAAATTTAAGGCAAAACCAACATCACTCTCTCATCCATTATCATTCTTAACTATCAATCTCTATTAAAATCTCTACCAAAATCACCCAATCTCATTTTTTTGAAATTTATCCAATTTTATTCAACAAAAACACAAGTAAGTAATCATATTGCTATTTTTTTTACTTTTTTTATAATTTTAGTTTTAGGTTGATTTACAAGTAAGATATTA
Organism: Medicago lupulina; assembly: GCA_958299785.1. Lineage (NCBI taxonomy): Eukaryota > Viridiplantae > Streptophyta > Magnoliopsida > Fabales > Fabaceae > Medicago > Medicago lupulina. Next base: position 17,871,421 of record OY283142.1, on the reverse strand, counting down.
TGATTCATTTTTAGAGTAGATTTAAGTTGATTAATTTTGTTTAGATGTTAGCATGTTTATGTTGTAGTTATTAGTTTTAGGGTTTATGTATAATTTGCATTTCAAGTGTTTGATGAAATGTTTGAATGAGTTTTTCATTGATAGTTTAATTTTTTATGGTGTAGATCTAAAACAATGGCCGATTTGTTCAATGTTTGCATATGCTTCATCGGTGGAAATCCACAGTTGTTCAAGGTACGATACATTAATGTCACGTTAAAAGGTCTGAAGGATCAACTGAATGAAATCAACTAAGGACTCAATCCCGGATACACAAGGAGGGTCGAATATATTTGGTATGAACGTCCAACGTTCGAAGAGGGAAAAATAACGTTCAGTCGGCTAGAATTAACGAACGGCGACGACGTGAGGAGCATGTTCTCGATTTTTTTGTCAGCACAACATGTTCACGTTGATCGATATGTTTGTTACGTTGCTGAGATCGCCTGAAGATATTCTCAAAAGTTTGATTCTGCCAGAAAATTATGTTTAGGTATCATCATTATTATGTAGTGTATTTATTTTATTAGAATTTAAGTTTAATTCTTGTTAGTTTGCTGAATATGTTCGCATTTAAGTTTCTTATACTTAGTGTAGAGATTTGCAAGATCCTTTGAAAAATCAAAGAATGATGAGAACACAACATGTATTTTACCAAATCAATTATATATGCTTACACATCAAATTCCTTTGTATAAGATGAGTGGTAAGAAAGGGAATGTACCTCTAAGATGTTGTTTTGTGCTTGATCATGCTCCTTTGTCAATTGAAACTTGTCAGTTGGCAGTGCAGTAGGATTAAGTTCAAAAGAATATATTAGAATACATTCCTTTTTGTTACTACTCATCATATATGAAGGGATTCAATGTGTTAACCTATATTCTTGATTTGCTAGAATACATGTGTTGTTGTTCTCTTCATTCTTTTGAATTTTCAAAGGATGTTGCAAATCCCTACCCGTGGTATAAGACACTTCAATGCCGACATTTTTGGCAAACTTTCAAGAATATAATTTAAACTCAACATCATGATGATACCACATATTTAGGGAGAATGTAATGTAACTTAAATGAAATTAAAACTAAATAAAATTGCTTAGTTTTTGAATTGATTTCGTGTACATGTGCAACTTTATTCGAATTTATTCAATACGCAACTTTGTTAAATACCAACATGTAACAAATTTATTCATGACATCCATCGGAGAAATTAGTGTATGAGTTCCTTTGGAATTGATGTTATTGAATTACATGTAATAAAAAGACCGAAATTTGGTTTGAAACATGTTGAAACACATAGCAGAACTTGATGTATGCATAATTGATCGCATCAGAACTACTGATGCTTTCCTAACCGGCGAAAGTTAACTGCCGAGGTCTCCGACGGCAGTTAACTGCCGAATGACATAACGGTCATTTCTAGGTGTGTTTTAGCCTACCGGCAAGTGTGAACATCAATTTTCATTAATGTTTATGATTATTATATTTTTAATTTTAAGAATATTAATAAGATAGATTAAATTTAAAGGATTCATATAAACCTCCAAAACCTCTTTTTCACTACAATGTTTTAGTTCTCCGAATGAAGACAGTTTTGTATTATGAAGAAAAATTAATTAACCCACAAAGTCCTCCCCTCCCATTTTCCTCAACTTCTTCCACTTGCGCATTCCTTTTTTCAAAAGTCATCCCCTTCAAACTCGCATACAAAGCCATATGGTTAATTAAGTAAATGATCTCTAGTCTTTGTCAACTTAACTCAGTTGATAGAGACGTTGCATAATATATGCAGATGCCGATGTTCGAACGCTGGACACCCTACTTATTCTCCTTAAGAACTGAATTTCTAGCCACTAGGCTACTTGACAAAAAAAAAAGAGTAAATGATCCTTATAAATATCTAAAACTTTGTTTTTAATCCCTACAAAACATTCCGTAAGCATTTTTAGTTCCAAAATATGCTAATGGAAAATGTTACATAAACTAAAAAGTGCAATTTTTTAAGGACTAAAAATAGAATTATGAATATTTATAAGGATCATTTACTTAATTAACCTATTCATATATTATATGTGAATTAATATTGGATATCAATTAAGATTTATTTTATCTAATGATGATGTTACTATTACTCTATTTATCCCACATTATACGGCATTCTAACAAAATATGTTTGCTTCAAATTATAAGTCATTTTAACATCAATTAACCAATAATGCTTATTATTCAGAAGTCCTAACTCAACTCGCAAAATGCCGAAATTGTTAGACCAGATGTCATGTCTAGGGTTTGAACCCCGGTACCTCCACTTGTGTGTGTGAATTTATAATGGCTTTGCCATTTCGTGTATCTATAAATAAATAAAAAACCAATAATGCTTGTTTTCCGATTTATTACGTTATCTTTTTTCCAATTATTTTAATTTAAGGATATTTTTGTTAAATAACTTATAATTTCTCTTTTATATTCAACATTTACTACATTTCTTTATTTATGTGAAATGCTAAAGTGACATATAATTGTTAAAGTGCCCAGGTTGACGTAGTGGTGTTGACTTAAGACTTTGGAATGTGTTCCTCTCAAGGTCTCATGTTTGATTTTCTCTCATATTAATTTCAGTAGACTAGTCCATAGACCATCTCCATTGAGAGAGTTTTAACTATTTAAGATCCGATACCTATTAGGTTACCTCTAATGAGGAGAATATTTTTCAGGGTCTTATAAGACCCGGGGTCTTACTTAAGACCCCCACTTTTAAGCGGGACCAACATTCTTTTAATATTAAAAATTTTGAAACATAATGATATATTGTTATTGATAGTTGATTAGTGGGTTTCATTTAAGAACTTTGTGTGAGATCTGGGTTGGAGTGATTGAATGCTTATTAAATATTACTATTAAAAAATTATAAACGAGTGATGTGTACACGTGAGACCCATTTAAAAACAAAAAAAATGAGTGTCTCCATTGTAAATACTCTAAAAAGCTTAATAAATGCAAGGTTAGGGGTCGAACCCCGACCACCACTAAAAGAAAGTATGAGAAGGTTTTGCTGGTTGTTTGATATAAAAAAAAAAAAAGAAGGTATTTTTAAAAATGATTTTGACAGAAATATAAAGATAGATTAAAATCAATACATTACTTTTAATAAGTTGCAAATCTAATCGAATCAAGCTGTTTAGTCATGTCAATGCATTGGACAACATTTAGTATATGTTTAGATAAATCAACGGTACGTAGTATCAAAAAGAAGAAGATAAATTAATGATACGTTATCTTGCTATCTAGCTTTGAATAAAAAGATGTGGTACTGGTATGCAATTGTCTAACTTTTATTATCTGCTCGTACTTCAATTTGGAGTTCACTTTGAATCTTTTATTCGGAATATTATAGATTCTTATGCTGCTTATACGTACATAGAGGATTTTTACTTCACCTCTAATTAACCAAATGAACAAAAAAACAAAACAGAAAAGTGAAAAGTTTATGTAGGGTCTTAATTTGACTCGAATATACTTTGGTAATAATTGAATAGGTCGGTAAGTATTCATTAGTTTGATACTTACACTCACAAGTTTTAAACTCTAATTTTTTTGTTACGGTTAAAATTTAGAGTGAGGGAATGATTTTTTGGTTTAAGTCGGTGAACACTTTAAAGCTCAAAGAACACTTGTGAATGTATTTATGTATTTACCTCCGTTTAAAAATACTAGTAGAACTTAAACCCAAGACCTCTCAACAAAGCCGACCAAACCCAAAAGCATTCAGCTCCAATCTATGCCTCCAATTTAGCGGGGCCTCAATTCTTGTGTTATATGGTAGGCCAAATTCTCAAACCAAACACTTGTTATCGGGAAAGTAAATGGACGAAATAATGGGCTCATCTCGACTCACACACATCCATCATCAACAAAAAAAAACACACAAATAGGAGAATAGCTTAAAAAAAATTGTTAGAAGGGTAACTCTTTTTGATTAGCTAGACAGTTGATAATTATCAGGGTTGAAGTTGTATTTTGATATTATTGATTGAAATGTGATTTTTTTTAATTACAAATATGACTATTTTTTATGTTATTGACGTTACTTACCGTTTAAATAGATGATGCCATTAAAAAATAAAAATAAATTGACCTTTTTTAATTAGGGTCAGTTTTTAATATTAGAGCAAGCCTCTATTTTAATTGAGCAAGGGGGCATGTCTCTCTCAATGCCCCCTTGTTTTCATCACTATGTCAAACTTGTAGTTGTATTATTCCAAAAAAAATTATTATGCATTGCACCTATCAACTAAGCTGAGTTCACGAGAATAGTTATATCATTCAATTAATATTGTGTACATCACTCTAAATATTATGATTCTCACGATTTCGTGAAAATGCACATATTATTAATATGCATAATTTAATACAATCATCATTCTTTTTATTTATATTTTTTTTTATAATCAGTGTGAAATAGTTGAAGTATACATATTTTTAGTAAAAAAAAGTGATATCCTAAATGTGAATCTTTTGTTAGGATAGTCAATGCCATATCTTTTTCCTCCCCGACATCCCATGGATCCGAGTAGAAAGATCATTAAAAGTAGATTTTGTACACAAAAAATTAAGATCAATGCTTTTTATTTTTGATATAAAAATATCAATGCTTTTGTTAAAGGAAGCAACATGGTAGAGTATAAATGGGATCAAATCAATATGTGCGGTTGTCGACATGCAGTAAAAGAGAATTATTTTTTTGACAGAACAGTAAAAAGGCTGAAAACAATTTTATGGAAATCCCACCTCCACGGTTATGATTTTCACGATTTCGTAATTGTCGAGCGTCATGGTGTGTCTTACAACGGCTCTTGTACCTCCTTATTATATACGGAGACTTTACACAGTCTCTATAGGTACGATCCATTCAAACCTTTAATCCCCATTCATTTATTCGTACTAACTTAAATGTCAGAGTGTGTGCAGGTACACCTCTCTTCCGTTCCAAAGCTTACAAATGCTCAAAACAACCGCACCAGACAACATCATTCCGATCAAAAAGAAAAATGCTAAAAACAACTCATGTACTTGTAAGCGCTTTTAAAGAGTTTTGCAAGTATTTATGTCAGCAGATCAATTTAAATAAACTATAAGTTGATAGGTACAAACTTAGTTTGACTCATACAAGTGTAATGGACAATTAAAGTTTTTGACAATGTAATGGATAGTTAAAGTTGTTCATTTAAATAGGGATTGTCATATTGTTTTTTGTTTCAAAATACATGTCGCAATCAACCATTTCATACATGTCATTGCACAACTTTAATCGTTAATATCTTTAATTATCTAAATAAAATATAAAATTTAATATTTAAAAAATATTTATCGAGACAAATCGAACAACATTTTACCTGCGAACATTTATATATTTATTAAAAAGTAGGGTTAAAACTAGTCATATGATTAATGTACATTTAAAAAATACAACATGTGTTTTTAAACCGATTAAATAGTAACTGTTGTGGGACTTGGAAAAAGTTATGTGTTATTTGATAAATCACCATAATCATTATTGATGATAAAAAAAAAAAAACGAACATGTGCAGGATGTAAAGATCCCCAAAATCATTTGTGATGAAATTGAAAAATTTCAATGTAGTTTTCTGTGGGGGGACTCTGATCAGAGGCGAAAACCACATTTGGTTGATTGGGATGTTGGTTGTCAGCCAAAGTCTAATGGTGGGTTGGGGTTTAAGAGACCACATTATATGAATGAGGCTTTTTTTTATGAAAATTATGTGGAATCTCATTAACAAACCAGACGAGTTGTAACGCCCTCTCTAATTATTTAATTATTTTATTAGATGATATGGTATATGTTTATATATTATATGATTTTGATGATTATGTGACGTATATGTGACGTATTTGTGATGTGTGACGTGTTATTATTTTATTGTTTAATAAAATAATATAAGTGATGTTTATATGAATATTTATTTGGTAAATAAATAGATTTGTTGGAAAAATATATGAATTTTAAGAGATGGGGTTATATTTATAAATAAGAAGAGTTGTGAGGGTTGAGGTAGAATTAGAAAGATTGAGAGAGAGTATATAAGAGAAGTAGGTTAAGAGAGGAAACTTTTTAGAACGCGTTACAGACTTTGGAAAAGAGAAGAAGAACAGTTCAAGAGAGAAGAGAAGCTAGGTTCCAATTCTGCATAATTTTCCAGGTAAGGGTGAGCCTAACCTCAGTAATTTTAATGTTAAATCATCTGTTATTGATTAGCTTAGAGATTGGGAAGAATTGAGAGGAGTTTTGAGAATTAGGGTTGTGATGAATTATGATGAATTGATGAGAGATTGAGTTGTAAGGCTGTAGAAACTTGATACAGAACCTAGATTATCCCCTAGGACAACATTGCTGATGAATTAGAGGTTTAATTGGAGAGATTGGAGATGTTTTGGTGAGTTTTGGTCTGAACCCGTGTGGGTTCTGAGATCGCTCGCTTGTGGCGAGTGACCACTCGCCGTGGCGAGTACCCCTTTGTTGCTCGCGAGGCGAGCAGCATAGCTCGCCGTGGCGAGCTTGTCCCTTAATTTTAGGACTTTGGCCCAAGTGATGATGGTTTTGAGTGCCCTTATATTTATAGAGATGACCTGTGAAGTTGGTTTGGTCAAATTGAATTTAGAGAGCTTAAAAATGAGGATTTTTGGTGAAAAATGTCAAAAAGGCCGAGAGCACCCAGGATTGCTCGCCTCCAGCTCGCCCCCATCTCGCCTTTGGCGAGTGAGCTGATGCGAGTACTCGCCTGTGGCGAGCAGATCTACTCGCCGTGGCGAGTTAGTTGACCTTTGTCATGTTTTGTTGTTTTGCAAGCTGTTTCGCATAGGACGTTTAGAGGAACCCTTTGGGTAGAGTTAGTGCTGTTATATACCCTTAGATGAGTTATGTAAAGATGAATGCTGATGGTTCTATTAGGCCATTGATAAATGATGTGTTGTTGAATATAAGTGATGTATGAGTATGATGTTATTTGAATAAGATGATGCTATGTGTTGCAATGTGTATGAATAATGAGTTGAGGTTCTGCCATGTATTATTATAACTGCATGTGTCAGTCTATAATTTGTAAATGACGTTTGAGACGGTGTATTAAGTTGTTAAGTGACGAGTCCATGCATTTGCATACTATGAGACGGTGGAGCTTTATGCTCAAAGCGACGGTGGAGCATTTGCTCAAAACGACGGTGAAGCATATTAATGCTATGATCATATGGTACCACATGCATGATGTTGAGACGTTAGGTGTTGCATATAGTCGAGTCATTTATGACATGTATGAGACGATGCTTGAGATGTTGATGTATGTTTGAGATGCTGCTTAAGATGATGTTTATACCGATGTTATGATGTGATAAAATGTATATGTTTATGAGTTGGATGTATGACTGTGAATCTTGACAATTGATTTATATATTAATATTATTGTTGTGAATCTCACCCCTTCTGTTGGAATTGCCGCCTTGTGGGCAAGTGCAGGTACCCAGTCTTAGATGCGATGATGCGAGGAGTCTGTGAAGTAGGGTTGCTCTGATACGTAACGGGATGGGGTCTTTTGCATAGAGTCTATTCCTTATGTATCATGTTTTCAATAAATGTTAACTTTAAGACTTAGTGATGTTGAAACATTAATACTTGAGACGTTTTTGTTGGCTTTTAAGCCAAGACTATTTATGAGACGAGACTTTTGAATTCCGCTGCTTAATTGAATATTTTTGTGATTTGATAAATTATTATCTAAGTTGTTTTTAAAGAAGAAATGTGACACTCCTTTGAGAAGTACTCTGATTTATGTGATTTAATTAATGAAATTTTTAAGACGGGAAATTGGGGTGTTACACGAGTTATGGTGTAAAGTGCTTATTAACAAGTATGGCAGAAGTAATGATCTCATGGATTCTTGTAGCTCTCAACTTTATGATTCTCCTTTGTGGAAAGCTTTGGCGGGAATCTGAAATGATTTCCAACGCCACGTGTTTTGGCAAATAGGAAATGACAAACAAACAAATTTATGGATAGATAAATGGGTTCGTAAGGGGGGCGTGCTACTAACCTCAGCTTCCTAAAACCCCATTGATACCACTCTTTATGTGAGAGATGCGCTGACTCCTGAAGGAAATTATGATCTAATATTTTTGGAAGATAATTTGCATAATACTATTGTCAATCAAGTCCTTGTTTTACCTGCCTCAAACGATGCAGGTGGGCCTGATACCATAGGATGGGAGGGAACTAATACTCACTAGTTTACTATTCAAAGTGCTTATAGGTTGCAACATAGGGATATCCATTCTCTAGAGGGAGATTAGAAATCTTTGTGGGACTGAAAATGACCACACCGTATTCAAACTTTCATCTGGTTGGCAGCTCAGGAATGCATCCTTACCAACTTTCAGAGAAGCAAGCGGGGAGTGGGTATATCTCCACTTTGTACTAGATGTGGGAGAGATGATGATACTACCATTCATGTGCTTCGTGATTGTGTCTACACTACTCAGGTATGGCTCTGTTTGGTTCCATCTAACTTTATAACTGACTTCTTTACTTTTGATTGCAGGAATTGGATTTTTAATAACATTAGTAAGCAGGGTATTGATGGTCATAGTATAAATTGGAAGACAACTTTCATGACCGCTTGTTGGTTCATGTGGACCTAGAGAAACAAAACTATTTTTGAAGAAGATTTTCAACAACCAAATAACCCTGTCTTGGCGATCCAAAATTTTGCTCGAAAAATTGACTTGTGTTCGAACCAACGGCCTCATCGTAATATTCAAATGCAGAAGACAATCTACATAGGTTGGAAGAAACCCCTTGAAGGTTGGATTAAACTCAATAGTGATGGTGCTTGCAAAGGAATTGGATAATATTAAGGTTCTGGTGGCCTCTTCCGTGATTCTAAAGGGGGATGGCTAAAATGCTACATTCGAAAGATTGGAGTGTGTGATGCACTTCATGCTGAAATGTGGGGCATGCATCTTGGTTTGGAAATGGCTTGGCGAGAGCATATTTCTGCAACTCATTGTTGAAAGTGATTCTAAAATCTTGATTGACATGGTTACAAAAAATTGCAATTTTAGTGGCTCAGTTCCCATATTGGTGCAACATATTCGAAAACTCATGGCTTTGGACTGGCGAGTCCAATTTCGTCATGCTTGGAGGGAGGGTAATCGGTGTGCTGATTGGTTGGCTAACTTTAATTTTTCTCTAGACTCTTTTAATTGTATCAGAATGGAGAATCTGTCTAGTAAACGTCATAGACTTTTTTTTTATGATATCTCCGACGCTTCTATACCTATGAATGTTAGACTAATTTTTTAGTTTTCCTTTGAGCATTTGACCCTCTTTTATACCAAAAAAAAAAACGAACATGTTATGTGTTAAAAAAAATGAAATATTGGTGTCGGAGCCAATGCTCTAACGCAATATTACGCACCACAGTCTCTGCTTTGGAAATATTCCGTCAAACATACCTTGGTTTGTGACCAAGCTTTGAAAACTCGGGATACAAGGTTATGTAGTTGTGTTTGAAATTTTCTCTTATGTTTGTCCAACATCACTACAATAAAAGCAGCAAGGTCAATGGACCCTCTTCCACCATGATTTTTATGGTATAAAACTTATCCCAATATAACTTATGAATGCCTCTACCTAGATAAAACTCTTGTAATAAGCAGTTTAAGCATTAAACTGGTGATTTTTAAAGTTATCCCTATTTTAGTGCACGGATGGACTCTAAAATTCTTATCCTTATATAATTTAAGTTGTAATAAGCATTAAACATAAAGTTGAAGTGACGTAGTTTAATTAAAAAACTCATGAAATTATTTTAAAAAATGAATTATATAAATTGATTTTTTTTTATAGGTACAAGTACAACTATAAATTGGGGAAATATTTTAGACAATATAAAGGAGGTTTGAAATCTCTTTAAAAAAAAGGAGGTTTGAAATTCTCTGTAAATTTAAAAGTATGTAAACCTCTACTAACCAACCAAATATGTTTTTAAATTTTTTCGGGTAATATACCTTTCTTATATACATACATTTACTACTAAGAATTAACTTTTTGCCACATCCTATTGCTAAAACAAAAGTTCTCTCTTTTTCTCTGCTTCTCAAACCCTAGCCGTCACCCCTTTTTTCTTCTTGTTAGAGGGGTGACTTAGGGTCAATTTTGACCCAAAAATCACCCCTCCGAGTTGTTTTTCATTATATCCTACTTGAATAAGTGATTTCACATATTTTCTGTTTTCGTTCGTTTGTTTTTGTGATTTCGTCTCTGAACGACTTTGTTTGTTTTGATTTCCTATCTTTGTGCGGTGTGTTTTTGTGTTTTTGATTTCCCGTTTTAGTGCGGTGTTTATTTGATTCAGGTTGAAATGTTAGCTTTGAGCAGGTGCAGATCCGATCACTGACAATGAGTTTGACGTCGTCAACGTTGCAGATCCGGAGACATGAATATTCCGGAGACTTTAATATAGTCATATTAGTCATATTTGTAGGCATATGTACTTTGCCGTTTTATGTTATTAACATGGATGTTGTGAGTTTGTTCACAGATTCATCCTTTTTATTTTTAGCGAATTTGGATTTGTATTGTATCAATGTACTCTATCAATTTAAATGAATGAATATCGTTTATTTTTTTTAAAAAAAAAACTTTTTGCCACGTCCTATCATTGGTGAAAGTGAATATTGCCTTTTTGCTTCTTCCTATCATTAACGGCAAACCAATGTATTTGCCGGCATCTAGAACCGCCTCCACATCTAGAATAATCAAGAAATAGTTAAAAGTGTGGTAAAAAATAAAATCAATATTTTGAATAACTTATAAAATATAAAGTTTTATTTTTTTTACAAAAGAGGACAAAGCCCAAGAAAAAAAGAAACTATGAAACTAACATGACGTTTTTAGATATGTGGGCTTCGAAAATATCATCAAACAGAAGAATTTGAAGCTCACTAGGAAGAGTCTTTAAAATATTAAAATTCATAGAATCTATCAAAATCTTAAAATTAGCAAGCCAACCTGCACTTGTTGCCCTCACACAAAGTATGGTTAACTCTGAAAGTCCAACTCAAGTTAAAAAACTTTCGAATACGCCAAACTTGCAATTATTAGTAGTCATATCTACAAAAATCTTCGAGTCACTTTCTACTACAAGATGAGTTATACTCTCTTCAAGCCATGTTCGAACCCAGATACATGCCCCCATAATTCAACATAAAAACATCACACGATCCAACCATTCTGATGTAGCCTTTGCTCCATCTTCCGTCGGAGTCCCAAAGGAGACTTCCACACCCTGCAAGAATACTAACTCCCTTCCATGCTCTGTCAGTGTTAAGTTTAAGTGAGATGTTCGAAGTTTAAACCTCCACTGCTGTATATATTATGTGATGTCCCTACTAATTGAGTTGAGCGCATGGAAAAAACTCAACTAAATTATTGTTTGTATTATTGTGATATTTATGGTTGCATATTTTTTGTTACATTTTTAAAAGTAACACAAGGATTTCTCTGGAGGTTACCTATGTTGGTACTACTCTTCTCAGGATGGCCATTAATCCTTGGGCCAAACAATTGATCCATTTACCTATTCTTATACACTTTTATTTTCCTATAAAAATGATTCATTTGTAATAGAGACACACATAAGGATTATGATTTTACACATAGAAGAAACTTGTGATTTTCTTATTTTATTAAATAGGCTTCTGCAACATCTTTATGGCAAGATAATATCTCAAGCACCGGTAATTTGGAGAAGAGTATAATAAATGAAATATACCTAATCTTTATACAAAGTCATCACAAAGTAAAACTTTTGAGAAACTTGTATTAATGATTGGTCTTAGAAATAATTATCTTCATGAGAGGGAAAAATCAAAGTCTTGTGCACTCTTTTTCCGTTCACTATGATTTTTTTCCATCGGATTTTTTGATAAGGTTTTTAACGGGACAATTCATACTTAAAAAGATATCGTATTCTTCTTCTTTCACTAGATTTTTTTTTTTATTGTATTTTTTTTAGTAAAGTTTTAATGAATCATATATTTGATAGGGGGGAGTTTTACAAATATACCATGGATGAATGCCAATTAATCTTTGGACCAAACAATTGGTCTATTTACCTATTCTCATACTCTCACTTTTTTCTGTTTCTCTCGGACATCTCTATTTTTCATATAAAATAAATAAATAAATAATTTTTTTGGATATTTGCGATTCTGCAAGGACATTGGAAGCTTGTAGGATGAGAGAATAGCGGTGATCCACGTGCCTGCCAAAAATCATGTTTGACTATGCAATCTAATCTAAATCTAAAAATCCCTTGAGCGTTTGGTTCCGTGGTTAATTTAATTTAATATTCAACATCAATAATAATAATAATAAAATTAATAATATTGTGTGGGTAACAATTAACATAACAAGAGAAGAAGTAAGATCTATCAAAAAAAGAAAAAAGAGAAGAAGTAAGATTTGTGAATTTGTGCAAGCAAACACAAGTTGTTAAGGTTGTTTTCAATGGCAAACATTCTAGGTCTTATCAAACTTCGTATCAAAAAAGGCATAAATCTCATACCTCATGATTCTCGTACCAGCGACCCTTATGTTCTTGTCACCATGGAAGAACAAGTTAGTTAGCTAGATGCAATTTGTATTTATTTTATTTCATATTTGAAATATTAACCAAATCAGTATTTTATGTTGATGTTTAAGAACTGATTGAAATTTGGATTGCATGTTTAACATAATTAATCACATAAAGTTGAACTAAGATCTTTCTTTTTATTGGTATAGTAAATATAAATCTATGATTAATTTAACTTTTTGTCACTGTTATGATATGGTACTATAAATGGTGCAGACACTGAAGACTGCTGTTGTGAAAGATAACTGTCATCCTGAATGGAATGAAGAACTGACACTTTACATTAAAGATGTTAACACACCAATACATCTGGTCAGTACTCAAACAAACTCTAATTTTTTTTAAAGTTGCAGAAGAATTTATTTCAAACGAGAAAATAAATAAATAAATAAATAACGTACCTTAACTAATTGTTTAAATCACGGTACGGTTGTGCTCACATTGTGATCTTTAATATCAATGAGAATCACAAACAAATACGGCTGATGCATTGTGGTTGCGGAGACATAAAAAGTCTTGATGTTGTAGCATAGATTAAGGGCGCACACAGACCGTTTTTTTTCTTTCCAAACCGACGAGTCTAATATTAAATTGTTGGTGGTATTGAATTTTGTTTTTGTCTTCAGACAGTTTGCGACAAAGACACTTTCACTGTGGACGACAAAATGGGCGAAGCAGATATAGACATAAAACCATATCTTCAATGTGTGAAGATGGGGTTGAGCGATCTCCCGGATGGACATGTAGTGAAGACTGTTCAACCAGATACGACTAACTGCCTAGCCGAAGAGAGTAGCTGCGTATGGAGAAATGGAAAAGTCGTCCAAGAAATGAGTTTAAGATTGAGAAATGTTGAGTCTGGTGAAGTCCTCGTCGAAATTGAGTGGATTGATGTTACAGAATCCGAAGGCAAAGGCTTATCTGAGGTTGAGTTTTAGGTGTACTTGCCTTCTCTAACTTTATGCATTAGTACTTTTATTGTGACCGTTTTGTATCATCATAAGCTGAAGTTACTGTGTAAGATTGTCTCCTTAATCTTAATTTGATACTGATGTCAAATTCACTGATATTGTCTGAAAATTTGTTTATTATTAAAGACAGACAGAAGAGAAGGTTCATGAAATACATACACTAAACTGCACTATCAGATTCAATTTCAATTGTGGATTGTAAAACGAATTTCACTTAAAATATACAATAATGTTCCCCTTACATTTAGCTCACCATTTTCAAAATATGACTATAATTTTAAAATAAGATTCATATAGACTCATTTTATTCAAGTTTGAATACTCACAGACAAAAATTTCTACCATTATTTTCTTTCCTCACCATTTCCAAACTCGAAACATTATCGAATAAAGTTTGGATTCTGTACTACTCAGACCAACAAGCGTCTACGTAACTTGTCTTGATAGATGAATAGGTTCAATCATATACAATAAGAAAGTAAAATAAATTTATTGAAATTTTTAAGTTTATTTTTGTGTAGGTTGCCTCCATTTTACAAATTTCTTGGGACCACTATCTAGTAGATATTACGTCGTTCTCCCAGAAACGCTCAAAATTTCTTGTGATTTCAGACACTGCTAGCTCAACTTACTACTAGTTGTTTTGGTTCTTCAACTGACACTAGCCACAAACATGGTCAATTATGATTAATCAATCATATGAGTATAATGACAAAATTGCTATAAGTTTTTTGTCACGTTTTAGATACAGAAGTAATCTGCAAGAATATACCAGGCACACATTTTACTCTCAAAAATATCACATGGAACTAATGACAAAACAGTTAGCATATAGACAAAAAGAACAACAAAAATCTTAGAGATATTTATTTTTTGTTCCTGTTATATTGGATTTGTAAGGTTATGGTTTAATGCTACTGCATTCACCTTATCTCTTAAAATTTGGTTATAATTCAAATAAAGCAAGAGCGGCAAACAAAATAAACAATGGCTGCTTCTACTTCACCAAACTTCTCAACATCTTTGCACAGAAATGCAAAGAAAACAAACTATCCTTCTTTGTTAGGAAATATATCTTTGCAAACCAAATTTGGTTTCTCATCTTCTGTGCAATTCAACAAATCTGTAATAAGTGTGAAATCCTATGGCAGTGCAAAGTATGATGAAGTAGTGGTGGATGAAGAATTGGACAAGATTAGGAGGCTTCAGAATGGTTCAGATGTTAGAGGAGTTGCATTGGAAGGCGAGAAAGGAAGAACAGTCGACCTTACTCCACCTGCTGTGGAGGCAATATCAGAGAGTTTTGGGGAGTGGGTTATCAATGGTTTAGAGAAGGAAAAAGGATATCCTGTTGAGAATGTGAGTGTGTCTCTTGGACGTGACCCTCGAGTTACAGGGTCGAAATTGAGCGTTGCAGTGTTTGCCGGTCTTGCTCGTGCTGGTTGTATGGTATTCGATATGGGACTAGCCACCACACCAGCTTGTTTCATGAGCACATTGTTGCCTCCATTTGTCTATGATGCTTCAATAATGGTAGATTACACAAAACTTGCTAGTTCAAAAGTACTATACATAAGTGCTTATTCAATACGCCATTAATTAAGTTATTTATTTAACAGATGACGGCATCTCATTTGCCTTACACGCGTAATGGTTTGAAATTTTTTACAAAGAAAGGGGGCCTGACTTCACTGGAGGTAGAAGAAGTATGTGACAAAGCGGCTCGTAAATATGCAAATAGATTGGCCAGAGTGTCTACTCTGCTTAAAGTTCTTCCGACAAAAGTTGATTTCATGAGTGCTTATTCAAAGCACCTAAGAGAAATCATCAAGGAGCGAATAAGTCATCCTGTGCATTATGAAACTCCACTTAAGGGATTTCAGGTTTGACTAATATATCTACATATTTCTTGTTAGTTAGTTATATATGCTTCTATTTGGTATCTTCTAAATCAACCTTGCCTTATCCCCTATTCAATATATTAAGATATTAGGAACTACGACGGTATTTTAAAAACCGAATCAAACAGTTTAACCAGTTGAGCCATGAATTAGCAATGCCTGCACTATGGTTATTATAGTGGTTCGATAGCAGTTTCGTTACGATTCTAGTGGTTTAAAGCAGTTTAACCATGACTCAGGTGGTTCAATCGGCTGAACCATGAACTGACCCTGTTTATTGTTCAGTTATTTGAGCGATTCGATCACAGTTTCGTTCTGGTTCTAGCATTTTAAACATGATCTAGGGGTCTCGTTGGTTAGATATTCGGTTTGTTTCTTAAAACATTATTTAGGACTCATACATCTATCTCCACTCACTCACGTAAAAGGAAATTTGAAATAATCTTGCAATAATTATGAATTTTTTATACAACAGGTTTTCGCATAGACAAAAACTAGCTTATGTATCTCAATCTTTTGAGAAGCTCTCTCATTTAACTATGCATAAATACACATGATCTTATATGGATTTCTGCAGGTAAAAAACTATAAACTTATTTTTAACCCATAAGCTGGCATAAGGCATAAGTTAGAACCTAATCCAAACTAAGTCTAAATGCAATTTTGAAGAGAGGTTGGATGCATGCTTAATGTTAACATTCTTAGTTGATAATAACATATGCAAAAGAAAGAATATTTCAATACCAATTTTTGAATTATGCAGTATATAGAGAAAAACATAAAATTTTACCTGTGATGTGCTGTATTCAAATTGAAGTCTTCACCCTTTATTCTCTTTGAAAATTTTACACTTCAATTACAACTAATGAAATGGAATCTTCTTCTACAGATTATAGTGAATGCAGGAAACGGTTCAGGAGGATTCTTCACATACGATGTCTTAGACAAGCTTGGTGCAGATACCTTTGGCTCTCTGCATCTCAAGCCTGATGGAATGTTTCCTAATCACATTCCCAATCCCGAGGACAAAATTGCCATGGCAATGACAAGAGCAGCAGTGTTAGAAAACTCAGCTGATCTCGGAATAGTCTTTGATACTGATGTGGACAGAAGCGGTGTGGTTGATAACAATGGGAATCCAATAAACGGTGACAAACTCATTGCTCTCATGTCTGCAATTGTGTTGAAGGAAAATCCAGGATCAACCATAGTAACCGATGCTCGTACAAGTATGTCGCTCACTAAGTTTATAACTGATAGAGGCGGTCACCATTGCCTCTATCGCGTTGGTTACCGAAATGTCATTGGTAAAGGAGTTCAACTTAACAAGGATGGAATTGAAACACATCTTATGATGGAAACTTCTGGTCATGGTGCGTTGAAAGAAAATCATTTCCTTGATGATGGTTAGTTAGTTAGTTAGTTAAAATTCATGTTCATGCATGTTGAATGTGTTATGAATCATTCCGTTGATTAAGTTTCCGTATTTATATAATGAAGGGGCCTACATGGTGGTGAAAATTATAATTGAAATGGTAAGAATGAAGCTTGGCGGATCAGATGAAGGGATTGGTAGTCTTATTAAAGATCTTGAAGAGCCTTATGAATCAGTAGAACTAAGGATAAATATCATTTCCGAACCTCGAAATGCTAAAGCAAAAGGATCGGAGGCAATCGAAACATTTCGAAACTACATCGAGGTATATGTCTTAAAACCAACTAGCTTTGGCTTCTTTAAGGCGATAGAGAGTGAATTAAGGGTTTATATTTCACAGTATCCGCAATTTTTTATGTACGTGCATATAATATCAATCATTGATTTCGTCAATAGTTGACATTACTTTAATTCTAGTCGCGTTCCTACATATCACATTGTGTTATTAAAAAGTCGAGTATTTTTTTGTTGCTATACAGGAAGGGAGGCTTAAAGGGTGGGAGTTAGACTCATGTGGTGATTGTTGGGTGAGTGAAGGGTGCCTTGTTGATACAAACGACACCCCGACTCACATTGATGCTCAAATGTACAGGTGAGAAGCAAGCTACTACATAATACTACCCCGCCTCTATTTATAAGCACGTTTTGGGAACGATATTTTTTCTTAAATATATGGACTTTCATAGTTCTAGACGCGTTTATTTTTTACAAAAAGGGATGGAGGGAGTATTCTAAGAGCTCAACAAATTTGATTTTATATTTCTATGTTTAGTTCATGAAAACTGACTTTATTGTGACAAATCAAGGGCAAAAGTATCAAACAATGAACATGGACAACATGGTTGGGTACACATGAGGCAAAGTATTCACAACCCAAACATTGCTGTGAACTTGCAATCTTCTGCTCAAGGAGGTTGCTTGTCTATGGCAAGAACTTTGAGAGATGAGTATGTCACAATGCTGCCACTCTGATTTATTATTCTAAAAGCATTTATTAGAGCCATGATTTGGTTATCTGATTTATCCTTTTATTCAATTATTATTGCAGTTTTCTCAAAGCAAGTGGAGTTGATACATTCCTAGACATTGGTCAAATTGATAAGTTTGTTGAAAATGGCC
Organism: Medicago lupulina; assembly: GCA_958299785.1. Taxonomy (NCBI): domain Eukaryota; kingdom Viridiplantae; phylum Streptophyta; class Magnoliopsida; order Fabales; family Fabaceae; genus Medicago; species Medicago lupulina. The sequence goes on along the minus strand of OY283142.1, from coordinate 17,853,250 downwards.
CATTAGCCTGATTTACAATATGCAAGGTTACAAGATTAGATTCAGAATGATTGATTCTCATTATCAGCTTCTGTGAGAAAGAAATAGGAGAAGAATGATTTTATGTTATTATTTCTTTCTCTACATGAACATGTATATATATACAACATTCTGATACAAATAGATTAATGCCTGCCTATAGCTAAATGTTAAGGCCTAAACTAGTAATAATCCCAACATATAAGGACTTTGAATTCTTTGCTCCTTCAAAGAAAAAAGAAAAACAGGAGTTTGAATGCTCCATCCTGTCTCATATGTCAACAAAAGTAACTACTTTCACATCTCATTTAGTCTAATTTAATTTTCTAAGAGTAATAAAAAAATGTAATTTACCGGAGGGAGTATTTCAACGGTTACATATATATAAGATTAAGTAAGTTCAAATTAAACTCTTGTTCTGGACCGGCCAAATCCCAATCTGAATGGATCATTCGCCCCAAAGAAGCCAATGTTACTCTATTCCCGTGACATACTAGATAATCCTCGGTGATCAAATTATCTCCCTGTGATTAAAATCAAACTGTGATCCACGAATCATGTAGGGATTCAAGCAACCGAATTACCATCTCAAAATTTCACGCTCCTAACACTTCATTTATATAAGGTTTCGGCCTCAGGAAAATGTACATTCTCTATTCTGGTTAAACCATTGGCTTTCCTAAAACCCTCACTTACGTGAGTGTTGTAGTCTTTCTCGGTACATCACCCCTTGTGGAGTAGTTTCAGCCATACTCCACGTAATCAACTAGTTTCAGCCGTCGTCATCAGTCCACTCTGGATCAACAGTATACTTAACTCACCCCGTCTAACGAATGAGTGACTTTGTTACTCAAACACTATTTGGTCTTAGGAAGGTTCATATGCAACACTGATATTATTGCTCAGTAGATGAACCCTTATAATGGTCATAAACTTCAATGTGATTGGACCTTACATGAAATAATTGACTGGAAGCAAGAGCCTTGGCACTGAAATTGTCATACCTTAGAATTGGTGTGTTGTAGAAATAGGTAGTTTTATTTTGCATTCATTCATAATCAGTTCCTTACATATCTTTTAAGGCAAAACCAATGTTCAATTATAAGTAGAAAAGAGTTTTTTCTTTCCTTTAAGCATAACCTCCATTTGATTTTATACAAGCTCAATGTGTTTGATAAGTTCACACCTAATCAACAAAGAGTTTTACAAGAAAAGGAGTACTACATTGTTGTGTTTATTAGCTATATCTAGCTCCTAGAGTCTAGTTATTTCAGACAGCTTCTGTATATGTCATTGTTGCAATTGGCTGGTTATTGTTATAGGTAGTTTTAACTAATTGTCTTGTCATGTCATGTCAGTCATTTAGTTATGCTGGTCCTCCATAAATAAGATTGTTATTTTTTATTTACAGAATCATAAATAAGATTGTTTTAAAATAAATATCGTTTAAGATTTTTACGCATATATTAAGAAAGTAATAATTTTGTTTAAGAAAATTACATTTTTACTAAACTAACTTTGTTATCTATTGGTGCATTTTTCATCATTAGAATACATAGTAGTAATAATTAAGCGGTATTATTGAAAAACGTTTATTAATACTACATTGAAAAGTGAGAATAACATTCATCGATAAACTATACGCCATATCTAGCTGTGAATTATTTCTCCTAATAAATTTGATGTTCAGGCTGTGAATTTTGTTTTCCACATTTGCCTGAAGTTCATTTAAGCCATATGGTATGCACTTCATAAAATAATAAGACATTACAAGGAAATAAGTCAGAGATATCTGCTACATAATTTAGCTGACTTTGTCCTCAAAAGATTAAAGACAAAAAACATCTATGAGCTGTTTTTAATCACATTGCATATTTAGTTATAGGGTGTCCTAGTCAATTACCAAGAATTGAAGTAGTTGCATTCTGAATTGGACCCTGGCATGGGTTCCATATATAAAAATCACTTTTGGTGGGGATCCCGTTTTGTCATGTAATGCCAAAAATATGCCATGTAACAACTTTGGCTCCTTTTCCAATACTCCCCATAGCCCAGCCCCAGAGGGCAGAGGCAACCCTGTTGAAGGACTATGTGTCTTACAATCTAGCTAATTTGAATCGCAACAAGTTTATCAGAGTTACAATATGTCATCGTGATTTTATTAAGTTTGATTCCAAACATGCTATTAGTGTTTTTTTTTAAATGTATGTTTGGTATCACGATGAATATATCAGAATTACAGTAGTATATCCACGATAATATCAAGCATAGGCTAAATGGTATAACTATGGTAATTTAATTTCCAGTTGGAACCTCAAGAAAACTCACTCTGAAAATACTTGGCACCAAATAACCTTTGGATGGTTGTTACCAATAGGACAATAGGTAATAAACTCCTAACGGTATTGTCATACTCACTAAGACACCTATTTACAAATATTGCTGAGTAGTACTTTTTTCTTTCTTTCATAGGAGCACCAATTGGGGTGTATATGAATTCAATTTTTATATATTTATATCCAACGTACGATTGACCAGCTTCACTATACGATTTATGCAATTCAACAAAGACAGTTGGTAGATGGACATAATGAACTGTAAACAATTTGTTTTTATATATATAGTAAAGGTCTAGAGGAGTTAAGTCCAACTTCTGGTTCAATTTCATTCGAACTTTTAAAAAAAAAAAAACTTTAATTTCATGGACTTTACACTTTATACAGTTTTCATCATGATTTTAAATCTAACTTATTTTGTTTCTTAGTGCATATGGTTTTCCTATGTTTCCTCATCTTGCCGCTTGACTATATAATTACATTTATAAAACCCATAATCATTAATATAATTGATTTGAGTTACTACTAATTAACTGCAATTAGAACATTCCGTGGAAGTATGATATTCAGATTTGTTAAGTGAAAAGATGATTTACAAGGCATGCATTTATTTGAAACTACACTAATCATCAAAAGAAGCTATCATTGCAAAGTTGTATGAATGTGACCCTCATTGAATCACATTTATAGAGCCTTTATTTTGGGCAGCTGGTATTATTTATGAAATTATCTTTCCAACTAACATCATATATATTGTGGGACCTTTATTTTAGTCATGGTGCTTCCACATTAAGGATCAAAATGTTCCCTTAATAATGAGATAAACAAGTACTAGGGTTGAACATTGTAATTAGCCAACAAGTAGCAAGACATGCAGCAAAGAAATTGGGTGTTGGAAGCAATAAACTAAGGTTATTTTTTGTAAGTTGGAGAAAGAGAGAGATGGGGTAGTTGCACTAGTATCACTGCCTCTTTAACTCACACATTTATGTAGGTGTTCTATAATGACTTCAAGGTCCAACCAGACATTCATTTCATAGGGAAACTCTAACTCTATTCCCCTTGTAAATAGAAGGGAAAAAAATTGAAAGCATCTTATTCTTGAACAGAATGTTTATAATTAAATGATTAGAAATTTATATGACATCTCATTCCAAGGAAGTCTCTATACTCTATTAGTCCCAATAATTAAGACTTACCTTATTTACCCAAAAAAACATATACTTTCTTCTTTCGTAATGAGTGTCTCTTTAGCAACAAAAAAATGTTTTAAAACGAATGTCATATTTAATAAAAGGTTACGTCTTTAAACAACTTTTTGTATTTCTTAATCTGAGTGCAGAAGACTAGAACCTTAAATGACAGTCATTTTGAAACGAAGGGAATGGTAAATACTCCTTCCGGTTGGTCTCTCTTATAAACAAATATTTCTTTTTTAGATCCATTAAATAATTGATGTATCTAATTTATAATATAGACCAAATACATTAATCATTCAATGAAACTTGAAAAAGAAAACTTTCGTTTATTTGAAAAGAGATGGAAGGGAGTAGTTTATATTCACTCTTTCTTTTTAATTGCCATTCTTTTTAAGAAAACTTTGGTTTTTATTATATTATTATTAAATTTCAAAATAGTATTTAACCATTATTTTGTTAAAACTATCCACGACACCAACAATTTGTTATATAAAGAGAAATATCTCAAATGAGATAAAGACTTACTAACATGTTAATACGAAAATATCATGAGTTCCACCAAATTTATGTGTGACTGATATTACCTTTAGGGTTCTATTTTTATTTCAAATTACTGAAATTAAAGATGGGTTGAAAATAATGTGCTTTGAACTTTGTTTTGCCCATATGTGAAGAGGAAAAATAAAAACTGCAAGTTAAGAGAGGTTCATATATCATGTGTGGAGAACCCTATGATAAACAAACGAGACATGGAAGAAAGTAATTTCCCAAATACACAAGGATGTTTGTAGGCTCATTTAACAACTGAAAATAAGGACCAGTAATGTATTTTTATTTTTTCCTTAGAAAGAGTGCCTCATTTATGAATACCGTAGGCCCACAAAGAAGCTTCATACAAAATTTTATACTAATGTGCAGTGCAAATAATATTCATTTGATTTTGAATTGCAGTGTCCTAACTTAAACCTTGAGAAAGCGTGTTGAAGCATCGAGACAGGCATCCTGTTAGAGAAAAAATGGAGCATTTAAGTCAAAAACAGTTGGGGACTTCTAGGAATAATCAATCAAACAAGTCCTATTTCCCACCCAATTATTAATGTATGAATAGGCAGTGTCACACTTTTACCCAATACATAGTACACACCACGGTAGAACATATTTTACCTTAAAATATTCACACTGGCCGTGGACCAATAGTGAATTATGGTGCATGTTCTATGCTGATCAAATGATCAGGATTCTTCTATAATTTTGAATATGCAGGAAATTCAATTATTTCTGTATGAAATGAAGTGGAGTATGTAAGAGTTTCATATGCAGATAATTTAATTGTCTATATTGATATAGTACTCAACGAAAGGTCCTCATGAGATTACTCTTGTTATGTAGTAGGGAAAAATTTCATCTGAGTCACTCGTGTCTCTTAGACTGATTCAAGGAGTTTCCATCAACCGACTTTATAATCATCTTGTTACGGACAATATTTCAATGACAACAAATATTACTTTTGTAGAAATAGATTCGGCGAAATTGAAATCTTTTGCGGAAATTCTAGGATTAGAAAATACTTTTGTAGAAAGAGATTCGGGGAGAGCCTTTGTACAAGAAAATACTCTGTGATTGGTGTTTTCCGAGGGCGCGACAAGTTAATATATAAGTACTTCATGTGTCATCACAAGATCAATGACTTCAAGAGGGATTTTTCAGAGTTAGGGGACAATGATGATTTTGCACGATCTGAAGATACTTTAGAGGATTATGAGGATGTGGGTGCTCTGGTGTTTCATGATGGGATCCAAAAGAAGGTGGAGTATATTACCTTGAAACACTCAAGGTCAGCCTGAAGAGGCGTTTATCTAAAGATACATTAAAACACTCAACATCAGTCTGGAGGTGGTGATAAAAATACTCAAGGTCGATCTAGATATGCAGAGGTAAAAACACTCATGATCACCTTAAGAGACAGGTGGTTACAAGGTGAAAAACATAATGGATGTACGCAATTGGAAGTTGAGGCAAAGAACTCAGCTTAAGGTTATATCATCATTCACTAGTGGGAGGAGACAAATGGTGGCAACACAATGGTATGTCTACAGAGACCATGTGTCTCATGCTATAGTGGAGATTAAGGAATTATTCAAAAGGATATGGAGGCGCACTTCGGGGGTTAAAGAAGGTATGGTACAACTTGTTGGATTACATTAAAAGACAAGGGTAATTTGAGGCAAGTGAATCTTCAAAAGGATGCAAATGATCACTTCAGATGTTGAAGAGGTTGTGATATGAAGCTACCTAAAAGGCCTAAGGTGGTTAGGCACAAGATCTTAAAGAGGGTCGAAGTAATTCAGAAGATTTGAGGAAAAATGTGAAATCTTTTGAGACTACAAGTGTAGTTAGAGGCAAGGGAAAACAACTAGGAGATTAATGGTTAAAGTGGTATCATTATTAATTCAAAGGCAAGGTGGAGAATTGTTGGATATGTCTATCGCAACATTAATAATTGGTGTTGTTCTGCTTCATGTGTGGGGTGCATGATGTCATGTTGTTGATGCCTAATGCACGAGCGCATGGGCGCACACGCGAGATTAGGTCTATAAATTTCGCATTATGCATCAGTTTTCAGTGTGAAAAAAATGAGAATTCTAGGGTTACAAAAAGAAAGAAATTTTTTGGTTAAAAGTTGAGAGCTTTTGGGGAAATTCTAGGATTAAGAAACACTTTTGTTCACCTAGGGAATAAATCGAATCTCTTGGCCACATAAAGGGATTCGCAAACAAGGTAGATATTAGATTTTATTGTTGAAAATTAATTTTTGTAACTCTTGTATCTTTTTGTAAGAAATTCTTTGAAATCAAATTTTTGCGATATTTTTTCGGAGGAACTTTTAATAACGTTCTTAACACGCTTGTAAAAAATTGTTGAAAAACTTAAGAGTTTAAGCATAAATTAAACAAATTTGGATTGAGTAAGGACTAATATTGAGTGTAGAAATTTTTTGTAGAGATTAAAAAAACTATTAAAATTAAGTAAGTACTAAACTTAAAATGTCGCAATTTTATAGGGACTAAAAATATATTTAACCCTTAAAGATATGGTATATACTACTAGTATTTTAAACTTTGATGCAGCCATGCAAGAGGGCAAGGGATTAGTCGACGGTGAGGGCAGTAAATGCAATGTCAGTGATCTCTGATCTGCCGTATTTCTTAATTATCATATTTACATACACAACTATGCATGTGCATCAACACATTTATAGAATCATTTTCTTAAAAAAACAATATAAAATAATTAACGTCAAAGAAGGAAATCTCAGACTGAAGTAAATTTAATTGTGATCTTCAAATATATTATTTTTATTAGATATTATTTTACAATTTCTATCTAACCTCTTGGATCTTGACTCATTCCTTGCTTTGAATGTTAGAAATTCCGCACAAAATTGCTTACACTGTCACTGAATCAATCAATGGTGCTGCAGTTTTATACAGGAAGCTTTATCTGTTTGTGACTGTAAAATTAGCGTACTTTGTACTTATTTGTTAGCTCTATAATTGCATAGCATTAATCATAGAGAGGTCCAATACCAGAAGAAGAACATGAATAGTAGATGAATAAATTAATAAAAATAATTAAGACTCACCAATTAATTCACACAAATTGATTTGAATTGTTCTCCTTTGAATAGAAAAATAATACAGAGAAGAAATATGAAAGAAAGAAATAAATTCATTACTGCAAAAGAAACAAGAGCATTAACACTAGCCTCTTCATATTTTTCCTCCCCACCTAATTAATTCCTTTCCATTTACTACTAAATGGTCACAACCCCACTGAAAAGGCTAAAGCTATGCTCTCATTCTTCCAGATCCAAAATAATATGATAAAAACAAAATTAAAATGTAACAAACAAACATAGAGATATTACATAATATGCACTAAATGCAATAATTAATTAAAACTAGCTAACATACAAAATTAATTAAAAAACCCCTACCATGCATATATATGGAAGAATTACTAGCTAGTTGTGTAGAGGATTTGGACCGGTGTGAATTAATCTTTTGTCATCACCATAAAGTGGATCACCAACATTTGTAGTGGTTCTAGCTTGATCATGATGATGAGTAGTTCTTGTTCTTTGTTTTGAAGGTGCATGAGACAGTAATGCTTTGTTGAAAGTACGTTGTCTTAGTAACCGAATGTTTGAATGGTTGTTGTTGTTTTTGGTTTCATTGTTAATGGAGAAAAACAATGTTACTATAAGAGCAAAAACTAATATGACCCACAACAACAAAATTCCAGCTCTAGCCAAAGAAACCCTTCTTTCTCTCGTCCGTTCTCTTTCTCTCAAACCTATCATTGCACTTTTTGTTGTAGAGATTTTGTCACACACACATACGAATTTAGAAGCTTCAGAAATCCATCATGAAATTGTGCACAGAAAGATATGTTTTAATTTTGACTTGATAACACAAAGCTATAGATGAGAGAGTGTGTAGAAAGAAACACAAAGTGTGATTTGGATAATTCAGATAGAAAGAGGTAGAAAGAAAGACACAAAAAGAAAAGAAAAAAAAAAAGAACCTCAAAGTTTGGGTTATTTCCTTGTCTTATGGGTCTAGTCACATGATCTCGACCCTTGATTCCTGGAACCTTCTTATAAATTTTATAGTATTTCACTTCATAGTCCTTTTTCTTTGGTCTTTGTTGCAATCTACCACTATATACGGGTTTTGTCATCCCACTTTTTTATTTTTATACTCCATTCATTCATTTTTTAACTATAAATGTATAGACTTCTGTCAAAATAAAATAAAATTTACTAACTATACTTTTATACGAGGACATTTTTAAAATTTATTATTATTAAAGAGTCAAAGATTATTTTTATGGCATAGAACATTTTTTGTTTAAGAAAATATTATTAATTCTTGAAAATATTGGTATTTCAATCTATTACAATGGGCGACAGATGTGCATTATATGCTTGGGCAATTTCCACACTAACTTGGAAAAAATGTTTGATTATAATTTATATTTGTTTATCTTCATAGAAAGAGTCTCTTCCATAATAAAATAGGTGTTGTCCCAAAGCGAAAGAGAAATCTTCGGAACTCAAGTGTAGTAATTGAATCATCATCAGTGATATTTCAATGGATGCGTCACCACCACTATCAAGTGTTAAATAAGATTATTGATCTCTCTATAATGTTGGTGAAACTATAAATCATATTGTGTATTAAATTATATATTGATCTTACGTGATTGAGATGAGTTGACCGAGATTGAACAGTCGTTGTTGAGATTGAAATTTGAGAGTACATGTAAGCACTTAATCAGATGCTCTAGTCAATACTCAATATGAGAGAAAAAAGCGAGAGGTGTTGAAAGGATGAAGTTGTATACCTAGCATTAACATTGAAGGGTGATTTTATAGGCTCGTCTATTAGGAGTCGTCGAGGGAGAGATAGTATGTTTGCTATAAATGGTGTCTGATGACGCTAGGTCACACATTGTTTTATTGTACTCTTTTTGTCCATTTTGAGTTGAGTTCTGGTGATTTTGCAAGTGTTTAAGGCTGCAAAGAACATATTTCAAGTGTCCAAGGATAGGAGAAATCATGCCACAATTTATAAGCATCGGAGCACGATTTTGGACAAGTTTTGGGAGTTTTTGATTCATAAGAAATCGTGCTACGATTTTGGGAGCGTATGGCTTGGACCTAGATTTTAATGATCATATTGTGCCACGATCTATTACGATCGGAGCATGATTTTTGTCTATCATAAACTTTTCTATAAAAGCCAGATTCGTTTCAAAAGGAAAGATTCAGATTTTTGGAGTATTATTGAGCATAGAAAGCACCAAGGAGCTGAAGAACATCACTGGATCTCAAACCAACTCATAGTTGGTCCTGATTATGTATGTTCAATCAATTTCTATGTTGTAATTTGCCCTATTATTAGTAGCTAAACTCTTTGATTAAGCCAAAGATGAATATGTTGTAATATGTGATTTATCTGAAACTCTTTTTTATATCAATGGAAACCTAGTGTTTATTCAAAATTGTTGGAGTTTAATGCTTTTCATATAATTATTGCATGACTATTAACCCTAACATCTTAGTTATATGAGTTGATCTTGGATATTAATTGACTACTAACCCTAGATGTTAAACCTGAACTAATAATTATGATTAACTTTACATATGAAACTAGAGATAGGAAGTTGCGAGTTATGACTATAGGATTAACGAACTAGAACTCTGCTTTCAAAATTATGCAATCGACTTAAGAGATTAAGAGATTATAATTTAGGAAAAGGTTTTATGTCAAGAGATTGATGAAAACTATTAAGTTAATCTCTCGTAAAGCTAGTTTAACATCGAGAGAAAAGAAAAGGTAAGCCATTCGCAATGCAAAATAGAGGATTAGAAGGTTTGATCATATATTTTAGTCCAATTATCAAACCCTTTTATTTTGAATTGTTATAAGTTTATGCAACCAATTCAACTGCCTAGGGCAACCCCCAATTTAATACATCCTTTTAGTTAACGAAATTGTCAATTAGAAATTAACAATGGTCCTTATGGATATACTTCCTTTTTTTTTACCATGAGATTATATTTTCGTAAAAGCTTATACTCCCTTCGTCTCAAAATAAATAAGCTATTCGATCATTTTACACGTATTAAGAAATTGTATAAGTGAAAAAGAGAAAAAAGTTACTTTAATTCACTCCAATGTAAAAATATTTTACGGTGTCAATTATACTTGTGTTTGACTTTTTTAATACTATTTTTAGAACTTTTTTCCTAAAGGAACAATGTAAAACTTTTTATGCAAATTAAACTTTACCTTTTATGTAAAATTATTATATACTACTACTATTTTATTGCTCCAAAAAAAGAAATTTTTGGATGTATCTCAGTGTGGACCAAATAACATAATTTCCATTATTGGTTCGCGTTTTGGCTTTCTCGTTGCTTTTTGGCATCTGGTTTGTTTTTGTTTATACAAATGTTTTTGATACTTTTATTTTTTCCAGAAAAAACCTTCACACTGTGTGTTTGCTTGATAAGGGTGTGCGACAGTGAAGTATTAATAACCGCTGTCTCCGGAACATATTCAAATTTAGAGGGCATTGGGAACCAAGCTCAGCGGTCATGTCATGATTTTATAAACCTTGTACTATCTCTAACCAAATTAATTTGGTTGATGCATGATCATTGATCAAATAAGTATATAGCTGAAACAAATACTCACACATTCTTAGAGTACCAACAATAAAATTTGTCAAAATTGTCACCGTGAAGAAAATAAATATACTCTCTCATTCCTAGAGGATATTAACATTAAAAAAAAAAAAAATCTTGAACACCTATATACTCCCTCCGTCCCTTAATATAACCCCCCTTTTGTTTTTTTTTGTCCCTAAATATAACCTCCTTTTCAAATTACAACACACATTAATTATTTTTTTCCATAGATACCCTTATTTAATACTACTACTAATTCTAAAAGTACAATAAATTGACTTTTCACTTTATCTCTTTAATGAGGGTAATTTTGTAAAATTGTACTATAAAACAGACACATTAACTACACCAACAACATTTCTTAAGAAATGTGAAAAAAGCAATAGGTGGTTATATTAAGGGACGGATGGAGTATTTAAATAAGACTTTGTGATAGATGTGATGTGTTATGTTGGCGAGATGATTTTTTATTTTTTTATGCATGTTGGTGAGGTGATACGAATACATACATAAAGAAAATAAAGTTTATTAATGGCTTCTTCTCAACATTTGACCACTAAGTCATTGACAATTTTCTTGATTTAATTTTGCTTCCATTAATTGATATTTAATATCAAACGCATTATTCATCTCAAGCATTGAGTATGATAGCGATACCAATTATTCGTCGGTCCTTGAATCAGATTGATCACCAACATTGAGTCTGAATAGCAATACAAATCTCTTATCCCCTTGTCCCAAACTATCTTCAATGAGGTCCGACCCAACATGTTAAGAGACCTAAAGAAAATTTTATAATCGGGCATTTTGGAATTAAAAAAAAATAACACAACGCTTATTAAAAGGATAATAAATAAAATTTTGTTGAATCCAAGATTTGACCTTAGGACCAAAAGAATTTGAGGTCTTAAAATTGACCAACTAAGCTAAACAAATACTGATTATAAATATATCATATTATATACTTATAGCTAAATTGATTTATTTTAAGGCTTTTTTTTAACCCAAAATCTTAAAGCCTAAAGCCCTTGCTTAGGTGGCTTGGCCCTTAGGCCAACCCTGCAAGTTCAATCCATGATAAAGTGCCACAGCTCGACATGAAGAATATTAGATATGCCGCCACCAATCCAGGTGTTATTGGAGTGTCGGACAACTCCTCCAAACCTTGACTCACCATGATTGCCTGGACTACTCCCATCAACGTTCAAAACTGGCACCAACCCTGTCTCTTGGTGCCAAGACAACCATTTATCATTGTTAGCATGTGTGTCTACGGAGGGAAAAAATAGTTTGATGAGATTAGCATAACTATAAATTTGGAGCTTCAATTTATGAATGTTAGTACATACTTGAGCAATACAAGTTTGACTTCTAGCCCTGCAAGGTCATCATAAAGTTGCCAAGAACTTATAAGAATTTGAGTTTGTTGGAACAAAATGTGTTTAACATTGTCTCTTTGATTTTTGACAATAACAAGATATTAAAAGTTCAATTTAATATGCTAATATTTGTTCAAGTGTGTAGGACCATAGATTAAAATTTAAAAGTTTAAAAATAAGGATTTGGTTCTGAAAGAACAATTGAGAGCAAAAGAATTTTCAAGAGAAACTTAGTTGCAAGTCAGAGTCTGAAGACCATCAGAAACTGACTGTCAGAGCCTGAAGTTCATTAGAGAGTGAAGAACATGAAGTTAGTTTTATTGGTTATTTGAAGACACAAGTATGTAGAAGGAATAGAAGACTAAAGCAACGACTATTTCAGATGAATTAGAAGACATTGGATGTTTATCCACTGGAGAAGGACATAAAAAAGACAATAGTACAATTGTACAACCACTACACCATTACTCCAACATTTCATGCGCATAGTACTGCTACAGTTGTGTCTCTACTGGTTATTTCTCCATACAAAGAATGATTTTCAAATTGTTCCCTCCTAAAACATTAACCAAATTAAGAAACAAAACATTGGTGATTGATCAAGCTTCAACAACGACTCTTTGATGTGCTGGCAACTCTACGACGTCTCTTTCATACCTCTATATAAAGGAATGAAGACTTGAAGATTAGTAGAGACTTTACTACATTTAAACTGTGCCAAAACTCTGCTGAAACTGTTGTGCATCAAACACTTAAAAAATTCTTATCAACTTTCATATCTTAGAAATTCTAAAGTCTTAAGAGTCTGATTCTGTTTTGTATTGTGAACACTACTGATTGTATATCAAGTGTTCGAACCAAACATATTTCTTTGTAATTTGTTTGTTTAAAAGTCTCTTGCTTTTGTACTTGAGTATAGAAAATCTCTTACTTGTGTGCTTGAGTATTTGAAGTCTCTTGCTTGTGTGCTTGAGCATTTGTAATCAGATTGGATTATAATGAAATCTCCTTAGAAGTGCAAGGGGGACTATACTATTTTCGGATTATGGAAGGAACAAGTATAATTGCTCTCTCTCTCTCTCTCTCTATATATATATATATATATATATATATATATATATATATCTTTACTTTATCCACTACATTAGACTCTGAACATTGTTCCAGACTCTGGACTCTGGACTTAGTTTAAAAAGAAGAAAAGGCTAACATAATTCAACCCTCCTTCTTGTGTTTTTCTCGCCTTCAGTTGGTACAAGAGCTTTGGTTCTGTTGTTAGAGCACTTAACAGTGTAACAGAAAAGATCTAAGAAAAACATGTCTTATGGTGATATTGGAAACTCTAGTGTTGTTGTATCATATGATTATGGTATTGATGACTAGTCAACTGGTTCAAACAAGCCTCCCATGTTCAATGGAGATCCTGATACTTTTTCTTGGTGGAAAACCAAAATGTATAGTCATATCATGGGCTTAGATGAAGAATTATGGGATATCCTTGAAGATGGTGTTGGTGATTTGGTTTTGCATGAAGAAGGTGCTACTGTTGATAGGAAGAAATACACTGCTGCTCAGAAGAAGCTTTATAAGAAACATCACAAGATCAGAGGCATTCTTTTTGCTGCTCTACCTCACAAAGAATACTTGAAGATGAGTGATAAATCTACCGCAAAAGTTATGTTTGCATCTCTGTGTTCTAACTATGAAGGTAACAAGAAAGTTAAAGCAGAAAAAGCTACTATGTTTGTTCAACAATATGAAATGTTCATAATGAAAGATGATGAAGACATTGAGACGGGGTAATAAATTGATTTTATACATTCAGAACAAGTTTAGGTATGTGTTCGGAATGGGTAGATATATCCCCATTACCCGTCTCATACCCGTGTTTTCAAATCAGGAAAAACTCAAACTCATACCAAACCCGATCGAAACGGGAAAAATCCGTCAAAATAGGTTTGGTTCAGACGGATACTGCAAGTATGGGTTTTGTTGCAATGCTTAGTCAAATTTGTGGATTTTTTTTTCTCAAGGAAACCATGAAATTAATCTTTAACTTTATAGAGTACTTTCAAATAGGTCCCTAAGTTTATTAATATTTCACAAAGATCTCTAATTCTTTTTTTTTTTTTTTAAGAAAAAAGATTTCTAATTCTATTAAACTCTTAAATTATTCCCTATAGTTAACCACTTACTTTCAATTGAGTTATCTTATTTTATCAACTTACTTTCAATTTAATCTCTAAGTTTTTTTTATTGGAATTTAATCTCTAAGAGTATGTTTGGATGAATGAATGTTTTCAGGTATTGTAATGGTACGAATGAATTCAAATATTTTTAGGTGAATTTCAATATTTGGATGATAATTTGGAGAATTTTTCTTTCAAAAAAAAAAATTTGGAGAATTTCAAAATGATGGAAATTTATGAAGTATTTTAATCAAGTTAAATTTAGAGAATTTCAAACGACACCTAAAAGATAAAAATTTCAAATTTCTTCATTCTTATAATTTTTCAAATTTTGCATTTTGGTCCTCACATTTTCAAATTGACCCTAATAAATATCCAAAAAATTGCAAATTGACCCCTCAAAATTTTTAAAAATAATAAATTGGCCCATCAATTTTTTTGAAATTTGCAAATTTACCCCTAATTTGCATTTTCAAATTTGGCCCAAAAATTTGAAATTTATAAAAATTATCCAAAAATGATGACAACGATTTTTTTTTATTATTCCATTAAAAAGAATATTTAGAAATGAAATCAATTTAATTCAATCATTTAAATCGACTAAAATTATAAATTCTTTAAAATTTCTCAATTAGCTCATTCAAACACACTCTAAGTTTATCCATTTACTATCGATTTAATCTCTAATAGAATCTTTAAAGAAGATATGACTAAAATTTTAAAAAAATCAAACATCTTTTTAAATATTCAAGAGCATCTTTAGAGTGACACTGGGTTCGGGTATCTTAGTTCACCATTCTTTCAGAAACTGTACTGTAAAAGCCAAGACCAAATCGAAAATTCATTTATACTGTCAGTGTTTTGGAAACGGCATTGACAATCGTTGCAACCAAGCTACTCACTATGAGGAAGTTAAGGTACGCAAGTCTCTCTCTTCATCGTCGATTACACATTCAGCCTCTTCCCCCTTTCATTCCCAATGTCAACGACGCCGTTTCATCATTCGATCGCATTCTTCATATGAATAACCCTACACCTCCCATCTTCGAATTTGGTAAGATTTTAGGTTCTCTTGTGAAACCGCTATTTCATTCTCTCAACAAATGGAACTCAAAGGAATTCAACCTAACATTCTTACATTAAGCATTTTGATTAATTCTTTCTGCCACTTGAATCAACTCAATTTCGCTTTTTCTACATTGGGTAAGATTCTTAAGCTAGGTTATCAGCCTAACACTGTAACCTTGAATACACTTATCAAAGGTCTTTGTCTTAATGGCGAGGTTAGGAAAGCCCTTTACTTTCATGATCATGTTAAAGCAAAAGGATTTCATCTTAATCATGTTAGCTATGGGACATTAATCAACGGGTTATGTAAATCCGGAGAAACAAGAGATGTCATGTAGTTGCTTAGAAAGATTGAAGGGTTGTTGTTGGTTAAGCCTGATGTCGTCATGTACAACACAATTGTAAAGATAAGCTTGTAATCGATGTAACGCCCCAGGTTTTTAATCCAAGACATTACGTCTATTTTTTTATTATTAGAAAAATAAGACTATTTTTTTTCCAAATTAAATAACTATTAGAAGGAAACTAATAGAAGAAATATAACTATAGAAAACTACTCCTTAAAATTGATTCTCTGCTAACAGAGTCAATAATACACTTCAAAATCTATTTTAATTTACAATTCTGAAAAACCCAAAGTTGTTTCCCCGCGTACACGCTTTAAGCAAAACATCAAGCACACATCATATCTCCTTTGGTACCTAAAATGTTGGTTGTAAGGGTTAGTCTTCAACACCCATGAAATAAAATCAATAATAGATTAGGACATCAAATAAGAATATACAACCATCATCAAGGAATTGTGCTAGAACCTTTCTTTTTAGTTTAAAATATTCATCACTATAAAATATACTAACAAACACAAGACTCAAGACTCAATGTTATGCAGATGCATGAAATGCAAATAGACCATGATCCGAATATCGCCCCAATTGGCATAATAGTTTTAATCGCCCCATTTGACATATAATAAAGAATCGCCCCATTTGGCACTTAACATCCATTAATTTGCCCCATTTGGCACTTAAAAATTCATTGAATCGCCCATTTGGCATATAATAATAATCGCCCCACTTGACACATATAAATCCATTGAAATAATAATAATCCCCCCATTTGGCACTTATAAATCCATTCAAGTAATAATAATCGCCCCATTTAGCACTTAAAAATCCATTAAATCGCCCCAATTGGCACTTAATAATCCATTGATAATCCATCAAATGCAATGATATGCATGCTATGCACTCTAAATTACAAACGTTTCCGACTCTTGAACCACATAATTCATGAATTTCACATTATCACTGAAAATTCATAATACACATACACTAAACCACATACGCAGCAAAACTTATTTAACTCAACAACATGTCACATTTCACAAATAAGAAATCATCAAGCTGTACACATTCATCAAATCACTTACTTTAACAAAGTTGCAACTCGCCAATTCTTATAATTATCAACTACAAAAGAATTTAATAAAAACTTAATAAATCTTTTCACTCATCCATCAACTCAAGAAGCATATCAAATTCAACATCATAACCTATCATTTTCATTTAAATCATGGTCAAGACTATAGCCCTTAGCTCAAACGATATCTTCCTAACAACAACTAAATGCTCCAAATTCATGGCTTCAGTGCAGGCTTGGTTTCTCTAGCTGCTTTCTCTCCTTTCCTCCCTACTATTTTCTTCCGAAGGGTATAAAATTAGATGAGGGAATTATGGTATGAGTTTCGTGAAGGGGTGCAATGATAGGTAATAGAGTAATTTATTTCTCTTAGTGCCAAAATCAACCGATGATAGAAATGAGTGAAATAATAGTCATTAGGTGATATGGCTAAGTGGAAGAGGATTTTATAAGAGGAGATGCATCATATCATATGATTTAACTTTGTAAGAAGGAAACTGATTGTGAGAGCTTTAAGAGAAAAGAAAGAGATCATGTAAAGTCTCATACAGAAATTCGGATAATTTAAAAAGAAAGAGGGTTGAGGAAGTTATATGTGTGCTAATTCATCAGCAAGATACCCAAACAAGAGTTACCCGTGCTACTACTATAAATATGGATGGTTGGTTTATTCCTAAAGTCATGTAACACGTTAGCATAGGCACTATTATCTTGTTTTCATAACCACCTAAATGTTAGCAATGCACTTGACATATTCTTTTCCATTTTTTCCTCGTGTCATTTTACTTCCCCACGTATAGTATATAAATATATTAGCAAATCATAAATAAAATTAGCCTATTATAATTTTAAATAAAATCATTGATTTAAAGTAACTTACAAAAATAGCGTCACAATGACAACTAAGAAGAAGACTATCCTATTATAGTCACACCAAATTGATCCTACAAAGCATATAATTAGATAATTAATTAAAATGACTAAGACTAAAGGTTCTAGTTAATTAAAAATAGTGTTTTTCTTAAGTTCCTTAGACATAAAACAAGTTGTTGAGTAAATCATAACAGTAAACTACTACAAATGACATATATAATATATATAAAATATTGGGATGTTACATTATTACCCCCCTCAAAAGCTAGATATGTGTTGGCTATTATGATAAAACAAGGCGTGGAACCCTCTTTAATGGATGGTTATTTCTTGGTTAAAGAAGTTCACAAAGCCAAACATGTATTTAACACTATTGCTCGTAGGGGAGTGGCTCTTGATGTTCACAGCTACAATATCATGATTAATGGGTTATGTAAGAATAAAATGGTGGATGAAGCCGTAAATCTCTTCAAAGAAATATGGTTCCTAATACTGTAACATACAATTCCCTTATTGATGGACTTTGCAAATCGGGAAGAATCTCTGATGTTTGGGATTTTATAGATGAGATGCATGATAGAGGTCAACCAGCTAACATAATCACTTACAATTCTTTATTAGATGGATTGTGCAAAAACCATCAGGTTGACCGAGCAATTGCATTATTGAAAAAGATCAAAGACCAGGGAATTCAGCCAAGTATGTATTCATACACTATACTTGTTGATGGACTGTGCAAAAATGGAAGACTTGAGGATGCGCAAGAAGTTTATCGGGATCTTACGATTAAAGGCTATCATTTAGATGCTAGGATGTATACTGTGATGAACAACGGGCTTTGTAAAAAAGGGCTTTTTGATGAAGCATTGTCCTTACTCTCAAAAATGGAAGACAACGGTTGCACTCCTGATGCAGTTACTTACGAAACTCTTATTCATGCTTTGTTTGAAAGCGACATAAATGATAAGGCAGTGAAACTTCTTCGTGAAATGATTGCAAGAGGTTTACTCTAAAAGTAAATCTAGGTTAGATGCTTTCTAGTCACAATTTGTTTTTATGAATTTTAATACAACCATCCACTTAAAAAGGGAGGAATTGTAAGGTATTGATATTTAACAGTTCCAATGCTTTATTTCATTCGGTCACACTATCAATGTTCGATTTTTCCTTTTTGTATATCAACACAGACATTCTTTCCATACATTTCAAACTAACAAAGTTCATTTGTTGACAAAGCATAATCCATACAAATTTTTTAGCATACAAGTATGTTCTCATTTGCATCACCCCATCTGCTAAAGACCAAATTACTAGCAACAAGTCTTGGCATTCTAAAAGAATTTGTGGGAAGCATAAACCATGGAGTAAGTTCCAGTTACACTCAGGAGCTGAAGGAAGTGTAGTAGACAGGATAACGCACTAGGAAGCTTATTGCAGTTTGCACAGAGAAAGAACCTGAATTGAAGTGAATCCAATTGGTGTTGTAATGATAAAAAAAAAGCTTCTGATTTTGGATTGAATTTGTGTTGTCAGATTTCTATGCATGAATTGGTATTCACTTCAAGGAACATAGAGGACATCATACCAAAGAAAGACATTACCACATCAAATTCTGATTTTCCAAGTTAAAACATTGTTCGATTAAATGAATCTCGGGTAACTTGAGGAGATTAATCTTCAAAGTTGCATGCGGATGGTAACCTTTATGTTTATTCAATTAAATAATTGATTTTTTTTTTATAAATTTCTATTCTTTTACTTTAAAGTATATGAAAAAAAAAATCTCAAAGTATATGAAATTTAAGTGTTACTTTTTTTTTACAAAAACAAAATGATCTTCATTTATTTAAATTGATAGATTATATCATTCAAAACAGGGGTGTACATGGGGTAGGTCAACCCAAAAAACCCTGCCAAACCCACCCAAAAAAGTGGGTTGGGTTGGGTAATTGGGTGAGTATGGTTTTAAAAATGACAAACCCATAAAAATAACGGTAGAACGAATCAAGGAAAAAATATCTATAAAAGTCCAGGATGTTATGCCTCCTTGAAAAAAATAAAGATTGTGATGTCAAAGTTCATACATTCGATGTACAATGACGATGTGTTGCCGTATTAATCTCCAGTTTTCTTATTCTTAAATATCTATAAACTCAAAAAATAAATGCGGTGACATGACCATTCTCCATTCAATTTTCCGTTGACAATGGTCTATAGTATGTGAGTTTGAAACCTATTACATTTTTTTAAAAGTCTCTTTGAATTTTGATAATGTATATTTTTTTTCAATTGTTAGCATACTTATTTTAGTGTTGATATGGTTTTGAAGAAATATTTATTTATTGTGATATATATCAGGACATAAGACCCGTGCGTCGTACGGATGTAGGTCTAGTAAGTTAGAAATGCTGCAAAGGTTCTGCAATAAAATTGCATAGCGGTGAGTTGGCACGATCATTGAAACGCGACGACCCGGTAGAACAGACGGATAGGGTTCGACGTCAACTTTGCCGAAACACGCAAATGAAGATTTTGACAAGAGGAATTCAAAAACAATATCCATTTTACCAAACGACGGATGTGGTGATCAAGTTCCATCAATTTATGTCCGCCCAAGATACTGATGAGCGAAACGGAGCCACGATCGATGAAATTGATGCTTAAATCAGACTCATAGGCTGATTTTTGAGAGGGAAAGTGGTAACATAGATTTATATGCTAGAGGGATAAAGAGATTGGAAACTGAGAGAAAGAGATGTTTTAAGAAAGAAGTTTGTAGGGAGGGGTGTGAATGAAATATTTACCTAAAACAGGGGTGTGATTAGGAGGATGGTTGAGTAAAACAATTGTATGTTCACGTAGTAGGCTGAAAACGACCCAATGGAATACTGAGCTGATCCAATTCGGATAACAAGTTGCAGCAGAAAAGAGGAGGTGCAGAAAGTAGTCTAGTTCAAATAAAATATAAAAGCTAAAATAAAATTAACATGGGAGTGACATGCGTACATAAAAACTAAATTAAAAGTATAAAATATTTTAAAATTCAAATTAAGATGAAAAAAAAATTGTCATCGTGAGCTTAGCTCAGTTGGTAAGGACAATGCAAAATATATGCAAAGTCTAGGGTTCAAACCTTGGCCACCACAAAAAAAAAATGAAAAAAAATTAAATTTATTGAAAAAAAATTAGAATTAATAAAATGCATATTCGGTTGAACATAATAAAAAATTTCATGTGTATGTAATTTTTTTTTTCAATTGAAGTAAATATGTAGTTAGTTGAGATATTTATCACAAATCCAAATATCAATTTTAGAAAATAAAAGAAAAAAATTAAGAATAAACATGGAAGTGTCATGTGGGAAAGAAAATCTTACTCTAACACACACTATTGATTGATACTATTAATACAAAGTGAATAAAAGATTTCGTGCTATCTTTTTCATTAAAAGTTACTGTTTATATTTTTAAAATGTCAGCTTGGTAAAATGAGCGGAAAAACAAACACTCGCTTGTGCTGCAATAAAGTTTTTACATCTAATTTGAGGAGTTGTAGTGCCCCACCTTAGTGAGGCTATTATCTTGTAGTACGTATAAATATAATTGAATCAAATAACATAATAATACTGCTATTATTTATTTTTAAGGAGATGGTTGGGGGACAAACATCTGCCTATTGGGTTTGAGGTAGGCTATGACATGATCTAGCTAATGTTAACTTAGGGTGCAAAGTGAACATTTATTCTACACGTGAAACATGAAACCATATCTTAGTTATAAGGTTTTTGGTTATGCATTCAACAAGCATGCAGTAGTACACCTTCTCAAGTGTACGCTACACGCAAACGTGTTTTCATGCAATGATAATTGATTCAATTTTATTTATATACAAAGGAACAATCTCACTAACGTGGTGGCCCCAAATGCCATGAATTAGTATGCTTCATTAGCATGTTGTTTATGGTAATTTTTTGCTAGCAAATAAGTATCTCAAGTTGGACAACAAATAAATGTCTAATTGGTGCAACCTTGAGATCTTAGAAGAATTAATCGGTACATGAACGACTTTACGTGTGAAAGTGAATTTTGACAAAATACGAGTTCTTTGCAAAAGGTTATAATTTCAATAGTGGACACACGCGAAAGCAAGGAAAAACAAATTGCATCAAAATAGACAACAAGAAACTAATTTGACAAAAAGTAAATTGAGAAGAAATTTAAAGTTTAAACAAAGACTTTGATAGGTAGATGCTCAAAGTTAAATGACTTAAAAGTCAATTGTTGAAATGTGAAAATGTAATAGGTTTAGACATGAAAGACATACTTAGATTTTGATAGTTTGAATCAATCTTTGACTTAAATTAGGAGTATATTTTAGAACATAAGTATCTAACTCAAGAGCAACTCTCGCATGGACACAAAACAAAATAAAGTCTCTTTGGACACATAAACACAAAAGATCGAAATTAAATTGGAAATGATATTAAATGTTGTGACTAAATTATTTTTTTTTTAATTTATTTTATATGTGAGATTGCGTTCAAATATTTTATATTTGATGTTGTGCCCACCTAAGTATTTCTCCCGACTTAAAATATCGGCGTGACTCAAGAAATTTTTCATTCAATTCGGCGAAATAAACCAACATAGTGATATGTCTGTATGTATGTAAGGTTATACACTTGTGACAATATCGGCGTGACTCAAGAAATTTTTCATTCAATTCGTAGAAATAAACCAACATAGTGTTAGGAGAGTTGACGATATTACTCTCTCCAAGATTATAGATCTCTTCCTCCAAACTATCATGAAAGAATGTCGTCAAGAAAATAGTGTATTTTCCTACAAAAATTTCCTACGAAATTTCCGACGAAGGGTTTTCCTACGAATTACCAACGAAATTTTCGTAGGAAAGCACCTGTCAGTAAAAAGCAGAGCCCTGCACAGAAAAGTGGAGCGCGTGGCAGCTTGTAAATGGCTGACTTTACTAACGAAATTTCCTAGGAATACTTTCCTAGGAAAGCGGCGGCCCCACATGCAGAAAAGGGTGTGTGGAAGCATGTGATTGGCCTACTTTACCGAGGAATATTTTCCTAGGAAAGCTGCGGCCCCACATGCACACAGCCGTTGGATAAAGGGTGTGTGTATGGTTGTGATTGGTGGAAATTACCTACGAAAATTTCGTCGGAAAACACGGAACCCCCGTTTATCTGTGTATATAAATATACAACACTCTATTTTCTTCTTTACAATCTTCACTCTATTCTCAATCAAATTTTTTTAATATCACTCAAATTTTATTCTCCATCATTTTATTAACATTGTTGAAGTTTCTAACAAAGGTAATTATTGATATTTTCTTATAATTGATTTCAATTTTACATGTGGAATTTATAAATATTTAATGTAGTTATATTTTAAAATAAGTTACATTTTTTTTTTATAGTTATGTTGGTTCTGATCCATTTTGAGGTTAGTGTTGTTGTTCGTTGCCGTTGATTTTGTTGTCTCCGCTTAGTTCGTCGACTTATTATTTGAGGTTGGTACATTTCTAACTTATTTTAAATAATTGTTGCAATGGTATTAGTACTAAATATTAATTATTAGAAAAATAGTTACTAAAATTATTATATTGTAATTAATAAAAACGTTCGCGGGATTTTTCTAAAAAAAAATGTTAGTCGGATTAACTTCTTTAAAAAAATATTTAGTAGGATTAAATTAAATTTCAACTTATTAGTGTTAGAGAAAGTATAATAAAAAAAGTGTTAGCTTGTAGAAAAACTTGTAGTTTAGTTAAATATGTTTACTTTTAAAAATGTGTATATTTATATATATATATATATTGTTAATTTAGTTATTAAAATATGTTGCATTATTTTTTGTAGTTTCCTTGTTTTCGATCCATTTTAAAGTTGGTGTTGCTGCTGGCTGGTTGTTGCTTTTTTTTTTTTGGATCCACTTGTTTATTGGCTTGTTATTTGAGGTTAGTATCTTTTATTTATTTAAAATTTATTCAATGGATTAGTATTAAAAATATTAGATATTAGAAACATAGTTAGTAAAATTAAATTGTAGTAAATATGTTATTTAGATCAAATTTGTTTTACGTAAAATAAATGTAGTTAGTAAAAATGTTACCGTAGTTCTTTAAAAAAAAAGTTAAGTTAGTAAAGAAATATGTATAATTAAGTTTGTTAGAAAAATAATGTAAATTAGTAAAAAAATAATGAAGTTAATTAATATGACATATGTGAATTATTTTGTGGGAATCAATTCTGGCGTCTGCGCTTAACATGTATTTGTGGTTCGTAATTTGTATATGCCCGCAATGTTTATTTCATACAAATTTTAGAAAATGTGATATAGATTAGAAAATGTTATATATTTTAGTCATAAAATATAAAATATTATATAATTTTTATGCGATAGCATGTTTATTTTGTACAAATTTCTAAATATTTAGGTGATTAGAAAAAAATTGTTATTTATATTAAAAAAATATTTACGTATAAAAAATGGAACTAATTTGAGTCAACTGCAGCGACGCGAAAAATGGATCAACATATTTTTCATCGTAGTTGGATGTACGATAGAAAATATCTGAAAAAAAGGAAACTTAAGGCGGCTTTTGTGGATGGAGTTCGTTATTTTCCATCAGCAACGCCTTATTCTTGTTGGCCAATTCTTCTTACCCCGTATAATCTTCCTCTTTAGATGTGCATGTCAAAGCCTTATTTGTTTTTGAGTTGTATTTTACCAGGACCTACGAGCCCCTTAGATGGTATAGATATGTATCTACAACCCTTAATTGATGATTTGAATAGATTGTGGAATGGTGTATCGACATATGATATTGCAAGGAAGAATTTTTTTAGAATGAGGGCAGCTCTGATGTGGACTATTAACGACTTTCCTGCATATGGAATGTTGTCTGTATGGTCGACTCATGGAAGATTGGCTTGTCCACATTGCATGGAACAAACAAAGGCCATATGGTTGCATCACGGAAGAAAGCATTCGTGGTTTGACTGTTATCGTCCGTTTTTACCCGCGACACACGAATTTCGTAAGAAGAGGAATTTGTTTACTAAAGGAAAAACTGAAAAAGATGGCCCGCCTCCTAGGACGACATCAGAGGAAGTATACCGTAGAGTCAATGAACTAGGACTTTTGAAATTCACAGATGTTGGCAAAAGAGTCAGACACCCACAATACGGTAACGAGCACCATTGAACCAAAAGAAGTATCTTCTGGGATCTCCCTTACTGGAAAGATAATTTATTGGGATCTTCGTTAGCTCGAATGTTACTTATTGACACTGATAGTGGGGAGGAGTCAAGTAACTCTAGAGACAATGGGAAAGATGCAAATAACCCTGACAACAACAATGTGGATGATTTTTATTATGACGATGATGAATAATAACCCTTGATAAAATACATGATGTCTTTAATGTAATTATTTTATCATAATAATGAAACATTGTCATCGCGATTTTCGGGTGTCAAATCATTAATCGGATTTGAACCTTTCGTTTTCTTGCGTTTTTCTTGCTGAAAATATTGCAAACGTATGAGGACTTGCTTCGATTCACATTCGTTGTGAATTCTGGAGCAAACCTTTGATTTTCAAAACGATTTTTGTGTTAGGGTTTACGCCTTGGATCGAACGGTTCAATCTGCTTCGGATTCACGTGGTTCTGGCTTTCGTAGTGACATGCGAAGAGATTGAGATGAGGTTAGAGTGTTACCTTGGTTTCTATTCGGAGATTCGAACCGTTTCTTTGATTCTTGGCTTTGGATCTTCGTTGGTAAGCTTTCTTTCTTCTTCTCTGATCCAACGCCGTGAAATCCTTCGCTTCTTTCCCTTTCTTCTTCTCTGATCCCACACTGTGATCGCGCTTGCAGCGTGCTACCTCCGGTGGCGCGCTCGCGTTCGAATTGCAGTTGCTCTTGGTTCGATGATGAAGATTCTTGTGAATCTCTGAGAACTTGCCTGAAATCCGTATGAATTCGCTTCCGTTTCAATTCTGTGCGTTGGATTCAACGGTGAAATTGAAGCTTTTTGTGAAATTGTTCTGGATTGGTACTGATTCTGAGTTAGGGTTTGTGTATGTTCTTGAAGCTTTTGTGAATTTGTGAGTGTTTGATCTGTAACTGCCAAGAGAGAGAGTGTTGATTCTGTTTTGGTGATGTGGCGCTCTACCCTGAACTTCTGACACTGTGTGCCTTATATAGGCTGACATGTGGACTGTGGGCCAATGAGCTTCTGCCATGTGTACTGGGAACTGCCTGCGTGGCTTTTTGGACTGAATTGGCTTATTTTGACTTTGAGGACCAATCTGCAAATATGTAAAATATGGGACTGTTTCGCAAAATAATAAAAAATGGGACTATTTTCAAAAGAGAAAAAAACTTGACTGTTTCTTAAAAGAACTGGGACAAATTTGCAAAAACAAAAAATTTTGGACTGAAATGCAATTTTTTAAAAGATTTGGACTAAAATGCAAAAAGTTAAAATTGGCTAAAAAATGTAATTTGAAAATAACGTAAAGTGAAACGTTCTAAAATTGACAAAATGGACTAAAACGAACAAACTGCCAAAATGAGGTATTTTAAAATACCTCTCTGCCCAAAATTCAAATAATGTGAAAAGACTAAAATGCCCCTGGGGCAAAAACGACTCAGACTGACTCAGATGCAAAACTAAGACGATTTTTGTGCAAAATTTGATTAAAGATTTACGCAGAACAATTGAAAAGACTCAGGGACAAATTGTAGGGACTGAAAATGGGTTCCTTTGTAGGAAATGACCAAAATACCCTTTTGTGTGATTTTATGCAAAATATTTAAAAGACTGAAACAGCAATGTATGCAGCTGAAGCACAATAGAAAATACGGTGAACTTGAAAGTTTTAGAAAATAGTAAAGGAAATTGAATGAGTATTTTTAGGCCCAAAATGAGGGTATGACAAACATTTATGTTCAATATAATGATTTTATCATATTAATTATCTATCTAATGTATTTTTTATATCATTTATTATCTAACTAATATATTAAAAATTTATTTATAAGATATTGTAAAATAAAATAAAATAAAATGTTGTCAAAATGAAAGAAAGTGTCGCAGGTTTCTTTTCCAATTTCAGTCTCCCTCCCACCTCTTTTCCCCAATTTCAATCTCCCTCCAACACCTCCAAAACCCTAAAATCTCAAACTCACTCACTCACCAATCTCAAACTCAGTCGCTTCACCAACTCACCAATCTCATTTTCGCCGTTCACCAACTCAGTCGCTCCTCACTCCTTCCTCCTTCCTTTTCCTCGTTATGGCTTCACATGCTCTCGCTCTCACACTCCCAACCTAGCCTACACACTCGATTCAGATTCTTGTCACTTCCAAACCTAGCTTCTCACAATCGGTCCAATAGTTCCAATCGGTGCTACAATCGTTCCAATAGTTCCAATCGATTCAGATTCTTCTCACACCCAATAGTTCCAATCGGTGCTACAATTGCTCAGATTCCAACTCACTCAGTCCACAATCAATCACCGTTGATTTTATTGCTCTAAAAGGTTAGTGAATCACCTTTGCTAAATTGATTTTATTGCTGCTAATTTGTGATTTAAAATTTTAGGGTTTTCTGATTTGGTCTGGGTTCTTTTGATAAGTTAACACGTTTGGGTTCTTTTGGTTTGGATACACATAAAATTTGATTTGGGTTCTTTTAGTAGTGTAGTAGTGATGTTTTATCAAAATCTAAACTTGTTGAAATGGGGTTTGTGGGCTATGTATATGGATGATGATAGTGATGAAAGAAGCAAAGTAAATTGGTTTTATTTATTGAGGAGAAAAAAAGGACAGAACAGGATTGCTTAGTGAAACAAGGAACATGAAACAAATATTTTTTTATAAATTCCCTTTTGAAATTAATTATACTTGTTTCTGAAATTCAGTACCGGATTTATTTAACTTTTATAAGTTATTTGTTGAAATAGTTTGACACAGTCAAACACTGTATTTTTTTTTATAGCTTTTACTTGATTAACAAACAAGAAGCATTATGAATTCTTATTTTTTGAAACAGTTTTACACTGTCAAGCACTGAAGTTTTTTTAGCTTTTACTTGATCAACAAATCAACCTATTTACAAGACTGTTTGCTGAAGTTTTTGGTGACTGAAATTAATTATACTTGCTGCTGTTTATGTAAGTCCTTTTTCCCTCATGTTTTTTTGAACTTTAACTATTAAGTTTGCACATTTTTCTGATTGGTTATTGCTGGAACGATTATTCATTGTGTTGTAAATCATGGAAATATAGATTATGTCTTGTAGGATATATATCTGATTTGCTTCTGTTTGGTGCTTTTTGTTTCTAAAATATAACGACACCATGCATGCACCTTCACTGTTCATCATCTTCTTGCCGTTCGCTGCATCCATCGCTGCTTCCATCACACTAATCGCTCGCTCTCACTCTCTTCCTTCAAGATTTATCCAATCGGTATCTTTCTTTTCTCTCTCAACTCCTCTATAGGTAGAGAAAAAAAGAAGAAAAAGAATGAGAATTAGAGAATCAGTAGAGAAAGGTAGTGTTTTTGCTGCTCCCTTTTCCACCATGATATAGCCATGTCGGTGTCCTAGGTTTTTTTAGATTAGCCGTGTCCCGTGTCCGTGTCGTGTCCGTGTCCGAGTCCGTGCTTCATAGGGTTTTACACATTTCTGTTTGCTAACTCTCTTTGCTATACCAGCACCTTAATTGGGTTTTACTCTTGATTGGTTGTTTGTGTTTACATATTTTTATGTTGATTTGAGTGTAATTCTACAAAACCAATCCAAAAGTTCAGTTTTGTTCGTAAACAGACTTAAACTTCCTCTATTTAATTAAAATATCAAACGGTGTCCGAATTGAGTAAACGAACATTCCCTGGAAAGCTTAGAATGTCAAGAATATAAATATAATTTTAGTTTTGGTGTTTAAATATCCAATTTGTACAATTTTACTAATGAACGTGTACAGGTACAGAAACATGTTAGCAGTTTTTATTCAACTTATAATCAGAGTTTTGCTCACTATACTTATTGAAATTCCACGATTCTAGTGCCTATTATGTAGATAATTTTGTCTACTTTCTAATGGTTCAAGTTCCACTCTCAAAAGAATATTTGTATCTTAAGTTATACGATATTTATAACAGAGTATCTAAGCTGCAAAATGCAGAATTTCAATCTATTCCTTTTTTTTTCTTTCACTTACTCAATTGATCATACTTATACATTTCTTAATCTAAGACATTATTACCATGACATAATAGTATAAAAGTAACTTTATGCTGATTCAACTCTGTTAGTGTGCATTTAGGTTTCGTCATTAGGTGTTGCCGTCGTGGTTAGGTAAGAGCTATGAATTGTGGGTTGAGAGTTAACATGTGTTTATCTTTTTGAATACCCTGCATACTACCCATCCATCTTTCTGAATTACTGATACAGTGTAGTCGAATTGAATGTATCATTGCATTTTTTCCTTGATGTTAAACCTGTGCGTATTTTAGAGCATTAATCAATTCTTTTTATTTCTATTCCAGACTGTTTAGGCAAGCAGACAGGAGAACAAGATCGAAACGCAACTTAGTTTATCTGCAAAGAAGTAAGGTTGGTATATAGTCTATGCCATGATATGGTAGAATGTGCCATGATATACTTAGTGGTATATAGTCAATGTTTGCTGCACTTGGTTGTTGAAGTTAAAACTTCAAACTGATTCTTTTACTCTTTCTTCTGCTACCTCTATTAATTTTGTTATTGTATAATTATGACAGGGATGTCTGGACGAGACAAGGATTAGGGTAAGGCTCATGCCGTAGATCATGGGAAGCCGAACACATGACGACGACAATGATGATGAGGACGAGGACAAGGAGAGGGATGATGATCATAACGAGTAATTTATATTCTTGTTGTGTATTTCAATGTTGTTTTTAGCAAGTTTCAGTTGTTGTTTTTTGGTTAGGGACTGGTTTTGGGCACTTTTGGGGTGTTTTAGGTGGTTAATGTCAAAGAAAATTTGACTTGCATTTATGAATTTTGTTTTATGTAATTATTTATCAACATGACATGTTTTGTAGGAAACAAATTATCAAAAAATTTAAGTTATTTTCAAATTTTGGCGCACATTTTTTATTTTCGTTTTTTTTAATGAAATTTTGGCGCCAAATATTTTGGCACCTCATTTGAATTATTTGGCGCCTTTTTCGAAATCAAAATTTGGATCTAATTTCTATTTTTTAAATATAATTGTTTCCTAGGAAAGTTTCGTAGGAAAGCGTGTGTCAGCTTGCAGTTTTTAATTATTATTGTTTCCTAGGAAATTTTCGTCGGAAAGCGTGTGTCAGTGTTGGCAGTCTGAAAAATGCTTTCCTACTAAACTTTCGTTGGAAAAAGTATTTCCTCGGAAGTTCCTCGGAAATTTCGTAGGAATAGATCTAAAATTTCCTACAACTTGTTTCCTCGGTAATTTCTCGAAAATCCATGTTTTCCTACGAAAAAAGTGTGTTTTCCGAGGAATATTTCCCTAGGAAAATCCAATATTTCTTGTAGTCTTCACTTCAAGTTGCTCAACATCTCGGTTCAAATTAGAGACTTATTCAAGAACAACTCAAATAGAAATCATCTTTACCACAAATGAGAGATTCTTTTCAAAATCAATATCCTTCCTCTAAATAAATTCTTTTGCAACCAATATTTGATTGGAAGTTATTTTGATCATATGCAATTATCAATTATAACCATTTGTTCTTCTAAAAAAAAACGCATACCCTTTGCTGTTGATTGTTTTTCTCCCCGACCAAGTTCAATCAAAGTCTGACATCACTTGTTAGAAAATTCATGACACCATGTCTCGAACCAAAACCTAAGAGTGTGTTTGGATGGGGTAATTGAAATTTTTTGAAGAATTTAGAATTTTAGGGAATTCAAATGATTCAATTCAATTGCTTTCATTGTTAAATGTTATTGTTTGGATGAAGTAATAATTTTTT
This sequence comes from Medicago lupulina, assembly GCA_958299785.1. Classification (NCBI taxonomy): domain Eukaryota; kingdom Viridiplantae; phylum Streptophyta; class Magnoliopsida; order Fabales; family Fabaceae; genus Medicago; species Medicago lupulina. Next base: position 17,822,466 of record OY283142.1, on the reverse strand, counting down.
TTTTATTGTAATCATTTTTGGGCAACTTTTATAAAAAAAAAAATTTGGGCCAAATTTGAAAAATGAAATTAGGGGTCAATTTGAAATTTTCAAAAAATTGAGGGGTCAAATTATAATTTTTGAAAAACTTAAGGGGTCAAATTGAAAATTTTGGAAAATTTGAGGACCAAAATGCAAATTTATAACAATGAAGAATTTTGAAATTCTTAACTTTTAGGTGTCATTTGAGATTCTCTAAATTTAACTTGAACAAAATACTTCATAAATTTCCATCATTTTGAAAATTCTTCAAATTATTATCCAAACAATAATTCACCTCAAAATATTTGAATTCCCTTAAAACATTACATTCCCTCAAAACATTACCCCATCCAAACACACTCTAAGACACTGAAAATATGTCACCTTTTTTATATATCAGACGTTAAACTCGTTCATGAGACTACCATTCACATTTGAATTCCAACAATATATATAAAGAACAATAAGGATTTATTCAATGCATGTACAGGCTATTAAGCTAAGGCGAATAAGAGAGTCAAACAAAATAACCTAAACTAAGTATGAAACTTAATTCTATGGGTTTAGGGTGATCCTTCATTATATTCTTTGCCAATGAAAAAAATAATTACGAAAAGTTAAACTGAAGAAGAAAGATTACCCAACCCAACCCCACAACACAACGCCAGCAAGGTCTATTTCTAAATAAACCAACGTTTCCCTCATAATTTCACATATAATGGATAGATTCAATAGATTCAGAAAAGGACAAGCAGGAAGCTAGAAAAGTTATACCAAGAATAGCTTCAAGTCTCAACGAGATCAAAAATAAGCTTTCTATTAATAATATTTTGTCTTCGATGACATTCTTGATATTTTGCCTTGTAACATGTAAGTAAATAATATACGTTCAATCTTACTTTTTTAGCCACGTTTGTACTCATATATATGCTTTTCAATATTAATAATAGTTTGTTATGTAAAAAAGAAAAACATTAAGAGTTGTGTTAGCTCAAAACTGTTCATTTTCAGGGAAAGGACGTATAATTTGAATGAATTGGAAGAAAAAATGAGCAAAAATTAAAGAATTTTTCTATGAATGTGCGTCGACTGGGCCACTTAGATTGGTTTTGTTCACCTATTTAAAGGGGAATCTTTGTAAAAGAACCACACCTTATATCACAATATGTTTGGAGTTGTTCATTGTTTAGCAATTTATAGATAATTCTTTTTTCCAATTTTAGATGTTAAAGTTGTCACGTCCTAAAGTGTATTGTTCCTATACAGTGTCACCTGTCAGGTACAAGACAAACCAAACAATTGCACATTTGCCAAAAAAATATTTTTTTTTTGGACACAAACATCATGTGCACTGTTGATCCGTTAATGTATGATTAAACTATTTCAGATATATTGTTAGTTACCTTTAGTTTAGTAAATGATTAATAAATATCAATTATATTTGAATTCAATAATATTCAGATGCACAATATTGTTTATTTATTCGTTATATGTTAATCACAATTTAAATATGTTATTAATTTTATGAATAATAGGTGTTACAAGTCTTTAAACATTTCTAAAAAAAAATTCTTTAAACATATATTTAATATAATTAATGATGTATTTGAACAAATTATATAATGGAAAATGAGACATTGTGTCAAAATATCATTGTGTTCATGTATACATCATATACATGATCATCTACTGAATTACTTAAATATATATTTGAACTGTGTTACAAGTTGTTTCTGTATATTTGTGAGTCCATGCAATATTTTGAATCAAGATGTATAAAACTAAGTTTCACTCGTTAACTGTCCTGACTCGTAAGCTTTGGGTCGGGTCTGACCCAAAGCAAAAAATAATACAAGAACAAAGCTAAAGTAGAGAGCATGTTCTGTTTGACTCTTAGGTTACCCGTCAATCCAAAAAGCTTGAGAGAACAAAATATTCTGTTTTATTTATTTATTGATTTTGTAATCTCATTCAATAGTCTCTCACACTAACTCAATTATCTTACTCAAAAAAAAAAAAAAAAAAAAACTCAACAACATGAGAAAGGGGAGTTAAGATATCTACCATCATTTGTTACTACTCTTGATTAATTTGTAAGACAATGCTACTTTTGATTAATTGTTGATTCACAACTTTGGTGACTGCTATTGTCAAATATTCATATTGAGTTACAATTGATTACTTTTTTAAAAAAAAAAGTTTTTGTATTACTATTTGGTGAATTATCTTAGCACCAATTGATCTTATCTTTTATATCGTCTCAATTTTATTAAACATATAAACATTATCAAATTTGATTTAGGTTAAGGATCAGATTCGGGTCTAAACAATTAACCCCGATCTAATGTTAGGGTTTGGTGAGTGACACCCCTAATTTGTATGTTATGAACAAACTGTGTCAAAATAACGGAGTTGTTTTCTTTATGTGCTCTCTTGAGAAAAAGGTGAGTGCAAAACTGAAAAGGTAGCATCAAGAAAGTGAGAGAAAAATCAACATAAGTGTGAGGTTGGGAGCAAAGAGCTGGAGACATATGGGGAAGAAGCAAACTTTAATAACACACGACAACAACATCATGCTGTGACTGTTGTCCTTTTAAAGAAAAACCTTAACTCTCCACATTATTGAACATATATTTATGAATTACTGCCTTCGTCCCTACTTATAAGATCTTTTTGAGAAAATTTTATATCCTTTTATATAAGACTATTTTGTTATTTCCAACTATATTAATCATACCCTTATTTATTTTACATATTTTACCATAAATACTATGTTAAAAATATAATTAGGGTCGGAGGTATTATATATTATTACTATTGGTCAACTCTTTATACTCCACCGAATGCTTTTACTACAACGTTCTTTACTTCTTATAAATACACTGTCTCTTCTTCAGCTTCCTTCTCATTCTATCTATCTTCACTCAACCCTATTTTCAAACAGTGAAAAATTGCAGAGATTATCCTTAGTTTTCCAATGTGAAATAAGGTGATTCTAATCATCCTTCCCATCATGTCTGATTCATTCTGTAGTTTTCTCTCTGCCACTCCAAATTCCAACCATAATTCCCATTCATCTCCAAAAACCTCCTCCATAGTCCAACCTTATTGTATTTGCACCCATTGCAACCATCTCGTCCCCTTCAATCACCATCTCGGTAAGCCAAGCTTTATTTTCTTAAGGGTCTTGTTAACCGGTGCCCATTGGCGGAGCCACATTGTGGCTAGGGGGTTCATATGAACCTCCTCAACTTTTCAAATCACACCTAATTTTTTAATTTTTTTTGGTCTTGAACCCCCTAAAAATTAAGTCTTGCACCAAATATTGCAAGATCTCTCATCTTCTTTGTTTTAAATTTCCAAAATGCATTTTTGTGATAGTTAAAATTTTAGAGAATGATAAAATCTCAGTCTTTTACATTTCTTACTTAATAGAAGTACTTTTTGTCCATATTTTTTATTTGGTATATGTTTTTTTTTGGTGAAAATAAAATTTAATGTCGATGAAATTAAAAATATTGTTGAAAATATGTTGTGTTTTAACTTTTTAACTCGATTTTAAAGTTGGAAACAAAAAATTGTATTGTGTCAGAAAAAACTGCACCAACTGGTCCAACTCAAACCACATTGGTTTGGTTCGAATTTTATTTTAAAAGTCAACTTGACCAAATCACACCGCGAACACCCCTAATTTAAGTACTAAATTGATCAACGAAAAAACATATATGAGTATTAAATTGATGATCTAAAATAAATTCAAAGATAAAAACTAATAAAAAAGACACACGTGAATGTATTTGCAATTTCAATACATCGAAATTCAATACGGCACTTAATTATACATTCAGGTATCCAAAAGTTTGAACCTCCTAACCTAGGGTCCTGGCTACGCCACTGCTGGTGCCCTAAGAGCATTGGTAAAGAATCCATTATTTTTGTCTTAACAATAATTACACCACTTTTTAATGCAAACTTACTGATTTTAACATTTTAACCAATGCCTCAAATGCACTCGTTAGCATTCTACTTTTCTTAAATATCTCTCTTATTTTTACAAAAAATATTAGTATCATTAGTATCATAGTCGAGTTGGGATCGAACAATCCACATCCTTATCACTCCACTTTTTAACTTTCTCATCTGTTTGAATATTTTCTCGAATATCCCATCAGAGTATAATCTTCTCTTTTACAATATGAGTAACTATATTCATGTGGTCATTTACTTATTTACTTGTTTGTATATTTCTGCTAAGAAATTTGACCATACATACACTAAAATAATTTGATTTTGAGCTATATATACACAACGGTTTTAAATTGCAAGAAATTCCAGATAAATAGAGTCATATGATATCATAATATTAATATCATGATGTGACTACTTGCGGCAGTAATTTAAAAATCATGTTATATATGCCCTAAGTTGCTAAACTATTTTCTTCATGTGTTTTGTATGTATATTATACAGCTCATGCAGCTGAGCAAGGTACAAACAACACTATGCATCCTCAACCAAGCTCAAGGTGGAGTCCAACACCAGTTCAATTACTAGTCCTTGAAGAATTGTATAGGCAAGGCATAAAAACACCATCAGCTGAACAAATCCAACAAATCGCTTCGCAGCTTCGACAATTTGGAAAGATTGAAGGAAAAAATGTGTTCTATTGGTTCCAGAATCACAAGGCGAGAGAGCGACAGAAGCGTCGTCGCCTTGAGATGGAGGAAACAATTGGTTCTTCAACTGATGATAAAAAAGAGAAAGAGAAGTACGTTATGGGAAATTCAGAAAAGCAAGAAGGTGCAGGTATACAGCTAGATATTATCTTTAGGGCTATTCAAGGTTCTTTTAGTGGTCAAAAGATTCCTATATTATATTTCACTCATGACATTACAAGTTACAGCAGAGAGAGAGAGAAAGATAAATAGCTTTTGTAAGGTTCGGTAAATTTAACAAATTTACAAAATATCAATTTAGTCATTTTTTCAAATTTAACCCTACAATTTTAGAGATGTTAGGTTTATTCTGATGAAACAAGAAACTATAGAAGTCAATATGATATTCTTGCATAGGATAAACCTAACATCTTTAAAAGTATAGTGCTAATTTTGAAAGAATTTTTTTTATTGTTGTTTATTCAATTTAATGGACTAAATTATTGCTATTTTTGAAATTTTAAGCATTAAATTAACACCATTACAATTTGAAGTGTGTGTGTAGATATATTTGAGTTGAATTTGTGGTGATTGGATTTTGAAAGAGACAGGTGGTGGAGTTAAAGAGACAAAGAAGTGGGCAACCACTTCAAACTGCAGTGAACAAGCAGAGGTCTGTAATTACTCTTGTCTTTGTTGATGGTACAGTTACAACATTTATTCACCTTTGTTAACCAAAGATACCCAAAAGATTTCATAATCAAAGAGGTTTTGTATGTTGGAAAAAAAGAGTGTCCTCTAAAGCTGTTTTTTTTAACTTTCTGTTGGAGCTGTTTTATGCTACACTTCAGACTTTCTTGGACTTTTTGTGAATTCAATCTCAAAAAAATGAATTCTCTTCAGACTTCAATCACATATTATCACTCTCTCTCTTTCCCTCTGTCATTCTTTCTACAAAAAATAATAATTAATTTTAAATATTATTTTTTACTTTTAACTTTAGTATCTGCTGTAATTTAGCAGGATATAGCAGAAAAAGGATCAATACAAGTTTTGAGGAAAAACATAGCAGAAAGACAAGGAAAATGCCAAAATATTGAAATTCCTTATTGCTTCAATCCTTTTACTATGCCAACAACAACTTCTTCAGCAGCAGCTTATAGAACATGTAGTAATAATAATTACACACAACTTTTAAGCCCTCAAAATTATGATTTATTACCATCCAACAAAGTAAATTTCAACTATTATGAAGAACAAAATACAGATTATCCCAGGACACTTGATCTTTTTCCAGCTAAGGAGGATAAACAAGATGGAATTTCTGAGATAAAATCTATGTTTTGTGTTAATGCTTCTATGGACACTCATGAAATCAACTCTTCCTCCAACCAGTTTTTTGAGTTTCTTCCTTTAAGAAATTGATGTAGCCAAATATCAATGTCATTTATTTTAGAATACTTGTCACATATTAAGGCAATTAATTAATTAATTGGATGTGCTTGTAATGAATAATATATTTTTTGTTTGGATTTGCAAATTACTTTTGGTTTCACTTTCTCACATGAGAGTGAGTTTGGTGATGCATGTTAGCATTGTAAGTGTTGTACATTTGATTGAACCTAATGTTGTCTTGTTCATATTCTACTTTTACGTGGATAGCAGAGTCTCTGATCTCTCAATCACACAAACACTCACTCTTATATCACGTGTGAAAATGTCAACCATGTCCTTAATTTAGGTCAGCAAGAATACAAAATTAGAACATGTAAATTTTAAGCAAGGAACAGCTTGTACCGACAAACTTTATATAGTACACATATGCCTCTCTTAGTTATTGTTGAAATTGATGCATATTTTTAGTGTTGGATCATGAGAGTAGTTTGGATCATCATAAGGGATAAAGAATAATTATATTAGTGTGAGAGTAGTTTGAGGATTATCATAACGGATAAAGAGTAATTATACTAGTGAGTTAGACACGTTTTAATTTAAAACTTTTATATATCTGTTCTCCTACTCATATGTTGATCACCATCCATTTTCTCATCTTCTTTCTGAAAAAATAAATAAATAAATAATCCATTATCCCATCTAAAGAGACTAAAACTAAGAGATAATATATTTAAAGAGACTAAACATATTTAACCTGATGCAAAACTTCTAACTCACGCTTGCCACAAACATCTAGAATATTCTAGTAAAAGTAAATCGCAATGAATTAGAGGCAACTAGAATATTCTAAAGTTATTGCATATATTAAGACTGTTCTCATGCTTGCTTATAGCTAGAAACATCTAAAACCGCATACTGTAGAAAATTCAAACAGAAGTTAGATGATTCTACTTCTAAAAGTGTCTTTAAACACCTATAAATAAATAAATTTGTGTACAATATTGTATTCAAGCATTTGAAATGTTATGACAACAAAATCGAGGGCTTCATCATATGAAATCTCTCCACCTACAATAAGGTTTTCCTTTTTTTTTTTTTTTGCAAAGGTTCCTCCTACAATAAGTCAAATTACTATTGTGTTGTCCTTTATCTCATGTTACTAAACATTCCATTATCAGTCCTCTTGTCACTAACTATTTTAAATAATCATAAACTAGAAAGTGGAGTGTTTGAATCAAACGCAAAATGAATACAAGTAGCCTAAATATCATGCTCTCTTAAGCTCAAGTTTAACTAATGTCGTAAACATGTGACCTCTAAGGCACAAGTTCAAACAAAGTTTAAGGAAAAATCACAAAGTAGACAATCATTTTGATCTCTAAATAAGTAAGACATTGTTATATTTTCTAAGATTTCAATTACAAAAGTGTCTCTTAATGTGTTTTCTTATAGTAATTTAATTTTAAATACCTAACTAACAAACAATTTTTTTTATAAAAACCTAACTAACAAACAAATTTAAATGCATGTTTGAGAGGGACGCGAATAAATATTTTAATATCAAACTAACTAACGAAAAATTCATTTGAGATGTTTTTTAATGTTAATAAATCTAAAGATTGTGTAGTATAGTGATTGTGTCTCAACCAAAATAAATTTACTAGCAAATCATATAGTAGTATATATATTTGATTCTCACTAATGCTAATTTGGATAGGTTAATCTAGCTTCTTAAAAAAAATGTAGTATATATTACAAACCATAACACATAAAATATCACAAATAGTTAATTAACAAATATGTGGATCGTATAACAATACTAGGTATGACGAAAAAATTCAAATACATGTGAGTACCTGCAGATGAAATATGCCACGAGTACCATGACGCATAATATAATAGCATTCTTTGAATAAATTTTTTATCCATGGATATCCCCAAAAAACTACGGATACCTCAAAATCCGTTAAATACCCGTTGAACGGATATCCACATAGATACATATACAGCGGGCACATAAATCATTTTTATTGAACGGAATGGGTCGTTGATGACTACTTTATGTGCCTGTGGAAACTCGTTGTCATCCTAATTACTATGACGAAAGCTAATTTTGACTATAAACCTTGATTTATATAGTTTGTATACTATTTTTTGTAGAAAAAAATAATTGAATTTTACATTGAACTTAGTTAAATTTTAAAAGTTCCGACCATGATTAATATTTACTTCACTTTAAACTCGTTTTTTTCTATATTCATTTTACGAAATAACTGACCAACCAACCAAGTAATTATTTTCATCAGTTTGTAACATTTATTTATTAGGTTATCAATTTGCCAGATATTATACTTCTTTAACAAGTAGATATTAAATGTCCACTATATATATGGCCAATTTGAAAAGAAAAATGATAAAGAGTGAGAGTCTTGTTGAAGGTTGTCAAGCTAGTTTTGAGTACGAATGGACAAAGGTTATATAATTAAATAGTTTTCTTGTAAACAAACGTGACAATTAATGTTTAAGTGTTCTCTCTTAGAAGATGTGGTAATTAATAATATGCAATGCACTTCAATTGTCAAAATACAATTGACAACCAAAAAGAGTTGTCACTTGAAGATTGCGTGGAATATAAGTAAGAATTGGCAACTCCCAATTAGTGATGGAAAGCTATATGAGAAAGTCTAGATTTCACTCTACTTTTTTGAGGGATAGATTTCACTCTACTTAAATTTCTGTTTAAAAAAAAAAATCAAATATCAATTTTCTTTTATAATTTTTTTAACAAAAACTAATAGAAAAGTTCCCCACCATTTAAATGTCTTTTTGTGCCTCAAAATCACATTTTCATATTTCTGTTCACAATTGGATTTGTGTTTTTCAGAAAATTTAAACGCGATTTCAAGAACTCAAAAAAAATCAATAGATGTATTTTAATCCAAAACATCTTTTGCTTACACACTAGTGTTCCTTAAAAAAAAGAAAAAAAGAAGATATTTTAAATGTTTTATTACATACAAATTAAACTGAACCGAACCTATCACTTCCACTCCACTCACATGGACAACACTTATGTGACATTGTGGTGTCAATGTCATGTATTTCCGATATGTACGTTGAAATAGAATTCTTTATACAAACTTCGTTTGTATGCAACCCATAAGAAAATTGACCAATATTGAACATTAATTAAATTGATTCAAATAATATTATGATCAAATATTTTTAAATTTCATTTAGACGCATTGTCAATGTAAAAAAAAAAAAATTACACCGTCCACAAACCATAATCATTCAAATGTGTAACTTTAGAAGTAATTATATGATTAAAGTCAAACGGTTTTATAGTGTAAAAAATAATTACACTAACAGTGGATATAAATTTAATCCATACTTTTTATCGGTAAATATCAAAATGCAAAAATTATGTACTACATACGACAACGACAACCAAAGATTATCTTACTAAGTAGAATCAGCGACATATTGACAAAATAAATTGTTTAGGTTTGGACTAAACACAAAATATTATATTATTCTGAAAAACTCTTTTTACTTATTGTTAGGGACTTAACCGTCTTTTTTCTAATGATAGTTCGAGCAAAGACCAAGTTGCTCCGATTTTACTTATTGACTAAAGAAGTTACTTTAATTTCTCAATAAACAAATTAATTCTCACAATTTTTCTTAAGAACTAAAATTATTCTTCCTTCTTTTTTGTGCTAATTTGTTTAAAAAGAATGTAATTTGTGTTATTTTGCTTAAAAAGAAGTAACTTGTGCCCTGTCAAAAAATTGTAACTTTACCCTCAAAAAAAAAAAAATTGTAACTTGTGCAATAGTGAATTTGTTACCATTCTATTATAACAATACATTTTTTTTCACATACTACTGTAAGTTTATAACTTGAGCTGATTGAGATCAAGTGATTAATAAGCGAATTGTTTAAGAGAATTCAAGTTTAAAAAAGAAAAAAACAATTTTTAATTAAGTTTTACTTGTTTCTCGTCAAACCTTAGATCTTGAAGACTAATTTCTTTAAAAAAATAAAAAATCATGTATACAAAAATAAATGGAAAATCCGAAAAGGAAAAGAGAAAACGGTTGTGGGACTAGGCTGACAGACGTTGACCCACCAAGAGAGCAGAAGTGAAAGATCATCAGTCCCCTGACCACAAAATAGAGTCGTACAACTGAAGGACCCAAAAGAAAGAAAAAAAAATGTAAAATTCATTTATGTGCAAAAGAGGCATTCATAATTGAAGAGTGAAAGAAAGGAGGGTTTGTCTACGATTATGCAAAACTAGAAGTTGCAGGATTTTGTCATCACTGCATGTCTGCAAAGTGCAAACAAAACAATGTGTCAAAGGAAAAGGACAACAAAGACCACTATTGAGGTTTAGGAGAGGAGGCCACCCTGATGCATTAAAATGGAGAACCTACTTTGCTAATATATCCTATCTTGCCTACTAACGTTCTTAGGCTTAGACTTGTCTCTATGTCTCTTACACCTCCATGCCCATATCACATCATTCACAACAATCCATTGCACAAATCATTTTTTGTTTTATCTTTCTATGATAGTTTGTGATATGTTTGTCTTTTAACTCTTTAACTATTATGATGTTGAAAGCTCATCATTCAACTTCAAGAACATACCTTTTTCACTCTTTGTACTATACTTACTTTTTCCAATAATATAATACAATTTGCATCACATGGGTGTTTTTTATTGGAATGGTAAAGTTTATACTAGTTGGATTTCGGGTGCTCATGATGTTGGAGAAAGTCTCAAGATTTCGAGCATATATACTTACCTATTATCTACTAATGAGGTCTTTATTCAAATAGCAAAATTATATTTTGAAGATTTACCAACTTGACAAATCTACATAAGGGGATTTTGAAGATAAATAAGTTGTATATTTGGACATTGGTAGAATTGTCCAATGGATCATGTAGACCTAACCTGATCTAATTGGTGCGGGATCAATTATAGGGTTTAGGGTAACTAATGTCTTTGAGGTACTAGTTATGGACCTTAAATGATAACTTTTTTTATAAAAAGTTATGTAATCAATGCATTGAAAATTGAAAACTTTGACATTTTTAAATAATAATTACTTAATTTAGTATGCTTAAAGAGTGTCTTAGAGACATTCGTTAACAAAACCCTTATATTAATGGGTCAGATCGAGACGTCTTGTTTGATATTGGGTTCTACATTATTAAGTTTGTTCTATTTACTATGGGTTATGCATGCCAATTGGTCAATCCGCCCATGTGATGCAATAGATACAAAGAGTATATACAATAGATGATAAAAAAAAAAAAAAAAAGAATGAACACCACCTAACATCTATTATCTATTGTTTATCTAATATTTTTCCTCACAGTGCATTGGCATATATTTTCTCACAATGCATGGAGTATCGAGAGTTTATCAATTAAGAAATGAAAAATGTTTTTGTTAACAGAGTCATTCTACAAGAAGAAGAAAAAACGAGAGTAATGGTTTCATGTTGAGATGACGATGACGAAGATTATGAGTGAAGTGGTAATCAATCTCAATAGGTTTGCAGTGCTCATTACTATTTAAGCAAGGGAAATGTTAACTAGTGCCCTAGAACACTAGTTAAGGACCATAAATAGTAAACTTTTACATTGAAATATGAGAGAAAATACAACAACAACTATTCAATAACAAAGTATGGTCCGAATATGAGAGAAAATACAACAACAACAACCAAACTTTATTCCACTAAGTATGGTCGGAATATGAGAGAAAATAAGACTCTAAAATTTATTGTTTTGAAGATAACGAATAATACAAAGAACAGCTATTCAATAAATTGTAGTATGAGAAACAACAAACTTACCAATTTCATGGATGGATCTACAACAAGTTGTGTAGGGGCATGTGCATGCACTAAAAATTTCAATACGATGGCTTGTGTTATGTTATTACCCATATTACTTAGTAATGTACATTATATAATTTAGGGACAATGCTAAGGTACGCCAAGTTGCCAGCCAATGTTCGTTACAAAGTGGGATTTGATAGAAGAACGCCGGCAGAGGGAACATATTTCACATTAAGCTCAAGGGAAATGTGTATGGTGCTCCAGTATTAAAAAGATGAGTTTAATTTGTTCAAAAATGTTGGAAATGTTCTTAGATAAAAAGAGGATATAACGTATAAGATAGTAGACAACTTCAATTCCCAAGAAGTTGTGAGGGTTGCCAAAATCTTTTATATCGAATTGTTTGGATAGCTCTAATTTCATTATTAATGCCATAGAAAACATACATGACCATGGGAAGTGAACTTGAGAAATGATGCAAGTCATGATCACCAGAATAAAATTAATGAGCTTGTTTAAGATCATACAATTCCATTTTTAACTTACACAATTCTTCGGATTATGAGAAACACCTAGGGAGGTGACCATATAAACTTGCTTGAGTATCATTGTTTATAGAAGTATTTTTACATCTATTTGCACAATATGTGCAATTAATCCTTGATATATATATAATAACCAATTTTTATATAAAAATTAACTATTAACATTACTCGTTTAAAAAGAGAAATAGATGCAACAACAATAACAGTGTGACTAGTGATCATCTTGACCGGAAAAGTTTTTTCATGATCACAGCATATTGTTGAGAGGCACATACACTTTTTAGATTATACGTATCTCAGTGTCGAACACATGTTGTGTCTGACACCGACACGACTCTGACACATAATTATATTGAATTATGTGATTTTTCAAATTATTAACGGTGTCAACGTGTCAGTGTCCGGTGTTTGTGTTCGTATCTATGTTTCATAGCCTCCGAACTATAGGTGAGAAATCTATAAGCACTCAGCTCCAACAATAAAACCATTTTTAGTAAATGGCCAAATGCTAGTTCAAACATGGATTCTACTGTAAACCGTAATGGTTCATACAAAATTTGAGCCTTCTAATTTCTGGAAGCCGTAAGTGAACCTCAAAATTTGGAAATGCTTCAAAATGCTACATGGTACCCGCTATGATCAAGAAGAGATGAAAAGAGATACGACACCAATTAGATTTAGTTTCATTAATGAATTTAATTTAATTTTTTGAAAAATTGAAACACAGTAAGGATATTTTCCCCTCCATATCTCTTCAACCCTTTATCCTATTTCTCTTCACTGCCAACATGCCAACATCCCCCGCCACTTTGTCGTCTCAACGCACTGCCTCCTTGCCACAATCTTCGCCTTCTCACTTTGCCGCCTCATTTTCTAAAGTTCAAAAATAAAAATGGTGTCTGCATTTGCAGTAATAGGACAACAAGACTGCGGTTCGTTAAGGTGGTGGGTCAGGTAGGATGGTGGTGCATCAGTGTTCCCATGTGAAGAAGAAATGAAGGGTTGTTTGAGGCCAAAAACATCAGGAAAGAGGTAACTGTCTTTTCTATTGAAAAAATAATTCAAGAAATTGAATCACTGAATCACTTCATGGCCATGTGTTTGATGAATATGCATGAAAATAGAGACATCTAATTTTAAGATAAATAGAGAGGATCCTTACACAGTTGGACGAGGATTGAGAAAGTTGCAATAATATGTAACCTTATTTACCACTGGGAAAAGGGTCATGTTATTACCAATTCCTCCATTTCTATTTGCTCTTGATGTTGTAAAATGTCCTTTGGGAGTTATCTCCGCAAGGTGTTAAAACAAAAAAAAAATGTCATTCGGTGGAAATTTCAAAAACAAATTTTAAGAAGTTGAATTGTTTTCCCTAGTCCGTATCTCGGACATTTCTCTATTGATCCCTAAGTATTACCAAAAGGAGTGTTGTATCACATGTGATTTGTGCAATTCCGTGGATAAATCGTTTATAAAAATAAAATAAAATAAAATAAAATACGTAGAAAAGTCGGAGTACAAAGATGTGAACCCCATGCTTGTGTTCAACATTGTTCGTGATCTGTGAAAAATGCAAATTATCGACCAACATTCACCAGCAATTTTATAACATTGAGCGAGAATTTTAGTCACCTTATGTTTGAATATACTATATATTTAGAGCATAGTAGTCATTATTTTTTATAGTGTAACCCCAGTGTTTTACACCTTGGTCTTCCCCTTATTCATAACCCAAGCCAAAGAAATTGAATGTATTCGTTTTGTAGCAGCACTTGGGATATTATTACAACGTTTTAACAACAATTGGAAAATACCTAGTCTTAGCACAAACTTACCATGTAAACATTAGACTGAAAGAAAAAGAATTCTACTGTTTTTCTTCAATTGCAAAGATGGTTAGTTTACATAGAGTGGTTCGGGCTCCACTTTCCGTCTGATCCTGAAATGAAAATTGATAAAAAGAAGTGTTAACAAAAGTCAACCAAGGAGGTAGTGTACTGATTTGTCTTTGCAATTTTAGACACAAAATTTCGTGTTCATTAAAAATACTATCCAAACAAGTTACAAACTTGTGCTATTTCGGAAACATATCGTTATCGTTTTTTACTGAAAAATATGAATTTTCACCTTGTTCATATAACAAAAGCAACCTTTTGCACTTGCAATTGTCAGCCATCATGGTTTAGGGAACACTATGAACTGATGGTATAGACATATATCTAAGAAATAATGCAAGCCCTTACAAAACTTGTAGACAAAGGTACTAAACAATAAAGAAGCAGCTCATAAAGAGAATTATATGAAGGCAGAGAACTAAATTGGTCGGTATCCAAGAAATTCAAGCAAGGCATAGGTGAATAATTTATTGAGTATTATTCACACAACAGCATAAATCTTTTTTCACTAGGTGGAACTACAGGGGAATATATCATAATAGCCTATCCGAATTGATCACTGGGTGGGGTCGTCTATAATTTTTATTGGTCTCTCTCTAACCGTTGGACTACATCAAATATAATCTACTCTCCTAATTGTGACTTCTATGGGTTGTCTTCTTCATACATACCCAAACCACTTAAGATTCTCCTTAATTGTGTATTGTCTATATGGCCATATAAAACTTTAACATATCTTATAGCAAATATACTTTTCAATGATAATTGAGGTTCTAAACGTGTAAAAGAGCTAATAAAAAAACTCTCCCTATGATCCAAACTCACCAATTTTCTGCTGCCCATTTGCAGCCAACAGTATCTACCACGTGCAAGCTGTATGCATGTCTCGATTTTGTAGACTGGTTTTCAAAGCTGCCATCCACACAGAAAAAAGAGTTACAGATGAATTTTGAAGGAAACTTTCCTTCTATACTTCATGGTATACATTATCAGGAGAGAATTATTTTAGCAAACCTTTGGTGGATAAGATTGCCATGGATGACAACCAAAGACCCGGCTTTAACTTCAATAGGAACAAAATCTTTTTGATCATAAGATGGTGATGGCCGATCAAATTTGACACCATTTTCATCTCTGAAGAATTTTCTAACAAGCCCATCTGCAACAACCATGGAATAAAACAGAAAAGATAAACGATTAGATCTGATCAACTGAGTTAAAGGATGAGTAATCCAGGTAACAAATAAACCAGAAAGAAAGAAAAACGTTACTTTTGTGAGATCCAGGAATTGCCCAAAGGCAACCATTTAATATGGTGGCATCTTCTAAAGCCAGCCACAGTCCTGTGCATGTTTGTGGTTCAGTATAAATAAACGAGTTATCCTGGTGAGGTACTACTTCACCCCCGATGCCAGGTTGCTGCCAATAAAAAATTTGTAATCTGGTTATGATATAGATCGCGGATCAAATGCATATATACTAAGACACTCCATCATATGACAATTTTAAAAATCATTACCATGTCTGTGATATATATTTTTCAATTTCAAAACATCAAATACATTAAACAAACAAACTCGTATGAATAGAACTAAAAAAAGAATAAGTGCTTCCATCAATCAGAAAAGTATATAGCAGTACTAGTTAAGGCAAGACCACTGCAAGTCTGCAACAAAAAGAAAAACCATTGCATGTTTCTCAAACTCCAGTCAAAACAGGTTGGAGCACAAAATACTAATTGATGCATGATTGAAAAAGGAAATTCAATCAGCGTTAATACGTTATCTGCATATAAAATAATGGGCAGTCCAAACTGCAATGTTGAAATACACACTAAATATTTCTACATTGTATCAAAAAGACCATCAAATTATACACACTAAATCAAAGCAACTTTCATTAAGCTGGTACTTTAAAATAATAACCACACTAAAAAGTAATTGACAGTCCTGCAAAATATTTGCCACTATGGATGAACGACACGGGTTTATTTCAAATTTAAACAAAGAAAAGTTTTCCTGTATTAAACCACCATATAACACAGTTTTTCAAGCAGCATTCAATCACACACCAGTTTGATTGCAAATTAAAGAAGTATCCACACAGGTAACAGCATTCGGGTGGGGAAAGTGTTTCCCAATCAGAGAACAAATTAAGTACAACAATTTTTAAGATCCAAATCATACAACCCCTTCCCCCTCCAGGAAAACAAAAACAACATTGTGTTCGACTATTTTACATACTTATAGCTGACGATGCAATAATAAAACATTAAACATCAGTTATTGTAACATAAATTCGGAAACTGAAAACACAAAAGACACAGAAAATGTACCTTAAATATATACATAGACTGCATGATTACTGGTCTCTTGTAACCTAAGGAACTCATCAAACCTGAAGCCTTCTCAGAAGAAGAAAACTTCTTGAATGCAGGCTCAATCTCATGAAGTGCTGCACAAAATCACAACACAATCCCAGTCCACCAAAAGGAAAAGTTAGATTCAAAGAAAACCAAATCAACTTACACCGAACAATTCTACGTTCACATCATTCCCAAACAAACCAATACAAACTAAGAAAAGTAGTGCCCCACTATCTTGCACGCGTTTTCCTAAACAAACTAAGGGCTGTTTGGATTGACTAATTTGAGGGTATCTACTGCCATAAGCACTTGTGAGACTGTTTGCGAGAGCATACAGAAATAACTTATGAAAGCAGCTTATAGCTTCTATTAAAACAATTTGACATTTATTTTATCTTTTGTTATAAAAATAGTTTATAGATAACACTTATATGATATGTGCTAATGCTATAAGCACTTAATTAATCTGTTTGTCAAACAAGAGCCTAATTCAACTACAAATAATATCGAAGGCAGAGGCTTACCATGGCCAACTTTATTGAGGGAAAGTTGTTTTGGCTGCTTTAAGTTACCATCATCCCCAAATGCTTTCTCTAACAAACAATCATAAAAGTGATTAATTAAAGTTAACAGAAGAAACTCAGAATATTACACTAAAACCAAAAAGATTGAATTTTGATCAATACCCTCAAAGAAGAATGAAATCTTTTCAGCACTCTCGAAGAAATAATCATCAGTCAACTGTTGCTGGAAAAAATAAATAAATAAAAAAGGCAATAAGAAAAGAAATACTTAACAATTAAATGAAAATTAACAAAGTAATTAAGTAACTAACTTGGTTTTTGGTGGAGAAAATAGAGGCGGTGGAAGAAGGATCAAATTGATCAACCAACTGTTCCATCCTCTTTATCATGCTATCAATTTCATCCTTACTAGAAAACGATTCAAGAACAATATAACCTGTGCATGCATATGATTGAATTGAATAGTTAAGGATTAGAATTGAAGTTGTATGTATGATCAAAGAAGTGAAAGGGTTGGTTTGGTTACCTTGAGAGTTGAAGGATTCAAGCTGATTTGGTGTAAGCAAACCCATCGTGTTTTCTTGTCTCACAATGTCAAATGTTTATTTTACTAGGTAACATAGATAGATATAATATTCAGTCAAAATGTTTACGTGGTTGTTTGTATGTCTAAATTTACCGCTTAACATTAACTTAAACAACTGTGTGAGGTATTTGACCTAATTATTAACTATCTTGTTAGCATATCAAATGATATTCGATGTAAAATTGTGTAGACGTAATATATATGATAGTAGCTTTCGATCAATTGGTGAATTTCGTTAACGGTTATGCGGTGAAAAAGTTATTAAATGTGTCATATTATTTGGTTTGACAATATAGTGTCAATCAATCCTACTCAAAAATATATGTATATAAATTTTAGTGAATACAACACTATTAAACTATCTCTAAAAAAAAAATACTATTAAACTATTACAGATTTTTAATAAAAATAGTTATTTATAACATAATGCAAACACAAGGTGAATATGTCAACAAATATGTGAACTTTAACATAATTATTAATATTTAGATTACAAATTCGATAAAAAAATTAAAAAATAAAGACCGCGTGATCATTTGTGAAGTATAGACACTTATGTACGGGTAACACTTGAGTGACATTTGGGTTGTCAATGTCATGTGACATTGGCCTTGGCCAACCACAATATCACAAATGTATAAAAGGATTAAAAAAATCCTTATGAGCAAGAGAGAAGAAAGTCATGATTTTTTCTTTTTATACATATGTGACATTGTGGTTGGGTGACATTGACACCTCAATATCACCAAAGTGCTATCCATAAGTACACATAGACGGAGGTACAAAGGTTTCTAACCACAAATATGGATTCAAAAAGGAGTGTTATTTTTTAGAGTAAATTACACTCCCCTCCCCTCTTATATTAAAATCTACACTTTACTCCCTCAATATATATTTTTTTATTTTTAATAATCTAGCAAAAAAAATAATAATCTAATACACTTCGAAAAAAACAGTATTGCAGGTCTATTTTAACATAATAAAAAATTGAATACATATTTTTTTGCTATTTTTTATTCACAATTTCATTAACATGTAGTTTTAAACCCTATTATAAAATATGAAACAAGCCAAAATAAAATTAAAATATGTGAAAAATTACTAACGACAATAAACCATGGTTATTTAAAAGTTAGTTTTAAACTCTAAATTATAAAATCAATAGCAAAATATTTAAATTTAATTATCATTGACATTTAAATTATAAAGAAATGAATCTATTTTTCTGAAGTGGTGGTTCAAAATTAGTATATATCATAAAAATATTTATTTATGTTAAAATAGATTAAAGTGTAGTGCATATTTAATTATCAAGGGAGGGGGTTGTAATTCAACCATCTTATAAGGGAGAGGAGTGTAAATTTTACTTTTCAAATGAAGAAATTGTATATTTTAACATAAGAGGGGAGGGGAGTGTATTTCAAGCATCTTTGAGGGGAGGAAAGTGTAATTTACTTTATTTTTTAACTACAAGTTACTCATTGTCTTCCTTAACTCAACTCATCCCAACACATTTTTAGCCTGTATCATATGCAAGTATCTACAGCGCTTTTACTTTTTGTTTGAGTTTGGAGGTAGATATTTGAGATAGACTCAAAATATTGTTACAAATATTTGATGAGTCATAAGGGATGGCAATGGGTATTCAATAGGTAGGGTACTACAGTGTCCATTTCTATATCCGTATTTGTAAAAAAGTATTTGTATCCGTATCCATACCTTCATGGGCAACAACTTTAGTCCCCTTTCTCATACCTTGTGGGTACCTAAGTGTTTATATGCATATCCATTACCCGCACTTTAACTATAAAAAGACAATAAATACATCACAAATCAAATAAAATTACGGTCCAAATTTTTTAAAATTAACTCATAAAATAGTACGAATCGTAATATTTAGCCAAATAGAAAACATCTAAAATATCCTTAAAAAATTATACACTGACATGATGGCATATAGTTATTGTATTAAACTGTTTTTTGGTTTAAGGTTAATGAACCACGTTCATTAACCACGTTCATAGCTGTCATTACTGGTTGCATTGCATTGCATGTGCACATATAAGGTCAAGGTTAATGAACGTGGTTTCTAAATCCGAAAAAAGTTAAAAAAAATAAACTGTAACCAATAAAAAAGGAAACATTTTTAGCTAATGCATATTTGCTATAAAATTCAAGCAGGATGTTTCCCCTCTCGACATTTTTTTAAGGTGAAAAGTGAAGCAAAAGCTCATGAAAATTTGCATGCTCTTAATATGTTCTTACAAATGCAGGCAGTGGATCTAGGGGGCGTTAACCTATTTAAGCTCAATTGCATGAACTCTGGACCGTGCAATCTTGATCAAATAATAGTGGATGTGCCAAATGCATGAATGCTTTAAATTTGTGACTGCTAAGAATTATGATTTATGAATTTCTAGGCTAACCTAACCTAAGGCTATGTATTTAGTTGAGCGGTTAAAGTAGCCTTGTCAATCTTGTCAGCATGCTGATTCCTAGCTTTCATATGCTTGTCTTGTGAAGATTCTTAAATCAACATCCTTTTCAGCCAACCACTGCACGTCTATGATATTTTATAGGGGTTTTCTAACAATTGATTTAAAGACATTGTTAAAGAAATCCATAAAAAGAAATTTTGTCTTAAAAAAATAAGTAAAACACATATAAAAGTCATAATTATACAATTTTTAATGTATAAGTTCTATGTTTGAATGTTTAAACAATGTCTTAAAAGGGCATTTGTTAGCATTTTTCTATTTTAAATTATTTATGACTGAGTTTTTTCTGAAGATAATCGGATATTTTGTTATGACATTGCAAACATAATATGATTTAGGAAAATGACTTTTTCTACATAAATCTTATAAATTATTTACTATCCTTAACGAGTGCCCTTTGTTAACATGACTATATGATTAATCATGTTTATATGTAGTTTTATGATAGATATGTTGTTTAATGGTTTCGTTAATTTATTTTATTTTTTTACTTGGTTTCTGATTGTTTTGAAGCAAATGAAATGGTGAAAAGCTTCTTGTGAAACTTCTTAATTATCAAACGTGCACTTTATCATTCAACCTATTGAGAACATATTTTCACCAGTTCCTCTTGGCTATTTCCACTCTTAAACTATGTTTCTTCACAACAATGTTGAACAAAATTTCTTAATTGCTTGTTATGAATAGTGAAATAGTTACATTCACTGGTATCATTGCTAAAATAATGTGGCCATAATGTAAAAGAATAACAAATGTGCTAAGACTAAGTCACATAACTAACAACTAGACCCTCAATGTGAGGGAAAACAAAATACGAAACTGATAACAGGAACAAAAGAAAAGAAAAATAAAATAACCTAAAACAGACCAAGAAAACGGTATGGAAAGACCCTGAATTTTGTTAATGTACAGAGTTATTGCTTGCTATAACCTTAACACACGAATATCATACTTCACATAATGTACAGGCAGCTTGTGAAGGAATGTGAGCTTATCCTTTGACTTAAATAGCTCGTTCGATACAGCAGCTGCTAACTCATGTGCGAAACATAGCTCACTCAATGTTTTGGGAGAGATTCCTGAAAAGGAACATTTTCCATTCTGTTATGGGTTGGCTTAGTGTGCAACAAAACATGCCACTCCCTTGATATTTGATCCAATTCCTTTGATCTTCAAAAATGGTGTGTATGCCTTCTCACCGGATAGGAAGGAGGGAAAATAAAACAATCACAGTATCAGAAATGCATTCAGCGGCAAGGCATGCTCACAAAATCATAGGCAACAGAAACACCAGTCAAATTCCATTAGTAGATCAAGCTGCTGATGAAGATTTTGAATCATCAGTTCTATTGGCACGGCACATACATTCTGGACATGGGAAGCTGTATATAGAGTCATTTGGTCTTTTGAGCTCAACTCCCTTGGAATCGCTGTGTGACCTCATGCTCAACAGTTGGCGCTTGAAACTTCTCCATCTGGAAAGTAATAATAAATAAAAGGGAGGCTTCATATGCTTTCTATTAAGAAAAATATTGAGACTTTTAATTGATTCATTTTAGCTATGTAAATTCGAACAAGGAGATAAACACTAGTATGTAATGATACATTACCCGATATTGGGATTATCAAACAGCAATGCTAACTTCCGCTTATCAGGCTTAATTGTCTTAGAGTGTCCACCATACAAGTATCTTCTGTGGCCCAGCAGAAAATGGGGAAAGTTACCACCCTGGGTAGTGACAAACACCTCACTATGAAGACAAACAGTGTAATCTATAGCAGCCATCCTGGAAGAATAATTCTAGAACAAGTAACTCAAGTCAAAAACCATAGAACTAAACCAGTCCGGGAGGGGACAAATAACATAACATGGGATTTCAAATTTGTACCCTAAATGTAGAAAGTTCCTCTTCAGAAGCCAGAGTTTCCTTCGTATGCAAATTAGGAAACATTTGTAGTAATGGAGCCATTGTTTTCTCAGCATTATATATTATTCCAGATGCCAAAAAGATAGATGTGTTCTTCGTAAAACCCATTCCCCTCAGCATCAGGCCAACCTGAAAAAAATGAAGGCATTTACTATAATTAAAATAAATACAATTACGCAAAACACTCAACATTTACTGAATAAGGAAACCTTTGAAATTTTAGCTAGACTAACAACTACACACAAAACAATGCATCGCCTGAATTTTTCTTTCTTTTCTTACAGCTAAAATCATTAAAAGTTTTAAGGAGATAATAACCTCTAGTGGGGTGAGGGGACACTTCCCGTTGATCCTGATTGCTCCAGGACGTATGATTCGGCCAGGCTTTGTAAATTTCCCTTTCCAACCTCTTTCTCTTGCAGCAATCATGTCTTGTTTCTCCTGCTTCCCACCATCAAAAATACAACAGGAGAAAGCAACCATATCCTATGCATGGAAAACAGTGTATCATCAGTTGCAGTAAATTTAACATGTAAATTGTAATAATGTCAACATTCACAATATAAACTGATAGACAATCATATTTGATCAAAACCAACCTCTTCAAAACGAAGATGTACAGAAACATATTTACCACCATTAACGGCACTACGCTCTCTCATTCTTTCAACCAAAGATTCACCTATGGTCAAAATAGGTCCTGAAAACCGTAAAGCCTCGTAATTTGCTAAGCACCTGAGGCGCTGGACAACTGGAGGAGCATCAAAGGACAATCTATTCGCAAAAGGAGAAATTCTTATAACCCTGCATGAATAAAATTTAATTAAATTAAATACATAATCAAAACTTCCAGCCTAGCCATATTTGATAAGAAAACTCCTATTTATCCGATGGGGTAATAATGATATTTCAATACAAAACAATATGCTGTCTGACATGTCCCACATTGGTTATGATTAAGGCTCGATGTGGTGCTTAAGTGGTATAGCTCTCCCTCCCAATTGACCACTCTTTTGTGATGTGCTATTGTCACGTGACTGAGACACAGCACTAATCCATATAGATAACCAGCAAGAAAGAAAATACAGTTAAGTATAGAATATAGATATTTGCTAAGGTTACCATTGTGTTGCCTACACACTTGGAGCTAAAAATTTATAAAATTAATTTTATTTAGAAATAATAAAATGTCACAAGAGCATTAGGAATTGCTGTTGAGAAGATACAGCAACATGGAAAACACCCGCTCCAAACAGCACATGTATATATGCAAAAGCAAAACCCCTTAGATGAAGCTTAAAATAATCATATGCCATGTATAGATAAATCATTAGGGATAATTTTGATAAAACAATATTTTGACAAAACAATAGTTAAAATATTATTTGAACATTGAAAACGAAAAATCAAAAGGAACAAATTTTTTCCAATAAAACGATACTTAAAAGGAATGGTGGGAATAACATCGTGCACTCCTTTCTTTCTTTTCCTAACCTTGGAGAAGTACCAATCACCCCAAACTGTTTAACTACTAACTATTAGAGATCAATACCAATGATAAAAATATTCATACAACAAGCATCGTACACTCACTTTTCTTCAAGTAACTTTGGGAGTACCACATCTCTATAATACTGAATGGATGACCATGCCTTAATCCTGAAATTGTGAACATTTGTCATGTTGCTGCCAAATCTTTCCATCAGGTACTCAGGAATCTTGTCAACCACCCGCACATCATTTTTCAGGATATCGACAAAATATTCTTCATCATAGATGTCCCTGAATTTGCTGGAAATGTGAAATAGTATGGATCATTTTGGGCTGTTTCAAACTAAATTAACAACACCATCGTAGATACCAAGAAACGCATAACAACCAATTAATATTGAAAGTACAAATATAATGGAAGATATAGTTCAGACAAACCAACCTAGGATCTTTCCATATGCTATGATAATGGAAGTTTGGAATCACAAGGGTAGCGTTTAGATAGCCAGCCACAGCAACGGCATTGCATACCTATAAGCATTGATATCATTCACAAATAAATGAGTAAGAATAAATTAAATATGCTTCCAATATTTGAAAACACATAATGTACAGAAAACACTAACCGATGTCCTTTGCTGATTTAAGCCACCATTAGCCTCTACATATATGTATCCATTTGACTCAGGTAGACCTATCAACAATACAACGTATATAAATTAATAATTAGTGAAACAAAGTAGTGGCAGAAGATGGTGTGATTTCTAAGATACAATAAATAAAATATAAACAGCAACAGCCAAGAGCATCAATTCATGCATAAGGTATCCCGACAATAATGGACCACTTCATGAACTAAATGGATATTTAATGCCATCATTGAAACGATATTATGTACCAATATTTTTTTACCTTTGGATAGAAAAAGGAAATTCAATTTGAGAGAAGATAGAAAAAATACTAGGGTGAGGAAATGATATCCTTTAAAACAGAAAAGTCTAGGCACAACAAAAAGCATGTAAAGACTCAAGAATGTAGCAAAGCTGCACAATCTCTACACGTCGGTATGAGTCAGCAAGGTCTTGACACAGCTGTGGGCTGAGCACCAAGAGATGCTATACACATAAGCATGAGGGCAAAGGGACATGATGTAAAATGCAAGTATTCAGCTCCATCCAAATGAACCATATGAGAATGAGTATATAAACTTGGTCAATCTACCAACAAGGAATAGACGAATCAATTGTACCAAAAGCATCGACAAAATTATCTATAGAGCAACTTCTTCAAACGTGGATCACAGAAAATAGCGACTTGTTCTAATTTTGCTGTGCGACAGTGCCATAAAGTTGAAATAGCCGCTATTTAACAACGCTTTGTATTAAATCACGTATCGCAAAACAATAGCGGTTTGTAAAAATTCCGCTATGCTTTAATGCTATAGCACGGTTATAGTCGTTACTTGACAACATTGAGAGACAAAAAAGAAAATGTCATCATTTATGGAATAAATACAAATAACACTATACCTTCTGAAGATCTATTTACACATGGTTTCCATTCACCGCCTCTATATGGACTTCTCCATATTGTAGATATCTGAAAGAAAGTTTAGTATCATGTTACTGAAAGTAGCTAATTTCATTCCATAAAAATAGAAAAGTGTGAAGATGTATGAAGTACAATGGAAGATAGCAACAAAAACACTCAAAGTAATAATGAAAACACACACACACACACATGATTGGAATCTAATATCTCCAGCAATTATTCGATGGTCAAAATTAAGAATATTACGAAAGACTGAAGAAATTATCTTTATAGAAGCTGAAAAATATACATATACAACTTGAAATTTTAGATGCCAGCAGTCAAGTAAAACATAAAAACTTTAATTGCATGTTTAGAAAAACATAAATCACAGCTAATATGTGTGTTTGGTTAACTCTGGAAATTGGAGCTTCTCACAGAATAACGTTGAATTCACCTAGGGACGCGAGAATACAAGGCTCAATTCCAATCCAAACACATGCTGTTAGAAAAAAATGGCATATTGATAATGACAATACTGTACAAACATGAAATATCTGCAAGAGATGCCTGAGTTTTCAACTTGTGAAAAGAGGCATCTCTGATTCTTCCAATAACTTTTTCTCCTATGGACACCCGACTTCCTTACCAAGCACCTCTTGTCAGGTTTCATACCCTACGAGTCTCAATGTCACACTTAGCCCATCCTATCCAATCAAATCACACGGGCGTACAGCATCCCTTATATACAAAGAAAAATTAAGGAACTTTGTCGCTATTCGCCTATTACATGAATGTGGCCAAATATTTTTATTCCCACTATACCAAATAACAAGCTAGAAAACACTTAAGAAAAAAAATTCACAAGTAAGTACCACTATTGACAATTCCAATCAAACTTTTGTATAATCATTGTGCTTTTCTTATACAGATTGTTGAAATTTGGAGATTGTATTCGAACTTAGAGAAAGCGACAATCTCCTACTTTACACATTGTTCATTTTTTAACGACAAACGAATGCAGTCCAACTCATCGAATCAAAATCCTAATATGAGCAGACTACTGATTCTTTACACATTATTAGTAACCCGGATTATTTATTCAACTGCTTCCTAGTAGTTAAAGTCAACAGCACATACAAAACAAAAATCGAAATCAACTACACTATTAAAAATTTATCTATGATCCCACATTGCATCATCAAATTCAGACCTAATAACCAATTTTACTACAAAAAACTTGAAATCAACCTATAAATCAAAAACTTTCATAACCTTAATTTCAAAAACCTAAATCAGAAATCATCAAAATTGAAGAAGAAGAAAAATACAGATTCGAAAAAAGGCAAAGAAACAAACCGCATCGGTAGAAGAGTTATCCGAATCCATATCCTTTTTGAGATTAGAATAAAGCTGAGGACTCCGATAAAGCGAGCCAGGAGCAGAACGGTGTTTAATAATCGGAACAACATCAAACGACGCCGTTCCCATATAAAGAAGCATACCGGCGATGTAAATCAACGGAGCAAACAAAAAAATCCCTTGTCGCCGGAGAAGCACCGAAAGCAGCATCCAACTCAGCCTCTGCGCTAAGCTTCTTCCTCCTCCTCCGGACGAGGATGGAGAGAATTTTCCCGCCTTGGACCGCCCTTGCCGGAGGCGCGGCGACCGGAGCGGAGATTGCGGAGACGACGGCGTCGAATGCCCGCTGCTCGGTAGCCGGTGCATTTCAGATCAACGATTCTACGTCATCAGAACGCACAGACGCACGCAAACGCGAGTTTCTCTTTCTGTGTGTATCAAAACGGCACAGTTTTGAGAAAACGACGAAGACGAAGAAAGGAATATTTGTTTATTTTTTTAAAATTATTATTTTTTGATTGTGAATGTAGTTTCGCGAAGAAAGGGATCAAATGAAATGAATGTTTTTTGCAAGGTTTGGGAATTTTCTACGTTTCGTTTTCAGGAAAAAGACTCAACAAGACCATGATTATAGATTTTGACCTTTCGACAAACAATATTAAATTACAATTACAGCTTCCTTCATCACTCATGTCCAGTTGGCTTTTTTTCTTTCTTAACCAGATTATGTTTTTCTTTTTTCTAAAATTATATTATATTTTCCTTCTACTACAAGTTATTGTTATTATGGAGTATTAATTAACGGATATTTACTTTTTAAGCTAAATTATCTTTTTGGTCCCTTAACTATTTAATTAGTATTCCCCTAACTAAAATTTGATTTATTTTGGTCCCTTAACTTCTCTTCATTATATATTTTGGTCATTTCCGTTAGTTTTAATTAAAAAACGTTAGGTTTTCTTCATTTTCTTCTAGAATTTTTCTGGGATTCTTGTTGTTGAATGTTGATGGAGATGATATGAAGATGAAAAAGAGGAGAAGAAGATGAAGAAAACCTAACATTTTTGAATTAAAACTAACGAAAAGGACCAAAATGTGTAACAGAGAGAAGTTAAAGGACCAAAATAAATCAAATTTTAGTTAGGGGACCAAACCGATACTACCTAAATAGTTAAGGAACCAAAAATGCAATTTAGCCTACTTTTTATTAGTTGAGATATTTTATTCCAATAAAATCTAGAAAAATGAGTAAAAAGAAAAAACAGAGCAACAAGAACGTACTCCCTCCGTCCTGAATTAACTGACTCATTTGTTCATTTCACACATATTAAGAAAAATGTATAAATAAGGGGGAAAGTGGAATATATTGAATTGGGAAAGTGGAGTATATGATATGAGTTCAATTATTACGCATCATTGTATTGATGGTGATATCACATGTACACATTTTGTTTGTGACTTTACGATAAATAGTTTAATGGATAGTACTTTGGTGACATTGTAGTTGGTCAATGTCACATGACATTGGCACCCTAATGTTATCAAAGTGCTATCCATAGTTTAATGAATACTGATTCTAAAAGATAGAAAGGTGATGTAGTGTAGCAGGTGTTTAAGTTTTTTTGTGAGGAGATGGCTACTTCTATTCTAAACACGCTCCTCTTTAATCAAACTCTTAATGATGTGTTGGTTTGGAAAGCTGAGAAAAATGGTTTGTATTATGTCTGAAGTGCGTACAGGTGCGTACATGTTAGGTGTTGAGAATTTGGTTGATACGACCCATTTGATATGCTCGGGGTTTTAGCCCAGCATTTGGCGATTAAAAGTTTCATCCTAAGGTGAAAAACCTAAATTAGGAAAATGTGTAGGGGTCGTTTGCAACGTGTGTTCGTCTTCAAGTCAAAGGAGTTCAGTGTCCAACAAACTGTGTTAGTTGTAATTCCAATCATGAAGATCTTCCTAATATTATTTTTTAGTGTCCTTTTGCGATGCAAGTGTGGCAAATGGCTGGTATTTAGAGTGAGGTAAACTATGTTTTTCTTGTCACTAACTTGGTCATATAGGCTATTTTTTCTTTGTTACAAAATCTATCTCAGGAACATGCTCAACGTTTGGCAGCCGTTTGCTGGGTTTTATGGAAGCACCACAACCTTAAACTATGGAATAATGAGAATTAACATCTTGCCAACGTAGTTGCTAAAGTGTGTCACCTCATTGAAGACTGGCATATGCTATTATCATTCATAGTGCGAGTGACGATTAGCAAACCACTTCAGTGATGTGCATTGACAAAGGTCGGTGCCTGGTCATCTCAAGTGTAATATTTATGCTTCTTTTTTGCAGTCAATGAATCATGTAGGCATTGGTATATGTGTGTGCGACGAAGATGGAACTTTTGTTCTAGCCAAAACCATGATTTTTTCTCCTTTATGTTTTGTTCTTGTTGGTTAAGCTTTAGGTTTGTTTGATGTTATATAATGATTAAGTGAAATGCAAATGGACAATGTAGACTTTGTGGTGGATTCTAAATCCACCAATGACGTTTTTCACTCTAATAGACATGATATTTCATAATTCGGTCATATCATATGTATCAGATACTCTTTCATTCACAATTCACAAACTCTTGTTTGGAATTCAACAAACGACAAACAAATACGGTAACTTAAGAAGTCGTGTTATCAACTAGTCCCAATATTTATTTTTACATCTCTCGTTGTATTATGATATTATTATTTTCTTTCAAAAATAAAAAATGCATACGATTATTTTACACATGAATGATGTGTTGTACATTGTTTAACGTGTTTAAAATGGTTATGTTAACAAATGCTCTAAATTATTTATAAAATTTATGTAAAAAATGTTCTTTTTCGAAATTTCATTGTGTTAAATACAAAATTTCTAAAACCAAGTTCTTCTTTAAACTTTCCGCAGTTAAAAAGGAAACAAAATCAACCCCAATAGAGGAAATAATTAGGTCCCTTATTCATTTCTAAAAAAATCCGTTAATTTAAAGGATTTGACCGTAAGTTAGAGCATGAACTCTCATCATGTCTTTTTGGCAGAAAAATTTCCTTTTATTTTTACCAAATCTTGTCTTTCTATTTATAAAAATATCTTGTTTTCCTTCCGCTCCAAGTTAGGTAGTATTAACAAATATATTTTTGTTTTTGGTACATTGTCGAGATTTAGTAATGGGAAACAATATAGTCAAATTATATGGTACATCTAATAAATTTGAGTGTATTGGTACACTAAGTAGTTTAATCAATAATAAATGAGTTGTTTTTTTGAAGAAAAATTATTATTTTATATCATTGACAACTATAATAATTAAATTTAATTTACCAAAACCTTCGACGAAATAAAATTGAATTTTTAAGAATTTTTATTACTCATAAAAATGAATATTGATTATTTTTTATGACAAAATGTAAATTTTTTAATATGATCTATATAAACAATGAAATTATGTTTTTTTCTTATGAAATGATGTTTTCTAAAATATAAATATTGACAAATAACTTTTTATTTCATAAAAATTATTGTTAATTTATAAATTTTGTGAAACAAGAGTACTGGTACACTCAAATTTGTGAGTGTACTATAGAAGTCCCCAACAATATATTCTGATATTTTTATCGTGGTGGTTCAATTTTTTTTTTTTTTTATGGTAAATGCGGTCAAATGTTCGATAGGTTAATAGTAATAATAATAAATTATTTATATACTTAATTTATGTTTTTTCTTTGACTAATCATATACTTAATTTATTAACTGGTCGGTTTAATTTTGTATAATATCTGTACCTTACTTTAAACTCGTAACAAAACCCATTCATCTGGTACAAAAAAAAAAACTCAGCACAAAAATTAAGAGATTTTTTTTTTCTTCAGGAATACGATGATTAATATTATGTTAATGTTGGTCAAAAAAATATTATGTTAATGTTAAACCCATTTGGGTTGGCCCAATGATATTGGTTTAGGATCTAGGAGTGTGCTCATCTTCGAGGTCTCAACTTCGATTCCCGTACCAATTTAGGTGATGTAGTTTAGCTTTTTCAAAAAATATAGTATGTTAATGTTGCGATGAGTGGCTAATATTTTTGCTTGTTATATGAAGTAATATTATGTAGTGTGACAAAAATTAATTTGTTTTCTTGTCAAAAAAAGAAAAAAAAATCGGATGTTATTCCAATAAAATAGAGTAAAAAAACGTTATATAAAAAGACAAGTAAATGAAAAAATATTTCTATTTTTTTTGGTGGAGGTTCAAATGGGCCGAAGATCACGCTGTCGACCTCCAAACAATATTCTTAGTAAATAAAAAAAATATTCCTATAACAATGTGTATGCTTGGAGCACCTTCAATGCTGCAACCCAAATATATCTCTTAAATAAGGTATATATTGCCAAAAACCTCATTTACATTTTGTTTCATTGGTGTAACTTTAAAATATTTATAGTCGGTCCTACAACTTTACTTCATATATTGCTATTTTACTCATATTTAATTTTATTTAGATTAAATTTTATTATAACTCACAATTTAATATTGTAACTTTTATTGAGAACTATGTCACCAAAGTTGCTTCATAAAGTAACAAGCATTCCACTCTGGCAGACTCCAGTGATACGATTTGCCAAAATACCTCACTTTTCCAAATTACATGTTGGCAGACAGTACAAAATACCTCCCGCTGGAGCTGCTCTTAGAGATGTTGGCACTTACTTGGTTAGTTGCTTGACTTTGAAGAAATTGATGGAGTTTGAATTGTTGCGGTGAAGAGGGAAAATGTAAGGTTTGTATTTGGTTGGTTTTGAAACTAATGGTTCCAAGTTCGTGTCTGTTTCTAGATATACATTGGAACGAAAATTAACTACCGTTCGTGACTGATCTGTGATTATTAACCGCGAACGAGCGAACAATAGTGAATTGATCTTGGGAGCATTTTAGTCAGTTTGAGGTGTCTCAACAAACACTAGATGCCTAGGGTGGAATATTCAGGTTTCTTTTATTAATTTTGAACTGGGCTAAACCTTACTTATATGGGCTTTAATGGAAAGGCCTGGTTCAGCCCATAGCAGACGACTTGTGTTTTTGGGCCGATACTTTCGTTTCCTGCTTTATTTCGGGTTACAACTTTCCGCACCATCATTGTTACTATTACAGTACACCTTTTCCTATTAAATTATATTATTAATGATGAGTGTGGATAGAAATTTAAAATATACAGTTATTAATATATGGAATATATGGGAAGGTAGGAGCCTTTATGAATTTATACCGACGTGATTAAGAATCATGGCGTTCAATTATTGTTTTCATTTAAACAATGAATTCCTGCTTCTCTTTTGAAAAGAAATCATGAATATTCTTTGTGTTGTCTTGATTGATTGATTTGTATGATTTTTTAACGGAAGATGATGAAGTATCATTTGATAATTGATATTATCATCGATATTTTATAAAGTAGAATCGTCGGCTGTAGAAAAAAAATGTTATGTTGATATAGTATCAATAAAAGGAAGTTATGCTGTAGAACTTTTTGTTGGACTAATTCTAAAAGAACTTTATAAGTTGCAAAATGGAAGTTTGCTTCATCCCAATTATTTTCAAGGTTTTTTTTTTTGGTGGTGATTTTGTTTCAAGGGTTTATGATTACTTTTTTTGCTTACAAAGAGAAAAGAGAAAAAGAAAAAACAAAAGGAGAAAATGTAAGTCTTAATAAAAACACTTCATCAATGCTCGTTAACAATACTGAGGAGAGACACGACGGCGGCTCATCAACTATAATCAATGTAGTCAGAGAAAATAATATTTATACAACCACCGACCTTCTGAAGATTGTGACGGACATAAATAGATTTCCATTGAAAAGGGTTGGAATAAAACTTTCTATATAAATTAGAATAAGTTCACATGTAATTATCCATTAACATTCCTATTATAATGGTTCTCAGTAAAATGTAAATAATAACCAAACATTTTTCTAAAAATGTCTAGGAATATATTAGAAAGAAAAAAAAAACGTATAAGAATAAATCTTTTCTTCTACAAATAATGGATATGGATATGTCCGAATGGTAAGAGATTTGTGGTCCTTAAATATGTAGTCAGATGTTCGAATCACTTTTTTATGTATGGAAAAAGTCCGATTGGAAGAGAACTGATCTTACTTGTCCCACAATTTTCTTAATGAAAATTAATCATTGTTAAACGACGGTGAAAACTTTGTATCAATATCAGATACACAAATAAAAATAAAAAAACTCTCCTCTTTACATTTTCTAAGGAAAGCTATTCCTAGAAACAAATTTAGAAACCTAAACAAACAACTTGAATGAATTTCAATTGTCATAGTTACCCTTGAACCATTTAATCTTGCCTCTGCCTCTCAACTCCAGATTACCAAATTGTGGTCAAATCGGTCAAGATTGACCTAACCGAACCCACCTTAAATTTAGCTCGAACCACACAAGAAGCATAGGAAAGGGACACCCTACTATATGAAGATTCACTTTAATATTGACTACATATTATCCTAACACGCAACAATTTTAATATGTTTTTGGCTATAGCCAAAATAATCCACACATATATTTGGTAATCACAATTCACATAGGAAGCTAACCTGTGGTTGTAGTTTAGTTAGGCATGAATGATATGCTTGAAATCTCTACTAGTTATATATGCATTGTTATGTAGTACAAGGAAGAATCTTCAAAACTATTTTAGCAGCTAACCTTTTGTGGCATGGCATGTATGTTTGACATTCTGAGGACCACAATTTCCACCATTTACAAAATAGATTTGGCACCACAACGTACAACTTTTTTAGGTTTATATTTGAGGTCCAAAATCACATTGAAAGGAAAAAAGCATGTCGTTCAACATCTCCTGTTATTATCTTCTTATGAGTGGAATGACTTTACACTAAATGTGGTTTTGGTTCTTAGACTAGTTGCCTTCTATGTTGTTCTCTTTTTGGCAAGTGATTCCTCTAGATTTTGGAGATAATTGATTGATTTTCATAGAGGAAATGACATATTTTTGTTTTTACGTGATAACATTTTCATTACCCAAATGATGAGCTTAAATCATGATTACATGAAGGAATTGGACGTTGAAATTTAGGGAATGATGCATATTGGAACTAAAATTGAAATTTCGTGTTGAAAAAAAAATTAAGATGTTGAGTATACAATTTTAAATACTATTTTAATATTTAGATAATTAACGAGTTATCTTAGAAGTGTATCGTTAATATTTCTCTTTAAAAAATTACCAAATCTAAGGTTTTGACAAAATTAAGTGATTTTGAGTAGTTATGATAAACTAATCTTTGCTCAAGTGATTACGTGACAATTTAAGACTCTTCATCCCTTCTCCAAATCTGTTTTGTGGAAATTGAACTGAGCTTAATGCCACTTAACCACCTATCTATAACTGAGCTTACTGCCACTTAACCACCTAGCATACACTCATTAGAGGATTTAATTAACCGATTGCTAAACAAAGACATTCACATGTAAACACATTCACATTTGATATAATAAAACAAAAAAAATATCACGAGCTTTTGATTGGCCAGTGCACCATAATGTCTTCATTTCACCTTTGTACAAAGACAGTTTCCAACCAATTATTGCAATCTAAGAGTTGCATGACTCTTGTGGAATGTGGATTCCGCAATTTTTTTTAAGGACATAAGAGTATACTTGTAGGTCATATGAATATACTAGAATCTCTAACTGGTCTACCTGTAATCATTATATATGTTTCAAATATGTGGTTATATACATAGTCTTGTAGATTTAGCGTGTGTTTGAAAAATAAATTTTCAACCTTCATAACTCACGGGGGACAGAACCTACGTAATGTAGACTTTGATTGACGTTAAGCATCATACCATCAGGTTTTTTAGTTAGGCAGACTCAACATAAGATGACTCAAATTCTTGTTTTAAACCTAAAGAAAAATCACATTTTTCCAAAGGAATGTAGGACTCTAAACAATTGAATTTTATTCCATTTGATCTTGTAAATAAGAGAACGTTAGATCAATAAATATCGATGTATCTAATTTAAATTAACTTAAGAAAAAAGCAGAAAACTTAATCCCTAAAAAATTAAAAGTGTAAATTTTATATTTAAAAATCTGAAATGTCACGATCAAATTATAGTAGTAAAATTTAAGGACTATTTTAATTTAACATTTGAAGTTATGCATTTAATTAATTTATTATTTATATATCAGATGCCAACTAAGTTTATGTTTTTATCAAGAACCAATTTAAACATTTGCTTAAAAGTATTATATTATAGTTCACATTAGAATAAGTGAAAATAGTCTATAATAATTTTTTACATTAGGAAAGTACTACATTGTAAGAGAAACACGGAAGTAAGACTTGTGAGAGGAGGAACAAATGAGAGAGTGTAGCTTGTTATTTTCAAATATTTTCTAGCATAAGGGTGTCGAAGATAAATGAGACTGGAGTCTTTATATTGATAAATGGTACTCTATTCCAGTTGCCTATCATTCACTATGTTTTGTGATGAAATTCGTTAGATCAAAAGACTATGATACTGTGTTGAAGAAAGAGGCACCTCTGAAGGTTTCGTTGTTGGTCTGGAGGTTATTACTAAACCGGCTTCCTACAAAAGATAATTTAATATATCTTGGAATCATTCAACAAACATCAAATCAACGTGCAAGTGATTATGGTTAATTTGAAAGTACGCAGACCATTTGTTTGCGGGTTGTGCATTTTATGGTAGCATTTGGGTGCATATTCGAAGATGGCTTAGTATAAACGCGGCTAACAAGTTACGTACCAGTTTGTGATCATTCCAACATGTTACATATTTAACAGGTGACTATAAAAACTTACATTCCGGTCTTCATATGAGTTGGTTGTCAACCATTTGGACTATTTGGAATAATAAGAATAGTTGCATATTCTCGCATTTAGATCAATCATTACAAGTTACAACAATTGGTGGATAGTGTGAAACTCTCTTCTTTTAGATGGTTACAAGCAAATATTAATGTCTTACCATTTGATTTTCATCATTGGTGGATTAATCTCATTCAGTGTTTTACAATAACTCCAGACTAGTTCATTTGTATTAACTTTTGCAACTCTCTTTGAGTCTCAACCTAGCACTTCTTGTGCGGGGTGTGGAGTTTTGTTGATTATTATATTTTTTTTTTCTTCTTCTTCTTCTTAAAAAAAATACATGTGGGATGGGTCTTAATATGCCATATATAAAGAGAAGGATAATTGAGATGTAAAAGGGCAAAATAGAGTGAGGGAAAATGTTGCAACTGGTTTTTTCTATGGAAATAAAAACAAATTATTACTTCCTTTTGATAACTAAGAATTTTATTACTATAGTTCACTCCAACATCAAAGTGAGAAAACTATATCCATCAAAGGTTGTAGAGAACTCATCCTATCATCGACTTGAAAATTGGACTAAAAAATTACGACTTCCTCCTTCTAAAACTGAGTGACCATTTGCCTATTTCACTTAAATTAAAAAACTATAAAAATAAATTAGAGATATTGTTATTTTTATTAAATTATTCTTATCAAGTATTGATGCAATCTCCATTACCGTAAATGCATAGTAAAATATAAATGATATATGTAACACCCCAATTTCCCGACTTAAAAATTTCATTTAAATAAAACATATATCAGAGTAACATCACAAAGGAGTGTCACATTTCTCAACAACGAAATCTTTAAACCAAATAAATATTAGTTTATCCTTCACATAATTAATCAAATATAGCAGCGGAATCATAATTGAAATATCCTTCAAAAAGGTTTTGGCACTAGGCCTCATAAACGTCTCATAATTTCGTCAAAATACTTAAAATCATTAAAATAGTTCAAACATGATACATAAAGGAATAGACTCTAATAAAGACCCCATCCCGTTACGTATCAGAGCAATCCTACGTCACACAAGACTCCTCACATCTGCGCACCTAAGCTTGGTTACCTGCACTTGCCCACAATGCGGCAATTCCAACAGAAGGGGTGAGATTCACAACAGAAATATTAATATATAAATCAAACAGTTATGATTAACAACATAAAATCCGTCTCATAAAACAGCTTATTAAAACACAGGGTGTCATCATCACAAACATCTTTAAACAAACACATCAACGTCTCAAAACATCGTCTCATATTATGTCAACAATTTGACTCAACTAAATGCAACTCTTAACATCTTGACATCATGCATGTGGTACCAACTATATAAGCATTAATATGCTTCACCGTCGCTTTGAGCAAATGCTCCACCGTCGCTTTGAGCATAAAGCTCCACCGTCTCATAGTTATGCAATGCATGGACTCAACTTTCGATAACTTAATCAAGTTAACACATCATCTCAAACATTATTAATAACTCAAGACTGACTCATGCAGCTATAACAATTACATGACAGAAGCTCATCTCATTAAACACACAATCACAATACATAAACATCAATATAGTCACTTAGCATCATGTTACAAACCATTTAAAATATGAATAATCCATCACTTAGCATCAACATAAGGGTGCATCTTTAATCCTCGTTACGGACTCCTTCACAGGTTATAAAACATCTCTAACACTACTCAAAGGGGTTCCCTCCAGGTCCTATGCGAACAGATTGCAACAAGCAAATCAGCCCTGAACCAACTAACTCGCCACGGCGAGTGATCTGCTCGCCACAGGCGAGTACTCACAAAAGGTTACTCGCCAAAGGCGAGTTGGGGGCGAACTGGAGGCGAGAAATCCTGGGTGCTCTCGGCCTTTTTGACATTTTCGCCTAAAATCTTCGTTTAAAGGTTCCCTAAATCCAATTTGGTCCAAACAACTCCACAGGTCATCTCTATAAATAATAAGGCACTCAAAACCACCTAAAATTTGGCAAAAATCTCAACTTTCAAGAT
The DNA here is from genome assembly GCA_958299785.1 of Medicago lupulina. Classification (NCBI taxonomy): domain Eukaryota; kingdom Viridiplantae; phylum Streptophyta; class Magnoliopsida; order Fabales; family Fabaceae; genus Medicago; species Medicago lupulina. Next base: position 17,784,833 of record OY283142.1, on the reverse strand, counting down.
TATGCTCGCCACAACGAGCTATACTGCTCGCCTCGCGAGCGATAGGTGCTTGCTCGCCACGGCGAGTTGTCACTTGCCACAGGCGAGCGATCTCAGACCCACTACGGGTTTGCCTCAATTCTCACCAACTCATCTCAATTCTCCCATGTTAGGCTCCTAATTCATCAGCAATGTTGTTCTAGGGAATAATCTAGGTTTTGTAACACGTATCTACGGCCATTACATCTATTCACACCTCTCTTCCATCAAAATCATCCTAACCCTAATTCATGAACTCTTCTTAATTTTCTTCCTAATCTCTTAGCTAATCAAAACAGATGATTTACAGTCAATATAACTGAAGTTAGGCTCACCCTTACCTGGAAAAATTGCAGAAATTGCAGCTCCTATGTTCCTCTCTTCTCTACAACTGTTCCTCTCCCTTTTCCAAAGTCTGTACGCGTTTCTGGTTATTTCCTTAACCTAATTTCCTTTTATACCACCTCCCAACTATCTAATTCTATCTCAACCCTCAAAACTCTTCCTATTTATAAATATAACCCCACTTCTCAAAATAATATATTTTCATAACAAATCTCTATTTTTCATATAAATATACATATAAACACCACATATATTATTTTATTAAACAATAAAATAATCATCACGTCACACGTCATTAACACGTCATATAATCACCAAAAATCATATAATATATAATAATATACTATATTCTCTAATAAAATAATTAAATAAATAAAGAGGACGTTACAATATATGTGATCAATATTTCTCTCTTATCATTCGCCTTAGACAATTTACCTTCACTCCAAAAATACACATAAAAAATCACTGCATTTAAAACTAAAATTATGACTTCAAAATATAATTTCTATAAGATTAGTGCCATGGACTTAGTTGAAGGTATAATTTTTAGGGTTAAATATGTTTTTGGTCTCTATAAATATATAAACTTTTTGTTTCAGTCCCTCTAAAATTTTCCTTCAACTTTTAATCCCTATGAAATTTTCAATCACTACTTTTGGTCCCTATTTATAAGTTAATTTTTGTATTTTTTAATGAAATTTTGCAGAAATGTGTAGAATATTGTAAAAAAATATCATAAAAAAAAGTAGAATTTTTTAACAAAGCACAAATTAAATATGAATTTTTAATCGTAAAAAATATAAAAATTCATATTAAATTCATGTTTTGTCAAAAAATTCTATTTTTTTTTGGAGAGATTCTCATGATATTATGAATTTTTCTGCAAAATTTTATTCAAAAATATGAATTCTACATATGAGCTTACTTTAAAAGAGGGATCAAAAGTGAAGATGAAAATTTTTGTAGGGACTAAAATTTGAAGAAAAATTTTAGAGGACTAAAACGAAAAGTTAACATATTTATAGAGACCAAAAACATATTTAACCCTAATTTCTATAATAACTGCATTTACGTGTAAGGTTTAAGTAGTATCGTAACAAGCAATTGAACATCAAACAGTGGACGTGCCGGAGTGGTTATCGGGCATGACTAGAAATCATGTGGGCTTTGCCCGCGCAGGTTCGAATCCTGCCGTCCACGTTTTACTTAATAATTTTTTCACAACATCGTACATTAACCCTCGCTCTACTATTTTTTGAGGAAAACCTGTTTGTACTGTTGTCCAATGCATTTCCTCAACAATAATGACACAATATATAAAACAATTTTTCATTGATTATATTTCAAGTAACTTAAAATAAAAAAATTAAACACATACAAAGTAACCTTTTTTTTTTTTAAACATATACAAAGTCACCTATTGTATGTTATCTTTTTTGCTTTTTCCGCGAATGCTTTTATGGTTATATATATATATATATATATATATATATATATATATATATATATATATATATATATATACAAAAGTATATACAAAGTCACCTATTGTATGCTATCTTTTTCGCTTTTTCCGCGAATGCTTTTGTGCTTCTTGCATTCATTCGTTGTGAATAATATTTCTCGATTAAAAAAAATAAAATAAAATTAAGGTGTAGTATATTTACACGCCTTAGTTGAAGGCAATGAAAACTTGGTTTTGGTCTTAGTGTGACATATTCACTCTGGTCATATTTAAAAGCAAAAAACAACTTTTTAGATTCATCGAAAAACTAATGTATCTGATCTATATATAAACCACATACATTAGTTGTCTTCAACCAAATGATCATTTTGCTGTTCCTAATGGGAGTTCTATTATAACAAGCACAAAATTAATGGCATTTACTCTTATTCCATTCAATTGAGCACTTCCCATCTAATTGGAATTGCTCATATGAGAAATGAATAACAACCAGGAACTATGGAGCACTTTGTGCTAGAGCTAAAACTACCCTCTAGTATAGTTCATTATCTGAATTAACTCCACCTTGTTTTTAATGTTGTTACATCCAATTAAAAAGTGGATCACTAATTATAGTGCTACTCTTTTGGTTGATTAAGGGTCCCTTCAAAACTTATGATCCTTCACCTCATGTTCCATAATTCTTTTTTTGGGATTCTTAATTCATAGGTCAATACTCAATAGCAAAGACAATTATTGGTTGTATTAGTACTGTAAAGTGGCTTCATATTTTCACACCCATACTTTCTTTTTATCTAACTCAGAAACTCATAGTACCTTTTTTTTTGGTCGAGAAAAAACTCATGGTACGTTAATAACGCCAGAAACAAATAAAGTTGATGTATATATACAACCAGAAAAAGGGTTATAAGTGGGCTCTATATTTCAGCAGATTCCTTTCCCATTACTTTATATAAATCAATAAATGTGATGTGAATCTCATTCTTAGCTGAATATAATGCTGCCACACCTTTCTTTCATTGATTACTTTTTTCCTTCTTTCTCTGAATGCTCAAACATCTTGATTGACATTGCCAAAATAATCATTGGTATGTTGTCTTTTACTGTAGCCAAGGATTATCTTTCACATTTCACCATTTTATTATATGATTTATTATGTGTAAGCCTAATTCTGGTCAACTATATGTGTATATGAAGTTATTATGAATATACAAATTAATGTCGTGTCATACCTTGCACTTAAGAAAAATCCAGTTACTAACACGTGTCATGCTTTGAACTTTTTTTAGCTTTGTTAAACAAATACTTAAATTAACTTTTAAGTGATTACCATTACCATAACTCTTCTCCTACGAAATGGTGAGGGTTAGCACCACAATAAAAAAAGACATACATTAACTTTATTGTACATTAACTCTCTGTCGTACTTATTCATCGACATTGCCTAACGGAAGGACCAAAACCGACCGAACTTCATTAATGGATTTCATAAACATATGACATATCTGTGCATGCATGTAATGGATAACGCAGTGAGAATCGAAAACAGAAACAATCAGTGCGTAGTTTCTTTTTAGGGCTCAGTGCATTTTTTTTAGGGCTCAGTGCATAGTTTTGTGTTAGGAAATTATTCAATGCATGGTTATCTTCAAGTAATGTAAGCCACCATTTTCGGGAGGTTCGGTTAAAGAAGCAATGGACGGCTCTGAGAAAGCATCATACACCACAATTGTTTTAACTTTTTTATCACACTCTCGTCATTATTCACCACACTAATTGATCTACATGTAATTAATGCTCAAAGAATATTTAAAAAGATACTTATACAACAAAAACTTTTTCTAAACAAGAAAAATAGATTATATTAATACCAACTGAGGGTTCTTATTAGCGTAAAATGTGTTAGAAAGAACCTCTAAAGTTTATCAAACGATACCAAAAACAAGAAAACAAGAGAACTTAGCCGATGTCCATACAAACAAAAGGGCTCGACCACCACATATGAGAGTTTAGACCAAAATTGATATTATAAGTTTTCAACCACCAAAATAAATGTAACTTGACTTTATCTAACATCAGGTGAATTTTGTTTTCCTTCCTTAGTCTTGAAAACACTGTTATTCCACTCATTCCACATAACACAAACACAACATAACCAAATAAGCTGCAAGAATGAACGACGAGCTCACAATCCTCCAGAAGAATGAATAAACTGAACAAGATGATCATGTAAGGAATCACGATAAGCTGATGATATACTAATCCAAGACCTAACCATTCTCCACAAAGGGGCGAAAGCGGGGAAAGAAAGGAACAAGTGATGCGTTGTTTCCAATCTACCGCAACCAGTCACACAAAATTGAGAGTCATGAGAAATGATGTTACGCGTCACCAAATTGTCCTTAGTCGGTAATGTGTTACAAAAAAGTCTCCAAGCCAAAGCATTTACCTTCAAGGGAACCTGTTGGTGCCAAATGAAGTATGAAGTAGCCTCCACACCATGAGAGTCCTGACTAGTGAGCAAATTATACACACCCCTCACCAAGTAACCATCAGAAAGGTCATGCCTCCACAACCACTGATCTGAGATGTTAGACTGCAAAGAAATATCGTAAAGTAAACTCCTACACACGTCCACAACTTACAGCGCCACTGCCAAGCCGCCCCTCCTTCATCCCACCCTAACTCAAACATAACCGCAACCAAACTCAACTTATATATCATATACTATAAAGGTTCTCATGTTGACCGCGAGAATTTAACACATATCCTTACGAGATGTGGGTTAAGACTGACATAATTAATTCTTAAAGATTTTTAAGTTAAGACTTAAAATGTGATGTCCAATTCTACTTGCGAGATCCAATACGATAATATGATGATACCTCAAACTTCTTAAGACCCACTATTAAATTCCTTAGTAATATGATGTCCAATTATTGTAAAAAAGAGCTACTTACAAGACAGCATAGTAATTTTTTTATGACTAGAACGAATTTTTTTTTATACAGTAAAAAAAGTTATTCTTTTATAAACATTACATTAAACAGGAATATAAGTGATACCCAATTTTAAAAAAAAATACTTAAATACACTCTTTTTATAAGTAAAAATCCATATTTTTGATTCATCAATGATGTATGATTACAGACTACATACATCACTTATTCATTGAATCTAAAAAATACAGTTTTGTTTATAGTAATGACCGAATATGTAGATTATATAGTGTGGTATATATTCACCTTGAGTGCATGTACTAACACATATATAAACACCTTAAAAAAAGAAACAAATATATAAACACACCCACATTTTGAAATTACAGTAACTCATAAAAACTCACTTAGTTGGTTTAGAATCTTCTTAGGATGGCACAGCGATGTGCAAATTGCAATAATGTTATAAAACATGAAATCAAACGAAACAATTTTCTCAATTGAAATATTTATAGTATTTATTTGTACGAACATGCCCCGTTTACTCAAAGTTTAACCATTACTATCAAGTATCAACCAATGACAAATATCTATCACATGCACTATCTCTCGTTTATATATGTTTGCATGTTAATCATGGTGAGACATTGAAGCTATTTTTGTAGTCAGTTTTACATAAACAAATTCAGCTAACCTGGCTATCATGTTCTCTGCTACCCCCAATTAATAAACGTTGTTCATTAATCTTAAGTTAATGATTTCCATTTATTTAGATAAAAAGAATGTTTGTCATTCGCATATAGCAGCTGCATGTTCTATAATTTTGATCTTCGACTTCTGAAAATTAAAAAGCCAAATTAAGATTACCTATCTCAAAATTATTGTTGCTATCCACAAGAGTTTAGGCGGCGTGCATATATAGGTTGTCTCCAATAGAAACAAATGAAGGAATTTTGAAGTGCTAGCCCTTACTGGTACTAATTAAATATATGCAAAAGGATAGCAAAACAGTGTCCGTAACATGTTCTTTGCTCTCTCTTGAACTTACAAAAAGTACCTCCCATATTCTTATAAAATAACCTAATGTATGAGAAATTTAATTGCCATTGCTAGACGTGGGTCTTCTAGGGATGAACTTGCATAATGATTGAGCCCTTGTATTATGGCACGTTACTGTTTTGGGCCACGTGGTGTTACATGTTTGGTCCCATAGGACTAATTAAAAAAGATGTACTACACCCCTTGCTTATCCTTTGCAGAAAGGTACCGACCTTTTTTCATCAAACAATTAACCCAACTTACTTTCCTTTCTTGTTGTATCTAATTGTACTCTATGTAAACAGACATTCTTTCTCAATATTCGGTGAGTCGACACTGGAATTGACTTTTTTATCTCTTCTATGAGCAAATTACAAAAATATATTTATGCAAAAATTATTACTCAATCATTCAATCTATACCTGTTTTTAGGGGATCTCAATCTATATATTAATACGTGAAATTTACAGAAAAATAAACAAATTAAATCATAGTAATAAAAAAGCGGATAGACGAACACATTTTCTATTACCATCATTTTGATATCTGGATGTACACCTTGCCATCATATTGGTTCATAATGTATAAAAACAATACAAAAAAACCTCCGACTCTAAAATTCGTTAGTCACTTTGGTCAATAACGTTAAATTTGACCTTGTTACAAAAGGTAAGATTGATCACGTAACAAATGCATAATCCTAAACGATATAATCATCTTTTCTGGTAAGGGCTAATGAGCAGACCAGAGAGACGTAACAAATAATCAGCAACGTATATAGCAGAAGGAACAACGTCGTCCTTTAACGGAAGCAGCTATGCTATCCTATATCAAACATAGAATTAAACTGTAATAATAAGCATCACAATTGGAAATATAAAGGATGCATAAAAAATGGAGCTGAACGGGTAGTGACTTAAAGATACTAACTCAGTATAAGCAGAAAAATTAACCTATTTAAACTTTGCATATTTCACATTTAACTTGCACGTGTGACACAAATATTCGTTGTATTGAAGAATGTGTTGTGCTAATTAATGTCATTAAGTCATGTGTTAAAGAATTTACAAGTAGAATTTCATATTAAAAAAAAAATTTATATTTGGAAAGAATTAGAATGCACAATTTTTAAGATAATATTTATATATAAATTTTTTTTTGACGAAATATATAAGTTGTTTAACATGTATCTTTAATGTACAAGAATATATATTTCGTCAAATTTTTTTTTTATATAAGCTTGTACAAGAATTTTAAAAGGAATTTTGACCTTGTTTAACATGTTTTTATCTAAGAGTTCAAGAATATTTATATGTTTTTTTGTCGATAGAACTTAAAAAGGAATTGCAAGATATATATTCGCCTTATAGTATACATTTATTCACTTTAAACAAAAAGTCAAAAAGTATGATTACTATTCTTTTTTGGTTACAAAGTATGTATACTATTCTCAAAAAAAAAGTATGTTTACTATTTGTATCTTTATCTGAATTAAAAATATTACAATGATAAAAGAAAATCTCCAATAAAGTAAAGGTGTAAGCTCTTAGCACTATTTTGTTATTGCACAAAATTTCCGTAAACGGTAAACCTCGTCACTTTTAAAAAAAATATATCTTACCAAAAGTAAAAATGATATTCATAAAACTACTTTTTTTAACTTTTTTGTACAAATAAACTATTTCATTTAATAATAGAGAATTTATTAAAAAGTGTAGGTAATATTTACATACATGTGTCAAGAATAAAAGCAGTAGATTTTAGTGGAATTTTTCGGACCAACCAGCAAGCTAGTTTGTATGGTTGTGATGCGTTAAGATACTTAAATATGACAATTATTAAAACCAAAACTGTTTAAATATAATAATGGGACATAAATCGTGAAAGAACTACGTCATGTTGGTGTGAAATGTATGCCAAAAAATCAGTTTGCTCATGATGTTCATCATGTAATACTCGTAGCATGTTTAAAATCACAGTAAATTTGACAAATTACATGACACTTTAATTTTATCAAACTCATGCACTAAAATAATGTTAAAGTGATAGTGTTTTTTAAGAAGTTAAACTAGCACATCTAAATTGACATCGAACTTGAGACTTAAGTCAACACAAATAGACCAACCTAAATAGGTTAATAATAAAGTAATAGTTGAATGAATAATCAACAAAAAAGTGAGAGTTGAATGTTGTGAGTGATGATTTCGTTATTACTTCTTTTTCTTTGGTAGATTCATTATTACTTCTTTAAGAATTTAGTAGAATTTTACGGTCATTTTAATTTTGTTTTATACATATATTAATCATTTACGTAGATATTAATTCGTCGTTGGATATTTATCATTGACGTAGATACTAATCTGTCATTGGACAACATACCAAAATTCCAAAAAACAATTTGTTTTTCACTCTATATAAAAAACAATTTGTTGCCTCTTGTAAAAATAGGGCCAAAAATTTGTAGTACATACTGCATATTCATAGTGAGAGGATTACCACCAAATCACTCAATTTTTTTCTAAATTACACGCAGATTCGTAAGCATGCAAGCCCCAAAAATATCATCATAAATGAGTCTTTGAAGTTCATTAGGTGGAGACTCCAAAACTACCAAATTCCAAGAATCCAAGGATAGGCTAAAATTTGCCAGCTAGTCAGCACATCTGTTGCCTTCCCGCCAAGTGTGAATAACCTGAGTATGCCAATCTCGTTGAAGGATCTCCTGAATACGTCGAATCAGAGAAGGGATGGTTCCACTGATCTTGCAATTGTTAGTAACCATATCAATAAGGACTTTTGAGTCACTCTCAATAATCACGTGAGATAAACCCTCACTCCAAGCCATATCAAGTCTCAAATAAAGACCCCACATCTCAGCATGCAGAGCATCACAAGCTCCAATTTTGCGACTAAATCTCTTGATCCATCTTCCATCAGATTGACGTAAAATTCCGCCACACCCAACAAGCTCCCCTTTACCTTTGCACGCTCCATCTCAATTGAGTTTCACCCAACTATTTGAAGGTCTCTTCCATCCAATATACACAGTTTCCATTTGATAAGGATTGTTTTCAATTGATCTTGAGAGACTTCTTCAATGGACATGATGAACTTTTGGATTACAAAAGTTGGGTTATTCGGTCTTTGAAATCCTTCTTCAAAAATAGTTTTGTTTCTCCATGCCTACAAATGCCAACAGGTAGTCACGAACGTTGTCTGCCATCAAATCACTCATTAACATACTATTTTTAACACATTATCTTTAACTTGTCAAAAATTCACATGGTTCTATCAAATCATAAGAGTCCTATATAAATTTGATGAGACTTGAAGAAAATTAACCAATTAAAAGTTTGTGTTGAAAATTTGTGTTAAAATTAAAAGTGTATTGTTAACATTATTTTTTATATGATTATGAAGAGAATTAACATCACCGTATAATTTCACCGCTCTTGCTAGCCTTCTAGTTTTTTAATTTATGAAATCATATATATCACATATATTTATTGTTTTGATGCTTTTCCATATAATTAAAATTTTTGTTTTGATGCTTTTGTACTTTAGTTGACATATAGGTATAGTCTTGTTTTGTAGCGGTCATATAGATGAGTTGATTATGGGGGGAGTCTAACATAAAAAGCACCATTATAATGCATCAAATCAACACAAGAACCTTATAGCTACTACTCCTATATAATAACACCATACACATAACACATTCCATTACTTCTATTCTCTTCACTTCTCTTCAATGGATTCTAATACTTTCACACTGCATTCACATTGTGTACAAATGGAAATACACCAAGTTGTTCCACCACCTCACAAAAGCACCTTACAAAAATTCAAAGTTAGGCTCAAGGAAACTTTTTTCCCTGATGATCCTCTACGCCAATTCAAAGGACAAACACTTCAAAAAAGACTAGTCTTGGGAGCTAAATATTTTTTCCCTATTCTTCAATGGGGTTCTAATTATAGCTTCAAAATCTTTAAATCTGACCTTGTTTCTGGCCTCACTATTGCTAGTTTAGCCATCCCACAGGTTTGTTTTTCTCATCAATCATTATAAGTTATCCACTTCTATCAAAAAAAGTACTCATTAAAATAATTAATTACCACTCTTTTGAACTTAACTTACATATTAAATTATGTTACTTGTTTATCAGGGAATTAGTTATGCCAAGCTTGCAAATCTTCCTCCAATTGTTGGACTATGTAAGTGTATTTTATTTATTTATTTATATTTTTGTAAATTTTCTCTACATAGCATATGCTCATAATTTTTATTGATTTTGCAGATTCTAGTTTTGTTCCTCCACTTATATATGCTGTTCTTGGAAGTTCAAGGGATCTAGCAGTAGGACCTGTTTCTATTGCTTCACTTGTTTTAGGATCTATGCTTAGACAAGAAGTGTCTCCTTCAGCAGAACCTGTTCTGTTTCTTCAACTAGCTCTTACTTCAACTTTTTTTGCTGGTCTATTTCAAGCTTCACTAGGAATTCTAAGGTAATCATTACTATTAGATTTTGTTAGTATTATTTTTTTCCCATATGTTCTTAAAAAGTATAAAGATAAAATAAAGTGTTATTTATTAATGATTGCAGGTTAGGATTTATCATTGATTTTTTATCCAAAGCAATCTTAATTGGATTCATGGCTGGAGCTGCTATAATTGTGTCTTTGCAACAACTTAAGAGCTTACTTGGAATCACACATTTCACTCAACAAATGAGTCTTGTTCCTGTTATGAGTTCTGTTTTCCAAAACATACATGAGGTTAATATAATTAATTTTACTAATTACTACTTCATTTTTTTTTTCTCTCCCTTATCCCTATGTGAGATGCTATGCTAAACACAAATACACATCTCCGTGAGTTTAACTCAGTTGCTAAGAACATTGCATAATATATATACAGGAGTCAGGGTTCGAACCCCGAACATCCCACTTCACCGTACACTGACACATTCATAATTCCATTTGTAACGTAGAGTTGATCTCTATAGGCTAAAGATGAAGTTCTTTTTGACATTCTTTCTTCTTTATATAAAATACTTATGTGTGTTTTTTTGTGCAGTGGTCATGGCAAACAATAGTGATGGGAATTTGCTTCTTGGTGCTACTACTAATAGCAAGACACGTTGTACGTTATTATTCTCTTCATCTTTTCATTCTCTTGTTTTTAACTTTATTATGTCTTACTAGATAGTTACTAGAACTTTTTTCTACAATCTCATGACCCTTGTCCATTTTCTGCGTGTAAGGATACCCTGTAAGAAATAGGAAAAGGCCAATATATAAAGTGGTGATTAAGGTAATATAGTTTCAGGTGCACAAATAATAAAACACATGGATGAGCCTCAGAGCTACACACTGACACAGTTTGATCAACCCTGGGACGTTCATTCACTGACCTGAACTCAAACCGCTTGTCCTATGATTTTATTCTTTTTTTAAGTGTTTCACTCTCTTTAAATTGTGATATACGAAGCACAAACATTTATCGGATTAGACGTGTTTTGGTGTTGGACATATATCGTGTCTGACACCGACACGTATAATTACACTGAATTATATAATTTTATTAAATTATTAACTGTGTCGGCGTGTCAGTATTGTGTCCGGTGCCCATGTTCGTGTTCGTATTCATGCTATATAGATCGCTATAAATCATTTTACTCACATGAAAATAACACATGAGAGAAACCATTCCCGTCTCGACTTTTACGATTTAAATATAAAACTTTTCATGAAGTTATATAAAAATAAGGCTTAATTACACTTTTGATCCTCGCATTTTGACCAGCTCACGAAAATGGTCATGTCTCTTTCAAATTGAACAAAATCGTCCTAAACTATCATGTTTTTTGCAGTTTTAGTCCTACCTCCTATTTTTAACTCCAGAAACGCAGAGAAATGACAGTTTTAGACCTACCCCTATGCTCAACCATGAAATAAACAAGGAATAAAGGGTACAAGGAATCTACTCTATTCAGCATACTAAAAAAAAAAACCTTAATTTGAAACATATATTAGAAATTAGGGTTTTTTGGTTAGTGTGTTGAATAAAGTGGATTCCTTGTACCCAGATGCTTTATTCCTTGTTTATTTCATGGTTGAGCATAGGGGATAGGTCTAAAACTGTCATTTCTCTGCGTTTCTGAAGTTGAAAATAGGAGTTAGGACTAAAACTGCAAAAAACATATATTTATGGACAGTTTTGTCCGATTTAAAAGAGGCAGGACCATTTTCGTGAGCTGGTCAAAATACGACAAAAGTGTAATTAAACTTAAAAATAATTGTAAGTAAAGTTTGATAGGCTTTAAACTATCACCAGCAAAACTATAAGAAACTAGAATTTTAAGCTAAAGAATAAGATACTATCTAAGAAAAACAAAATGACTTTTTTTTACTATTTTGGTTCCTTTGTAAGATGTGTCAAAACACTACATACGTGCGAAGATTGCTTTGAAAAGTAGTGTAAACAGAATGTTGAAATTTGTTTGCAACTGCACATGATTTTTTTTATTTTATAAGACTTTATTATTGAACATTTTTTTGGTTCAGAGGGAATCATCAATAATGTTTGTCACATGAGAGTTTATAAGTGAAAAACGAGGTTGGCTTTATTTGTTTTTTTCGTTAGATTGTTCTGTCAAAATGGCTTGACCGTTTTTAAGAACTATGGGCTGGTTCAAGTAAAGTTTCAAGGTGGATTTTGCTATCTCAAAAATTAGTTTCGTAGTTTACAGATATGTCCTTCATTTTATTAATTATTTTTTTACATTGTCAAATTTTTAAGGTTCGTTGATATAGAAACAAGAATTATAATTCAAAATTTTAATGTTAATTTTATACAATTTAAATTGATTGAGAATAATTTTTTTTAAATAGTTCTGTAAGATTAAACTCTAAATTCAAGACAAATTTTATATTTATTTACTATGTAATTATATCAAAGACCAATTTTTATTATATTTGAAATTTTTCTTTTTTTGAGGGAATTATATTTGAAGTTATACTATAGATTCAAGGTCTAGAATATAATACCTATCAATTTTTTTTTTTTAAAAAAAGGTCTATAATATAAAAATGACTTCTTAAAAAAAAGATTGTATTAAGAGTTTATTAACCATATAATAATTTTTCATTGGAAAATATATAATTTTTTTGAAAATTTTGGAAAATATATAATTATTATATGGTAAATATAATAATTATATATCTAAATATAATATGGCTTAAAAAAATGTAAATATAATATACATTTATTATTATGGGTGAATTTTGGTTTTTGTTTTGGTTTTGGTTTTCACGCTCTAAAATTTAAAACTATTTTATTTTTGAAAGAAATGTTTTTTTTTTTAAATAAAAGGTTTTTTGGTCCCTATATAATATTATTCTTTGATTTTCATGTCTCTAAAAGCTAAAATCGCCGATTTTGGTAATTTATTTAATGGTAGGTAAAAAAAATCATTTCAGAGGTCAAACAAAATCTCTCTTGTAATTAAATGTTACTATTATAGAATCACATACATCATATTCACAAAAGAAAAAAGAATCACATGCATTATTGGATGACCACATGACCTTTTTTTTTGTTTTGATAATGGCCTTATGACCTTTGTAAGACACATTCGTAATTTATCGAATCGATGGAATAAAAAAAATCAGTGACAATAACATATGCCACCTTTTTATTATGAGAAACTATTTATTTAAAAAATAATATTAATTCATTTTTTAAAAACTGATAATACTAATGAACCTAATAATCTTTTTTTAAAAAAAAAATCTTATATGGTCAATAAAACTAAAAGTATATATTTTGATCAAAGTAATAGGGGTTAGAATTCCACAATTTATGGTTAATAAACGAAAAGCCCGAGTTTAAACTCCGATTCTACATATATAATGTAACGTCGCTGCTAGATGAACTATGCTTACGGTAAACACTAAAAGTATTTTATTAAGTAAAAAAGTTAAAGGAGATAAAAAAAAAAGTATTTTATTAAGTAAAAAAGTTAACATGAGGTCTCATGAAAAGAAAGATTAACATGAGAGACGGACACGTTTTGCAATTTTTGGGTTGAGAAGTTCCAATTTCTTAGACATTTTTAGGATGTTGGCTCACAATTAAAAAGGCTTTGAGCTAGTTGTTTTTGTAACTGCATAGATTTGCATCCTAAAATTACGACTATAATTCTAAAAGAAGTACTAAACTTAAAATTCATAGTTCAGTTCCAACTGCATGCTGAAATTCCAAGCTCAAATCAATACACACCCAATAGGTATCTGATATATTTTCTCTTAAAGAATGATTAAAATGCCATATCCATGTTTCATTAAGCACACATATATTGACTAACTCATCAAAATAAATAAATGCATGCAGAGCATGAGGAAACCAAAGCTATTCTGGGTCTCTGCTGGAGCTCCTCTTATGTGTGTCATCATTTCTACTCTTCTGTGTTTTGCAATCAAGGCTCAAAATCATGGCATCAGTTTAGTAAGCCACTGCTCTCATCTCCAACTCTCACTATTTGCTTCCCAAGTCATCATCACATAAGTCTAGTGGTTTTGATTCTTAAGCACTTACAGCCAAGAGATTAATTATTACTTCTGTCTTCTCATGTGGTTGCTAGATTGGAAAATTGCATGAAGGAATAAATCCTTCTTCATGGAATATGTTGAAATTTCATGGAAGTCACCTTGGTCTCGTAGTGAAAACTGGCATTATCACCGGCATTTTGTCACTCACTGTAAGTTTCACGATATTATTTTCCCGCTTATTATTTATGGAAGTATATATATGTGTGTTTAGTAGGTTTTATAAATGGCGAAAATGGATGAGTGATTTGTTTATTAAAAAAAACAGGAAGGTATTGCAGTAGGAAGGACATTTGCAGCTCTGGGAAACTACAAAGTGGATGGAAATAAAGAAATGATGGCAATTGGGTGTATGAATGTGGTTGGATCCTTCACTTCCTGCTATGTAACAACAGGTTCTTGTCTGTCACATAAATTCAAAAGGCTTTTAATAGTATAGATCTAGAGAAATTTTGTTTCTAAAATAATTCATGAAATTGATAATTCTTGATGACATTAGTTTTCTTGAGTAAGTCAATTTAGTCTGTAAAATTGTCCGAGAAGACTAGTGTATTTGACTCATGGTATCAGAAGCACATACTTACCTCATTTAAACCATGAATTTCAGGTGCTTTCTCTCGTTCAGCTGTTAATAACAATGCAGGAGCAAAAACAGCAGCTTCGAATATAGTAATGTCCGTGACAGTGATGGTCACACTCCTTTTTCTTATGCCATTGTTCCAATACACACCTAATGTTGTATTGGGTGCAATCATAGTCACAGCAGTAATTGGCCTCATTGATATACCTGCTGCCTGTCACATTTGGAAGATAGACAAATTCGACTTCCTTGTGATGTTAACTGCTTTCTTCGGCGTTGTTTTTATCTCAGTCCAGTTAGGCCTTGCTGTTGCAGTGAGTTCATTTTCGCTCATAATCTTTACCTTGCGAACATCATATTGTGTATTTGCATCTATGTTGTCTTTCTTGTGCACCTTTTGATTGACAAGAGATGACAATGCTATTGATCAGGTTGGATTATCAACTTTTAGGATACTCCTGCAAATTACAAGGCCTAAAACAGTAATGATGGGGAATATACCAGGGACAGACATATATAGAAATCTTCATCAATACAAGGAAGCTACAAGAATACCAGGCTTTCTCATTTTGAGTATTGAAGCTCCTATCAATTTTGCAAACATCACATATCTCAATGACAGGTTAGTTTCAGATTTGCAAACTTTATCAAGTATGTTAGTTTTATTTCTGTATATTTTTGTTTCCACTGTTACTTAACTAGTTAGTATTGACATATCATATTAGGACGCTACGATGGATTGAAGAAGAAGAGGAAGATAACATAAAGGAACATTCAAACCTTCGATTTTTAGTCCTGGAAATGTCAGGTAATGTGTGTTTTTGATACAGCAAATGTGGAATTCTATAGCACTGTGTCATTTGCTTCAAAATTGCTGAGAATAACTCTACTATTGATGAAACTTGTGTTAAATATTGCTGGAATGGTAGAACCTATGGATGTTTTGAGCTTATTGCACGCACTATGTTTTACGATCTATGTTCAAGCATATCATTGAACGTATTTCAGCTACCCTCTTCATCATATTTATTTGAAATTTTCAGCTGTGAGCGCCATTGACACAAGTGGAATCTCCCTTTTCAAGGAGTTAAAGGCAACAATGGAAAAGAGGGGTGTTGAGGCAAGGATATTTAACACTGAAATAATATGCTTGATTTGTTTACACACCTTAATTGATACGTCTTAAATCTCAATACTGACTAATTCATGTGTATTATGACAGCTTGTGTTGGTGAATCCTCTTGCCGAGGTCATAGAAAAGCTGAAAAAAGCAGACGAATCTAATACATTCATACGAGCAGACAACCTTTTCTTGACAGTTGGAGAGGCTGTAGCTTCACTTTCATCAACAATGAAGAGCCAGTCAAACACGACAGAAGAAGCACATACAATCGTGCCACATTACTGATTAATATCAAGATAGACGCAACAGAAACAGACCACATAGAATTTGTATTAAATCAATTATTGCAACATTCAACGCTTTACAGTTTAAACGATTAAAGTGAAATGTAACTTTATCAGTTGTGTTGCTGCTTATTAGATATGCCTCACAAGATTTTGTTCATAAGTTTGCACTCTCAAAATATTTCTTATTATTTTCATACTAAACTGAGTGTTTTCTGATAGCATTAACAAACTGGAATAAGTTTATGGATAAAAAAACAAAGCCTTAACTGCAGTATGATGATAAAAGAAACAAACTGGAAATCAGCAAAAGAGCGAGGTGTGCACTAAAAGTAAAGGTAACCAACAACATCCTAGATGTAGGAGGGAAATGACAATATAAGTTTATGGATAAAACTAGACTTTTGACCCGTGTGACGCACAGGTCTTTTCGACTATAATAGAGACCAATAAATAATCTTTAACCCGTAAGATTATGGGTCGATCAATAAACGCAAATTAGATTATTAGAGATACAATATTACAATCAAATGATAATAAAAAAAATTATAAAGAAAAAAGATAAAAAAAATACAAAATTATATTGTTGCACATGTCAATTTTATTTATTACTTTTATAGTTAAAAAAAAAAATTAATGCAGTTCATGGTTCCTAACAAATTATTTAGGGTAGCCGAGTTTGCGTGAAAATTAGGGTATTCTATTTATAAACATATTAAATAAGTGTATAACAACTTGTCAAAAAAATAAATATCTACAGAAACAATAGGTTAAGTTGCTGCAGACCTAATAAAATGAATAAATAATAAGGATAAAGATTAAGATATCTATTAAATTTTTACTTTAAAAAATATTCACGGTTATTAGAGAGAGAAATGAAAAACATATATGATGCAAATTTAGGATAAAGTTGTTGCAAACCTAATAAAAGACTAGTGAAAGGAAAAAATTAGATTAAAACTTAACAAAATTAACAAATAAGGATTCCATGCCACATGATCCTACTCCACAAAATACATTTCAATTTCCAATCATGAGAAAGTTATGACTTATGATTGAAGGAAAAAAGTGGGCGTCTACCGTCTACACTACCTATCCAACTAATCTCACGAGTTTATATGCAAACAATCATATACTTGTGTTTTAAACAACATTGTTGACACAGAAACAAGTATACTTATGTCCTTAATGAACTGTGGCAACTGACAATTGTTTTCTTTTTCTCTTGTAATGTTTTAAAATTGCACTGTTAACATGAAGCTATGAATCAGTCACCAAATTTGTTTACAACCATTACTCCTAATCCTATTGATTCGAGTATCTGAAACAAAGCATTATGACCTCAGTTGTACTTAAGGTAGACATATATAACTTTTTACACACCAATCATGAAAGATTAGTAAGAGATTTATTTGATGATAATCAATAAGATATTATTGGAATTTACCAAAATCCTGCTTGATTGTTCACGAAACTAATCAGGCTGTAAAACAATGAAGGTATGACAACAGCAGTTACTAGATATTTTACCGGTGTCTTATGATGGCAGAGGAACCTTTTGGTACCCATGCCATGCAAACATGCCTCAATCCTAGATCCAAAGGATAACTTATCATAGCTACTACAGATCACAAGATCGTGAATTTCAACAAAAGATCAGACACATACAAAATCACAACAATTTTAATACGGAAGGTACCCAACATCGCCGGTAAGAAAAACGAGTCAACTAATAAATTAATTACGAAAATCATAAACAAACTAAAATAGACATGAGACCTAGTTACTCAAGGCATGTCCTTCTAACAAGCCAAACTTCAAGTGAAACTTCTTCTCATTACAGTCCAGCATTTCACTCAAGCTGCAATTTAAATTCCTCTTCTTTAGAAGTTTGTGCCGCGACACTAATTTTTTCTTCAGGCCATGACGAAAGAAGCATGGATAATCAATAATTTCATCAACCTCTCTTCCCATTACATCTACCAAAAACTTGATCCTCGGTTCCAAAGAATTCCGAACACTCTTGATCAAAATAGGAGGATAACCAACCACCAAATCAACTATCTGTCGTCCTTGAAATCCACAGTTCTTTAAAAAATCATAATTGTGTACCAAAACCTTATCCACATCTCTACTCAAAATCGACGGAAAGTTCAACGCTAACACCTGAAGATCCTGCTCAGTCAAACCTATCGACTTCAAAAACTCCGAAGTAGGACGAAGCCTTTTATCAACACTGTAACCCATAATATACGGGTCCTTAACCATAATTTTTCCAATCATTCCGTCTTTATCAAGACCAACACTAGCAAGAAATTTCACAATTTCCGCCATCTTCGTCTCAATGCTATAACTAATAAGCCTAGGGTTTAACAATAGAATTTTCCCGATTTGCTTTTCGGGCACGCCTAATGTTTGAAAAAATGCCAACAGAGGACAAAGCTTCACTTCCACACTACAAGAGAGTATTTGAGGGAACTTAGCTATAGCAGATGCAACTTCACGAGGCTTAGTTGCAAGTGTGTTGAGACATTCAACCATTGGAACAATCTTTTCATTGAGGCCAAGTACAAGAATTTTGGGGCATTTTGAAACAATCGAAGGAAGTTTTCTTTCTTGAATGCCAATTGTTTTCAAATACTCCCAATTTTCATTGGCTCGTTCGCGATGCGTTGTTTCGAGACGCTTGCATTTTGTGAACATTTTTTGTATGATGGTATCATCAAAGCCTCTATCCTTGAAAAACCACATCATGTTGCTGCTGTTATTGCCGCTACTTATTTCCATTTTACTCTACAAATTAATCATCAAACAAAATAAATATAAAAGGTTCATTTAGTTAACATATATAATTCCATGTGATTATGATTGATTAAATAATAAATACAAGAAGAAGAAGAAGAAGAAGAATATAAATGGAGAAATTAACGTAAGGGTGTTAGGAGAATTACCTGAAGGGTTGTTCCGCGGAAGCAGATAAGGCAGTGAAATGGCGAAGGAAAGAGGAGTTCACTGACTCACAGTCATAACTGAAGAATGAAGATGAGAAGTGGATAGAGTTGGATTCTTACCAACCCATCATACCCGTTTTTACTAATAACCGTTTTTTTATTCTATTTGATTTTTTTTGTAATTAGTTTAGTGGATATAATTTATTTTTAATTATATTTAGTGAACAAAAAAAAGGATAATGGCCAAGAAAGTAAGAAAAAAATTACAAGATTACATTAACATTTCTAAGCATGCAAGATCCGAATATATTTTTTGAAACTATATGTAGAGTCTTCTTAATTTTTACATCATCCAAACTCTGTGAGTCTAAAATTGACTAACTAATTCATTCATTTGTTTTCTTCTCTCTAGAGTGCTTAAAGATGACGGGCCATTGTAGGTTAGAGAGAATGTGAATTCTATGAAATAAAGGAGGAGTGTTTCCGTTAATGCTATAGTACATTAAGAGGTTGTTGCCATAACTTGCAACGTCCATTGAATTCTTGTATTCTCTATTAGAGTTGAGTTTAATCCAATCCATTTGAGGATGCTTCTAGCCAATATAGATGGTTTTGTATTGTTTATGTCTTCCCTCTAAAGAGTGTGGCCACATCAATCAATCTTCCTAGCCATCCTAAAAATAGTTTGAAACAAATAATTAGGGCGTTGAAAACCTTCACGGGTAGGTATGTTCTTCAACTCTAAAGATTCCAACACACCACCATGAAATTGCTTATAAATTTGAGTATCCTCTGCACGCAACTATAGAGATTAATCCATCAAATTTGATATGACCGCAATGAGTAGCATAACTCTCAAAAGATTTAATGTTGTTTCATTTGGTAAAAATATAACATTTTGAAACAATTTTTAGAGCCCAACGACATTTTTTTTATTACGAGTCTAATTATTACAATTAGAGTAAGATCTTGAAAGTACTTAAGTGAAACCTCCCCTTCATTTCATTCAAGCATATATATATATTATTATTAATTAAACAAGATATTTAACGAAAGCCACAAAATATTTAACCAAAAACAGCTCTTTTCGGTGTAACATATTTTTTTTTTCACCTATTGTAAAATACGTATATTTTTTACAATTAACAAAAAGCAACCATAGTTCTTCAAAAAAATAAAAAAAGCAACCATAGTTTGAACCCCCTCGAAAGTCTCCCTCCCTTAGAATCTCCCTCACATTTCCTCCTCTCAACTCATATACCAATACATACTTAGTACAAAAAAAGAAAAGATAATGAGTGGCAAAAACATTGTTAACAATATTATGATTTCATACTCCAATACACACGTTGTAACGTGTTAAAGAAAATTTGTGTGGTGCAGTTCTAAAGAAATTATGTAGGACATATGCACCATTACTCTCATGTGTCAAGAAAATGTTACAGAAAATTGTTCATCCTTCTCCCCTTTCCTTCATTTTCCCCTAATTCATATTCATATGCTCCTCGAATACATATTCTTACAATAAGAATTGCTTGGAGTTTGCGTGGCTATCAATGGTCACCGTCACGGTAGCTAATTTGTTGACACCAAAATGTGTCACTATGATGATTTACAAGATGATAATAATGAAGACATGCACGATAAAAATGGTGAGTTCAAAACTTGTACATATGCTTGTAAAGGATATATCCTGTCTACACATTTTTTTCTTTTCACATAAATAGGGGTTTTAATCTTTTGTTCTAATCTTTTACAACTTCATCTTAGGTAATCATCAATTTTAATTTCTATGATTGTTTTAGCAGACCTTTTATGTTAATTTGTAATTAATCCCGCTTTTGAAACCGCAACCTTTTGGGACTACAACTAGATTTCACGTCTATATCGCACATTCATGTGCACTATGGACGTGAAAATTGTAAAACCACAAATAATAGCTGTTGCATGACGTGAAATCTAGTTGTAGGTAATTAATCTCTTTTTATAAAAATACATAAACCGTTAATCTTGATATATCACAAATATAAAATGATTTTAGATTTTCATAAAAATTGGAAAATATATATCGAATATAACGATATTGAACGATGTACATTATATAAGTGTAAGTTGATCTCTTCTCCGCTATATCATGAGAACCCCAACTAAACATACATAATCCTTGTGCCACACACATGTATACATAATATATTAATGACATGTAGATACTAATTGGGCTATCTATTTTTTATAGTGGTCATTGGAGCGTTGATGAATGGGGTAGGCCAATCAGAATTCAACAAAAAGCAGCAAACATTGCTAAAACCAAAAGAACCTATCTAGAGTAGAAGATAAATAAATACAATTCCAATATGGAACCTAGAACTAGTAGCAGTGTTAATGATTCAGATTTTGTGGAAATACAATTGGATGTACATGAAGTTGTTCCACCACCTCACATGAGCACTGTAAAAAGAGTCAAGACCAAATTCAAAGAAACATTTTTCCCTGATGATCCTATGCGCCAATTCAAGGGACAACCATGTAACAGAAAATTAATCCTTGGAGCTCAATATTTTTTTCCTATTCTTCAATGGTTACCTACTTACAATTTCAAACTCCTTAAAGCTGATCTTATCTCTGGCCTCACCATTGCTAGCTTGGCCATCCCACAGGTTAACTTGTTTAATAATTAATTATCTCTCTTTAGAACTTAACTTGTTTAATTTTCATCATATTTAATTATGGAAATTATTTTTCAGGGAATTAGTTATGCTAAGCTTGCAAGTCTTCCTCCAATTCTAGGACTTTGTGAGTATGTTAATTAATTCTAGTTTCCTATAAGTTCATAAATGGCACTGTGAGTGAAAATTAATGTATGTTATTCTAAATATAGGTGTTTTTTGGATATGAATGTATGTTTCAGATTCTAGTTTTGTTCCACCACTAGTTTATGTTGTTCTTGGAAGCTCAAGAGATTTAGCAGTGGGACCAGTTTCTATTGCTTCTCTTGTATTAGGATCCATGCTTGCAGAGGAAGTATCTCCCACAACAGAATCTAGTCTTTTTCTTCAGTTAGCTTTTACTTCAACATGTTTTGCTGGTATTTTTCAAGCAGGTCTTGGAATTCTAAGGTAATACCACTCATTTATTCTCATAGCATTTTCTTTTACTTTTAAGTTTAATTTGATAAGTAAATTTTTTTTAAATAAAGTGTGATATGAAAATGATTGAATTATACAGGCTAGGATTTATCATTGATTTTCTATCTAAGGCAACCTTAATTGGGTTTATGGCTGGAGCTGCAATAATTGTGTCTCTACAACAACTAAAAAGCTTACTCGGAATCGAACATTTTACTAAAGAAATGGGCATTATTCCTGTCATGCATTCTGTTTTTCACCACATTGATGAGGTTTCTCATTAACACTTTATCTCTTATAAGTTTGTAATTTAATTTAAGATGAAGCTTATGTTTAAGCAATTTTTTTTCCTTTCCCAAAAGACTTATACTTGGTAGATTTTTAATAATGTTATTTGTGGTTTTTGTGCAGTGGTCATGGGAAACAATAGTCATGGGGATTTCCTTCTTGGCGATACTTCTGCTCGCAAGGCAGATTGTAAAATTTTATACTTACTTTATCTCTTAATTTTAATTGCAATATCTTGCACATAGTGCCTAACTTGCATTGTGTCTTGTTGATAAAAAAATGTGTGTAGAGTATATGGAAGCCACAGCTTTTCTGGGTTTCAGCTGGAGCTCCTCTTGCATGTGTCATCGTTTCAACCATCATCACTTTTGTAATCAAGGGTCAACTTCATGATATCAGTATTGTAAGTATAAGTATCTAGTGCTTATGTTATCATCTATATTATTATAATTTAGTTTCTTAACTAAAAAACAATGTCATGTTACTTACTAGATTGGTAAATTGCAACAAGGAATAAATCCTGCTTCAGTTAATATGCTGCTTTTTCACGGAAAGTATCTTGGTCTAACCATCAAAACCGGGATTATCACTGGCGTTTTATCTCTCACCGTAAGTTTTACTCTCTTCAGTTGAATATTTTATAGGAACTAAAAATATATTTAACTAAAGAATTAATGGATAGTTATGTGGTTATGAAACAGGAAGGAATTGCAGTTGGGAGAACATTTGCAGCTATAAGAAACTACAAAGTGGATGGAAATAAGGAAATGATGGCAATTGGATTCATGAATGTGGTTGGATCTACAACATCCTGCTATGTTACAACAGGTTCTTGTTTATTTTTAGTCGAAAAACGAATGGAGTCAATGAAGCATGATGTGGTGACAAAAACATATGTTAACCTATTTAACTGCAGGATCATTTTCTCGATCAGCCGTAAATCATAACGCAGGTGCAAAAACTGCAATGTCGAACTTAGTAATGTCTGTGACAGTCATGGTGACACTCCTGTTTCTTATGCCATTGTTCCATTACACACCTAATGTTGTATTGGGTGCAATCATAATAACAGCAGTGATTGGCCTCATTGATATCTCTTCTGCTTATCTCATTTGGAAGCTTGACAAATTCGATTTCCTTGTGTTGTTGATTGCATTCTTCGGTGTTATTTTTTTCTCTGTCCAGTATGGTCTCGCACTTGCAGTAAGTTCACTCATGAGCTATACAATTTGTCTTAAAATGCTTACTCAAGAAGCATCGTAATTTTATGGATTTACTATTAATGTAATTTTGTTATCTATATAAGGGCATCCTGATGCACTAAAGCTCTTGCATACGCATGGTTTGAGAAATGGTCCCGCCATTTTGTTATCTATATAACAGTCTTAATCCTCTCACAATCAAAAGCTTTGTAGTCTATGATAACATAAGAACCGTTTTCATTTTGCATAAATCATATGTTTGCATCGTAGAGTTATACATCGGAATGTCTATTGCCTAAAAAATCTAAGGTATCTTTGGGGAATCATTATGATTGACAAGATGATCATCTTGTTGATCAGGTTGGACTATCAATTTTTAGGATACTACTGCAAATTACAAGGCCTAAGACAGTTATGTTGGGGAAAATACCAACAACAAACATATATAGAAACCTTCACCATTACAAAGAAGCTACAAGAGTACCTGGTTTTGTTATTTTAAGTATAGAAGCTCCAATCAATTTTATTAATATTACATATCTCCATGAGAGGTTGGTTTCATCTTAGCAAATTTTGTCAACTTTGTATAACCTTTTTAACTGCATTGTATATTGTTTTCTTAGTTATTAACTTATTAAACCATATCATTAATTTTTAGGATATTACGATGGATAGAAGAGGAAGAGGATACTAAAACAGAAAACTTACGCCTTCAATATGTGATTCTTGAAATGTCAGGTAACTCCAACAAATTTTGGGACTATACTATAAAATTGGAATTTGGGAATATATATATTGTTTATGTACCAATGATATGATCTTTGCATTTTCAGCTGTGAGTTCCATAGACACAAGTGGAGTATCACTTTTCAAGGAGTTAGAAGTAACATTAAAAATGAAGGGTGCTGAGGTAAGATTTCTGAAATTTGACAAATTTATTCATATACACACCTTGAAAGTTTAAAACTCATGTATCAACTATGGCTAACTTGAACAACTTATGGCAGCTTGTATTAGTGAATCCTCTAGCTGAGGTAATTGAAAAGCTGAAAAAAGCAGATGATGCTAATGATGTCGTAAGATCAGATTACCTTTTCTTGACAGTTGAAGAGGCTGTAGCTGCACTTTCATCAGCATTGAAGAGCAAACCACCTAGCACAGCAGAAGAAGAAGAAGAAGAGAGGCATACACTTGTGACAGAGTGCTAATAAATTATTACCACAAGAAAACAGCACAAGTTAAATAGAAGCAGCATTAAACTAGAATAGAATAGAGGTTGTATATAAAGTAACCAATGTATATATTCCTATAGTTTAGAATATTTGGTTCCACTAGGCATCTCTTCTCTCGTAGACTTAAAATGTATATGCTTTTGAGGACATTTGGCTCAGTAAAACTGCTTGTGATTATCTGAAGTTTATGGATAGAGGGAATTATTTTTTCTTCCAAATTTTGGCAAATCATAAGTAATTTAAAACAATGATACTCTAACTAGTACCATTGAACTATGGAGTATATCACATCCTATATCCTAATCATACCACTACACTACTCCAAGAGAAAGAAAAAATATACACAACACATTGAACCTTATCTACCATTACCAATAGTAAGCAGTATAAAAAAATTATCTAGTTTGTCACTTTATGTCGTCCAAAAATTATAGATAAAAGTTGCATTGAATTTTTTTTTTTGTGGTGAAAGTTGGATTGAATTATACAGGAGTTGATGGGTGTAATCTCGAGATCCAAGCATGTTAAATAAATGTTTGTTTCATAAATTTTATACACAATCTATTCATGGTGATATATCACTGGCATAAAATTCTCTTGTAAGGTCGCATATCCATTCAACATAATATGCCAGGAACATCTACTAACAAGAGAAGCTACGAAAAGATGCTCCGTGAGCATAACAACTTGGTTGTAAAAACATTGCAACATGGGTTGGATTTGAACCACGTATTTTTCACTTATTCACCTTAAATGATGAAAATTTAGCCACTAGACCACTTAACATAACATATTGCAATTCTAAAGATATATTTATTAATTTGTAAAATTCAAAGAACTATTTTAACCTGTTGGAACTGATTTCCATTCACTCTAAAATTAAAGCTAATAGAAAAATTAAGACAATTTGTTTAAAGAAGAAAAAGGAAAATTAGCTGCATGTTTTTTTTTAAGAAGCAAAAAGAAATATATATTAAGAAAGACCATTATTATTTATCTAGAGAGTTTTTATCAAGAATTTATTAAGAAAAGGTCTCAACCAATTAAATTTGTTATTTGGCGGAAATCAAAGGAGGTAATGATGTGTAACTAAAGAAAGGTGTTAGCAAATACATTGTCTGAAAATTTTCTTGATAAATTTTGTCACTATATCTATCATTTCCCATTAAGAAATGACCACAATTGTTCAAGCACCTTTGTGTGGCCTCAAATGGAGTTAACAAAGTAAAAATATAAACAAACGCAAATGCAAAAAACAACAAGCCAACAAAACAACTAGATACAACCTTATTAATTTAAACTTTTTAACATGTGCAAATTTGCATATGATAGAAATTTTTCTAAGATAATGACTAAATTATTCAAGATACCATATTAGACCACCAAGACTTAAAATCTCAAAACTAAGCTGATTTTTTAACCTTCAACCACATTAGAGAATGAAGCTTGATCCAATCAAACAAATGATCAAGAGACAATTCTTTCGCTCCTTCAAAATGACTCAGATGCAAGACAACCATATTAGTTAAGAAGACAATAATGAATGTCCCTCTTGAACATATGAGGTCCACCAAATTGCATGACATACATGCAAACATCAATCGAAAGAACAAAAGAAATATTGACCAATGTAGAGCACAACTCCAAATACTTTTAAAAAAAAGTCACATTTCAAGAACGAATGATTAATATATTTCTCTTTCCCTAACCAAGCACATCATAGATCCTAAATGAGCAGGTTAGTTGCATTTATTTTTGAGAGATTCAACCATTTTTCTTAAAAAGTACTAAAATTTATTGACATATCCTAGATTTCTCATTAGAATGAATTTTTAATCTAAAATAGATTTTGATTTAAAATTAAAATTTGTAATTTTAGCCTTCAAATATTTTTATTTTGAAATATATCAAAATATAACTCATTTTTTACTACGATTAATTTTACGAATTAAGTTCAACCGAAAAAAACCGTACAAAGTCAATTCAACGGAAATTAGTTTTTTTTCTTCATGTTGAACCAAACAACGCAAACTCGCGTTTAAGAAATAAGTACTTTTCTGACAGTATAAGTCGTCGTCAGCATAGAAAGCACGCACGCATCTGAATTTCATTCACTTTCAAACAGAAAAACTTTTCAAACGTGAAAATGGGGAAAAAGCACGTCCCAGACCCTCCGAACCTGAAGAAATACGGCGTTCCTTTATACTCCGTTGCTTGGGTCCCACAATCCATTCTCAAATCGCTTCAAAACGTAACCGCCGATGATGCCGATCATAAATCTTCGCCGGAGACGGAAGCAATTGACGCCGGGAAGTACGTTGTGTTCGCCGGTGGCGGTGGAGATAGCCGTAGCGGTATTCCTAATTCGGTGTTGCTTGCGCATTTCGATATTGCATCGGATTCACTATCTGATCCACCGGTACATTTTATATTTCATATGATTCTTGTTAGGTTCTGAAATTTTGATTGATTTGATTTTGTAGTGAAAAATGAATAATGTGTTAGGTTAGATGAATTGGATCTGAGTTTGATTATGATTTTGCTGTTTGAGTTGCGATGGGATTGAATTGAATGTTACAATGTGTCCAATCTGTTCTAGCTACGGCTCAGTAACCTTCTAGCGTGTCCGATGTCCGACATGTGTCAGTGTTCGATACTGACACTTGTGATTGCCTTCAATCATGCCATTTCGTCAAATTGCGTGTCACTGACGTGTTTGGTGTCCGTATCTGTGTTAGTATCACGGTTGATTTGATGTTTTGTTTTGTTTGAATTAAGTAAACTCAATGTTAGTGGTTCATTTTACAATATTTTGTACTGCATAAGGATTCATGTTTTTACTATGTTTTAGTCTCTTGTCTGAGTAACTTTATCAATATTTCAGGTGTTTAAGCTAGGAACTAATTCCGAGTTGCCTTATAGAATGGCACTTCACCCCAATGGAGAAGGCATTATTTGTGCAATGGAAAAGCCAAAGTGTTGCAGGTCTTCTCTTCTTTTTGCTTCATACAATTGTCATTTTCATTAACTAGAAATAAATCCAGATAGAAATAGAATTCATTTCTCCCTTAAATTTTAATGTCGCATATTTTGAATGAGTGAAGCCAGGCATTTTTTTCCGCTATTGGCCTAGTGGCCTACCCATACTCGAATAAACACACACATGGGAGGGGGGAAGTATTCTCACAGCCAAACCACTAGGATGTAACCACGAGGACAGTGCAGCCAGACCAGTTTGAACAGAATTGTAAGCTGTGCTTGGGTTGACCATCTGGACGATGGAAGTACTTTTCATTTGAATTTTATTATGTTCCTTTGCATTTACTTTTACTACCTACTAAACCTAAATTATCAGAAACACAGATAAAGAAAGAAAAGTTGGATCACGAACTCGATGGTTTCAGATTTGTATGATTTATGATCCAACAGAGAAATAAAATCCATGAAGTATGATTAGCTGGCTAGTGTGTTGAGGAACTTCATGAGGTTTATATAGTTTGATTATGTATCCAAATGGCTTTTATATTCTTTTGCAATGTTACTATTGGGAAAACCAAGTCCCACATCAATTAAAGATAAGACCTGACTGGAGTTTATAAAGAGTGGCAACCCTCACCTTACAAGCTAGTTTTGTAAGGATGAGTTAGACCAAATATTGAATCCTAATATACTATCATAGTCTATCGATTCGGGCCACCCACCATTTATATACACGCATGAAGCCCAATAGTGCTGGGCGTGAGGGGGTGTATTGGAAAAACCAAGTCCCACATTGATTAAAGATAATGCCTGACTAGAGTTTATGAAGAGTGGCACCTCTCACCTTAGAAGCCGGTTTTGTAAGGTTGAATTAGGCCGAACCTAATAGTTACAACTATTAGGTTGGGCCTAGTAGTTAGAATGGCACCCCTCACCTTGCTCCTCCTCAAGGTCTCAGTTTCGATTCTTCCCGGTGCCAATTTGGGTGGGCTAATTTAGCTTCTTCAAAAAAAAAAAAATATATAGAACATCATGATCAATACTATGCTTTGCTCATGCAGATGGTTTGACTGGGATCAAAACGAGAATACTGAAATTAACAAGTTGGGTCTGAAGGTTTCAGAGAAGTTGCTCACCCAGTTGGATAATGTTGGACAACAATTAGCATTGGCATTCAACAATGATGGTACTACACTAGCTGCTGGTGGAGAGGTATTGGCTTCCTTTAAATTCGTATAAATGAAGAGAAACTGTTTGCTAGAACTGATTGCAGTTTTTAGTTACTAAAATAAAAAGATAATTTAACACATGCACTTAATAGGATAAGTATTTGATTGTTACTTTAGTAAATGAAAAGTTAATCCAGGTTATAATGGTAAGCCCAATTCATTTGTAATAGACATAATCGTGTAACCATTTGTTTGGCCCCTGACCTAGTGGGAAAAGACTTTGGTTGCTGTTGTAATAATCATTTGTTTGTCCATATTACAAATATGATTTCCTTGTATCTGTTAACATAAACCTGAAAACATTGCCCTCAATATATAATTGATTTGTGTTTTCAGAAGATCCAGCCTAAATGGGTGGCAACCATCAAAATTAAATTGTAACTTGTAGCTTCAAAAGCTGTGAAAAGCTCAATATGTAACATTTCATTTTTCTTCTACTTTCATTGTGTGGTGATATATGGTCTAACCTTTTGTTTTTCTTGGTTGAGGAATTTTTTTCTATAGGATATTAGTTGCATCATAGCTTCAAATTTACAGTTTGTTTTTTACTAGCATAAAATTGTCGATAATTTCATTTTTGAAGGATTGACATGCCATATGATATTTGTATTTTTGTGCAGTACAGGATGGCAGTCTAAGGGTTTTCAAGTGGCCTAGCATGGAAAATATTCTCAACGAGTCCAATGCTCATTCTACTGTGAAGGACTTGCATTTTAGGTTTGATGCACATAGCAGTATAATCATTTCACTTAATTGATACTATTGGACTTAATAATTCCCAAGGAAAATAAGAAAAAGTTGAGAAAGGATAAGAGATAGAGGCTCTGTAAATCTTGTTATATCTCATGGATTGTGGCTTAGTCTGGTTTTGTCTGTCTTGCAGTCCTGATGGCAAGTTGATTGTCTCTTTGGGAGGTGGCGGCCCCTGCAGGGTTTGGGATGTTTCTTCAGCAATCGTCCTAGCTAGTCTAGCAAATGAAAATGTGAGCAGTTGATTAAAACCTCACTATTGTAAGAAGTTATTTTGATTTGATGGTTTTGTATGCATTTCTTGAAAATTTCCTTTCCTTGAAGATTAATTTGGCTTGAAATTTGGAATATATGTATAAATTAATTAACTAATATAGTTTATATGACTTATTTAGTGTATACTTTTAGATGCTATATGTTGTTTTTAATACATTTGTTTCAAAGCATACTTTTATTGGTTAGTGTTCATTTGCTTTATATTTTCTGGTATAAATTATTAGCTAGTATCTACATGCTCTTTCATAGATAGATGACTTAATGTTATGGTAAAAAGTCTACAAAACAGTTGTTTATAGTAGATGACATGTTGACTTAGTGGTCTACACACTTGAGCCGTCAGACCAGCACTTTGCCTTAAGTTGGCTCATTTTGCATGATTGTCTGTAATGATGATTGTTACTAATTGGTCAGACCAGCATGGGGGCAGATTCCCTGTTCAACTGATTAAATTAGCTGGTCTACTCTGGTTCTGAAAATTTGATAGTTTTTTGATGATATCCTAAAGCAACCTAAAATGATATAGAAGGTGAATTGGTTTTCCTGGTGTTGATGGGACAAATAAAGGGGATAGGGAGGATAGGACCAAATATTTTAAAGCCAAGTAGTACTCCCTCCGTCCCTTTTTACAATCCCCCACTGCATATTTCACATATATATTACTAAATTACCCTTTATGTGTAGATGTATTCAATATTGACTTTCCATATTCCAAAGCAAGTTAGTAGTGTTAACTAGAATTATGTTTGGAAAAAAAATAATAGTAATAAATGCACCTAGTAATTTAAAAATAGGCTTATATTTAGGGCCAAATTTTCTCTCAGTGGGTGCTTAGAGACAAAGGGAGTATATTCTAAGAGTAAGTCTATAAGCCCATAATTATTGTTTGAAGCATTTTTAACCAACATGTTCATGAATTCTTTATATTTGGATTACTGTCCTAAACAATCATGTTGAAGTATTGGGAAGTATCTTATATGCATTAATTCTAATCATGAAAATGTACCCAACATTTATAATAAAGTAAAATCTATCATTTGACATCTAGTTGGGAAAAATTCTTACTGCCTTTGGTGAACATGAGAATATATGGCACCTAAATATGCTTTCCATGTTTTTTTGTGCTGTTGATTGCGTTGTCATTAATTCTATATTGTATGTACTGATCATATTTTGTTGAATTTCATACAGCGTGAAAATTTTAGCTCTTGCAGATTTTCTCAAACAAATGATGGGACTCAGGTCCTATATATCGCTGCCAGGACAGGTATACATTTTGCAGAAAAAATCATCTACTTTTTGTATCTTTATTTAACTGACGTTATTTTATTGTTTTGTATAGATAAAGGTTTCGGAAGCATTGTGACCTGGAATACGCAAACATGGGAAAGGATTAGTTCAAAGCATATTTTACGCGATCCAATATGTGCATTCAATGTCTCGGCTGATGGAAAGTTTCTGGCGTGGTACATATTTTGACTTTGGCTAGGGTGAGGAAGTGAGACATGTGGTTAATGGTGAACACTAATTATCGACCCTTAGATTGATTTAATCCTTACAATGGTATTATGTACCCTCCACATGTTAGCCCTCTCTCCAACTTCCTCCACACTCTTTCTCCTCTCTTTTCACTAGTCAGACATGACCTCAGTATTGCTTAGAGCACAACCACCTCTCTGGTTTGAGCAGTAACAAAATCATTGTTTTTTCAAAACTCAGAAGAAAATTATAAACAAGCTGATCCCATTTTCATTTTCAAATCCTACACATTGCAAGAATTTTTTTCTCTTATTATAGAAAAATGGTGCTTTCTTGACCGACAGTTTTTCTGTTTACATTTTCAAGCCCATAGATCTAAAAATTGTATCGTTAAGCAATGGGGTGCTTGAGGATGAGCGAGAGGGATTTTGAAGGTGATGTTACAGTGGCAGTAAGTGGATGGAGTTGTGTAGATTTTGGGAGGAATAATGTGTGGAGGGTGTATGATATCATCTTGAAGATTAAATTAATCCAATAGTGAATAATAATTGTCCACAATGAACCACATGTTTGACTTGTCCTCCATAGAAGCCGCTACATATTTATTCTTTACTCTTCTTGTACTTGCAATGGCACCAGTCTTTTTCTTAAGCTATCTGGAAGCAACTGGCAACGTAATACTTTTTCAAAGAAAGAAAAAAAGTGATGACTTCATTTTTGTGGTTTACCTTCAGACCTCAAGAGTGCATTTTTACAAAAACTTACATCTTTTGTTTTGGTGGGTTGATATGCAGCGGAACACCTGAAGGAGACATTGTAATTGTAAATTCAACAAATATGCAGATTCAGACAATGATAAAAAAGGCTCACCTTGGCGTAGTAACTGCTTTAGCGTTTTCCCCTGATTCAAGGTTTGTAATGAATGTTTTTTCCTGCTAGAAATTTACTGGTTGTGCCCTGTTTGGAGGTATTTTAGTCATAGTGTTGGTTCTATATTCAGGGCATTGGCTTCTGTATCCATGGATTCAAGTGCGAGAGTAACAATAATTGAAGAGAAGAAAAACGGTATGTGCATATTTCATGATTTGAGTTGATAGTGCTATAACACAGCTTGATTTACAGATTTAGAAAAGGTTTGCACTGCTCATAATAATCTGTGTAATCCTTTTTTCCTATCAGTCCGGTGATTTAATAAACCTCGAATGTTGGAGCATCTCCAATGGGGGTATTTAAAAGGATTCTATAAGGAGAATGGACATGTTCTTATTTTTCTATCCATTGGAGGAACCTGAAGTGGCAAATTGAATTCCATAGATTTTGTTGAAATGGCTTAATTAAAATACGGTAGCATTGGAATAAAAATTGTTCTATGAAAATAAAAAAATTGGAATAAAAAATTGTTTTATGCAAATAAAAATAAAATAAAAGTGTGGTTTACAGTTTGTCTCATTGGAGCAAATTGTGTTGGATGCATAAGTATTATGTGCATTGTAGAGACCACTTGTCTAAATAAAAGTGTGGTTTACATATTTAAAAGCATGTCTGTCTATAGATGGCCATCCTAAAAAAACTTCAATTCCTGCTATATATGAACGAGTCAACTTTTCTGTTGGCTTAAACATCTGTGAAAATTTGTTACCAGCATGATATTAAATAAATAAAATATGAAATTATCAATGAAATATAGGATGCATAGTTCAAGGTATATATAATATCTTCCAATTTGGATGTTTCACTGATTTGTTTTTTCTTGTTTTAAGGAGGAGGACTGAGTTGGTGGATTGCAATATTTATGATCCTACTTGCAATTGCTGTTTACTTCCTGAAGGTTGAAGGAATTGAAAAGTTAAAGCTTCAATATTACAATCAATTGTAGAAATATTTACTGCTGGTTAAACATCTTTATGAATATTATAGCTTACTTTTGAAGCATTTCCATTTTTGGGGGAAGTTTACAGAATTTATTTTCTTCGTTTTATCATCATTCTGAGTGCTTGTACCATTGGATATGATCCTGTCTCTCCAATGCTCTTTAGATTGTATAATTATGGTGTTAATTTGTTATGGATAGCTACATATTTATACGCGCTTGTTCGCTCATGAGTAAAATTGTTTGGGATATCAATTTGGTGTAATGATTTTTTATTTTTTATGGAATTTGGTGTAATGATTTTATGCCATTCATATTTTCGCTTTCTTTTTCTCTTTTACATATCTTGTCTGTCTCTTTTCGACTTTTAACGTAACATCGATTACATTTCTCACTCGTCCATTTTTTTTTCTTCCATTTTTATCTTTTAACGTAGCATCTCATTCATCCTCAAATTATAAGTAATATTAGTTATTACTGCTTCCATATTTAATATTAAGAAAGTGCTAACAATTATTCTTGTAGCACCGGTTAATAAAATAAATATGGTAAAATTATCTAAAAATTTGTGTACTATCCTTTTTACAGTACTCTTTCAATTTTTTAGTAGAATTATTTATTTAATAACATATTGTTAGTCATTGTACATCATTTTCTACAACTTATAGGGCAAACTTTTTAATTTTTGTCAATTTTCATAATTTAGCCAATAAGACCATTTTTTTTTTGTTAACATTCATAGGAATTTTCATAATTTAGCAAATAAGACTGGTTTTTGTTTGTGTTAACCCTCTGATTCATGGGAAAAATGTATCTTATTAATCCGGAGTTCAATCATAAAGTAAGTAAAGTCTTGTTAAAGATTGTTTCACCCATAAATCAAATTTAGATTCTTTTAAACAATTCGTCATTTGATGTAATTCATTAACCTCAAGTCTAATTATTTGATTATAAGATTTTATATCTAAGATGAATGAAAAGTTATAAGCACTCTTTAGTAAAAAAAAAAAAAAAAAGTTTGATATTTAAAGCACTCTTTACTCAGATTGTCTGTCAAAAGTTTACTAAAATTGTTAGCAGTTTAAAGCTAATACTGTGACTATCATCCGACCCAAGACTTACGAATAGTTTTTTTGTTTTTTTTTTTTGTTGATAAATAAATACGAATAGTTGGTATATTGTGAAACTGAATTCATAAAAAATTTAACTGGTTCAGATAGCCAGAATTTGTAATTTTTCTTTATCTCTCTTATTTCTTATTTTGCACAACTTGTACAAATATAAAAAATACTCATAATTATCAAATAACGCCGTATTTGACATCAAAATATTAATGTCAAAGTAACATTTCTCTGTCTTTAGATGTTCATCTATAATTCATCTTTCATTATTTGAAAATTTGTATAGCGTAAAGTGGGCCATGGCCATTGGCCCCATCATACCACGTTTTTGTCATCAAATTATTTACACATGGTTTGGTCAATACTTCAGTTTATCTTTGAGATCGACGAACCGGTTGAACCTAGACTCAATAAATTAGTGACTGTCGTTAGCTTGTATGGACTCGCCACTTGAAAACTCGAGCCCTGTATACGAAGGAATTTCACGAAGAATGCCAATGCATAATCCTGAAAAGCTATGACGACCATCATTGACGCCTCCTTTGATAAAGTGAATAACCAACAATAGCTGACATTAGAAATGTCCATAGAACCTGGCCAAAATATCAAATAAACAAAATAAACATAAAAATCGTAATAAAAACAAGAGAAGCAGTGAATTCAAAGTCAGCAATCACTTGAGGGAATAGGGTTTTGCGTGTACCGTATTTATAGCAAGCCACCTTTCAAGCCTTCTAATCTTTGATTGCATCTCCTCAATAATGCCTTCAATCGGAGAGACTACCCTACTTGATGAGGATTCTGAAGAAGAGCTACATCCCTGTTCCAACAAGTTCTTTCCGCTAAATTACAATGCCTAAAAACGATAAGGAATGCTTCACAAATGCAAGGAAAAAAAATGGTACATTCAGGAATGCAGTTGCTTTGAACCAATGTAGGAGTCCTTTGTAGTGTGTAGTTGTGCACATGATCAGGCGTTAGCGAGTGAAGTTTAGGATCAATCAGGTCATATTATTAAGAGGCTGTAGCTGTAACAGACCTTATGATGTTGCATTATCTTGACTTCATTATTATATTTAAGGATATTATTAGCAAAAAAAAATTACATTTAAGAACATGAAATGTTACAGCAAAATATGAAGCACCTGCTCAGCATCTTTTTGGCTTGCCACGTCAGCATTTAACAGATTTTTTAACAGAGTTAACGGAAGTTCAACATGTGTTGTTTTCCAAAGAGTTTACTACTTTCTTTTGTAACAACATGCACATCAAACTATCAAAGTACTACAACATCATTCAGTCTCTTTAATCTCTCCTCTCCTCGCTTATCTAAACCTATATTTTCACAGGGTATAGTGATGAGTGATACCATCCTCCATTACTTTCCTTCCCATCACTATTCTACCTAGGGACGAACCTATAAATTCCATGTTCCGAGGGCGAAAAAAGCATAGATATCTCATGATATCATGATTATATCTTCCAATAGTTTAGGAATACTTTTCATATTTGTTTATGTTTTTTATTATTTGATTTCTAATTTAATTATAATTACCGAGTCTAATATTAGTATAAATAAGGGTTAGTATTTTATCTGTTGTATCACATAATTAACAAAAAAAAAAAGAATTTTTTCTGTGATCACCTCTTTGCCTCCTCTTGTAAACACAGTTATGTACTTAAATAAATGGATGATATTTGATGAAGGCCTAAATAAATAGACTAAATTTTGTCCAACGAGTAATGGGTACCTGAGATTGAATAAAATCCACAATCTCTAGCAGCCTTGTTGATTGCTGAAAGTTAATCCCACCAGAAGTTCTCTCTATTGTTGGTAGTCTTTCCAAAACTATTTCAAGGTAACTCTACCGAACACAGACAAGAATACTAATAAGTTAACCGCCGCCCGGACATCACAACAGACATGATTGATTCAGCATTAGAGAAAAGAAAGGAACTAAAATAAAGCAACAAAGCCAATACCTTCGTAGTATACGAACCGTCCAATTTAAGCATTGAACCTGCTGCTGCCACGGCATCTTTAGAAACACCCTTTATTTGAATGTATGGACCAGGGACATCTTGTAGATGATCAACCTCAATTAGAATCTACACAAGGAAAATCAGGGGAAAGAGAAAGAAAACTTCAGTGGCAAGTTAGAACCTAATGAACCATAAATAAGCCCAGAGGTGACCATGTCAAATAATCATCTTCCAGCAGAATAATAACATGGTTTAATTATTTCAACATGCATATGCAAAAAATTGTAGTAGTATAATAATAAAAATAAACTAAGGTGATACAACTACATAACTAGCCAGAGAGTGATTCTTGTACTTGCTAATGAGATACTATCCTATCAGTCAGATACAATCAGAATGCTTCTTGAAAATCTACGAACTAGTGCAAAATTTTACATAAAATTCCACAGTCTCGTTTCTCTGAACTCGTGAAAGTCTAAAGTAATCAGTATTTCTCGTGCACCAAAAAAGAAGGGAGCAAGGGTCATTGTTCAGTCTAAGCTTTAGTGAAAACACATGTCTAAATGGTAATAACCATTCTGCCATTCTGAGTAGTGGAAGAATATCCATTGTATCTTGCATCTCTCGATTGCTTTCCAATTTTCCTTCTCCTTAAAACTCTCATTTTTCAATTATATAGCATAGCTTTACATCAAACCCCAGTTCTATATTATAAAAGAATGATGTTCAAAAAGACTTAAAATGTTTATCATGAAATCTTCTGCTGCCTGACATTTATATTTGCACCAAGTTCTACCTTTCCGAGTCACATTAGAAGGAATATCAACGTGGTTAACAATCCAAGAGTTCATCATCATAAATCTGAACTAGGGTTCTAGTGAACATAACCCATTATAAAACTCGGTTGCTAAAACCGAATCTAACATGGTTAGAAGGAATATCAACGTGGTTAACAGTTCAAGAATCCATCATCATAAATTTGAGTTTTATAATGGGTTATGTTTGCTAAAACCTAATCTAACATGGTTAGAAGGAATATCAACGTGGTTTAACAGTTCAAGAATCCATCAACATAAATCTGAACTAGAGTTCTAGTGAACATAACCCATTATAAAACTTAGTTGTTAAACCGAATTTAATCATTGTGATAATAAGATCAGCCAGTTAAGGAAAAGAGGGAACTAGGAGAAACAGGAACGAATTCATTTCAGGAATTCACTTCAGACTGTAACTTATATCAAGCTAATAACCGGAAACATGTATTTTCAGTCAAATCTCAAATGTAAATCATAAGAATCATGTGACCTTTCCATCCTGATAGATGAATGCAGACGCTTCAATGTAAGCAACTGCTTGATACCTGATAGAAAAGTGCTACCAATCAATAATATGCAAATACAACAACTGTTGGACAAATTGGAAAAGATACAGGAAGAAAGAAATGTGCAACATGTGTCTATTCTTTTGTCAGATATAAAACATCCTTAGGTTTGGGAGTCTTGTGTTAGTACAAGTGAGGGTTAGTGCTTAATCTTTTGTATCTAGCTATTAACAATCATATTACACCATTCATAGCCCTAATAGTTACCGATGCTTCTAAGTTTCATCTTTCATTTTTCATCCGAAGTTAACGGGTTTTGATTTCTTGCAAGACAACACTACCAAAGCAC
This sequence comes from Medicago lupulina, assembly GCA_958299785.1. Lineage (NCBI taxonomy): Eukaryota > Viridiplantae > Streptophyta > Magnoliopsida > Fabales > Fabaceae > Medicago > Medicago lupulina. The sequence goes on along the minus strand of OY283142.1, from coordinate 17,746,273 downwards.
ACACCATCCCACATGGCAGGACAAGAATAATATATTGGATTGGGAGCTATCGTTGAGCCCTTACTGTTTCGTTGAATATTTTACTCCCACCTACTAAGTTCAATAGAAATGTAGGGTATGTGAAATGCAAACTAGAGCGCTGGACTCTGGTACACAGATTTTACGCTTCCTAATGTTTGAAATATTATTACCTAATCTTTCCTTTAATTTAACTCTGGACAACATCAATAGGAACCGTGATGTTATTCTGCTACCATCGTACTTGAAGAATTTGCAGCTCAAACACCACAACTTAATCCATAAAACATTTATGATAATGATGATCTACAAATGGGGATGATTATCTTTTTGTATAGAAATGCGGCTTACCCAAGGTTCAGAAGACCAGCAACGGTAGTAATGCTAATATCAAAATCCACTTTAGGCTGAATGATGAAGTTTCCTTCTCTGATAGGCTGGATAGTACAAGATAACATGATATTTAATGAAAATAAAATTAAAACTGATACAGCAGATATACATGTGTGAAGATATAAGCAAATAAATGATGGGGAGAAGAGAATTTTTTTTTCAACCTCACGTATCAGTAATGCAAATCTGCCTTCACATATTCTGACCCGAATACAATCACTATCTGTTAATTGACCATTAGAAGGGATCCCAGGAAGCCTCATGTAAATATCGATAAATTTCTGTACTGAACTGCAAAATTTTGCTGGATCAAGAATTGCTAGAATATCTTGATAAGCTACCTGTTATTTATTGCTATCTTCAGTAAAAATGTTGAACAAATCCTGGTGACATATAATGATTTACTGATAGAGAGAAACCACTTACTTTTTTGTTACTCTTCAACACAAACAATGAACTCTCGGGAGAAAGCACAGGGTCAAAGTCATTTCGAATTTTAAGCTGCAATTCAATATTAAATGGTTTTATATACGAACCAATTTTCTGAAAGCAACTATCTAAAAATAAAAGAATATTTGAAGAGTAGTGACAGTACTTCTACTAAAGATCTATGTGAGAGCGGAGAGGAAAGAAAAGACTATCAAAATTAACTAAAATCACCAAGTTCTATATTATTGTTACTGTGTCGGTAATCATGCATGAAAACTTTTGCCATCAAAATATTTTTCAAGATTTGAAAAATCACATTATTGTTATGTGTAATAGTTAGACAGCATTATAAAATGAAAAAAATGTGCGGTGCTTCTTGTTCACATATGGAAGTCATTAAATGGTTCAAACTAAAATTTGAAATAATCAAAACTATTGAAACTGTAACTTCCTGAGCATCTTTATAATATGAAGGTTAAGAAAAGCACACTATCCACTAACATGTGCGTGAACAAGATGCGGTTCAATAAGCTGCTGGAACATAGGAAAAACTGTCATCATGATCTCATTTTGGGAAATAAAACATCCCACTCTACTCTTATCCCTTTGAACTCGTGAAATCAAATGTGAATGAACACCTCCTACCTGTTTCAAATAAGAAAACAAGTTAATTCCACAGGCTTTCTTTGCTACAGAAAAAAATAAATAAATGAAATAGCACAAGGCTTCAAAGATGGATGATAACTAATTCTTACAACAGCAATCCATAAGTCAAGGGACATTCGGATATCCGGATGCAAAGCATAGACGCCTTCAAATATAATCTGGTCAAAATTAGGAAAGAACACTCAAGAACTAGAATGAACAAATAGGAAAAAAAACCGACTAGCATAAATGACTAGCAACTACATCAGGAAGTATGCATACAGACAAACTAAGATGCATCGGATGCTAAACTTTGGTACTATGCACATCCGTACTTCATTTTCTGATGCCCTTTAGTGTGGCAAAACAGGAAACAGGTAAAACGTGGGTCAACTCTGGACAACTTTTGGATATGAAGTGTAAATGGCGTAGCATTACTTTGTGGAACAAATTGATCAGTAAATTCCTTTCCTAAACTGATCGTTTTATACCCTTCAGCAGTGTGATCTGGGATTTCAAAACAAGTACACTATACTGCAGTTAATGTCCCTCAGTATCACTGAATCCCTACAGCAGACCAATAGTGATATGATTCTAAGGCACAGTTTTAGCAAAGTGGCATACCCTGAATGCTAAGGAAGTAGGAAGGGTTAAGCTCTAACACCACTTGTCAACTTTTGTGCAGCTATTGGCTCGGTAATTTTAAAGAAATGCACAGGTCAAACATGGTCTACAGCTTTCAAGTTTCAGGGGAACAAATTTAATGACTCACCACTCCACAATCTTCAGAAACTTCAAGTTCCTTAAAGCCACTCCGAGCACCACTTTCCAAATCAAATATAGGTACTTTTGTTCTTCGGCCATTTCTTATGTCATCAATATTCTGCAAGGGATTCAAGAATAAGAATGTCAAATAATCCATAAGTACAATGGCCAAAAAGTGCCCAGAAACTTTGACTAACCAAGCATTCAAGTGAATAGAGTTATTACCATCATCTTAATTGAGGAAAAAATGGTGAAAACAAATAATTAAAGAATTTTGCAACGCAAAACAATTGCTATTTAAACTGTGTTGACGATACAATTGGGAAACAAGTCATTACCGATAAACTCTACAGCCAAAACTAATTTAAGGGTCCAATAATAGATGGGTTAACGGCACTAAATCAGCACGATCATTATAAAAAAAACCTAAACTAGAAAAGTTTTACAACAGGAAATAATGAGAAAGGTTCAGGCTAGATTCTATGGGACCTGAATCCAAAATTCTACAATGGTACCATATCTTATTGGGCCAAGATATTTTTTATTTCACCCACATTTATCCACACTTCAGATGTTCAATCCAAGACAGAAGGGGGTGTTCAGATCCTTGTTATTCCACCCCATAGATACACGCATCAGATTCCAATCCTGAGTGTGATCGGGTGTTAAGATCCTAATATCAACTGGAGATATGGCATATGTAGTGCTTGTAAGATTAGTTCTCACGTTATAAGCCAGTTTTTTGGGGTTAAGTTAAGCCTACTACCGAAATTCTAAGCAAAATAAATCCATTTATACACCAAAATTTCAAGTACTCGTGAGTTAGGTTGCTATATCAAGGGAAGTGCAAGCGACATCAAATTATTATAAAAAATAAGTTGAGTAACCCAAAAAATTGCATTATAACTACTCAATTACCGTACCTTCGATAGCAAAGATAAATCAAGTGAGTTGAAATCATCATATTTAAAATCCTTTACTTGTTTGTAATAACTTTCTAGGGAAACTATTTCACAACCAATAATATTTGCCATTTTATGAGCCAAACTTGTCTTCCCACACCCACTTGGACCACCTGAAAAAGCATAACTTTCCAAGGATTAGTCATTTCTGATAACTAAAGCTATTATAGACATGCTTTCAATGAAGATAACTGGTTAAACAAAATTCAACCCACTCTTATACAAAGAATTTGATTCATTATTCTTGAGTGTAGGATAACCTCCATATGCATTTTCTTTCTCATAATCATGTGTCATTCTCATTTAGTAACACATTTATTCTGGTCTACCATGTCAAAGTAAATCCATATTTTCTGCTCTTCAATTACTTGTTCAATCAAAGAAGTTTTTATTTCAATCAAATCCATGTCATGAATGATAAAATGAGTGTCTCCTTGATTGTGTTTCAAACTTTTTTAAAGATTGAACTTACACAAGCATGTATGAGCGCCAAAATTAAACAAAAAACATCTCAAGCTACAATGTCCCGAACAACAAGTATGTTAGCAGAAAGGCAAGAGGTGAGTAAAGCCAGCTCATGAGCATCTTGCAGCTGAGCTTGTTAACAGCTAAATGAGCAAAAAAAAAAAAAAAAAAATGCTCGTTTATAAATTAGTTGAGGGTGAGCTTTCACATGTTCCACTTGTTAGCTTGCGAGCAGGCTTAATACATAAATATATACACATTGTTAAATAACAAAAAGAAAAATACTTTCATATAATATATATTGGCATTTGTATTTATGATTTACTTGATTAATTTTTAATTGAATATATGAGACAAATATTACTAGATTACAAATATAAGCTTGACTCATTCTGCATAAAATATTACATTACGCCCGGTGAACCAAGCTTGAGCTCAGCTAAACTCACATCCAGTCCTATCAGCAAACATCTGAAGAACTGACTTGGCATCTTCAATAAAATATGCTGCCTAAATTGTTCATTAATTACTTATCAATTTTAGTAACGCATGTTATGACCTATTTATAAGGCCTCTACCTTAAATGACATTCCACTCTTTCTGAAATACTTCCTTTCATTCGTATAGATATATTACTTCATTTTATTTTATTTTAAAGAATATTACTTCATTTGTTATTAGATTTATCTTCTTAGCCCGACCCTTCTTAGTGGAATAAGGCTTGGTTGTTGTTGTTGTTGTTAGAATTGTCATCTTATACACATTTAGCTACTTTTGTACACATGTTCTATGTGGCAGAGCAAGACAGCAATGTGCAGGCAGTCTGCATGGTAAATATGGAGAAGCACACAAAAAGGAAGAGCAGGTATGAGGAAAGATCTATATTATTACCAATTCCAACAATGACTGGAACACCTTTATTCTCCAACAAAGCCTGGAACAAAAATAAATAAGCAGATAGGTTTCAATCAAACATAAATATGAATTACTTATGGAATTGCAATCTTCAAAAACTGAGGTCCAAAAGAAATTTCCAAGCTTCTCCTTCTTACTTGTATTGCTTGAACTGCCAAAAGCAATCCCCTGTCCAGGTCATATGAATCAGGCATTGGAGCAAGCCTAATGGTGTCCCTGAAAGATGAAGGATCTGTGGTTGCTTCATGAGAGAAGTCTCGATACAAAGGAAATCTTATACAGACATACAGGAAAATATTACCAAAAATATCAGAAAAGGTTTAGGATATGTTTTCCAATTCAAGGAAAAATACCTAAGACTGTGTTGTCAATATGGGAGGAATCTGGAGACGTGAAATGCCATGTAGCCACAAAAGGTTCTGCTTTTGATTTTGTTGGGGATCGGGTCCATGGCTGAGATAAATCCTCAAGCCCAGTTACAAGGTTAGGGGTGACACGAATTGGCTTTGGTGCAACAACTGCTGTTTCTTGACTGCCAGCCACAGCTCTATTAGGCACTAGTGGTGGTGTACTAAGACGGGGTACACCTGCAAACAAAAGTTAGTAGAAGCAACAACTGCACTGTTCACTGACAAATACAAGTCAGAGCAACAAGTTGAAAATGTTCTTGTTATTATCGTGATAAAATTAAACATTGGATATACAATTTAAGTAACTGTAAAACTAATTGAAAAAAAATTATCCACAAAACAGTATTGTCCTATTGCAGCAGTCATCACTGATCACCACATATAAGAAAAAAGAGAATCAAACAACAAAAAAAAACTAAATTAACTGAATATGAAAAGCTGAGAGGAGTATGCATCCAAATCCATACCTTTTCTCTCAAGAATCATTTCAAGATATGATTTAGTAATCCAAGGTCCATCAATACCCATCCTCAATGCTTCTTTTCCGACAGTCTGCAGATTTTTTTACGGTTACTCACATAAGTAAACCACTAGGCAAAAATGCTATTTATTATAAAAATTAAATTAAATAAAACATTCACGCTTGGGTAGCTTTTCATAAAAGAATTTATTAAGGAAAAAGAATAGTCTGCAGAAAATATTTTCTTTCAATCTTTTGGATAAGAAATTAGGGTTAGCAGCAAGCATAAAACATGGAAAACCTCTAGACAAAAAATGTTATTCAATGAAGAACTAAGAAAATATTACATTCATGTTCTGTAAGGACTAAGGAAAACTTTTAATAAAAGAATTTGTTGAGGATATAAAAGTGAGGGGAAAAAACCTCCCAAAAACTAGGAATAAACAACTAAAACGGAAAACAGAAAATAAAACTCAAATGAGCAAAACAAAATAGCGTTGGTCCTCACTCATGATTACCAGATTAAAGATGTAATTTATGCTGTTACAAACTCTGTCAACATTAATATTAAATTGAAAGTCACTAGTTGAAACTTAAACAAAATGAAACAGCCCAGAACTATGAACATTGATAATGAATGCACTAGGAAGTATAAATCTATGCAATCAACTAAGAATAGACTTTTCAGAGATATGTGCAAAATGTCATAATAATTAAAAACTATCACGGTGATATATGTGCAAAAGAAAGAAGGTAACAAAGAAATGGTTTATCCTAAAATAGTGTTATTTACAACCAAATTTTAACACAGTACTGTAAAATAATTGATAGGGTGTCAGAGATGATGGAGAGATCAATATTTCTGGAGTCGGAACGATCATCAACTTGACAGAAATTTCTTGGCCACTAAATAGACACATCAACGTTGAAACCTCCAAAACCCATATTTGGAAGCTTCAAATAGCAGAAAATTATTGTAGACCAAAATCTTTGAAATTAAAACTAAGGTTGGTGTGTATAGAGCCAAGGAGAATTTCATCACCTCCATGGAGGATTTCCAAATTTTGGGAAACTCAATAACAAAATACTGACGGAATTGCTCACAAAGGATGACTCTATTCTAATACTATGTTAAAATTATAAAGGAAGGAGAATAGTGTTGGGGCAAAATCCCTAATTAATTTTAAAGATAATAAACCATTATGATTAAAGAATTAATGGACTTTGATTAATTCCTTGGTATTTAACTTGTGCTCTTGAGTGTTTTACTAAGACAGGAACAAGGTTTAAATCATGTCAAGATTCAAAGAATCAAAGTACATTTGAATTCATGATCTAACACTGAGGTCAGAAAGTTGGATCAGAATGTTGCTCAGAGATCAGAAGGTTGCTTCCATACAAGCCCAGAATCTCAAGAACATTAATCAAGGTCATGCAAGGCACATGTGACATAAATATATGTCAAGGAAAGTACTTCTGCATGGATCAATCAAGCAATAAAGGCATACACAAGGATTATGTCAAAAAGGATACTTAATGTTCATTTAAAGACTATGAACATTGAAGTACTAGGAATATTCCAAAGGAGAATGTCATCCTAGGAATTATATTCACTGCTCTTCATTATTTCACTATTAGGATTTGATTACATCAAATGGAAGTCTTACAAATCATCCTAAGTGAAACAAAGGAACATTCTGAAGATCAGAATGTTCAGGCTCTGCACATGCTTACTTTATGAACAGTACAGTAGGTGAAAAGCAAAAAGCAAAAGCAAAGCAAATCTATCTTGACCAATCAGAGATAGACACGCATGGGAGTTGGTACTGTACAAGGACAACACAATCTCTCAAAGCATGGGCATGAAGATACAGAATCCACTATCTCAATCCTGCACCAAGTCCCAAAGCAGATCTGGGAAATGAACTTTTTGAAGTATGATGAAAAGTCCATACTTTAGCTATTGCCCAGAAATTCATGTAAAAAGCACATGCCACGCCCAGAACTTCATATGTTCATTCATATATGATGAACCCAGATGAAGAACATGATGAACCCAGATGAAGATCATCATGAACACAACAACATTCTGATGTTCATCAGAGATCAGAATGTTCACCCAGATTTTCAAGTTAAAGCTTGTGGGACCCAAGGACACATGGCATAACACCATTGGACACCCTACAACGGCTATATGAGTCCCATGGCTCTATAAATAGAGATCAAGGCCTTAGCAAAACTTGCACCATTGCAAAGCATACAAGAAAACAACATTGATTTTGTTTGAAGCTCTTGCAATTGAAATTGATCAATCACTAAATGCTTTCTTAGTGCACATCAATACTCTTTGTTATCTCCCTCTCTTTCGCAGATAACTTCTTTCTCTTCTTCCTCCTCTGTTTGATTTTCAAACATTCAAATCTCATACAAATTGTAACAAAGTCTCATCTAGTTTTAGGGGTACTAAAATATTAGTTTTGAGCAAAGGTGTAAAAGTCTAAGTAGGTAACTTAGCAAGAAGGTGCAAGCCTGCTGAGGCTTAGAGAATACAGAATTGTAATTGTTCAGGTGAACAAAGATTGTAAGGTGCAGGACTTGAGAGGTTATCTCAAAGCATCATAGTGGAAACTCTCACAAGATTGTGAGGAGAGGACTAGCCCACATTGGGTGAACCTCTATAAATCTCTGTGTGTTCTTTCTCTCTTCCTTATACTCTTTATTTTCAGTATACACAACACACACCAACACATTTACTTTGTTAATCAGTTTTTGTGTATGAACTTCAGAACGTTCTGAGTTCAGAAAGTTAACTTAACCATTCCAAGTAAACAACTTGAGAATCACTTTTAAGTTTCAGGATAATTTTTAAAGGGCCACAATTCAAACCCCCCTTCCTTGTGACTATTTTATCCACTTCAAATAGGAGTATTATGATGCGACACAAAAATACAAAGCATTTAAACCGATTTATGCCAATAATAGACTCTTAGACAAATAAGGAAACAACAAGAAATATCATAAAATATGGAAACCACTCCTACGAGGCCGTCTAATGTTGTCTAAAATAATCTAAAATATTATAGAAGATATTTTGCGATATTTTTTAGATATTTTAACAAATATTGTATCATTGTTAACGCTATCTGCATAAAATCAACATGGTGAGGCACCAAAAAGTGAAGAATATGTGTAGTCAGAAAAATTTTATTGAAAAGGAACATAATTTAGAGTCATAAGAAAAAGTCCATACCTTCCTATCAGTTCCTCTCATGACCATGAATGTCTCACCAAGAACATCAATGGTTTCAAACGACATTGAGACCTTGCCATAATTGATAGTTGTGGATGCACGTTTATAACTAACCACAACAATGTACCCAAGAGCCAGCAACCCACCCAATGTCATTCGTCCAACCTGTTCCAACACTACAATAATGAATGGCAAACAAAATCTGGTAAAGAGAAGAATGGGCTCATTTTTTCTCAATGGACAACAGGACAAGTTCAACGGAAGGAAATTTTTTAAATGGCTAATCAAGGAATATTAGAAGTCTACAAAGTGTTGAACACAGAGGAACTAAAACGAGACAGCATATTTTAGTAAAGCTTAACAACAAAAAACACCATTTGAACAAGAGAAATGATATTTGTACAACCACTTTGTAACAACTTTTTGACAACTCTCTCATTCTCACATTATGTTCTTATTCTCTCTCTTCCTTTTTCTCTCTATTGTTTTTGACCAATGAAAAGAGAAAAAGAAATTGTCACAAAAGTTGTCTTAAATAGTTGTTCAAATATCACTACTCTTTGAACAAAGACTCCAGAAAACCATTTAATTCTGAATTTCCAACTCCTGAATTCATACCATCCTGACAAAAACATAACCTCACGTACTTCAATAGTATACAATGAACTTTCTCTTGTTCCCATCATACAAACTGCAGTCGCTTTCATAATACAAATTGATATATATCGACAATGATCAGTTCTATTTCCTATTTAGTAATACCAGTAAATAGTAATAATACCTTATTATTATATGTTGAAATTTGAGGTCTAACTCATCCTCACAAAACTGGCTTGTAAGGTGAGGAGTGTCTCCTCTTTATAAACTCTTATCAAGAGTCCTATCTGACCGATGTGGGACTAAATCCACCCCCTCAAAGCCAACACAAGGCAACTAGGGGTAGATCGCAATGAAGATGGGATTACCAACACACCCCCTCACGCTCAAGGCGGGATTTCCAACATTATGTTAGGCTGTAATTATTATGTTATTAGGCAAGAACAGTCAGTTATTATGTTTTAGGCAGCAGTAAGCAGTTATGCAATTAGACCAGCAGTTATCCATGAGACAGATTTTAAATAAATAGGAAACTGAAGGAAGAAAACAGTAGGCATTTCATTTGGGACAGGATATTGGTTGGCACTTGGGAGAGACAAAGCTCTCGAATTCTTGGAGGGAGAGACCCAAGACTCTCAAATTCCTTGGGAGCCCATTGTGTAATTCTATTCTATAATCAATCCAAGTTATTTTTAGTATATTTCTATGTTTGGTACCGGTTTCTATCAGCTCCCTTCCAAGCCCAAAAATGAATATACGAATATTATTATAAGGTTTTCCATTGTCAAAAAAAATCAAAGTCCATATTTTGCTATATTCTCAGGTTTAACCTGATTGTTGGCTTGGGACCTTGGAGTGTGCTCCTCCTCAAGGTCTCAAGTTCGATTCTCCCCGGTGTCCATTTGGGTGGGCTAGTTTAGCTTCTTCAAAAAAGAAAAGGATACAATAAATAACTTAGCCATTACACTGTTAACTTCCATACAATGATGAAGCTAGCCAAAATGTGCAATCTAGGGAGAACGCTAGCTTGTGCCTTTTGAAGTTCCATCTCCCTAGCCTTATTGCTATAGGTAACATCTACGTTTTGGATGTCGCTCATGAGCAGAGGGAAGATGATTGGCAGTCAACTGCTAAACTTTTTTGTGTGGCATATTAAGATTGGGGACACATTTACAACTTCCGCAGACCCCGATATTCATTTAGGCATGGAGGAGGGGAAAAACATACATGCCACATTCTTGTTTAATAAATAGTTTTGTTGCAGTCAGTAGGTTAAGACTTGAAGAAAGGTACAGTCTTTTGGTTATATATCCTTCAACTAAATGCTGAACATATCTCATGTTGTCTAATATAGTTCTATTATCAGAAAAAGAAAATGATTAAGATGAACAATAAATTGAAAATACCCATACCTCAAACTCAGCTTTCGGCCTGATAATGAAATTTTTGTCAACAATCCTTTGGTCACCAAGGGATAAATAATACCTAATTCCAGACTGCCGCACTTTGATCCAGTCATTTACCCCTGCTTCTTCACTAGCCGAAGGTGGTCTAAGGTACATTTCAATAAAACTGAAAGCAAGACAAGTTTTTTAGTGAATATATTTAAAAATTTCTAGTTTTCACCAAACTCATTTTCTTCCTAAAGTAAAATACTAACTTATCTGTTTGAGCTTGATTTCCTTGAAAGGAAGAGCCTGGATGTCCATCTGAAGACTGTCACAATTTAAAATATAGTAAAGAGCTTGAATTTCCCCGAAAAAGTCCAAAAAATAAATAAATAAATAAAAAATCAGACAATAAAGTTATTAAAAAAAAACTATACATCGAGTCAGAAAAAAAGACCTGATAGGAAAACTAATATCATACACTGTTCTTCTCAAAACACAAAGGTAATGACAAAGAATAAACAGTAAAAGGGTATGCAGAACATAAACAATCCACGCTCACTTTATATTAACCACTACCAGAGAAACGAACTCCGAGTTAGAACTTCATTCCCCACCAATCTCTTATTCTAATAACCCATATTCAAATGTCCTCTAGCTTAATTTGGTCCAGCTATATTGATAAAGTAAAGGAAAAATGCCAAGCAAATTCATAAGGTTCCATTCCCACTACTCTAAAATAAATATGATGCTAGGTTAAGAGGCGAAAAACACATGATTTGCGTGGAACAGATTAATATGATTAGTTCATAAATAATTACCACTGTTCTCTTTGCCATCCATATATGGTAGGTTTTATTGCTTTGGTGTGTTTAAAGAAGTGATGCATTGAGTCACAAAATTGTTTTCTTAATATTAGTAGTTTGGTTCTGTCAAGTAAGGCAATCAGACCCAAAGGTTTCAAGCCTGAAGAATCTTTAGGGATGAAACCTGGTGTGCCAGAGGGGTTCCAAGTTAAGGAAGAATAACTTCAAAAGCGAAAATCATGCAACTAAAAGACTTCCAATAGACAAGGAAAGGATAAAATAAAATAAAAATAAAATAAAAACACTGGGTACTGCAGAGAAAATCTAGCAAACATAAACGTAACAAATAAAAAACAATTAATCAGAAAAATAAATTCGCATACAAAAAGACAGACATCAGTACTAAATTATAGATGATGGAAACACCTTGCTTCTGCATTTAACCTTGTAGATTGCCTCTCTAAATGATGACACAAAGCTGTTGTTAATTCTGATCTGCCAAAAGAAGGCAGAGGAAATAAAAATGTTAGTTGTGAAATTTGGACATGAGAATAAGAAAGGGACCAACCTGTGCATGATGAAGATCTGACTCAATGTGCTTCCTAAATAATGGAAAAATGCTATCTATAAGGTAATCCAGTGAACAAGAATCTCCGATGTCATAGCGAACTTTAGAAAGTAGGCTAAAATGAACGCCACCAACCTGATTTATAAAATAATATATGTTCTGTATTATCTTTGAAACATATGAGCAACTAGTAGCATAGCAAAAGCCATTAAATACAGTACTACAAAAAATTACCACTGCAACGCGAATATCCAGTAAAGACCGCAGTTTTGCATGCAATGCATATGTACCATCAACTATTACCTGAAACAAGTGGTGTTAAAAGAATTAAAAAAAAAGTGGAACTCCTTCGAAAGTATAATTAGCTCAACTTACCACCCCAGATGAAGCACTCATAATTTTTTTATAGCCAACACGTCTCTTTTGCTGATAATCAAACTCTGGAATTAAAGTATCATCGCCTTTTGTCAAATCCTAATTGCAGCATAGAAGCCAGATAAAAAAAATGAAAAAAAATTCAGCAAGTAAGACATAAGACTCGTTTGCATTTCTCGCTAAAACCATACACTAGTCCACCCATAAGTACATATTAAATTAACACATAATCTAATCAGTTTCAGCCCAAGAGAAAACAACCAAAAATCAATTCACCAGGAATAAATCAGCTGCTACTGATCCCTTCTAATCTTACATACTATCATTTTCTCTTAGGATTTTGTTAGAGCTAGTAAAAATCATATCACAGGAACCAAGAAGACGGCATTTGCCAATATAACTTATAAAGCTCGAGAAGGCCAAAAATTATAGGTATAAATTTAAAGGGTTAGTCATTATCAGCCTTGGAAACCGACGAACGCATAAACCGTGGTAATAAAGAGGTCTGACCAGCATTTTAGACATAGTAAAACAAAATATAAGCAATTGCAAACCTCAAGATTCTTGATCAAGGTACCAAAATCTATAGAATCCAGAACGTTCCCTTCATCAACTCCATCACAATAGTTCTCCATTGATATGATGGTACAACCAAAAACAGATGCCACCTTTTCTGTTAAGCTTCAAGAGCCACGAAACAAAGAAAAAATTAAGAGAAAAATCAAGGCAACAACACACATCTTTGTTCAACAAACCACATCCAAACCAAAATAATAAATGCATAGACACCAATATCCCTTACCTTGTTTTACCAGAACCGCTCGGACCACCAATGCCAACTGTAACAAGGCCATCCTTTTTCTCTCGGAGTTCTTGGATAGATTTCACCAATAAATAATATCCATGATCAAAAGACTGCACAATTTAATTCACAATTTAGCGATAACTATCTCAAATTCCATGGATCATGCCAATTAAGCACACAAAAGTTCGATATACATGAATAGCAATCCCACTTATCCAAAATAATGAGCAATACTACTCTATAGAAGTTTTATTCACATTTTTAGCTATAATTAGTAACACTTGAGGTGCTAACCCAGTGGTAATGTCACTTGTTAATAAAAAATTCCCTCTTCCCTTATTTTTTTTATTAAAAAATTATAATTAGCACAAGTTTCATGGATCATGACAATTAAGTGCGCCAAAATTCAATTTACATGAACATCAATTCACACTCACAAACAATACAAAATTAGAACTTAATTGTGAACTCTACAGCACCTATACTTCTGATGGAAAGACATGTGATTACGTTCAATTAATTCATTTTTCGTCAACGTGTGGTGTGAGTGGGTCTCCGGATAGATTGTGAACTGAACTTCAAAATTGAAATCAATTATACTACTCAGCCATCAGATGCACTCATCAGCAAGTAAAATTATCAAGCATTTAACTACGCAACCTACAAAATTAAATTTCGAGCCCTAAAATTGAACACGCATAAAATTCAAAATTCATCTGAATTGAAAGCAAAACGTGGAAAATGAGAATGATCGAATACGAAAAGGGAAGAAAAAGTGGATGCATGTTATATATACCACATGAAGAGGAAGAGACTGAAGAATCGATGAAGAAGAAGTTGAAGGTTGTTGTTGAAAGTAATCGCGTCCACCTTCATGGAAAACACGCTGAACAACTTCATCATCCATTTTCTCCGATCAACACTACCACTTCTGATTCCTTTGTGGTGAGAGAGGAATCTTGTGTGGAGTGTGATGTGAAATGGAAATGGAAATTCAAAATACTTTTTTACTTTTTTTGTGGTTGGTAAGAGAATATAAGTATATTTAGAATTTCAGATTTTGATTCAAATTTAAAGAGAATGCGTGTCTGTTTTTCTCACCCAGTTTCCCAACCTTCTTCTTCACGTCTTTTGCTCATTCTACTTTTTCTTTTTTCTATTTTTTTTACACTAACATTTTCATTTTTTTTTTTTTTGAAAAACTAATTTTTTTTTCCGCTATATTGTCATGCAGCGATTGAATTCAAATCGTTAATGAACACTTAGAGTGAATTTTGAGAAATTGAGTTTGAATTTTAGCATGAACAATTCTTCGTTACTGTAACTCAACTAGAAGTATATTATTATCGATTTAACAAAAGGTTATGTTCAAAACAACTAGAGAGTTCTATGTTCGAACATTCTCATACTCGCATTTGTAAAAAAAAATTGCAAGTGAGCTTATACGCTCATGAGTAACAAGTAACAAGTTTAGTGCTCATCCCCATATCATATGGGCATCTAAGAGCTCGTAGTCGTGCTCATTACCCACACTTTATCAAACCAAAAGACAATAAATAACAAAAATACCATAACTTAATCAAAATATGATCTAAAATCTCTTAAATCAACTTATAATCTATTGCACAATATAGTATTTAGCCAAATAAAAAGGATTTAAAATATAAAAAACAAGTGTATATTACAATAAATATAAAAAACTAAGGATTAATTAACTAATTTTAATATTATATAAAATTATAATTATAATATATTTATAATATGTGGATATGTGGACATGTGACGGGTTGGACACTAGAGTGTTCGTACCCTCGTTCATACTTGTTCAAATCTACGGGTAATAACTTAAGCTCGAGCTCAAACCCAATAATGTGAGTATTTAACCACCTATCACGGTTAATTTTTGCGAATACCCATTAAATGTGGAAAAGGATTTTCTGCTTTAACTGTGTGAGGCAATTGCAGCTATGAGCCGTCCGATTAAAATAAATGGTTTGGATTTTTTTACCGTGTAAAACTAAGTTTAAATCTAAACCGTCCAATCTTAAATTAATGTAAGAGATTTGTTACAGCGTAAAATTGTCTGTAACCTTTACGATAGTAAATCCAAATCCATTAAATTTCTCTAACAGTTGAATCCATTTGCAAACTAATCTTCTATGATTTCAACAATGAATGGATTAGAACTAAAATAAATTAAACTTTACAACACATTATAAGAAGTTTTACAGCATACAATTATATCAATTAAATTCTTGTTCAAAAAAAGATATATCAATGTCCCGTGAGCTTAACTTAGTTGGTAGGGACAAATGCATAATATATGTAGGGGTCAGAGTTCGAACCTCAGACACCCCACTTATCGACATTAAATAAAATATGTGAGCCAACTACTAGGCTACCAAAAGAAAAAAAATATATATATATCAATTAAATTATATGACCGGCAAAGTGTTATGGAGTTTTTTACTAGACCTGAATTTGAACACATTTGCTAATATTCCTCTACGATCCCACACTATTCATGACATTAGGGAGGTCAGTTGATCTAAAGTTAAAACACTTTCTTTTTATTTGCAAACATGGTCATCCCGTTTTATATGAATTTCCTGAAGAAAATAATTTTATTCTAAATTATCTAATGGTTATTCTCAGGCTGTTCGAAAAGATAATAAACAAAGTTTCAGCCTCATTGAAGAAAATGGGGAGCTACTAATACGAGCAAACCAAGGCCACACAACCACGGTAAAATATACCTTGTTCATCAAATGTTGACTCATGAAATTTGCCTATTAAGTTATGTATAATGGAAGTGATTGAAACTGTAATATGTAACACATTCAAATGGTAATGCACCTAATTCTTTGTTTAAATTTTCTTTAGTCGTTGTCGTGTTCACTGTTCAGCTGACATCAATGGAAAACACTCTATAACACTTAAGATTTGATATTGTTAGTACAGAAAATAACTTAAATTTGTGTTAGGCACTGAATGGTTAAGAAAGTGTATGTAAAGGGGCGTAAGAGGGGAAATGAGAATGGCTAACAACTTTGTAGTATAGCTTACATTATAAATCGCTAAGGAAACAGAGTCAATATGCATTTAAGGAGTAAATCATTTTGGTAAGAGAGAAAAGGTGCCTCGAATACACAATGTGATTGCTCCCATTCCATGAAGGGCTTGGTCCCCCTATTCTCATATTCTGTTCTTCTTTGTTTCCTTCATGTAACAATTGATTCGATCAACTCGTCAAGTAGTTAACATGCTATAGTTGTTCCTTATCTTTATGCCGTTACACCGGTAAGATTGATGGAGGTAGAAGACCAAATGAGTTTAAAGAAAAGCCTAGGCTTGAAAACTGACAAATGTTGATGATAAGTACAATGGTTTTTTTTTTTTAAATGAATTGAGATAAGTAGTAATATGGAGGGCGTTTCAGGTGCTTTTTGTATTATGACAATGGTGAAATCGATCAGCGGGTGCCTGACAAAATATTGGAGATGGAGAGGGTACAAAGTGGAAGTGGGGATTATGTTCTGATGTCTGTCCAATATTTTTGCTGGTATCGGAGATTGGTTAAGGGAAATGATTGATAAAAGAAATGCCTTCAAATTTCCTGGTTACAATTTGGTCCAAATGATATCAATATAAGATACATGTGATACATTTGAAGCGGATAGATCATTGTTCTGCTTTGCTTTGCTATGAGAGAGGTGGTAGAAAAGTATAAACTGAATCTGTGAACACAGGAGAAGAACCTTGTCAAGGCCACTCACTACTGCGCCATATAATAATTCCTCTTTGCTTCAGATGTTATGGATCTAGCTCCAGTCATGACATTACGATAGTACTTACTGCCTGTTACTTTTTCCTTCAATAGTATAAAAAGCTTAAAAACATTATTTGAATTAATAAAGATAAACTCTTTGAATATGTCTTTTGTCAATTGTTGTAATTTGAGGTCTAACTCATCCTTACAAAACCGAACCAGGTGACTAGAGGCGGACCGTAATTAAGGCAGAATTTTCAACACACCCCCTCACACTTCATCCCGGCTCAATAACTCATCCTTACAAAACCGGCTTGTAAGGTGAGAAGTGCCTCCTCTTTATAAACTCTTCTCAAGAGTACTATCTATCCGATGTGGGACTAAATCCACCCCCTCAAAGCCAACACAATGAAGGTGTTGAAGGCTGCAATGAAGGCTAACCAAAGGTCGCAATTTAGGCGACTAGGGGCGGACCGCAATTAAGGCGGAATTTCCAACATCAATGCATCAGGTTCGATAAAAAAAAAGTTGCAATCAAACTTCTGGAAGACATTATGTGGAGAATAAGTTATCAATTGTGTCTTCTGTAGATTGAGCTAAACCATCTTTTACTATTGTCTGTATATTGCCCTTGGTGGTGGAAGATATTTTTAAAATTAACTTAGTAAAATTGAATGGAAAACGTTTTGGTGTCTACCTTTTGCCCTTTATCAGATTTGTCACTATTGCTATATGTTTATAATGGCTAGTCTTATTGCATTAGTATCATGTTAATGTTCTCGCTTATGTTGAGCATTTGGTTGTGAATTATTCAATAGACTTTGACTTGATTTGCAGGTTGTTGAAACTGAAAGCTTATTGAAACCAATCCTTTTGGCTGAAGAATTTCCAGGTGTGTAATTATTGAATTGTGTTGCCATAGAGTATAGACTTCATTCATAGTTAACATGATACTTAGCAACATATTAACTACTAAGTTATATACATATTTGCGACTACAAATTATCTTTTGAATAGTGGATATGTTGGCATATATTAGGTTTACCATAACGCACTTCTACAACGACGGAAGAGTTGTATACTGTCTTTACAGATCATATTCTGTTGAAAATAATTCACTATATATTGCTATTTGATTTGTTTCACGTCTTTATTTTTCCACAATATGCAGTTTGTGTGCATGGAACATATAAAAGGAACTTAGACTCGATTCTAGCATCTGGTCTGAAACGAATGAAGAGATTACATGTTCATTTCTCCCGTGGTTTACCAACAGATGGAGAAGTAATAAGTGTTAATGTCATATATTATCGAAAGAATCCTACTTACCATTTGAAAAGTCTAAATCTGGATATATTTTGTCTCATTATGGTCAGGCAAGTTGATTTCCTTTCTTGAATATTAAGGATAGTGGTCGGGTTCAAAATACGGAAGGATTAATGAAAAAATGAAGTCTATTGTGAATCTGTGTTTGATAATCTAACTTTGAAACTTTCCTGTTTTTGTTGCTTTCTACTTAAGGCCTGGATAGTAGAAATAGTGAACTTATTGCGTAGGAAAGGTTCAAAAGATTCAAATAATAATAGTCAATCATCCATAATTTTAATGTGGGAGCAGCTAAGTTATTAGTCAGTAAGTAACTCAGAACCAAATACATGTATAATTGATGTAACAAGTGTCAATAACCCATCATTTCTCTGCAAGTGATTTGATCTATTTATAGATGATTGTTGCAATTTAGCAATTGGTGCCCCTTTATTCCTTCATAACTTATCTGTTTGTAGATGGAGACCTTTGAAATTTGCTAGTGAGAAGTTTTGTGTAGTCTGAAATTTGTTTAAGAATATTAAATTTCTTGCGCAAGACAATAAGATGGTCTTATCTTATTGTTTAATATGCAGCTGCCTAATTTCTTGTCTTTTTTGTTCCCGGGTATGAGACAAGATGTCAATGTTCTGATCTTTCTTGATGTTAGAAAAGCTTTGGAGGGTATGATAATATTTTAAACATGTTCTGAATGCGAAACCATTTCATCTTTTAGTCCCCAATAAGATACCAGTGAGGAGTAAAACCATTTTTTTTATGTTAAATCTAGAATTAAAACAAACAAAACTTTTATAAGAATCAAAATCAAGACTCCAAGGCAGCCCAAATGTTTGAGCTGCGAGTTTGGGACATCTGAAGGAGGTTCAGAGTTTAATCTCTCGCTACTAACGTAACATGCTAACGATCAAAACCTAACATTTGTCTGCATATAAAACATTCAAATTAAGTTTTTGTCTATTTTATAAGAATCAAAAACATATTTAAACTATTTGTAAAGAGAAACATATTTTAAACAAAAAATCTACTCCAAACAAGACTAATGACTTGTGTATTGCTTCTTTCTATATTGTTTTATCCCATTTCAGAAGGTATGAAGCTATACATTTCTGACAACAAGGTGATCTTGACCGAAGGTTTTGACATTGTTGTTCCATCCAAGTATTTCCAGAAGATAGAATCGTGGCCTGAAAGACAGCCTATTCCTTTTTAAAATATATGGCATATTTTGTTTTTACTTGTGTAAGAATATTCCATGGGGAGGATCTATAAATCATGTGTATAGCTATCGCAAATTTTTCACAAACTTCAATTCAAGTTATTAGAGTATTAGATTAAACTTACTTGACTCCCTACTTATTTAATGATCTAGATGAGCTTACTTTGGATTAGCTCAAAAATTTGTATTGATATATGTATGTACAAAAATCAGAACTATCTTCTTTTCTTATGTGTTTATTTATTATTATTGTTGGCGGCGGCTAAATAACCTAGTGACTAAAATCTCATCTATATTTATATACAAATACAAATAATTTACAATGCCCAACAATAAATGCTTCTTTCTAGCTACCCTATCCACATATGCACTTGTGCCATTTGGCATCTCTATATTACATTCAACAATTTCCCGTGCAGGGCACAATTTCATTTATGCCACACAATTTCATTTATGATGAGCACTTTTAGTTTTATTTTTAATGATTCACCTTTTTTCTTAACTGATTTCAAACGTAATAATAGAAAAAAAATTGATATTAAATTTGGAACTTATTTTGTATTTTAAAGAGTAAATTAATGTCTTGATTGTTTTTTTCGGTTACTGATTACAAAAGCCAAGCTAAACAAAATTGATACTAAATTAATGTCTCGATTAGTGCTTTAAAGATTTATGATGTATCATAATAAATTTTTTTACCTTATTGATTTACACGAAGACCATCCTTTGAAATTGAAAAGTAATGAATTAATTGATAATGAAAGCAATTTACATGAAATAATTTTACTTCCTCATTTAGTTGGAAATAATGAAAAATATTTGAAATCATAAATTAATTTTCAGTTATCAACGTAATATTTATACTGACTTTTTTTGTTTTAGCACCATAATTACAATAATTGTTTTATGGTGTTATTTTGACCTTAGAAAAATCAAGAGACAATACAATAATTACAATAATTGATACTACCTCCGTTCCTTTTTAAGTGTCACTTTTTGACATTTTACACAAACCAATAAACTCAATAAATATTACTACTTTTGATACAATAAATTATCTTTTTCCAATAATAACCTCATTCATTTAATACCTTGTTTCAATTATTTCTCTCTCTGTAATAAATAATTAAGGGTAATATTGGTAACACAACATTTAATATTACATTGAACTTTGAAAGTGACACTTAAATAGAAACAAAACTTTTCTATAAAATTGACACTTAAAAAGGAACGGAGGGAGTATGTTTGACAAGAACGTGTTCCCAATTGTATTATAAATAGGATGATTCTTCATTCACTTTCCATCACATCTTTTTTCTGTCTCTTTGTTTGTTTTTCAAATGGCCAAAAACGCCTTGATCTCCGATGTTACTGAAAAAGCCCACAATTTGGTGTTAATCGTGAGGGTTGTGAGAATGTGGCTTGTGTCTGAGTTCTCAAATCCTCGGAAATCCCACTCACTCAAGTTGGTTTTGCAAGATCGTGAGGTTGATTAAAATATTATGAATTTTTGTTGTACCTTTTTTTTTATATATATTATTACTTGCACTAAATCGTTTTGATTTAATGTATACATATAGGGTAACATAATTCATGCAACTGCTAAGAAGACACTGATTTATAGGTTTCAGAAACAGCTCAAAGAGGATGTCGTTTATAATGTTTCTCTCTTTAATGTTGTACAAAACACGGGGGAATATAAGGCCACACATCTCTACAAGTTAAATGCTTTACCCTATATGTAAAAACACCTGTCTATATTATATACAATTGCAAATGTTTTACCATGACCTATATTAAATGCTTCTTTTCTATTAGGCTCTCCACATATGCATTGTGCCACTTGGCAAATGATGATTAAAATTCTCAATTTTCATGACACTAATTATATAAGCAATGTTAATTAACAAGATTAAATTTCTCATTTGACTTTTCTCTGTCGTCATTTAAATTTGTTAATTTTTTTTATTTGATCAATCAAAAAATAATAATTCTAAGATTGCTTGATAATCCTTTGAAAAAATAGTTATCAATCCATGAGGGTCAGTTGAACAAAAAAATTACCCTATAAATAAACGTGTAGAGGAATAGTGTCCAACGAAAAATTAAGGAGAGAATATTAGTGAAATATTAATTAGAATGAATCCAATTATTAGTGAAAATGACTTACAAAAAACATGTAAAAAAAATTAGTAAAAATTATTAGAAAAACACGTAGTAAAATATTGGTGAAAATGAATCTAAAGAAAAAAAGTGCAGCAAAATATTAGTAAAAATTATTATAAAATTGTGTAGTAGAATATTATTGAGAGAGAATTGTGTTGACTTGAAATTGTCACATGATGTGATTTTAAAGCATATTCATTTTCATTAAAATCTAATTACTACAAAAAAATTGACTTAACAAATCTACGTCTCTGATTGTCCTATAAATAGGCTAATTTTGCAGGCACTTTCCACCACATCGTTTCTTCCATCTCTTTTTTAGAAGTATACTAATATCCTTGATTTGATGCAAGCTTTTAAAAGTATCAAAATATACTCAGCAATGTATAGAGATTTTTTTTTTTTTTTTTATGGGATTTTGAAGCTAAGGGTTTCTCTCCTTTTACTATGCATAAGGGTTAAACTAGCTATCATATTCTTATACTTTGATATGCCATAACTTTTTTACGTGTTATGAAACTCAATATTAGATGTATTGGTTTTTTACTAACCTCATGTACATGGGTATACCACTATATATTTGTGGATACGTTACTATTCATTTATGTATCGTGAGTTTAATTTTGTATGAAATCCTTATATGTATAGAATCAAAGAAAAAGTTAATTGATATAAGAATTACTTATCAATTCACTTTTAAAAGCTATTTTGTGTGTTTCCATAGGGTTTGCCACATGTATCAATTTTTTTCTTCATATTCTATTTCACATTGATGCATATATAGGAACTTTGGTTGGAGTTGACACATGTATTTTTTCCTTCAATATTCTATCTACAAATAGGAACTTTGGTTGCAATCGTTTGAATTAAAAGTTACAGTTGTTTGTAATTAATCAATAATTTTTTTGACAAATGTAAATAATCAGTAATGAATAATATAAACATACTATTAAAAATTAAAAAATGTCATTACATATCACACTATTCTCATTATAAGTTTAAGTATGAGATATCCGTTGAAATATAATGTGCAAACCAACAAACAAATAAAATGTTATTTGAGCTCGAAATATATTAACAGTACATGCAGTCAACAAAAAAAGTTTTTAATTGTTTTGAATTACCATTTCTCATTATAAGTTTTTAATGGTTTCCATGTTATAGGTAGGAAGTTTCTCATGTTATTTAACAGTGACTAATCTTCGTCGAAGAATCTATCAATCAGTATAAGTTGTCCCTGAGATGATATTTTTTCTTATACAAATCCCATAGCACTCGGATCAATTCATCAGTGGTTTTTTCAATATTAATATTTTATCAAAAAAATTATGGAGATATTCACAAATAAAACAGATCATATATTATCAAATAATATTAATAATTTAGAAACTTTGAAATAAGGTGTATATAGACATAATAATATACAAGCATAATTTCATATGTTACTTAAAAAAAATCATATGTTAATGCAATTTAAAATATATATTAATGCAAGAATTGACCGATGATCGTCATTTATTAGTAAATTAAATGCTTTTTATTTCTGAAATTGATGCTATTTTGAAAAATCAAATGGGGGCACTGATGAGAGTGGTCCATTTTTCCTATAAATATGTAAAATTCTAATGTGAAAAAGCACACAATTTTGCCTATTTTTTTTTTATCCTTTGTTTGCTATCATGGTGTGTTTTTTGCTTTTTTATTTTGGCTCCTTTATTTATCAATTAGTCTCTTTTTAAGATTTAGTGTTTTTGTTGTCAAAATTATATTTAATTATTTATTTGGTGTTTTGTTTAGGGAAATGATAATTCTTACAAATCAATATGATAACAAAATGTAAGAATAACATTTTCTTTGTTTTCCTCTCAACAAGAAAAAAGAATTGTTTCTTACTTTCCTAACCACAGTTTCATCGGTCTCGATCTTTTTTAAATGGTGATAACACTTGGTTGACCACTTTTTCTTCAAAATGTTTTCACATTCTCTTTTTATTCTGCAATAATTGTTATATTATTATTTTTATCAGAAAAAACTTATTTATTTATTAAAAACAAATCATAAAGAGTTAATTATTGTTTTTGTGATTAATAATGGTTTTTTTTAATATTTGCAGTATTTCACATGTCAAAGCAATTAAAAGTAACAACTTTTTATTGAAAAATAAGAATTCATGTTTGTATTTTCAACAAGAGACATGAACCAAACTTACCATCGAACCAATTTATTATTGGTATAATTGATTGTTTGTATTTTTTTTTCTACTAACGTTAATTTCTTACTATTTGAAATAATTCATGTTTGATTTTTTTTTTTTTATAACAAAATTCATGGTTTATCATTTTCCATTTTTAGACCTGGGTTGGTACTTTAATCAATCACAGGTAACCTTTCTTGCTATATGGTTTTATTTTCATACACGGGTTCGTTGGTTTGCTCCCGCAATTAATGTACGCGGGTTTGCTAGACTACAATCATAGTCCTTCTTTTTATCAATTGTAACACAAAGAAGAAGGGGACAAAATGTCTAAACCTTCTAGGTGAACATAAAATGACAAAATAAAAATAAGACTTCTTTAATTGTAATGTTCCCTTTTTTTTAGAATTTTAAGATATTATTTATGTATCTCCTTCAGTCCTTAATATAAGAAAGAAAAGCGAAAATCATCAAAACCAATATAATCTTAATCAATGTAACTTTTTAGATATTTTTACTAATATACCCTCATAAAAAATACACCCACTAAGATTAAAAAGAGAATCATTAAATAAAGGATAAAAATATCTTTTAAGCAATAACTATATCTTAAAAGACGTGACATTTTTTTACAAATAAGATCACAATTTTTTTAAAAATTTTTCTTATAATAAGGACCACATGAAATATTTTTAAAAAAAATATTATTTAATATACACAAAATAATTTATGAAAAAACATTTCCCGTGCAGGGCACGGGTCTCAAACTAGTACCTTAAATATGGAGAACTAAAGAATTGCGGGTTTGAACTCGTGTCCATATATCAAATGTTCATACAGAGCAATCCGGTTCTTGGGGAGACGATAATTTAAAACATAATTTATTGAAATAATGAATATAATGGTCTTTCAAAAAAGAAATTAATATATGATGTCCCATTATTCAAAATTTACTCTGCTACTACAAACCCAATCAAACTGTGAGTATTAACATTTTTCTAATAAGTTTTTTACCTCCTAATCACCATGCTTCAAAACAATACTCCCCCAATCATGTTTTTTTTCCTTTTAATCGTGACCGGATGAAGTGTATGTTTTCAGGGCTAGCTCCAGTTACCTATCAGCAAAAGTTCAAGACTTTTTCAACTCAAACAACGTTGTATTTGCTCAAAAACACAAAAAACAAACATATATAATTTCCAACATAACCTGTTTAACGTTGTTATTAACAACCAATGCAACATTTGAAGTTGAATCGCCATGTTTCATCTTCTACTGCAAAACAAAGCACCCACAGCACTTCCTCTCTCTTCTTCTCAACAACCCTTTACCACATCACCATTTTCTTCAACAGCTTCACTCTCAAATCATCACTACTTCACTTTTCCACCATTACCCTTTTCACAACAATTCTACTTCGTTACTCCTCTTCAACAACCTTATACGTTCATATTCACTCTCATATTTCCCTCATCAAGCTCTTCAATTCTTCACACACACTCTCAACAACCTCACACTTAAACAACCTCTTTATCTTAATTCATTCACATTGACTTTTGTTTCTTATGCTTGTGCAAATTTAAACACAACCCATTTTGGTTTTCACCTGCATTGTATTGTTTTTAAGACGGGTTTTGAGAATCATGTCTTTGTGAAAACTGGGTTGCTTCAAATGTACTCAAATTGGGGTTTTTTGGTTAATTCAGCTCAGGTGTTTGGTGAAATGCCAGAGAGAAATACGGTTACTTGGAATGTTTTTATTAGTGGTTTGATTAAATGGGGTCAGCTTGAATTTGCAAGGTCAGTGTTTGATCGAATGTTGGTTCGAAGTGTGGTGTCGTGGACTCTTATTATTGATGGGTATACAAGGACTAATAAGCCTTTGAAAGCTTTCGCTTTGTTTAGGAAAATGATTGAGGTTGATGGGATAGAGCCTAGTGAGGTTACCCTTTTGACTGTTTTTCCTGCTATTGCTAATCTTGGGAATGTTAAGATGTGTGAGTCGGTTCATGGGCATGTGGAGAAGAGAGGGTTTAATGTGGTTGATATACGAATTGTGAATGCTTTGATTGATTTGTATGCTAAGTTTGGATGTGTAGAGAGTGCGAGTAGATTGTTTTCGGAGATACCTGACTGGAGGAAGAATTCGGTGTCCTGGAATTCTGTTATGTCTGGTTATGCTATATTTGGGATGGTGAGGGAGGCTGTGGAGACTTTTGAAAATATGGAGAAGGCTGGTGTGCGGCCGAATCATGTGGCGTTTCTCAGTATTTTGAGTGCTTGTAGTCACGCTGGATTGGTCGAGGAGGGGCTCGAGTTTTTCTTTAAAATGGTGAATGATTATGGACTTGTGCCGGATGTCAAACACTGGTTGTGTGATAGATATGCTTGGGAGAGCAGGGAGGTTAGAAGAAGCTGAGAGGGTTGCTTTGCAGTTTCTCCGTGAGGTCGTGAATGATGTTATTTGGAGGACGCTTCTTGGTGCTTGTAGTGTTCATGACAATGTTGAAATTGGTCAGAGGGTGACCAAGAAGATACTGGAGATGGAGAAGGGACACGGTGGTGATTATGTTCTGATGTCCAATATTTTTGCTGTTGTTGGGAGATTCAAAGATGTTGAGAGGTTAAGGGAAATGATAGATAAAAGAAATACCTTTAAACTTCCGGGCTACAGTTTAGTCTAAATTTCATATGATGTGTACAATACAACCATATAGGTGATGACATTTGAAAGTTAAAACAGATAGATCGTTGTTCTGTCTTTCTTACTTGGAGATAGGTGGTAATGAACATAGGAGAAGTACCTTGTAAGGGTCACTAACCACTAGGGCAAATGTCTCTTGACAGGTCGTTGCTCTTTTGCTTCAGATATTCTGAACCAGCCCAAGTCATCAAATTGAAGTACTCCCTCTCTCCGTCTCTATATCTAAGCACCTATTTGATTTTATTTTTGTCCCTAAATATAAACTCATTTTCAAATTACTAGATGCATTAATTATTTTTTGGAAAATGTTAACTAGTGCCCCCGGGGCACTAGTTAAGGACTATAAATGGTAACATTTTGTAAAAGTTTGTGTAATAAAGTGCATTGGAAATTGAAATCTTTGATATTTTTGTAGAATACTTACTTAATTTGGAATGCTTAAAGAGTGCCCCGAGGGCACTCGTTAACAAGACCCTTATTTTTTTCCTAAACATACCTCTAATTAATACTATCAACTTGTTTTGAAATATGAATAATCAAAATTAATACACATACAAATAAAAGACAATTTGGTAATATTAACACACAAAGCAGACATATTAATTACACTGACAACTTTTCTTAAATTTTTTTGGTAATATCGACACAACAAGCAAATGACTTCCCTGCAATGGTTCAGCTGCTTTCAAAGACTTAAGGCGAAGTTTGTTAAATTAATGTTTTGCTTGAAATATTTGACTCTTCAAATTTTGTTTGACAAGTTCCCGAGTTGTCGAATTACTGCCATGGTGTATGGAGGATTCTTTGCAAGCTGCCATTAGGCCCCAATGTCTATAACATACGTCATGTGTCTGCCATAGGTTGCAAAGCCGTGTTATATGGCGGATTTTTGGCTAGCCACCGTAATCCGTCATTGATAACATTACTAACAACACTAAAACATGATTTATTGCAGGATGCTGGTACTCCCCTATCTGATACAAAAGCAGAGAGATATATCATATATGCACCGGAAGTCTTTCCTTTGACATAGCTAATTGTCATTTTATATTAGGATAAACTTTTAACTTACTGTGGATTTATGTTCTTACAGGGAGATAAACTTTTAACTTACTGTGAATGATGAAGAAAAGTATGGATGTGGAGTATAGGATGTATGTGGTGCCATCCCTTCTTCTTTTTTGCGCAATCCCTTTTAAAGTTTTAGGTTTTTTTTCTAGGCTTGGTAAATTTAGGGTTTATTGAGATTTGAGAACTTTAAATTTTGAGTTCGAAGAAGATAAAAGTGAAGATATTCAAGCAACTTGGAGGTGTATTTGGCTGGACATTTATTTGATTCAAGGAAGATTAGGACGTAGATGTTCATCATATGGTTTATGAAATTCTTTATTTTAAAAAATAAAGTTATTAATAAAATTATTATTTCAACATTTTTTTTAATAAGGAAATTAAAAAAAGGATTAAGTTGTCACATTTTAATAGATAAATGACCTAAACACAAAAAAGAAGTTAAAGGACGAATACATTACAACTAAATAAGATAAAAGATATGATGTAATTTTGTGTATATTTAGTTTCTCAATTATCAACATACAATCAACCGATAATTTGTAGATTTATTTTGGCTACATCCTATAAATCTTCAGTTACATCTCGATTTAACAAAAATACCCTTAAGTTCATTTATATTTTCAATTAAACCCATTTGGGTTGGCTTGATGATGTCGGTTTAGGATTTTGGAGTACCCCCGTCTCAAGGTTCGATTCTCCCCGACATCAATCTGAGTAGCTAATTTAGCTTCTTCAAAACAAAATAAAAATTCAATTATTACCTTCTTATCTTTCTTCCTCTTCCTCTTCATTTTCTTTTGTTTCTTTTTCCTAGTTTTTTTTTCCTTCTCTTTCTCTTAATTATAGGGGAATGCTTTTGAACTTTATTCTACGTCCCAAGGTTGGTTTTTAGAGTGAGGATGCAATTAATTATCTCCTTGAATTAAAGAGAAAATTGCTACAATGGAAAATAAAATGCAATAATAGAATTGCCTAGAAAACAATAAAATAGGAAATTAAATATTGGGGTATCCCTTAAGTTGGTGCATATATATCTATCATGCTTAATTTGTCTATCAAATACTCAAAAGTGGGTATTACCAAACTTTTGGTATGCAGTTTACTGACTTGAAGTCACAAAAGGAAGACATATGATTCTATCATCTAACTTATCTTTTATCAAATGTCGATCAATCTCAATATGAATGGTTATGTCATGTCTAACTGGGTTATGAGCTAATAACAACTTTACTGTCAGAGTATAATTTCAATAGAAGCTCAATTTTCATCTGAATTTCTTCTACGAATATGTGGACCAATAATCATTCACAAATACCTTGAGTCATAGCTCTAAACTCGGCTTCTTCACTACTTCTTGCTACAACTCCTTGTTTCTTGCTCCTCCATGTCACAATATCACCCCAAACATAGGTACAATATCCATAGTTTGATCTTATGTCCGTGGCTAAGTCTGCCCAATCAACATCAGTGAAGATAGACATATTTCTTACACTAGTCTTATTAAAAAAACTAAGTTTTTTCTTCAAATATCTCAATATCCTATAGACGGTCTCTATATGTTCCTCGAAATGAGAATGCATAAACTAATTTACTACACTAACTGAGAAAACAATATCATGTCCGGTGTGTGAAAAATAAATAAGTTTCTCAACCTATCTCTAGTATCATATAACCAACTCTAACAGATAAACCTAGACAACTACCATCAATATTAAGAATAATGCAAGAATGGTTACTATTGTTCCACTTAATATGTCTATCACCTAGCATAATATTGTAATCAACAGAACAACAAATTTGAAAATTCTCGACCATACTTTAAATATTGAAAGAGAGACTATTAAGAAACCAAGTTTCATTGTTTTAAATTAATAAATCAACCAAAATACAAAGGAAACGAGTGTATAAGATTATTTTTTGAAGAAATAAACATCGTTGCTAAAAAATATAAAAAAATAAACATCGTACACATATCATATCAGTAGTCAAGTCATAAGTTGAGAAAGCGAGAATTGTGGCGTGACTCGTGAGACCGAAAACCTTTGAGGTATTCTCAACATGGCGGAAAATAACAAACCTGAAGAAGAACAATCCCAACAAACCCTTCTTCTTCACACCGATTCCACAATCAACAACAACTCAGCCATGTCTCAACTCAGAGACTCACTCCTCACCCAACTCAACCCTTCTCTACCATCTTCCACCCTAACCGACCGCTCTTCCTTCATTCAATCTCGCCTTCAAGAGCTTTTTCATTCTTTTCGCACCCCCACTCACCCTCCTTACGCCTTGGTATGCACCCCCCCCTCTCTCTTTCTCTATCTACATTGCTGATTTCGATATTTTAATTTGATTCATGAATTTGTGTTTTTGTGTGTGCAGATGATAAACAAGGCAATAACTGAATTGAAAGACAAAATAGGCTCCACGGAGGAGGCGATTTCGGAGTTTGTGAAAAGAGAATACCAGGATTTACCATGGGCGCATGGGAAGATTTTGAGTCTTCATCTCAAGAGGTTGTGTGAGGCTGGGGAGATTGTGTGTAACGAGAATGGGAGGTATGGTTTTCCTAGTGGGGGTGTGGAAGAGAAAGAACGGCGTAAGTGTGGTAGGAAGAGGAAGAGAGGGGGTAATAGAAGGAGTAATCGTGGAGGAGATTTAGAGAGAGGGATGAATTTGGTTAGTGTTGGGAGTGATGAGACTTCGACGCGAGTTTGTGAGAGTGATCATCATTCAATTGGTAATGTCGAAGAACAGACACAAGTTCAGGTATTTCGCTGTTTTGGTAATTTATGGCATTTGATGTTTGCTAAGGTATAATTTCGTGTCATTCATTCGAATATTTTGAAATATTACGTGCGAATAACACTAGGATTAGGTAGGCATGTATCCATATTCGACACGTCTTGTGTTTGAAACCAATACGGCATTCATTGGGCCGTCCTCAACACTTTGGAGGCCTTGCGCAAATCTAAAAATTGGCCCCTCAATAAACCAACCTTTATACTGAAACCAATACGGCATTCACAGGGCCGTCCTCAACACTTTGGAGACCTTGCACAAATCTAAGAATTGGGCCCTTAATAAACCAACCTTTATACCTTATCAATATCCTTAAATTACATGATTTGTTATTTGGTCTGATGGCTGAGAAGATAAATTTTTGCCTCAACATCTGTATTCGATTCCCCTTGGCTGCATGTTTTAATTTTTAATTCTTTCTTTAATATAAATAATAAAAATAATTCAGAATACAGAAACTTACTCGACCACACGACTACACATTACCCACGAACAGACTCGCCTGCTAGGCTGTATATTGTTAAAAACTCAAAGCTTGAGCCCCAAAGAGCCCCATGCCATGGGCCTGCTTGCACCCCTCTGGGCCAGCCCTGGCCATTCATATGATTTGTAGTCAATTGACAACTTGGACAAGTGTCACAAAACAATTATTTTTTTCTTTGCTTTGACGCACCTTAGACACTCCTCGGAGACGTCTTAGACACATCTATTTGCTTTGACCATTTGACGCACCTTAGACACTCCTCGGAGACATCGTAGACACATCTATAGAGTTAAAGACGTGTTAAAGGCTTTTGAAGCAATGATGATCAATTAAGGATTAAAGACATTAGAGTACATATTTTTAGCTTTTCAGTACAACGTGGATGATTGATGTGAAAGACTTCCGATCTCATTTTAGGTGTTTTTTTTTCTTTTTTTGTAATGTAACAAATTTCTCAATTTAAATGCATGTGTTTTTCTAATTCTCTATTTAGATCTTCTTTTTTTTTTGGTTAAGTAGCCTAGTGGCTAGAATTCACCTTTTTCAAGATGAATAAGTGGGGTGTCCGGGGTTCGAACCCCGGCCCCTGCATATAACAATGCATGTTCCTGCCAACTGAGCTATGCTCACGGGGACCTCTATTTAGATATTCTATAAATAATGTTAATCTTTTATTTAATTATAGTAAATAAATATATATCATTGTTAATGTCCCATGTTATTGAGCTCAGCATTGCTACACTTTACTGTTAATTGTGGCTTTGAACTCTATTGTTTCCTTGTTCAATTGTAACCAATATTCATTAAGAGAAAATTCGCAGTATATTTTCGTAACATTTACGAAGATTTTGACGATGAAACTCAAGAACAGAAGCATGTCTTCTATTCCATTTTTTAACGACTATTACTTAAAAAATAATTAGGAACAAATAAATTGTGTTTTGACTGAATACACGCCGTCATGTGTTTTAATGAAATCTGTTCCGCAATAATGACCATATTTCTTTTTAGATTAGTAGTAATGTCGACATCTCTGTCTCCGTATCTTGTTGGGTGTCCGTGTCTGAGTCCTCTTTTCATTAATGCAAAAATTGCTATTTTATCTCTGCCCTACATTCTGTGCCCCTTTAGGGCCCGTTTGGATTAGCTTATTTTAGAGCTTATATAAAACAGCTTATGTAAATAAATAAGTTTTTATGTATTATTTATAAGTTTTTAAGGTAGTTTGTGAAAAAACAGTTTATGAAGATACAATATTCGTTAATGAGAGCTTATAAATTAAAATAAAAACTTATTTATTCACATAAGCTATTTTTCATAAGCTCAATCCAAACGGGGCCTTAATCACCAGTATGTGATCTGCATCTGTTTAGGCTGTTGTTTTAGTAAGAAGTAAAAACATTGTTATGAATATTTACTATTAAAACTCATTTGTTGCAGATGGTAAAGAATTTGTCTCCGGCTGATGGTGAGGAAAAGAAGGAACGTGGTAAGGGTAGTAGGAAGAGGAAGAGGGGCAATACAAGGAGTAGTCGTGGAGATGGAGAGAGTGGCAATCAATTGTGTTTGTTAAATAGTGCTGGGACTGATGAGCCATCGACACAGGTCAGTGAGAGTGATCGTTCAATTGGAAGTGTTGAGGAACAGACACAAATACAACCTGAAGAGGGAATTGTTGAACATAATGAACTGGAAGAGACACAAATTCAGGTATTATGCTCTGTTTTGGTAATTTAATGCATTTGATGGTGCTATTGCTAAGGTCTAATTTTGTCTCATTAATTTGTATATATGGAAATATGAAGGACAAACAACTCTAGGATTAGTTAGGCATGTATCCGTATTTGACACGCATCAGTGTTCGACACCATTGCGGTATTCATATGACACATAATCGATCGAAAACTTAGACAAGTGTACATAAGACGTTTTTTTTCCTTTCCATTTTGACGCACTTTAGACACTCGTCAGAGACATCTTAGACACATCTGTGGAGTTAAAGATGTGTTGAAGCAATGATGATCAATGAAGGGTTAAAGACACCTAATTTGATATCAACAATTCACCCAAAAAAAAAGACACCTAATTTGATTACATATTTTTAGCTTTTCGGTAGTAGATGGGATCAAAGACTTTAGTTAATTATAGTAAAATAAATATATAACAGTGTCAATGTCCTATGTTTTTGAGCTCTGCATTGCTATACTTCACTGTTAATTGTGGCTTTGGACTCTATTGATTCCTTATTCAATTGTTCTCTAAACCAATATTCATCAAAAGAAACTTTGCAGTATCTGTTCATAACATTTATGCAGATTTTGACGACGGAACAGAAGAAAAGAAACATGGGACTGTTCCATTTTTTTAACAATTATTAGTTTAAAGAATTAGGAAAACATCAAATTGTGATTTGTAATACCTAGCATTTTTATTTCAAGATTAGAAACTTTGACATACATGTCTCCGTATCTTGTCAGGTGTCCGTGTCGGAGTCCTTGTTTCATTAATGCAAAATTTTATATTGTATCTCTGCCCCTTTATTCACCGATTTGTAATCTGCATATTTTTAGGCTGTTTGTTTTCTTTAAGAACTAAAAAAAATAGTTAGAATGAATATTTACTGTTAAAATTCATTTGTTGCAGATGGTAAGTAGCGAAATTTGTGCAGAAGGGTCACCAGAGTACATAATATCTACAGGTCTAGGAATAGAATCATCATCACCAACAAAGGGGCCACATCAAATATCCACTGACATTGATACGGGTGTAACAACTGCACTAGCTTGTGTGTATGAAGATGATGACAAGCTTCCTCAGGACTATGGAAACTTTGATGAGAACCTTATGTCTGACTCTGATTGTCTTGAGGAGATACAGCCAAAGAGAAAGAGAGGAAGGCCTCGTAAGTCAGAATCTGATGCAAACTGCCAAGAGAAGCCATTGCTGCTTAAGTGGGAAGCAACCAGAAACAACAAGAAGAAGAAGGAGCAGGATGGTCAAACTAGAGGTCGAGGGAGGCCTCGTAAGGTAAATCAAGATACTGAACAATGTGAAGAGGAATTAAAGGAAACAGAAGAAAGGAAAAAAGAAGAAAACTCAAGGAAAGAAGAAGAGAAGTTAAAGAAAAAAAATGAAACAGAAGAAAGGAAAAAAGAAGAGAAGTTAAAGAAATTAAAGATAAAAGATCAAGCTAAGTTGCGTGGCCGTGGTCAAGGTCGTGGTCGAGGTCGCGGTCAAGGGAGGCCTCCTAAGCCTAAAGTGTGTGATGCCATAGCAGAGGCACCAGCTTCTGGCCGTGGTCGAGGGAGGCCTCCTAAGCCCAAGGTGTGTGATACCATAGAAGAGGAACCAGCTGCTGAAGCCACAACCATGTGAAGTTCAAGGTAGAGGTGGATGCAGACCTCTTAAATCAAAACCAGATTTAAGTTGCTATTTATATTTGCATGTAAGAGTAGAAATTAAATACACTTAGAAGTAGTTTGGTATATCTGAAATAGTCATAAATTATACCTGTGCGGTTGCTCTCGATTCTTATTTTAAAGTACATATATTTGCTAGATGTTTTCTGATAATTAGTTCAGATTGTTGGTAAGAATTCTATCAGATCTTCTTCTGTTGTGTTTATATTAGCTCTGGAAGTCTGGCTTAGTGTTTGTCGGTGACAGTCAGCTTTGAAATTCAGTTGATATTATTTCCATATTTAGGAACGATAAAGTTGCTCAGAAGTGAGGATTGCTGTAGACCAAAATGTTTTAGATAATTATGATCCATGACTGGCTTGGACAGTCACAAAATTGGTGCGTTTGTGTATTGAAAGCATGCTAACTGTGGAGTTTTAAAAATATTTTGGAATAAAAATGTTTTTTTCCAAGGGTACGCACCAGTTAACATAACCTTTATTGATTAATTTCATTGATTAATTGAACAATATAGGTACCATTTTTAGGAAATTAATACATAGTTAAGATCCTCTCCAGTTAGTACCCTCTGGCCTCTATTTTTTCCATTTGCAGAGATAAGACACAATGAAGTTTGAAAAAAATATAAGTAAACAGAGATTATGTTATTCCATATATTCGGTTATTCATTTTGAAATTGATTGAAACATAGCTACAGTATTTTATAATAAAATGATGTTTCCAAAGTCATATCTGCCGTCTAGCCAATAGGGAGACAAGAAACCCACGCTTAACATGTGGTTCATATTTTGTCTTTCTCTAAATCCAGCTTTTTAATCCCAAAATTTCAACTCTTTCACTGCTATCATTTGTAGATTGCATACTCATACAATATATTAGATGAAGATGGAGAAAGGGTCAACCACACTCTTCATAAACACCCTTGTTTTCTTCTGCTTCTCCTTCTTACAGTTTCAAAGCTCTTTCTCACTCTCAAATTCTTCAACATCATTCCCCAAAGAAGCCCTCCCTACAAGATCAGGTTACCTTCCAGTAAGTCACACCTCCAGTTCCTCCATTTTCTATACATTCTATGAAGCACAAAACTCCACCTTACCTCTTTCCCAAACCCCACTTCTCATTTGGCTGCAAGGTGGCCCTGGTTGCTCATCCATGATCGCCAACTTCTATGAGCTCGGACCCTATCGTGTCACGAAATCACTCACTCTTGAACCTAACCACGGTAGTTGGAATAGAATCTTTGGCCTTCTTTTTCTCGATAGTCCAATTGGAACCGGCTTCAGTGTAGCCGCAACGCCACAAGAGATTCCAACCGATCAAAACGGCGTGGCCAAACACCTTTTCGCTGCTATAACAAGGTTTGTTCAACTTGACCCTGTTTTCAAACATCGTCCTATTTATATTACTGGTGAAAGCTATGCGGGAAAATATGTTCCTGCAATAGGGTATTATATTTTGGAGAAAAACGCCGAGTTGAAAGACACTAAGAGAGTGAATTTAGCTGGTTTGGCAATTGGGGATGGATTAACAGACCCTGTAACACAAGTTGTGTCTCATGCTGTTAATGCTTATTATGTTGGATTGATCAACGAGAGGCAAAGGAATGAGCTGGAAAAAGCTCAACTTGAAGCTGTTGATTTGGTTCATAGAGGGAATTGGAGTGAAGCAACTGAAGCTAGAATCCATGTTCTGCGTTTGTTGAGTAACATGACAGGGTTGGCCACCTTATATGATTATTCAAGGAAAGTTCCTTATGAAGATGATTTGGTGGAAAAGTTGTTGAACATTGATGAAGTGAAGAAGGCTTTGGGGGTAAATGTGAATGAATCATTTGTCTACGAGGTTTGCAGTGATATTGTTGGAGCTGTATTGAATGCTGATGTGATGAAAAGTGTTAAGTTTATGGTGGAGAAGTTGTTGAGGGAGAATACTAAGGTGTTGTTGTATCAAGGACAGCGTGATTTGAGAGATGGCGTGGTTCAAACAGATGTTTGGGTGAAGACTATGAAATGGGAAGGGATTGCGGAGTTTCTGAATGCTGCGAGGGAGATTTGGAAGGTAAATGGAGAGTTAGCTGGATATGTACAAAAATGGAAGTCACTTACTAATGTTGTGGTTTTGGGGGCTGGACATCTTTTGCCAACTGATCAACCTTTGAATTCTCAAGCAATGATTGAAGATTGGGTTTTGGAAAAGGGTTTGTTTGGAAGTTTGTCGTACCCAAATGAATCCACAAATTCTTTACATGATGTCTAAGTCTAACTATTTGTGATTCAACTTCATCCTTCTTTCAAGTATAGACTAAATAAAATTACTGGAGGAAGCTATTGTAATGAGAAGGGTGTATGTCACTCAGTCCTTGTAGTTGAAATGGACAACCAACTTGCATGTTTCAATTTCAAAAGAGTGAATTTGGCAGTGTTGTTGAGTAGAGAGAATCAGTGAGCCAAGTAAAGAGGGTTACTCGTGCTAAATGAAACCAATTTTTAGGGTGTTAGACGTATTTTAATTGATGTTTTGGGGGCTCATTTTTTCTTACGTGAAGCTAAAGTACTGAATGCTGCTGCAGGAACCTGGTTCGAAAGTGAATGAATGTTTGCTTTTGATTCAAATTTAACTACTCTTAAGTGAGTAACTACTAAAGTGTGTAATTAGTAAAGTGAGAAAAACATGTTGATATTTTAATCACTCATGATTTGATATACACGCGTTTATATATCAATCGTTGATTTGTTTATCAAGTGTTGATATTACACATTTAACTCTCTAAAGCATGATTCATTTTTTCAAAAAATAAGAAATGAATTTTTAACTACTTGTTACGGCTTTTAAGTTGTTTTGTTCAAGCGAATAGTTAAGTTGGCTTAAAAAAAAAAAAAAAAACCTCCATCTCAACAACTAATCTAATTGATTGTTTTGCGTACGTGAATGCACAATTTTCACATTTAATATTCAATTACCAATTAACAACAATTTTAAATATTTTTTGAAAAAACAATTTTAAATATTTGATATCAAGACAAATCTAACATCTTATTCTTATGCTACCATTTGTCTTCGTATATTAGTAGAAAAGTATAATCTAAGTAAGTATGTTATGTGAATATTATACATAATCAAATGATAACAATTATTTTGGTGACTAGGTAATTCTCAAAGGAATTTTTTTTTTTTTTAATTTGAACTCAACTCCAATAGATAACTCCTATTTGCTGCCCTTAACAACGGCATGAGTCACTATGTTTCTGTGGTATATCGTAATGTCATTGAATCTATTGCTCTTGCTTCATTCGCCTTTTCCATTTCATACAAGGAAAAAA
This sequence comes from Medicago lupulina, assembly GCA_958299785.1. Lineage (NCBI taxonomy): Eukaryota > Viridiplantae > Streptophyta > Magnoliopsida > Fabales > Fabaceae > Medicago > Medicago lupulina. Next base: position 17,708,551 of record OY283142.1, on the reverse strand, counting down.
GGTGAAGAAAGCAAGAACTATGTTTATATGGTATATCGTAATGTCATTATTGAACCTATTGCTGAATAGTTGCAATGACATTACTTGAGTTAAAAACCCCCCCAAACCAAGTAAAAGATGAAATCAAAAACCAGATCTTATTATTCAAATTTCAATACTCATGTAGTATGAAATTTATATAGATTTCACTATTTCAAGCTATAGGTTCACGAATCTATGGTTTACGTATGTTAAAGAAACAACAAATCAAGTGAAAACAAGTTAAATAAATTAAGAGCATTGTGATGTATGTAATGGCGTTTGGAGGCGGATTAGTGTAGAAAGCACAAAATCCGTACTATGATACCATATATTTGATGTTTAGGGCTTAAAAAGCAGGGCACCCCATAGAAAACCTATGGGTATTTCAGAGCCACACTTTATTACTGCTCTCCCCTATATGCTTCAGCCCTTGACTCACTTACAAATGAAAAAGTTAAATGAAATGTTTATGCAAGATTGCAATGTGAAAAGCGGGGAAGGATAAAATGAAACCCTAAGAACCTTGGCGGCCGTGCTACTTTATAACAACAACATCTATCTGATTTTGGACAAGACAGCTTCTTTTTATAGGGTCAATTGCAGGAACAAAGTTTTCATTTCATAAAGGCCTAAGCCCATGTCGTAGATATGCTGAGTTGATTGTGATAAGTAAGAGGGAGGGGTGGGGATAAGAAAGAGTCCTATCTTATTGAGAGTGAAAAAAAAAAAAAACAATTCAACATTTTTGGCAAGGGAATCAGTAATTACTGATTTCAATTCATTAATACATGTCGGAATCAGTAATACATGCCGGAATCAGTTTTTCATTAATAATCAAATCAGTAATACATGCCTGAATATCAACAAATATACAAAAGTTAGGAAAGAATATGGTTATCTTGGCTAATTTATGGACAACCGCATTTATTTGCTTCCTAATAAACTTAACATGGATTCAAATTCAATGATACCCCTGCCTTTACTAAAAAATTAAGTGTTAAATTTTTTTATGATTATTGTTGTTAAGTGTTAAATGATGTGTTGTTGATATTTGAGAACTATTGATATAACACTTGCCTTTTGAGTTAAGGAGTTAGGGTGGAAATGGGCTTGGACGAGCCAGGCTTTGTAAGACCTGAGCTTGGTCTACTTTAAAAAGTATAAGTCTGAGTCTGGTCTACTATCCGTCATAGGCTTCATTTTTAAGTCCTGATGAAGCCTAAAAGCCCATTTAAAAGCATATTTTACACTAAGTTCTAGCCACACCTATAAGCCTACTACTAAATAGACAAAATCTTATAAATGCCTAAAGCACGCAAATAGGTCTGCCACGAAATAACAAAATCTTATGAAGGTCTAATCACACTAATATATCTACTAGTAAATAACCAAATCATATGAAAGTTTGAGTTTATAAAAAAATTCAATAATATTAATAATGGAATAATGGAAGAAATATTATATATAAAAAATTAGTAGGTCGGCCTTATAGGCATAATAGGTTTTTTGTAAGCCTTAGTGTAGCCTATTTAATTAAATAAGCTTTATAAAAAGCTTGAGCCTAGCCTTCTTATTAAACGAGCTGGGCCGAACTAGGCTTTAAATAGACTATGTCGTAGACCCTTGTCGGGCGACCTGACTTGTTTCCATCCCTATTAAGAAGTTAGATGTCTAAATTTAAACTCGACGAATATTAAATATTAATCTAACAACTAATTACTAACAATTTCATTAAAAAATCATACACCCTCCGGTCACTAATATAAGCAAAAATCCACTTTTTAGATACATTCAATTAATGATGTATGTGGTCTTTACCACATACATCATTAATTGAATGTATCTATAAAGTGGATTTTTGCTTATATTAGTGACAAAAAATGTATGTTTTGAATCATGAAAAATAATAATATGGTCACAATAATGTGGACACAATATTTAGACGCACAAGCGCACACCAAATCACTTTCTTTTTTGAAAATACATGTCACTTAATTATTTTAAAAATATATTATTTAATTTTTTTCTCTTGCTACATTTTTTTTAAAATATGAATGTGACTAACTATTATATTCAAATAGTTGTGACCACCAAACACATCATTATATATTTTGTCAAAAATAAATAAATCATTATATATCATTTATCTATGGACGAGTATACCCTCTGCAATTCATTGAACCCAATTTATTTTATGTTTTTTTACAAACAATGGCATGTTTGGCTCAATTGTGTTCAATTCATCAACAAGAAATGAGCCAAAGCAATTACGACCCTTTCCCTTACAAACTCATAAATCTCTCCCCATCACTCCCTTTTCTCTTATCACCCATTTACAACCATTACCTTCCCTTTCTCTCCTATCCAGCGGTTCCTTCTTCTAAGGTTCTTCGTGCGTGTCCCCATTTATATTTTTTTTCTTTTCTATCTTGATTAGATTTCTTTATTTGATCTTTTTCCTGCATGAACACAAACAGGTTAGAGTTGATATAGACAATAAATCATCAAGATGGGTCGCGTTAAACTTGAGATAAAAAGAATAGAGAACACCGTGAATCGACAAGTTACATATTCAAAACGTAGAAATGGTCTCATTAAAAAAGCTTATGAGTTATCAATCCTTTGTGATATTGATATTGCCCTTATAATGTTTTCTCCATCAAATCGTCTTAATCATTTTTCAGGTAAAAGAAGGTATGCATTGCACCCTCTTCTCTTCTCAAGCATGGTTGATTGCTTTTGATAGATTTTGTCAAAATTAAGATTGTTTGCTCTACATGTTTAAAGTTAAGATTATAATCGAATCATCATTTATGCTTCAGATGTAATGGTTTGTGGCTCGTAGGGTAGTTAATTCATTCTTTTTTGTTAGATAGTTGTATTTTTGTGTTATTCTTTTCTTTTCCTCTATGGATTAGGATCTATTTATTTTTTTGTTGAATAAAACCTATAGGTTAGGATCTTGACCAATTATAAAGTGAAATAATTTGACTTGAAATCATTGCTGGCCTTCACAATTTATTGCAAAGCAGCATCAACGATAACTTTGTCCAAAAGAACAAAAATAATTAAATTTGAAATAATGATCAAATAACAATAATAATTTTCTTACTTAAAAAAAGAAATACCCATGCAAAACTTAATTGAAATCATCGTAGACTTATAGTGTGGCATTAACCCAAATGAAGGTTTGCTATAATCTGTTTTAAGCCTTTTGGATTAGACTCTAGATTTTCTATGTTTACGGCATTTGTTTTTGTTTTTGTGGTAGTCAGGGTTTGAATCCGGACCTTACATATATTATACATTGTCTCTACCTTGCATATATTTGATTTTCTATATTTGTTTGAAGAATTTATTTATGACCTTTAATCCTTCAACCAATACATACTTGTAAACATTATTTATTTTTAATATTTAGAGTATCACCTCCTCTATATATGATCTCCTCTCTTAGGTTACTCCATTTTCCCCTTTGACCATGTTCTTGATCATTGAACTACTCATTCATTCTTTATTTTTATTTATATATTTGGAGTATTAAAATTGATTCTTTATTTATTTATTTACACATACATCCAATATAATGCCCATAGTGATGTTGTTATATTTTTGTTGTAACAGGATAGAGGATGTTTTAACTAGTTACATTAATATTCCTGACCAAGAAAGAGATAAGTATGTTCTCAACAAACAATTCATTTTGCATGAGTTATATATGTTCAAAACTTCTAAACACATCAGGCTTTTTAATTTCATTATTTATTATTTATATAAGTAATTTATTTCTTGCAGTGCTGTAAGTTTTCCTGAGCTACCCTACCGAAGGTATACTCTCAGAAATCCTCTTCTCGGCCTTTTCTCACTCATTCTTCTGTTCCTTCTTCATTTCATAATTGTTTTATCAATAAATTAATTATTATAGAATTAAATTATTATTTTTACTATGATAAAAATTTGCTTAACCTTTTTGCTCTTTTGTTACTAATTTGTTTCTTATTTATTTATTTGCAGGGGTATTCAGAGCAAGGAGGTAATTTCACTAACTATATCTATATTAAAAATTAATATTTTTCCCAAAAATAACCTTAAAAAAATCTTTCCCCAAAATACCTTTTTTACAATTTCCAAAGATTCATTTGATTATTAGCACAAATATGAATACTTTATCATTTTAGTTTATATTGCATTTTGCAGTATTTGCTCAGGATACTTCAGCAGCTGAGGAATGAAAATGACATATCCCTTCACATGTCCAAGTTCGTAAATATGTGAAATCTTTGAACTCTATATAGATACTTTATAACAGAATTTAGAATGATCAAATTAATAGTGCTAAACTTTTGTGTGTTTTTCCTTTCCTATATTGTTTCATCTACTGCTTCAATCAAGTCCTGGAGACATTAACTCTGAGGTTGAGGTAAGAACATATCACAATGGCATACTGCAAAAAAATTTAGATTATAAGATTTGAGAAAAATATATTTTTTGAAGGATATAAGATTTAATATAATTTTTTCCTTCAAAATTATATTATGTAACATATTTTAGTATTTATATTAGACTTTTCTTATGATCCTTAAATCCTCTTCTTAACTAGGATCTCCAACAAGAAGTTAGTAGATTACAACAACAACTTCAAATGGTAGAGGAGCAGATAAGGTTACATAACAAAAAACATAGTTGATGATTAGTTTTTGCAATAAGATTGTCCATTTTTTTTTCTTTTCAAATATTGTTCTAATGTTTGGGGTGGATAAACACAGGAAATATGAACCCGACCCATTAAAGATGACATCTATAGCAGAGCTTGAAACCGGTGAAAAAAACGTAGTTGAAACCTTGGCACGTGTCATGGAGAGAAAGGTTTGATATTTTTTTTTTTTTTATTCTTAAAAAGGTTTGATATTATCGTGCTAATTTTCCTTCTTTTTTTGTTTTTTTAGGGGGTACAATTTTCATAGTTTATTTATATATCTGATTTATTATTAAAAACATGCATGTTTATTCATGGTTGCAGGAACAGTTGTTGAACAACAATCTATCTTCGTATGATCCATCAGCTATTCAGGTAATTAAATGAAACTATTTATAAATTAATATCAGCTATCAATTTTATCCATACATAATAAAATAATGTTATGAAATTAAATGTTTGGAATTGATTTTTTTTTATAATGTAAATTCACTACATAAAACTTCATATATCATCCTTCAAAAAAAATATATCATATCATAGTTTTTTTTTAGTATTGGTATAGTGGAAAATTATATAAAATCTTAGTATTTATAATCAAATTAAAATCACAAAAATTATGGCAGGGGATGCCAACCTCTTTCGAGAATGTTGGTTGGCTGCAAGATGGAAGTCAGAACCATTCTCAAATTTTTGATGCATCAGCTCCTATGGATCCTCTCAGGTTTCAATTTCTTCAATTTATTGATTTTTGATTATTTCTTACTGCCTCATATATATATATATATATATATATATATATATATATATATATATTTGTCATTCAATCCGATTATTAAAAAAGAAACTCATTTTAAAGTGCATAATTTCTATGATTCATTGCATGCCCTTATTTAATACTCGATCTTTATTCTCTCAAAAATAATATTTGATCTATGTATAGGGATTTGTCCTCTACTGTATACGGTTCATTTTCACAAGGGACGAGTTCAAATGTTGTCGATCCAAGAAGTATAGGAGAGTGCCACGTGGCAAATCCAAACGATGGAAACATTCAAGCATGGCCTCAAGGTTACACATTATATCCTCAACATCAGCAGCATATTCAACATGACATGGTAGGAACTGATCATCATCACAACATCCAAGATATGATGTTACATGGACAAATGAACATGCCAATCACTGCATCACAAGTTGAACCACCCAAAAATAATGAATCAACAGAATATGATCAATGTAGCCAACCTAATCACCAGCTTCATGGTCAATGACACATACTTATATATTTATGCTACCAAAGATCAAGAAGCCAATTATTTATTTTTTATTATTACAAATGTGTTAACCAGCTACAGTTTTTCATAATAGCTGGGTATGTGTAAGATAATTACGTATTATGTGAATAGAAACTATACATTTTTTGATGACATAAACGATACTTACCATCGTCCTTGTATTACAAAGAAAAAAACAAAAAGACTGAGTAAAGAATTTATATAATTTTGAACAACGACGATAAAATGATATTAATTGATTCTTATAAACAATAAAATGATATTTAGGAGTAGTTGGAGCATGACAAGTAACACCAAAATTTATATAATTTTGAATTCCTAAGTACAAAATTGCACATGTCCTTTCGAGAAGTTAATGAATAAGAACATAACCCACTTGATTTTATCCAACACAATATCAAGTTCAGTTTGAACGTTATCAAGTTGAAGCTTATTCCTGCAATACCAAATTTACCAAATAATGTTAGTAATTGCTAACAGAATTAAATCTATAAGTCGTGAGCTCTAATTTTGATTCATGATGGAAATAAGATTAGGCATCGAAGTAAGGTCCAAGGGCCTTCGATAATAGCCGAAAGACCAAGCACCATTTTGAATGAAATCAGATACCTTGACAGACAAGTTACCGTCCATAGATTCATAGAAATTCAATTCATCAACAGTCACATTATCATTCCATTTGTCATTCCAAAAATATATAAAACTACCATCTCCAATTTTCCAAGAGCTCAAATTTTGAATTAGATCAAGAGATCTTTCTAAACTAGGCCACAAAAGATATGTAATCATTAATTGACTTATTGCCTTTAAGGAATCTAGCTTAAAGAGTATAGTCCCATTGTTGATCAGATAAGAGTATACCACGCCATAATTTCATACAACTTGCTCTATTTATCTTAGATTCTTGGTTATTTATCTTAAACCCTATCCATCTTCTTGAACAAGGTCACAATTTGTTGCAAGAAATGACGTCAAGTTTCTAATTTCTATACATTCTATCCAAATAAAAATCCATATTCACATATCAATTTTCTTTGTAAGCTTCTTATGCCAAAAATGTATTATAAAATTATAAATGATCGCTATATGGCTAGAAACAAGCAAGGAGACAATGAAATACCAAAGTGATCGAGACATTTATTACCTCATGTTACATTCAATCCAAAGCAAACTACTTCCTCCGGTCACATTTATAAACTAAAAACAATTTTTTAGGTTAATTAAATAACTAATGTATCTGACTTATATATAGACTAGATACGTTAGTTATTTAATGAATCTAATTTTCTTCTTCTTCTTATAAATGTGACCGAATGAGGTATTAAGTAAGAAAACTTCCACAAGTTTCACTTTTATTATCGTATATGTGTATGTTTTGGTCTTAGGGTGGATAAACAATATTGAGCATCGAAGACCTAAGAGCTCTCAAATATTTCTTAGGTTTTGAAGTTCAGAAAACAAAGTGGAATATCACTATGTTAGGGAAAATACACTTTCGATATACTTCAAGATGTTACTTGCGCATTAAGTTAGTTAATAAACAAATTGTTTGTTAACCAATTTTCCATTATAGCTAGTTAAATCTCCAACCATGTTTAGTTAGATGCTTGTAACTAGTGTAGACTATAAATAGTTGTAATAAGACAATGTAAAATCCTATTTGTGATTTCACTCAATATAACTGTTAAGTTTATTCTTCTCCCAAGTTTGCTTTATTCCATCAATGGAGCTTGAGTTTCAGTTTTAATTAGGGTAAATTACACCAGGATTGGTCCTTTAAGTTATTTTAGTCACACATAAGTCCTTTAAGTTTGAGGTTTGTAATAAATTGGTCTTTGTGTTATTTTGGTCACACATAAGTCATTTAAGTTTGTAAATGTTTTTGATTTAGTCCTCTGTCACTTCATTGTTTGGTTATCATAAGGATCGAATTAAAGACATTTACAAACTTAAAGGACTTATGTGTGACCAACATAACTTAAAAGACTCATTTGTTACAGACTTCAAACATAAATGACTTATGTGTGACCAAAATAACTTAAAACCAATATGTTACAAACCTCAAACTTAATTAAAGAACTCATGGTATAATTTAGTCTTTTAATTATATGTAGAGTTTAATTTTATTAGAGTGAAATTATGAATGTTATGTTTTTTTAGAGATTTTCTAACTAATACCCTAAAAATAGTGGTTAAGAAATTTATTAGTAGAAACTTTATTTTAAAAATACAAAGTTTTATTTTTATTACAGAAATAATTACACAACTTTTTAATTCAAAGTTACTTTTTCTAATATTTTAACCAAACACCCTAAAAACATTCATTGTAATTCTCCTTTTTGTTAATATTACTTTGTTATTACAAAACTAAAGTTAAAATATTTAGTTATTGTCGGTTCAATCATGGTTGAATGTAGGTTCGGCCTTTAAACCATGAATTTATACCTACATCGAATCGATTTAATGTACGATCCAATTTTGATTACCAACTTTTTTTGTTGTCGAATTTTGGCTACCGACTTAAATTGCAGTAAAAGTGTAAACAACGAAGGGAGACAACTAGACAAGTGGGTATCTCTTTGCTCCCCACCAAATCATCAAAGGGCTTCCAAGTTGTACATATGTTCTTTGACCCAATCATGAGTGGGGTCCCACACTCTCACACTTTTGCCATACATATCCCAAACCTTGTCTGACCAGATTGCACCCTTTCCCCCTTCCACATTAACAGGTTGATCGTGTGATTTATAGGAAATCGCACACTTTCGGTTTCATCTCAATTTTAGCTTCGACTTTATGATCTTCAGCAGCACTCATGTTTTGAAAATCTTAGGAAAGTGATCAAATATTTTGCTCAATGTATTTAACTTACATTAATCTTATATATACCGTGGGACAAAAAACAAATATCAACTGAGAATTGAAAATCTATGGATTAGATTAAAATATTACTATAAGTTATGGGTCTCTTATGAAAGCCACTTGTATTACTAGTTTGTTTATAGGGGCCAATGAAATTGCTTGATACGTGTTTAAAAGGAAAACGGAAGAAATGCTTATAGCAAAGGCATTCCAAATTTCCAATCATTTACCAGTGGACCTCGGAATGGACACGATAAGGCCAACTAGATTTCCATCATATTCTACAATAATTATTATTTTTCAGTCCATGACATAATATTTTTTTTAATAATATTTAAAACCCAAAAATATAAATAGCATATAACAAAAACACGCACACAAATTTTATGATTGTGTATTAATATATCCGGTCAACAATGTTCTTAAAAAATCACAAAAACATGATTGCATGTTTCAGAATGCATTCAGCATGCATGCTATTCACCAAAAAAGAAAATAACAAGTTTTTATATACTAGTAGTATTTAAAAAAGACAGCATGCTTTGTTCTTTTTTTAAAAAGAAATACAGTATGCTATTAAGAAGTATAACTAAGGCAATTTTTTTATCTTTGGATTCCATAAAAATATTAAAATTTCTATTTTCACATGTTAGTAAGACCCTTAAATTAAAACCAAAAATTGAAAATAGAAACTTATTTTCACAACTAAGTATAAAATTTGTTTTTTAGTGTGTCAAGACTTGTGCCCATAGTTTTATCATCATGGAAGTTTTGCTTCTATCATACTCACTATCTTATTTAATGAAACTAATATGGAACCCATATTTTAAAAACATGTGCACACAAAATTAATTACTTCATATAAATTTCATCCGATAAAAGAGTGAGTGTTGAGATAAGATTATTCTTATAAAATTTTAAGTATCAAATATGCTTTGAATTGCTACAATATATTAAGGTTTTATAGGAAAAATTATTAAGGTGAACAATCATCTTTATATTTTTTTCTGTTTTAGCGTTGTCATTTTTTGCTAAGTAGTTATTATTTTTGCTTTAATGTTCGAATCGGCGGAATGCATTATCTTTGTCTTCTCATTTACTTTCATTTTAGACTTTCACATATCATGATCCAAGCCTGTTGCAAGGCTACTAGAGCTCTAACTTTATACCTAATCGCGCCAAGCGTGGATCATATCATGTGGAAGACTCAAACAGAAGTAGATAAGAAAAGGAAGCTCCCAGGCAGATTGAAATAGGGGTGTTCAAAACCGAACCAACTCAATAGAAAACCTGCAAACCAAACTAATCCAAATCAAAACCGCAAAAAACTGTACTTGGTTCAGATGAATTCGGATGACTTTTGCACTGAACCGCACAGTTTGGTTTGGTTTGCGGTTTGTATTTTAGGAACCGAACCAAACCAAACCAAACCGTAAGAATAATGAATATTACTTAAACATGTACTAGCCCCAATTACATAGCCCAAGAATAATCTCTTTTGATAATTTTTCCATTGTTACATCATGAGGTTCGATTCTAATTCTTTTTCATCTCTTTCAATTCATTTTCAGTGATGAATTTGCTTCTCTTTCTTCCCAATAATTTTTTTCATGCTTATGTTTCTTCTTAATTTTACTTATTCTGATATAAGTTTTACCTAATATTTTATCATATAAACAGCAAAATAAAATGTCCTATGTTTATTTTGTAACAAGTTAGCAATATGTTTATTTTGTAACAAGTTGGCAATATTAGAGCTAATGTAATATTTTTTTTCTCGCGATAAACCGCACAAACCGAACCAATCCAAACTGCATTGGTTTGGTTTGAATGACTTTTTAAAAATCAACCGAACCAAACCAAACCGCATGTTTTTTTATCTCGCGGTTTGGATGACTTTTATGCTTAAAACCAACCAAACCGCACCACGAACACCCCTAGATTGAAACCTTAAAACAAAACAAACAAAATATGAACTTGGCAAAAAAGTTGAACCGCAAAACTGAAAAAGAAAAAAAAAAAATCCTGCAAAACCTTATTATAATATAATGATGAATCAGAGTAATGTAATGATTGTTAGATAATACTAAAGTTGAAAAATAAATTATTTATACATGCTTACCCAAAAATTGGGTTTTTGGATTAAGGATGCTCTTAATTAGAGTGTGTGTTATTGGCAATTTGCCACCCCTTTTTGCGTTCTTCTATTTTTATATAGAGAAATATTAACGAGTGTTTTAAGGATATTTTTAAAAAGTGTTCTTTAGACACTCGTTAACGAGACCCTTTAATATAAGTACTTGGCCGACCATGGTCATAATTCAGAAACCTAGCTACAACCCTTTATGTTTACGCTTTTCCCACATAAACCACCTTTTGATTTTCTAAACATTAATTTTTTGGTGTTAACACTTCATTTATAAGGGAAAATTAGTCATAATAATTTAAAGTTCGATAAAAAGATCAATAAAGTCTAAAAAATAATTATTTTATATAAAAATCAAACTTAAATTCCCTTCAATAATTTGTCTTTGGTAGAGCTCGTTAACACTTAAGTTAAATTATTTTGTTTTCTAAACATTAGTTAATAATAACCTTTGTACGACTGATTAATTAATAACAATATCCTTTTAATTGTTTATTTGAGTTTTTTATAGTATATCTTGAACTTTTTCTCTCCGAACAATTCATTATACATCTTTGCTGCTTCTGTCTTCTTTCTCCTTTATCCTTTCTCCTAAATTTGTTTTCTTCACTTTACCTTTTCCTCCCTTTTCATCAAGGATCTTCTTGATCATCTTCTTCTATGGCAGTTTTACCTACAAGTTCCTCCAACTTGGAATTGACCATATCTATCCCAGGTTTTGCTTCTTCACCAATATCTTTTCTCCCCTCATCATCTGGTACGTAGCACATAGCCACATACAATAGTTTCTTAATTTTTTGCCTTTTGCATCTTTATCTAATATCATAATCTTCTTATTCATCCTTTGTCATTTTTATCACCCTCTCTTCATGTTCATGTTTGTGTCTGTTTAATTCTGCGTAATTTTTAAAATTTCATTTATTTTACCATTATTATTTTCATTTTTTAAACAAGTATTTGTAACTTCTCTAAAAATAAAATTAAAACAATGATGGGATATATATCCACTACAGTTGTGTTTTATTATCCCTTAAATTAAAACAATGATATGAATAATCCACTACAGTTGTGTTTTATTATCCCTTAAATTTATTATTTTTTATAATAAAAAGTTAATATTAAACGGCCCATAAAGGGTTCCCACATATTCATTTTTTTCTTCTTCTTGAGGATATATATAATATACGTGATATAATCTTTCAAAAATAAATAAATTATATACGTGATATAACTTCCTAAAGCAAATATAGGTGAAATGATAAAAAAAAATTGATTTAAATATGTTTTTAATCTCATCAAATATACTCTTTTTTTTTTTTTTACTTGTAATCCTTATATCACTTTTTTACTTTTGATCTTAATTGTTTTTTTATTTGTGCAAAATTTGTTCATATTCAAATTGATCAATATAATAATATATATTTTAGTCTTTTTTTAGAGATTAACTAAGATCAAATATTCAACATATTACATAGACTAATACCTACACGAATTAATTTTGCACGAACAAAAATAAAATAACAGTGAACAAAAGAATAAAAACGTTATATTTGAAATAAAAACAAAAACAATTTATAGAGATCAAAAATGAAAAAAATGATATATTTGTCGGGACCGAAAACATATATCTAAATTTTTGGTTATGATATTTCCAATTAGTTCCTAATGTTTTTTTTTAGAGGAATTAGTTTCTAAAGTTAGATATATAATATATTGAGTTTGTAAGTACATGTATAGATAAAATTAAATTGGGTGTTACAGTGAAAAAGTTGGATGTGAACCGAGTAACCATAGAAGAAGAATGGATGACACTAGAAGAGGAAGAAGAAAGCAGCGTTAATGGAGACACTCCTCGCAAGAAACTGCGTCTAACAAAGGAACAATCCCATCTCCTTGAAGAAAGCTTCAGAAAAAACCACACTTTAAACCCAGTAATTATACCTCCAAAATCTTTCATTTACCAAGACCCCTTTGCATGTCCTTAATTTATTCATTTTGTCCAAAATCTTTCATAAGAGATGCTATATTTCTACTACTTTTCCTTAATTAATATGCATATTGGTTCTGCACTACAGAAGCAGAAAGAGTGTTTGGCAATGCAGCTTAAGCTCCGACCAAGGCAAGTGGAGGTGTGGTTTCAAAACCGTAGGGCCAGGTAAAGGCTAACCCTCTATATACTAACTTCCAATTTCTCATCATGACTGATCCTTAATCAACTTCAATATGTGTATGTGCGTGTCTGTAAGAGTAAACAAATCTTAAAATAATTTTTTACCTAATTAAGACTATATATGAAAAATTAACAATTAGATCACTTAATTAAGGTATAAGTATTTAAAATATATACCTTAATAAATGTTAGGTCATTATCGGATAATTTTTTTTAAAAGATAGTTATGTGATAAATGTGATGTGATAAGTTGATGATTGATATGAATAGAAAGATAGATAAAATGAATGGTTGAATAAATGTTAAAAATCTCTCTATCCTTCTATCCATGTCGATCATCAACTTTCATATGTAACACATAACTATCTTTTATCTCTATCTCTAGTTAATGAGATTATTATACTAAAAAATGATTAGAACTTGTGTAGTCAAACTTTTAAAAGTATAAAGAATACTTTTTTCAATACAAAATTTTCTACTTTTATTTTTCTTAACTAGTGCCCAGAGGCATTAGTTAGCATGACCTTTTTTCTAATGACATATGATAAATAAGTTAATTTATTAGACTAACATTTACTCTTTCATTTAGGTTTTAATTCAAAATCTATAACTCATTCTTTAGCTCAAAATAAGTTGAGTCACACAACCCTCTAAATGTTATCATTGATAATTTTAGAACTAGCAATTTTTGTCATTGTTTACTTTCTTTAACTTAGATAAAATTACGGTTGTCTAATATGAACTCGTTCAAATACTTCCCCCATTCATATCGTTAAATTTTTTCAGAGGTAGAAATGGCTTATCTAATTATTGGTTTTCGTAGGCTATTTTTTCCTTTTTTGAGGGTCTTGACCTAGTCTCCCCTCTCTTGTATATATTTTTCCTTTTTTAATAAAATTTATGAAATGGGCACTAGAGGATGGGTGAGTTAGTTAGATGTCAACCTAGTTGGGATGTTTCTGATTCTCCCTAATGCCTAACCTATTTCTTGCCTTATAAAAAAACGTTCAAATACAAACATTATTATTTTTTTAGTAAATTTTAACATAAATTGTCCTATAATTGACTTATATGAATATCTTAGTTTTTTTTTAAGAATTATATGAATCTCTTACCCCCTCCGTCCCTTTTTATATGAGTAGTTTACAAAAACATTTTATCCTTAAATATAATATCATATACAAATTTTTAGATGATGTATTGATATACCTCTTGTTAATACTACCAATTTATCTTGGTATATGAAAAGTTTATGTTAATACTATATTTTTATTTTTTTAAAGAATATTAATACTATATATTAGTCACGTATATTTAAGATAACTTTATTACTGCAATAACTTTTTTAAATACTCTTTTGATCATTAAAAAAAAGAGTAGTGATATTTTAACAACTATTTTGGTACAACCTTTGAGGCAATTTTGTCGTTCTCTTTTCTTATTTGTCAAAAACAATAGAGAGAGAAAAAGAAAGAGAGAGAATGAAAATATAATGTTACTATGAGAGAGAAAGTTGTACGAAAATGGTTGTACAGATATTATTTCTCTGAAAAAAATGTCAACAACAAGAAGGCTTACACTTTACCTAAAAATAAAGAAAAACAAAGGATTAAACAACTTTTAATCGACCCATGAGATTAGAATATCAATTGATGTTCTACTCTCATGGGTTTTTTAAAAATAAGGGTCTTGTTAACAAGTGCCCTTAGAGCATCTACGATGGTAGTTCCTTAGCAGTGACTCCTTAAATGGACCCACGTTACACATCACTTATTTATTATATTTTAATAAAAATATATATTAAGGACTCAATGACTCCAATAGCAGTATACTAATAAGGACTCCAATGAACAATACTTAAATACTCCCATTAACTTTACATCATTAAACAAAAATAATTTATTTATTAAATTATAAATTACCTCATAATATTTAATTATAATCCTTAAAAAAATTGATTATAAAATATTTATTTATTTGTATGAATTTAAATTTTTGCCATATTGTTTAATAATTCGAAAATGGAAAAATTAACACTACAAATTTTACATTCCTTCCTTAAATAATAATAATAATATTTTGCATGAATTATATTTTATTTAAAATGATGACAAATAGATAAAATAATATTTAAAACAACTATTAATTGTTGAAATATTACTTCTTTTTTTTAAGTGGGACCACATAGTACATATTTTATTACTTCTTTCAAACGTGGGACTCGTTAGTTGCCTAGGAGAGAGAGTGTCTTTATATAGTTACCTCGTTCCTTAATGGGGACTCATTTTTTCTTCCTCCAATGGAGGGTCCTTACCAAGGAGTGGTCCTTGTTAAGTAAGGACCTCCCATTGGAGATGCTTTAAGGGCACTTGTTAATCCAAGGGCACTTGTTAAGCATTTAAAAAATAGAAACAATTGATAACTTTTATGTAAAAAAAAAAGTTATTTTTAGATGTTTTAATGTGTTAAATACACAAATTTCAAGACAAAATTTTTATTTTAAACCTCTTATCAAATGCCCTTAAGACACTTGTTAACATTTCCCTAAAAATAATTATGTAATTTCGTTAAGGCTTTATTACACTTTTGGCCCCCTAAGTTTCTCAAAGTTGTGATTTTGACCCCTAAAAAAACAATTCTTTTCAGGCCCCCTAAGTTTGCTTTCTGGTGCAATTTTGGCCCCCTCCACCAATTTTAACCCAGTCAAAGGACAAGTGGGCGCCACATGTGTCAGTTTTTTTTATTTTTTTTTGTTTTTTTAATTTTAAAAAAATTGTAATTAAAAAAATCACAACAGAAAGTAAACTTAGGGAGTCTGAAAAGAATTATTTTTTTTAGAGATCAAAATCACAACTTTAAAAAACTTAGAAGATCAAAAATGTAATTATGTCTTTCGTTAAAAGAAGATAACATTAATGTTAAACATACTGTAGTGTAGCTGTGGGCTAAAAGCATAATCATTGTTGTCCAAATGAAAGTAGACAACTCAATAACCACAGCACCGTGTCCGTGTTTATGGAATTTTATTCAGCCTCGTGTGCTACACTACACTGATCACCTCTCCAATAATTAAGTGCACCTTTGACCACTCGATTTCATGCTTTAGACCAACCCATGCATTATGAAATAACTCATCATTCATCAACAAGTATCCATATATAAAAAGTGATTACACCCAATAATAATAAAAATTTCATTTCATAATTAACCATATCATCATTTTAATCGGTGTGTACGTTGAATTAATATTTTGGACATGCAGGAGCAAGTTGAAGCAGACAGAGATGGAGTGCGAATACCTGAAGAGGTGGTTTGGGTCTTTAACAGAGCAGAACAGGAGGCTACGAAGAGAAGTTGAGGAGCTTAGGGCTATGAAGGTGGGTCCACCTACTGTGTTATCCCCTCATAGTTCTGAGCCTCTTCCAGCTTCAACCTTATCAATGTGTCCCCGATGTGAGCGTGTCACCACCAATACCACCGCCACTGTCACCGCCGCAGCCGACAAATTAGTCATCGATGCCGTCATTTTGTCCCCTAGAGTGTGATAAGCATGACATGCCTTGATGAACAAGTTTCTTTCTACACTCGATTCTGCACGAGTGCAAATTATTTAATTTGTGTAAAACAGACCAAACAAAACGGGAAGATTAATATGAGGAAAATGTTTTACAAGTTCTATAAAAGGCATGTTTTTTATATGCTACGCTGCATAAACTTAATAAGGATTTTAGAGTATCTACAATGAAGACACTCATTTTTTAGTATTTATACGGATACCAGATGTACACATCATTCAGTTATAATTTTTTAATAGTAGTATTTAATAACTACTTAAACCCTCTAACCAAATCTTACACAAATTTCTTAAATGAGACTCATTAATCATCTATCAATAATTTTATACCATTACATTTTAATTTTTTAATATTAAAAAAATGTGGATCCCACTTAAGATTTGAGGTCTTAAGTAAGACCCCAACAATTTTTCTCCCCAATAGAATACCTAATAGATACCAAGTCTTAAATGTTTAAGACTCTCCCATTGAAGATGATCTTATGATCTATGACACGCTGAATCAAAAATATTAGAATATATGGATGAATGAACCGTTGCTAGTAGTATCTCGGTAGTACTGCTGAATCAAATTTTTTGGATTCATCCATGTCTGATATATTGGGGGACCATAGCCTATATATATGATTGTCAGTTAGAGTTTTCATTCTTCCAAATTGTGTCGTCTTGACATCAACTCATGTTGAACAATAAAGACATGCACACATAATAATATTGGAATGTATTAACTAATATGCAATATCTTGATAATTATATCATAATTTTTTAAGTGCGCATCTAAATGTTATTTATCTTTAAAAAATTTCATCTGGTTCATTTCATGCATTATACTGGGACAATCGCAATTGTTGCCACTGACAAATAACATGACCATATTCCGACGTTTATCACATCAATGCATTTGATAACATAGATCAATATGGATGAGTGTCATGAAAATTTCATGTAGTATGATCTTTAAATCATGCATATTTTAAGCATTCCTCATTTAAATCTATAGCATGATATCATAATATCATGGTATCTAAGAGTGATTTAGTTCTCATGCTCCATTTTTTCAAAGCTTTTTGTTTTTTATATTTCGATTCATGATCCCATTTCCTCTGATTCTTGACATTCCTGGCAATATTTGCTAATTTCCCTAACTATTTCACATATTTTTCTATACTTTTTGCTCTTACTTCATCTTCTTCTATTAGGTTGTGAAATATCTCTCTCTATTACTCCTCAGGTTATAGTTATTTTTGGAAGTAACTCAAATTCTCCTAATTGATGCAATTTTATTAATAATTTTTAGGATTTGGCTATCAAGTAACTCCAAATTAAACTTATTTTTTTTAAAGGTCTTGCTAACAAGTCTCCTAAAGGTATTGTTTAAGGAACTTACAAAATGAAATTTTTATCTTGAAAATATAAGTCAAACACATTTAAAATTCATAACTACACAATTTTCAATATAAATCTTACTATTTTCAGATGCTTAAACAATTCTGTAAGACACTTGTTTAATGATGTTTACTTTATGGACTATGGTGTTGATTGATCATAGATGATGGTTGAATCACACATGTACCGAAGAAAGAAGATAAATCGGGATACACACGTTATCATTTGGTACATATAATACTCCTGAACAAGTAGATTGCATTTCCATATTATTTTTCTAATTTTTTTTTTCCATTTCAGATCAAACACTTTAGAGTTTATCCCCTTGTAAATTCCTTACATTGACGAATTTTCAACTTATAATTGTTATGAGAGGTGATAATGTGCATAATAGTGTTGGTAGTGCTCAATGAATTGCATAATACGGTAAAATGAGTTGAAGATGATGGTAGGTATTCACGAACATTTTCATTTACAATTTTTTTCTTCTTTTCAATTTCATTATTTTTTTGTTCAGAAAAAAAAAATTCCCATTTACATGCACTTTCTCTCATATCGTTTGTGATGATGTCAATTGAGGAATCCAATTCAACAAATTTGTTATAACAATGTGACAGTAGACACAAGGGAGTAAAAGATATGAAAAAATTAGAGTGCCTATATAACTGAAGGTGTGTGACTAAGAGGGGTGTGGTGTGGAATATTTGGTCAATTCTCTTCTCTTCTCTCTTGATTTATACAAAAATATATTGTTGGAATGTTGGTGTGATGTTGGAAGAAGAATTGGAAGATTAAACACTAAATAATTATATATATTTTGTTGGAACATTACTGTGATGTTGGAAGAAAAATTAGAAGATTAAGAATAAGAATTCAATTGAATTTCTTATATTTCCTTCATTCAAATCCAATGAGTTTGTTTCCTCCACTTTTGTGGATTTGTTTCCTATTAATCTTATCCACAATTGTGTATGAGTAATATATGTTTATCATTTTAGTGTATATGTGCATGTATGAGGAGTATCCTATAAATATCCCATAAATATTTTTAATTTTTTTTTTAAATTAGTTTTGATACTTCGGGAAAACGTATCCACGAGTATCATTGGAGTATCGGTATTTTATACGCATTTGATACGAATATGTCTCCATGTTTAGAGCATCCGGACTTCGTAGGCCAAATGCAAGAAGGTATTCTAAATAGACAAATAGAAAAATTTGATTCGACTGGTTAAGCCGGACCCCTAGCCGATCATGTTACGCCATCGGACCACTTATGATGTTGAGGCGTATCGGTGCTGCATAACCGCAAGAGGAAACCCACTGGTTCAATTCTAACGAGAGCCTACACTACAAAATTGGCGCTCCATGTTTGGAATTTTTGTTACAAAATTACCTTTTGACACTTATTTTCTCTTTCCTTTAAGAATGATTTTATTTTTTAAGATATTTTTAAGAAAATTAAAAGGAATTTTGGACTAGAAACATTATGGGACTGTAACGATGCTAGTTGTTTTTGACATTGGCTGCCCCCATAAATTAAATCAATGCAATCACAATGAAAAAGAACATGCAGAAACTCCCATGTATGTAACAATGGTGTGATCGAAGAGAGTGAAGTAGGAAATGGAGTGATTGGAATTATTAGTGAATGGAGAGAGATGTGTGGAGAGAATGAGTACTCATTAGACATTAAGATTAATAACGAAGTGAATATGTGACGTGTACATAATTTTGTTTTTATCGTAATCATATAAACCTAGAAAATAGAAATCAATACACCATTATTGTTAATTATACACTTTAACTCTATCAACTTTAGCTCCTACGTTATATAATAGTAGCCATTTTTCTAGCTTAATCCTTAGATTTTTTTTGTTAAAAAAAAAAAAGTTAGTACTTATATTTAATCACCACTGGTAGAAATATAAGTTTTTTCTTATTTCAAAGATGAAATTCTTGTTAGCTATTTGTCTAATATTTCTCATTGCTTAACCTATTTTGTAGCAACTAAACTTAAAACTTAATATAATTTTGTAGGGACTAAACATATTTAACCAATTCACAATGGAATTACTGATGGATTTTCTACATAAGCTTCTCACATTGCAAATTATTCGAATTCCTAGGGTAAATGTCATTTATAGTAATTGTTAATTGTTTGTTGTTTCAATATAAATAATCATATTTCCCATTTTGATTTATTAGGTATTTTTCCTATACTTGGAAAATGATGAGATAACAATTGATCCAATTCCTTCCTGCTTAAACTATTCTTTAGAAGTATTTTCAATTTCTAAGTTTGGAGGCTATTTGTTTGAGTAGAATTCTTCTAACCTGAATTCCCTTATAGTCTCCGGACGGGATTACTTTAGCTTTGCTTCCTTAGGATATCATCCATTTACCTCGGACCAATGATTTGAACTCGAATCTTGTTTTGCAAGATGGTACCTTCTTGAAAGAAACAACAAATATATATGTTGAAGCCAACAGTGTGCCCCCTTAGCCACAGGTAATTGTGCCATACATTGGATAGCATAAGCCAATGACAAACTACATTTTTTTGGCTAAATATACCACCTTACAAATATTAAATGTTTGTCGTAAATGAATCAATCATCCCTATTACGAGCAATCATTCTCTAAAATAAACTACAACAGTTGAACTCTACACTTAAGTGTAGCTGAGCTACTACAGTTAACTGCATTGAGAGAATATTATGTTATTTTTCAAGTGTGTCGTAGCATTTTTGAAGTGGGAACAACAATTTTCTAACTTTAGTAAATGAGAAATATGTAACGGTGTGGTTAAGAACAATGGATCATAAAAAGCATTGGAGACACATTTAATTAATTACTGACAAATATATAAAAGTAACTTGAAACAAATATTTATTACGAATAAATATTAAAAAAATAAAACACAGAACAAACATTGTCATTGATATATAAAATAAAATCGGGAGAAATAAAAAATAGTTTACCATGACTAAAAGAAAAATAGTTTACCATAACTACTTTTTTTTTTTTTTGAAAGATCGATATGTCTATGTTTTTTAACATAATATTATTGTGATGGATAAATATTAGCTTGTCAATTTTTTTATAGTTTTCAAGAAGAGCGATATTAATTCCCGTCATTTATTTTCATATACCTGAATGTATTGAATCTCTTATTATTAATGAAATACTATAAGCATATTTCCTTCAAGAAAAAAGGGCGATATATTAATGGTATTTACAACTATCATTTCCTAGTATAACTCTTACCACAAATGATTGTTATCATTTAGCCTCTTAACATATATTCTCAAATAATTGTTGAAATTTTTTTCTTTTCAATATTAATTGATTGGTTTGTTTTTTTTTGTTTTAAATAAATACAACCAACAAAAAAACTCCTGTCAACATAAAGCTCGTGCATAACACAAACCCATGCTTAGCACATGTGTGTTGTTAGTTTTCACAAAAATAGAATATAGAATAATTATTAAGATAAATTCTACATGATAAGGGATAACAATATAGGTGGTGACTTGAGCATGGAGATAGAAGACCACCTAGGGCTCTGCTTAAAAGGGCACCTATTTTTTTTAATAACATATATAGTATGCATAAATATTTAGAGGAGTACTAGTGTTTGTTTTGATAGTAGTATATATTAATAGTTAGAAGATGTCAATATTGTATACCCTTGTATTTGCAAAATTGTCTCTCGTTTATACGTACGTGTACAAAAAAATAAAGAAAGGAAAAGAAGAAAATACAAAATAATATATGAAGACAAAACCAGTAATTAACATTGGTGTTGCCCCTTGTCTGAGTTCAAAGTAGTAACAAATATTCTATAAAAAAAACATAGTAACAGGTGTAATTTGTCAATAAAAAAATAGAACCATAATACAAAACTTTATGCGATTATTTTGAACGAAATAGTTATTTGATAGATAATATACACATAATACATAATTGTAAAAAGAGTTAAAATTTAAAGTCACTTTGTATTTTTAACATATATAATATTCATTCTCACATAACATGTTTAATTTCAGGAATCATATTTAGTACATGAATATTAACAAAAAATATGTGTATTCTTTGCAAGATTTATTGGTAGTGTCATGCAAGTAGTTGGTGATATTATTTGTGATTAAAATGTGTGACTCTGTGAGTCATACTTAATTCATAAGAATGAGAAGAAGAAAATCAATTGGGTATGATTTATCTACTATTTAAAATTAATTTTTTTAATTTAAAATTCATAATATATTTAATTTAAAATTCATAATATATTAATTTTAGTTTTATATTTTCTTTGATTAATATTTAACATCCAATTTGATAGGCCACAAGTGCACAATTTCTATCGCGTAATAAAAGGTATTGATTTCACGAGGACTAGTGTTGATTACGATCTTTTTGTCTAAATGAATTAGTTAAAAGTTTTGATTTTGAAACTAGTTTGATTTTTGGTAAGTTTTAAAACAATATTGTAAAATCATAGTATTAGGATTGTGGTTTCCATCACAAGATAGAAATTCCAATCCCATGTCTCGATATTGCTGAGAAAATCAAGACTTTAAAGGTAAGGTAAAATAATATAACATAGGTAAAATAATCCCATGTCTCGATATTGCATGTGTATTTTGAATCAATGGAACCTCTATTTTCATGGCTTGGTCCATTGAAAAAAAATTCATTATACTCTATATCACCTTCAAAAAAATCCAGACTATTTTTATGTTTTGAAATCTTTGTTTTTATATTATAGATCTAACATGAACATTCCATTTTTGTTCGGTCGATTGATCTCTAAGATTATGAAATATAGTTGTTCGATTATCCATTCTTATATATTGACATCAACTTCCACTTTCGTTTTGTCGTTGATCATAGGATTGAATAATCAAAACCATAGGTTTGTTTGATAACTACGATCAAACCATCATAGCTACATTTCATTGTTAAAGCAATAAGATAAATTAGAAAATATAGAAATCATAGCAACAAAGAAAGGCTCAAGATCATGGAAAGTCTATAATTGTGACTTCTTTCCACAATTCCAAGATAAAGATAGTCTACTCACAAGAGCTCATCGTAGACATAATAAATTAAACAACATACACAGAAGAACAAGAACTATGAATCTTAGCTCTCCTTGAAAGAGAGTGCTAAAATTATGTAAGACAAATAATACAATTGATCTAATAAGACTGAAGGGCTTTTGGAGGGTGTAGGCCAATGGCCGAGGTTCATTGGCAGACAAGGCTTCATTGTACATAGATCAATGCTTCAAAACCCTTCAAATCATGTAAAAGTGTAACCAACAATCTCTCAAAGGAAAAAGGGCCAACAACGTTGTGTCGATCATTTTTGCCACCCATAAGCTGCTCGGACTCCAACGTTTCTCAACTTTTCATATTTCAACTTTTAGCTACGGACAAGGGGCTTTTTGATACGGTCGTAATGACACTTTTCTTGACTTTTCAACCATAAATTGATCGTTAATCATTAATACTTGCTCAAATGCTCCATTTTCCTTCACTTTCTTCATATTCTCTGGTTTGTGGCCTAAGAAAGAAAAACAAACAAAAAATAGTCAAAGTAAATAAAAGCAAATTAAAATATATTTTTTATTAAATATAATAACACTAAGTGTTGGAAATCCCACCCCGAGCGTGATGGGATGTGTTGTTAATTCCACTTTAGTTGTGATTTGCCCCTAGTTACCTTATGTTGGCTTGTCTTTGAGGGGGTGGATTTAGTCTCACATCGGTTAGATATGAAGCTTGATCAGAGTTTATAAAGAGAAGACACTCCTCACCTTACAAGCCGACTTCGTAAGGATGAGTCAGCCTCAAATTTCAAATTTCAACATGGTATCAGAGTATATCCAAGATCTGTCGTTGTCGAGATTCCACATTGCCACACTTCATGCCCATTGGATCTGAGTGTGAGGGTTATGTTGGCTTGTCTTTGAGGAGGTGGATTTAGTCCCACATCGGTTAGATAGGAAGCTTGATCAGAGTTTATAACTACCCCGAGCGTGAGGGGGTGTGTTGGTAATTCCACCTTAATTGTGATATGTCCCTAGTTGCCTTATATTGGATTGTCTTTGAGGGGGTGAATTTAGTCTTACATCGGTTAGAAAGGAAGCTTGATTAGAGTTTATGAAGAGGAGCACTCCTCACCTTACAGGTCGATTTTGTAAGGATGAGTTAGGCCCTAAATTTCAATACTAAACTAAGGAAATAGGTAAATTATAGACTTGTCGAACCCCTTCATGCTTGAACCATTTCTTGTCCTCAATAAATTGGTTAGGCAAGAAGACTTAGGAACAAGCGACATCAAAACAAAATAACACAATTTAAATACTCCCTCCAGTCACATTTATAATGTATTTGGTCTTTAATATAGGTCAAATACATTAAATATTTAATGAATTTTAAAATTAGTTTTTTGTTTATAATTGTGATTGAGTGGAATACATGTGCAAGTATCAGACAGCCCAAAATCAAGCGGTCATCAAACTAAGTTCCGAGTTAGAGTCTTAGGCTCCCTAAATCACAAGTTATGAAATTGGGCTTTCATCTCACAAGATCACTCATTTATAAGCAAGGTGATTTGATTCCCCTAAATTTTCGTCAAAGTCTAAGTTCTACCATAAACTTGACTAGAAACCTATATCTCTATTACATCTCTTGTGAAAGAAAGCATGATTCAGAAAGCACTTTTCAAATGATTGTAATGGAGTCATAGGTTAGGATTTCAAGGTAGGAAAATATTTAACTTCATCGTTAGAATTGAGTTGTTAATTTCTTTCCGGTATAATCTACGTCAAGGTAATGAGTGTGTAGATTTACTAGCTAAGCAGGACCAAGAGGATTGCAACTAAAGCAAAAAATTTAGATTGTGAAATTTTAAGCATGATATTAGGCCTCAAATCGATTCAAGTTTAAATATAAGTCAAATCTTGTAAATGTAACCAATATTACTACATTTGATTGTCATTAGATGGGGAATCCTAGTTATTGTTTCTGGTTCGATCGCAACATGGCCATTTTATTGTGTATGATATGTACTATTTTTTCTTTGAAAGTATTAATAAGAGTTAACACAATATAAAGTAGGTCTTAAAAAAAAACAATATAAAGTAGGTTTCTTAGTATCCAAGATCGTTTAAATGAGATTGCATTCGAATCTAACCTTGAACACGCAACAACGTTAAAATTTTTAGGGAGAGTTTGTCGTCCATTTGGATCCCACAAAACTCGAGAGATTAATCTCAACAGTTGAAGCTGAGGAAACAATTTCACTAGAGTATGCTTTGTTTGAAAATGGTAGGCTTCTTCATCCGGACACACAACATTAGAGTGGTTTTGTGGCAAGGGGAGAAGCATATTCTTTTAAAGCACAATTTTCATCTATGTTCATAACTTTTGATTGGTTTCTTCCTTGTTGATAGAGAAATGTCTTCATCTTAGGTATTGGTTGAACAATTTCTCCGAGACTTCGTGTTATTTGCATCTAAACAGAAAGCAATCAAAAGAAGAAAATTAAAAGATGACATTTAAGTCTAATTAGAATAGAAATATTTATGAATATCAACAACTAGTCTTCAACAATGGCGTGGAAAATTTGATTGGTCACAAGTACACGATTTCTATCATGTAATAAAAAGTATTGATTCCACAAAGATTAATGATGATTACCAATCTTTTCTCTAAATTGATTAATTAAACGATTTGAGTTTGAAAGTGGTAACTTGATTTTTGGTAAAAGTTATAACACGTCCATTTCTCTTTAAAAAAACACATTCACACTCCACTCTACATAAAAAATACACACAATGTGCGACCAAAACGAAGGTAGTTCTTTATTACCAGCTAAATATGTTGATAGATCTGCACGCCTAAAAGTTCATTTTGGACAATTTAACCTTCTCAAATTGTTTCTTTGTAAGAACCAAAAAGATGTGTCAAAATAGTAGATATGCCAAGAACTTCACCCTATGAAATAAGAAGTTATAGTCATGGTGGTGTAATATCAATCACATGATGTCCATCCAATGTATCAACTATTGTTATTTTGTATCCACCTTTTTCTTTTCATATAATTTTATTTACTACGTCTTTCACTAGTACTCTTAAAAATTAAAACACGTCCATTTCCCTTTAGAAACACATGCACACTCCACTCTACACAGTACATTCTACACCTATGTTTTGGAAGTTAATTTCTACAACACAAAAAAATATTTCAAAATTAATTGAGACTCAATATTTCACATGTTCGAGTTTCAAAATATAAAAGTTTTGTTAATATATAGCTTGTGATTGTGAATGATTTGAGCTAGATCCAAAGCTTGTGATTGTGAATGATTTGAACTAGATCCAAAGCTTGTGATTGTGAATGATTTGAGCTAGATCCAAAAACAAAGAACAAGCAACTAGATCAAAATATCAGATGCAACAACACTTGCTAAAAGTAAACATTTTTATAAAAAAAGTGGCAAGGAAAAGAAATAGACATGTGAATCCAAAATACCACAAATGCATGACCATGGTCACTTATTTTAAAATGCATATTAAAAGTAAACATTAGTGATAAACCAAACATCAAACGACGACAAAAACAAGCACAACATTTCTCAATGGGAAAATGGGTTTGGCCAAAATCCATTTTGTTGACAAACATCTCCCAAAGGAGTTTTGTCATTCCCACCACCACCACCCATCAAATTCATAAACCAATGTTGCTTTTGCATGACATGACTCCCTTGAGCATTTTCTTCAATCTTAGCTACTCCAATATTAGTCACCATTGGTGGTGGTGCCATTTGAATTTGACCTTGAGATTTCTTGGTCAACATTTTAACCCTTCTATTAATCTCTTTCAAGTATTGATCAATCAACCATGCCATATCATTTAAATCGACCATACTTATGTTGTCCATAAGTTTACCTGCACTAAGACATTGAAACATGAGATGAGTCATTTCCTTTTCTCTATTATCTTTCCTTTGTTTTGTCAATTGCTCTTTCGCCTTTTGGATTCTTTGTCTTAGAAAACTCTCTTGATTCACCATCTTTTTGCTTTGTTCCAATTCAGGCATTTTTCTGAACTTGTTAAGCACCCTTTGGACTCCCAATTGAGATGGCCAAACCTCGGGTTGATGATCATAAGGACTATAAATTATAGCACAAGCATCAATTCCACAAAGGGTGCTAAGTTCACTAACCTTTTTGATTAGACCTTTCTTCCTTTTCTTGAATGTTGCCTTCCTTGATGAGTCGTTGGCTATGAATGCGAGTTTCACCTTCTTTCTAGTCATGGTGGTGATGGAAATCAATAAAAAGAATAAACTCTTTATATAGAGAATTTTAGATGGCCAAATTTGTTGTTACAGTGAGTCCTCGTTGGCATCATTAACATAACTATATAAGGGATTCGATACCAAAAATATGTGATATGTATATGAATTGGGGATGCCAAGTTTAAATGCCAAATATATTTGATATGAATTGGGGGATATCAAGTTTAAATGTGTAGTATAATAGTATATGATGCTATAAACTGAAGATATTAGTTTAAATGTGTTTCTATCCTTGGAGAATCACTATAATTTATACACGCAATACTTTTTTTTTAAGGAAAACACAATACGTTTTTTTTATAAAAAGGAAAAAAAGTGACTCCATTTACGAGATAGCTAAAACTTTTGAGAAAAAAAAAGTGTACTAATATGTTTCAATAATACACATGGTGCAATGAAATGAGCTTAACATACATACACATGGTGTACTTTTTTCTTGTAGAGGTTTATGAAACACATGGTGTACTTAAAAACACATTTTCGTTAGAATCTTATAATTGGCCATGCTCTAGTGGTATTGCAACAGTTTGTTTTCTAGTGGAATCATAAAATTAATTCCTGTAAAAAAAAATATTTTAAGAAAAAAGGCAAACAAGGCAAGTGATATAAATCTTACTTTAAACATATTGTTCCTTAATTGTAAATAATAACAAAGTAATAAGATGTTATTGTTATATTTTTTTGTCATTTAGTATATTGATTAGAAATTCATCCTTAAAGTGAATGGATTGAGAATTCAGGGATCGAACTCTGAGACTTGAATATATAATGCGATGTTCCTACCAATTGAACTATAAAATGCTATAAATTATTGACCTTGAAATATGATTTATTTCTTTATTTTTTATTTTTAAGTGAAGAGATAGGAATGTTAAAATTAAGTTTGTGACAACTATGTGTGGGATTGACAAAAAAATCTTATCAAATGGAGTAGTATTATAGTTAATAATTAAAAAAATCCTAAAATATTTATTACAATGATATTTCTGATTTTTAAATTTAATATAGATGCTAATGATCTAATTACCAATAATCAAAATTATGTATTCCCTAAAAAAAATCAAAATTATGAATGAACCATTAAACAAATATCCTTTTGAAGATTCGATAAAGAAAGTTTATTTCAACTGCTCGTGATTTTCATCCATTGATTGGTTTTGAACCTTCAATCTTTGAACTCTTAATTTTTATTCGTGGGAAGGGAGAAAAATGAATAAAAACCCTTATGAGATCAAGGTCCAGGGGTTGGTTTTGAATAGGGAAGGTGTTAAGCACCCTAAACGACTTCGGTACTCCGAAAGAGCCTCTTACCTAAATTATTTGTGTTAATTACTTGCTTATTTATTTGTAAAATATTGCCTAAAGTCTAAGTGAAAGAATGAAGGGAGAAGAAGTATGTTTTTTTGTTTTTTATTGATTCGGAAAGACATAAGTCTTTTGCCTACATACCCACAAGTGGGATCAAATCATGTAGTTCACCTTGAAAATTTATTTGGTGAGTTGGGTTGATTTTAAAGTTTTTTTGAAAAAATATTTTTGAGAGGATAAGAAGCCGAAAAAGCATAGAAGAACAAAGATGTGAAGTTGGTTGTTTTTAATTATAAAGAGATAAGTTTAAGTGTAAATTAAAATTGATTGAAAAATTTAATTAAGAAAATAAAGGAAAAATCTCTTGGGTTAAAATTCAAGGTTTCTTAAGAAAATATTTTTGGTGTTTTTGTTTATTTGAATTTTTTTGGAAAATGATTTTTCTAGCTAACGGTAAAAAAAGCTAAGCATAAAACGTAATGGAAAGCGTAAACAATGAAGCGGGGACATTGGATCCCAAAGTAAAAAAAAAAATCTCAAACCTAAAATTACTAGTTGTTCAATTTTAAGGCACTTATATTAGTCAAGTTTTTAGTCCTAGTTTGTCACTAATTCAATTTCGTCATCGGTCGCGGTCATGGCATAATGCGGTAAAAATAAAGTGTGGTGTCGGTGCATATTCTCATTATTTAGATATTTACATAATTCCCTAAGTACATTCTAAGGTCTTGCATAAAATAAATGATAAGAAATAAAAATACAAAAAATTAAATTACATCAAATCTTAAATACACTAAAATGATAATAAATAAGAAATGACAAGAAATAAATAAAAAATAAAAAAAGAGCATAAGATGATAGAGAAAAATAAAGCAAACAAGGCAAAGCAAAATAAATAAATAAACAAGTATCATGAAGTAAAAATATTTTTGTGAATTTTTAGAGAAAAAGTTTGAGTGAAAAAGATATACAAATAGTAAAAATAGTGGTGTAAATAGTAAAAAGGTAGTAAAAAAACAAAGGCTCAGACTGGATAGATCTGAGCCGTCTGATAGATCAGATGGTTCAGATCTGATCACAGCAGTATCCATCACAGCCATCAGATCTAAATCAAAAGGTTAGGAAGAAAAAGCAGGGTCCGGTTTTAGAGTAAACCGGTTTAAAGAAGGAGTGTGTGTGTGTGTGTGTGTGTATATATATACATATATATATATATATATATATATATATATATATATATATATGTTTCTCTGGTTTTTTTCATTTTATTCCTTCCTTTCTCTCTCTAACCGAATCCCCTCTTCCTTCTCTCTAAAAAAACTGAAAAAAACAAGGATGAAGATCATGAAGATCTTCATCTTCTACCTTGCTCCGGCGCGGTGGCCGGTCACCATAGGGTGGCGGCGCCGCCGCCGGAATTCAGCCAAACTAAATCGTTTTTAAAATAAATTTCACTTTTAACATTCCTTTTTCCCGTAGAGTAAGAATCTAGCCTCCAAATTTTCAAAACAGTTCACATATGTTCTAGATTTGAGTTTAAACTTTCGAAAAAAAATGAAAAAAACACCAAAAGAAGGATGGAACACACGCGGCCTACTACCTTCTCTGCTTCAGAATCGACCTCAATTCTCGACTCGGATCTGTTTTGATTCGCTTCCGGTTGATGTGTTCATGAGTCCGATTTGCTACTGTTTTGGTTGAAATCGCGGGTAATGTTGTTGTTTGTGGTGAATCCGAATTTGTGATGATGTGAGATGGATTGGGATTTGTGATGTTATAGTAGTGTTAATGAATTTGGTTCATGGGAAATTATTTGGTGTTTATGAGTTTGGAAAAAATTGTTCATGATGTTCTTGAAGGTTTTGTCATTTTTGTTGTATTTTGATTCAGAAAAAGTCAAGAGAAAAAAGGATTTTCTGTTTGTATATTTTTTGATACTGCTGCCATTGATTTGTCAGTGTCAGTCTCCCTCAGTCCCCATGAACAGTGCAATAATGACAGCTTAAATAGTGACCAAAACTAGGGTTTAGGTGAAAGATTTTGGACAAAAATGCCCTTGGCTTGGACTGCAATTAAGGACAGTTGGACAATGGACCAAAAAGGACTAAAAAAAAGCAAAAAAAACACTATTCTTAACAAATAAAAAACGTGACATTGAAGAAAGGAAAGAAAAGAGAAGTGAAAAAAAAATAGAAACAAAACAAAATTAAAAACAAACAAAAAGTAAAAAGGGAAATTAAATAATGAGAATTAAAATACGAATGCGACAAGCGTAAAATACGCGAACAAAAATGCATATAAAATTGAGAAATAAAATACTAGCGCGACGAGCGTAAAGAAAAATGTAAATAAACTTGACCAGAAGGTGAATAAAATGGGTTTTGAAATACACATAAAATGATGGTTAAATTAAAATGGGTTTTGAAATACACAAAAAATGATGGTTAAATTGATGATTATTGAGAAGTTGTTGTTGTTGTTGATGATATTGCTGTTGTTGTTGATGATGTTGTTGTTGTTGTTTTACTTTTATTAAATGATGATTTATGTGATGTTTAATTAATGAGGGTTGTATGTATTGTTGATTACCTTTTATGAATTGTTACCTGCTATTAATGAATGTGAAATCTCACCCCTTCTGCTTGGAAATGTTGCTCTTCGTATGAATAACTTGCAGGTAACGAAGAATAGTGCAGTTGTGAGTAATCTCTGTCGTGTCGTCTAGGATGCTCTGATACGTAGCGGGATGGGGATTGTTTTATTGCATGTTTCCTTGTTACGTATTTCCTTTTTAATGATGTTGAACTATTTTTATAAGAACTATTTAAGATATTGATGTTGTGACCTTTAAGAGCCAAGAGTTGTTATAAGATGTTAAAAACTATTCCGCTGCATGATTATTGGATTTTTATAAAGACAGATTATTTTAATAAATAGTACTTTTATTCTATTTATATTGTGGAATTTTGTAAGTTGAATGTAATGCTCCGTTGATGAATGAAAACTCTGATATTCTTTATATTTATTTATGTTTTGGAAAACGGGGTGTTACAATTGGTATCAGAGCAGGTCGGTCCGTCCGGCCAAGTAGTTGAGTCAAGTAATGTCGTCTAACAGTTAGAATACTGTCATTGTATTGTCTTAATTGTTGTTTGTTTCGTAGTGAACACTGGATTAAGATTGTCTAACTAAAGGTACATTTTCGAGGACGAAAATATTCTAAGTGGAGGAGAGTTGTAACGCCCTACTTTTAATATAATATTTTATTAATTTATTGTATTTTTAGTGTATTATTATTTGATTTATAATATATATTTTGATGAAAATGCTAATATGTGTTATTTGGTGTAAAAATATATTTTTTATTTTGTGTAGAAATATATATGTTATTTTGTGTGGAAATATATATGTTTTCTACTATAGAAATATATATGTTATTTTGTGTGGAAATATATATGTTATCTAGTATAGAAATATATTTGTTATTTTGTGTGGAGATATATTTGTTATTTGGTGTATTATTATGATTATTGTTAAGTGGGGGAGAAGTATAATATTATTAGAAATAATAAGATAATAGGGAAGAGAGTAGTTTTTGGTGAGAAGAGTAATTATAAATTAGGTTAAGAGTCAGTAAGAGTTTAGAAAACATAACACGTTCAATTTTTGGAGAAAAGAGGAGAAAGAGGAGAACTCAGAGAGAACCCTATGAAAGAAGAACGCTGCTGTTGATTTCAGAAACCAATCTAAGGTAAGGGTGGGACTAACCTTCATTAATATCAAGTTGTAATTCATAGAAATTAATCGTTGTTGTAGTTTTTAAGAATTTGGGAAATTAGGTTAAAATCAATAAAGATGGTAGAAAGTGTATGAATTTCATGAATTAACGTAGAGAAGTGATGTTTAAGCTGTAGAATAATCATAAGTAGATTTTCCTATCAATTTGGGGATTTGGGTTGATGAAATTAGGGTTTTTGGGGTGAAAACTGGTCTATTCCCGTAGAGTTGTCTGTGGCAACTCGCCACAACGAGTAAACCTACTCGCCACGCGAGCTACACAGTTACATCATCGCTTGTTTCATGTTCTTGCGTCTTTTTCACCCATTTCTATTTCGAACTGGTTTTTGGTGTAAACATAAAAGTTGTAGATAATTGAGTTAGCTTTCTAATGTCTTTGGAGTGACTTGAAAATATTTTGTGAATCTTGAGTTATGATAAAAACACTCCAAGTGTGTTTTGGGAAAACCATCATTTGTTTCGCATTCTTGTGTCCTTTTCACCCGTTTCTGCTTTGAACTGGCTTTTTGAGTAAACATGGAAGTTGTAGATAATTGAGTTAGCTTTCCATTGGCTTTGGTTTGACTTGAAAATGATTCTTAGTTTTTGAGCTATGATGAAAATACTCCAGGGAGGTCTTAGTGAAATTTTATGAAAATTAACCCAAAACTTATGGATTGTCTCTAAACTTCAAGCTTGTGTAATATGAGTTTAATTAAGGTGTTTATGAGTATTTAACCTATGTTTTAATGAATCTAACTTGGTTTTATGTGAGTATATTTGATTGATGAATATGATGCTATATGGTGTTGTTCGTGATTTAATATTGAATTATGAATTTGATGTTGTTGTTTTAAGATGGTGTCGTTGCATTTGAGTCGTGCCGTTGCATTGAGTCGTGTTGCTGCATAGCATAGTCAGCGATGAAGGCTTAATGTCTGACAGGTCCTTTTTGACCTTAGCGATGGGGGCTTAATGTCTGACAGGTCCTATTTGACCTTTAACGATGGGGGTTTATGCCCTGATGGTACCACATGCATATTGCATTGTCGAGTCGATGTGTTGTTAAGATGAGTTGTTGTTGTCGTTGCATTGTAGAGTCGCCATTGCATAATATAAATGATGATTATTGAGAAGTTGTTGTTGTTGTTGTTGATGATGTTGTTGTTGTTGTTGATGATGTTGTTGTTGTTGTTTTACTTTTATTAAATGATGATTTATGTGATGTTTAATTAATGAGGGTTGTATGTATTGTTGATTACCTTTTATGAATTGTTACCTGCTATTAATGAATGTGAAATCTCACCCCTTCTGCTTGGAAATGTTGCTCTTCGTATGAGTAACTTGCAGGTAACGAAGAATAGTGCAGTTGTGAGTAATCTCCTTCGTGTCGTCTAGGATGCTCTGATACGTAACGGGATAGGGATTGTTTTATTGCATGTTTCCTTGTTACGTATTTCCTTTTTAATGATGTTGAACTATTTTCATGAGAACTATTTAAGATATTGATGTTGTGACCTTTAAGAGTCAAAAGTTGTTATAAGATGTTAAAAACTATTCCGCTGCATGATTATTGGATTTTTATAAAGACGGATTGTTTTAATAAATAGTACTTTTATTCTATTTATATTGTGGAATTTTGTAAGTTGAATGTAATGCTCCGTTGATGAATGAAAACTCTGATATTGTTTATATTTATTTATGTTTTGGAAAACGGGGTGTTACAATATGCAGATCTGCATATTAAATGTAAAGTCACGAAATTAATATTAACACCTTTTCATGCATCTGTGTGCACGTTGAAGAAAAAGAAAAAATATTAGCTTTATATGAGAAGCGTTTATATTTATACATATCATTATGTGTTGAAACATGCCTATTTTCACT
Source organism: Medicago lupulina (assembly GCA_958299785.1). Taxonomy (NCBI): domain Eukaryota; kingdom Viridiplantae; phylum Streptophyta; class Magnoliopsida; order Fabales; family Fabaceae; genus Medicago; species Medicago lupulina. The sequence goes on along the minus strand of OY283142.1, from coordinate 17,674,050 downwards.
TCTGTGTTTGTCATAAAAACTAAAAATGATAGGGAAAATTGTAGCCTCTTGCGGGTAGACAGCGTAAATTCTTAGAATTATATACAATGCAATGGAAAAAATATTATTAAAGTTACAACTCAACTCTTAATCGATAACAGCTTCTTTCAGATTAACTAAAACTAAAAAAATAAGTTTATTTGTAAGTGATTTTCAAGTCATTATTTAATAAATGTACTAAAGAAATAGATATAGAAACTTCTACAAAATGTTTTCATGAATGGATACTAATCTAGATAATGTGAAAATTTAATCAATTAAGGAACATATAATGTGAACAAATTAATCAAGATATACAGAGTGGAAAGCTATATATGACAGTTTTGTGGTGTTAACGGTAGGTCTTGTATTAACCTTATGTTGTTTTCATTCTTTGTAGGTGTGTTGGTGTCAATTTTGCATTGCTGTTATGTGAGGTAGCCGCTGACTGGGAGGCTTCTGGGTGTGCATAAGTGATGTTATGTCCGCTTGGCTTTTCTGTTTTGTAGTTGCTGGTATTTCGGCATGTTGTAGTGCAACTGCAATTTTTTAGAGGATCTTTGTGGGCATTAGGTTGTGAGGCAGGGGTACTCTCGTGTAGGCAGCACCATGGTTTGTCGTGGTACTTTGCTGGGTTTGGTCTTTGATTAAGGCAACCTAGTGTACACCTCAACATCATGATTTTTCGGGTGTAGGCGTGTTGCCTTTGTTGGTTCTTGTATTCATCATCTGTTCATTTCCACGAGTCGTTGCTGATTCCTACACCCTCTCAACGAAGAATAATATTTGTCGTATGAAAAACCAATAGTGAAAAGCTCTCTGATGTGTCTGCTTTGTTAAGTAGCCTTGAAAAAAAAAATCTAGGTAATATTTTATAGTCCAATACCCACTTGGGTTGGCCTGGTGGTAATGGCTTGGGACCTGGGAGTATGCTCCTCCTCGAGGTCTCAGGTTCGATTCTCTCCATTGTCAATTTGGGTGGGCTAGTTTAGTTTCTTCAAAAAAATATTTTATAGTCCAAACAAATATTTGTTAGATTCCTTAATAAAAAAGAAATATATGTGAGAACATTGCACCACACTCTTGTATGTGATAATATGTTCCTATCCTTTCCTAAAATATAGGATGGGTTTACCCTTCGCATTTATCCAAAAAATAAGAGTTAATTTCTTCAAAATTGAGGTAAATTTCTTTCATTGTTACTCAATTCTTTCTTATGTTATCCGATTTTACATGAGTTAGTTTGTTGTAACATTGTTTAAAATTCGATTTATCACGAATTTCACATATAAAAACGTAAAATTGTATCATTTTACGATTTAATACACAGTTTTAACAACCTTATCTACATATTTCAAAAGTTTTCATGCTTTCTCTTATCATTATTTATCTATTGCCCATAACATCAACAAAACATAATTGGCGTCATATTCATCTTAATGAGTTTTTTTGGTTACATTCATCTAATGAGTTTGCTCTTGCTAAAATCCGACCAAAACAGAGCAAAATTCATTCATTTGTAATTGGCTCCCCTTCAACATTTGACCGACTACCATTCATCTTTGCTTTTGATAGTGACTTAGTGAAGGATATTTACGTCAATAAAAAAAATTAAGGTTTGTGAGTGCGTTGTGAAGACTAAAGACACAACCCTGTCCTAGAGAATATTATATATACAAGACCAAACCATTTAGTATCACCTTACTTACTTCTAAGGCAAACCAAATCAACCATACAAAAAATCTCTTCTTATTTCATTTTCTTCTCCTTCTTTGCCTCCAAATTTTCAAATAAGAAAATTAACCAATTTCCCTCTAAATCATATATATCAATATTTGTCACAATGGCAGCATTTACTCAAAGAATGGCCATACGTTATATTCTTCTAGCATTTTTTCTCTCTGCAGGTACCCTGTTTGTTCTGTTTTTTTCACATATTACTCTTTTCATCATGCATGTTATCTTTTCTTTATTGCATTCTAGTTTGTAACATTATTGCTAATAGATTTCACTAATTATGCAATTACAGATACTGGATTTTTCGCACCTGTTGCGTCGTTTGGAATAAACTATGGACAAGTAGGTAACAATTTGCCACAACCAGAAAAAGTCCTAGAACTTCTCAGCACCTTAAAGATAACAAAAACTAGAATCTACGATACGAATCCAGAGATTCTTAAAGCTTTCGCCAATTCAAACGTGGAAATCATCGTAACAATCGAAAATCAAATACTAAACCAATTAAATGATCCACAACAAGCACTTCAATGGGTAAATACCAATATCAAACCATATCTTCCAGACACAAAGATCACTGGAATTCAAGTAGGGAATGAAGTGTTCACAGAACTTGACACAACCCTAATTCAATATCTTGTTCCAGCAGTGATCAACATTTACAATGCTCTAGTTCAGTTAGGTTTGGACTCGAATATTCACGTGTCAACGCCTAGTTCATTAGAAGTTCTTGAAGAATCTTACCCTCCTTCAGCTGGTAGTTTCAGAAGTGAAATCTCTGGAATCATGCTTGAATTTTTGACCTTTTTGTCAAAAACAAAATCACCCTTTTGGGTCAATGCTTATCCTTATTTTGCTTATAAGAATGATCCTAATCAAATACCTTTAGATTATGTATTATTTAATCCTAACCAAGGAATGGTTGATCCTAATACAAATTTACATTATGATAACATGCTTTATGCTATGGTAGATGCTTTTACATTTGCAATTGCTAAGTTAGGTTTTAATGGGATAGAGGTTAGGGTTTCTGAGACTGGTTGGCCAAGTAAAGGTGACTCTGATGAAACTGGTGCATCATTGAAAAATGCTGAAATTTATAACAAGAATTTATTGAGGAGACAAATGAAGAATGAAGGGACACCTTTGAATCCTAGAATGAGATTGGAATCATATTTGTTTGCATTATTTGATGAAAATATGAAGAATGGACCAACCTCGGAAAGGAACTACGGTTTGTTTGAGCCTGATGAAAGTATGACTTACAAAGTTGGAAGCATTAAGGTCTCTCTCTCTCTCTCTCTCTCTCTCTCTCTCGCTCTCTCTCCCCTCTCTCTCTCTCTCACTCCTCTCTCTCTCTCTCTCTCTCTCTCTCCCTCCCCTCTCTCAAGGTCTCTCTCTCTCTCCGTTAAGATGGTTGGCGATCATGAATTAGTATAATGCCCGCTTTGTTTATTTATTTATAGTAGAGTTGATAAAAGTAATGAGTTTGATTTATCAATCAAATCTTTGGAGAGCATCAAGCTCTTTTGTACAAGAAACAATTCTGTAAGGATGGTATATCACAACATTTGTAGCATGTACATTTTGCAACCTCTTGCTTTGGTGAAAATGAGTCAAGATTGGTGGTGCCAACAAACCATTTATCATACGAACTTGTAAAAACTTGATTGTTTTCTTCAATTTTAGGTGCAAAATATTATTGAAGCCTTGTTCCATTAAATGGCCCTTTTTTCTTTCCCATTTACCTCAAATTTCTTATCTTCGCATCAAGTATATGCAGTTTAGCTATGCCATTCAATCACCAAAACCAAAATATGCAGTACAAATATTCATGGTTTGAAAGTGAGCTTAAAACATCTGAAAATAAGTACTGATTATTGAAGCAGTAAATATGCAGTAGAAATATCATACTTTGGAAAATCAGTTCATGAATGGCTAGCTACTGTTGTGTTTATTTCCCAATTGATTTTACTCCAAGGTTATTTTTCAAGTGTAGAAATACAAACTCTCAAATGCAGTTAGTGATTAATAAATTCAAGTTAGGGGTATACATGAGCTTAAGACATCTCATCAGCTGAAATGAGTAATATTTATAACTCTAAAGATGTGCTTCTGCATCATATTTGATTATTAACTGATATAACCAGCATTGACAGTGCATTGAGACTTTGCTTTTGTGAAAGAAATTATCGGTTCAAGATTGACATTGCTAAACATCACTTTTGATAAAAATGTCTTATGAGAAAAGGATTCTCCACCACATTATCAGATTTGATATGAATATGAAATGATGATTTTTGCTTGTGAAACACTAACACTAAATCTGTAATAAAAAAATATTAACAGATCACTCATACTTCAAGAATGTCGTAACAAGTCATAACATTGCATAAGTTAACCAACTTAAGTGTCACAGAAATACTTAAAATCACCTACATCTAGAAATTGTAGCTGAACAAAACTACAAACTAAAGGCAACAACAAAATCACCAATCCAAGTAGTATAAATAACTTTGTATTGCTTAATCATTATTATGAATAACTTGGACAGTGAAAAAATCAGAGAGCGGGTCGTATAATCATGCAGACACAGTCCAGATGCCCGGCGTAGCATCACCTACAATGTAGTAAGCTGCTGCACCAAGAGAATCCACACTAGATGTGTCAAACCATATATCAGAAGTACCTGCTTTAATCATCACATTCTTAACTACCCCAAGTATAATAAATAAACTCACATTGCACTATTTGACTTTGCTACAGACATGGCAAGATTAATTAACTACATATATAAACTACAAAACACCTGCAAGTAAAACAGCATTTCTAAAGCCAAAACACTTTGTTTTATCTATTACCCTTACTAGCATTAATTCATTTCTTAAGTGCATATGCATATGCATATGAGTCAAATAACATGGTAGATATTGAAAATTAACATCCAAAACAAATGAAAACAAGTTAAAGAGTGATGAAGTGGATGGTTGTTATGTAATGGCGTTTGGAGGCGGATTAGTGTAGAAAGCACAAAATCCGTACTATGATACCATATATTTGATGTTTAGGGCTTAAAAAGCAGGGCACCCCATAGAAAACCTATGGGTATTTCAGAGCCACACTTTATTACTGCTCTCCCCTATATGCTTCAGCCCTCAACTTCATCAATTACAAGTTAAATCAAATCAAATCAAATCAAATGTTTCTTATAAACTAAATATGCAAACTATCTATCACACACAAAAAAAATAAAAAAATAAAAAATAACAAGAGGCAAACTAGAATGCCATGGGAGGATGAAACCCTAAACATTTGTCGCCGCTGTGTATCTGCGTACTTATAAAAGGTTTCGATGGGGGAGGAAGTTTGATGTTTTCAGTCTCTCTTGTTGGGCTTGGATCAAAATAAAATGGGCCTGGGAATAAGCTTCGTATTTCTTCAAGATTGCATTCGTTCCTCCTAAGTGAATTGCTTTTCCCACTCCCTTAATTCTCCTTAATTCACATGTGTAAAAAATTGGGGAGTTTAATACCTTTTTTACACGTTTGAATTTTAAAATTTGAATAAACCTAAAGATTTTGGTAAATGTAGGGTGGTAAAAAACAATCAATGTCTAAAAATTGTCTAAATGGATTCTCTCATTTTTTTTATCTCTTCATTTTTGTTTTTTTTCCGATAAATTAAAGTTTGAGTTTGATCATCATACTCCTTTGCATATTAGAAAAGTGGAATTTAAGTTTGTCCATGAACTTTTTTTATTATTTTCTTGTGTACCGACAAATTCAAATTTCACTTTGTCGATCTTTTTCCGACAAACTCAAACTTTGATTTTGACGATACACAACTTTTTATCTACTTATTTATTAAGATGAAGGTTAATTTAGGTATATAAGATATTCTGTTAGATTAGAAGTATAATTTGAGGGTTATGAGGTTCTGAAAGATGCATTATAGGTGTTCAAGAGAATGATGATAGTGAATCAAAATTACTCGAAAATAATTATAGGTTTGGTATAATAATGTTGAACTTAATTTATAAACTAAATAAGTCAAATTTGGACTTCTTAAATAAATAAGTTGAGTTATATTTATGTATAGTTCGACTTGTTTCATTCGTAAACTATCTCAATATATATCAAGTGCATATTATTGAATTCATATAATTAAATTTTTCAACTAATTTCATTTAAATTTTTTGACTATAGAGAGTAGAAAAATGATGTTCGAATATAAAGATAAGGTCATGCTTTGAATTGTAAATATCATTTGAAAATGAAACAAACTTCATTTTAAAGACAGGATGCATGGCTACAAGTCTCATGAAGACATCAATAACTAATTCTAACACTTCTTTACAAAAGATGATACTTATTTAAATAAATTGTATACACACACAGACTTCACATGATATTGAACACTGCTCAAAATTCAAAAAAAAAAAAAAATACATCTTAAGCTATGCTTGTCCAAATAAAATGTCCTGTGCAATTTAAAAGCTAACCAAAATAATAGGTCAAATGTGATTTATACTAGTGTTCCTAATTAGTCTTAGGTCTCTTGTCAAAAAAAAAATTAGTCTTAGGTCAAATATGATTGGATTAAGTCTAAGAATCAAAGACTATTCTTTAGTAAACTAATAGGTCAAATATGATTGAATTAAGTCTAAGAATCAAAGAATAATGTTCTTTAGTGAACTAATAGGTAAAATATAATTGAATTAAGTCTAAGAATCAAAGACTAATGTACTTTGATGAACATTGTTATTATACATGACAATTCCTAAACTGTTATACCTTTTTAAAAGGTTTTTTTCTATTATTTCATACTATTAAATTCAGATCTAACTAATCATTTATGAAAAAGCTAGTATGTTGAAAGTATAATAAACGCCAAGGTGACAATTAAGTTATGCTGGACTTTGGTATAGCCAACACTAACCAAACTTTTTTGTCCATGTGGATGACGGTGGAGCCTAACATATTTGTATCCTATGTTTTGTTAGTAGCTACACTCCATATACAATATATAATGATAATGATTGCTTAATTTTGTCCACGACTTAAGCTTTGGATCACAATATGAAATATGTATATTTAAAAATATATATTAAATTTAGAAAGGTATTCGAGTTAGGTCACTAAAAAGAAAAGCAAACAAGAAATAAAAAACAGGCAAGAAATTCTAAATCAAATTCAGCAAGTAAATATATACACCTCCTTACCGAACAAGTAGAATAAATTCACTTAAAAGTCACTTAAACAATTTCACATGGTCTCATTTCTTGTGCTTTATTCCAAATGAATGGCTACAAACAAATGTACGTAATGATGCACTCTATCAGAAATTTTTGCCACAAGTTTTATTTCCAACCAAAATTCGTGTCCAAAACAAAACATACACCCAACATGTCTAGGAAACCAATTGAATATGTCCCTAATTTTGATCCCAAACAAAGTTACAAGACAAAAAATTAGCTACCTAGCAAATCCAAGATATTGGAACAATAATGTCTTGGTTGTATTTTTAAAGTTGGATCATATTCATCATATTTTAGAGGAATTTTTTTTGTAAAGCTAAAAAATATTGGAATGACCAACTTAGAGTACGGAATTATGGGATGAGGAATACCCTCTATGATATTCGAAGAACATTCCTTCATTGGTTGGTCTTTGATATCTCTAAACTAGATTTTAAAATAAGAAAAGTAATATGAACAAGCCCCAAAAAACCAAAGTCAAAATTATGGGAAAAATAAGGCAAAGTTTCTAGGTGGGCAAAGTTTATTCAACTTTCGTTCTTCTTTTGTTTATATTGTTCTCTGATTTTGATTGTCATTTGCCAGCTTGATAAGAAAACTCAATAAAACTGGACCAGTCAAAATCAATGTTGACATTGATCCAGTAATATTCCATAGGTCCAATAAATGGAATTGGAAAGGCATCACTTGATGGACATCTGTTTTTTTTTTCAATCCTTGATGTGCTTGTTTCTCAACAATACACACATAGAGCAACATAAGACTCGTGGAGAAGAAAAATCCACACATAAAGCTTTAGTACCAAATGATATGGAGATAAACTCGAGTGCCACATTTATTAAATGATAAGTGAAAAAAAAATGACATTTTAAAGAGTTTATATGGAATGACACTCAATATATTTTTTTTATATAAATTTATTATTTAAAAGTTTGATGATCTCGTGATGCTTTTATCCAACCTCTCTTTTAAGAGGTCGTTTCTCTTCTCCACCACTATGGTTGAGAACCTCGATTTGTTATGTTTTCGGCAAGGCTAATTGATGTGCTGATTTGCAATGCTAGCTAATTTTGTTAGTTGTATAATTCAAACTAGAAGCGGTTAGTTTGTTAGTTGCTTGAGCTATAAGTTAGGTCAATAAGACTGAGTTAGTTAGTTAGAGATTAACCTGATCATATGGTTTACTTGTTAATCAAGTAACAATGGATTCTTAGCATTATCATCTCTATAGATAAGGTTAATGCATTGTATATTTTATATCTTCTCTATTCAATACGATTCACATAGTTTTTACTTCATACTCTCTTATTCTTCTTCTAAATATTTCATCTCGCACGAAATTGTTTAAACTTTTAAATCCAACAAATTTTGGGCACTTGTCATTCATTTTTATTTGCATTGGTTCTCTATCGGACACTCAACTCTAAGTCAAAAAAATATATATCACACTCTTCAATCTCTTTCCACTCCCAATTGTGTTGTGACATCCAATTTTTTTTTTACACAGAATTGTAAAGTATCCATAGACGCAAGATGATCAAAACTGATCAATAAGACCGACTACCCAACATTATTGTCCCACCTACACACACCACTATCGATTTCCATGCTTTATTGTCCTAGATTCTTAAATAATTAAATTTTGCAAGCCCTTTTACGACTAAATCATGAAGTGGGTCTCTAAAATTATGCACCTTATCTTTCTTAAAAAGAGGAACCCAAAAAAGAAAAGGAAGAAAAAAGTCTTGGAATCTAGTATTGGGAAAGGAGTGAGTGGGGCTCCTTATGCCTACTCAATAGTAATAATATATCACTATGCCATTGGAAAACTATGGTTGGCAACTTGTACAAGAAATACTAGCTGTTACAAATTTCTATTTCAAGAACAATATAGTGTTATGGACAATTGCAAAAAAATAGCGTACAAGAGTTATGGACAAATTGCAAACAAATAGAGCACAAGAGTTATGGACAATTGCCAAAAAATAGAGTAAATTGTCATTTTGTACATGAAGGAAGGAGATGCTTTTTAATTGAGAGACATGGAGGGGACAAATTTTAATGGAGATGAGGGAAAGGGAGGGAAGATGTTTTAAAAGCATTTGTGTATGGTTCAACTAGGGGAGAATTTTAATAGAGGAAAAATGTAAATTATAATTTTTAAGATGATATTGTATAAAATGACATATTTAAGTCTAAATGAAAAAAAAAATGGTCTCCCTCTAAATTCCCATATTTTGGAGAGGGTGCTAAAATTGACTTTAAAGAGATTTTGTTTTCCTCCTAATAATTGAATCAAACAGAATTCCTACCATGTTAATATTTTTCTCGGACTTAAACTTTAGACTTTTAACTCATCAACTTTTTTAATCTCTTAGTTCAAACCAATTGAACTACTATAGCATTTGAATGTATAGAAATTGCAAACACGTCTCTAAGTGCATATTTTTAGTTATCTTGTGGACTAAACTATCTACCAAAGATACATTTAACGACCAAACTAACTAATAAAAGACACATTCAAATATCAAACACACTCGAGACTATTTATGTAATTTAAAACATTCAATCATTATATTAACGCTGCTTGACACATTCAAGGACAAAAATGACAAACTACACAAAAAAGGTAGACTTATGGACTACACAATACACCTAAAGCCAGCTAATTAGATGCATAAGTGACAAGGGAAGGCACTGTGAAGGGAGAAAGATGGAAGCAATGGAACCAAAACCAGCTTGGTGGTGAGTATGTGGGTGTTGTGGTGGGGGTAATTGGGGAGGGTCCATTGGGCCTAGGGCCACAAGCTCTCATTTTGGGTTGTGCACAGCTCCAACTTGATTACTATTTAGTACTTGCTTAGTTCAGAAAAGGAGTGCAACTTTGAACCACTTGAACCTAGAAGGGTAAAAGGACCATATATATGAAGCCATTTAGCCCTTTTCTTTATGCTTTCACATGTGTTTCAACACTTTCTTTGACTCCCTTATTTGCCTAACCATTTGGGTGACTCATTCGGTGGTACTGATAGTTACTCTTCATCAATACAACTTGAGTGGCTTGTTTGATTGATGTGGTTCCTCCAACTCCAAACTAAAATTGGACTCATCCTTTTGTATTTTTCCTTGGTTACTTGTTTTGTTCAAAGCATATTTCGTTAATTTCCAATATACATTGGCGTTTCTTTACTTGGATTTATTTAGATCTAAAATTTGACACATTTTTTATGGAACTAAAACTCAACCAATCTAATAATTGAATCGTATGTGGAATATATTGACGATTATGTAACCACATGATGATCCACAAGAAAGGTGGCAGGATTCGAACCTATGGCCGGCCCGCCTCTGACCCGCTGGGTTGGGTTGCCGGGTTAGCACCCCTCGTCGCCCCTGTACCTGGAACATAAGGCGTATGAAGGGAGCCTTACTAAGTTGGAAGAAAAAAATGTTGAAGGGAGGTGAGGGATATGTTGAGATCAAGATTTTCCAACTCAACACGGTTTGTTTACACACACATTAACAATTTAACAGTCACTTGATTTTTTTTTTTTTTTTGTGTAATAGAACGCCTTCAAAAGGATAACAGTATAAGTGGATCATAATTTAAAGGCTAACATTACAAATAGAATGTAATGTAACATGAAAGATCAGTAAAAAACACTCAAAGAACCAAATGAAATTTAAAAGCTAACAGATAGAATTATGGGAATTTTGCCTATATTGAAATGAGACACATTTAAATATCAAATTAAGAGTTATTGGATTGAGATGGGGTTAACCGTATAGTTTCTGACAGTTCTCAAATTTACAAAGTAAAGGGAAAAAGAAGATTAAGAGTATCTACTTTGGTGAACTCCTCTTAAAACGAGGGTTTAGGGTTATAATTTTTTTAATATTAATACCAAATATACATTCAATTATGTCATTCAAAATTTCTAAATAAATTATTAAATATGTACCACCAATAAAAATACATTATATTTCAATAATAATTTAGATATTTTCTGCTAATAACTCTAACTATAATTTTATTTTATTATTATAAAGGATTAATTGCAGTTTTCGCTCTCTAACTTTCACGAAGTTGCGATTTTGGTCCCTTAAGAAAAAAAAACTATAAAACCGTCTCATAAGTTTTGCAACTGTAGCAGTTTTGGCCCCCAAGGCAAAAAAAAAATATACACGTCAACGTGGACCGTCAAAATTGGCCTTGGGGGTCAAAACTGCCACAGGTGCAAAACTTGGAGGGCGGTTTTGTAGTTTTTTTTCTTAGGGGGTCAAAATCGAAACTTTGAAAAAGTTATGGGTTAAAACTGCTATTAAACCTATTATAAAAAGATGATTGTGGGATATTCACACAAGGAAGAAAGAGTAGTTTCAAGCTTCCCCTCTCGCTTCCATTCTATAAGCACTCTTTCTACTAACCCTTCGATAGGGTAGCTAATGAGCATCATTTATTAATAGGTAAAACATATCTCATCCAAGATACTCACTCCAGTCTTATTTATAAGAAACATTTGACATTTTTGATTTATTGCATAAATAATGTATTTGGTCTATATTTTATACCAAATATATTAATTACTCAATGAATTTAAAAAGTCAATTTTTTCTTACAAGTAGGACCAAAGGGAGAGGGGAAGTCAATATTCTAGGCCGAATACATAAATCATTCAAAAAACCTAAAAAAAATCAATTGTTTCTTGTAAACAGAACCGGAGGAAGTATGTTGTTTTACAATATCAATGAAACATTAATGTCACTTTTCTTATTATATCATTATCTATTTATTACCCTATCTTCATTCAATTCTTTAATTTATCTTTTTCATACAATTTATTAAGGATAATTTTATAAAACAAATCATAATATATTTTTTTCATACAAAGTTAATTACATGTCAAAACGTCATATAATATGGAATGGAGGGAGTATAAAAGTGGAGCTTGTGTGTTTATGTTTTTAAATGTTTTAAATTTTGATTTTTTCAACACATGGACAATACTTCAATTTTTAGTTTTTAATACGTGTCCTTATGACACTTAGTCAAACATGGACAATACTTATTTATAAGAAAACCCTTCTATTTATTACAAATTCAAAAATTAAACTCAATGCATACGATTTCAACAAAAAATTACTACTTTTGCTTCCTTAACTTGTGTCTTGAGGACACAAATTAGCTTTTCTTTATAAGTATAAGACCTTTTACAAATGCATTTATTATTCTTTTTTAAAATATATCTAATTTTATGCAGTATAATAAGAAAAGTTAATAATGAATATATTTATACAGAAAATGTGATTTAGAATAGTCACACACATTTGAAACAAATTTATTATTTCAACAATTTTTATTAATACTTGCAATTTTCGTCAAAATATCATATAAAAAGAGATAAATGGAGTAAAATATTTTATAGACACACAATAAACCCAACTTATGCTATGAGATATAAAATAGATGGAATAGATGATGTGATATAAAGACAGAGATAGAGAGAAAATGTGGTTGAATGAATGTATAGAAATTAAGGATGTGGATGTATCGTCATCGGTATAAGACTAATAATGATATTTTGGTTAATTGAGTGTAATTTTGTTGGTTCTCATCTTTTGATCGAAAAGATTAGGGTCAAAGGAAATTGACTTAAATGCAATTTTGATCGTTTTATGTCAAACATTCTAATATTTTGGTTCCTCTATTTTAAAATCTAGTTCTTTGGTCCACTTAATTCATTTTTTCTGACTTTTGGTCCTCACATTATTTTGGGGTCAACATTGATGACGTGTCCTAGTCATTTTTGACATAACAAATGATATTTAAACACATTGATTATCTATTTTATCTAGATTATAACTCTATGGACTTTGTCACGTCATAACGTTTACATGTGATTTACTACGCCATAAGTGACTTGAATGCTTCATCAACATTGGCACCAAAATAGGGTGAAAGGTCAAAAGTAAAATAAAATAAAATAAAGTAAAATAAGGAGACAAAAAACAGAATTTAAAATTAGAGGGATCAAAACATCATAAAATTGAAAATTGATGGATAGAAAAACATTTAAGCAAAAAAAAAAAGGGTTAAATATGTTTTTTGTCCCTATAAAGTAAACTCATATGCAAAATTAATATTATTGAATAAATTTTTGCAGAAAAATTCATAATAATATAAGAATCTCTCTCAATAAAATTTAGAATTTTTTAATAAAACATGAATTTAATATGAATTTTTATATTTTTGAAGGTTAAAAATTCATATTTAATTTATGTTTTGTTAAAAAATTCTAATTTTTTTTTAGAATTATTTTTACAATATTCTACACATATCTGCACAATTTCATTGAAAAATGCTAAAATTAACTTAAAAATAGGGACTAAAAGTAGTGATTGAAAATTTTATAGGGACTAAAGTTGAAGGAAAATTTTAGAGGGACTAAAACGAGAAGTTGGTATATTTATAGGGACCAAAAACATATTTAATCTAAAAAAAATTATGTCAATTAATAGTCAATTTAAAGAGTCAAAGTTGGGGGAATACTTTGTTGGATTTATTCGTCGATTAATTATGACAATTGATGAATAAGTAGGGTGTCTAGGATTTTAACTTCGACTCCTGCATGTAACAATGCATTATCTCTGACTGAGTTATGCTCACGGACAAAATACTTTGGTGGATTTATTGAATACTATGTCGACCTTAATTGTGGTGGGTTGGTAGTAACTATATGGGAAATGCTAACCGATGCCCCCAGGCACTGGTTAAGGATACGAAAAAGGAAATTATATAGTAGTTAATGCATTGAAATTGTGTAATTAATTGATAATAATATCAAAAACAGCTTCCTTTTATGGTAATAATTCCCTTTAATGGTATGCTTAACCAGTGCTCCAGGTGCATCAGTTAGCATGACCCTAAATATATTTATATACAATATTTCCTTTTATAATTGCAGCCATGTTTTTTTTTTCTCTCAAAATAAAGCTATGTATTTATAGTTCCCGTGAGCTTATCTCAGTCGAACCCTAGACACCCCATTTCTCCACATTTAAAATGTGTGAGGTTTAACCACTAGGCTACTTGACAAAAAAAAAACTATGTATTTATTTACTCATGGCAGAAATAGAACTATCTATACTATATATAAATGAAACTACCCCCACACTTTTGGGTTGGACTTTCCTTTCCAAAAATACCATTATTTTTAAATACAAGTAACACATGTAACAAATAGATAAGAATAAATTTAAATATTAAAACAAATATAACAAATATGAATATATGTTTATCTGTTTTTTTTTTCTTTTTTTATTTAAAAAGTATAACAAACTAAATTAGTATATTTATACTTACTTTTTCATTATTTTAGTTATACTCTTAAACAATTTTTTCTATAATAAAGATTATTGTTGTGTCATTAAAAAAAGCAACAAACATTTGTATTTTTATTTTTACTCAAAACCAAAATTTCATAAAAAAATACCGTTCATAATTTTTAAACGTTAGCGCAATAAAAAGAGCGGAAAGACAGACATGGAGTGCCCATCTTTTCGCTAGTGATTATAATGTCAAGTTCATGTCAATTTATTTTTGAAGTCGTGTTATTTTAAGAGAAATAATATTTATATAATTATTTTGTGATAAATTTATCTATCATACTCACATTATGTTTTTACTTTCACTCATGCATGATTTTTGAAGCGTATAATCTCGTCAACTATTTTAGAAGTGTATAATCAATGTATATGTGCCCAAATAACATTTTTCAATTTCATTAAAAAAACAATCATTTTTCAACTATATATAACCATCTTTTCTGTTTTCCCTAGACCTAGGCTATATGTATTCTTAAGAACTTACTACAATTTTCCTTTGTAAATTCTCTCTCCGTCCCTCTCACAAAGACACATTCTCTCTCTCTCAGCTCATGCTTCATCAGCAAGCTCTGAAACACATCAGAACTGCAGTGCAAGCTATAAAACCTTAACAGAAACGAAAGTACACTGTACACCCTCTCCTAGTTCAGTTACCCCTTAACTAGTTCAGTTAATTAACGGTTTTTATCTTCTTCCTTTTTCTTCCAACTCCCTCCTATCTCTATCGCAACCACTCCACCGTCATTACCAAAAAATACCTTCATCAAAATGATAACCTGGCACGATCTATACACAGTTTTAACCGCTGTAGTTCCACTTTACGTGGCCATGATCTTAGCCTATGGTTCCGTACGGTGGTGGAAAATATTCTCACCGGACCAATGCTCCGGCATAAACCGTTTCGTCGCGATTTTCGCAGTTCCTCTTCTATCCTTTCATTTCATCTCCACAAATAACCCTTATGCCATGAACTATAGGTTCATCGCAGCTGATACACTTCAAAAAATCATCATGCTCTTTGCACTTACAATTTGGACTAATTTCACAGCTAATGGTAGCTTAGAGTGGATGATCACAATCTTTTCCCTTTCAACATTACCCAACACTTTGGTTATGGGAATTCCACTTCTCATAGCTATGTATGGTGAATATTCCGGTACCCTTATGGTTCAAGTTGTGGTTCTTCAGTGTATCATTTGGTACACTTTGTTATTGTTTCTCTTTGAGTATCGTGGTGCTAAGCTTCTAATTATGGAACAGTTTCCTGAAACTGCTGCTTCTATTGTTTCGTTTAAGGTTGATTCTGATGTTGTTTCACTTGATGGGAGAGATTTTCTTGAGACAGATGCTGAGGTTGGTGATGATGGTAAACTTCATGTTCATGTCAGAAAATCAAACGTTTCCAGGAGATCTTTTATGATGACTCCACGGCCGTCGAATCTCACCGGAGCAGAGATTTACAGTTTGAGTTCTTCCCGGAATCCGACGCCACGAGGGTCTAATTTTAATCATACCGATTTCTACTCTATGATGGGCTATGCTCCGAGACATTCTAATTTTGGTGCTAATGATGTGTATTCCGTTCAGTCCAATTCACGTGGGCCGACTCCAAGACCGTCAAACTTCGAAGAGAACCCTGCGCCAGCTGCAACAGCGGCGCAGGCTGTGAACTCTCCGAAATTTGGATTTTATCCGGCACAAAATGTGCCGGCAGCTTACCCTGCTCCAAACCCGGAATTCTCTTCCGGGTTGAGCAAGAGTGTAAGTAAAAACTCTCAGCAACAGTTATCACAGCAGCAGACTCAGCAAACAGTTCAGGCACAACCACAAACAGTTACTAACAATGGTGTTGCAACTGCTGGTGCTAAAACTAGCCACGATGCTAAAGAGCTTCACATGTTTGTGTGGAGCTCTAGTGCCTCGCCGGTTTCCGAAGCCAGCGGGCTTCAAGTCTTCGGCAGTGGTGCTGCTGATTACGGAGCGTCTGATCAATCTGGACGCTCCGAACAAGGTGCTAAAGAGATTAGAATGTTGGTTTCTGATGACCATCCACCAAATGGTGTTACTGTTACCAACAAAGGTATGCAGATTTTTTTTTTTTTTAATTATTGAAGAAATTAACGAGATTATGTAATGTGAAATTGATTTTAATTTTTATTTGTTGATTCTGTGTTGAAAATGAAGCTATGCCAGAAACAGAGCTTGTTGGAGAAGAGTTGAAATTTCCAGTAAAAGAAGAAGAATTGCTGGTAGAAGATGAGGTAGAGAAAGGTGAACCAGCTGCTCTGAACAAACTAGGAGGATCCAGCTCAACGGCGGAGCTACACCCAACAGCCACCGTGAAACACATGCCTCCGGCAAGTGTTATGACCCGTCTCATACTGATCATGGTTTGGCGGAAGCTTATCCGTAACCCAAACACGTACTCCAGCCTCATTGGTCTAATTTGGTCTCTTGTGGCATTTAGGTAAATAAATTAAAGTCAAAATCACAATTTATTGACCGCAAAATCGATTAATTTAAGTTGCTTTTTGACTTTTTGACTTCTAGTAGTATAACTGTTTACTAATTACTACTACTAGTCATCACTGTAGATTATTTATATAAGTTTGGTTTGATGATTATTAATTTTGATTGTAGGTGGCATGTGCATATGCCTAAAATAATAGAGAAATCAATATCCATACTGTCTGATGCGGGTCTTGGAATGGCTATGTTCAGTTTAGGTGAGTAGTCACAATTTTCTCCAAATTCCTCCTTCTACAATAATTTCATTCTTTCCTTTCTTTGCAATTCCTTCCACTTTTACATTAAACACCATTATTGCTGCCACTCCCATTTCCAATATATTTTCTAGTATAAAACCAAAAAAATTGACATGTGTTTCAAAAATAAAGTAATTTAATTATTGTACATAGAATAATTATCTCAATTCTCAATGATGGTAGTGGAATGAATGTGATGGTAACATGGTATGATGAGTCTATCTATGGCAATGGGAATTATGGATTTGAGGAAAAGAAAGGAAGTAACTAAGGACCGTTCATTATTTTGGAGTTTGTTACTACAATGTAACATAACCAAGTGACCATGTTTGCTGAACAATAACGTGGGGATTGCATAGTGATAGTGCAATGTCCCCGACATGTGGGGTCTGATATTTTAGCGGTCCACGACTATGGTAGGGACATGTACTATTTTGGAACCAAAATTTGGCAACTGTCGAATTTCATTAATCAGGAAAAACTTCAAAACGGAAAAGCATTTTCACATGATGATAATGTAAATGTAAATTGTGGATGATTTTTTTGATTTTTTTTTAATTCTTGTACTCTTTTGGATAAAAATGGAGGATTTAACTGTTTTGTTTGCATATGCACAGGTTTGTTTATGGCTCTACAACCTAAGATGATCGCATGTGGGAACTCAGTTGCTTCATTTGCAATGGCTGTTCGATTTCTTACAGGTCCTGCGGTCATGGCTGCAGCTTCCATTGCTGTTGGACTGCGTGGCGACCTTTTACGTGTAGCTATTGTTCAGGTATATACTTAACCTTGATTTCCACTCTATCATTTTGTTTTAACAAAGGCAAATAAGCAGGAATCACTTACTGCACGTATTTACAAGTCAGGAGATCCGTGACGGTTCAAAAAATAAGCAAAATTTAGTTTGAATTAAAATTGTCGAGCTTGAGAAATCGGACCATCGTGGATCCACTAACTGCGTGAATACATGCAGTTAGTGACTGCGGCAAATCTAAGTTCAATAGACATAGAGATCTGAATGCTTGGGAACACTAGAGTACTCTACATTCTATGAGTATAATTTTCCATAATTTTTTTAATGATTGTCATGTGATAAATTTTAGTTATTACCATAATAATTTAACATGAATTATAAAAGTTTTAGATTGTTGTCTTATGAAAATGTAATTTGCTGAATATAGGCTGCACTTCCTCAAGGGATTGTTCCATTTGTGTTTGCCAAGGAGTACAATGTCCATCCAGCCATTCTTAGTACAGGGTAATTGCAATTAATTAAACTTCATTTTATTGATTGTTCCTAACTAATCTTTCTATTAAGAAAGACATTGACCCTTTTTACTAAAATTGAAAAATTTCCTTGCAGGGTTATTTTTGGAATGTTGATAGCTCTACCAATTACTCTAGTCTACTACATATTACTTGGTTTGTAAGATATCTAAACAGTTGTAACCAACTTACAAAGACATAATCAATGGCTATCTCTTTTGAGTCTTTTATACTTTGGGAGTATGCAAGCATTCTTGGTGACCACACAGTGTCACATTGTGGATTGTGCTATTAGCAAGGATGATGATTTGTCTGGATAGAGAGAACAAAAATCACCAGCTAGTATCCTTAAAAAAACAGTGAAGATCCTTCCAAGTTTCCCAAAATTTGGGAACTTCATTAAATTTGACCTATTCATTTAGCTCAAATTCAGAGAATTCTTGCCATGCACACTGACACAATTTTCAAGAGCTGAGAAAAAGGAACTACTAGTTGAGCATATGAGAGACACAACAGAGGAAAACAGGGAAAAGCAAATGTGAGCAGAGTCAATGAAATCTAGAAAATCAATCTTTTCTTAATGACCATTGTTTATTGTTTATCTATTCTATGTAGTATTATTAGTTAGTACTAGTATATAGTATTAGTATTTTTGTATTTAGGGTTAGCATGAGAAAACAAAGGACTTGTATATTTATCATTTTAATCTTGTGAGCAACGTGTCAATCTTAGAGAGAATTTTTTAATGCTCCTTTTAATGCAACCCGTGGTGAACACGGATTTTATGTGCTAGTTTTAAATATTAGAAATTAGAGAAGTAGGTTATGTCTCTCAAAAAAAAAAAAAAAGTAGGTTATGTGAGTTTATATCAATTGTTAGAGATATTATACCATACATGTTGAGGTTTAAAGCTCCGAGTTCGGACAACTCATTTTATTCATAAAATAATGAATTTTTAACATCCTATGAAGCACGGACACTTCTTAGATTAGGCGTGTCTCGGTGTCAGACACGTGTTGTGTCCGACACTGACACTTGTAACTACATTAAATGATGTTATTTTTTAAAATTATTAACTGTGTTGGCGTGTCGGTGTCTGTATCGTGTCTGATCTCAGTATTTGTATCCGTGTTTCATAGCTAACACCAAATTTTCTGACATTTTTTATTTTATACTATAAAAGTTGTGTTTGTCTACATTTTACCAAATGTGTAATAGGGAAATGAAATTGGAATATTTAAAGCAAGACACTTTTGTCAAAATTATTTTAACTTTTTTCTTACTTTATTCTTTAGTTTCATTATTATACCACAATTGCTTCTTTTGTCTTTGATCATCCGCGGATCCCGCAATTGTTTACGTTTGTCGTCTTTCTTTAGTTATAGTTACGTGACTGAATTAGTATTTTACAATTTTTCATTTGATCAAGTAAAAAAAGCAACCAAAAAAAGTCATAAATATTACTTTTCCGGCATTGGGATAAATAGATAGATAGATTCTTCGATAAAGTTGAATTGGGACCACGAGAGTATGAGACTAAGTTTTATAGTCTTTCTATTGAGTAAGAAATTATGTACTACTCCTTTGAAATTTAGTGGTTGATTGAATGCAAAAAACTTGCTTGCTTTTCGGCTATTGATGTGTCCACAACACTAACTAGCTACTAGCAAGAAAGTATAATTCATAGTCAAAAGCACTTTTGTGAAGAGTTAACCTAGGGTGGTAGTTGAGTTGGGTCAGTCAGCACTCCACTTTTTTACCAGGAAAACAGTGGGACTTCAATCTCACATATCCCATTCAATCATCTCAAAAGGGTTATTCAATTATGTTCATTTGGAAACAGTTATGAAAGGAAAACAACAAAAAAGAGAAACAAATCATTATCTCCAACGTTGGATTGAAATGGCACATAAAAAAGAGAGTAGGCATCCACTATGTTTAAAGAGGAAAACGTTGAGCCATACATAATGATGTGAGGTAATTGCTTGCTTGTGATGAATAGATCAAGTAAATTGCAATCGTTATTATCGATATTGTTTTTATTACTATGTATTTAATAGAGAGTAGACCCTCTCAAGTTTTCCTTTATCAATCTCATCGTTCAACAGAAAAATGTTACAAGAATTTTAATATAAAAATAAAAGTAATTAAAAAACAAAAATAATGTGAGGTTGATAACACACAAGAGACGTTTGAGATAACAACTCAAGAGAGTTCATTTTTATATTCAATGTTAATAATATATTTTGGCTGATATAATAGGGGGCAGCCCTAACTTAAATTTTGGTGTAGTAATGATTAAATAATCTGTTTTTTTAAAGGATATAAGTAATATTTATTATGGGGTTGAGTAGCTCAATGGATTTGAGTTAAGATTTAAATAAGTTATATGATCTTGATCCAAACCCTAGTGAGAAAAATATCAACCTAATAATTAAGGGTCGTGTTAACCGGTGCCCTTAGGGTAATGGTTAAGAAATCTATAAATAAAAAATTTATCTTGAAAATATAAATTTTGATTTTGATTAAGTAATAATTACATCATTTTTTTATAAAAAGTTACTTATTTTGCTTGCTTAACCAATACCCCAAGGACACTGTTTAACATTGTCTAATAATTAATTATTGACATTGGTCTTTCAAAAAAAGTTTATTGGTGAGTTTTTTTCGAAAAATTGAAGCAACATAAAAATGATATTGTTTACTTAATGATGTAATTACTTTTTAACATAGTTTTCATTTTGAGTATAACAACTATAACGATTGAAGCTAATTTCCGTGCAATATGACAAATGTATATATATGTAAATATAAATATGTAATAATGTGTACCAAAAAAAATGTAATAATTTGGAGAAAAAAAAATATGGGTCTTGTTAACAAGTGCCCTAAGGGCACTAGTTATGGATTCAAAAAATAGAAACTATTGATAACTTTTATGTAGAAAATAATTACTTTTTGATGATTCCATGTGTTGAATATACAAATCCCAAGACAAAGTTTCCATTTTAAACTTCTTATCTAGTGTCCTAAGGGCACTTGTTAGCATTTCTCAAAAAATATTAATCACACACGAATTTTAAAATATGAAAACACACAAGGAATAATTAATTTAAGAAAGAAAAAAAATATTATTTAGTGATTTCAAAGCAAATGACCCGGAGACAAAATAAAGTTCATTCAAAGCAATAAAACAAAAAAAAAAATTCCTTCAAAAAAGAAAATTAAATGGAAAGACATATTAGCATCTTAGTTTCCTAACTAATTTTAAGCAATGATTCTATCATTGACCCAATTATATTTGTCATAATTTGGAATCTCAAACTTGAGCAACCACTGTGTTCCAAATTTTGTTTTTGGATAGATCAAAATTAGTATCTTATATATTTCTATTATGAAACAAATTGTCATAATAAAGTTAAGAATATAATTAATAAGAAAAAAATAACAATAAATTTTAAAATTGTATTTAAACAATTTGTAGTCTACATTTTTTTCATTTTACAAATATTTTGTTTAATTTTTTTACATGTTAATAAATATTAAACAATATTTGTTCCGCATTTTTTTTTAATATCTATCAATGATAAATATTAATTTTTAATAAAATATTACTAATGTTGAGGACGGCGGTACCTAAAATTAAAAAGATAGAACAATGAATTTATGCAATGACAGATTTGTCCCATGTATGATATCTATTTTGAAATTGTGAATAATTGGCAACTTATCCTAATTGAAATTTTGCTACAAATGTACCTCCAACACATCATTTTTGTGTTGCGCACCGTAAATGTAAGACCATGTCCAATGGTGTTTAATGGGCATGTTGAAAGCAACATTCAACAAGTAAAATGCTTCAATGATGATGTTTAATGGTAGTGTGGATGAAAGAGAGGTTGAATGGTTTCAACATTGTTTAATCTGACGCAGAGGGACACGTGGTGGGCTGCGGTTGACCAGAATTGGCGCGTGCAGCACACGCGCAAACAGCAGCGCGTGAGGCTGCAGAGGGCGGAGAGAGAAAAGAAAATCTGAATAGATAGGGACACGTGTTGAGTTTTGATTGGTTGTCCGGATTCTTATCATTTTAATAATTGGACCTCAATTATTTCGTTGTAAATTAATTTAAAAAAATAAAAAAAAATACCAAAATTCATGATTTTTTTTTCTCTATAAATAGAGGTTTGGTTCATTTGATTTGGACACGGAAAAAAATTAAGTTTTTCACTACCTTTATCTTTTTATTAACAAACTAAGTGAAGTTTTAACCTTATTTTTAGTGAAATGTGTGTCGCGTGCTTAGTTTGTTGTATTGCATTTTAAGTTAAGAAAATCAAAATAAATTATTTAAATAAATTTTGTTTTTACAAAAAACAAAAATAAAATTTTTTAAGTGTTTTTTAATTTAATTATAATCGATAATTGTTATTTTATGTAATAAAAAACAAAAATATAAAATTAAATAAGAATATGAAATAAAATGTGGTGGGGTAGGTTGTTGAAAGAAAAAAAACCATTGGAGAGGATAAAAGTTGAATGAGTGTTGAATAAGAGAGAAAAAATGACGTAGAATATGAGAATTGAAAAAGTAATTGTTGAAGGATGAAACCATTTTACATGGTCTAATAAACCTATTTTTTCTTAACCTATTCATGTGACACTCTCAATAAACCTATTTTTTTAACCTATTCATGTGACACGTGACACTCTCAACAAATCCAGCATTCTCATGCATTTGGCTTTAAATGTTCTTCCATATTAATTTTTGCAGCTTTATATATCATCATTTATATTATAATGTAATGCAATATTAATGTTACTCTTAATTTGTCTAATACAAAATATTATTGTGACAAAAATTATATATTTGTTGGCCAATATTAAAGAGAGAAAAATATATTTATTAGTTATTAAATTTGAATGTGGTTTTTTTTATTACCGAAAATGCCATATTGTTACATAATCATTTTTATTCAAATAAATATTATCATATACTCTATTAAGTACAATATCATAATTTTTATAAGCTTAAAAAATATTTAATATTTTATAGTGATTATAAAATTTAGAAAAAAAATCAATATGTTGTAATATTTATAAATCAATCACGAATCAATATGCCTTCTTCAATCTTCTTATTATGTTTTCTTCATTTGACAAATTAAAAAATATTTTAAATTTAGAGATTGAAATAAAAAATAATAGAATAATTCACGTTTAAATATTTTAATTTCACAAAGGTCAAATAATTGATATATGTAAATAATAAAAATATATCTTGATTAAAGAGGGTGAAATTAAAATAATTAAATTAGATTTATTAATAACATTAGCTTTTTATACAACTTAATTTAATATAATTTTGTTTCTAATTTTAAATGTGTGACTTTTTGAAAATTAATGAATATTTTTTCACATTTGTTTTATCCATTAATCATGGAAGTGATTATTGTTACTACATATGATTTTCTTATAAGTATTGTTTATGATACTCATAGTTTTCACATCACCTTCAAAATACAATACAATTTTGAAAGTCTTCCCCAAACCCCTATTTTTTTTAGAAGGGAAGCCTTTTTTTTGTTGAATTGTTCTTTGTTTTCTTATTTTCATATTATTTTACATGACTCTTATTCCAAAAATAATGAAATTTTCATTGTTCATGTTGTTAGACTTTGTATTGTATATGATTGAAAATTGTTAATTTCTCATTCTCATTAACACATATTGTTGTCTTCATTTTATTTTATTATATTACATAAAACTTTTATTTTTATATATTTTATTGTTTTTTGTTTCGAATAGGGAGAAAGAGTGATTAAAAATGGTGACTGGAAGCCGTTTTTGAGAAAGAAGATTCATATTAAGAAGCATTACAAAAGACAATGAGATAATGAGACGATTAGAGTTAGTGTATAAGAATTAAAGAGTTCAATGAAAACTCTATTTTTTCTATTGGAAATTTTAGTGTTGTGTATTATGAATGCACATTTTATTTTCATTATATCTAACTAGCGAAAAGACGGGCACGATTTTCATTCTTTTTATTGCGCTAACATTTGAAAATTATGAACGATATTTTTTTTAATTAAATTTTGGTTTTGATTGAAAGTAAAAATATAAATGTTAGTTGCTTTTTTTAAGGACACGACCAACAATATCTTTGTTATAGAAAAAGTTGTTTAAGGGTATAATTGAGATAATGAAAAAGTAAGTATAAATATACTCATCTAGTTTGTTATATTTTTTAAATGATAAAGGTAAAAAAAAAAAAAACAGATATACATATATTCATATCGTATTTGTTACATTTGTTTTAATATTTAAATTTATTCTTATCTATTTGTTACATGTATTACTTGTAGTTAAAATTAAGGGTATTTTTGGAAAGAAAAGTCCAACCCAAAAGTGTGCTGAATGGGGTGGTTTTCCTTATATATAGTATAGAAGTATAGATTTATGTACATGTGTTACTTGTATTTAAAATTAAGGGTATTTTTGAAAAGAAAAGACCAACCCAAAAGTGTGCTGAAATGGGTAGTTTCTTTTATATATAGTATAGATTATTAGTTAACTGTATACTATATATACATGAATAAATCGAATATATAAATACATGTGTATAAGTTTACCTTTTTTTTTGCGTAATTAGTTTTTTTTGGGTA
This sequence comes from Medicago lupulina, assembly GCA_958299785.1. NCBI lineage: Eukaryota > Viridiplantae > Streptophyta > Magnoliopsida > Fabales > Fabaceae > Medicago > Medicago lupulina. Next base: position 17,648,953 of record OY283142.1, on the reverse strand, counting down.
CAATAATTAGTTTTTTTTTCATGCCATTAACTTGCCTTTTTTTTCTTAACAATTGTTTTAATAATTTATCTCCCTAGCTAAAGTTTTTCTCATTTATGTGTGTGTGTTTATACATCCTTTTTTTTTTTTACAAAGTGTTTATACATCCTTATTCACCTTCAGTAATAAAATTAAAATATCTTTTTATACCAACAAAAGAAAATCAAAATATCTTCTATTATTAAATATGATTTTTTTTTCTTTTGACCAAATAAACCATAATTCTTTAATTCTCATTTATTCTAATTTATTAATTTTAATGAGAATGTTTTCATTAAAATAGTTATTCCGCATTGATTTTCAAATATATCAACGAGAATATTCTCCTTAATGATTTCAAATAAAAATTAATTTTAATGAGGAATTCACCTTATTCACAAATTTTAATGATAATAACTATGAATATATTTTTTGATATTTTATAAAAATAATTATAATTGTTTTGTATTGATTTTTTTTTGAATAAATTTAAATTTTTGTGAATAATTGCATCACTAAATTAAATTTTACATATTTTTAACAAGTATAAATAAAATAAATTTTTTATTTAATTAATTTTTAAACATAAATGCATTTTTAAAATTAACTTTTAATTTTGTTAACTTTTTAAATAGTATACTTATCATTTTGTCAAAAAAATAGTATACTTATGATATTAAGGTGATAGAATTTTTATAAATAAATTATCTAATTGTAAAATTTTGAATGAATATTAATTTGATTGAGAGTATTTCCTGTAATGAATATTTAAGGCTTCCCAAATAAGATCTCATTGATCCTTCAAAAAAAAAAAAAGATCTCATTGTATAATTTCAAATCAAATTAAATTTTCAAGAGGGTATTAAATCCAATAAAATAAATATTTTATTGATCAACAAAATTATCGATATTTTATTTAAGTTAAGAACAACTAAACTAATTAAAATTATTTTAGTTTAGCCAATTTTCTTTAATAGTGTAGCAAAGTGAAAACTGGGAGAGGAGAGAAGAAGTGTGATTGCAAAAGAAATAAAAGTTCTAAGTGAGAGTATAAGGGAATATCAATAAGTTTTGATTGATGCAAATCATAGAATTCAAGACGGAAATTAAAGGATCAATTGAGTCAATACTAATTTTAATAAGGAGATAATTTGCATGTAATGACAAGGAAAAAAAGGAAACATGTCCAATATTTTTTTTTTGTAGACAAGAAAATGGATTATATTAACACCGGCAGTGAGCCACTTCAGCACAAGGAGTACTAGAGGGCCACGCCACAACCAAAGTCAAACAATATTTACACAACCAATAAAGGTCAGTCGGCACTCAAACACATCAAATGGTCCGACCACCATCTCTGAGTTCCGTACACAAAGTTGGCGTTATTAGCCTTAAGCCACCATAACGAATTAAATTTAACTTTCTCTAACAGTTGGTCCATGGTAGTTTGGGTATTTTTAAATACTTTATTATTCCGTTCAGTCCAAACCACCCAGACGGCAAGTAACCAGATTAGCTAAAGAAAGGATTTGCGCCTCGTCGATGCTCCTGTAAAATGAGTGAACTGAAAGAAATGGTCAGTAATCTCATAAGGGTCGACACCTGCAACACCGAGCCAAGACCTTATATTCTTCCATAGCAAACCAAAAGTGTCACAGTGAAGGAATAAATGAGTTGTCGACTCGTCGTGGCCAAACCCGGCTATACAAGTAGCTGCATCGGCCGCTAGCAAGCCTCGCCGGACAAGATTGAGCTTCGTTGGCAGCCTGTTCCGCAACAATCTCCAAGCAAAAATTGAGACTTTCAAAAGAACCTGTTTATGCCACACGAGATCGTTCAGCCCTACATCTGGAGGATCAGTTTGAGCAGTCAATATATGATATGCTCCACGCACAGTATAGCCTCCCACAATGTCTGGGTCCCATTGCCACATGTCACTAACATCATTCTGCAAAACAACATCATTAACAAGATGACAACACTCCGCAAGCAACTCCTCCTCCCACGCCCACAATCTCCTCCGCCACATCCACGCCTCACCACCAATCCCCCAACCAAGAGCACTCATCTCAGCCACCGTACACAACTTATTAGTCGTTAAATCAAAAAAACGGCTAAACCGTGTTCGTAAAGGAACATCACCTAACCACCTATCGTACCAAAAGAAAGTGCTAGACCCATCTCCCACTCTCTTCGACACCCTCGCTGCAAACCAGCCCCCCTCTACTTCCCCCAACCCGTCCCTAACCTTCACTAATTCCTTCCACCAAAAAGAACCACTCCAGCCCCCCAGCTCCAACCTCCCAAGCTCCTCACCATACCGCGCCGCTAACACCCTATACCAAAACCCCTCTCTAGCCACCAACATCCGCCAACACCATTTGCCTAATAAGGCACTATTAAATTCCTTCACCTGCCTCACCCCTAACCCTCCATACTCCTTACGAGAACAAATGGAGCTCCAAGCAACCCAGGATATTTTCCTGTTCAACTCACTCCTTCCCCAATTTTTTTTATTAAAAATAGATTCAATGATAGAAATGATACCTGACGGAGCTTTGAAAAAGGAGAGAGCATAGACAGGCATAGAGGTCAAGACAGACTTTAAAAGAACCAACCGGCCCCCAAAAGAGAGAAAGCGACTTTGCCACCCCGACAATCTAGACTTAATGGCTTTCAACACAGGATCCCAAAAAGCTAACCTCCTCGGATCACCACCAATAGATAGACCCAGATACAAGAATGGAACTTTGCCGACTTTACAATTTAAAATAGATGTCGCCTCAGACAACCACGACTCTGAAATATTGATACCCGCCAGCAAGCTTTTATTAAAATTAACCTTCAAACCTGACATTTCCGCAAACAAAGTCAACACCACATGTAAGGCTCGCACATTGGCCCAACTCTTTGAACCAAGTAAAAGTGTGTCATCTGCAAATTGCAAATGAGACACCACCACCGAAGTTGTCGTCCCAACCGTATACCCTGTGAACAAATTATTCCTCACGGCCGAAGTCATCATAACATTTAACCCCTCGGCTGCATGGAGAAATAAGAAAGGGGAAAGAGGATCCCCCTGACGCAAGCCCCGTTGCATTGGAAACGTATCTGAGGGGTTGCCGTTAACTAAAATGGATGCTGTTGCAGTTGATACACATTCCTTTATCCATTTCCTCCACAATACCGGGAACGCCATTTTTCTCATGACCGCATCCAAGTACCCCCAATCCACCGAATCGTAAGCTTTTTCAAAATCAACTTTAAATAGCATCCATTCCTTGTTGGCCTTCCTAGCCTCATCTACTACCTCGTTAGCTATCAAAATTCCATCAAGAATCTGGGTTTATGTTATATATCACAAACTAGGTTAATCCATATGCTATACTTTGAGACTTATTCCTCAAATGTATATATGAAAATGTAATCTCATCAAATAATCTTTATGACATGTGACAACATAGATTCAACCCATCATTTTAACGCATTTGACATTTAAAGTTTTTTTTTTTTTAAAACTATTCTGAATTGATGCATGGTTTTTTCTTTTTAAAAAATAGGGTGAATAGTGTTTTTCTCCTGCAATATATGTCATTTCTGGTTTTCCTCCTATGAAATTTTCGGTTTGATTTGCATCCTTTTAAAAAAAAATCCGGAAAACCCCTCTCCCCCATCCAACTCACCAAATTCGCTTATGTGGCGCTGACTTGTTTTTTTTAATTGGCCACATCAGAATTTATTATTAAAATATCTAAAATTTAATTTTTAAATATTTAAAAAAATCCAACTTTTTTTAAAAAATAATATCAATTCATTTATATTAATTTAAAAATAAAAAAAATAATTTAAAAAAATTGAAAATTAACTTTTTAAAATAAAAAAATTGTAAAAATTAGAAAAAAATTCAGGAATATGGATGCATTGAATAACAAGCAAGGGTTCCCACATCTTCGTGAGCCGGTGTGGGTAAAGAAGTTAATACATTAAAGTATGATCCTTTTTGGAACATGGAATATAGACACTCTTATAGAAAAATATATGGAATTAGTTGATATTATGACTAGAAGGAAGATTGATTTTATGTGCCTACAATAAATTAAGTGGGTGGGTTAGAAGACAAACTAATTAGATAGTTCAAGATTTAAACATTGATGCACCGACAAAGTTCGATTAAGAAATGAGGTAGGCATTATTGTCGATAAGGAACGAAAGAAGGATATTATGAATGTAAAAAGGAAATGAGATCAAAGCGATTTTTTAAAGAAATTATGAGGTCAAAGCGAAAGTCGGATAAATGAGGAAAAACAATTTAGTTATAATCTATAAGAACAACGAGGATATACAAAATTATGCAAACTATAAAGTAATTAAAATTACAAGTCATTCCATAAAGTTATGGATAAGAGTGATTAAACGAATACTGAGAAAATAGACTCGAGTTACTGATAATCAATTTGGTTTTATGCCTACGAGGTCGACTATGAAAGTGATCCACTTACCACGATGCGTGATGGAGCGATACTAGATGGATATAGTATTTTATTTTTTATAATTTTACTAAAATTCTAAAATTGCAAAAAATATACAAATTTCTTACATGTGTTTAGCACAACTATCTAAATACATATAATTTGCATTTTTGATGTCAACTTCCTTAGAATTCAATGGAAATCTACTAAAGATTAGTAGTAGAATATATATATATATATATATATATATATATATATATATGTAAAACAAAAAAGAGAGCAGAGGAATCGGCTAAAGAGCATAAAAGAACGTAAGAAGTGTCAGAGGAATCTACTCCTTTGTCCAAGTTTGAACTCATGACATGACTCCACCTCTTTATCCCTTAACCTAAGCCAGCTGAGATATCCAAACCCCCAACATCACCTCCCCAAACAAAACTTCATATATACTTTATACTTTTTTTTTAATGATGAATGTTAGTAATTAATTGTTAGATTAATATTTACACATTCATCAAATTTTGAACCCATAACCTTTAACTCTTTATTCATAAACTCAAACTAGCTAAGTCACCCCCAGGCCCCCATCCCCTCAAACAAAATTGTGTATATATTTTTTATTATTTGTAAAACCAAATATCTTAATAGAACAATATAATTTTTATTTTATTTTTACAAAAACTAATTTTAAATTTATAATTTATATTTTTCGTTAAAAAATACTTTATAATATGTACTAAGTTTGCTTTAAATTTATGCTTACTTATTTTTCAATTAAATTTAAAGTAATTTTTTTTTAAAAAATTTTGTAAGTAGGATAAATCCCCGTGCTTGGCCAATGAACTGTGTAATGGTACGAGGCTGACAGTTACACATCTAGGAAAGTGGATGATAGTTGTTATCGTAATTACAGGAAAAAGGGCAGGTACCAGAGTATTCACTTCCAAGATGAATCTTATTCCGAGTGATCCAGCACTACCTTTCAAATTCAGGCGCATGCAATTTCCATTGACGCTTTGTTTTGCAATGACAATAAATAAAAGTTAGGGTCAATCTTTATCTCGAGTGAAAGTTTATCTTCCTAAGTCCGTGTTCACGCATGGACAACTCTATTTCGCTGTCTCTCGAGTTACTTCTAGAAAAGGTTTGAAGCTGCTCATCTTGGATGAAGATAATAATGTTTGCAAGGATACTACAAATGTTGTGTATCGTGAAGTTTTTCAAAAAGTATGATCATTGGTTATGTTTTAGAATTGTTGTTGCTATAATTTAGAAAACTAAAGTTGCATATTGTCAGGAAGTCGTTTTTTTTTAATTTCTTTGTAAGGCGTATTGGTCATTACATGACATGCAATTTCTATATAAGCAGATCCTTCTTTCATTGACTTTTAATTGATGCACTTTTCAGGTATAACAATACACGGTACTTTTTTTTGTTTACATCGTTGTTATTCTAAAATACAATATTTACATTAGACCATTAGTTTTGTAAAAAGTAAAAACAACTGACCATCGGCGTTTTTGTAGCCCAAACTTTCTATTTTGATAGGCCAAGAGCAAAATGACATAGAAAAAGGATAGTGTCCAACTAAGTTGGTACCCTACTGTAATCTATTGCGAATTGCTCATATATATTATTAAAAAAAGGAAAAATAACAAAACAACATTGGGGGGACATAAAACCTGACCCAGTCAACAACCCTAATGGGCAAAACAAAAAAATAAAATAATAAATATCCACAAAGTGGATTCAACCCTAAACAGTTATATCAATTAAGCACGGGTCTAAGGTTTGGCAAGTGAATCGATCGCCAACACGAAATCGAATCACTTACCATCAACTCCCTGCAACAACTACAACAAACATTGACGACTCTTTCGAGTCCAAACAGTCCCATGTGAAAAATGCTTGAAAGTGGAGGGTGAGTTCGACCACCAACATTGTAATTAACGAATCCACGCGCACCAACTAAATAGCAGATTAATAGCAAACAAAATATCGTGCACCAGTGCCCAGGTTTGTGAAGTTTGCAAGAACGGAACTTAGATTTTGAGGGTGGTGAGGTAACCTGACCGCCAACATGGATAACAAATTTACTCACCAGCAACCCATTGCAACAAAAAACAACGAGCATTCATGGCTATTTCGAGCCTAACAGTAACGACAGTTTTTTAAACAAAAACCACAGGCACTGCAGAACGGTGACCACAATTCAAATAAAAACAAAACCACAGGCACTACACAACGGTGACCGCAGTTCAAATAGAAACAACAGACCACCAGAAATGTAGAAATTACTATCTGTTTCAAAACAGATCTGGAACGGAGCAGCACTGACCTAGAACAACTATGAATCCGGCAGTGAAACACGGACATTCCAAGAAAAGAACCAACAACCACCGCTGGAGAAGGTGGCGTCGGACTTCCGAGGTTTTAAATGGTGGAGCAATAACCGTAACTACACAGCCATTAACCTCCGACAAGGAACCAACATACGAACCTGTGAACGATGACGGTAATACAACGAACTGGAAAGACAGATGGAACGCCGGAGGAAAAAGGGTGCAACAGTGATGCGGAGAAAAGCTCTCCTCGCAACACCATCTCCCGGTTCTACATCGTGGTGGTTGAGTGGCGGAGCGGCGACTGTGGTACAGAAGGGATCAACACGAGAAAGGAGCGGCAACTGTGGCACAGATGAGTGATGTTCTCCTGTAGCCCAAACTATATTTATACACACCCGTAAAAAATTTAATGTTTGCATTCATAGACTAAGTGCATACATCTCACACTGACTATTATATAAAAAAAATACAAATTTTATAGTTTTTATGATTAATAAAATACATTATGTCAACAAATAATAATATATAGTATGTCGGCGTATTTTTTGCAAAAATATTACATATGTTAAGTTTAACAATGATTACATCTTATACTACAAATAATTAGTATAGGTATGAATCCAAATACTTTAATCGTTATGTGCAATGTTTAGATATTTCAAAAAATATACAAAATTAAGATGATATTTTTTGTCCATGTAAAATTTAAATTATAACCACACTTATAACTTTAAAATAACATAGTATAAAATCTATACATGTAATCAAAAAAGTTTTTTATTTTCGCGTGCTTAACACGGGTCACTATACTAGTTATGGTTAAAGCAAAACCTTGACGCTTGTGATTGTTGTTGGTAAAACAAACATCAATAAATGCTATTATATACTCCCTCCGTCCCTTAATATAACCCCCCTTTTGTTTTTTTTTGTCCCTAAATATAACCCCCTTTTCAAATTACAACACACATTAATTATTTTTTTCCATAGATACCCTTATTTAATATTACTACTAATTCTAAAAGTACAATAAATTGACTTTTCACTCTATCTCTTTAATGAGGTTAATTTTGTAAAATTGTACTATAAAACAGACACATTAACTACACCAACAACATTTCTTAAGAAATGTGAAAAAAGCAATATGGGGTTATATTAAGGGACGGAGGGAGTAGAATGCACATCAAAATTTGGTAATACATGCAACAATAAATGCCACCATAGAATTCATAGAAAAACTTGGTAATAAACTTGTAATAAACCATGTTGCTTGGACTCCAGTGGCAAGAAACTTATTTTAAGGACGTATTTGGAAAATACTGGGTTCGATTCCCAGGGAGAACAACGCTTGGCCAGTGTACATGCCTCAACGCATGAGTCAGATTAATCGTCCACCATTAGTGGGTCGGAAACCGATACGAAAGCAAAAAAAATTATTCACCTCAGTAATATCTTGGTAATAAAAACAACAATAAATGTATTGACCTTGGAAATACAGACATCATTTATCAATGGATAGTTATCCGACTTTGGTTCATTCATATTCTCAAGGAGGACAATAAATTTAAGCGAATGACTTGGAAGATATGTACATATGTTTTTATGTGCAATGAATGCTTTGAATTGATTGGTCTCTATGGGTTTTTACAATTTTCTTAGTGTATGTATGACTATAATAAAACTTACTCAACATATCAAATGTAAACGAATTTTGACAATGTTAAATTCATGATACATGACACTTGCTCTTAGAAGATGATTGATGCAGCTGAAATGAGCCATGAATTGTATATTCTTACCAAACCCTTAGTTAGTTTCATACAAACACATATTCCACATTGTATCAATATCATTCTTAGCTTAGAAAAGAATTAGGATTGTAGCCTTTAACATATGAGATTTGGACATTTATCATTTGATTAATCAATTGAAATCAATAAACTTTTTACTTATGTTAAAATTGTCAAATTCGATTTTCCTTGTGATACTTGTTTGTATGCAAACCATAAAAGATTTCGTTGTAATACTTGTTCTACTAATAATTTTGATATTCTGCATGTGGATATATGGGGTCCTTTGTCAATTCCATCTATGCTTGGTTATAAATATTTCTTAATTGCGGTTGATGACAAAAGCAAATTCACATGGCAATATCTTACGACACTTAAGTCGGAAGCATTAAAGTTAGTCAAATATACATTGCATGTGTTTCTTTTTAATTGTCACATTTTGATTTTTTATACAAACCAAAACAACAAATATTTTTACTACTTTTTATACAACAATGTTTCTTTTTCCTATAATAACCTTAATCATTTAATATTTCACTTCATGTATTTCTCTCTGCAATAAATATCTAAAGCTAATATAGGTAAAACATCATTTAATGATGTATTGGACTTTGAAAACGACAGTTAATTAGAAACAAAAATTTTATACAAAAGTGACAATTATAAAGGAACGAAGGGAGTAACATATAACAGATAGATTAATTATTTAATGAATCTAAAAATTGATTTTTTATTTACACTCCAAAGTGAACAGACGGAGTACCCATCATTAATACTTTTAATTTATCTTGATATTATATGAAAAATAATATTAAATAGATTTATACACAGATGATGTTAATTTAATAATTATTACATACATTTTAGATAAATTTATTACTTCAACAACTTTTATTAATACACTTCTTTTGGTTAGATGTTTCTATATCAAGGAGCAGAAGAGGTATAATTATGTCAATCAATTATGTTTATTATTGGCTACTGGTTTTATTTTATGGTTCTTTGGTGGCTTGGCTCCATCTTGTTTGAGACTATTTTTGAGGGTTGATTCTCTTATTGTTACTTCAATTAGTAGTTCTATTTATCAATAAATTTTCCTTTTAAAAAAATATCGAACTCCATCGAAATTAGAAGAGAACTACCTAAGCCTCTGGTTTAGTTTAATTTTAACTAGGCCCTTTGATACAATGTCACGAGAGGAGTGATTATTTTTTAAAAGATTTTTTTTTTGGGTGATATTTGTTTTTCTATTGATAAATATTAGTTGTTATTAATTCGTTCTATTAGTAATCAGAATTTAAATCCTTGACCCCTTCTTAATAATTTTTGGGTTTTTTAGTCAATAACTTTTGCTACTATTTTATCACAATTTTTGAGACAATCTCCTTTTTATATCTTCTTATTGATCAAAAACAATAAAGAGAAAAAATGAAAGAGAGAGAGTAAGAACACAGTTTTTTAAGGAGTTGTCTAAAATTTGTCACAAGATGGTTATTCAAAAATCATTTCTATTTACATAATATAAATGAGGTTAATAATTAGAGGTGTCAAATGGGCTGACCCGGCCCATCACGAGAGACCCGACTACAAAAATGGGTCTTCTCGGCCCAACCCATTTGTAATCGGGCCATGTATTCTAGAGCCCGGCCCGATCCGTGTGGGCCATGGGCCAGTGTGGCCCGTTTTAGTTTTCTTTTTAAAATTTATTCACTCTCTTTATGTATTTTTTATATATTAGTTACTCACAACTATATTTTTGCTAAAATATGATTGGATGAACTTTTACATTAACATTGAATATTAATTAAACTCTAGATTTATTCCTTCAATTGATTCAAATTAATAATTTATAAACTTTAGAATTTTAAAACTTTGAGCTAAGTTCATCCATTTTTATTAAGTTTACTTATTTAAATGTTTTTTTCTTAATAAATTTGAAATTATTTGACAATATTTTCAAAAAATAGTGTTTTTAACAAAAATTAAATGAAAATATTGATAGTGGGCGGCCAAAAGCACGGCCCGCCCTCATTTTTATGAGTCAAATTAGCTAGGGTCTAAAAAGTCCGAGTACGTTTTGAGTTAGTTTTTGAAGTTTACTATAATCCAAAATACGGGCTAATGGACTAACCCATTAGCCTGACCTAATTTTGACATAACTATAAATAATAGAACAATGATGGTGATCAATTTATCAGAATCTATATATATGCTCACTTGTCTAATCCCAAAACAAGGACACATTTGATTTGTGATACACGTACAAGCTAGGTCATTATCCCTCCTTCAACTTATCCTTAACCATTTCCATGATGACAAAGGCATAAAAACATACATATTAGGTACAACTCATTGGACACTTCAATTATTCTATAGGAATGTACAGTATCATTTGTGTCATTTTTTGGTTTTTATTTTTCTTTCGGGTTAAAACAGAAAACAAAGGAGAAATATCCATTTTAGTATGCATGCATGTCTCTATCTTGTCGTCTGTTTCATTTTCTAATAATAATAAAGGTAACCAACTTATTGCTATAGCATATATTCTCTCTACATTGCCATTTTCAGGATTCTTCGCAAAAGACAATGAGGTCCATCTCACTCTCTGACTTTTCTTATGTCTACTCTACTTTCATTTATGCCTACGGTGGATAAGAGATTTTTTTAATTTTTTTTTTGGATAAGAAAATTTTGGATACATATAGTCAATAGATTTTAGCTGGTACATGTGTAAATGCCTTTAATTTTTGACTGGCGTAAATACCTTTATTACTAAAGAAATAATCATTTTATTATAACTTTTTAGACAATTCTTTCATATTTTTATTGCGTTTTTACCTTTTTTTTATTGTTTTGATTTTCGTATTAATATATTTATTTTCTTGTATATTGTTAGTTGTCTAAAAAATAATTGTTCAAATAACATATCTCTATTATTATCAAAGTCTTGCATATTACTGTTCGTCTTTCCCAAATGAAGATAATAGTTGGCCTTGTTGTCGAAAAAAAGTAAGTTTGAAGTTTTGGACTATAATTCTAATAGACAATAAAAATATTAAGGAAGAGCGATAAGTGTAACAAATAACGGTTCAATTAGATCAACTGTTATAAAATAAGTCATTTTTGGAGAAATCAAATTTTCTCTTGGCATAAAATATGGTATCATTTTAGTCTTATTATTGAGATTTGAGAGGTTCCGGTTTTTTTATTTTTTATTTTTTATAGATAAATTAAATGACAAATAACCAATAAAACTCACAAATAGATGGAGGGTCGGGATTTAATCCTCGGTCACGACGTTCGACCTTATAATTTTGATATTTTTAACAGTTAAGCTAGTATTTGTGGACTTGGGATATACGGATTTATTAAAGAGAAAGAAGATTTAGAAAGGGACCCAAAGGTTTCACTGCATAAATGTGATGGCCCATGCTTCTAAAAACTTCCCTAAGCTCTACCTTGTCATTTTTTTTAAATAAACAAAATGTCAAATGATCATTGAAACTCATACATATAATGAAGGGACTAGAATTCGAACTTCGGTCATCACATCCGATTGTGGACCTCTCTTGTCATTTCTTTATGGACTCTATCTATATTTATTTTGCATATACATCAATTTTTTCTCTTAAAGGGGAAAAAACAAATTATTAAAATAATGCACTCAAAGCACGAGGAATACTTTGAGGGTGAAAAAAAATATACAACAAGCAAATAGAGACACATACATCAAAATTAAAAACAAATATATATGCTCTGACCAAAAAAAAAAAAAACAAATATATATGCATGCACCAAATCTAGCCAGGTTGGCAATGTTTAATTTGACACAATATGTCAAGAGCTAAGTAGTAAAGTGGAACAGTCATATTGTAGATAATAGTGTACACGTGGCAAAAGCTATGTCTTGTGGTCCATAATCATGTGAATGCATGTCCATACTGAATTCATGTGGATGCCAGGGTTGTGTAACAGAGATGGGAGCCAAACACTGAGTAGTGTGTGTTAATTATTGCACTGAAAGTGAAATAAAAGGGAGATTGAAACTTGGAGTTAAGTTTGGGTGGCAATTGTAACAGGACCAGTGAGAATGAAATTGAGAAAACTCACAGGTTGTAGCATTTGAAGGTACTCTTGTAGTGCTTTTCTTTCCTTTTCAAATGGAAAAGGAAGTAAAAAGGGACCCCAATTTTATGCCCATCTTGTGTCAGTGACAGTTTGAGTGAGTGGTATGGATAATAATTAATACCGTCACTCTTCTACATAGTGATCCCCTAACGAACTCGGTTTTTTTTTCTTTAATAATTTTTTTTTATACATATATTAGACATAAAAGTTAGTTATTGATCTCGAGCGATTATTTATGATGGCCTTTGTCGCGCAAAAAAGAGTGAGATGTAAAAATTGGATACATAGTGTGCGTGTCTTGCTTTTGTGATGAAGTGGATTCATTATAGGATTGGTTTCGATGTGGTTGATCATTGGAATGAGGGTCATTACAAAGTGTTGTGCCATCAATGTTATAAGCCATTGAGACTACATAGTGAATGATATTTGGCTAACTGTTGGAAGCATTTGAGGAGCAGGATAGATCCAAGGTCTACTGATTTGGTCCAGTGATCGTCTTCGGCCGAAGACGTTTGTTGGGCATTGTTACTGTGAATTCGAGTCATCAGGAAGTCCAGAACAATTGCCTTCCCAATTGTCCTTCCGTTGTTTAGAGCAATGACTTTGTATGACGTAAGTATGAGGTAAAAATGTCGACATTGGATAAATATTCGTTGTCGTGAAGTATCTAAAGAGCACATAAAGAGTCAAACTTAAGCGCTGAACATTTCTTGTTTAACGTTATCTACTGAGAGGAAATATATTTTTTTGCAAAGAATTCAGTTTGACAATACGAGAAAAACATTGTCCATCGTGTCTATGAGATGACTGTAATTGTCGGTGTTATACATGTGGTTCTTGTGGAACTTGTAGCACTTCGTTTTGTCGATTCAGAGCTTCTGCATGGAAGGTTTTGGGAATTCGATTCTACTTCCTTGAATTCTACGTTGGTGCACTCAACAAGAATATACTTGCTTAATGACAAAAGATGTGTATATTCACTGAATCAACCAACATGTCATCGACTCTTTTTTTCGAGGTTTGTCTTCCCCATGTTTCTTTTGATTATTTCTCCTCGATGACTCAGCCAATGGTTTTTCTCCTCATTGAGATTTCCTGACTTCTACAATGTTGAGTTTTCCTTTGTACCTTATGTTGATTTTAGCTTTGTTTAAGGAATCAATGTGATTTATTGGCTCTTCGACTCTGATGGCCTTAGCGAAGTTTCTTCCTTTTTAGAGACCTCTTTTTAGAAGGTACATCTTCATTTTTTCATAGTTTCCTTGAACCTGGATAGCTTCCTCGTTAAAGTGTTTCATGTATTCCTTAGTAATTCATTTTTCCCTTTGACAATAACTTCCAAAATTGTATTGTATTCAGTTGGCGTTGGGATATCGTCAAATGTGTATTAAATTGACAACATAGCTCCTCCCACGAGTCGATGGACTCTCGACAAAGAATCATATACTAAGTCATTGCACCTTTCCTTTTATAGCCGTGGTGAGGAGACTGCATTTCACATCCCCTCATACCCTTTTTCAGTCGTGAATGCTTTTATATTCTTGATGTTCTCCTTTGTGGTTCCTTCATACGAGTCCATTGGTGGTGGTTTCTCCTATCTAGTTGGAATGCGGCAGTTATGTATTCTTCGTTTGAATGGTCCGCGAGGAGCTGTCGTTGTCGGTTGGACTAGGTGACCTATAATGGTGTGGTTGTTTACGCGGTCGATGGCTTAGATGTTCAACTACAGGTCGCATATGGACCTTCGAGGGGTGATCCACGTGAGTGGTTCATAGGGACCTTGACCTCTCGAGGGTATTGTCATGTCTTCTCCAGCATGAAGGCGATGAGGGAGTATCATTTTGGCCAATTTATCTAACCGAACCCTGGCTCTGGATGGCGACACTTGGTCATACATATCATTGTCTATAGCTTTTCACTTATTGTAAAAGTATATTTTTTTGTCTTCAATTATGGAATTTTGGCGTTGGACGGCTTACACCATATTATTCAAAATGTCCTCTGTTTTTATCATAGGTGTCAATAGGTTATAGTTAGTGGTAGTGATGGTCTCTCTGGTCATTGAATGTTGATCGATGAACGTGACAAGGTATTTTCTTCGTTTGGATTGATGCGATGAATGACACTTTTGGGGAGGTTTTAGCCGTTGAAGGTTTTTGGATTTTCTTGGAAAGTTTGATCTTTGGAATGTCACTTCTAATCAAAACTATAGTTGCCCGTGTATAGTTGCCTCGACAACGTAGTAAATTATAGAGTTAAATATGTTTTTGGTCCCTATAAATATACCAACTTTTCGTTTTAGCCCCTCTAAAATTTTCCTTCAACTTTTAGTCCCTATAAAATTTTTCATCTTTACTTTTGGTCCTTTTTTAAAGTAAACTCATATGTAGAATTCATATTTTTGAATAAAATTTTGAAGAAAAAATCATAATAATATAAGAATCTCTCCCAAAAAGATTTAGAATTTTTTAACAAAACATGAATTTAATATGAATTTTTATATTTTTGAAGGTTAAAAATTTATATTTAATTTATGTTTTGTTAAAAAATTCTATCTTTTTTTTGGGAATTATTTTTACAATATTCTACTCATATCTGCACAGTTTCATTAAAAAAAAGCTAAAATTAACTTAAAAATAGGGACCAAAAGTAGTGATTGAAAATTTTATAGGGACTAAAAATTGAAGGAAAATTTTAGAGGGAGTAAAACAAAAAATTGATATATTTATAAGGACCAAAAACATATTTAACCCTAAATTATAATCACACGGTTCAAATGTTACTTTGCCCGTGTATTCATATCCACTATAATACTTATAATAATAATAATAATAGGTGCTAGATTTCTACACACACAAGTGCTCCAAAAACAAAAGATTTATGCCCACAAAAAATGTTGAAAACGGATAATTGATTGTAATGACTAATTGTGTGTTGCTGCTACTTTATGGGATGATGAACAACATATATATGGTGGTGAACGTGTAGTTGGAAAAACATACTGTATGGAGCTACCCTCGTGTGCGTGGCCTTATCTTGTAGCAAACATTTGGGGCCATATTCTAAATACAGTTTCCTTAAAGAAAATTTCTATAAGTAATACAAAATACAGAAACCCTTTTGATCAGCATTAAATCTGTCTAACAAGCTGTGACTAGTATTTCTTTTGGTTAAGAATTTATTCAGGTGGTTCAGAAAAAAAAAAGAATTTATTCAGGTGAAATGAATTGTTTATTTTATTTTTTAAGTTACATCATTTTCTAGATAAGATTTTGATAGTGAAATAGTAGGATATTGAGTACAACTCGCACCATCCCATTTTTCTTTTTTAATATTTAAGCACCATCCCACATTTCCTATCATATTAAATAAATCTACCATGCATTTATAACAATGGCCATAACCCTTTGATCTAAGTATTTATAACTTTTTGGTCAAAAATGTATTTATAGTTTTTTTTTTTTTAAATTGTGTGATGTTCTTTTAGATAAATAAAATGATAATATAATCATTGACATTCACACACACATATATGGAGGGGTTGAAGTTTGAACCTCAATTACGAAGTCCAACTTAACAATTTCAACATTTTCGTTAGTTAAATTAGAACTTATATGAAAAAATAACATAGTGTTATACTAAATTTTTAATGGATGAAATAGTTTATGAGATTATAAGATATGCATGCACAGCCAATTATAGTGACATTCAATCACTGTTTTAAATAAAAGACGGTTACTCAATTCTTGCTTGCGTTAGACAAATTGCAATTGGTTGTCAATATAATGACACAATTTTACACTTACATTCATTTCGTGTCCTTTAATCACCTTTTATTATACAAGTATTTTCTTTTTTGGGGGGCGATGGGGTTGCGTTTGAACCAAAAACTATATTGAAGAGGTGGTTCATAAAAGAGTAAATGAATGCAAACAAAAACCAATGTAGAAAGGTGATGGTGTTTGTAGGGTGAACCACGGACATGAACCGGATGGGGTGTTGTAGACTAGTGGTGTTGGGACCATTAAGGGGGGGGGGGTGGGTTGAATTTGACAAGGACAATGAAAATGATTAAATTAATAATTAATAATAAGGATTCTAGGATTATGTCAATAATAAACCTCAGCCATTCATTTTATTCTTTTCAAAAGTCGCACATTGTAGGTAGTATGGGTTTATTTATTAATTTGAGGGTGCAAGTTCACTTCACTTTCGTTACCATCATCATCAACCATGAGGTGGAACATTTATCAATTTGAGGATTATATAAGAGTAATTATCCAACTTCGTCTTTGAATTTTTAAAAACCAGTCAAATTCGTTCTTAAATTTTGTAAAATATCTGTTTAGTTTTCGAATTTACAAAATGTTAATCAAATCAGTCTCTCCGTTAAGTTGGCCTGTTAACGGATGTGACGTGTACTGTTAACCTCTTACAAGGCTTACACGTCAAATGCCACACAATCAGGGACTAATTTGGCCGAAAATGATGAAATTACCAAGGACCAAATTGATTGATTTACAAAAAATTGCAAATTCCCCAACGTGTCTTTTTTCCCAACATCTCTTTCTTCTCAACGTCTCTTTCCTCCACAAATATATAAATTTGGAACCCTAATTTTATAATTTGTCACTTAGAGTTCAAAATCTCCAAAATTTCTTCCATTTATTGATGACAAAGTTCTTCTCCAATTCAAAAAACTTAAAAACCTATTTTTTTATTGAATTCGAAATCCAAAAATCCCCAAAAATTATTCAAGTTTTGGTGTTCATAAATGATGGGTGGTGGACGTATGGACAAAAACAGCTATAACAGTCGGTCTTCATCTTCAAGCTCTATGTTCAACGGTGATGTGAGAGTTCTTGAATGTTGATGTCATATAATTCTTGTTGTAAGAAAAGCCAACACTGTCAATACAACAGGAAGGCTTTTCTATGTCTGCCCTTTGCCAAAGGTTTGTTTAACAATGGTTATGTGATATTTGAATGGTTTGTTTAAATTGTATTGATTTTGAATTTTCTTTGTATATGATGATGGTGAAAATTGTCAATTTTTTGTCTGGGTTGAAGAAGCTGAAGAACTAGGTTATTTTAAAAACAATGGTGTTGGTCATGGAAGAAATGCAAGGTTGATGGAGAGTCTAAGGATAGTGGCAGAGAAGAGGTTTGGAGGGCAAGGTTGATGGATAAAGTTGATTGTGTAGAAAGTGAGCTTAAGTTAATTAAGATATTGATAGGAGTAATTTGTTTGACTGAGTTGTTTAAAATGTTATTGTATTGTGCCAAAATTGTGTAACGTGGTAGTGTTGCAATGAAAAGAGGTTGTTAATGAATGAATTCAACCTTTCTGTCAAAATCTTTCCACCAAATTGGTCCTTATATTGTTTGTCTATGCATCAAATCGATCCCTAAATTAGTGAAAAATACCATCAAATAAGTCCTTGAATTATCACAACATATATCAATGTGATCCTTGGTGCATATATTTGCTGAACAAAGTAAAAAGACAAACACTTTGATTGTTGAAAATACCATCATAAGTCATACATTTGATGTTCATAAGTCATTACATAGCCAAAATTGAACACTACATAGCCATCAAGTCATAAGTCTTACATTTGATGTTTATAAGTCATTACATAGCCAAAAAACATAAATTAAGTAAGTCCAAAAAGCATAATTTAAACAAGTCCAAAAGTATAATTTAAACAAGCATCACTGCTTTGGAAATCATGGGGTTGGGATAAATTCCATGTATTGGGGTTGAGTAGAAGCGGATGGCCCGTAACTTGGATATGAAACTCTAATAACTCCAGGAGCAGTTGGATTTTGTGGAGTAGGACCCCTTACTAGTGTTTGTTTATGCCTGCCATTTGAAATCTGTGGTCCTCTCATGTCATATCTCCTTGTACTCATTCCCTGAAATAAAATCAATCAAATCAGACCTTAAATTATAACACTATTCATCAAGTCAATCCTTAAATATCACAACAAGTATCAAATCGATCCTTAATAGAGGGGTATAATTATTGGAAACACAAAAAAATGACAACTGAAAAGTCAAAACTGCAAGGTTTCGACCATTTTCATCAAATTGGTCATTGTACACGTGATTTCCTTGTTGACACGTGTACATGACAACATAACATGCAAGAGGACACATCATCATCAGTAACGGAGCCTTTGGACAGAGGGACCATTTTGATGGACGTATGTGAAATTCATGGATGAAATAGACAATTCACAAAATTTAGACTGATTATTGAAAATTCAAGGACGAAGTTGGGTAATTTCTCGATTATATACACTACACCCTCTCTCTTTCTTTGTTGGTTTTTTAATGCTAAACTAGCTAGTGACAAAGAGTCCATTGAAATGTTGAGGCCCATTTGAGTTAAATGGGCCAAAATTATGCTTGTCCATAGGATCGTGAAAATTGTTGTTCCCACATCAAATTTTGCTATAAAACACCACGAAATGACCATTTTGATCTCATCAACCGTTAATTGCCACTAGTTAGGATTCAACGACAGTTAACTATCGTTGGTTAGCTTTCAGCGGTAGTTAACCGTCGCTGAGATTAACTATGTAGACGCCATGTTCTGTTTTAAGAATCAAGCCAAATTTCAGGCATATTTGTTTCCTGTAATTCAAAACAACAGTTCAAAACAACCATTGTTTTTAACAAAATTTTGTTTAAATTTGAAGATAACAAGAAAAAAAAACTTTAGTTTTTCAAATAGATAGTATTAATTAGTTTTATTGAAAAATATAAGAGTAATTGACAAAGGGTATAATTGACAAATCGTACCCTTAAAATACCAAAAAAACACTTAAATAGGAACGAAAAAATCATCCTAAAAAAACACTTAAAAAGAAACGGAGGGACTATATGTTTTGTACTAATTGATATGCAACTCTGCTTCTCAGGTTCAAATCCATTCTATCTTTACATTCTAAGATTATCTAAAATAAGAATAAATGGTTTATTTATTTTGTGTGAAGTACATGTACGGTTACAGTCTATGGTTTACATCAATTTTTAAAATTCAATCATTGATTATTTAGCTATAATGACGTGTGTACAATATTGAATTAAGATAAAGTAGTGGTAGTTTTTTTTTAGGGGAAAGCATGGTGTGTATAAACACTTTTACCTCCATTGATTGTTCCTGAAAACAGCTAAACCACCAAAATCTACATTTATAAGTACGAGCAGAAACTTCCAAGTATGTCAATAAGCAAGATTGGATTTCAAGCATAAACCTTGAACAACGTTCCAAACCAAGACATGCATAAAGGAATCTAAGAAAAAGAAAGGAAAAAGTTTAATTTAATTAGTTAATTTAGGTCAACATGTCTACAAGTGAGATCACGAAAATGGAAGAAGGTGATCTTAAGGCACAAACAAAAAGAGAATCAGGGTTTTGTGGTTCTCCTGAGGTAGTTCAAATCATACAAAAGGTACACATTAATAATTCTACCAATGTACCATACAATTACATTAATACCATATAGTTTTCTTTGTCACTACTAATGAATATGTTTTATTTAAAAATGAAATGTATGTAACAGGTAATTGCAGAGGTGATAGGAACATACTTCTTAATATTTTGTGGGTGTTGCGTAGTGGTTCTGAATAAAGTGGAAGAAACTAAAGGAACAGTAACATTTCCTGGAATTTGTGTAACATGGGGTCTATCAGTTATGATCTTGGTTTACTCTCTTGGTCACATCTCTGGTGCCCATTTCAATCCAGCCGTCACAGTTAGCTTCGCAATCTATCGTCATTTCCCGCTTAAACAGGCATGCGTGCTAATGACAACTTGATCTACTCGCATTGTTATAAAAAATTGAATTAACGATGAAAAATTAATTATTCTCCCATTTTGTCGTCTCAAACACTTTACAACTGAATTAAAGATGGATTTCATGTTTTTCGAACACATGCATGTAACGTAAATTGTTGATTTTTGCAGGTGCCATTGTATCTTGTTGCACAGGTGCTAGGATCTGTCCTTGCTAGTGGAACATTGTACCTTCTTTTTGATGTAGATGAAAAATCATTTTTTGGAACAGTACCAGCAGGATCTAATATTCAATCTCTTGTCTTTGAGATACTCACATCATTTCTCTTGATGTTTGTTGTATCTGCTGTTTCCACGGACAATAGAGCGGTTAGTATACTCAGTTTACTTTAATTTACCTTGTATTTTTTTGCATTTTGGTATATAAAATTAGGGTTTTTGTTTTTTGTTTTGAGGAAAGTATATGAAATTAGGGTTGTGTTATCTTTGAAAGAAAAATTAGGGTTGTGTTAATATGTGCCCTAAGGGGACATGTTAGGGCTTCCCTAATAACAAATATTTATTAAGAAACATTAATTTTTAATTTTTAATAATAAATTGACACAATTGTTCAATTAGATAAATTTTTTAGATTGGGTTCATTAACATGTGCCATAAGACACATGTTAGCATTTCCCATAAAATTAATTCAAATTCTTCTTTTTATCAAACAGATTGGAGAATTGGCAGGGATTGCTGTTGGCATGACAATCGTAGTAGACGTCTTCATTGCTGGGTAATTTCAACACTGTTATATCTAAGTTTCAATGGTTTTACTTATAATAATGAAGTCCATATATACTACTACAATTTAATCCTAAGTTTGATAAAATTGCATGCAGCCCTGTGTCAGGTGCATCTATGAACCCAGCCAGAACTTTTGGGCCTGCTGTAGTGATGCACATCTACAAGGGATTCTGGGTTTATATAGTTGGACCTTTTGTTGGTGCTATATTAGGTGCATCAGCTTACAACTTAATTAGATTCACTGATAAACCACTCAGAGAAATAAGCCGAAGCTCAAGCTTCCTCAAAAGTGTCGCTAGACCAGCAAGTTTTCGGTAGATAGCATGTCATTGTTTTGTTTTGAATCACTTTTGGATTCAAACTATATAAGTATGATGGTTCTATGTGTGTTAGGATTAGTACACTACAGAGATTAGGATTTTTTTTTTTTTTTATAAATATTTTTGTGTAATAATATTTTTGTTAGTCATTTTCATCTGCACATTCTTGAGATTAGGATTTGTATTCACTTTTGGATTCAAATTAAATAAGTATGACAGTTCATATTTAACGCTTGTTTTGATAGTTTAAGAATACAATTTGTCAATTATAATTTTTCTCAATTACTTTACTTAGTACTTTTCAATAAAACTAGTGTTTTTTAAAACAAAGTTTTATATAGAAACAAAATTTATTTTTTGTTATACGAAAATTATACTTCGAGGAAAACTAAATTATATTCCCTATAAGAATGGTTTCATGATAAAATCAAATGAAGAGTTGAAATTCTATAAATAAGATTTGTAAAATTGTTAAAAAAGTTAAGTGAAAAATAAAACAATTTTGATTGAAGAAAAAAGACTCCATTAATTTTCAAAAAGAAGAAAGAGTGAGCTACTCATTCGAATAAACTTAAATTTTGATAAATGTAAAGAATAAATTTAATTTTGATTTGCAATCTATAAGTTGATAATTGTTTGTTATTAGAGAAAAGATGACATCTATAAAATTGATTAGAAAGAGAAGTATATGCAAAAAATATATTTTATTGGTGGATTAAAATAAAGCCACAAGAGGAAGAAGAAAAACAAAAACTCCACACAAATCAGTGTTAAATTACTATTCATTTAAAAAGGAAAGGAAGAAGTAGTAACGAGTTTTAAAAGCTGCCTTCAAGTGCATGTTTGACGGCGTAAATAATTAGATTCTACCAAATTCTTACTCTCCTAAACTTGAGAACATAATTGTTTCTTTGTATGTTAATTGCTTGATGTAATATCTTTTATGGCTTAAATATGGAAATAGTCCCTCCAAATATTTGACGTTTTGGTTTTAATCCCTATAAAATTCATTTAAAAAGGAAAGGAAGAAGTAGTAACGAGTTTTAAAAGCTGCCTTCAAGTGCATGTTTGACGGCGCAAATAACTAGATTCTACCAAATTCTTACTCTCCTAAACTTGAGAACATAATTGTTTCTTTGTATGTTAATTGCTTGATGTAATTTCTTTTATGGCTTAAATATGGAAATGGTGCCTCCAAATATTTAGCGTTTTGGTTTTAGTCTCTATAAAATATATTTTTTGGTTTTAGTCCCTGCAAATATAGAATATTTGGTTTTGGTCCTTGGTATTTTGTTTTGATCCTTGTAAAATCATTTTATATTAAAATTGATCCCTATATAATATTCATTTTAGTCCTCATTTTGAGGGGCTAAAATCAAATATTTTACGTATTAAAAAGTCTTTTTCATGCCAAATCCAACATAAATCAAGCTCTTTTTCATAAAGTCAATCCAAACAGCTATAGAATAGATATAGATAATATATATATTTTATGTTGGACCGGTGTCGTGAAAACCCGGCCCAATAAACCAAAGTGTTGCGGTGAGTTGATTGATGATAATTTCACAAACTGAAACTTCATTATTCATTCCCCCGCCATCACTCTCGACTCACCACTCTCTTCTCGGTTGGTTTCTTCCTCAATTTTTCAATACATAGTTACATATTAGTGTTCATTCATTTAATTATTTAAATTATTTATCACTTTTGCAGTTGTGATATTATCATTATGGCAACCGGAGGCCCTGGACTCGAGTCTCTTGTAGATCGTAAGCAATATTCAACTTATTTCATATTTTCATTTTTTTATTGTTAATATTTTCATTTTTTTTGTTCATAAAACATTTGGGATTTGATCTTAAAGGGACTAATTTGATGAAAATTAAGTATTAATTAACCTGTTATGGTAGGTTTATCTTTAGGGGACTAAATTAAAATAGGGTTAAACTAAAAGGATGCAAAAATTCGAACCGGTAACTTCCCACTTCTCAGCATTTGGTGTGTCTGAGTTTCGCGGCTAGGCTCTTTAAAAAAATTGGGTTTTACTTTTGAATATTTATTTACTACCGTGTTTGCTATCGAAACATTGAAGGTGATATTTGTCAAATTTGATTTTATTGAGATGTGTTTTCTGTTTTGAGCTATGCTATGAGAGGTAATTTTGGTTCAAGTTTTTATTGTTTTTTTTGTTTGTTTTCGCAGAGCAAATTTCGGTCATTACAAATGATGGACGAAATATAGTGGTAAGTCTTTGTATTCTACATGAAATTAGCTTGACAGTACGGTGTGTGCGTGTGTTTTTAATGTCTAATGTTGTTTTAACTTCTGATTGCGATGTTATTCTGTTTGCGTTTCAGGGAGTTCTAAAAGGTTTTGATCAGGCAACAAATATAATTCTTGATGAATCCCATGAACGAGTTTTTTCTACTCGGGTAAGGATTACATTATGCACTCGCTTAAATTTCTTTGAGGAATGATTAATTGGCATTAGAATTTTGATATTGAATACGGTATCATTTTATTTTTGTGTGTATTTTTGAATGTGTGTAAGTTGTATGAGGTAAGAGAGAGATAGAGATAAACGCATACGGTGTCACATAAGGCATATGTGTTTTGATGTTCAAATAACACAACTAAATTATTTTGTTGTAACTTAGATGATGTAATGGTTATGCATTTAGCTTTGAACTTGAAATTTTTGTGCCACAGGTTGTCATTGTTTTGTCATGATATATCCACTTGAAGTGAAGAATAGTCTTTTAGAAATATCTTACTGCTTGGCTTTTATTTCTCAAAGATTCCAGTTACTGAATTGCCTTTTCTAATTATAAAACAAATTTTTTTTTAGCTTAGATATGCCTGATATTAAATTTTTTTTGCACTCTATCCGAATACAAGCTATATGTGTTTATAACCTACAATAGTTGTTCTTTTGATATGACAAAGTTGGCGATGGCTACCATGCACAAGTCAATTAGATTGTGCACGGTTTCTTTTCTACCACTGGATGATAAAGGCACAGTATATCTGTCACAAACCTACCACACTGGATGTTTTTCTCATCGACTCCCTCCTATTCGCACCTTTGCTTCTATAGCATCTGGTCGTCCTTGCCCCTGTTCATCTTCTTCACAAATCTTAATGCCCAAATCCGAAAACATAATTATATTGGCCACAAAACATTTAACACCAGTTATTCACAGTAAAAGCAGTATTTGAGTATGCGGAGAGAGAGGGAAAGGCGGTCAACCACCATGTAGGCGGCACTCTGCCACAAATCTGACTTCAACACTATGTGATTACTCTTAGCGCTTCGCCTATGGCCGTTTCAAATTAAAGACCTAAATCCCCTAATTTCTACGTTTCCTATTTTTTCTCAAGAGACATGACAGGTTCAAGAAGATTTTTTTTTTTTTTTTTGCTTTTGCTGTGTAATTTGAATATGTGATTGTAATTCAGAATACTTGTGATGATGTTTAGGTTTATTTGTGACATGTAATTCTCAATAAGTTGGAAGCATATTCAATTTTACATAGTTGAATTTGAAATCAAATGAAAAGTGGTATTCGTTTGTTTGATGGTGATAAATAAAACTTCTTGATCTGCCAAGGCTAGGCTACCCAGAAAAAACTTTGGTGTAAAGATGACAAATGACTCAGTGTGTAGTATGTGCCGTTAAATGTGATGGACATCATTGATCCAGTGGAAAATGAGTACTTGTGCACATGAAAGACCTATGGCACTTGTGCATGTTAGATTAAGCCCAAAAAGTTAGGCATGTTTGAATTTGATGATGGGATGAGGCATTGACTATTGACATGATATCCAACATCTTGAGCTTGATATGCATTTATATTTTACTTTTTGTGACACAAGTGAATTTTGAATATTTTTCTTTTTAGTAATTAAGATGTTGAAATTCTTTATCTCGCTCTCCTTTTTTTGTTCATACAGACAGTGAATTTGAAGCCATGGACTTCTTTCCTGACCCTTTCAAGCTATTTACTTTATGCTGTATTATTGGTTTGCTGCCGGTAATAGTAGTGGCTAATGGCTTCTTTTTTTTTCTTTCACCCCTACTGTCTGAAGTTAAGGCAGTGATTGTTAAATAACTTGAACTGGAATTTTCTGCATTTGACAATTGCCATTAACGAATTCATGTGGTTGCTAGTTTTCCTATGCCTTCCCGGCTTCCCCTCCCTTCACTTTGAATATTTTTTAACTTATAGTTTTGTTATCTGTTTCTGTCTTGCATGTCATAATTTTATTTGTTTTCCTCATGTTGACTCGTTCTCATTTCTAATTACAGGAAGGTGTTCAGCAGCTTGTTCTGGGTTTATACATCATTAGGGGTGACAACATGTATGTCTGTTTATCCTATATCTTGTGATTTATTCCATTTTTGGATATTTATCATCACATCTTAACCCATCATATGTTGGTTTAATAGTGTTTCCATTTGGATTTTTCAGAAGCGTTGTTGGTGAATTGGATGAAGAACTAGATTCTAGCCTAGACTTGTCCCAGCTTAGAGCTCATCCCTTAAAGCCTGTCATTCACTGAAGTAAAACAATGTTAGAGTTGTTAGGAGATGCTTGCTTTCTTGGTGGAAAGGATTGGAACATTATTAGTACACCTCATATGGCATTAAGCAGTGAATGAAGTATAAGAATATGCTGATAACATAATATGCTAAATAAGTATATATCTTGATTATGTTTTTGATGTTGGCATGAGAATCATGGCTTTCTGCATGTTGGATTATGCAATGCAACAAACTCCTCACTATCTTATCTGAAGAATATTTTTTTTTATTCATTTTAGTTTGCATGTTTGGGTTAATGTTTATCTTGCGTTTGTTATTATGCTTCTTCTATGGGATAAATGTGGAAATGTGTTCAATGTATCATTTACATCTTTTCTCTCGTACTAAACATATCATCAGTTGTTTATTCGGAAAAAAAAAAAAGCATAACAAAAGTTGTAAACCATAAATTATGTTATGGTGTACAATTGAAAATGACTTTGACGTCCAATTTCAAAATCTTGTATATATGCCTAAGTAATTAGTTAATTATTCTAAGTTAAATTGATTTTATTAATAAAAATGTATACTTAATTCTACATAGTGAGTTATAGCTTTGTCTACTTCTTTAGTTAATCTTGAGTAGTAATAAGCCCTCGTTGAAATTATAGTGATATGTCAATGTTTATGATTATGCATGCCTTAGTTATCAATCAATTGTGCTACTAGAAGCAGGACTGCAATTCCATCGACTCCAGTTAATGAATTACTAATCCAAAAATGTTTGACAAGGAAAATAACACCTTGGGAGAAAGTAATAGAGATGATGATGTGATATGTTGGTAATGTGATGGAATGAGACAAGAAAAAAATGAAGTGTTGAATGTATATCGTAGAGTATAGTTTGTATAAATATCATTATTGTATTTTAGATCGTATTAATTTGTACCATAATGACACATATTAAGGAATTTACATATTGTAATTATGTTTTAAAAACAACAATTTTTAAATAGAGTTTACAATCTTCAATACGAAATTTCTATCTTTAATATACTAATAAGTGCGACATATCAACATTTCTCTTGTTTATATCACCGCATATAGGGTTGGTAAACTATGATCATAGCTTATAACATAGTACTGTACTAAATCAACCTTGTGATTTGTGAAACTGGCACTAAAATTCTAGATTTAAAATGGCACATAAAAATTCTGTTTTAGCTAAAATGCACTCCCAAAAGTGCATTTTTAAGACTAAAAAAAGACGGATAAGTCGGATAGTGGAAACCTGGAAATCTTCTGGTCTGTGTGCAAGACACGTGGCTTGTTTTGTGGACCCCACATCCACACGGCACAAAGGTACAAAACACTACTGCCCAGTCCAACTTCATTTTGGGAACCTCTGAAGTTAGAAGTGCTGTCTTCTTCCTCACTCGTTTCATTCTTACTTTCTTAATTCAGCCAAACAAAGGCAAGTGCATTCTTTCTGTCGTTTTTGCCTTTTTCATGCTTCTTTTTTTATCATTAACATTTAAACCCCCAAACATAATTGCATGCCTTGTGAAAACCAAGGAAAGTAGCATCATGCATTGAAGACCTAAGAAATATACCACTTTGGCAATCCATTTTATTTTTTATTTTTTTGCATGCATGATGTTGTTTTAGTTTTCCCTAGCTTATTATACATGATGGTTTTTCCTTATGAGGTTATGAAGTTTTAGTGTAAGAGCTTATCCTTGTAGTACAAGGGACGGAATTCAAATTCTCCTGGAAATGATAGTAATAAAATGGTTACTAGTATCACTTGAATTAATAAAAATTACCCCTTACCCATTTTTTATAGAAAAAATACATGATGGATGATCTAGAACTACTTTCTTATTGTAAACTTATTTTTTCTTTTTCTTCCTAGGATTTGAAGTGGTATAGTTCAATAATGGTTTTAAAAAAAGGCATTTTGTTGACAACAATTCCTTGCACACTTCGTTTAACAAGAACAAGCATGAGCTCTAGAAATGTAAGAAAGAACTTCTTAAAGTCAAGGATATATAGCAATGGTATAGACAGTGGTAGAAGGAAGGAAGAGGAGCTTGAGACTTTCTCACAAAAAATTGCCGAAATTACGGAGAAAATTAAGATGAAATAGAAAGAGCTTGGTGCTGCAAAAACATCTGTTAGTGGTAAAGTAAAAGAACTAGTATCACAAAGGAGTAACTTGCTAAAGGCAATGTCAAAGAGGAGGACCGATCAGTGTGATCAAATGAAGGACTTTGAGTCAACTAAGAACCAATATGAAGGTCGGGTTACGGAGCTTGATTCCAAAGAGAAACAATGTGACCAACGACTAAAGGAGCTTGATTCAAAGGAGAAGCTCTTTGAAGGACGGGCAAAGGAGTTAGAGTCGAAGCAGGAGGAATTTGAAGCTCGAGTGAAGGAGTTTAAATCAAAAGAAGATGAATTTAAAGGTCAAGTGAAGGATCTTGAATCATTCAAGAAGCATTTTGAAAGCCAGCTGAAGGGACTCAGATCCAAAGAGAAGCAATATGAAGAATGAATGCAGGAGCTGGAGTCAAAAGAGAAATATTTTCAAGGACGAGTGAAGGAGTTTGAATTAAAAGAGCGTGAATTTGAAGGCCGAGAACGGGAGTTTGAATCAAAAGAAAATGAATTTATAGGTCGAGTGAGGGAGTTTGAAGTCAAACGATTGGAACTGCTATTGAATGAGCTGAAGTCAAAAGAGAATCAATTTGAAGGACAAGTGAGGGATGTTGAGTCGATGCAGAATAACTTCGATGCAGAATATGAAACATTAATAAAATCATTTGAAGAGGAAATTGAATCAGGTAAATGTTCTTAATCTAATTTAATGAGCCAATTTAATTTCAACATTATCTTTTTCATGATTTTGATATTTTTAAGTATCTGCTAGCTAATTATGCAATTGCATCTTTCACAGATGATCAACCAAGTCCTACCGTGGATGGAAGAAGTTTTCTGTTTCTCCCGATTGAGCAAATTGATGAACTCGAGTCCAATGGCAATGACATTCTAGCTAAACTGCTAGCATCATCATCAGATCCATCAAAAGATGTTTTGGATATAATCCAGAACCCCATCATTCCATTGTGTAAGAGAGACAATGCTGCAATTATTGATGATTTCTACATTGATTTGCTCGAACAACTGATGAGAATCTCACCACATGTTAAACCTCGTGTGCAAGAAGATGCAATGAAGCTAGCTCTTAATTTGAAAGCTTACATTGGTCAAAATACTGAAAATTCTGTGCCGGTTCTAGGTTTTCTACTCCTTCTGTCAATTTATGGGCTGGTTTCTTCGTTTGATGAAGATGAAGTTTTAAACCTTTTTGGATTTGTTGCTCAACACAAGATAGCGGTAGAGCTCTTCAGGACTATGGGTTTGGCACATAAAATTTCCGGTATACTAATTTATAAATAATTTATAAATGCTTTGTTCAGACACTAGTCTTTCTACACTTTGAGTCATTGTACTTATTTTTATCTCACTTTGAAGTGTATGCACCACATTGAGCCATTATAGTTAGCCATTATACTTATCTTATCTCACTTTGAAGTGTATGGTTACATTACATCACATGGTTAGCAAATGTATAAATATGGGTCCTCTTAACTTGGGTCCTAAGGGCATATGTTAAGCAGCACAAGAATAGAAACATTCCCTTGATATTTGTGTATTCAATCAATTAAAAGTTAAAAAGTAAATTCAATGCACGGATTACAATAAAAAATTTCTGCATTTAACTTATTAACTTGTGCTTTAAGGGCACAAGTTAACATTTCCCTGAGTCATGCTAACTTGTGTCCTTAGGGCACTTGTTAAACAATCCAAAAAGAACAATTTTGTATTGGAAAACATAATATGTCAACTTTTAAGAAGTTGAATGCACGACTTTTGATATATATATTTCTATAATGAGTTTCTTAACATGAGGGCACAAGTTAGCATTTGCCTTGAATTATACTTAACAATTTGTAGAATGACGTATAAACCAAAGAAACCATTTTAAAATAAACAAACCAAGTTATTTTATTTAAGAGGAGATAATACAGTTTAAATCCCAATTACTCTTTAGGCTGCATGGTTCTAACATGCAAAACCTTTATAGAGCAATTATTACATTATATATAACTTGTTATTAAGTAGTAGCTCGGACAAGTACAAATTCAAAGATATCTTCAATATTTAATGTATTTAGAACCAGACGCCAAACATCTTCACCATCAAATTTTTTCCTCCCAATATCAACACAAACTTGAGAGATAGGACAGAATTGAAGCTTGTATCCAGAACCATGTTTCTGAATTATGAACGACCCATCTATGAAAGTCTTGTCGTTAATACCTTTAACACCAACATATGGTAATTGACCTATTTCATTAACCATCACCCACTTGTTGGATTCAGTACATTGTGTCTGTGTTTCGTCTACAACAACTTCAAATTCGACTCGTGGAGTGCCTGTTGAAATTATATATAGCGTTGTATTCCACATCAAAATAATCAATTAACTCCATTCGTGTACCCTTGCTACGTTCAGCGTCCGGAAAAGTGACTTCAAATACAGTAGTAGGTGGACAATCTAGATTTCCTGGCATGCCAATCTTCAGTCCACCACCTGTTGTTCCACTAGCTGGATAAATATAGTATTCCTTATGAGAAACAACGGGGTTTCCATCTGTATCTTTTACTTGTTCAGCATCTTGTGTAAATGCTATTGGAAAGATGGTGGTTAGCGCAAAGAGGAGAAAAAGGGTGGTTAACAATGTAGGTTTCATAATTTGTCAAGTATATATCAATGTTGATATATATCTTTGTGTATTTGTTTTGCAATTGCTGCATAGCTCTATTTATAGACTTCTTTTAAAAGGATATATAAGAAACCATTCATGTTTATCTAAATTTATATATGAATCTTATAAAAACATAATCGTTGACAAAAATATAAAAAATACACATATATTGATCACATGCAAAAAAAAAAGATAAAATCTAAATACTACCTCTAAATTTTACAGCCATTGACTTTTTTTCCCAAACAAAATGGTGGAGGCTTTGTTAATTAACATGAAAATGAAGGGAATCATCATAGATAAGGTAGAACAGAATCGTTTTAATGGCTCTATGTTACTGTTAATTTGATTGCTAATCCAAGATAGGGTCACATGATGCATGTTATATAATTCAAGTGTACCTATTCAATCATCCAATTAATAGTTAAATGAAGTTTTTGGAAGTAGATAATATATATAATTAAGTGGATTAGATATGCTAACAACGCACTTTCTAACACACGCTTTTTTTGATTGGTTAAAATTCACATGGGTCCCACCAAATCATGTGGATCCCATATGAATTTGGTGGGTCTCGTATGAATTTCAACCAATCAAAGAGAGTGTGTTGAAAAATGTGTATTAGAAGGTGTATTGCTGACATTCCTCTTACGTGCATAATATATAATTAAGTAGGTTCCAACATTCAAGGCCTCCCACATATTGGTTTCTTAAATTTTCAGCCATCGACTTTTTTTTATGCAAAATGGTGGAAGCTTTGTTGATTAACTTGAAAGTGAAGCATCATAGATAGTGTAGAGCAGAATCGATTTAATGCTCTATTTTATTGTTAAATTTTATTGCTAATCCAAGATAGGGTCACATTACGCATGTTATATAAATACTAAGAACACATGCCAGAAGATAATATATGTAATTCCACTCAAAGAAGACAATCTATAATCACAAGTATATGAGGAATAATATTTGTATAATCATTTCTAAACAGCTTTTGTGACAATTTTTTTTCTCTCTTTTTATTAGACAAAAACAATAGAGACAATAAGAATACGAATCTTGTCATTTTTGTGTTGTTTAACCACACCAATTATTTATGAGTTGACTTACATGTTCGGTTGCAGATTTATTTATGATAAGATATTGAGATAAAATTGTGGAAAAAAATGTCGGTATGGATCATCATCTCCAGATGCTACTTTTAAGAGGCAGTGTCAATGTATTTTTAAATAGTTAGTCGGAAAACGAAAAATGTGTAGATTATATAGTTGGAGAAACAAGCATAGTACAAGTTTCCCAATATATGGAACCAAATGAGAAATACAAGATGCTTCAATTGTTAAAGGTACTGCAACATGAAGTTGTGGAAGGAAGGAAAATAACAAAGGTCATCAAAGGATATTGAAGTACACCTATGACTCATGGCTAACAACGGTCATGCAAGGATTGTTTGAGGAATCCATAACAAGAAATTGTCTTGAAAATATAAGTTAACTACTTCTCAAAGGTACAAATATAAAATATTTGACTAGAATTTTAGGGACATTTTTTAAGGCCACCTCCCAAAAATGGAGGAATGACACCTAAAATAGTGAGCACACATTAATCTTTAGTAAAATGCGAAAGAATATTTTGAGGTTAAACTTAAATCATGTGTTATGTCAACAGTATAGATCTGGTTAAATTCATCGTTGATTGAAATCATCAATTTCTATTGTTCAGTGTACAACCAATATATACAAATGAATTTTGCAGTAACAAGACATAAGTAGATTTTTATAAGTAGATACTAACTTGGAATATAGACACTTGAAACCATCCTAGCTGCTGAACATAATTTTTAACCATTAAATGGAAAAGAAGGGATATGAGAAAATAAATCAAGCTACAGCTATGTAAGTAATACATAAGCTTATTGGAAAATGCTTCTCAACATCATTTACAAGCAAAGTCTTTTGGATCATTTAATGAAATTGCAATTACAGCTTTTCCAATGAAGCATGGCTAATGCATCCTAGGGTTAGGCCTTGAGAACCTTATCAAATTTTCTCCTGTTTCACCGATTTCAACAACAACTATATACAGATTAACAAGAAGTTGACATGTTTTCTTGCTGTTCCAATAATGACAATATTGACATGACATTAACAGTAGTCCCAAATCATTAGATTTGAATACTTGGATATAGTGCTATGCTCATATTGTGGAACACTTCCTTTTAAAAGGCTGAACAATACTAAGTTGATTGAAACTATATAACTGGCATTTCGATCTTGCAGAGCAGATGACAGTTAAAACAATGGTGTGACTCAAAAAATGTGGCAACAACAATACTGACAACTATATATGTATTCAATTTAAGTATCAGTTCAAATGCAGAAAGAAAGCATCATTTAAGGAATAAGCTTTAGACTATGATGATTGGTAGGGACCTTTCAAAAGAAAGTCACGTTACAAAAATAAAGGAATGCCCCTTAAAGCAATGAATCCACGGTACTTTTTAGTAAACTTGCTTTAAACTATGATGACTTGATGAGTTTTTTTTTTTATCTCATGTCATATATAGTTGATCTAGTGCATTATACATTTTACATTATCTAGTATATTTATAGTTATTTGGTAATAATATATATACTGCAGAATTATGGCCTTAAACTTTTTATTTACTGTGAAAATAGTTAAAAGTCTAAGGTTTAATAAGTTTTTTCATCTGTACCTAAGGGTTTTTTCGAAGTTCCAATATTAGTTTTGCATAAATGAAGTGAAATCAGAAAATGTTTTTCAAACTAAATAGACCCAAATTTTCCATATTATGCCAATCTCTTAACAGTTGGAACTATAATTGAAGGGTTTAGTTGCATATTCACATACAAAAATTTACCCTCAATGTTGAAGATGTTTGTTGATGAACAAATGGAAGCCCCATAAGAGTTTAGTGTAGCCATTGCACATTATACTATATCACTATACAGAAAAATTTAAAAATGACACAAACAATGATAATGCTAGTTGAATTCTTATAGTCTACTGTGCTTAATTTATTAAATCATGACACTAGATGTTTATGTAACATGAAACCTGCTATCTCGGCTTCCTTACAGATCTCTTTGCACTTTGCTATCCTCCCAGAGGCCATGTAAATTTCAAGCATGTCCTTGTATAAACTAAAAGTGGGAGAAAATCCTGCTTCTTTAAGTTTTGAAAAATACCGCACGGCTCTCGATAGATCATTCAAAGCAACAAACACTTTTATTACCACACGATAAGCTGGAAGGTCAAAGAGGCAATTCGAAGCCTCCATTTCCCAAACTAACTCCAATGCCTCTCTGTATTTCCTCTCTGCGTAGCGGCTATGAATTACAGTGGTGTACATAACCACACTTGGTTGAGAACCAGACTGTTTGAACCAACTAAACAGGCTGTCAACAACTTCAAACTTCCCCATCTTAGCACATACTTTCATTATAGCAGTACAATCCTGTGAATTCAAATTCAGATCATCTCGTGCTCCTAGTTCATCTAACAACGACACAACATGTATGTATCTATCAGGGTTCTTTCCAAGTTCCGTTATCAGTTTTGCATAAATGCCAGGATCCAGCATTCTTTTATCCCTTCTAGCAATTTCCAACACCTTCCAAGCAGGTCTAAGGTTTCCACCTTTTAAAAAACCCTTAATCAATGCCTCCAACACCCCACGACTTGCCGAACTAGTAAACTTGTTTAGGTCGAATACAAGCTTCAATACATTTTTCCTTGCCAAAACCTTAATCGTCGAGGCCAGAATCCAATCATCTGGGAAAAGATGAGGTTGATTTTGCGCCCAACAAAATGTTTGTAGAGCTCTGTCAGGGAACCCCATCTGTCCTAATTCCTTTATCGTCAGCGATAAAGAACCCTTCCTCAGAAAATGTACCCATTTACCAAGAATTGTCGACACATCTTCATCTGGATTAAGCCTACTAATCTCTCTCGCCAACCCAACTAAAAAACTCGGGCTTTTATATAGTTTCTTATCCATAGAACCGCGAGTAGAAACCATAGCTGGTAGTCTTTTCGGCGTAGGTAGTCCCAAGGGACGAATCTTATGAGGAGACGGAAGAGGAAGAGGTCTTTCCCGATCCAATTTCCCCGGTTTTTGTGGGATTCTACCTTGAAAAAGTGACGATATTGCATCGATTTCATCCGATTCCCAAACAACATCAGTATCTACATTTTGTTCTGCCTCGTCACTCACTTCTACATTCAAATCCTTATCGTCATCATCATGAATTAGTTCAGTGGTTGTGGTGGTAGGTTTGTTCAAGAATAAATTAACACCAAACTCTGGAGGTAGCTTGTCACGCCGGGGATATCGAAGATTCTTAGTTGGATATTTTCTACTTCTATTTGACTTTGATGAATGTGCTGCTAAATTGATTATCTGGTTTCTGCATAAAATTCTTCCGAGTGGAACAAAATGCAGACTAGAAGGAAATGATATTGTACAATCCATTAATAGGGTTTAGAAATGTGGGGGTTGAATTATTATCATTGAGATACCTGAATAGAAAATTGCATTCATAAACACATTTCCAGTATCGGTATTAAGGTACTAGAAGGAAACTGAACAAAAACGAACAAATTTCTCTGCAATGATGCAAAATCCAAAAAATTATAATAAAAAAGAAAAAGGAAAACCTGGACGAATTTGTCACTGTTTCTGGTGAGTTGAGTTCAGTGGAACTCCGACTTGTTTCTGATGTAAGAGCAGACCAGCGGCAGCGCCTGGAAGAGATTGGGAACGCAGGTTGTTTCTTTAAGTTTAAAAATTATCCTCACAAATGATTTATTTTCTTGTTCTAGTGCTAAAGGGTTGAAATAAGAAAGAAAAACAACTAAATATGCAATTACTCCCGAAATTAATAAAATTTCAGTTACCTTTTTGAAATTGCACAACATTGATCAATTTACTCATTTATCAAATTTTTTTGTTAGTCAATATCACGTTTTGTAAATACTCCCCTGAAATTTTGCATTTATGTGCAAAATATCCCCTGAACTTGATTTTTTTTTTCTTATCATTAACTCAAAAGATATTAAAGACAAACAATTAACAACTAACTTTAATACTTTAAACTCTACAATATTACAATCCAATATTACAATTAACATTTGGATCATTTATTACAATCCAATAGATTTGAGATGGTTTAAATTGCATAACAAGAATAAGAATATATTATAGAAAGCAGAAGAACAACTACAACTTCCTAAGGTTGTTCTAGTATTAAATTGTAGGCTACAATTGTGTTTTGTTATATTGGAAGGTGATAGAAGAATGAGAATACATGATTAATGTTTGATCGTTTCAGGGAACATATATGGTTGTATACCGTCAAAACTTAGCTAATATGCTCCACAATTCAGTGATAATGCAGTCACTTTTAAGTATAAGAAAAAAAATATGAATGTTCAAGTTTATGGGGCATTTTGCACATAAGTGCAAAACTTCAAGGGGGTATTTGTAAAACGTGATGTTGACTAATAGAAAAATTGAACGGAGGGGGTAAATTGTTTAACGTTGTGCAATTTCAGAGGGTAATGGACGAAACTCTTAGTTTCAAGGGGGTAATTGACTGTTTACTCAAAGAAAAATATATCTAAAATCATAACGATTGTCTCTTTCATTTTCACTCTCAGGTCTCTGAAGAGAGACCAAAAAAAGTTATCATTGTCATCAAATCATCGTATAAAATATCATTACTTACTTAATATCAGATTAAAATTCAATTATCTGCAATTTTTGTTTGTTAATATGAATTATATGAATAATGAAAAACAATGTGATTTCTCATTTATAAACAGAGTCCGAAGTAAAGTTAGTCTTTTTTGGTGTTAACTCTTCAATTTTTATGGAAAATGATTTGGTAATTCGGAGTTCAGTCAAAAGTAAGTAAAGTTAGATAAAAAATTGTTTTATCTATGGTGCAACTTATTAAGTACTTGAACTCTATTGTTTGATATAGAGCTAGTCTGCTATTCTTTTTATGACGAGAATATTTTTTTATATAAAATATTGTTAATTTTAAAAGTTTTTATATGTTGGTTACAAATTTTTAAATAAATGAAAACCTAAGGAAATTAAAATAAAATTAAAGTTGTGGGTAAGGAAGATAATTCTTATTTTTGAGATTGGAGGGGTAAACAATTTATTCTTGTGTAAGTAGTTGAGGTGTATGGAGAAAGTGGAAGAAATCATTAACTATTTCAGAAAAGGATTTGGCGCGAGAATGTTTCTGTTGAAGATATCTCTTTTTAACTCAAATGTGGTGTTGAAGAATTCTTATCACAATATTTTTTTAAGATGTTAAACTAGCTCATCTAAATTAACATCGAGGAGAATTAGATATGAGACCTTAAGTAAGAGTACATTTTTAGATCTCAAGCCAACATCGCCAACTCAACTCAAGTGGGTTATCACCCCTTTTCTTTGAATGTGTTTGTTTTTCAAAA
Source organism: Medicago lupulina (assembly GCA_958299785.1). Classification (NCBI taxonomy): domain Eukaryota; kingdom Viridiplantae; phylum Streptophyta; class Magnoliopsida; order Fabales; family Fabaceae; genus Medicago; species Medicago lupulina. The sequence goes on along the minus strand of OY283142.1, from coordinate 17,611,440 downwards.
AGTTTGGTTTACATTTTTGCAATGGTTAGATGTATCGAATGTGTTATCTAATGACACTATTACATATGTTCCTCAATTTTTGGGTTACAAGTTAGTTTTTTGAAACCAAAAGACGGCTTTCAGTTAATTTAGCTGGATACCATTTGAGTGATATGAAATGCTTGCAATAGTTTCATTTTCGCCACTAAGGAGATTGCTGTTGAATCAGTTATCAATAAAATTAAAATTCAGATGTGGTGGTGGACTTAGTTATGATTTTAACCTTTGGTGAACCAATTCACTAAAGTGTCTTGGGTATTTTGATATTGCTCATTAGAGATTTTTTATGTTCATTTTGGTTGTCGTGGTGTCATTTTAATTAATTAGGTGTATTTTTTTCAACTTCTATTTCTTGTACACCTTGCGCCTGAATATGGTAATTTTAATTTATTTTGATATTTGGCTATAATAAAGAAAAGTTATTTTGTCTCCGTGAGCATAACTCAGTTGACAGAGACATATATTGTTATATGCAAGGGCGGGGTGTACACCCTACTTATTCATCTTGAAAAAGGTGAATTATAGACACTAACTACCTGGAAAAAAAAAATTGAATAGTTTATTTTAATAAACATTCTTTATAAAAATTATTTATTATACAAACAAATTTGATTAATGGTGTGAAAACGACTAATTTTGTCGCATTATAAATGAATTAAGAAGGATAGTTAATTTTGTATAGGAAGATAAGTTATAACTAATTTTACAAAATATTTGAAAGAGACTAGAGGAAAAGATGTGAGAGAAAATTTCTTCATGGCGCAATAGTAACTACGTTTCGAAAGTGATAAAAGAAAAGGATTCCAACTGAAAAGGAATTTGACCATTGAAAAATGAGAGGGAAGGACTACTAAGAGTGGAGAGGGTGAGGTAAGGAGATGAAACTTTACTAATTTTGATCCAAAAGACAGAACCCTTGTGAGGTTTTTTGTCAAACACTAGACATCAACTTATTTTTTCATGTCAGTACCCCTAGACTTTGTTTGAACATATCTGCTGTAAACCATATTCATAAGCTAACTTAAAGAACTTGCGAAAATAAGTTGAAAACAACTTATGAATATGTCATAAGTTGTATTGACATGTTATACACAATTGTTATTCTAAATTGATAAAGATGATTGTCCTATACAGATTGAACTACATGAAATTGTAACAATAAACATAAAATAAAAGTTCGATAGTCAATTGCCCCCTTTGTGTATTCATAAGATAAGATTTGTATAAATGAGAAATTAACCTAACTAAGAGGTTCCCTCTAGCACAATATACAGCTAAAAGTTTAAATCAAGATTGATAACCAAGTGCAAAGAAAAAGCATCAGCGAATAAAATTGTCAAACATTAACTTACCTCAAGTTCAGAGATCAAGTGTAAAAACATCATTTGCACTATCTTTGCACTTGGATTTTAATTCTAAAACAAATGTTTCGAATCTAGAATCATAAATAAAAAAACGCAATGTAAAATCCGAAAGCAAATAACCTCAACAAACAAAAAATAAATCGTGTTAACCAGAGCTAGAGCAAATGGTTAGCGGCTAGGTTAGGTTTCAGTGAAACAGAGAGAGTAGAGAATGTCACTCTTGTGACTTTGTATTAATATTTGGGCTGGGAATGTATGATCCAGCATTTTTTTGGGCCAGATATGCTGAATCAAGCTCGGGCCCAAAGAGTTTCTGCAAACACTATTTTTATTTTTATTTATTTTTTGAGGGACAAACCTTATAGCGAAAAGACCCGCACGTGTCGTCTTTCCGCTCTTTATAGCACATTGCAGATGAATTAAAAAGTATAGTTAATTTTGTATAAAAATAAAAATTGTGACTAATTTTAAAATTACTCTTCATTAATAGTATGAGAAAAACAAATTTAAAATATTGAAAAACATAAGAAGTAATACTAATATACTAGCAATGAGTATAAATGAAAATAAACATCAATGATTCTTTGTAATTGTAAAAATAAAATGACATATAAACACAGACTACTTTAGCTATTATGAGATATATTGTGGGGTTGAGGGAGTATAACTATGGTTAGTATAACATCTTTTTACCTCTTGTTAAAAAAACCTTTTCCTTTCAAAAGCATACAATTTTTTTAACCCAAAAAAGAAGATACAAATTCTAGAGTTTTTTATTTTATTTTTATAATCAATATAAACTCTACATTTAATCTTGTATAATCACAAAACTAAATATATAGTGTTTAGACATGCATAGTATACAATAAAATTGATCTAACATTTTAAAAATAAGTGTTTCTTTGATGTGTGATTAAACATTGTGATAAGCAAGTATTTCTCCAAATTCTAATGTACCGTTAGGCTCTTATAATGAGCTAATTGCATGTCTCAATTCCTTGTTTTAAGGATAAATCAATTTCAGTTTTCTTCTTTTATTAGTATGTCTTCGTTTTGTGTGATCCTTGTTATGCTAAATCTTGAGCGGTGAGCTATACACGCTTTAAGGGAATTGTTGATCCCTTTTTGCATGGCAAATAGAGGGCATATCTTTGGTCACATACTCCCTTCAACAAGTCAAAATCTTTGGTCCCATACACTATCCGTACTCTTTTATATGTATTCTTCAACACTCTTTATAATTTGGTGAGATTCATGTGAATCTTACCCAATAAAAAACTGTATTAAAAACATTATTTGATCTCAAAGAAATTTTTAACAATTAGTTCACTTTTGTGAGAAAGCATAGAAGCACTTATTCGATTTCAAGAAATTATTCCCTGTTGTTATGCTCTTATGATGAGCTAATTGCATGTATCAATTTCTTGGCTGTTAGGAGTATGTCTCGTATAAGTGTAGGAGCGTTCTTAAGAGTATAGGAGCACTTATTCGATCTCAAAGAATTATTCTTTGGTTGTTGATGAGATCGAATAAGTGCTAGAAGTGTTTTTATTTGGTTGTTGCTTCCTACACTTATTCGATCTCAATCTCATCGATAAATGGTACAAGAGCTTGGCTCAGCTTGATAGAGGAGTAGAAGCATATCATTGTATAAAAATTTCTTATAACGATGTAATCAATAGTTGAATTTCATTATTGAACTTCAATGTAAGTATATGATATGAAAGACTTAAACTTAATGCGAGATTGTTGAATTACAGTGTCCGTGGTTAGTCCACTTAAAAGAAGCTCAGAGACCTTTTGCAAAAATAATTTTTTATTTTATTTTAAGTAAAGTATGATATTTCAATTAGTAACTAGAAGTTTGAAAAGAAAAGTTTGAACTAGTTAAGTCCACTTAAAAGCTTAGCTTATAATGCTTGTCCGTAAGAGTGTGTGACTTTAAAACATTTAGCTATGTTTGTTAATGGTCATTCTTTCATGATGAGTTTATATTGAAATTTAATCTACTTTATTTTATAAAATAAAATACTAGCTTATCTATTACTCTACTTTCCACAAACATAGCCCAACACATGTGAAGTCCAGATACGAGATACGATACGGATACGATATTGCACCGATACGTCGATACAGAAAAATTTCAAAAATCAAGATACGATACGGCTGCGATACGTTAATAAAAAAATTATATAATTAGATGTACAATATAATTATAACTATTTTTTTAATATGCAAATATATTAACAAACAAAAGAAACCACTCATAAGCTTGTAGCACATCAACATAAATATAAAGAATATTGACGATTAAGAGAGTGATGATTAGTCAATTACATACACAATATATCCCAAAAAGAGCACCATCAGTGCTATACTATATCTGTTAGTGCTATACTTTATCAATCCAAAAAAGAACACATCAATACTCAAGAGTTAAGTTATTTTAGTTAACATTAATTGAGAAATATTGGGGCAGGTATGGATCCATGATAATTATCATATAGTCTCCTGATACGTATCGGGAATTATCAAATAATCATTTTTAAAAAAAAATAAAATTTAATCTTTGAATACTCTTCTGATACGTATCGGGCAGGTATCGATGCAAGATACACAAGAGATACGATACGTCATCCATTTTGAAGTATCGAGGCTTCACAGCCGAACACACATGTAGATAAAATTAAAATTAAAAACTTTAAACAAAAAGCTGGATTTACTTTTAAAATCTTTAAACTAAAGCATCATACTTTTCATTGTTACTTTTTTCAGCAAAGGAGAAGCTTTATTAAACAATGTTAAGAACTAAGAACAAACCAAAATGGCAGAAAGAGATGAAAATAAGAAAGACATTAAAGTGCTTACGGTGCAAGACACAACCATCCAAAGAAAAAGCTCAAACCAACAATTAAATATATTTAATTACTTTACTTTATGAATATTCTTATATATACTATCAAAATTTTAGAGCTCTTTGTTTTTTATATATATAATATAATCAAAGTTTTATGATAACCCATGCTCTGTTTCATCTTCTCTGCTTTTGCAACCTCCAAAGAAAACATTAACAAACACAACACAATATTGAATAAATTACTATTAAAATTGATTAACAAGTACTAATTCTTGTTTTCAATAACAGTTTCACTGCATGAAGATTCTCAAATAGTTCTTATACAAAACCAAAAACAAGAAATAATGATAACAGAATAGTAGTGGCAATCATCCCTATCAATTTCTTCTCCACAATGATTGATGATGTTGAAGAATCATCAGGTTTGTTAGGAGGCAATCTGTAGTAGTATGGATAGTAAGGTAGAATAGGATCAGGTGGTGGTGGAGCACCATAAACACCACCACCGTTGTTATTATTGTTGTCGTCGCCGCCGTTGCCGTAAGGTGGTGTAGGATTATAAGGGTAATTGTTATTACCAGAAGGTGGTGGATATGGTAATCCAGATTGTGGTGGTGCAGGTGGAGCTGTTGAAACTGAAGGAGTTGGATTTGTAGGAGTGACGGTTCCACTTCCTGTGGGTGGTGGGTAACATGGATAGGGACAAGGGGTGTCGGATTTTGTTATGGTTGGAAAACAGAGGAGTGTTATTGAGAGGAAGAAGAAGAGAGTGGAAGTGGTTGAGTTAAAGATAGACATGTTTGGATGGAAGAAAAAAGATGGTAAAACTAGAATGATTAAGGGAAAGGATCAAGTGGTTGAGTAGTGATGTGAATATGTGAAGGTGATGAAACAAAGTGAGTGAGTTGGAAATTTGAAGAGATGTGTGGGTGGTCTTATTAGATGGCTACATGTGTTTTGTCACATTTTGAGGAATTGAGAGAAAGCCAAGGATGGGTGAAAATGAAATTAAAATAAAGTTGTAGTTACTTTTTGAGTAATGATGTGGAAGAAGAAGTCAAATTAGGGCTTGGAGCAATTTCTAAGTAATTTCTAACTTTTAAGTGTGAGTGCTTAGATGAAATTAGGGAAAAGGAGGAGTTGGTGAAGAAGCTTGGGGGACAATAGAGGGGTTCATTTGGGAGCTTTTGAATATTAAAACTATGATAACAATTTATTTTTTATTGTAGTGTTGGTAAAGAATAATAATGATTGCACATGAGATGCCTACAATAGCAAGGAAGTGTATATTGATAGGAGTTTAATGATTAAGCACTTTTTATACTATCATCTAATGAGATGGAGATGAAAGTCCATAATTTGACTATGCAGCCCTAATTCTTAACCATCTTAAGAAAATAATGACTATAAAAAAAATAAAATTAGAAGTCAGTGTAAAACTAGTTTATACTTATAGTGCATATCTTCTTCTCTTTGATAAACCATGGTGGAGTAAACTACAATCAAATTCACATCTCAAGTGATTATAAGAAAGCAAACGGTCTCAAGAAAGAGTATGTATAAGTTCAATGTATAGTTAGCAGCAATGTTATTTCTAGCATATTGAAAATGAACTTAATTAAGTGGACAGCTAGCTTCAACTTATATTTGATTTTTTGGAAAGGAACTTATATTTGATTTTTTGGAAAGGAACTTATATTTGATGTTACATAGAAGAAATACATATGTGTATATATCAAAGAAGAAGAAAAACTTGTCATTGCTTAATTAGTTGTCCTTTTTATTAAGGTATAAATAGCATGTGGGGAGCTTTGTTTCCCTCCCCTTAAAGGTGGGCACAATTTCTTGTAATCAAAACCTTGTATGCACTAGGCAAAGTTAAGGGTGGAACATCGCAAAGATAGTCCATTATAAACTCATCTCAAAGCACTTTTTTGTTCTAATCTCAAAGCATAGTTTCATTATTATTTTAGAATTCTTTAATGTTTTGAATAATTAAGTTTTTTTTTGTCAATGTAATGTATGTTCTTATATATAAAATTTCTAAGGCTAAATTGCATTTTTGGTCCCTTAACTATTTAGGTAGTATCGGTTTGGTCCTCTAATTAAAATTTGATTTAGTTTAGTCCCTTAACTTCTCTCTCTTACACATTTTGGTCATTTTCGTTAGTTTTAATTCAAAAACGTTAGGTTTTTTTTCATCTTTTTCTCCTCTTTTTCATCTTCATATCATCTCCATCAACATTCAACAAGAATCCTAGAAAAATTCCAAAAAAAAATGAAGAAAACCTAACGTTTTTGAATCAAAACTAACAGAAAGGATCAAAATATATAATGGAGAGAAGTTAAAGACCAAAATAAATGAAATTTTAGTTAAAGGACCAAACCAATACTGATTAAATAATTAAATGACAAAAAATAATTTAGCCAATTTCTAAAGATAGTTCTTTCTATGAATCAAATTATAGTTGTAACATTTGAGGGTAATAGAACACTACTGAATAGCGTTTTACTATTATATACATATTTTATACAACTTCTCATGAAATTTGCTCGGATTCTAAATGGGTGATTTGGACGAACCCACTCACCACTAGTTAGAGTAAATAGTCAATTATCCTCTGAAATTGTAAGTTTCGTCAATTATCTTTTTGAAATTAACAAAACTTCAATTACTCAATGAAATTGCACAACGTTAATCAATTTACCCCTACCGTCAAATTATTTTGTTAGTCAACATAACGTTTTGCAAATACCTCATTGAAATTTTACACTTATGTGCAAAACGTCCCCCAAACTTAAAAATTTATAAAAAAAATTCTTATCCTTGACTCAAAAGATATTAAAGGCAAACAATTAACATATAAATATGCATTACCATGTATGTAAGCCACTTATTTTGGAGTAATTGTGCATACTTGCCTTAGTTTCCAAAGACTAAGTGATGTAGCTTTTTAATTCGACACAAAATTGCAACAACTCGTGTGGGGAAGTGCTGCATAGGAATCATATGAAATTTTAACTTTTATTTTGTAATGAGTTTTAGTGTTGCTAACTGTTTTAATTTTGAAGGATGGTATTATATAGAGGGTAGTGAAAATGGAGTGGAATGGAAAACTTTTGATTTCGACTCCCTAATCTAGCGCTTGGTAAAAATAATGGAAAATAGAAATGAGTGAAAATAATGATTTTCCTCTTGGTATGATTGAACAATAGGGAATGTAGATATTACAACGAACAAAACTATAAGTAAAGCATCATCCTTCATTTTCAGATCATTTTCACCCTTACAAGAAAAGTGGCAGAAATTGCGGACCCAAATCAAAATTGAGCTCTTAACATTCTGCTTTCAATGCCACAATTATTTTCTTCAATGTTGCAATTACATCTAAAATGATTTGTATCCAAATTCCTCATTCCCTCGATCACTACTGTTAATTATTAAAGCTAACTGTTAATTGTTTGACTTTAATATCTTTTGAGTCAAGTATAAGAAGAAGAAAAAATATAAATTTTCAAGTTTGGGGGGCATTTTGCACATAAGTGCAAATCTTCAGGAGGGTATTTGCAAAACATCATGTTGACAAACATAATAATTTGACGGAGGGGGTAAATTGATTAACGTTGTGCAATTTCAGGGGGTTATTGAAGTTTTGTTAATTTCAGAGGGGTAATTGACGAAACTTACAATTTCAGGGGATAATTGACTATTTACTCATTTCATTATAATCGAGAGCCATTATGTCAATACCATAAATATTTATACTACTTCGGAACTTGTCATAGTAGATATATACTTGGTTTTCAAGCCGTCATGTGAAGAGTTTAATTGACGGGGAGTTAAAAATATTACAATATGTAAGGGTCGGAGTTCGATCATTAAATACTCATTTATTCACCTCTAGGGACATTGATAAACCAAATCATAGAAGAGCATGTGAACAAGTTTCCAATTGAAGCTAGTGTCCAATTTGCTGACTTCAGAATTAAGTGTAACTCAACGGCAAAATTCCATACACATGAAGTCAAGAAGAAATCAAAGAACAGCTGGAGAAACATAAGAAAGAATATGGACACGTGGCTCAAAACTGCGCAGCGTCACTTTGATTACTGGCTGCTATAATTTTAATGATTTAAATGAATTATTATTGAAGAAATATTTTTAAAAGAAAAATGAATTTTTAAAAATAATAACTATTTTAGCTTGTACATAGTTTTTAGAAAAATGAATTTTTAGAAATATTTTTAGAAGAATTACATCTAAATAGTGGTCTTGCTTAGCTTGTTCTTGTTGGTTATAATCCAAAATGGCAAAATTTGCTTTTAGTTTTACACTTTTACTGAATCTCATTGTTCTGTGTGGGAAAAGGTCATGTAGTTGGTTTCTCACTTTAATTTCTCGTTTCTAATTTCTAATAATAACACTTATTTTGACGTGTGGTAGTGGTTATATCTACTATGCATGATTACAAATCAATTGAACACTTCAAACGATTCTATTAAGAGCAGTTATTATTTTGTTTTCTTCTTTGAGTATATGCCCTTGCCCTGACTGCCCAAGATTCCCATCCAATTAAGCACCTGTAATGTAGATAAAAGATAGCTTAATTGGAACCACAAAAGCATCAACTTACTAAATGTTTACCTCTTAAGATATTTTAGTAGCACATTAGTTGCTCTATGGGTGTTGTGTCATTTGATGAAATGCTGGTCTAGTGGGATTTTCTATACTATTTGTTTGTTTAAGACATTTTTGTAAGTTCTTTTTATATTTTCTTTTTGTAAATTAGTGTTATTTTGGTTAAACTTTACCTTCAATTCAATTTATTTTGTTATCATTAAGTAATAATGTATCACGTTGGAAATTAAGTACTTTACATCAGTCATAGAAAAATTACATTTAGATCATATGTAATTTACATGTTGTATATAAGATGATAAGAGTCATCGCATTGGTACTATTTTTTATTATGATTTTTTTTGGAAGAAGCCAAAAGATATATATAACAAAAAAAGATTATGAAACCAAATTAAGTACGAGATATGTCTAACAAGGAAACATAACAAAGTTTCGTATACAACAAAACAAAAAACAAAAATAATCAAAAATTCATCTCGCAACATTACGAGGTGGAATAATAACCTAAATAAACAGACGATACATTACACCAAACATGAACCTAGATAAATGAAGTAGGCACGTAAACCTTAAGCCACTACTAAAAATGAAGTTTCATCATGTTGATTAATTGTGCAGTAAATAACTCTTTGTTTTGAAAACTTTCCATGCTACATTCATTTCAAATGATCCAGACAATTGCAAATAAATTATATGAAAACAAAGTTGAATATCCTTCCTGAAAATATAGGCACCGCCAAAGTGAGTAGCATGCAAACCAATGTCAAAGGGTTGCATGCTAGATATCCCAACCACTGTAGAATGAAGGCCTCTAAAAAAAGTCACGTGCCAAAAAAAAAAATGATCAAGTGACAAATTCTTCCCACACCAGCCGAGTTGATAGTGAACTTGAATGAATAGCTCCATGACGAACCAAATTATCTTTTGTTGTGAAATTTTTATTCAACAATCTCCACATGTTGCAATATAAGTTAGTCCTCTTTGTCGGTTGATTGACTAACTTCGTTTTTAATATCCATATGGCTAACGGAATACACACATGGATAATTAATTTACAACACATGCCACATAATACTCTAATTTTTTTTGACAAGGGATAATACTCTAAATTATAAAACCAAAAAAAATGAAAAATGTAATATAAACAAAAACTGAGGTAAACACAAATGTAATATAAACTAACAAGGCTCCCAATTCGAGCTCTCAATCATTGGCGGCCAACAACTCATTAAGTTGTGGATAAAGATCAAGAGTTGTCTTCCTCCTTCTACCAATTTGTGTTGAAACATAACACAAATCAGATGGAAGCAATCTTATTGAATGAAGAAATTTTGTAGTAGTGATTGAATGAAGAAGCTAAGGAACACACTGCACTAAAGTGACTTGCGCAGCAAGAAATAGAAACCCTAGCTTATTTTAGAGTTGGTTATACACTGTAAAGTAATGCTAGGCCGTCATGATGCTGGTTGTGGCTACTTTATTTGGTTTGACAAGGAAGAAGTTCATGATAAGGACGAGAAAGTAGAAAAATTGGAGGATTTTTATTTGATGATTGAAGAAATTAAATTGTTGCTTGATGAAAGGAACTTTAAGATCAAAGGTGATTTTTTTTATCTACCAAGAAGGTGATTTATAATTAAATGAAAAAGACCTTAACATTGTAATTGACGGAATTCAACAAAATCATTGATAATTTGGTGAACATTGAAGTAAACTTTAATGATGATAACTAAAAAGGATTTTCGCTTATTGTGAATATTTTGAACACTTAAATACAATTTTTATGATTAAAAAGGAACTATCACTTTGGATAAGGTCCAATCGAACCTCTTGACCGAGGATTTTTACTCTCATTGTTATTTGGTTATGATTGTAGTTTTGTTATAGACATAGGTTGTTAAATTTGCTCTAGGTTAAATATTATTCTATAGACCGCTTATTTGTTATTAGTGTCTTGCGTAACATCACCGATGGGTCCCTACTTATGCATGGTTGGTGTAACTGAGGTTGATGTTTAAGACTTTCAAGCTAGTGACAACTAACATTTCACATACATGAATTTAAACCAGACATCAAGATCAAACAGATCATTCTTAATGTTCACTACTACTACCCCATTTCATTCCCTAGCATATTATCGCTCACGATCATAAGATTGTACACTCACACAATCACACAGGTCTTATCTAATTGTAAGACTAATTTGGCTTGGCTCTTCTATTTGCTATAATAATGTTTCTTTCATGTTTCTATTACTATCCATAATTTACAATGTGTACAAATAAGGCAAGGCAACGCCTAATTAAGCCGTGAATATAATTATTCACGAATAAGGCGTGGTCCCTTCGAAAATGAACAATTTAGAATTGACACGGCATCATAATTCATAAACCAGGTGATGGGTGAAAACAGGTGAATAATTTAATGATTGATGTATGTCATTTGCAATAGTTCAACATTATTCATTTATGAAGAGTTGAAAGTATATCGCAATTACAGCTATTAACACCGACTCTTCTTTGTTTTTCTTGTTTTGATCGACCAACAATTGATTATTAGGTGATGAGTCAAAAACAAGTGACTCCAATATCATTTCTCTGTTTGAAAAGAAAAATGCTAGATATCAAAAATGATTTTATCAAGAAAGATTTAAGAATGATGTGGAATAATCATTTTTAGATTTTAGTCTTATTTATTAATCTTTCATAAAAAAAAAAATACATAACACTCACCGTCTTATAATTTGCGGTCAGACTGAGATTTTATTGGTTAACATTAATTTCGGGACAATCTCTTGATAAAATTTAAGGGTGATTATTTTGTCATGTCATTCTTAAATCTTTTTTGATATATAGCATTGCTGGTTTGAAAAGTATATACAAGTATAAAATTGTAGTTGTGATTTGAAAATTTAACAGGTCACATTGTAAAAGCTACAGTAAACGTGTGTAATAAGTTATTTAATCATTCATTCATACTTAAAAAAAGTTATTTATTCATTGACAATAATACGAAGAAAAAAAATACTATTGATTGGGTTAAGAAAACAGGGGTCCATGAAAAGTTCATTTTTAAAAGTAAATTTCTACTTTTTCAATTATTAAAATCTATCTATATAAATTATTAACACTTCACCAATCCATAAATTCACCCATTTAATTTGTTTTTACACATTTGGAGAAATTAGGTGGAAATTTATTATTTTTGCACAGGAAAAAAAAAGGAGTTATCCTAAAACATATAATTTAAAATTGTTAATATGGAACAAATTGTGATTACATAATATGGAATAGAAACAGAACATACGTGTCAAATAATAACTGAATACATGATTCTCATGTTACCTTATGTAAAATTTTGATACTCTTAATTATTTATAACTAAATAAACCGTAAAAGCCTTCTTCCACCGTGTCTTTGGAATGCATGGTCGCTAAAAAGCAATCATGCCCAAAAATGCAACAGCAAGTGGCAACAATATGACGGCAAAGCTCCGGTGGCGGCCCTGAATAGCTCCACTGAAATTCTCATCGACCGGATACAAGTTCCCCGGTGGTCCGGTTATGTATATGTAGGATGGTGATGGTGGTGGCGGACAATATACTTGTGAAGGTGGTTTCTTTGGAGATGGCGGAGGTGGTGACGGTGGTGGATTTACCGGTGGTGGAGGTGGCGGAGAAGAATCACCACATGGTGTGCACTTTTCAACGGTACCGTTTGTTGTAGACACTACGGTCTCTTCAAGTTTTCTTGATTCAATTTCAACACCATTGACTAATGAAGTAGTGATGGAAAAAAACACAAGGATCAAATTTAGGACCATTGGTACCTTAATTTGATGGCTTTTGATTAACATGGTGTTGCTTGGTTCAATGGAAATGAAGTTTCACTTGAAAGATTGCTTGTGTTTTTGTTTTTGTTTGTGTGAGAATGAGATGAATGGAGTGAGAAAAAAAGGGTGAGAGAGATGGTGGTTTGTCACGTTTGGTGCATGGAAACTAATAAAAAAATTGAAAGATGTAAAGATTTGGTATAATAACCTTTTTGGTTGTGACGATATAATTTTTCTAGAAGAGGGAAATGGAATTTTGATTTTTTTGAGTATTTATGGATTCTTTTAGCTTCTTGGTGTTTAAGTAACTTGTGGAAGAAGGGAAACTCAATTGTCGATAGCATGTGGCTTGTGTATATTGTGGGTTCCACATGCTATATACATGTTACATGTATAGTCGTTAATCTAAATAATTGAAATTGATTAGGCCACTTTGGACGGTTGATGTTTTTGGCACAATATTTGGATTTTAATCTTAGATCCCTAATTTTCGGTGCAATATTTTTGAGGTCAAATCAAAGCTGAATTACATATGAAAGGTATATGTTTTAATCTAATAGAAGCAGTGCAAACAACTCTACATAATTGGGCCTCTAAAATTTGGAAGCCCAAAATATTGTTTTATGTATATAATGCAAGTTTGAAATAATATATACTTGTTAACGCGAATATAATTTCAAGTTGGTATAGACGGTCGAGTGGTTGAAACTTGCGTGTATGTTCCCAAAATATTGTTTTATTTTATTTTTAATTATATTTTTTTTTGACAATTTATTCACAAATACAAACACAGATAACCTTTTTTTTAGAGCGTTTATTGCAATTGTTGGCCTAGTATAAATAGGAAAGCTAAAAAACAAACATTATAATTCTTCTTTATAAAAATAAAATATAACAAACATTATAAACTTTTGTTTCCCGTTAAAAAAAATTGTGTTGTTTTTTATCTTGTGAAGGCCAATCCTTATTTTGAGAGCCGAGCCTTCACTTTATTAGAAACGGCCCTGAATAGAAGTGTCACTTTTGTTGAAGTAAATGCACCTTAAAAGTAGATAGCAACATCTACATATCTATGAGCAAACCGTGGTAGTTCAGTGGCATCAATTAATTACCAGAAGAGGTTAAAGTATGGTGAGGAATCATCTATTGCAGGGTAATTCTCTAAATAGAAACAACTTTTTTAAAGTAATAAAAATTGCATCAATTTTTATCTGTAAACATTTGTTTGTTGTTATATTAATATCAATTATCAAATGAAACCACCTCTAATGGGTATTCTGCATGTTACCACATGTTCAATATTTAAAAGAAAATCAATTATTGACTTCATAATAAGGATTCTAAAAGTTCAAATATTTTTTTGAAATATGTTTCAAACATTTTCTTTACTGATGATATATTTGAAAATAAGGTATACGTCCATTATGTTGTACATTGGCAACAAATAAATACAGGATATAAACAAGGAGAAGAAATGAAAAAGAGACGGTTGGTGAGATCTAAGAATGAGTTGTTAATCGGTCACATATCAAATTTTTATTTTTTACTATCTTAAATACTTGACTTGCAATCCCAATTCTGTACAAGGCTAATCTCTATTATGGAGCTAGAAAAAAAAACTTTAATAACTGATATAGTTTTATATAGATCTATTTCATTAATATTTTATTTAACTACTCTAAACAATTTTGTTGATTTAAAAAGAGATGATGTTACAAAAATACTGCTAATATATTTTGTTCAGTGTCAATTTTGGACAAATTTTACATCTTAAAACTCCATAAAACTCATTTTTATAAATAACTATTGTTTCGTTTTTATTCTCTTCATTGTCGTTTTATTAAATAGAAATAAAAATTATTATTAATGTATCAGTAGTTTTTAAAATATACTTTATTTCTTCTTTATATTTGGATTCCTTGTAAAAAATGTGATAGCTTCATCGTTGTTCTAACTAATTTGTTATTCCAATCAAAAGGGGTAGAGTGGTCATCTTCAACTATCGTAGTAAACTAGGCCGGACATATGCCATGTAGTAAGGGCAGGGGCAGAGTCAGTAATTAAGCATCAAGGAGTCCAAGTTTAAAAGGTATATGTTAGTCTTCTTCAAAAAAAAGTATCATTTTAAGTTTAACCATTACATCTGAAGTTATATTTGTTGTGATTTCATAATGTCAAAATTATGAATTATCATATCAGATGTAAATTTTGTTGCAATCTCATCTTCAATATAAGCAATCATGTAATCTTTGAGAAAAACATTTCCATCTTATTGCTTAGCCTTGTTTTTACAAGTTTCATTGTTGAAAAAGCATGTTATGTTGTTGCTATTGACACACGAAGAGTCAAAACAACTCAGAGCCTCTATCAATCAATGAATAGAAATATACACCTCAAGCCCATAGCGTTGCACCTCATATTAATTGAGTCCTTTCTTGAATAGAAAAAACTAAAGGGTAAAAATTTTCGACGAGACTACCAGTGTCGCCAACATTAAATGACTTGAATGCATCATTAAAATGTAAAGATCTACTCAACATAAAAAGTTCAGTTGATTGCTCACTGAATCTACAATTTAACACATTTAATTAAAATTATAATGGCATTAAATAAATCTGGGTTAATGATGTGTTTTGTCCTTGCAAATAGAGGTCGTTTAAAAATTCGTCCCTGTATTCTTTAATCCTTGCTTTTTAGCCTTGCAAAGTTTAATCAGTTAAAATTTCGTCCCTTGACCCAGTTAATGACTGCCACGTCACTAATTTGATGACGTGGCAATCACTGCCACACATGAAATTCCAATTTTGCCCTTAAGAAGGGGAAGAAAGAATTGGAAACCCAAGGGTAAAATTGGAATTTCATGTGTGGTTTAGTGACATGGTAGTGATTAAGTGGGGAGAGGGACGAAATTTTAATTGATTAAACTTTGCAAGGCTAAAAAGCAAGGATTAACGAATACAGGGACAAATTTTTAAACGACTCATATTTACAAAGACGAAACACATCATTTCACTATCATAGTCAATATTCGAAAAAAAATATGAACTTCAACTGCATCGTTAGTGATGCAAGAAAAACAAGTTGTAATTGATGAATTAAGCAATGTAAATTATAAGCACAAGGACATTCTTGAAAAATGAAAGCTTATAAGCCATTCACTTCTTCGTGCTTAAGAGTGGATGATATGATATCTCCCACACGTTTGATGTCCAAGAAACACTCCTTGACACATCCATTCTTCTCAAGAAATCTAATCACAACAACCATTTGTCCTCTTTTAGATTCATAATGTACTTCATTAACAAATAAGCAAAACTTTGCATTGTCATTCTCTCTTATAATTTCATCTTGTACCTTCTTGCTAAATACATATAAAATTTCTTTTTGATAGTCGGTGGTGTATTTTGCATTCTATGGGGCATTTTTCAAGACAACTTCATCTATTTTCTTATGATAATTGGCCAAAAATTTGTGATATGAAGATTCTTTTAATTTTTCTAACCTTACTGGTAAAATTAGAGAACGAAATTTGACATTTGATGTATATTTATTAAGAATAAAATTACAATTTCATACATTTTAGTTGAAAAATCTGAAAAAATTGAGGCTTAATCAAAATGTTACGAAACTTTATACATCCTCTCTATAATCTCTATAATTTTTATAGAGATGTCTTCAAAAACCAACTCAAAATTTGATTTATAGCTTAAGATTTTTGTTATTTTATTTTTTGAGTTTCTTGTGTTCTAAAAATTCATCATCAATTTGTTCCTTTAAAAAAATTACAATTTTATGAGAAAAAAGTATATATTTTATATCCAAATAACTAGATTCAAAAAATTATGAAAAAACTCAATCTTTATGTCACTTTTCTAGATTTTATGTGTAAAAAAAAAAGTAAAAGATAAAAAATAGAAAGAATCTCAAATTACAAAGTTACAATTTATATTTTTGTGCATGATCATTTTCCAAACTTTAATCATATTAGAAGATCATTTTAATCAATTAACCTTAAAATTGTAATATATCATCGAAAATGTATTTACAATGTAGAATAATTTCCTTGAAATACACCGTAAGCCTATTCATCCAAATCAAAAACGAAATTGAACACACACAAAATAACAGGCAGCACTTTGGTGCCATTAATGGCACCGTACCATTAAATCTGGGCCACACAACACACATTGTCATTGCATCTAGGCCACACAACACATCTATCTTGGCCTTTGTATGGCCCAAATTTAATGGCACGGTGCCATTAATGGCACCAAAGTGCTGCCCCAAAATAACAGGGCTCTATCAACAGTGCTCAATTTCATGAAAACTCCTTTCAACAACATTAGACCCTTCAACATTTTTTTTAGGGAATTAGACCCTCTAACATGAAATCCAACACACACAAAATAACAGTGCTCTATCAAAGTAAGTGCAGCACCAACATGAGAGAATTGCTAGGAGTACATCCAAATCGTGTTCCTATCCTATGCTTTCGCAAGTAAGTAACATAACTTGCGAATTGAACACTCTTTCCATCGTGTATCTGAATGAGAAATTCTTACTAAAAATAACATAAAGGGGCATTCTCTTATAATTAAAAAATGCAATGCATCATCCATTTATTACAATGACCCTTTATCGTGTCACAAAGTCGAAATCGGATACCAAAAATGTGCCTATTGTGTCAAAACACTTTCTCTCTTAGCAAAGGATTCATCAATCACCGATGGTGTCCCACAATACATTGAAGGACTCTCGAATCCTTCAGCCATCTCCATGAACATGTCCTGCAACTCCTCCAAACCATAAACCTTCTCCTGCAATAAGATATATGCATGTATAATTAATGTTGATGATCGAACATACATGAATGTTTACACTTTCAAACAAATCATTTATGCCTAAGATCCTACACTCTTAAGATCCTAAACTCCTAAGGATATCTTTGTGAGTTTAGGATCTTAGGAGTTTAGGATCAAATTGTGACATGGGTCAATTTTTTCTTTTGTTACATAGGAAATAACAAAAGAAAATTGGTACAAAATATGTGAAATAACTATTTAATCCCTTCAATAGAAAAATATCAATCAATCAATTTACTTAGAAAAATTGTGATGCAATTTTAAAGGTTTTATACTTATTTTAACGCACCATTTATTAATGGACTACTTTATTATTTTGTAAATTTAAAGACTAAATTAATCAATGGCTCCTTCAATAGATTCAAACTTGACTATGGAGTTGGGCCAATCAAAACTGTTATTAATTTTTTCATCCCTTTCCTGAGTCTTTACCTTCATCAAAATTCAAATGAACATCTATATATAGACAGCTTCAAATATTCAACACTCATTCCATCGTATGTTTTATCTCTATCTTTTCTTTGATTACATATATCATTTCACTCTCTTTATAAATTTGTTTGGGTGTCTATAAGTCATTGTTCAATTCAAAATTTTGTACCTTAGGATATAATTGTACACATAGTCATGAAATCTCATTACCAATTGAGCTATGAAATAATTACCAAGATCAAACTTTTCTAAAGGATTAGTTATAGGAAGTGGTCAAGAACCATACCTCTCGCCTAACTTCAGCCATAAGGGACACCATTTCGTCCACAAAATCAGAAAATTCCTAAAAATAGAAATCAGACATGTCTTTCAGAACCACAAATATAACAAACTAATAAACATGCAAGAAACAATCTTCAAGAAAAAGTAGAGAAAAAAATTCTAATAAGAACATAATTACCTCATCTTCTTCCTCTTGAGGATCATACAAGCCAGCATCGTACATAGTT
This sequence comes from Medicago lupulina, assembly GCA_958299785.1. Classification (NCBI taxonomy): domain Eukaryota; kingdom Viridiplantae; phylum Streptophyta; class Magnoliopsida; order Fabales; family Fabaceae; genus Medicago; species Medicago lupulina. The sequence goes on along the minus strand of OY283142.1, from coordinate 17,592,907 downwards.
CTTTTCTTGGGATCAGATAACACTGCTCCAAATAAAACAAAACAAAAAAAACATAGTTCAATGACAACATTATTTCTTGCAAAAGGAACAAAAAACCACAAATCTTGAAATTCTAGAATTATACCTGAATAAGCTTCTTGAATTTTCTGGAATTTACACTTGGCTTCACTCAATAAAGAAGGTGTTCTTGTCCACCTATCTGGATGCCATTGCTGCATGCATTGAAATTCACAATCAGCACCTCACATTCAGATCAAAATTCAATCTTGAATAACAATGCAAATGACAAAAAAAAGCTAAGGGAGCTATAATTAACTAACCATAGCAAGCTTCCTATAAGCACGCCTTATCTCATCTAAAGAAGAATCTGAACTAACACCAAGAATACTGTAATAAGATGATGATAATGGCCCTTCACTATAATCATCCATTGTCACTCTTTTTAACCATGCACTATAAATGAAATAGAATGAACCAAACTCAAACACCTAAAAAGGAATTAAGGAAAATATCATATCATGCAAAATGAGACAAGTATGTTTTTGGTGTTTGTATTTAGATCAATGACACATGTAATGTATTGATAATAATTGACAAAGAATACAAGGGAGTATGTGGAAGTTATGATGGATGGTATTTATTGGGAGTTAAAGTCGGTTAATTAGGAAAGGAATGCTCTAGAAGTTGCGGAAAAATATCTAGGAAACAAAGGATGGATATTATCATTGTTAATACGATACGATTGTGGTGGTGACCACGGAACATGCACATGCTAACTCTCGAATGTTCTTGTACAAGATATTTGTCTTTGTACTTGTTGCGTGAGATGTGGATATTTTGTATGAAATGAGGTAAATATAATACACGTGGTATGGTTGTGGGGCTGAGATATTTTTGGGGTTGGAAGTTTTGTCAATCTTCACTCTGTCCCACTTTCCTTTTCAAGGCAAGTATGGGGAAATTGGAATTCAGATCATTGAAATTGATATGAGAATTGAAAAAGAAAGGACATTATTGTTTGGAATATTAGAATAGAATTTAGAACCAAAAATATCTGTTTAACAGAGAATTTATCAGTATACTTCTTCTTAAATTGTGTTCTGGATTGGGCTAAGCCCAATAAGCTAAAAGATTGGGTTGCTGCTCAACATGTTAGGATGGAAAATTGCTGTTCCCACCTCAAGGAAAGCTAAGAAACACCACAAAATGATGGTTTTAACGCATTGGTAGTTAACTACCGCTGGTTAATTTCATCGGTAGTTACCTATCTCTCGACTAAAGACCAGACTATTGGAGCTCCTTTCCCTCTGAATCAGGATTAAGACCAAAAAAAATAGCATGATGATAAATTTAGATTTATAAATATTTCATTCTTTAAAAATTGAGGAATTTGTTGTTAATTTTCCTCTCTTCCAAAGTATTGGGCTTGCAAAGTTTGAGAGTAAAATAGTTGAGATAATTGCTCTTTTCCCATCTGTTTTTGCTCGTTTTCATCAAAATAGCCAAGCATAAGTTAACTCACGCAAGTACATTTTCAACGTGAGTTAACTCACGTAGGTGTATTTTTCGGCGTGAGTTAACCCACATTGGATGGAAATGAACAAAAACATATGAGAGGAGCAATTATCAATAGTTCAAGGGATTGCTCATATGGGCTGGGCCTGAGTGCACCATTCATGACTTAGAAAATTCCACAAGTTCAATAAACCCCTTAAAATTACTCATCTTATTCAAAAAGACGATTGAGAGTTATGATCCAATGAAATTTTACCCAAAAAATAGTCGATCCAGAGTTATGACCGGATTAGGAGCGAAACTGAAGGGTTTATTGACCACCCATCAAATTCGATTAGTTACCACTTACCATTCTGGTTGGGACCTAACAAGTTTTTTTTTTTTCTAGTGTGTTTAAATATAGATAACATTAATTATGATTTGGAAAATATTAACTTGTGCCCTTAAGACACAAGTTAATGAAACAAATATAGAAATAGTTTATTGAATGTGTGTTACCTTTAATCTTTAACTTTTTAATGAGTTGAATGCACAAAATTTTAGAGAATAATTCTTCTTTTGGATTTCTTAACATGTGTCCTAAAGACACAAGTTAACACTACTCTTATGATTTCTATAAAAAAAAATTGTTTTTGTCCTACAATTTCCTAAACTGTCATTGTTAATGACATAACAGTATAGACATGGATTAATTATGCTAATGTAAAATCTCACGTGATGACCCTTAAAATAAAAAATAAAAAACATCAAAATGGTCAAAGAGTTAGCAATTTATTACTCTACGGTTGGAAGTTGTTTCAGAGAGTTGCAGCCATGTCTTCTCTTCTTCATCACTCTAACATTCACCTAGCATCCTTGAAAAAAAAAGATTCACCTAGCAATTTCTGTGTTCAACTTGTTCCCCAATTTTATTTTATTTTGGAGTAAGCAAACTTGTGTCATTTCATTAATAATAACATCATGAATACAATTTTGTATAGTCTCAAACACATGGGGATTAACCGTGTATGTAACCACTTAATCTATAAGCTACTCCATTAGCTTGTCTCGTAGAAAACTCAACCATTGGGTTGGAAGAAAAAAAAAACTACTTAGCGCCGAATACAATTATTTTTTACAATGCAATCTATTTAAGATAAGCCAAAATTTTGATTGTTAAAATGATCAACAACAGTCCTTGAATCTAACTCAAATATGACATCTTGAACACTTAGTTTTTTAACTAGAGCATGGCATGAAAAAACCATGCACTTCCTCTTCCGGCACACTCAGATTAGTTACAGTTCTTGTTATATTTGATAAAGTGATTGTGTTTATCACGAAAGCACGACAAATCCCAACTTCATTTAAACGTAAGGTTGCATTGAAGTTACACTTTATTTTACCGGCTGCTGGCTTATTCCAACGCACAAGAACTGGTAGAGTAGCAGATCTGTTTCACTGACTTGCAAATTGATTTATTGTACACCACTATTGCGGCAGTGTGCTCGCTTTGTGAATAATTTCTGTGTTTTTCTCGGTGATTTTGTCCCCGAGGAGTTCGTTACAACTATGCCATATGCTCCAAGGTAAAATGTACCAGCTACTATGTTGTTGCTGCGATAATTTTGCTGCAAACATGAAAAAAGGAGTTGGAACATTCTGCTGAAGAACACCTCAGACTTCTGGGAGTTCACCTCTTGCACAAATGCTGCGCAATAGGTGGTGAGAATTTGTTTCGTAATTAGATAGATCCTCATAAACATTTTTGTTTCGTTCCAGTTCACTCATCATATTAGCATGTATTTGGTTTCGCGTTGAAACCAGATCATGTCTAGAACACCGCGTCTCATTTCACTTTTGCCAAGTAATTTGTGAAGCTATAATTTGGCGTTGCAATCTTGCCATGCCTTTTCACCAAACCATACCGACTCTTAGAGAGTATTTACTTAACACTTTTTCAGGCCTACCATTGCAACCAATATTAATGTTTTTGTGAATCTATCACTTGATTCTTTGTATTTTCATATGTAATGCAGTTGCCAAAGAAACTAATCAATGGGAACCTTATATACTTGAATTTTAGGGTTGCTAGAGAAATCAAAAGACTAGTTGGAAAATCATCACCCTGCAACTTGAGGGCATGCTCCGTTTACGGCTGCGGTGTCATTCAACATCTTAACTTAAAGCTTACACATTTTATTTGATGTAAAAAAAAATATTAATGAACTTGTATTGTTTATCACATTGCAGTGGTTGCACTATTTGAAGACAATTAAATTACCAGCAAAAGTTAGAGCCAAAAAAATGGAATTGATATGTAATTTTTTTTCTTTTTTTTAGGGAAATTGATATGTAATTTTGACGACTCTAACATTTAGCAACAAAACTATTTACAAAATGCTTGTAGTTTTCATCTCTAATTTTTCTGACTATAATTTCAATTTTTCAAGTAGTATTAATTTGGGTGGCATGCATTTTGTGGTTAATTATATTTTAGTAATTAAAGAATTGATTTGAAAGGAATCCTTTTGTAAGAATTGTGCAAGCAGGGGAAATATACTTTAGTAACTTATTTTCACCATCTGTTTATAATTATTTTAATTAAAAAAACCCGACCATCCGATAGAATCAAACAAAACTTATTTGGTTTACACTAAAAATTCTTTAAAATTCAAATCAACTAGACCATTGACTCGTGCTATCGCACGGGTCATACATAAGAATAAATAAAGTGCAAATATGAAAGTAAATACTTAACTTGATTCGAAATAATAGTATAATTCAAATCATAAAATAAATTGCCACAGACGTTTTTACTGTACGATATTAAAAAAAAATCATGACATTAACCCTGTTATGGTAACATACAAAAGAACAACTAAAGCGCAAATATGAAAGTAGGAATATCGGTTGAGAAGGAAGAAAAAGAAATATTATTTGAGAAGGAAGGAAAGGAAATATTTGCGGAGGGATCTGTTTACCTAGGCAGGAAAGGTCGAAAAAAAAAACAAGAATATTTATTTCCAATTGATTAGGGATGTCATTTTCAGAATGAAACTAAGGAGAAAAATTAGGAAATTGATAATTCAACATGATTTAATTTGCACAATCAATAGCCGATAAGAACAAAAGAAAAAACAAATCATTTAAATTCCAACAAAAAATTAGCAATTAATATTCCAACCAAGCAGGGAAGGAGGATTTAGAGCAAAATTAGGTTAAAAAAACGTACGGGTTAACTTTAAAGAATAAGAGAAGAGATTAGGGATGTTTTCAGGATGAGACTAAGGAGAAAAATTAGGAAATTGATAATTCAACATGATTTAATTTGCACAATCAATAGCTGATAAGAACATAAAAGAAAAAACAAATCATTTAATTTCCAAAAAAAAAACAAATCATTTAATTTCCAAAAAAAAATTAAAAATAAAGTAGGAATATCGGTTGAGAAGGAAGAAAAGAAAATATTATTTGTGAAGGAAGGAAATGAAATATTTGTGGAGGGATATGTTTACCCAGGCAGAAAAGGTGGAAAAAAAACATCAATATTTATTTCCAATTGATTAGGGATGTCGTTTTTAGGATGAGACTAAGGAGAAAAATTAAGAAATTGATAATTCAACATGATTTAATTTGCACAATCAATAGCTGATAAGAACAAAAGAAAAACAAATCATTTAATTTCAAAAAAAAAATTAGCAATTAATATTCCAACCAATCAGGGAAGGAGGATTTAGGGTAAAATTAGGTTAAAAAAAAACGTACCGGTTAACTTATTTAATTTGCATAATCAATAGCTGATAAGAACAAAAGAAAAATCAAATCATTTAATTTCCAAAAAAAAAAACAAATCATTTAATTTCCAAAAAAAATTAAAAATAAAGTAGGAATATCGGTTGAGAAGGAAGAAAATGAAATATTATTTGTGAAGGATGGAAATGAAATATTTGTGGAGGGATCTCTTTTTTTTTTTTGGTAATATGTGGAGGGATCTCTTTACCTAGGCAAGAAAGGTGGAAAAAAATAACAATATTTATTTCCAATTGATTAGGGGTGTCGTTTTCAGGATGAGACTAAGGAGAGAAATTAAGAAATTAATAATTCAACATGATTTAATTTGCACAATCAATAGCTGATAAGAACAAAAGAAAAAACAAATCATTTAATTTCCAAAAAAAAAATAGCAATTAATATTTCAACCAATCAGTGAAGGAGGATTTAGGGCAAAATTAGGTTAAAAAAAAGCGTACGGGTTAACTTATTTAATTTGCATAATCAATAGCTGATAAGAACAAAAGAAAAAACAAATCATTTAATTTCCAAAAAAAAAACAAATCATTTAATTTCCAAAAAAAAAATTAAAAATAAAGTAGGAATATCGGTTGAGAAGGAAGAAAAGAAAATATTATTTGTGAAGGAAAGAAATGAAATATTCGTAGAAGGATCTATTTACCTAGGCATGAAAGGTGTAAAAAAAACAACAATATTTATTTCTAATTGATTAGGGGTGTCGTTTTCAAGATGAGACTAAAGAGAAAAATTAAGAAATTAATAATTCAATATAATTTAGTTTGCACAATCAATGTTTATAAGAACAAAAGAAAAAACAAATCATTTAATTTCAAAAAAAAATTAACAATTAATATTTTAACCAATCAAAAAAGAAAGATTTAGGGCAAAATTAGGTTAAAAAAACATACGAATTAACTTGAGATTCTCAACCTTATTATATATCCCGCATGGGATTGCACGTCTGCAAGTTGCAATTCCGTCAGCTTACCTAGGTTAGGTGTAAGATAATATTTTATCTTATGCTTTCTTGCGATGTATATAATTTTTCCTTTAAGTTATAAAAATCTTATATATTTTTATGCAAATCTTATAAGGATAATGCTATTACAGACCAAAAATATTATCTTGTCGTATACTGTTGTAAAGCTTTGGAAGAAAAATGTAGAGATATTTTATTAAAGATATATCTCTTATTATAATTAAATGATGTAGACATAATGTTATTTAACAAGAAAACTTATTTATATATATTCTGCATGAGGGCTTTATTAATAAACTAACACACACACCTTTAAATTAAATAAGTCTATAATCTAACGCATGAAAAGCCAAAATCAAAATACATGAAGTTGATCTAATATTTTTTTGGGTAGAAATGAAGTTGATCGCATTTGTACAACAGAAATGTTTTCCAAAACAAAATCCTGTAAATTCGAGCGTTTGCTCTCTTACCTGAGGTCTGATTTCTACATTTAATGCTATATGTTGAGGATTTCTATGCCCTTCAGAAAAAAGTTGAGAAACATTTTAAAATGAAATTTGGCGTTATAAAATGTTAAACAAGTTCGTTCCTCTATTGATATTTGCATAAACTATAATAACATTAAATTTACAATATTCATGATTTATTTTCACCCATATTTAAATTATTATTTTTTAAAGAACCTATATTTAGAGTTCTGACGTTTTAAATTAGCATTTTTTATAAATAAAATAAGATATTACTCCCTTTGTCCCTATATCAAAACACTTATTTGACTTTATTTTTGTTTTTAAATGTAAACCCCTTTTCAAATTACTAGATGCATTTTTTTCCTAAACATACCCCTAATTAATACTATTAACTTGTCTTGAAATATGAAAAATTAAATTTAACACACATATAAACAAAGGACAATTTGGTAATATTAACACACAAAAGAGACACATTAATTATACTGACAACTTTTTTAAGAAATATAAAAGATGCTAAGAGGGCTTACATGTAGGGACATAGGGAGTATTAACTTAAGGCATTTGATAAATGATTTAAAATAGAAATTTGTCTTGGAATTTGTGTATTCAACATATTAAAACATTAAAAGGTAACATTTTCTACATAAAAGTTATTTATTGTTTTTATTTTTTGAATCTTTAACAAATAATACCTTTAAAGACACTTGTTAACAAGACCCATAAAATAAAAGTTCGGAGGCACAAAGAGCAATTTATTATCTACAAAGTTTTCCAGACCAAATTTACAATTTTCGTTCAATAGATTTTCATGTTTTTTTTTTTTGTGTGGACTGATTTGTTTATTTCCTTAGAAAAAATCATTCCATCTAAAAAGTATAGCTCTGACATTTTAACTAAAATAATTTAGTTGTCTTTGGATCAATTAATTTAAAAGTTTTTTTTGTCCGACACAGTTTAATTTAGAGTTAAAATATGGACAACTTGTTAAACAATTAACACAAATCACAAACATGTACTAACACAATCTTCAAAGTTCAAAATTTACACAAATCTATGAACTGTCTGTAGGATGACCAACACAGCAGATAATTTTATCTTTCAAGAGTCTACATTCTTCCCCTTAACTCGTGATTTTTTTCTTTCGTCCATTACGTCTCTGTCTTGAAAAAGGCTTCTTAATATCTTTCAAAGTTCAAACTTTGCGTTCTGCCGAATATCTCTTTGAAATCAATGTTCAAGTCTTGCCGCAATTTTGAAATTAGTGTGGCATTGTGATCATTTTAATACTAGCCATTGTAGTTTGAGAGACCAGACGGACAAGGAACCGTATGATGCATCGATGCTCCAAGATTTATTTGGGAATTAAGAGTTTGCTAGCCAACTCAAATAAATTCTTCTCTTTTCTTGTTTTATAAAAAAGTTTAGGCAAGTTGAATCGTGAAGACTCGTTAAAACGAGTCAGACATAAAGGTTTAAATCGCACCACCAAAACTTAGCACTCGAAGTGAGAGTTTACTTCATGTCCTTTGGCTAATGGTCAATCTTGCTAGCAACAATGCAACAGCAATCGTGAGGCACAAGAGAGTGTGTTTCAGCCCAAAAGGATCCTCATTAAACCTTAGAGTGGAATGATTACGTTGTTATTGAGTAGTGACTCATTAGTTCTAGAAGATTCATTACTCACTAGTTTTTTTTTTTGGTACATAAGAGGGCCAAAGCCCAAAGAGAAAGAAAACTAAGAAATTAAATGGACGTTTCTAGGCATCCAAGCCCCGAATATATCACCAAACAAAAGACTCTGAAGCTCATTAGGGGGATTCTCCAGAATATGAAAATCTAGAGAATCCATCGAGATACTGAAATTAGCAAGCCAATCTGCACTTATGTTGCCTTCACGCCAAGTATGGATAATTTTGACAGTCCAACTCAAACTCAAAAGTTGTCGAATACGCTTGACCACGGTAGAAGTAGTTCCACAAAATTGCAATTTTCAGTAATCATGTCGACCAAGATCTTTGAGTCACTCTCCACTATAAGATGAGTAGTATTCTCCCTCCACGCAAAGTCCAAGCCTAGATACATGCCCCATATTTCAGCATGAAAAGCATCACACATTCCAATCTTCTTGAAGTAGCCTTTAATCCATCTGCCATCAGAGTCTCGAAGAAGCCCTCCACACCCTGCAAGAGTACCAGATCCCTTCCAAGCACCATCACAATTAAGTTTAACCCAACCAATCTGAGGTCGCACCCAACCGATATATATAGTTTCCTTTTGATGTGAACTTTTATGCACCAGCTTCGTATTGTCTTCTATCTCTCTAGTAAACTTTTGAATTACCAGTTTTGGATTGCTTGGTATTTGAAATCCTATTTTAAAAATAGATTTGTTTCGCCAATTCCACAAATACCAACATGTTGTCATGAAAGTAGTCTACCAAGTAGCAGGATTATCTCCAATCCCTTTTTTTTATTAAGGTTGTTAAAAATCCACTCCCTGCAATCAAAAGAGAAGAAATTAATTATGTAATTAGACAGGACAAGTATGAGTCATACCTGAGTGGCGTGCACACAATCACGAAGGACATGAATGATTGTTTCATCCTCTCTCGCACAACAAGGACAAGTAGGGGAGATACCAACCCCCCACTTGCTACGACGATAATTGGTAAGGATCCTTCCATGAGCAGCCAACCAAATAAAAGTTTGGATACGATGGGGACCCTTCTAGTTCCATAAGGTCTCCCAATCGCCTCCCACAACCAAAGAGGTATCTTGCTGCAAATTGTAAGCACTTTGGACAGTAAACTGGAGAGTGCTAGTTCCTCCCCATCTTACAGTGTCTGGACCATCAAAATCAGAAGGGGTTGGAAGGGCTAAAATTTGGTTAACAATGTCCGCAGGCAAGTTATCCATCAAAAAAATTAGATCCCAGTCACCAGCAGTATTAAGAGCATCCCTGATTGAAGCAATAATATCCACATATGATTGATTAGCAGAAGAGAAGAGAAGAGAGAAGTATTTATCCCAGTCACTAGTTTGTTATTATGAATCTATTAAAAAAACATATTTTCTTCGTCCCAAATTATAAGTCATATGTGAAAAAATTGTCCTAAATTATAAGTTGTTTTACAATAATGATGAATCATTAATGTTACTTTTTCAATTATACCCTTACCTATTTATTTATTTCTGGTCAAGTAAACTAGTGACTAGATTCACACTGTTTGACTAGATTCACACAAACTAATGTTACTTTTAGAATATAACCCGTTTGATTTTAATCTAACGACCGATGATTTGTCAAATGCTTGATAACCTGTTTGATTTTAATCAAACGATTGATGATTTGTCAAATGCTTGAACTTGACAAATTTGTGACTTTCAAGAAACTTTGGTCCCCGATATTGTAGGTAATGGGTCAAACTAGATAATTTTGCAATCTTATTTTTCTGAAAGGAATTTTGCTGATCTTAATGTAAAGTCAATGTATTGTCGTTTATAATTTGCCCCTAGTTCACCAAATGTTTAAATATATTATTAAGCCTTGAAAATTTACTAAATTTTAGTTTTAGTTCTTGTATAAGTTTTTTTTTTTTTTTTATCTTTACAAATATATTATTTTTGTTTTTGGTCTCTGGTATTTGTTTTAGTCCTTGCAAGATATGCTCATATCGAAATTTGACACGATAGTTGTTCATGCTAAAGATTATGGGGTAGGCCTTGCTGGGATGTGTTATGGTCAAAGTATGAGTATATTTTAGAGGTAAAAAATGGATGATCTTGTGTGTTTTGATAGTCCTATGTATATAGGAGTAGTTCACTCAACCTCGTCTCCTCATGCCTACGAGTATGGATGATTAACTATCATAAATAACCTCCGCCCCACTTCTCTTCTTGAGAGTGTTTCAAGTTTAAGAATTACATTTATGTGAATACATAAGCAAGAGAATAAGTATTCTCATGTCTATTACAAGATTGAGAAATGATTATCTTTGGGTATAAAGATTTCTGATAATGAAATAACTTTTCATAACTTTTAATATTTTTATGAAATTATTTTCATGTGTACGATATTCTTGAAAATAATTTTTGAATATTTGAAATAAACGCACCCTGATGTTAGCCGTGCTAATAAATCATTTCACAGTGTAAAACTCACGTGTCTATTCCAAGCAAGTGCATAATGATCTTCGAGTTATGGGTCGATATTTGGGTATGATAATATTCATGCTAATACTCCATTAAATGTTTTTTTTTTGGTACAACTCCATTAAATGGCTTTAATCCTTATATTGAGGACTAAAATCAAATATTCTACATAATTACATTGACTAATTCTAATAGGCACGGAGTAAACTGAAACACTAGGGACAATCTTTTTTTTGTATATTTGCAAGATTAAAAATAAAAACAAAATATTAGCAACAAAAAAAATTACGAGGATTAAAACAAAACAAAAATGGTATAATTGCAAAGATCATTTGCATATTTAATCCTCACCAAAAGTAACACTCGCAATCTCCCAATTTTGTTAGTGATCACTCTACTAAAACCAGACATATGCCAGAGTTCATTTTCATAACATGAAAAATATAGAAATAAGAAAAATATTAACCAACACACTTTTTTTTTAAGGAACATTAACCAGCACACTTAAATAGTCAAGATAAATTGTTCTATTAGTATATTAAATTAAAATACAGAATTATATTAATCAATTATTTACTAATTCTTTCGTAAAAAAATAAAATAAAATATTTATTAATTCTTCAACCAATATCTTGTCTTTTAGGCCCTTCTAAGAAGCAGACCCTCTCTGCAGATACAATGACTTGATTCCTTGCGTGATATAGTAAGTTGCACGAGTTTTTCAATTGATATGAAATTTAATTAAATGGGCATGACCATATGGTTGGTACATAAAGTATTTCACGGGAACACACAAAAATGGGCACCATAATCTGTTCTAACCACCTCTTGTCTCATTGATGTACCCCATATAAATGAGGACAAAGTCTAGGGCAGAGAATCACAACTGTTTTCTTCAAAATAAACACACACCGAACATGAAATATGATGTCTGAGCTTATAAGCATTTAATTTATTGTAGGGTATGGGCTCCTGTTCATGGAAGGGTAAGTCCCAAATATGGAATCCTAGAGGGTATGTTTGGAGCTAGCTTAAAGGTTGAGACATTAAATTGGAATTATAGTTGCTATAAATAATACCCTCTCACCAGACACTCAGAAAGTAACAATGGCCTAGAATACCACAGGACCAGTATCTACCAGAGCCAGAGGAATAGAAACTACTACCATTTAGAGTAGTAGTTGAAAAAGCTAAGATGCAATAAAAATTATTATGACTTCCACTTAAAAGGAGCTACCAAACTTTGTACTCAAAAAAAGAAGAGCATTCAACAAGAAGACCGATCAACTTTTGAAAATATTTATTAAATCTATCTTCATTGAAAATAAATATTCAAATGTCCTATTTTTTGATTTTGTTTTACATGACGTCATCTGAGATAGAGTCATGTAAGGGTGGTAGGATGACGTTAACTGAGAGGGAGCCATCTCAAAAGACGTCATGTAAAGAAAAATCAAAAAGTATGCATTTTAGATTTATTTTTTTAATGTTGGGTAGATTGGATAATTTTTTTCAAAAGTAGATCAATCAAAAAATATTCCAAGCATTAAATTTTATCAAACATCAATTTTAATTAGCCCGTAGCCTCCACCACTTTCATTTTCAGTTGTCACTTAATAACTTTAAAACTTTTAGGACAAATGCAAGGCTAATCAATCAACGACAACTTTAGAGTAATATAGTTGAAATTTTGTAGATCATGATTATCTCTATAGGAAAAAAAAACTAAAAGAAATGGAGATTTGACCGTTCATAATATGAAATTTTATAGTTAAGATCTCTACGTTATTTTCTCAAATTTTATTTTCATCGGAGAAAATCTATTTTCAAAGTTTGTTTTGGAAATTGTTATGAATTCCATTTTTTTGGTGGTGTGTTATGAATTCCTTTTAAAAGAAGATACCTGAAAAATGCATCAAAGAGGAATTTATTTTGAGTAGCTTTTGAAAATCGTTTTTTTTGGCTAAATTTTTGAAAATTTGTTTTAAATTTTTATTATGATGAATATGCACAAAACAACTTCTACTTTTTAAGAATGAAATTTCTATAAAGTAGTCTTTAATATAAATTTTTTTATAGTCCACATTAAACACTTGAAGCCTAATTTTAGGTAAAGTATCAATTTTAAATTTAATTAACTCGTTTGCCTCTACCATATCGATATAGTCCCACGATCTTTCGTACAATTTCATTTTCAATTGTCACTTTATAACCTTCAAATTTTTAGGATAAAGGGTCATGCAAGGCTACAATGCGTATTGAAATTAGCATTAGCATTATCCAGCCACCACCTATGATTGTGATATTTACCCACTGATTAGAGAGAAAATTTTTGAGTGTGACATAAAATGAATTTAGGATTTGTGTGGGGGGTTTGTCCTTAATCAAGCTATTGGAATGTGGTCAAGCCGACCAATGTAGGGAGACATACATGCTATGGTTTTTAGTCATAGAATTGCCAAAACATACTAAATAGACCATCTTATGGTCCTAATGCTAATCTTTATGTTTAAGACTATTATATAATTCTATCCTGAAGTGGATGATGACAAGATAGCATGCATCAATGCTTGACTTCATTCTCATTCTAATGTATGTACTTCTCAAAGGGAAAACTTAAGGATGGAAATTTCTCTATTACTTTCTTATTTTTTGATTCAGAGAAAATAGAAGATGCACTTTTAATATAAAATAGTTTTACATAAACATTCAATAAACATTCAATAAGTATCTTGTATTTCGTCAAATCATAAAAATATTTTTAAACCGGTTCTATAACATGATAGATTTATGGTTTTTTATTGGATGAGAGTGTAAAACAAAACGCTTATTAAACTCTTTGTTATAAATATGAATGCATTTTATCTCTTCTTTTTTTTGACAAGATCTCTTTTATACATTATATATTCCTCGTTTAAACAATTTATATGTATTTGCTTCCTTAAAAAAAAGTTATATGTATTTGTTATCAAATATTATAAATAATCACGAGCAAAACAATAAATATATTCGCAAGTAATCTTACTGATTAAAAGAATGGGAGTTTTAAAGGAATTAAAGGAATACCGTATATTTATCATACTTCATACTTACTCTGAAAGCTAATTAGGTCAAGCAATTGCTTAACCCTAATTGCTTTGTTAATTTCCCTCCCAATCTCTAATCCTAGGTGTGTGGTGCAAGCTAAGTATGGCTCATTAAATGTTGGTGCAAGAATTCAAATTTGAATTTCCCTCCTTATGCACATGTAATAACTATAGTGACCTTTGGTTTGCTAACCACTTCACTAAATGCCTTTTACCGTGGTTAATCTTCCCATGCTGACCCTAACCAATGCATCTGGCTCTATATATATGGATGGCAACCGCATGCACATCTGCCTAACACATTCATTTTCATTTGCTTTTGCATGACCCTTAACCATCAACAAAGATGTCTTATCTTGAGTTTGAGACACTTCTTGCACTCCATTGCTTGATAAGTCAGTTATAAATCTGTCATGTTTTCAACTATAAGTTAATATGTTTTAGATTGTTGTATAAGCTCTCTTCTAATTATGTTCTTAATGTTTTACCAGCTCCTTTGGATCCAAATCCATCAACTGATGTGGACAAGATCGTCAATGAGTTGAGGCTTCAATACATGACCATCTGCTGCGAGTTCCATGTCAACGAGGTTTACATTTACCTACCTGCGTTTTTGTCTTGCATTTTTCTTAAGATATGATTGTATTGAAATACTGTTGATTTCTTGATATTTTGATTTGAACAGGGTGTCGTGATGTTGCCTAAGATGTTTGTGATGGATTTTGGTGATCAACTTGGTTCGTATGTGACGTTTGTAGACACGAGCTTTAAGGAATTTGAGATTATAGTTGAAAGGATTAACGGATCTGTGTATCTAACCACTGGCTTTAGTGCCATTCGTGACTTTTATGACATTCGAATTGGGGGCTGGGTGCTGATGGTATTTTCTGATTAAGCCATTTTGCTATCAACATCATAAACAGGCTTGGGTTGAGTGTGATTCCCCCTACCTTCAATCCTCTAATACAGATAGCATTTTATATTCACACCAGATTGTCATTTCTTGCTCGTCAACACAATTAATAAATATTATCTTCCATAGTACTCCCTCCAGTCCTATTTATAATAAACATTTTACTTTTTTGATTCATTGCATAAATGATGTATTTGGTCTATATTCTATACCAAGTACATTAATTTTTAAATGAATCTAAAAAATCAACATTTTCTTATAAATAGGACTGGAGGGAGTATATGTGATTGACAGAATTTAGCGCTACCATACATGACAATATATGAAAGGGTTAATAGTGTTTTTCACCCCTGTAATATACAAAAAAAAAATCAAAAGTTAAAAAAAAAGGTAAGATTTTTGTTCGAAAAAAAGTTTTATAAAAATTTTCGTACAAAAAATAATTTCTGGAAAATATTTGAATTTTTAAAAATCTGGAAAAAAATATCATTTTTGAAAATTCTGATTTTTTTTTTCGAAATTAAAATATTGGAAAAAAAATCATATATTTTTTTAAAAAATAATTTCTGGAAAAAAAATATCATTTTCGAAAAATCTGATTTTTTTTGAAATTAAAATATTGGAAAAAATCATAAAAATTTTAATTTTAAAAAATCTGGAAAAAATATCATTTTCGAAAATTCTGATTTTTTTTCCAAAAAATTTCTAAAATCTTTTTCGAAAATATATTTTTTTACAAAAACGTTTGGTAATAAAAAAATTTCCAAATTTGTTTTTGTAATTTTTACAATTTTTTTATTTTCAAAAATTAATTTTGGAATTTTTTTTATTAAATTAATATAAATGAATTTTTTTTTTTGAATTTTTAAAATTTTAAAAAATTAATTTTCTGTTGTGGCCAACCAAAAAAAAATTAAAATTAAAATAAAAAGTCAAATCAGCGCCACGTAGGCGAATTTGGTGAGCTGGATGGGGGTATTTTGGAATATTTTTTTTACAATGGTGCAAATCAAACCGAAAATGATATATATTACATGGGTGAAAAATACTATTAACTCTATATGAAACTAAGGTCAACTTACATTATTAAAGATTCAATGTTTATACCAGTTGTATATGTTTTTACTGGACGTTTGCTTATATCCAAAACGTGTATTGCAGATTTAATATTGAATGTTGATCAGGTTAAGTATATGCATTGGCAAAAATTGAGAAGCAGCTTCTTAGTTGTGGCAAAAGTTTAAGTGATTTTCCTCCTATGCCGCAAGCAGACAAATCATTGATACCCGACAAGCAGAATATTTTGATACATGAGGAGACAAATTATAATAGGCATGTTTTAGGTGAAGAACACGCTAGATTGATGTCAACAATGATTGCAAAGCAACGAGGCGCCTATGATACAATAATGACAAGAGTTAATCAAAATAAGCCTGGCCAATAATGATCGTGGATTATACAATGTTTTATTTATGTGCGTTTATTTCAGCTGGTATGACCCGTGCGGAGCACGGGTCGATGGTCTAGTTGAAAGAAAAGCAATCAATTGTGTATTATAGTACTACGGAAGATAAGGTGCCAATTTAGTGGTTTTGTTAAACTTGAAAGTTATCGAATCGATAGATAATTTTTAACAGTGATTTGGTTTCTTTGAACGATTATGTTGAATGAGGAATTATCTCTCTTAACTATGAGTTATTTAACGACTTCAAAGAGTGTTGAGTATTGTGTCTTTTGGGGGATTTTCGAGCTATACTAATCTAAGACATGCATAACGTAAAGATAAGGATACAAAGATAAAGGGATACAAATCGTTAAAATAGTTTGTTTGATTGTGTGTAATAAAATGTTCAAGTTTAGTGTTTATAGGCAAATATTAGTCCAACTGGCCAAAACGATTAGACATATAAAAAGTAGCCTTGCTCGGCTATTTTATGTGGGGTAGTGTGTGAGTCTTTCTCTAGTGACGGGTATGTGATATCCCATGTGTGTAGGTTCCTACAAAGCATGCCTTCGTGTTCATCACTTCCTTCAGTTAATCGCATTATAAACATGGAGCACGAGTTAACCACCTATTTGTCCAATTTCATCTGACCTTTTCTACTTCCCGTGTCTTCATATTTTTCACTAAACTAAAGAAAGATTCAGATGATTCTCTTTCGACTATGTTAACACTCACCTAACTTGTTATCCACTGGAAGAAATTTGCTTGTCCTTAAATTGCTTACTAGCATGATATCTATATTTAAGTGTAAACAAAAAGTAACTTTAATGGATAGAATTCAAATATTATCCGAGGCTGTTGTAAAATGGTTTTGCCATCATCGTATATTAATTATACTTTCTCATTTCCATATTTTTTTTCAAAAATAACTATAGTAGGATAAGATAGATAATGCTAACGAGTGTTCTATTCTCATGGCTTTGACTTTAGACCGTAGCTATAAAAATTAGGGAAATGCTAACCAGTGTCTCGAGGACACTGGTTAAAGATATGAAAAAGGAAATTATATAGTAGTTAATGCATTGAAATTGTGTAATTAATTTATAATAATGTCAAAAATAGCATCCTTTTATGGTAATAATTCACTTTTATGGTATGCTTAACCAATGCCCTAGGGGCACCGATTAGCAAGACCCTAAAAATTATAAACGGTTAAAAAATTCCTTAACTAGATGTTATCATAAATATATTCGTTAACTAAAAATCTACTAACAATATATAAAAATCGAAGTCAAGCAAAATTTCATAATCGTCCTCAATTAAATGCACAATCTTCTTAACTTTATGGACACATTCGTCATTTTGAAACTAAAACTAATTTATTCAATTTTTAAAAATTAAATTTTTTAGGTTTATCTTCCAGTCATAACTAAATCCCCTAAATATTGCAAGATTATCACTTCAAAAGCTAACTAATTCTGCGTACTGCCGTTTTTGCTTTATTATTTTTGAAGTCTAACTAATTTCCTGAGACCAAAAGAAATTTGAATTATTAACATGCATATATGATATATTTTTAAGAGTATATATGAAATTTTTTACTTTATAAACATCAGCAGGTAGGAAATTTGTGAAGAAAAGAAAATTTGTTACATTCTAAAAACCAATTATTTTGAGATAAGCTCTAATTCAAAAAGAAATTTCCGATAAGCTCTAATTAATTTGTTGGATTTATCACTTTGAAGCCTAAAACTATATTTACAACTATATTAAAACTATCCGTAAAAAAAAAACTATATTAAAACTAATTTTCAACAAATGTGTTGATATAATAAAATCGTACTTTGACAAAGACAAAATTTCCTAATTATACTTTTTAAAACTCACAATCTTCTAAATTTTATGTGTCTAATAATCATTTTATAAAACATAAAACCTATGAAGCACGGACACGGACATCGGACACGACACAGACACTGACACGCCGACACAGCTAATAATTTGAAAAAATCATATATTGCAGTGTAATTACAAGTGTCGGTGTCAGACACGACACGTGTCCGACACGAAGACATGCCTAATCTGAGGAGTGTCCATGCTTCATAACATAAAACTAATTTATTTATTTATTTGAAAATCTAAGACGAGTTTGTTGTTTATATCCAATTCCACACAACAAGTTTAAATAGATTGTTTAATATTTTTTTTAGATTACCACTTCAAAGATAACTAATCCCCTATATTTTGCAAATAATAATGAAAAATTTGTTTCCTTTTTCTTCTCCTTTTTACTACCCGATTTCCTTTATTTTTTAAATTGCCTAAAACATCCATGGCTAGACTTCTAATGTCATAAATTTAGTGACTTTTATGGTCAATTTATGCATATATAAGCATATAAAATCTATAACGGGTGCGGTGCAAACATTGAACAATGTTTTACATATAAAATAAAAAGTTATCTAATAGAAGCACTATATTAATATTAATTTTGAAAACAATCATGAATTTTTAAAATTTTATCATATCGACTTTCTCATATATATATATATATATATATATACACGCATAAAATTTGTTTGTGTATATAAAAAATTTAGTGAGTTTTATGGTTAATTTTCAGCATATATAAGCACATAACATCTATAACGGTGTGGTGCAGACATTGAATGATGTTTTGCTTATAAAATAAAAAATTATTTAGTAGAAATACTACATTGATGTTTATATTTTGAAAATATTCATGAGTTTTCAATTTTATTTTTTGAGAAATGAGTTTTCAAAATTTTAGCATATCGATTTTTCATGCATGTATATAAAAATTTATTTATGCATATATAAGCATATAAAATCTACAACGGTGTGGTGCAAACATTGAACAATCTTTTGCATATAAAATAAAAAGTTATTTGAACTGAAATCACTCCTCTTCATCTCTTTCTATCCATTTCAATCTAAATAAGTGATTTTTCACATAGATTTAGGTTTTTTCTTTGTGATTTCATCACCTAAGTGTGGTGGTTTGTTGTTCGTCGTCTTGTGCGATGTTGTTTGATTTCCCATCTTTCTGCGGTGTTCATTTGATTCATATTGAAAGATCGATTATTCAATCAAAGATTTGAGCGTCAACGTTGCAGATCCGGAGGCCATGGATATTCCGGTGACTTTAATTTTATCATATATTTTTGTAGGCATTATGCTGTTATATGCTATTAACTTGGGTGCTGTGAGTTTGTTCGCAGATTCATCCTTTACGTTTTTAGCGGTGTTGAATGATGTAATCTCTCGATTTGAATGAACGAATATCATTTTGTTTTTGTTAACAAAAAAAAATTGATTTTGAAAATAGTCATGAATTTTCAAAATTTTATATCAACCTTCTCATATATCTACGTAAAAATTTGTTTTCACATATATAAACAAATATAATTCATAACCGATGCGACTTAACTATTTAACAAATTGTTGTATACACAAGAGAAAAATATATTTAATCGAAACATTACAATAATAATCATAACTTTTATTTAATATCTATTAACATTCTACCATATTAACAATTTAATTATTTTTTATATAATTATCGCAATGTTACGTGGCCCGTGCAAAAACACGGGTCTATTACTAGTTAAACGTTAATCTTTAAAATAAGAGTAAATTACACTCCCCTCCCCTCAAAGATGCTTGAATTACACTCCCCTCCCCTCTTATGTTAAAATATACATTCCCCTCCCCTCTTATTCAAAACATATTAGAAAAAAATTCATTCCCCTCCCCTAAGAAAAGCTTGAATTACATTCCCCTCCCCTCTTATGTTAAAATCTACACTTTACTCCCTCAATATATATATTTTTATTTTTAATAATCTAGAAAAAAAATAATAATCTAATGCACTTCGAAAAAAACAGTATTGCAGGTCTATTTTAACATAATAAAAAATTGAATACATATTTTTTTGCTATTTTTTATTTACAATTTCATTAACATGTAGTTTTAAACCCGATTATAAAATATGAAACAAGCCAAAATAAAATTAAAATATGTGAAAAATTACTAACGACAATAAACCATGGTTATTTAAAAGTTAATTTTAAACTCTAAATTATAAAATCAATAGCAAAATATTTAAATTTAATTATCACTAACATTTAAATTATAAAGAAATGAATTAATTTTTCTTAAAGGGTGGTTTAAAATTAATATATATCATAAAAATATTTATTTATGTTAAAATAGATTAAAGTGTAGTGTATATTTAATTATCAAGGGAGGGGGTTGTAATTCAAGCATCTTATAAGGGAGGGGAGTGTAAGTTTTATTTTTCAAGGGAGGAAATTGTATATTTTAACATAAGAGGGGAGAGGAGTGTATTTCAAGCATCTTTGAGGGGAGGGGAGTGTAATTTACTCTTAAAATAATTACATAGATATTCATTTGCAGTTTAGTCTTTAAATTTACATAAATGTGTATAATTCAAATTAAATACTAAAATACCTACTCTTAAAAGTATAATTCAATAGCTGGGCCCCTACTTTACCTTCAATTTGACAAGCATAATGCTCAAAGAAAAGTGAGGTGTGATCGACCAAAAAAAAACGTGGGATGGATTCCTCTCTACCAACTGAAAATAACTCAAAGTATGATTATGATACCATCCCACATGGAAATGAGTCATGAATATAAATGAGACGAACAAGAAGAATTAATTAGCTTCCTTCAAAAAAAAAATGAGGAAGTAATTAGCTGATTTGTCTGCTTAACACCCTCAAGGGAGGTTTATCTTGGTCTTAATTATCATTTATTATTAAGAGACTATTTGTATATAATAATGATGTAATAACTCGATCATGGATACGGCACAAGGACTTAATATATCCCAACTTGTGTTTTTATTATGTTTGAAATTAAGAGTTGAAAAATAAAAGGTGATTGAATCCAATTTTGCTCACGCCAAGCAAATGGATAAATTTAGGATAATTATGGTCTACCAAAGAAAAGACCAACCAAAATACATGTAGTCAGATGATGGGAAAAAATGAATTTTGAAAGGAAAAAAAGGCATTATATCTTTTGGTACAACCCAGCAGGCACTTCACCTTTACACATGATGTTTGCCTACCAAACCCTTTCCAAACTTATCCTACCAAACCCACTCTTACACCGTTCGTTTTATATTGAGAAATGTCACACTTTTTTGGTTGTGAGAAATGTCACACTTTATTACATGGATTTAATTTATATATATTGATAGTGTTCATAATTACATGGGCTTAATTTGGATTATATAAGAGGATAGGTTGGTTGGACATGTTATATGCACAGATTTAAGCTCTTTTAATTGATTTTAAGTTGCGTTGGCAAATAAAATTTGAAAAGTTATTTGTTATTATGATTCTTTTTATGTGGTTCAATTAGTGACGATGGAAAGGCATCAATATCACAACTATGGTAATATGTTGGAGATTATGAAAAATGATGGAAATTTTGTTTTGACACATATACTCTTTATGAAGAGAATGTTTATGTGATATTTTTATATTAGATGAGAGTCATGTTGTTTACACTATTTAACTATGGATATTGAGTCTATTTCTAGTCATGCCCCCGATGCTTTTAGGCATAGACGTATATGCTATAGTGTAATTTTATTTGGTGGTGTTACAAAGAATAAAGCAAAAAGAAACAGAAAAATAAAACAAAACACTACATAGCGAGTTTTTCTTTCAAAAGGAGAGACGCTAAGTCATCTAGAGGACGTTTCCTTGAAATATGAATTAAGTTGACAATAAGACATCTGATATTTCTAGCAACTGAGAGGCATACACATTAGATGAAAGTCATGTTGTTTACACTATTTAACTATGGATATTGAGTCTCTTTCTAATCTTGTCCTCGATACTTCTAGGCCTAGACATATACGCTGTAGTGTACTTTATTAGGACTTAATTTTTTTTTTAATTTAATTCGGTTTGTTTTTCCCCTTTTTCTCTCATGTAAAGAGAATAAATGATAAAAAAAATGAATGAGAGATTGCTAGACGTCAAATTCATTATCAATCGAAGTGTCTCCGATTTTATCATTTTATTTATGGTTTACATGCCTTTTATTTTTTAGGGAGGTTTACATACGTTTTTAACTACTCCATTTACCATATTAATTATTTATATGGGTAAAGTTTAAGTTCCTCCAAAAAAAAAGTTCCTCCAATTTTTTGTTTTTTTCGTTGACTGCTTTTAACCTATAAAAAATTAATATTTTTAGTTAGAAATAGTCTCTGAATTTTTTTTGGTCTTCGTTATTTTAGTTTAGTAGTTTGGTATATTTTTGTTTTGTTTTTTGGTCATGCTAGTTTTACATTGAAAAAGCAACATAGTTAAAGGAAAAAAACAAAGTTTTATATTGAAAAGATTTTTTTTTCTAATACTTTTAAAAGTTTGACTATGCATCTTTCAAATTAAAATAGTTATACCATATTTACTTTTTAACTAATATTCGAGGGGTACTAGTTTGCATATTCCTTGGTTTTTTACAAGAGTTGATATACTTTTGTTGATTTGAATGTTTTAGTATAATACGACTAATTAATCATGAATCATATATTATTGAAGATTAAAATCAATCATAGCTATTTTATAAAGATTAAAATAAAAGAGCAAGGGTTAAAAAATATTACGTTTTTAAATATGTCTAACATGATAATTTAAAGATAATTTTAACATAAATTAATAGCATATGAATGAGACTTTTACAACTGAGACTTTTACTTCATTTTGATGGGCAGTGATATTCCGTGTAGTTCCTGTTTTTTTTTTTCTTTTCCATTATCTATTAAAAAAAGTAATTCATAATACCAAATCATGAACAACAAAATTTAAATAATTTATAAAAAATAATCAAATGTAAATGAAATGCATTTTAATATAAACACATATTTTTGTCAACAATGTAATCATAATTTTTGGAAAGAGATATTTTAAATTTTACTGCGCCGTATTGTTTTTTTAGGTCGGATATCTTATGCGTGCAACTGTAATTAAAAAACAATTCTAGAGTTGGATCCGAATGCAAGACTCGACAATAACCATAAATGACAATGAGTCTTTTTCTCCATTACATTAGAGATTGAACTCTCTCGCGTCAAAAGTGATCGGTCTCTTAGTTTCAGTGATCTACAGTTTTTCAATCACACTAAACCTTTCAATTTCATGAAGTTGAATGCTTATGAAGATTCTAGTTCACTTTTTCTTGTTGAAATTTGTTGGACTTGGAGAGCTAAGAAATCAATATACATTGCTAAGGAATATTTTATGATCTTCTAGCTTAATTCATCTGTATCGCTAAAATTTCTCTCAACTATTTAATTAGTGACTGTTTATCCATCTTAGAACAGTGTCTTTGACATAATTCTAAAGAAGATGTTATCGTTCTTAATGTTGATTGCGACGCTATTGGAAACCCTGAGGTTAGTGGTTTTCGCAGGTTTGTGAGATTTGGCTTGGATCGTTGATTATCATGGTCAACATTGTGTATAGTGATATCCTTCATGCAAAATCTCTCATTTTGCATGGAATTCAAGTAAGAATTGGATTGTTAGGTTGCGACATTTGCATGGAATTCAATGTGTTGACTTTTTTTTTGTTGCTAAAATGAGATCTTCTTAGCTTGAACTTTAAAGATTGTTCCATCTCCCTCGACCAAGTTTTTACTGCTATGCTAGCAGATGTTTTGAGAACCTTCTTTACTAAGCTGGTTATTTTATGTTTCCTTCTGCTTCTGGTTAATTAAAAAAAGCTGACGACATGTATTTACTAATTTTGGCTATTTTTTTTTGTTTGTTTCTATTTTGTAATAATAGTTATAAAATATAAATTTATAAAGTGCTAAAAGAGTTCTGTACGTGGCCTACCATATACACACTGATGTTGACCAAGGAACAGGAAAACTTGCGAGGGGATCAAAACAAGCAAATTTTTAAAAAACAAAAACAAAAACAAACTAATTTTTTTTAATTAACTAAGGATAGTAGGATTCAAGATAATGGTATACTAATTAAACCCTTACTAAGCATGCTGACAGGGAACCAGTAGGAGAGAAGAGACCATTATACAAATCAGTCAATATTTTATGAGGAAAATGGACATCCATTGGATATTAATTTTATACAAATATCTAATTAAGAATCAAACACTCTAAAAATAATTCTAAAATACAGTTACAATGTAGATATTTACGACAGAATAAAAAGGTTCACACTAAATATTGATATAAGACTTACATAAGATGTGTTATTTAGACATACAAAATATGAAGAAAAAAAAATTGAGGGTAAAATATGAAAATTTTATCCGACGACCTATATACAACTAGAATATACGCGATGTAGAAATTTAGAAGAAAGCTTGACCGAAAAAAAAAAATTAAGAAGAAAGAAAAACAATATAAAATTTGAAATTTGTATTAAACATGATGTTTTTTTATGGTTGTATATAGATTTGTTGACATGTCAATGTTTCATTGTGTGTTCAATAAACTATTTAGATTTTTTAGTAATAATACATTTTTATTAAATTATTATTTATACAAGAGAAAAGATTAAATTACATTGATATAATGTTATACGATTTATATTGACGATGTGTGACTTGGATTTCTGATTCAGCAACAGAATATATAGTTAGAGGGGCATACCACACTCTTACATGTGGGACGCCACCCAATATTACCGATGTTTTGGTTTCGGCGGATCTACTATGGAGGAAGGATGTTCCTCTCAAGGTATCGGTTTTTGTTTGACGTCTTTTTCGGAATTGATTGCCTATGAAGTTGAATTTATTTCATAGGGAATTATTTCGAATGAGGCTCGATTTTGGGCTTGCGGTTACGGGGTGCACGAATCCGACGCTCATTTGTTCTTGAATTGCAACTTGTTTAGTCAGATATGGGACCTTGTTCTCAATTGGTTGGGTGTTTAATCCGCGGTTCCATCTTTCTTAGTGGAGCATTTTCTCCAATTTGGTAATTCTTCAGGTCATGCAAAATCGTGGGTTTCATTCATGTTTTTAATCTAGTATGCAACTTCTTGGACGATTTGAAAGGAAAGAAATGCAAGAATTTTCCGAGGCACAAGAGACTCCCATTTTCAACTTTTGGAGAGTATTAATCTGCTTTATTTTTTGTGGTATAAAGCTAATATTGATGTTTTTCATTATCAGTTTCATTTTTTAAAATGGCAATATATACATAGATAAAGATAAAAAATAATTGTACAAAATACACAAAAAGAACATCCGAAGAAGCTCCACTAGAAAACCCCAGGACAAACCCTAGCCCCACAAACGAGCTAAGAGAAAAACCCCAAGGCACCACCAAAAACACACCAACAAACGAAAGAAAAAAAAACTACTAAAAGCAAAGGCCACCAAGAGTCAGAACCCCGCCATCAACCAAGCACCCGCAGAAAAAAAATGAAAGCACAGAAGAACCCATGAAGCCAGGCCGGAAAGGAAGAGGCAACGAACCCCACCCAATCCCCCACACCACCCCAGGAAAGCCACCACCACAAAACCCTACCGATGCCGGCATATGACGGGCTGCACTTCCCACTCATAATAAGTGCAGGAACTAGTAGGGCGCTTAGCCATGAACCACTTCCAAGCTAAGAGTTTCGCTCTATCCAGCACAGGCTCCTCTCGGAGAACGCCACCAGCAAAAATAAGGTCATTTCGGGACTTTCAGATGGTCCAAATAACAACATGCAAACTAAAAGCAGACCTAACCTAACTCTCTTCCCCTTCCTAAACTCGTGAAGGCCTAGAACTGATGAGCAAGACCAACGGGGGGGGGGGGGGGGGGGGTCACAAACTCCCCACCCAACCACCTAAAAACCTGATACCACATCGGAAAGATAAATGGGCACGAGAGGAACAGATGCACCGACGACTCATACGGTGCACCACAAAAGGCACACCCCAACCCCCCATTTGGAAGCGGGACACCACGCCTCACAAGGTTGAGCCTAGTATGAATCTTATCAAGGATAAGCTGCCAGGAGAAAACAACCACTTTCGAAGGGACCCACGACTTCTAAACCCGAGAAACCTCCTGCAAGATCTCACCCTCAGGGGGCACTCGTAGCCGACAAACCCTTAATGATATAAGTATAATCCGACTTAACCGATTGCCGACCATCAACACTATGGGTCCAAGACCACACATCCTCCATATCCACACGAGAGAGTCTGGACACAACCTTAAGCATCTCGTTGAGCAAAACAGTCTCCCTAACAAACAAAGGTCTCCTCCACCTAAGATCCCAAACCCAGACACTCCCTTCCCACAACCCTAAGTCCCCCACTCTCCCTTCTGCCTGGAACGACAACCGAAAGAGCCGACTAAACCTGACCCAATAAACTCACTCACCCAACAATGTTAACATATTTTTTTTATTGGAAAGAAAGATAATACAAAATATTTTGGTCATAAATCAAGCCGAATTTCTAAAATCGACACAACACATTCTCTATATTGAAAATCAAAACATGCTAGATTTAAAAATTAACATGTTTTACTTTTGAGTTATTTTGATGATAATGCAATTTTAAGTCACACAACTTTAGTTTGTTGCAAGAATTTTATGATAATTTTTTTTTTGAGCAAATGATAAATTTATTATTTCATATCATCATTTATTATTATTTGTACGCTAAAATACAGTGAAAATAACTTACACAATTTTTTTAAGAAAAATAAAAAAGTTGAGTAATTTTTATAAAAAAATAAGAGGACTCATCATTTAGTTATTTAATATTAACAAAAAAACATGAAAAATAATTTGGATAACCCACTATCTAACTCAACCAAAAACATAAATTAATGAGTTTGTCTAAACTGACCTAATATCATAACAAGTGGTTATTTTACCTCACATAAACCGGAATATCATATATGGTTTGGCTTTTCGGTTTGACTAAACTCAACCCAAAGCGACTCACATACACTCTTAATCTACACGATTTGAGGGATTAGTCTATGCAATTGGACACAAAGAAGAAGACTTCGTATATAAAAAAATGTCATATAAATTTAACTATTAAATTATAAGATCATATCATATAAATCATCTAAATAAAATTGTCATCATAAAAAATAAAAAATATATTTGACTCAACCAAAAGAATTGAAGATTGAGAAATAAACAAATTAAAATAAGAATAAGGTAGAGAGAGAGAGAGAAGGGGTGAAAGAAAAGAAAAGGAAAGAAAAAGAAAAGAAAAGAAAAGAAAAGAAAGTGAAGCAGAGAAGAAAGAAAGAAAGATGTGTAACAAGGGAGTAGCGTTTTTGTTTGAGATGCGAGCCTTCTCCGGTAGAAAGGGAACCTTCTCCGTACTTCTTCTCTTTCTCCTTTTCATTCTCATTCTTCTTAACATTTAATCTTTCTTCTTCTTCAAACACCTTTTACTTCTGTACTCGTTTTCAATCTTCGCTCTTTCTTCTTTTCTTCAATCAATGATTTAAAGATCGATTAATTACTTTGTAGGGTCATTAACAACATTTCAAAGATTCACCCTGTTATTGCTGTGTTTGGATAATTATAAAGATTATTATAGTTTTTGATATTAAGAGAATCATTGTTTGTGTTGTGGGGTCTAGTTAATATTTTCTTAGGATTTTGGTGTAAATAGTGTCATCAATATTGGTTGATTTATGAGTTATAGTTTATATCTATAACCTCTCCTTTGATATTATTTGATTCCCAGGAGGGTTTGTAATCATCAACCAAAAAAACAGAAAAAAAAGTTTTTTTTTTTTTTTTGATAATTTGATTTAACAATCTCATTATTCAACCTTTTCCCCCAAATTTTATTGTGGGTTTTGCCTAAAGATAGATTTTTTAGTGATCAGTATTCTGGGTTTTGCCAAAATATAGTTTTTTTATTTTTATTTTTATTTTGTGCAAGAAATTTTCATATAAAGTTAGGTTGAACTTTGAAGAGATTTGAGGTTAATTTGCTTTTTGAGGGAGTGGTTGATTTGAATTCTCAATTGGGTTATTGAATCTTATATGGGAATACCTGATAGTTCATTTTTAGATCTAATAGAAAAAGTTAGGTCCTGGGTTTCTTGGGGAGTTGGTGATTTGAATACATTTTCTGAGAATTTTGATATGCAAAATAGTGTTTGCAAAATGTGTTGTGAGTGTAATAAGAATTTTAATGAGATGACTCAGTGCAAATATAATTGCAAAAGTTGCGGCCGGTGGTTGTGTGGGAAGTGTATCAGAGGTTGTGATCTGCCAAATCCTGAATCTGATAGTGGATTCAAAGAAACTATAAGTTCTTGCAAGTTTTGTTCGGTTACGAATAGGACATGTGAGGGGGGTCAGAGGAAATGTATTGAGAAAGTGCATCCTGCTGTTTCACCACAAGAGAGTCCTAGAGAAAGTCCTGAACCGCCTTCACCGTGCTTTAGCGTTGAAACTGAAAGAGATGGTTACTTTGGACGGCATTTTCATGATCGAGAGTGTGAGTATTATGCTCATTCCATGATCAGTAGGAGTTTGAGCTCATCTGGTGCTCATCCTTCTTCAGTATCCACTCTTCCATCTACCTTAAGGTAATCATAGTTTCACATTTCTTTGCTTCAAGTTACATGTTTTTTGTCTTATTATGTTGGAACTTCATTAGAAAATTCTTTGCATAGATCGCTGGTTTCTTATAGAAATGGTTTGCTTTGTTCTATGGCAACTATAAGGGTGAATTACCATTGGCATTTTAGTTTCTAAACATGTGTTCTCATATATAGGCTGGTGTATGTTTCTCATGTATATGTATATGTTTTCTCATCCTTGAATAGGTGAACAAATTATGTTTTTTTAATGATTTGAAAGTGTCTTGCCTTTGTTTATCTAATTCTGCTTGAAACTTTATTATATGCAAATGTAGGAGTGATGAAGAAGGGACGGAAGATTTCGGGAAGCACTCTCTCAGCCCATCTCGTACATATTGTAATAACAATTCAGATGTAGATTCAAGTAGCGTTAGTGCTAGACATGACACTTACAACTATAATTCTGTGGGGACAAGTCCTTCAGATAGCCCTTCTAGGATTGATTTTTCTTCTAGTAGGGCCGGGCTTCCTATCCAGAAGAAGGGGCAGGACAAAAGTTCCGTCCCTCAGAATGACGTTCCCTCTGGTCAACAAAGTACGGCGGTTTTAAGAAAGCCTGAACATGGGACTGAGGATGCATATAACACTACTTATTTTTCGGATGACTTGTCAATTTTCCGGAACCAGAATGAGAATTCGCAGAGGCCGTTGGATTTTGAAAACAATGGCCTTATTTGGTTTCCTCCACCACCTGAAGACGAAGATGCTGATGCAGAAGGCAATTTCTTTACATATGACGATGAGGATGATGACATTGGTGACTCAGGTGCCTTCTTCTCATCCAATAGCAGTCTATCAACTATGTTTCCTGCTAAAGAGAAGCACAATGAGGGAAACAAGGAACCTTTAAAATCTGTCGTACAGGGGCATTTTAGAGCTCTTGTTTCACAACTTTTACAGGGAGAGGGAATTCAAGTTGGTAAAGAAAATGATTCTGGGGACTGGCTCGACATAGTTGCAACTGTAGCATGGCAGGCCGCTAACTTTGTGAGACCAGACACTAGCAAAGGTGGCAGTATGGATCCTGGTGATTATGTTAAGGTCAAATGTATTGCATCCGGAAGCCCGAGTGACAGGTAATGTGTGTTCCCAAATTTGCATATGTACATCGTAGATCACCGCCACATTCATAGGTATTTCTATGTGTTTAACAATGAAATTGTGGTTCTTGTTTTGCAGCACCCTTATCAAAGGAGTTGTTTGCACAAAAAATATAAAGCACAAGCGCATGACCTCTCAATACAAAAAACCTAGACTACTACTCCTAGGTGGAGCGCTGGAATATCAGAAAGTTCCAAATCAACTGGCTTCTTTTGATACATTGTTGCAGCAGGTGCATTCACGTTTAGCACATGGTCTATGCATCTTTCAGTTTAGGTTTGTTTTTTCTTGGAAATAATTACTGATTTGTTAATGTTGGCAGGAAAATGATCATCTGAAGATGATCATTTCGAAAATTGAGGCTCTTCGACCAAATGTTTTGCTGGTTGAAAAAAGTGTTGCTTCACAAGCCCAGGAATATTTGCTGGCAAAGGAAATCTCCTTGGTTTTGAATGTTAAAAGGCCTTTGCTTGAGCGTATATCTCGCTGCACTGGTGCTCTTATCACTCCATCAGTGGATAGTTTATCTAAAGCACGGCTAGGGCACTGTGAATTGTTCCGGTTAGACCGGATTGTGGAAGATCACGAGGCTGGTAATCAGTTCAACAAAAAGCCATCCAAAACATTAATGTTCTTTGAAGGTTGCCCACGCCGTTTGGGATGCACGGTAATTTACTCGTGTACTTTCTATTTTATGTTCTTTTTTCTCTATATTTGAATGTGTACGAGAGTTATAGATTTTTTCGATTTCTGATTCGGATTCTTGCTGCAGGTCTTACTGAAGGGCAAATGTCGTGAGGAACTGAAAACAATTAAACATGTTGTGAAATATGCAATTTTTGCAGCCTATCATTTATCTCTTGAGACCTCGTTCCTTGCTGATGAAGGTGCCACCCTGCCTAAAATGATAGTAAAACACTCGACAGACATTCCAGAGAGTGCAACAGCTGACACTGACATTTCTGTAATATCTGATACCTTTTCTTCTACCATGTGCCAGTCAGAGGCTGATGATGCTTCTAAAGCGAAAGACTCTGCTGGTCATGATGTGATGATTGGAAATCTGGGATCAGTGTCAGAGAATCTGAATGAACATAACTTTCATTCATATGCCGACACCATGGTGGATTATAGTGTTGACAATGAGCTCTCTGATCCATACTGTAACAACCTAACATATAATTTGACTTTGGAATCGGATTTTTTGCATCAGTGTAATGAATCAGAGGGGGAGACTATGTCTAGAGACCCTTCACGAGTAGATTTGCAAGAAACCATGTTTCAAGAGGATAGAGAGTGTGAAGTTGTTGACTCAACAAAAGACAATATGATTGAGGATGAGTTTTCTGGTGAATACTTCTCTGCCACTGATGCCCATCAGAGCATATTAGTGTACTTTTCCAGTCATTGTGTGTCGAAAGGAACTGTATGTGAACGCACTAGGTTGCTGCGCATAAAGTTCTATGGCTCCTTTGATAAGCCACTCGGGAGGTATCTCCATGATGATCTGTTTGATCAGGTAAGTGTGTTTATTTTTCTGTTTTCCGCGAGCCTGGTACCGGTTACTTCTGAACTGATATGATAAGAATTGTTTTTTCCAGACATCTTGCTGTCAGTCTTGTAAAGAGCCTGGAGAGGCTCATGTCCTTTGTTTTACACACCAGCAAGGAAATCTTACGATCAACGTTAGGCGCCTCCCCTCTGTGAAGCTACCAGGGGAAAGAGATGGCAAGATTTGGATGTGGCACCGGTGTCTGAGGTGTCCATTTGTGGACGGAGTTCCACCAGCAACTCGTAGAGTTGTTATGTCGGATGCTGCGTGGGGATTGTCTTTTGGAAAGTTCTTGGAACTTAGCTTCTCAAACCATGCAACTGCTAATCGAGTTGCTACCTGTGGTCATTCTTTGCAAAGGGACTGCCTCCGGTTTTACGGGTAAATCATCCAGACAAGGAATCATTAGTTGATTATTCTTTTTACTTTCTTTCTATTTTATGCAGTTTTTGTTAGTTATTGAAAAATTATATACAACTTGATGTAAACAGGTTTGGGAGCATGGTTGTTTTCTTCCGGTATTCCCCTATTGACGTTCTTTCTGTCCATCTACCCCCTTCTGTTCTAGAATTTGGTTACATCCAAGAAAAGTGGATTAGGAAAGTGGCAGGAGAGGTGAGTAATAACATATACTCATAATATTCACGTTACTATTTTACTAGTGCTGAAAAGTATACTCCCTTGATTGATTGTGTAGTCTTCAATTTATCAAATGCTTGTTATCAGAATTTTAACCTTCTCCCTCCTCCTTTTGAACAGCTTTTTAGTAAAGTGGAGACCTTGTATGTGGAAATATCAGATGTGCTGGAACAATTGGAAACAAATGTTTTGTCTCCTGCCATTGGAAATGAGCTGGCAGATGCCTATGACATTCATAACCACATACTGGATCTGAAAGACATGCTTCTAAGAGAAAAAATGGATTATCATGTGAGTAAACTAATTTTATACCATTCTTATATCAGGAGTTTATGGTGCGTGGTGTTGGAGAGGGAAGTGTTGTATGTCTATATGCTTATTCTGACATTTGACGTATATACTTGTATCTAAGTTCCTGATCTTTTTCCTTTTTTTCTTTCTCTTTTTATGTATGTGTATGTACAGAGTTTACTAAAATCAGCCGATGAGACTGCAGAGCCAGGAAATATGACTTTAGACATTCTGGAACTAAATCGGTTGAGACGTTCACTTCTAATTGGTTCACATGTTTGGGATCACCGGTTAAACTCCCTAGACTCTCTTATTAACAAAAGTCTTAGCTCCAAGGTTAAACAAGAAACTGAATCATTTGCAGATGTTAAGGAATTAAGAGTTGACTCACTTCTTAAGGATCAAAGTTTTGACTCTTGGCTGGAGCAAAATAATTCTCAGCCTTCAAAATTGCACGAGTCTCATGAAAGTTATAAGCTTGTAGAGCCGAACGACCAACTTAAGTCTCGTCGTGCTTCTGAAGCATCTGCATGTTCTCTTGATGGGGAAGAACCACATTCAGATGCTGAATTTGTTTCGAACAAAACGTCATCTGAGTGTATGCCGCCAAATGAATCCAATCTTTCCGAAAAAATAGATTTGGCATGGACTGGAACTGATCAACCTGTTCAGGTTAATGCTTCGGTTAAAAGGTTGGCACAACCAATGAGAGTTCATTCTTTTGATTCAGCATTAAGAGTCCAGGATAGAATCAAGAAAGACCTGCCCTCGTCGTTACACATGTCAACGCTTAGATCTTTTCATGCTTCTGGTGACTACAGGAATATGGTAAGAGACCCAATCTCCAATGTATTGCAAAATTACTTTCAAATGTTGCCGTGGGAGTCGCAGAGGATAAATTTGATTCTGAGCTCCACGCCGTCATTCATATCCTCCATTTCTCACATTGCTGAAGGTGCTCGGTTGTTGCTTCCCCAAACATGTCACAGTAATAGAGTTATAGCTGTATATGACAATGATTATTCCAGCATAATATCCTATGCCCTTAGTTCTAAGGACTACGAAGATTGTGTTTCTGGGAAGTCAGATGTGCGTGATGGTAGCTGGAATGCTCACGAGAGAAACAAAGAAGATTTAACTAATTCCAGCCTTTCTGCATGGGCTACTTTAGACCTGGATTATATCAATTATGGTAGTTATGGGTCCGACGAAGTTCCATCTTCAATTAGTTCTCTTATCAGGGACAACAAAAAATCTTTGCACGTGCCAATCTCTTTCGGTGACGATCCTTTGGGGGCTGGAGGTAAAGTGAATTTTTCTGTCACTTGCTATTTTGCAAAGCAGTTTGATTCACTTAGGAAAAAGTGCTGCCCTAACGAAGTTGATTTTGTGCGTTCCCTGAGCCGTGGCCGGAGATGGAGTGCACAGGGAGGGAAAAGTAATGTATATTTTGCCAAGTCGTTAGATGAAAGATTTATTATCAAACAAGTAACGAAGACGGAATTGGAATCCTTTGAAGAATTCGCACCTCAGTATTTCAAATACATGATGGATGCGATGAACTCGGGAGGCCCAACTTGCCTTGCCAAAATACTTGGTATTTATCAGGTGAGAATCATACTTTATCACTGTTATAGTACAAACTTCAGATTGTTGGAGGAATGTAAAATTTAGGTTTACAATAATATATATTTTATTGTTTTAATACAGGTCACTGTCAAATACCCAAAAGGGGGTAAGGAAACAAAGATAGATTTGATGGTAATGGAGAATCTGTTTTACAAGAGAAACATATCTAGGGTATATGATCTCAAGGGATCAGAAAGATCTAGGTACAATGCAGATACAACTGGGACAAACAAAGTGATGCTAGACATGAATCTGTTAGAAACGTTGAGAACAAAACCCATATTTCTTGGAAGTAGGGCTAAGCGAAAGCTTGAGAGAGCTGTTTGGAACGACACATCCTTTTTGGCGGTAAGCTTAAATAAATGGTTAATCTTTTTTTTTTGTTATTTATTTATTATTAAAAGTTTCTTAGCAATACATAATAGGTTATGCAGTGCTGTTAAATAGCTGATATAGCAAAGCCATATCATAGTGGAATTTTAACAAACTGCTATTGTTCTGCGATACGTGTCTTAGTACAATAGTGACTATTTTGTACAAGGTTGTTGCTGACTGAGATTTGTGTTATTTTTGTGCTGTTTCAGTCAGTTGATGTTATGGATTACTCATTACTGGTTGGGGTGGATGATGAGAAGAAGGAGCTGGTATTGGGGATAATTGATTACATGAGACAATACACATGGGACAAGCATTTAGAGACATGGGTTAAAGCTTCTGGGTTTCTTGGGGGTCCTAAAAATGCTGCCCCCACAATTGTCTCTCCTAAACAATACAAGAAAAGATTCAGGAAGGCCATGACTACCTATTTTCTCACCTTACCTGATCAATGGTCATCTTGAAAATTTTATTCTTTTCTTAGATCTCTATGTATCCATAGTGAAAACTCCTTTGGATACATCAAGAAAATGTATTTTATTTTTCATTTTTTATTAAATATACTTTATATGAATACAGATTAAAATATTATAATAATTACCAACATAGTGTTGCACAAGTGGTATAGTAATTCAATTTTTTTTTTGAATCAGCAAAATTGTATTAAAATTCAGGTCTCTGCACAAGATGAAAAGAGACAAGATGAACAGAGATCGATTTAAAGAAAGTACAAACTAAGGCGTCATATATAGGCAGAACACCCGAAAACAAATACTAACAAAGATACCCCTGCAATCAACACCCATAAAAACAATACCCACCAAAATAAACATCACCTTGTAAAACTGACTCCTATACTTACCAACCACTGAAAACACTCGTCGCCACCACTCACCTCAAAACAAACAACACCCTTGTAAAAGAGAACCTAGTCCTCATCACCAACATCGAGCCACATCTGAAGAGCTCCTTCTCTAGAGATCAATCAGCTTCCACCACCGCACAACCTCCGATCCATCGAAGGAACACCAAAAAAGCCCAAAACCAAACTTGAACCAGAGAACTGACTCCCGATCTCGAATAAAAGCGATCGGCCACCAGACTTCAGAACCAAATCAGAAGGGCACCCCATACCCCGGTCCACCAGAGAAACACCGTAATCAACCAAACAATAATGCCGCTAGACGCCAACTCCCAATCTCGACGCAAAATGATTGGCCCATCAGAATCCAACACACAATAATTAAGACAGACGACGTGACTTGCCATGGAGCACCATCAATCAAAAAGAAAAAAGCTCTGCTCGAAGGACACTCAAAACACCATAAACTCAAACAAGAGCTAGCGACCACGAGTATGGAACCGAATAACAGAGGCGGCCTCCAAATAGAAATCACCCACAACAACCACCTACCTCCTCGCCTAAACAACACCAACCACCACCACCACACATTAACACCCCCACCACCACCACCACACACGCACCCCGCTTCACCACCACGCATCGTCATCACCACCACAACTGAAAACCTCCACCACCACTGCATCTCCACCATGTATCTCCACCACCACTACTTCACTACGCCGCCAAACAACCTCACCAAGAAACAGACAACAACACAAACATAGATCTAGAGAAAGACGAAACCCAACAACAAAATACAGGCAGCGACGCCGGTTTGAAGCGAAAACACAACTCATATTATAAAAAGGCGGCCGTCGGTGACAAGGAGAAGACATTCGTCGCCAGAGTAAAAGAGAACCAATAGAGGAGCGAAACAGTGGATTTGAACAGCACTTCTCGAACCGCCACCCACCACCACACAACCACTACACAAAATAAACAAAAGCCAATGATATCCGAATAAATATCTCATTGACATATCCTATTATAGTTAGTGTGATTAATGACAATAATTAAAAGTGAGTAAATAGTCAATTACCCCCTGAAATTGTAAATTTTGTCAATTACCCCATTGACGTTAACAAAACTTCAATTACCCCCTGAAATTGCACAACGTTGATCAATTTACCCCTCCGTCAAATTCTTCTGTTAATCAACATGACATTTTGCAAATACCCCCCCTGAAGTTTTTCACTTATGTGCAAAATGCCCCCCGAACTTAAAAATTTATAGTTTTTTTATCTTATCCTTGACTCAAAAGATATTAAATGCAAACAATTAACACTTAGCTTTAATACTTTAAACTCTACAAACCTCCTAATCACTAATTCATAATCACACAATGTTCCTTTATTACCATGCCATTCTAGCATCTTAGTACCTATATTTTAAAAGTTTTAAAGCTAAGTAATTGTACATGTAGTGGACATCTTACAGTCTTTTCTCGTCACTTTTAATTTTTGTTCATTTTAACAACTTTTTGTACATTTTACTATCTGTTTCAAACTTGAAAACATAATTTGCAAACAACAAATATAGAACAAGTAGTTGTTAATGAATATGTCATATGGATATGAGAAACAAGAGAATGAGAGTACTGGGAAGAGTGAAGAACATGTTGAGGACACTTCAATGAGATCTTCACATAAGTGCTCAATATCTTTTGATTTGAATGAAGAAGCTATTAGTGATCAAGATGTTAACAATGAGGAGAATGATGGGGCATGTGATCATGAATTAACGTTTAGGTGATTTGTAGAGTTTAAAGTATTAATGTTAATTGTTAATTGTTTGCCTTTAATATCTTTTGAGTCAAGGATAAAAAAAATATAAATTTTCAACTTCGGGGGACATTTTGCACATAAGTGCAAAACTTCAGGGGGGTATTTGTAAAACGTCATGTCGACTAACAGAAGAATTTGACGGAGGGGGTAAATTGATTAACGTTGTGCAATTTCAAAGGGGTAATTAAAGTTTTGTTAATTTCAAGGAGGTAATTGATGAAACTTACAATTTCAGGAGTAATTGACGTGGATTGTGATAAAATTGATATCAACACCCTTAGCCTTGAAGCATTCTATAGTAATTCAATTAATAAATACCTTATTTGTTTAGGATGGTTAAGAGCTTTTGGTCATTCTTTTAATTTAAATAGACTGTGGTATCGTGTTAATTAATTTTACATGTTGCTGTTATTAATTAAATAAATTTGGACTACCACTTAGCAAGGCATTAAATGGTAGAAGTCAAGTTTAACTCGATTGAAAAGTCAAATATTTCAACTCATAAGGCTGTTTACTTGCAATTGTGAAAGGTGGGATGGGCCATGCCTCACCAACCTAGTTTGAGGTATTTATCCATTTTAAAAGATCGTAGTTTGAGGTGAGTATGTATTTAAACTAGTAGTTTTATTCCAAATGAAAAAAAATTAAACTAGTAGTAGTAGTTTGAGGTATTTGCATAGAGAGCTGTGTCATCTGAACATTTATTTGTTTAACAAACTAAAATAATATAAAAATAAAATTAAAATATAATGTGTATATAAGAGAGAAAATTGACGCAAAAAATTGTTATAAAATGATTTTACAAATATGTTTCTTTATATAAATCAAATACACATTATCTAAACAAAATCAATTATACAAATCTCATCGAAGCAAATGCAGTTCCTCTAAATTCAAAAAATTGACGTTTGACACGAGAGGTATGTTTCTAGTTATGGGCAGAGCTACGGGTATATCAATGGCAGCTTTCGGGGCTACCCCAAAAGATATTAGTAGTATTTTATTTGAATAAAATAGATATGTTTTATATTTTTGCTATCCTAATAATATATAAATATATTTTACTATCCGAGAATAATTATTTACCTACCTCAAATAATTTTTTATTTTTTTTAAGGAATCTACCTCAAATAATTTTATTCGTAAAAAATGAGCAGAACTATCAATTGTTTGATAAACTTATTTCATCTTATTTTCATACTTTTTGTCTTTTATATAACTACAAAGAAAGTTTTGTTAACATTAAAAAATGTCTAGACAAGATTAAAAAATAAAATGGACAATGAATTTTTGCAAATAACTTATGTGTTTACATTGAAAAAAAACTTGTCAATCAATTTAATACACAATCAATTATAGACGAATTTGACCTCTTTGAACTTTATCAAACTCAATTTTTCTATTTAGCTTTTGCCTTTTTTTGGTCTATAGACAAAACGTCAAGTAACACCGAAACTTACGCACACGATTTCAAGGTCGCGAAGATCAAACTCAGATGAATATGTATAACCTAACAAGTTCTACATTGCTAATTGAGTTAGGTTGTATCGACACCATTTTTTATTTTCATGAGATTGCTTTTTTTTTTTTTGAAAGAATGAGATTGCTTTAATTTACATATTATATAAGTAAAATTTCAAACAATTTTTTTGCTTATAGTAGATTAAATTTGATATATTAGTTTTAAAGTTTTTTTTACTATTTCTTTATAGTTGGCCTCCTACAAAATTTCCTTACTCTTTCTAGTTCCTCTTTATGAGTTGTAGCTTAGTAGACTGGCCTTTGTTTAGCCTAAAATGGCATTCATGAATGACGGCGTTCTTAGATGGCGTTCCCTACTAGCTTACGGTAGCTTGTAACATTTCCATGAAAATAATAGGTTGTGCACTTTCTTGCACATGCATGACGAAAGTAAGAGGAAGTTTGCTTCATAAAGAGCTCTTTAATGTTTTCTTCATGTGCAGGCCACGTTTAAAGATTTTTGCACATGAACTCGTACACTTTTGGGATTTTCTTTTACTTTTTTTTTTGTCTGCACTATTTTTCATACAAGTTTATCTCGTTGAATGTCTCAATTTATGTCCTACAAAGCACTAAACGACCATTCTCCAATAAATTTTGGTAAAAAAGTATCCCTAAAAAAACAATTATAGTCAAAAATTGGTTTGCAAATTGCATGAGTATGACTCACCAGAAAGCTATCTATATCCGGTAGCATGAATGACCAGAAATTGGAGTATAAAGTTATGAGGACATTATTGAGATATAATGACATGTTTGATTTTTGAGATTTAGAGTACGTTTGGATAACGGAAAAAGTCCAAGAAGTAAAAACTTGACAGAAAAAGACCTCGGAAACTATATCCAATTTCTCCTCTAGATACAATTTGACTAAGAAAATTCAAAAATAAATTGGATATAGTTTGGACATCAAATAATTGATCGTTTTTTTAACAATTGACTGTATCATTTTGCTTATCAATAATGATATACATGAACACCAAACTCGGATCACCAAACCCAAAACACCTATACTCCTCAACACAATCTAAAAACCAAATGATTATCGTTGCCTCCAATACATTCGAGAGATGAATCCACATTGATTTAACCCATAGTTAAAATCTTTGAATTTATCTTTCATGCACCACGAAGTTACTAATTTGACTCTTAGAAATCTCGGTTGGGCCTAACACAACCCCACAAAACCAGTTTGTGAGGTGATGATTGTCCCCACTTATAAACACATTGTCAGACCATCTTCTATCTGATGTGGGACTCTTACACTAGTTTGTTAGGGAGTCTGGGGAGCGCTTGGAGCAGCAGTGACCTAAATGTCTAGGACCCACTAAGAAAGAGAGACACCACACCTTTACCCAAAACCCTAAGGCAATAGGTTTATGAGTCCTCTTTTAAATATCCAACGTTTGCTCCCTTTCCAGTCGATGTGGGACATAATCGC
Source organism: Medicago lupulina (assembly GCA_958299785.1). NCBI lineage: Eukaryota > Viridiplantae > Streptophyta > Magnoliopsida > Fabales > Fabaceae > Medicago > Medicago lupulina. Next base: position 17,552,666 of record OY283142.1, on the reverse strand, counting down.
TCACACTTAATTTCCAACAATCTCCCCTCAAGTGTGACTCACCCACATCACTAAGACGATCCACTATAGGATCCCGCTCCCACTCCCCCAGCAAGCCTAACTAGGCTCTGATACCATCTTAGAAATCGTGGTTGGGTCTAACACAACCCTAGAAAACCGGCTTGTGAGGTGAGGATTGCCCCCACTTATAAACACATTGTCATGTCATCTCCTATCCGATGTGGAACTCTTAACATTGACTCGATCAAATAACCGAATGGCATCAATCTCTTGCATCACGAATATAAAATTACTACGAAGTTACTATGAAGTATGCTACACTATTATGAGGTAAGACACTAACACTACCCAACCAATCCTAAACCGAAGGCCAAAGAGCGAAGACTTCTAAACAATGACCACTCAATAAACAAATGTTGAACCGACTCACCAATCTTATAATGTCTACAGAAAAATAAGAACTTAAATTTCAAGCGTCTCATCTTGCAAGATTATCATTTGTTGAATTTCTGTTGTACATTGATATCCAAGTAAACAAAGATACCTTTAAATGAACTATTTTATTTCAAATGACCTCAAAAGTTGGTTCAAGGTCTTCAGAATAACCATCTATCATAATCTGATAAACATATTTAACTGAATACTTCTGACTATGTGCATTTCTTCACCACCATTTGTCACATGAGTTTTCTGCATAGAAAAGTTAACCAACAAATAATTACACTATAAGATTAACTATTGCTCACATGAATTTTCTATTGGTTATGCTTATGATTCTTCTCTAAATCTCTACTTCGCGCGCTTTTGACGGATGCATTAAGAGTGTCATTTTTGAACACTTGTGTTTTTCTTTCTTTCCTTGTTCCCTCTTATGTAACAAAAAAATGTGGTTTCTTTCTTTCATTTAGTTTTTTGTTTCTGAAAACTTGATAATCGGTATAATGATCGATCAATCCAAACGGTCAAATTTAATGGTCTATTTACTGGGCTCTAACCAACACCACCAACTAACCTAAGCAGATTCTTTCTTTCATTTAGATAATTTCAAATCAAAAAGAAATTTGTTAAGTACCACTTAAATGAAGGGTGACCTCAAATTGAGATAACAATCTCTTTTTACCTAATTTCTCCAACCCATCAAAAGCAATAGTTAAGTTACAAGAAGAAAAAAAAAAGTATGTTGCTTCTTTGTTTTAAGGAACGATTTCTTTTTGTTTTTGTTTTGAAGACTGCACAAATACTCAAAATATTTTGTTCATGTTAAGCTTTCTCGATCAAACTTTAATTAATAAATAAATATCTTATTTTTTCTCATTATTTTCGATTTCAAAAGATTTCTCGGTTTTTCATATAGTTGCATGTTTTGGAGTTATTTGGCCAGAATATTGTTGGTATCTACGCCCGTGTGAATGTGATTTTGGTTTTTTAATCAAAAAATGCAGTCCTTGTATATGATAAGCTGTTAAGTAGTAGTCTAAATTTAATCTAATAAATATATATTATTAAAATAAAATGCTTAAAGGTCAAAATTAAAGCTAAGGACAATGAAATGAAAGAAAAAAAAGTAAATCATGCAGACCGATACCGTGATTTTAGGATAACTCTCTAATCAAAATACATCATTCAAACTAACATATTATTTTTAATTCCCTATGCACTCAACTCACAACATATCTGAATTTCTGTCTTGTAGTATTTTATGTTCATCGTTAATTTATACCTAATTGAAAATCCATTCATGAGTGTTTTCCTCCTCCTTTTGTGCTACTAATTCCACTTATAAAAATTACAACATAATATTGGAAATTAACTATAATAAAGTCATTCATTCATTAATATTTTTTCTCTATATGAGGCCACATATATCCCCTATATCAAAAAAACATATATGAAATAATCTCCAATATGTACAGATGCAGGAGTTGAACTATTTATACAATACATAGGTTTACAACTAGTCACACACAAGTCACAACTGGACCCTGGTGTCTCTACCAAATGTATAGCAACTAATTTTACTAAAGACGTAAATATTATTCTATGAAATGAAATGAACTAATTATTCATGCAAATACCTAAAAAATCGTGTGAATTGTGATCCTACGTATTGTATGAATAATACATAACTCTTATTTAACTAAACATAACAAAATCTCCTCAGTATGGTGAGAAATTCTCCAGACTCCAGGAATAGCACCCACGTGATTATGAAGCCACAGCTATTTGAATCCCTCCTTCATTGCTTGGCATGAAACTCACCCTTTTCTGTAAAATTAATTGCACAAACACTTTAGGAAAATGGAAAACCTCGTAGTGATGCTCATTTATTATTCACACAATTTTCTTTAAAGTCAACATTAGTAAGATTTCTTTTCTTATGAATATTCAATCTGTAGAGAGTTTAAACATCATTGTCCTAACTTTTTTAAAGAAAAAATGATGACAAATTTTATTAGTACTTCTCTTCTAAAAGGAATAAACATAAAGTTGATAGTTGACCTTTAAATTATCTAAAACACACATGCATTTAGGACCACTAAATAGCCTAAATTCACCCCTTCACCAAATTCTATCACCAAATTCCTCCCCCTTTTTTGGGTACAAATCACCAAAGTAATTTTTTCAATGATTCTTGAAAGAATTTAAAAGGGTATGCTTGAATAATTCATACATTAAAATATTTCAATTGAAATTTTAAGTTTAAATAAGTCATGCCAAACCAAATGATTACGTTCAAATGCTTAATAAGTTTCTAATGAGAACGAATAGTTCGAGAGAACTAAATAATATGCAAAACTCTAAATTAACGGGGCCAATATTCTTAGAATCGAATGGTTAAGGAAAAAAAATAGTATACAAGATTAAATGAAAACAAACCTGTCGTGGTGTTCCCGGAGTCCTCGGACTCTCTTTAACTTTAATCTCCTTTTCCCCGTTGCCACTAGCCTTATACAAACGCATAATCATCTCTGCAGCTTCAGCCTCATCTTTACAATCTCTCATCAACTTCTCAACCTCTGCCTTAGGAAGCCTAACTTTCAACCTCACTCCCCCACCATTCTCTTTACCTTCCAATTCACCACTATTATCATTCATTTTACTTTGTTTCAAAATTGACAAATCGGAAGCAGATCTCCTAGTAAGCACCAAATTATCAAGTCTATCTTTGGCACTCATTTGAATTCCGGAACGAATCCTTCTTGGTTTGGTTTCTTTTGGAAGCTCCACAAGAAAATAAAGCCTCTTTGGTTGTAACTCTTTGTGTGCTTCAATTGCCTTTGCCCTAACACCATAATGCTTAACTGCTTCAGAATCTAACAAAACTAGACCTGGATGATCCTTAAGCACTTCTCCAGCTTTTATTGGTGTTTTTAGCTTCATTGTTTCACCATCTATTTTCATCACCTTTGTTGTCTTTTTTGAACCAAAAGTGTTCCCCATTAGTACCTCAAATTAATGAACAAAATTTGTCTTAGGTTTTTAGCTTTGTGATTATGAGGCACTATTGGTGGAACATAGAAAATATATATCTTTCTTTATAAGGTTGATCAATATAATCAATTTTGTTACAAAACCAAAACCAAAGAACTAACTAAGCTCAAATGAGAAATGGTGGGTGGGGTGCAACATAATTGCATGATTTATATAGTTCCTGAATTTTGGGTTCTTGGTCAATAAAGAAGGCATAATTTTAAAACAAGGACAATTTTTTTTAGTCAAGAAAATAAACAAGACAAATTTATTTACGGAAAAGTACCAAAACAGAAAATACCAAAGTAAAGTACGTTGCCTTTCACTATCAGAAGAACAAAAATACTTATTAGTATTGATGATTTTCAACAACCATGTTTCAATATTCAACAATTGCCAATATTTTAAAAGTTTTCAATATAGTCGACTTTGTGGTTATTTTAAAGAAAAAAAATGTTGTAGTTTAATAATGAAAATAATTGAAGACGTGACCAACGGTAATCACGGCGTGGATTCTAGGATTCGTGAAATTTCAAAGGCATGGCCAGCAGTTGCATGTGAATATGAGATTTGTTTTGACTTTATTTGTTTGTACCTGTAGTATAATACTTAAGGTGTTTGTATCAAATTATATTTGTAGATTTTTGGAAATAAAATTATAAAAAAGCATATGTTTATATTTGTTATAAGTTTAATAAATTTTATTTTCGGGTATAAAATTTTTTTGGGAATAGAAAAGTTTTTCCAAAAAAAATGGTGGGAATAAAGTTCCCATAGAAATGAGAATAAAATTATGTGTAATTACCTATTATGTTCCTTATTTTTAAGGTTCTTTAGAATAATATAATGTTAACAAAACATTTTATTTCTAAATACCTTAGAATAAAATTCCTATCTTTATATTCTAAGGAATGATATTCCTATGAATAAATTTGGTACACTCGAAACAAAACACCCTTAAATATCATAAACGATAGATCCTTTTTTGTGAATACATATTTTTTTTTGGTTACATAAAGTTTAGGTGGGTTCGGCTCCGGTCACCACCAGGGTCAGGGTACGCCTCCGGGCCCAAAGGGCACTTATAGAGGTACTTACAGATCACCCACCAACACTGCCCTCACATCGGCAGAGGGAATCGAACACACAACCTTCTGCAAGGAAGTGGCCCGTTCCTTACCAACTGAGCCAACGTGTATTGGTTTTTTGTGAATACATATACGGTCAAAGACCGATTCCCCTTCAAATGAAACTTTTAACTTTTAAAGGTTTGATTAATAAATAATAATAGAAAGACATATCTTAAATTTGAGAAGTCTCATGTTCGAGTCCTACTCTTTGATCTTCAAAATCTTCCTTACCTTGCATTGAAGCACTATACCCTCACCCTAAATTTTATTATTACCATAAAAAAAAGTCTTAATTATTATCCCTACTATCCGGCAACAAAAATTGTATTGCATGGTGTAATTATTTGTATCTAAGACTCGTTCAATAAAGAGTAACAAGATACATGCACTTAATTGCGTCGAAAAAAGAAAGAAGACAATTTTGACGGTATAATAAAAAATTTGACATGTACCATTATAATAGTTCAATGAGTATCCCTAAAAAAAAAATAGTTCAATGAGTTTTTTATTCATTTTTTTTAAGATAATAATAAAGATGTATTTTTTTAGAAAAAAAACTAACCAATGCTCCCGAACATTGCTTAAAGATACTAAAAACATTGTTTAATTAATCTATAAAAAGTCATGAATTTTTTTTTAGTAATAACTTCATTTTTTGTATCATTAACCAGTACTCTAGAAACACCGATTAGCAGGATTTTTTTTTAACACAAATACGATTTATGTCATTAATCACTTATTGCATTTCACTAACCACTAAATGTATGTTATTAATCATTTTTTTGACAAAGAGTATGTTATTAACCATGTATCTCATTAGCCATTTACAATACCTAACCAACCACTAAAATACAAGACATTAACCACTTATTTAATATTATAAAACCACCGAAGTATACTTTTTTTTATTAAAAATAAAAGATATTTATCCATCCATTCATTTAAATTGATCGAGTATACTGATCCAATACAAATTCGTTAAAACACAAAAATGATGAATCTATGAACACTTTCGCAACATCCATTTAATAGTACAAAACCGCAAAGTACAAAATCATACAAATATGACTATATTCAAGTCTTTGAAATAGTCATGCCTTCGAATCTGCAACATTGATGACACCAAAGTCATTGATTAAATATGCACTAGATTGAAGCTGATATAACAATATGAACCAAACAAACATTTGAACAAAATGGAAAGACAAACAACGTCGCACTAAGATGTCAAAATCACGAAGAAAATAAACTAAATAGATGTGAAAATCACTTATTTAAAAAAAAAAAGGAAGGAGAAAAACAATTTAGAGGGGTGATTTTGGGGTCAAAAATTGACCATAAACCACCCCTCTTTGGTGAATGAAAGAGAAAAAATTATTGTTTTAGGAGACAACTCGCAAGAGAGAAACGTCGTAATATAAGTATACATTTTTGGCTTAAATATGTAAATCATCCCTGTAAGTTCGCGTGTTTTTGTTTTTCGTCCCTGTATCTTTTTTTGTTCTAAAACAAACCCTGTAAGTTACAAACGTTTTGATTTTCGTCCCTCTCGTCAGCATCTGTTACAAAAACGCTGATGTGTCTAACGGTGGCTGACGTGGCGTTGTTTGACGTGGCAAAACAAGCTTATGTGTCCTTCCATGCAAGATTACAGGGACCAAAATCAAAAACCCAAAATTACATAGGGACGAAATTAAAAATAACTAAGTTACAAATTTGAAACTTATAAAGAAATTATTCGTATTATTCTTCTTCTTCTGCTCAGACTCTCTTCACTGTGAAATTATAAAGAAACCATTTGTAACTTCTCCTGACTTTGTATCGTGATTTCTCCATTCACCAAATATATACTTTATCATTTTGAGGCCAAAACTTGTCCCATTTTTTGTCCTACGTCACATGAATGAGTACATGTTTATGGGAGAAAATTTAGAAAAAGGTGATAAGTTGGCTTTGAAAACCTAACTAGTTTTCAATGCACAAATTTTGGTTTTGTTATTCAAGTTTTTTTTTTTTTGTGAAAGTATCACTGCTGGAAGTGTCACTTTAGTTCCAATGTTGTCTTGTTGTTGTCCGCAGATGAAATAGAATGGGTTACCACAATGGAATGCAAGGAAATAATGTTACAGGTTCATGTAAGAAGAATATGAAAGAGAGAGGAAGAAGACACACAGAGAGATGAAAAAGATGGAAAGGTTTTTAATTTCAAATTTTGTAACTTAGTGATTTTTAATTTCGTCCTTTTGTAATTTTTCGTTTTTGATTTTGGTCCCTGTAATCTTGCATGGAAGGACACATAAGCTTGTTTTGCCACGTCAAACAACGCCACGTCAGCCACCGTTAGACACATCAGCGTTTTTGTAACAGATGCTGACGGGAGGGACGAAAATCAAAACGTTTGTAATTTACAGGGTTTGTTTTAGAACAAAAAAAGATACAGGGACGAAAAGCAAAAACACGCGAACTTACAGGGACGATTTACATATTTAAATCTACATTTTTTAGGTGTTGAATAATTGACACGCACTTAAGTTGTGATTGGTGAATGTATTACTCTAATTTTTTTTAAGAAGGCAAAATGAATTATATTACTAAACTCAAACACAAGGCGTGCCAGACATAAAGCTAAAAGTTACACAAAGTTAAAAAAATCAAAAAGTACCAAAAAAGAGAGCAAACCATATAGCTAGCCAATGCTCCTACTCATACTCAACAAAGGGGCACACCATCAATTATGGTAATCAAAAACAAAATTACTGAAGAGAGGTTTAAACCACCTAAATGATAGAAGCTTAACGCTGTCAATATGCGGAAGAGTGGTAGTTGGTTTAATCGAGAAAATTCTTCTATTCCTGTCCTTCCATATAGTCCAAATGCAAGCACATCAAATCATAACCAAAATATAACGTTTCGTACAAGAAGTGCCAACAATGTGAACAAACTGTAATAAGTGATCTAGAAAATTATGAGGATAAACCGCTACAATTCCTAACCAACGACCTATATCATACCACAAGGAACCAAACAACGGGCATACCAGAAAAAGGTAAGTTACAATCTCAATATGATCACACATGTTAACACAAAGTTGATCATCTTGTGAAACAATGCGCCGCTTGAATAGATTTTCTTTAGTAGGAACTCTATTGCGTAATAATCTCCACACAAACAAAGACACATTCAGAGGAATAGATCAGTGCCAAATGAACTTCGAAGCTACGACGTCCAAAACAGAAATCTCACTGGTAAGGATTCCATACGCACCACTCACATATTATATACCATCAGGCTTGGGAGACCATATCCAATAAACATATGCACCAACCTGCAAAGATACATCAAGGAGAATGATCCTACACTTAGTTAATAAGTCCTCCTCGCACGCCCTCAGACTCCTCCTCCATCGCCAACCATCACAGTCTCCCCACCCAAAGCTTGCTATTTATGTCACCTTCACTCCTTTATCATCCGTCAACTCAAAAAGTCGACAAAATCTAACACAAAAAGGTACATCCCCCATCCACCTATCAGTCTTGAATAAAGTATCTTCTCCATCACCCATCGTCCGACATAAATTCTCCTCAAACCATCCTTCCCCGAACAACCCTACCCCCTATCTTATTCAAACCAAATTCTTCCACCAAACAAACCCATGCGCCGCTTGAATAGATTTTCTTTAGTAGGAACTCTATTGCGTAATAATCTCCACACAAACAAAGACACTTTCAGAGGAATAGATCAGTGCCAAATGAACTTCGAAGCTACGACGTCCAAAACAGGAATAGATCATGCCCCCCCCCCCCCAAGACCATATCTCACCTTCAACACCTTAAACCACATCCCATCTCCCTCATTTACCACCCTCCAACACCACCTATCTAACAAAGCCACATTAAATTCTTTAATTCTCCTTACCCCCAATCCTCCAACCTCTTTCTCCTTAGAAATAGAAATAGAATTCCAATCAATCCAAGCAATTTTCCTATTGTCCTCACATAATATATATATATATATATATATATATATATATATATATATATATATATATATATATATATAAGATTCAATAGAGGAAATGATACATAAGGGAGCTCTGGAAAAGGAAAGGGCATAAACGGGAAGCGAGGTCAGAACATAATTAAGAAGAATTAGATGCCCACCAAACGATAAAAACCTAATTTTCCACCTTGACAACCGCCTCTGAATACGGTCAAACAAAGGTTCCCAAAAATTTAACTGAAGCGTATCACCCCTATTTGAGAGACCCAACTACAAAAGAGGCATACAACCCAGTTTACATCGTATAATAGAAGCAGCCTCATTCAGCCAATAATCAATCACATGGAACCATACTAATATGCTTTTATGAAAATTAACATGTAATCCAGACATAGCCGCAAATAAATAAAGGGTAGCCTTTATAGCTCTACCATTGGCCCAATTCTTTCCCCCCAAAATTAAAGCGTCGTCAACAAATTGAATGTGAGAAAGTGATATAGGCTCATCACCACCAATTTTATAACCAATAAACAAATTATTAACAACCATTAACTCCATCAAAACATTAAAACCCTTAGTTGCCAACAAGAACAAAAAAGGTGATAAAGGGTCTCCCTACCTCAACCCTTTTTCCATCATAAAGTCATTAGTGGGACTACCATTTACTAACACAGAGGCAGTCGATGTCCCAATACACTCCTTTATCCTTTTTCGCCACAAAGTCGATAACATCATTTTTGCCATAACAAAATCCAGATACTTCTAAGTAACTAAGTCGTAGGCCTTTTCAAAATCCACTTTAAAAAGAAGCAGCTCCTTCTTACACTTTCTAGCCTTATCACCGACCTCATTTTCAATTAAAATACCGTAATTTTTTTTCCTCCTTTAGCAAAGTCTGAGTGAGAATTAGAAACAACACTACCAATAACACTTCGTAACCTATTGGCCATCACCTTTGACAACAATTTATACAAACAACCCATCAAGGATATGGGGCGAAAGTATTTTAACCTTTGAGGACTATTAACCTTTGAAATTAGAGCAATACAAGTACAATTGATTCCTTTGGTTAACTTCCCATTCCAATGAAATTCGGAAACAAACCGCATAATATCATCCTTAAACTCCACCCAGAAGTCCTTTATGAACCCAAAAGCAACTCCATCAGAACCTGATACCTTAACATTATCACAATCCCCCAAACTAAATGGTTTTCTAGAGAGGCAACATATGAAAACAAAGGTTTTCCACACTAGATCGCTACATATTTGCAGCCTTATAATGCGCTGCAAAATGGGTGAATACAACAACGAACATCTTGAACATCTACAACACGCGCCCCATTGAAAATAAAGGAAGACATTAAGTGACCTCAACGCCTACTAGACATTAAGCCATGAAAGAATTTTGTATTAGCGTCCCCTTCTCACAACTAATGTAACCGAGACTGTTGTCAACAAAACCAGCATGGACTTTAGAAAGATAAAGTTCAGCAGATAAACCACGTAACTCCTCAACCTCCATATCTAAAAGCGCCTCATCCTCCCTTTTGCAATCAAGTAAGGAAATACTATCCTTCAAAGAAGAAATCATGGCCGGAAAATTACTCGTATGTTGTTGATGTCACTCTTTCAACATCGCCTTCTACAACTTTAATTTTTCTTTTAAAACAAATCCGCCCCACCCTTCAACCTTGAAGGACCTTCACTTGCTGCTAACAAACTGCTTATAACGAGGAACATCGGCCCAACATTTGAGCATCTAAAAAGGCTTAGGACCCCAATTCCCTTCATTCACAGATAAAACAAGCAGATAGTGATCTGACAAACCTCTCAATCGAGTCACCTAAATTATTAATGATAAATATGTTAAATAAGTGGTTACTAACATACTCCTTCCGTTGCTAATTATAAACAAATTTGACTTTTTAGGTTCGTTCAATTAATGATGTATGTGGTTCATATTGTGGACCATAAACATCATTAATTGAATGAACCTAAAAAGTTAAATTTGCTTATAATTTAGCAACGGAGGGAGCACCTTTAACGGTTATCGAGGTAGAACAAGTAGTTAATGACCCAAACCATAGTTGAGTTACAAAAATACAATTTTTACATGTGGATTCAGCGGCGGTGGTTAAGATTCTCAACTCCGAAGGATACGGGCACACCAGATGGAAGGTCTCTAGCGATAAAGATTCGAAGGTTGTTGGATATAGATTGGGAAGTGGTTGTTAATCATATTTATCAGGAGGCTAATCAGTGTGCGGATGCATTAACTAATCTCAGAGGCTCCTTGGAGGCCAGTCTTGTGTTGTTTGATGTGTGTCCGCCGCAATTTAGTCATATGTTAGCAGCTGATGTTTTGGGGATTACCATCCCTCGTTTAGTTCATTTGTACTTTTCTTTTCCTGGGCTTCGGCCCTCTATGTAATAAAAAAAAATACAATTTTGTTATCATTTCAAAAAAGTATTAAAAAATTAATTAGAAAAATACCGTTCTCCCTTTAAATACGATGAACAATATATAATATCATATTTTGGTGTATGCTGCAAAAATAACATTACTCCTTAATTCCCTCAAAAATAAAACATTACTCCTTAATTACCGCTGATTTTGTCTTGGTTGTTGTTCTTTTTCTTATCATATTATGTTATAAGTAAAAAGTTTTCACTACTGCTGTTTATCAATAAAAAAGTCTTTCTTTCAAAAAAATCGATAAAAAAGGTCATTCACGTGCATGCAAGAGACAATATCGACCATCCGATCACTAGTTTAAAGGATATAATACCACTTTAAACAATCTATTGTTAATTTGTCTTGATTATCGTTTCCTTGTTAAAGTGAGTATATAACGGCGGGAGTACCGTCAATATATAATTTTCTTTATTTTATTCTTTTTGGGTTTGAATAGAGGTACTGAATGACAAAATTAGAGTCCAGAGTACTGATCATAGTCAGGTCATCAAATAGAAAGACCTTGAGGAGGTGTCCTTTCAAAAATGATATTGGACCGTATTATAAAAAAGAAATCATATTGGACCAGCAGGTGAATCATTCTTTTTACTCAAGAACCGTCTTTCGTCTGCCATTAAGCTTACGTACCCTTGATCTGATCCAAGCATGCATCATCCAGAAGCTTTCATTTTCTAATGGTTGCCCAGTCCTTGGGTTTTCCATTATTATCATATTTTAATGCAAACAATGTAAATTTTAATCCTCTGCATGCAACAATATAGACTAATAATTCCTTGAAGAAGATAGAGCCAAGGAAGATAGAGCCACAATAAACGTAAAGGATTGGTAAACTACCGGAAGAGATCTGAACTATCTCATCCAAGTGTTCTTGGATTTTTGTAATCATTGAATATTCTATGAAAGATTAAGAGTGAAAAATATATAATGATTCAATACAGGTAGCAATCAACTACCATGATTTGATACACATGGAGTTCAATTTGATACATCAATCAAGTATCAACTACCACGATAACTAACTCTTAATAGAACAGAATAACTAATTGTTGACAGAGTTCTAACTAATTTATTTAACTGTAAAAAAATCACCCCCTCAATGTGGGCTAAAAATGTTTGATATACCCAACTTAGATAGTAGGGCCAGAATTTTAGTGCATGTTTGATATAACGGTGGGGTGTGATAGAATCACGATGACCCATCATGATTTTGCAGAAGCTAGAGAGTGCAGCTTTTGAAAAATCATGATGGCCAGAAACATATGCTTAGATTGAGGAGGGAGTGCTTTATTGCTGTAAGCTGTTGTGCAGAGGACAAGTAGCTGAGGTTTATTAGTCCTGGAGTTATACATCGTATAATGAAGTGACAATCGATGTTAATGTGTTTAGACCTTTCATTTGATGTGTGAGATTGGTTGCAAGTATGGTTGTCTGTTATCACAGAAAGAGAACATCATTGAATCAAATGCCTTAAGAAGTTGTTCTGCCCGACGGAACATGAACTCTGTCCCTTGAGGTTATTGCAATACTTAACATTTAGGATAAAGTTAAAGTAACTCAAACTAACTCTAAAATGTTGTATCCAATGATATTGAAGTGTGCTGTGATTTGAAGACACCACCACAGTACACAAACAACTGGTTGGATAACTTACGCTTAATGATGAAATAAATATATTTCTCTTACAGTGAGCATGTCATGATTCACCCAAATTAAAGATATGGGTACCAACTAATGTCCTTTCAAGGTAGCTTTTGTCATTTGCCCAAAGCTTCTCATCATATCCCAGTTACCAGTAATCATTGCAGGAGCATTCTCCATTAACAAAGTGATGAAAACGGTTAGCATCTCTAACAATAATTTCCCTCTTAACTATTTTTGATATGTATTTCGTGACAGTATGACAGTCAACACAGACGCGAAGATTTTTGGTGATTCTAATCAAGCTTCCATATGGTGTGTTTAGAAGACCAAATGCTATAGCTAATCTCTCACTATGTCCCCAGAGCAATTGAACCTTCATTGATTCATTTACATCGCGTAGAACACAACTCGTATCTGCAACATAACCAGAAGCTTCCACCTCAAGCCTCAAATTTTCTAGCAAATGCTTAATATTTCCCCAACCAGGATGAGAATCATCACCAGCAAAAAATGTGTAAACTTGGTTACCTACTTCAGTTAAACTAAAAGCAGGTGTTTTCTTCAGACCCCTTTTCCTCGTGAGGCCCCTTATGTAATTAACTGACTCCCATCTTCTTGCTTCAGAATATATATTCGACAACATAATGTAAATTCCCGTATTCAAGTAATCTAAAGAAATTAATCTATCTGCAATTTGTATCCCCATATTAATATTTTTATGGATTCTGCAACCACCGAGCAAAGCCTCGAACACATCAGTGCTTGGTTCAACGGGAATTTGTTTAACCAATTCATATGCTTCCTCAAGATAGCCTGCTCGACTAAGAAGATCCACAAAACAAGCATAGTGTTTGTCACTAGGCTTAATGTTATGATCTTTTTCCATACAGTGGAACAAATTCCTACCCTCTTCAACGAGGCCTGAGTGACTGCATGCTGTTAGCAGAGAAACAAATGTAGTTTGGTTTGGCTTGAGCCTTTCATCTATCATTCTATCATAGACACTAAGAGCTTGATGTCCTCGACCATGAATTCCGTAACCCATAATCATAGAGTTACAAAGTATAACATCTTTTAAGTGGAATCCATTATAGAATAGCTTCTCAGCAGAGTGAATTTTACCACACTTGGCATACATATCAATCAAAGCCGACATATTAACAGCATTGAATTCATAACCATGCCGGATCAAATGGCCATGTACACTCCTTCCTTTCTTGAGAGATCCTAGGTGCGCACAACAATGCACAAGACTAACAAGAGTGACAGAATTGGAAGCCACATTTTCTTCTTGCATCCGACAAAATAATTTCAAGGCATCCTCTGCATAGCCATTTTGTGATAAACCCACCAGCATAGCAGTCCAAGTAATTACATTTCTTTTTTCCATTGTTCTGAAAGCATTAGTTGCCAGCTTTATGGCACCACATTTAGAATACATATCAACAATTGCAGTGGATAAAACTAGATTTGATTCAAGTCCTTTTCTAATGATACAAGCATGGAGGACTTTCCCGTTTTCCAAATCAGATGTTTGAGAACATCCTTGAATAAGGCTCACCAACGTCCCCGAATCAAACCCGTCACCACTTTGAACCAGTTTATGAAAGAGAGCAAAAGATTCAGGCACCATACCATTTTGAACACATCCTGAAATCATAGCATTCCATGAAATCAAGCTTCTACTACACATTCTATTGAAAACCAAAAAAGCACTTTCAGTGTCACCAACATTACAATACATATCAACCAATGAAGTAAGCACAAAAACATCATCACCCATGCCTAATGCAAGCACAAAAACATGAACACACATTCCCAGTTTCTTGAGTCCACTTTCGCCACACGCTTTAAGTATGCTAGCCATAGTCACAGAACTCGGCCTTATCCCACAACTAATCATCTCAACAAACAACCGAATTACCTTTTTCAAAAGGCCCTCCTGCACATAGCCTCCAATAATCGAATTCCAACATACAACATCCCTTTCAGGCATCCCATCAAAGATCATCCGCGCCTCATCAAGATTTCCACATTTCACCAAAAAGTTAATCATCGAACTACCAACATGCGGATGCAAATGCAATCCTTTTCTAACAGCCACCCTAACAATTTCCATACCAACCTCATCATCCAATAAAACAGTACAAGCCTTGAGACCAAAAACACAAGTATAACTATTTATTTCAATATCACACAAACCCATCATTTTAAACAACTTGGGAACTTCTTTATATTCCCTGTTCTTAAGGAATCCACTCATCATGGCATTACAAAGTATGGTTTCTCTGTGAGGACATTGATCAAACACCTTATATGCATAATTAAGAAAACCCAAATTAGAATAGTTTTTGATAAGTTTTGTGGCCAAAAAGTGTTGACTTGATGCATAATTTCTGATAATTTGTGCGTGGATGGATTTGACATGGATAAGTGTATTCGAGAATTCACGTAATAGTGAAGAAAAAATTGAAGGAGGTTGGTTGAATAATGAGGCATTTTGAATGGTAGCAAATGGTGCATGGTTGTGAATGAGCTTATAGCTACATAATTTTCTGGATTTAGCGACGTTTAAATATGATAAAGGCATCAACCATAGGAAACGAAGGAAGAATGAGGAGTGTGCAACTTCTCATGAACTTATAGCTTATTCAATTGTGTCAAACAAATGAATTAAACTGAAGTGTCATAATGAAGAGCTGACACATGATAAAGATACTAAATATTGAGAATTTTTTGGGTCCTTTTTATAAGAAATATTGACCAAATTTAAGAATGTTTGAAGCTAAATTTCATCTATGCTCTTGTTTATTATAATTGTTTATTATAAGAGAGAATATTAAAAGTAAGTAAGTTGGTGGAATAAAGAGTAATTAATTTTGGGGTATTAATGATTTTTTTTTAAATACTGAGGTGTATTAAATGAAGATGACTATTTTTAATGTATTTCCTTGGTCTTCATGTTTTATGTCTTTTGTTTCTTATGTAAAGGACATGAGGAAGTATCTCTTTGGTTCAAACGGGTCAAGATCCTCTCCATCTATTTTTCTCTCCATTTTCTCCATTTAAATAGATAAAGACACGGAAAAAGTAAAAAATAACTAATGATGGTGGAACCCACTTAATAATATAACTCACCACCTATCTTTGGTGTCTATCTCTCTCCAAATTTTATCTTTCATTTAGTTTTATAAATGAAGATGATCTTAACCCGGTTCAAAAGAGAGGGGAAAATGAAGATTTTAATGGAGGAGATGAAAGAGAAGGGGAGGCAGATATTTACTCCCTCCGTATGTAAACCTTGCATCTTTCGCATTTATTAAGAATATTTGTTAGTGCAAATATGTTTATTTTGTGTGCTAATATTATTAAATTGTCATTTATTAAATTTGACTTTTTCATATTTTAAGATAAGTTATTAGTATTAATTAGGGTATGTTTACAAAAAATAATAATAAATGCATCTAATACTTTAAAAAGAGATTTATATTTAAAGACAAATTTTAAGTCAAAAGAATACTTAGATATAGGGACGGAGGGATTAATTAGTTCCATTAGGGAAGGCAGATATTTTAAAATTAAATTTCTTTTTTATTTTTAATATAGTATTATGAAAGTCTTATGATTTAAATCCACAAATCAAATCATCTATTGATAACACTTTTTTAAATTGCTTCGATTAAATATGAAATTTTTATGGAATGAGCTATATAAAAAAAGAAAGATGCATTATGTTAGTATAAGTAGCACCTAACAATTATGATAAGTTTCAAGATTTCTCTCTTCTGATGTGGATTCGGTTATATTTGCCTAGAAGCTGTCATGTGCCACTTAATGTCATGTATGGTGCTCCGTCGATCACTCCTCGCCCTCGTCAGCCCCGGACATTACATGCCCACCTACTTGTGAGAGGTCTGCTCACTCGCACATTATTAGGGGAACTTTCCAAAAGGTCACTCATCCCAAAATTGTTCCAAAGTCAAGCATGCTTAACTCTAGAGTTCTTATAGAATGATCTACCAAAAAAAAATACTCCCTCCGTCCCAAATTATAAGAAAAAAAACTCATTTTCTTTGTCCCAAATTATAAGCAAAAAAGACCAACAATTATCTTTTCCAAAGAAAAATTAAATGCAAAGTGCATTCAATTTGCTCTCTCTTTCATTTTCTCAATAACCAACAACCAATGAAAATTGTTTTTACATCTTCCTATAAAACTTATTTCAAAAATAACACAAAAAACTATGTTACAAACTACTATGTTTTAGTTTTCTTAATAAGTGTGATTTTTTTTTTTTGCTTATAATATGGGACGGAGGGAGTACATTTTGTTGATATATGTAGTACCACAAAACAATTCTTATACCTATATATATATATATATATATACACACCCATAAAAATGTGAGATGCTAGTTGCTGACAAAATTAGAAGGGCACTACAAAGTCAAAACTAATAAATCACGTTATTAAATAAAATATAATATAAAATCAGTTAACTACATGTACCAAAAATATTAATTACATCCATAATCTTAGCAACTAAAAGCAAGCGAATAGTCTAATTGAGGCATTAATATTAAAATAATGATATGGAGTTTTATGAATAATAAAGATTTAGATTTTTTGCTTTTTCATATTAACACTCTAAAGTCACAATATTTTACCTACTGTATTTATGAGTCTCTTTCTTTCTAATTTTCATTCTCTTTTTCATCTCTCCATCTCAATTTGTAAACAAAAAACATCTCTCCGTCTCAATTTTGATACTGTTAACACAAGAGCAAACAATTGCCAGAAACATAAGTGTCGTGTGCCATTGATGATAACTTCATAAGATATGAATAGGTGCCAATTGCAATTGCCAAAATTTTTATTTATTATTCAATAATAGTCATACAAATTTTCACTTTTCAGGAATCAACAAGTTCATTTATTTATTAATAAGATGTTAATTTTATGATTTTTACTTTTCAGGAACAACAAGTTTGATTTAATGCTCGAAGACTTTTAGAACAAATTGATCAGAATTTAAGCTGAAATTGAAAATCAACATCCAGGTACTATTGTTTCATCTCTTTGATTGCTTGAAAGGTTGCCTAGAAAACAATAGGTCATCTAAAATGGAAAAAAAAAAAGAAACAAATTGAAATTGAGATTGAATCTCAAAAGGGTGCTCTCCATAATTTTTTTTTTTGGCAGATAATAGAAAGAGGTCTCTTTATAATGGTTTATGTTGTGATGATATAAACATTTAATTATGATCCTGGTATGTTGTTTTGATAAACATGTTGTCTTTCATTAGTTAAACTTGTCGAGTGAAGTCTAGACTCTTGGTGAATGGACCTATCTTATAACTAATTGGTTCATATTTCAAATATTCATATTTGTGTTCTTCTTGCACAATGTCAAATGAAATGTTTAATAGTATTTTCCTTCATTTCTCTTAATCTTATCATTTTTTGTGGAATTTTTTATAGGGGCACCACTCTCTTGATTCACCCAAGGCATCCAAATTTAAAGGACCGGCTCTTCTTGTGCGCCAACAACCACGCCATGTCCTCGTCAGCCTCGGGTGTTACATGTTGATGATCCATCTAACATAATAAATTTATAAAATTAACCTCTAGAAAAAATATCTACAATAATTTTTAACAAGTATTAAATTTTATATATATATATATATATATATATATATATATATATATATATGCGAAAAAACATAAGTTACAACAAATTTAAGTATAATGTATAACATATTTATAAAATATTATTAAATAAATGCTACAACCAAGAAAGAAATTTTAAAAAAAGTTAATATACAAAATAACATTTTATTGTGACAAAAAGATGAATATGTATTCAATATTGATGTTTGTTTTACATTATTTTTACAATTATCATGTTTCGTTTCATTGGATTTTTCTCGAAAGGTTTTTAATGAGGAAGAAGTTTATAATCCTTGGTTGTCTTCGTTTGGGATCTTGGTTTAACCCCTCTAGGGTTGCAATTATCATTTTGTTTTTTGCTTGTTAATTTTGAGTGTTGCAAATGATAAGTGACAACCATATGGTCTTGCTGTCTTGGGATATTTTTTCTCTCTAATTTTGGTTTTAAAAAAAATTATTTAATATAGATAGATTTTAGATTAATAATTTAATTAATTAACTCAAATTATTATTGATTATGGTCAAATGTTATTGAACCATATAGATTTTTATGAACAAGTGCAATGTTTTGTTTTGAATATCATGATTGATGGATTCATTCAATTGGCGAGGTCATTTCCTAATCCGTGAAATTATTTACCCGTTGAATTAGGAAAGTAGTATTCTCTCGTAATTTTTTATCTATCAATCCAATATTTTTTATTTGAGTTTCCATCCATTCTCAATAATGTATCAATGTATTAAATCATAATAGCTGAATGTATTAAAATTCAATATATTTATGTGTATGATTCTATATATTGCTAACCAGAGGGATAAACTGTTAAAGTATGAGCTTGGGCCTAATAATAAACTCTTTAAATTAAGAATTCTGCTCTTTACCCAACACATTTTGCTCATTTTCAATTGAAATTCAAAATATATCTCTGTAGGAGTTAACTCACGCTAGTGTTAAATTTGCGCGAGTTAACTCACGCTAATGTTAATCTCTGCGTGAAAATTTCAGTTGGAAACGAGCAAAATATATTGGGTAAATAGCAGAATTCTTAAATTAAATGTAGGTCAAATAAGTTTTTTTGTTGACAAAATGTAGGTCCAATAACTAAGCATGCAACATTTTTTTTTTTGGAGAGAAACTAAGCATGCAACATGAATTGGATAACTTTTTTAGGAAAAATAGTCCAAATAAAAAAATAAAAACAAAATTGAATCTTTTTTTTTGAAGGAAAATAAATTGAATCATTGTTTTTTGTCTCTTAAGTGTCGTTTTATATGCACACAAGATAAGTTTTTACAACATCAACTTTAACAGTTTAATTTTTCAAATAAAAAAATACAACAAAATAAATTTGTAATAAACATAATAATTTTATAAAAGAATTTTTATTAGTTCTGAAAAGGCCTTACTCAAAATTTGCTTTAGGCCTTAACATATAATGGCCCGATCCTAATTGTAGAACATATTATAACATTGTGTGTATCATATCTTATCATGTATTGAAATACTAGGAGACAACCTTTATTACATCAGTATTTCACAAAGAGTGGCATATCCTAAACATTTCATTTCCTACACACACAAAAAAAAATGACAAGATCAACAACAAACAAGAAAGAAAAAAATCATGGAGAACCAGATCTCACAAGTTTTATACCAAATGAGATTTTGTCTTTCATAATCTCTTACCTTCCCGTCGACGAGGCCGTGAGAAGTAGCATCCTCTCAAAGAGATGGGTGCCTTTATGGAAGCATGCATCACACCTTGACTTTGATGTGGCACGCATGCTAAAATCAATGTTCATTCAAGCCATTGACGAAGACGCTCAAAATTATAATGATCGTGTTCATGCTGTATTACGTCATCATCATGGCGATTTGACTAGTTGTCGATTTGCACATTTCACTCAAAATCTTGCCCTCGGGGATGTGGGAGGATGGATTGAGTATGCGAAGGAGAAAAACAAAAGTTTGAATTCTTTAACCCTAGAATGTGTGAATTCAATTCTAAATCCTAACAATCAAGATCTGAAATCTAATTTTCAGCATGGGGTGTTTTCTAGGTTTTATTCACTAGAGTTGACCAATTATGTATTGGAGAGTTCAATTTTATCTGCGTTTAAAAGCTGTGAAAATTTGAAGATTTTGAAACTGAAGAAGGTAATTCTACAGAGTGAAACCATGAATGATGTTTTGAAAAATTGTTTGGGTTTGGAGAATTT
This sequence comes from Medicago lupulina, assembly GCA_958299785.1. Taxonomy (NCBI): domain Eukaryota; kingdom Viridiplantae; phylum Streptophyta; class Magnoliopsida; order Fabales; family Fabaceae; genus Medicago; species Medicago lupulina. The sequence goes on along the minus strand of OY283142.1, from coordinate 17,532,059 downwards.
TAGCCTAATTCAGTCATCTGTACTCGGTATACTCAAAATTAAAAACCCTAGTCTTAAGTGTTTGGAGCTCAAGTGGTTGATGCTTAGAGGGGTAGATGTCTATGTCGAAGACCTTCAAAATGTTGTGATTGATTCTCTAATTTGCCCGGTCAAGAGTCTTCAAATTTATTCTGAAAACCTCAAGACTTTTTATTCTTCTTATGATCCAATTGTGAAAAGCGTCCTTGAGAGAAAAATGTGTCTGAAAACTCAAGAAATTCTTGAAAATTGCATCGTAAGTTCTCCCCGTTCAATTTTTTTGTTGGTTATAAACTGTGATTGCTTTCAATATTTATCTTATTATCACTGATATTACATAAACAAATCTAGTTGATGCAAAAATTATTGTAGTCATGATTACTAGATCGATTATACTTCTTCTAAAACTTTGATGTAGCAATTATAATATGAATTTTAAAAAAGATTTTTAATAATAATCTAGATTTTGACATCAAGGTATTTGACATCTCCATGATTGTGATTGGAGATGTATTTGATTGTAATTATTTATAATATTTAATATTATGACACGAGTGCAATCATTATTGTGATCTCAATCTACAATATTGAGACGATAGTTACGAACAATAATTTGAATCCTTGTTATTTGGCTTTGAATATCCGTTTTTAAAATAATGAATATGTAATTTGAAATAATATAAATTGCGTCTTATTGATATGAATTATGATTTATTTCTCTTTCATCATAGTATATAATTGTGCAATATATATATATATATATATATATATATATATATATATATATATATATATATATCACTTCAATGCAGGAATCTCAAACAACTAATATTTTTCGAAACCTGTTGACCTTATCAATTGAACTGGATTTGAATAATATAAAAGAAGCTTGGGCACTTTCATACATACTAAGATCATGCAACCATCTCAATACTCTTGAAATTGCCATACCGGTATGTGAATATTAACCTTATTGTACTTTAATCTTCATTATGTTATTGAATTTTTTGACATATACACATTGAAGAATGACACTATTTTATATTATCTATAACATTTCTAATGAAATTGTGTTTAATAGATGGAGGCAACTTCATTCTTAAGTGCTATTTTTGAAGAATGTGCTCTACCATTTCCTAAGTCAATGTTTTGGGAGAGGCAAGAAATATACAATTGTATCAATCACAAGTTAAAATTTGTGACACTGAAAGGATTTACAGGCAAAGAGCAGGAAGTATTGTTTTTGAAGCATTTGATCACAAGAGCTTATGTGATGAAAACTATCAATGTAATTTGTGATTCAGGATTTGTTGATGAGGCAAAAGCTCTATTGTCACTTCCAAAAGCTTCAGATCATCTTTCAATCACAGTGAATTCTAAAAATCAGATTCAATTTATGGAGGATAATTAATCTAAGAGAACCTACTACCCCTGCAAGGTAATTTTCATATTTTATAACCATATTTTTTGCAACAAAAAAAAATGAATGTAACACCCCAAAGTTTCTTGTGCTAAATTTAATGTGTTCTTACGCTTGATTTTATGAATGTTATTTCTGTTTGGGTTGTATTCTGAGTGGGAATAAAATTAAAACAGAGGAGAGTGGATTTCCACATGTTGAAAAGCCATTTTTTGGGTAAAGAATCATTGTGAATCTAATTACTCTATTGTGAATTGAATCACTACTATGTTATTGCTTTTGAATCATTTAAAAAAAAATACTAAGCATTTTGTACAAAGTTTTTAGCATAAAATGTATTTTGGATTGTTCGATTGAGACATATTTATAAAGTCTAATTAGTAATCTATTTTTACAATTTAAACCTATCTTGCCTACGAATTTACATTATTCTTAACTTCCCCAAACACTCTCTTTCAAACCTATAGCCATTCTCTTTGACATAAAATATCATTTCAATATGTTCTTTGTCACCACAGTTCATTTCGTCCAAGATCACAACATGTATTGACGTGACTTTGTGCTATAGTTATTGTTTATTGTCTTGCTTTTTATTAAGGAATAATCCACATTTTTTATCTCTAAAATTTTGTGATGATTCATTTTTAACCTTTGCCTCAAATGCACTTTTGGATTTTAAGCATCGTAATTGCGCATTTTTGACCCCCCAATTGTTTTGGAACGATTTTAGCGCCTTATACTTCCCTGCTATGTAATTTGTTAGCCTTCACTTATTTTTCCAAAAAATTACGCTAATGTATCATCATTATTAACACGGCACAAAATTCCAAAGTCAACATGAATTTTCTTTAAAATTAAAAGCCCATAAACCATATGTTGAGAACCAACTGAAGGTTTTTCTAACGCAAGTTTATTTGAGATGTTTCAAGATTTTTTTATATTAATTTTTAAGAAAAGTTGTGTTGATTCTAAAAGTATATATATCAACGATGTCACTTCGGTGTAAATTTGACAAAACAATGGTAGAGTCTAAATAGTTATCAAGGGGGAGAAAAATTTGTTCGAAAAGGAGGGGTCTAGGCAAAATTTCATAATTAAAAAACTTAGGCCAAAGGTAACTTGAAGCCTTAACCTTTTTGGACATATTCTCTTGTTTGTTCACTACAAAAATGACAAGGAATCATATCACAACTTTTTACATCAACTATTTTATATCTCACTTGTGTGTGTACTTAATTCTTGATTAAGGAGAGATTACTACAACTTTTTCTTTTTGTGAATTGATTCACAACTATGTAAATTAATTGATCTAGTCGCAAGCCCCTTTTTAATCATATCACAAGCAAGTGATTCTTTCAATCATTAACACATGCCGTGAATAAATTTTTGGTCTATTTTTTAGATTTTTACTCCTCTATTGTATTAATTTGTACTCTTGAGATTGTTGTGATATATAACATGATATTTTGATCTAAGACATTATACCTACTTAGTATTATTATCTCAAATAATTGGAGTGTAGAGTAATGATTTACAATTTTAGAATGTGTATAGTTTTGTGTTTCCCATGATTTGAGGTACAAGAACTTGTAAAGAATTTCAATGTGACGTCTAACCTAACCTTTGATCGTACTCAATGTATGATTAGATTACGACGTACTTGACAACTGAATGTATGCCATGTATCATATCATCAAACTTGAATGTTGACATAAAATAATCTATGAATTAAGAAAGTTGAGGTCCTTACGAGTTTGTTAATCTGACCTTAGGAAGAAAAAAAATTATCTTATGTGACAACCTCAATGGAATGTGTTTATCTCTTCATGTTATGATGTACTTTGAAAACTTTGAATCTTAATTAGCCTCCTAACAATATCTTACTAGTCACCGAGAAACATGTTTCACTTTTTATATTAAGCTTATAATCATAATTTACTTTCTTAATTAAGTTGTAATAGTACCAAATGCATATATACTATAAATGACTAATTGTTGCTTTGACGTGCCCTTTTGATCATGATTATGTTGTATGCTTAAATTATTTGATATTATGATTATAAGCTTATTTGTTTGTTCTACACATTGTAGTTATTATGCTATATAAAAATGTTTTTAAATTCATTCCTAGCATTTTTATGCATGTTGTTCTTGTATGTTTCTTGTTTGCAGATGTTTGTTAGCAAGATGTTAAAGAGCAATTGTTGAACCTTTATCCAAGAAGATGAAGTATAAATTTATACCTTGATGTTATGTTATTTCTTTTGAGGCAACTCGTTGGTTTACATGTATTAATATGGTTATGGGTGTACTATTGCAACATCAAGGTTGAGATATTATTTTTTATTGTCGTTGATTTATTTAGTTTTCAAAAGAGATCAATTATGATACTTTATTTTAAAAACATTTGTATTGATATTTGTGGGTCGAACTTCTTTATGATGTTTTTTTTTGAAGGAAAGAAGCTTATATCATTTCATTACTTAAAATGTGTTTAGGCATGACAATGAGGCGGGTTGGGACGAGTTTTACATTCCTCGTCCCCGCACCCGATTTTCATATACTTACCCGTTACCCTACCCATACTCAACGGGGATGAGAAATTGAACCCCATCCCCGACCCTGATGGGTTCGGGTATCCCCGCCCCATCTCTGACACCGCATTGAATAATTTTTTTAAATAAAAAATATGTTTTTTTTCAACCCCTAGAGAAATGTTGTAATGCATTATCCAGCAATATGTTCATTTTAACATTTGTTATACCGATTGATTTAGTTGCTCCTTTAAATATCAATGGTAGTTTTTATAATACGGCAATTATCAAACAAAATAACATGGCCTATCAACATAAAGTAATTTTCTGCATACGGGACGGGTTTGAGTATGGGTTCGGGGTGGGTACCTATATACCCGGTACCCGTGTTTTGAAATCGGGGAAAACCCAAACTCATACCCAAACCCAATCAAAACGGGGAAAACCCGTCAAATTGGGTTTGGTTTAGGCAGGTAACCATGGGTATGGGTTTTGTTGCCATGCCTAAATGTGTTCAATACATTCTGGTATTTCTACCAAAATCTGGAAACTAGCTGAAGATGTGGCCTCCTTAGCTAATCTATGGGATGCCTCATTTGCTTTTCTCCTCATTTGCCTAAATGTGTTCATAATATTGTTCAAAGATAGTTTTATAATTATGGATAATCATCCCAATCATGCAGAAAAGAGCCTGATATTTTATTCCATTTTAATTATTAAATAAAACTTTTTAGATTAAAGTGTCACAATGAACATATTTACAACATAATAATTTTATGGCGAAAAAACACTAGGTCCCATCAAATATGAAGTGAGAACAAAATAATTTAATGAGTTTTGTATAAATTTAACTCAATAATAGCGAATTATAAAGAAGAAGTTATATACTTATTATCTTAAAAGATGTAATCTTTAGCTTAAAATAACTATTTGCTATTGCAAAAATTGGATTTTTTTTTTAAAGCTTAAATGTATATATTAAAATATCAGAAGAAGTCTCTCTAGCGCAAGATGTACCAAAGGAAACTTACAAATTTAGTAATTACACAAAACAAACCATGCTACAACAAGTAGCCAAAATCCAAAAATTACAAAGAATTATGAAACAACTTGTAAGCACAATAAAGAGTTCAACCTCCAAGTAGAGTAATCAAAATCAAATAAAATGTAGGCTTAATTGCAGTTTTAACCCCCTAACTTTCACAAAGTCGCGATTTTGGACCCCTAAGAAAAAAAACTACAAAACGACTCCCTAAGTTTTGCATCTGTAGCAGTTTTGGCTCCACAAGGCAAAAAAAATAAAATAAAAAAAAATAACTCGTGGCACCTCACTTAGGGTGTCACGTCAGCATAGACCGAGTCAAAATTGGCATTGGGGGCCAAAACTGCCACATATGCAAAACTTAGGGGGCCTTTTTGTAGTTTTTTTCTTAGGGGGCCAAAATCGCAACTTTGTGAAAGTTAGGGGGGTTAAAACTGTAATTAAGCCTAAAATATAATATGATTTTAACCACCAAAAAGTTTGGAGTTTAACATTTTCAGATATAGAAATAAGTTGTTCCATCTTGTTATGAAAAATCTTCCTGTTGCATTCGTTCCAAATAGTAAAAAGCATTGAAATTATTGGAAAATCCACCTAGCCTCCTAAACTGAATAAAATGATTTAGTAAAGTTCCATAAAAGTTCGTTGAAATCCCTAACCAGCCAACTATCAAGAGTCAAAGTCGACCATATGAAGCACAATTAAAAAATAAATGGGCCCTATCCTCCTCAAAACCATAACCCGCTGAACAAAATTTATCATCATTCACCAAAAAATGTCGCCTAAACATGTTATCCTTTGTTGCTAGAAGATTCAAAAACAAATGTCAGATGAAAATGTTAACCTTAAATGATACCGCCTTGAGCGACAACACATGATTGAAAGCTTCATTGTGAATAACTTCAACAATAGTCAAGTTATTATAATCACTTTTAACCGCGTAACTTTGGGAAGAATGAAGCTTCCGAACCCACCGGTCTACCACTCCAACCTACAAAACAACATGAGACATCTAATCCACACACTCCCTCACCAAATCCTCCTCCCACGCAAACAGCCTCCGACGCCATTTCCACGCCTCACTATCAACCTCCCAAACTAAAAATTACATCTCTGCAGCTGTTGTTAATTTATTGTTAGCCAACTCGACAAGCCTACTAAAACAAGCTTCTAAAATAGATTCATCAAGCCACGAGTCATTCCACAACAACATAGACACCCCATCCTCCACCTTCATAGTAATATTATCCAACAATCACTGTTCGTCTAACATGCCGCCATCCATTCTAATCACCGTTCTTAGAGACCTAATTTTAAAAAACTACTATTGTGTAAAAGACTACCTTTATCCCTAAACATATGCCTCACCTCAAAAAACAAAATGTTGTCTCTACGTATAAGTCACATTTCAAATTATTATATACTACCAAATATTATTTTTTTAAGATTATAAGAAGTCAAAGTTGAGCACATCTCTATATAGCATAATACAATCTTCCTAGTGCAAAGTAGGGATCAACAAAAAATCATGATCATCATCTAACAAGGTTGACTGGACACATACTACTCTCTTCGTTTTTAATTATAAGTAAATTTGACTTTTTAGGTTCATTTAATTAATGATGTACGTGATCCATAATATGAACCACATACAACATTAATTGAATGAACCTAAAAAATTAAATTTGTTTATAATTGGTAACGGAGGGAGTTACCAGAGAAAACAAAATTTGTGAGGAAAAATATGAAATCTTTCTCTAGTCCTCTCACTAAGTTTCGTGATGAGTGAACTTGTGACAAAATTTCATTTTTCTAATCTATATCTTTATTTGGTGGTGCTGTTTAGCCTGGGAAAAGCTGGTTTTTCCCACCATGGGAAAGTAAGTTTTTGACCACTAGATTAAAGAGGTACACTGATCTTATTATAGTCTATCCACACTATATAACTTTTCACTTTCTCTTCAACCTCACTATCCATCACCCTCCTTTTCACCACCACCCACCACCATACTCTCTTGCTGTCAACTCCTTCCTTAACCATCTTCTCTCCATTGAACTTTGCCTCTCTTCTCTGTTACTATCTCCTCCTTCACGCTTTCTCTTCCTCGTTCTTCCCTTATTTTCACCTTCCTCGTTCTTCCCTTGGCGGTTGTTTTTCAACAAGCGTGTTCTCTGACGCCGGCAACGGAGAAGAACGAAGAAGGTGAAAATACGGGAAGAACGAGGAAGAGAAAGCGTGAAGGAGGAGATAGTAACAGAGAAGAGAGGCAAAGTTCAATGGAGAGAAGATGGTCAAGGAAGGAGTTGACATCAAGAGAGTATGGTGGTGGGTGGTGGTGAAAAGGAGGGTGATGGGTAGTGAGGTTGAAGAGAAAGTGGAAAGTTATATAGTGTGGATAGACTATAATAAGATCAGTGTGTCTCTTTAATCTAGTGGTCAAAAACTTACTTTCCCATGGTGGGAAAAACTAGCCTTTCCCAAGCTAAACGACACCTTATTTGGTTATAGCTAATTATATTTTTATATTTGTACATGTCCTGTCCTATTCAAGTGTTATTGATGTTTTCACATGCTGGCCATGACGACATAACATAAGTGCCTCCAACATACAAATTGGAAACTATCTTTAATGTTCGTAACAGAAAATTTAGATCTTCGTAAATTTAACTTAGTTGGTAAGAACAATGTATAATATATATAAGGTTAGGGGTTCAAACCCCGCCCACCTTAGTGAAAAACAAAGCATATTTGAGATGATTTAGCCAATCTCATCAAAATAATTTTCAAAAGAATATATTTTATAAAATTAACTGATTTTCATTTCGTTAAACTCTAACAATGAAGATCTAAGCTTCTAAATGTCTCCCTCAAAAAAAAAGATTCATATGCATCAACGTTGCATGTCCATGTTGATGACCAGATCCAGGCTCATTATCCATCAGCATTCACACTCTATCTAGTAGTTGCTCAGAAAATTAGAACGTTAGAGATGCTCTTAGGAGCATTATGTACTTAAATTGTAGAACTTCTTGATGGACCTCTTACCATGTTGCCAAGAGGTTCCATGACCATTACACAAATGGGATTACCTACACCGTCCTTCGCAGCTTCGCCCTGAATGCTGGAACATAATTGAACTTGTAAACTTCTGAGGAACAGAGAGCATTAACCACCTAGCTGTGGTGGCTCAAAAGAATCTCAGTAAAAGCAAGAAAAACTTAATTCAATGGAAAGTGTATGGAAAAGTGTTTCTCCATTTGCATTTACCAGAATATAAAACAAACAGGTAAATTCTGAAAGATTTTCCAACTCGTTTCATGTGTGTATGTACTAATCCCCTGAAGATGAAGACTTTGAGATTCCTTCGAAAATGCCACAACTTAACATATAATTTAATACCAATCAAGTTGAAAAAAAGAACGTGCCAGCAACTCTACAAGTGGTAGGTCGTCCAATAAAATAATCCAGCTAGTTATGCTGCTGGCGTGATTGATCAAATCAGCAGGAGAAAAATAAAAAAAAGTAATCCACCTTAAAATTATCTTTAAGGAATACAAACAAATTTGAGCATTCTCATGCTCAAGATGGTATTGGAGTCAGATCTTGATCTCAGAAAATCAAAAGAAGACATGTGCACTCCATTGACTTCATATGTGATATGTCCCTTTTTTGGTTCACAGATTATTCAATGTTCACTCCTCATACAGATTTCAATGATTTTGAGAAAGATAATGATGAGAATAGTTTTGCTAGTTGTAATCAATTGTGGATTCTGTAGACTCGTGTCCATAAATATTATTCTTCCACTTCAACCAAAAAAATATATTATTCTTCCACTGCTGTACTTTTATAATAAGATGCACATCTCAAATCTTAATCATTGATTTTTTTTATGATTATTATAACAATGGTCCAAATCAATAGGTCTATGGTGGGTAAATATTTTGATAGGACCATGCTATATGCTTGAGAATCTCATCATACATGTAATATTTTCAACAAGACTAACAAATCAAGAGGAAAACAGAAATATCTGTAAAAATTTCTTGAACAATATATATTAATTGATAACTTTACACGCTGATACAGAGGTTGAAAAAGAACAATACATGGAAAGAAGAAAAGAATTAACTGGATCAATGAGGCTGACTTTCTTATTGCATCCTCAATTGATCTGATCAGTTTGCAAACCAATGTATGAAAAATTATGTCAAATAATCAGAGATAAATATATTAACTTTAAGGTTCTTTGCAGAACCTCGCATTTCAAAGCTGTTGTAATTTACGAAGATGCTCCAATAATGAAGTAGCCTTCCGTTTGGCTCGCTCTGTACCAGTTCTAGCAAGTTCCGAAAGAGGTATGACGGCACCAAGTCTACTGATACAGGAGAGATTATCAGTATCCCTCTTGCACAAAGCAAGTAAAATGGCGGCCGCGTTTTCTTTGTTGCGAGGCAATCCGGTCCTCAAAAGATCTATTAAAACTGGTATAGTGCTGGCTTTTACTATGGAAACCTTTGCCTCTTGGTGGCTGGCAAGAACTGACATTATTGTAAGGGCTTCATCAACCATTGATTTGCTTGAATCTGTGAGCATATTCAACAGTGCTGTGATGATTCCTGCCCTTATGGCTCTGCCCTTGTTCCCTTGATATATACATAAATTGAACAATGCTGTTGCTGCATCCTTCTTCCCTCTAGGGCTTCCATTTTGGAGTAAATCTACCAAAGCGGATATAGCTCCTGAGGCTCCAATTATTATTTTGTTCTCATCAGCAAGCGACAGACTAAAAAGCGTTGCTGCTGCGTTTTCTCTTGCTTCCATGGTTCCAGCTCGGAGGACTTGGACAATGGATGGAATGGCACCAGCAAGCATTATGAGTCCCTTGTTGTTTTCATATATAGAAAGGTTGAGGATAGATGTAACCGCGTTTTCTTGTGTCATTACATCTTCTGAAGTTAAAAGGTTGACTAGAACTGGAATTGCTCCAGCTTCAGCAATTAGTATCCTATTGTCAGTGCTTCTTTTGGACAGTGATCGAATTTCAGCAACAGCTGCTCTACACTCCTCAACTGACCTGCAGGAAAGCTTCCGGACAAGAGTTTCAATTGCTGCTATGTCACCTGTAACATCTCTGAACGATCCATCACTTTTTTTTATTTTTCCGTTGGTTAGTCCTGTTGGTTGCTCAATGTTGTGCTCTATACACCACTGAGAAACAAGGCTCCTTAGAACATAATTCGGTGTAAGGGTCAAATGTTGAAGCTTCTGCTGAGTTTTCGGACAGGTTGTATTTCCACAATCGATCCATCTCTGTATGTAAGATCGCTCATATGTCTGCAGAAAAGAAAAACAAAATGAAACATGGTTGGCTGAAAATTTTGCAGGAAAAATAAATGCGTTGTGTTTTACGCATCATCTAAAATAAATGAACTTTACCTGACCAGTGGCCACTATAACAGGATCCCTCATTAGTTCCAAGGATATAGGGCAGAGAAAATCTTCAGGAATTACAATCGCATCAGGCTTTTTAACTTCAGGTAGATTCCCACTGCCAGAAATTTCTTGACTTTCAGGAGCAGTTTTAATCGACAAGGAAACCTCGGACGACGCATGGATACTCCTTGTTCTTTCCAATCGAGATCCTGCTGCAAACGGGTTGCAGCTTTTCCCTTCATTGCTTTTAGGAATGCTCCCTAGTTCTGATAGATTTTCAGGGCAACTGTGTTGTTTATGCAATCCACTCACAGATTTGCCAAGAACTTGACTGATTTCTTGAGCCAGGGGCTGGGATGAATCAAAAGACGGCATTTTTGAAATCATGAACCCATACTTATCCGTGGCTCGTCTCAATTGGTTTCTCACCAAATCCACCTAGAAAAGTAGACAATATCAGTAGATTCACTTAAAAGTAGTTTGTAGATAAAACAGTATCGCCAATCCAAAAGGACAAAAAAAAACACATTTAACCAAATTCTACCTGTTCTTTGACTTCCTCTGAGATATCTAAATCGTCATATGGTAAACTGCTTAATAATTTCTCCAATTTCCACGTCACACGCTGAAACTGAAAGATAATCTTCTTGGCAGCTTCATCCTTAAATCAAGATATATCAAATTTCAGAGACGACATCCTTTTACAGATATACACGCCCGTACAAAATCCATCATTAGTAAAATTTCAAATTACACAATCTCTTAGAAATTCAAAATCATCTCTATTTCAATAACATGCTGTCACAATATAAATAACTACCAATACATACACATAGAACTAACTAACTTTATGCGATAATATTTTTGTTTATTTACACAAACAAATCGAAACAACAAGGACAAAATCTCAATGGATCGTGGCAGCAATGTCACAAAATGCAAGCATCGAATTATAGATCTAAATTACTCAAAATAATTCAACAAAACCACAACCAAATGAAACGAGAATAAGATCAAAAAAACTTACAGAAGATGAATTTGAACTGAAATTCTTCGCTTCATGTAACAATCGTTTAGCAGATTGAAGAGCAAGCACTAGATCAGAAGACCACGAATCTTCTGAATTCGAAACCGTAACCGAAGAACTTGAAGCAGAATCATTAACCTTATTCAGCTCCCTAATCTCTTCGAACAAGTGAGTAAGAAGAGAGATCCGGCGAACCAGATCGGTGCAATCCTTCCTGAACATTGCATCGGCGGTGATGGAGGAAGAATCGGTTCCTCCACCGACACACATTCCGGTGATATCGTGAATTAAGCACAGGAGCTCCGGCGTGTTGTCTCCGGCGAACTCACCGGCCATTGTTTTTGTTTGCTGGATTGTGGTGAAGTCAGAGAGAGTCTAATGAGGTTTTTGATGAGACTTATGGAGGTTTGACACGTAACGATAGTGCTGAATGAGTAATCACTCTAATAAATTAATCATTAATGTTAATGCTATTGTAATGAGTTCTTGGCTTCACGTTCTTCCGTTTTTCTTATAGTATCGGTTAAAATTAAAGAGTCTTTTTAACAAGTGTCCTCACAATAATAGTTAAAAAATCTATGAATATAAAATTTGTCTTGGAAATTTAAAATGATGTTTTTGATCAAGTAATGATTACATATTTTTTTATAAAAATTTACTTTGTTTTAGATGCTTAACCAATGCATTTGGAGCATTGGTTAACATTCGTGTGTGTGAGCCAACTATGAGTTTTGTGAGACTCAAATTTGTGATAGACACTCTCGATTAACATTCGTTGAGTCTTGAAGTTTGCTATGATTTTGAGGAGCTTGGAGCTTAACTCGTCTAAATATCTTGTCAAAAGAAACGAAGAAGAATTGAATTTTAACCAGTTTTTTTTTTGTCGGGATTCGAAACTTGAAACTTGTATATATTATGCATTGTTTTTACCAACTAAGCTAAATTCATAAAGATATGTTCAAATATGGTTTAATCTAGAATAAATTGGTTCATTTCATTTAAATGTTATTATATAATACTTCTCTAATATTAATTATTAGAGATATTTAGTTTAATACAAATTGATATATTTAATTCAGATTTAGATCAAATATATCAATTTTTGTTGATCCAACCGTCTTAGCGAATTTGTAAGAATTTTTCTACAAATAACATTGAATTGAATTTCAAAGAAGAAACGGAGGTTGATTAATTCCGTTTATAGATGATTAGTTTAATCGGTTAATTAAAGAAAGAATTAATACGGGAAGCGAGAATCTCGGAGAGAAGTAGAAGTTGGAGATGATAATGAAAGAGAGAGAAAACTATTGGATACAGTTGGGTTTGGAATATTATGAATTGTAATGCAACCAACGACTGTTTTTCAATTTTTTTTTTTAATTTTTAATTTTGGATGACAGCATAGGCATTTTCATGATAAAAATGGAAAATTAGAAGATTTGTGCCATCTGTGGACAAAGTATGTGCTGCCTACGTTATTGGTTAAAAGAATTTTGTGTATGGGCAACAAGTATCGAACACGCTTATATAATTGAACACTGTCTCATGACTGACTAATTGGTTACAATTTCTTTCCTAATTAAAAAGTTACAATTATATTTGATGCAATGAGAAAGTAATAATGAGTTTTAGGTTAGCTGGACTCATTCTTGTAATTTATTAATGTTTGAATTTAAAACACTCTACAAGATACTTTGAATGAGATGATTCAAGTTTATTTTAACTTATGAAGTTTAAAGACTCTAACAATAGATATGTATTGCATTGAATATCGATACTCCGTCTCAGTGGATACTTAACGTAGAATTATCAGAAAAATGAATAGTATAAAAATTGAAAGACAATGTTGTGAGAAATCAGGGAAGAATGTACATGATACATTTTAAGATGGTTTGATATTTTGAATTGGTAAAATTGTCTCTTCATAAATTATTCTTAGAATTCATATTTTTATGGATGACTGTAATGAAGAATATGATTTGGACAAAAACTTTGCACTTATCAAATAATCACTAAGTCGCTTCTATCATTCAGAAATGCATTCAAAGAAGATAGGCGACAACACTTATATCATATTCAGTTTCACTCAATAAATTGAACCACGTCTCAGGGCGAAAATACCAACTAACTTGAGTGCATCATCAAAACACTTTGTTATAAACTGAACCAAATCTCAAAGGCAAATCATACTTGCTACCTCATAGTATACCACCCTACTTTTGCATCATATGTGTTAAGTTTGAATTCAACCCTAAAAATGTAGCAACGTTAAAACTTTTGAAAAAAACTCCATAGTTGCAGTTTACGATTCTATCCTATTCAAAGAATTAAACACTAATTATTCAATTTACATTCTCAAAGAAAATTATTTTTTATCAAATAACTTAGTGACAAAAATTTTACCTCTTAAAATGAATAAGTTGAATGTTTGAAGTCAAAACTGACTCCTTCATATGTTATGCAATATCCATATCAACTGAATTATACAATACATGGACAAAAAAACTTATTAAATTCACATATGAATATCAATTATGTTATTATGGTTTTTTAATCAAATATAATAACAACGTGAGAAAGTGGTCACAAACTCAACATATCACTTTTGGACATATCAAATTATATTGTTTTAAATTCCATTATTTTATTTTATTTTTCTATAGGAATTTTGGATGCCAGCATAAACATTTGGTGATGGATAATAAAAATGGAAACCAGAAAGATTTGGGCAATCCATAGAAAAAGTACGTGTTGCCTGTATTTTTGGTAAGACAATTATTTGTGTGGACAACAAGTATGAAACACGTTTGTCAAAAAAAAAAAAAAAGGTATGAAACACGGTGATACATTGAACATTATATTTGTCTCATGACTTATTCTTACAATTCCTTTTGTTTTTCCTTCTTCCTTACAAAAGGTTATATAATTCTATTTGATCTAACGAGAAAGTATTGATAAGTTTTTTTTTTAAGAAGAAATTGATAAGTTTTTATGTAAGTTGGATTTTCCGCTCTTGTATTTTTTTAAGTATCTTAATGGTTAGAGCTCACACAATTTAATTATGAAGAAGTGAAGTGTACATGGTTCGAACCTCAACTCCTGTATATAATATGCAATATCCCTATCAACTGAGTTAAGCTCACGAGATATCTTCGTTCTTGTAATTTATTAATGTCTAAATTGATAATGAAATCGATTGAATGCCACGAGTTAGAGTCTCTTTTAGCTTAGGTACAACATTTTCATTCTACAAAAATGCAAAAACATGTTGTGTAATGTAAAAAGTCTGGTACCCAAGGATACAAAAATATTTTTGGGCCGTGGTCAAGGACGGATCTAGACATTTGATATTGGTGTGACATAACTTTCAAAGCAACTATATATATTAACAAAGTAGATAATTGACACGTAGAGCAAAATGGTTTGAGTGAGAGCATTTTAACATGGTGTTACAAGTTTGATATATTATTAATTTAAAATAAATTTCAAAGGTCATACGAGTCATCCATCAAGAATAAACCGCTAGGCCAAGAGAGAAACCTATGATATGTGAACGACTTATATTATATATATAATTATTTAAGTCAAATATATGAAAAAAAAGGAAATAATCTGGTGTGGCAACTGCCACACCATGTTTCATAGTGGATCCGCCCCTGGCCGTGGCAAACTTAGACATTGCCTTTTTTATCACAACAATTTTTATTCCAAACGACATCAACATCGGTAAAACCATAGTCTTAATACACTTTAGAGGTTGTTAGGTTTGAATTCAATCATAAAAATACAATATAACAGTGCAAGTTCTGATGAGATCGTAGGTTCTTATTGATGACAATATATAACATTTTATACTATTAACGCGCCATTAAATTTTGTTGTTGTACTTGAAAGTTAGTTTGGGAACATAAAGACTAATATAACTCTCAACAATGATTCGCTTTTCTTCAAACAATCACACTGAAAAAGGAACTATGTCCTTCATCAATGAGTTTCTTAACTACTCCAAAAAAAGTGTTAAATATGGTGTTTTGGGTGTTTGAGCTACTAAACTAAGATATACATAAACATGAAATATGGTAGAATGATAAAAATGCATGAAATAGCTTGTTTAACTGATTGCATGTGTAAAACATTAACAAGTTCATTATTTATAGGCAAACACTAGGCAAATCAATGTGGCCTACAAAATCTAACCTTGCTATTCACGCAGATAATTTATGAATCATCATATTTCTGGGGATATGAGATGCCCCAAGTATGACTTGATTTTCCAGTTTCACTGCGGTTTCGTGCTCTTAGGTTTGTTCGGTTAGTGATGCGATAAACATGCAACACGGGTAAACTGCATGGTTGATTTACTTGCAGAAGAGAGATACACCACTTAAATTGGGAGACCTTCAATCCAAATTAGCCAAATTATAGAAACCATTATGCTCTTCAAATATGATACAACTAAAGGTTTTTATTAATTTCACTTAGCTTCACAAGAGGGCTTGAGAATTGTCTTGGCTGTATATTGTTCAAATACATCCACAAATGATCAAGTTTTCGGTCATTTTTCAAGGGTGCTTGTTAATATTTGGTATCACAAGAAAATTGCATAATTAGATCATTGTGGAAGAAGAGTTTGCTTTTTACACCGGATTTGAATATGAGACTTCCTCTAATCTGTTCTAATTGCTATATTATTGGACACTCTGTCGCAAATTATAACAAAAATTATCCCTGCATAACGTGTCTAAGCATTCCAAGGACTAGAAAATAATGTCCATGAGTTGACGCAGCAGGCTTTCCGTCATGGAAATGTTAGTTTAGGTGATGCTCAAAATGAGGTCTTAGTGAAGGTGTTTGGTATGACGATGAACATGGCGTCGCATCAAAACCATGTTATGAGGTAAAGGAAAAAAAAATTTAGTCTCTATATTAAACGACACCGTTAATATTTCGTACTTATAACATGATTATAAACAATTTTATTTTTTTAAAAAAAACTTAACTACGTTTTTTATCCTCCTATTTTGCCATGCTGACGAAAATAGTCATTCATTTTTAAGATTAAATGTTTTGGTCTATTAAAGTAGTTTAGTGGCTAGAATTCATATTTTTTAAGGTAAATAAGTGAAGTGTCTGCAGTGGCGGATCTCTTTGAAGACCCTCAGGTGCCATTGCACCCTCCAATTTTCCTTTAAGTATTATGCATATTATTTCACATAATGTAAATTTGGCGTGGTGGAAAAACACAACTTGCTATTCTTGCTTTGGACGTGAGTTTGAACCCCCCACCCTAATTTTTTATATTTCTTGTGCATTGATAACGTTTTATTTAAAAAATAGTGCTCTCACCTGGATTCAAACTGCCATACCCTATGTTGTATGCAAACAGATGAACCACTGCACCTGTTGATAACCTTGGTAAGTTTTTGAAACTGTTTGATATATATTCACAAATATTTGACACCCCCAAACAAAATATTCAAGATTCGTCATTGGGTGTCTGGAGTTCGAACCTCAACCCCTACATATAATAATGTATATTTTAATATCCCTGTCAACTGAGCTATGCTCATGGGGACATTCAAACTCAAATTTTATACCCAAAGTGGTGATATGACATTTTTTTTTATATATGTCAAAGAAAATTATACACTAAGGTTCCCTTACCTTTAAGAGTTAGCTTTCCCCCGTGTGTAAGCAACATTTGTCTCTCGTTTTTCTCTACAATTATCTGTTATTATGACTTTGGTTGATAGCTATAGATTGATTTGGTTATTAAAATTAAAATGCATCAAGAAAAGAAGAGAAAGGGTAAGGATATGCAAAGTCGATTTGCCAACCTGTAAAGCCGTCTTGTTTGTCATCTTGTAGCTATCCAAAGAAAAAGATGGTCGAAGGAAACAAGCTTTCTTATATACGATAAATAAAAAAATTAGTTTTTATTTATTTCTTATTTACAAAATATAGATATCCCTGCATATTGCAATGCTGCAGGCGGAATGATAAGGGAGAGACTGTTAGTTGGAAGCCATTATCTCATTTTTTTAGTGTACATTTGATTGCTAAAAAACAAAATTGGGTTTAACAATATTTTCTAAGAATTAAATAAGTTTTTATCCTTATAAAAGTATTAAAATTCGTTTTTAGTTCATATAATTTTTTTCAATAAGTTTTAGTTTCTTAAATATTTTTGGTCACGACTTTTGATCCTTCACATTTTTAATGAATTTTTTTACAGAGATGTTTTGAATATTATTACAATCTTTTGCACAAAAATTTAAATTTTTTAAACAAAATATGAATGTTTAAATGCCAATAACGTAAAAATATAGAATTTTTTTTAACAAAATTTGTATGTTTATATGCATATTCTATTTTGGCAAGGGCAAGGGTTCTTGGTGTATAGTACCCCGACTTTTGTTTGGATTTGGGGTTGTTGTTTTCGTTGTGGTCGGTGTGTGGAGGTTTAGCATTTGTGTTGTTCTTGTATTGGAGGGTTTGTTTGTTTTCGAGTGGAAAGCTATGGTGAGGGGTTGATACCGCTGCTCATCAGCTTTTTGTTATTGTTATGGATTTTGTTTGCTTGTTGTTTTAGAGTTTTTGGTAGATGCAGTGGGTTGCGGGTGTGGGTAGATTTTAGTGGCTTTTTGGGTGTTTGGTGTTGGGCAATTGTTATTGTTGGTATGAGTTTGTGTTGTTCGGTTATTTTGTCATATTGTTTGGGTGTCTTTGGTAGCTCTTTGTAGCTTTTTCTTTTCTTGTCTTTGTTTGTCTTGAAGAGAGGTTTGTTATCAATCAATAACTTTAGGATTTTAAAAAGAAAACTTAAAAATCATATTTAATTCGTCATTTGTTAAAAAAAAAAAAACCTTTGCAAGTTAAATTTCTATAATATTCTATGAAATCGTTCAAAACTGTAACATATAGTTAGAATTATAGTATATTCACGACATACAAGTTATATCTATTTTTTTTTTGCCATTACACTAAACAAATGGGGTTTGAAATGATCTCATCTCTAGTGTTTATTTTTTTTAACCTGTATGGGGTCTATGACCGACTAATTTGAGAGGGACAATCTTACTGTCCATTTGCGAGGTCCATTTAAAGTTGGGGTAAAGTTTTGTATGAACTATTTCACTAAAATTAACACCGGAGAAATCAAACTTGATACCTTAATAAGAAGACAAGTCAAAACTACTAAACCAACCCAAATTAGTCGTCTCTTGTGTATACTTACATTAACTAATTCGTTAATTACATTTATAGGCAGGCATTCGGCATTGCTTTAGAGCTCATAGTAATTTATTTATACTGCCATTATATTATATATACTAAACAAATATTTTTGAAATGTCCTACTACTTTGTTTAAACTTTCTCCCATAGGCATGTATCTGTCGCGTTGTCTCGGTTCCATGGATGTTGATTACTTTTTCAACGGGAAAGGAAATACAACAAGACAAAAATTGTTGCACAAATGCGCTAATAACCACTACGAGGAATGAGATACTAGACACGATCAATTGGGTAAATGCGCATATAGAGACTGTGTCAATGGATCACACAGAGGAGGATGAAGCTGGACGTGGACAATCCTAGTAAGATAGAACTTGTCACGCATACCCACAAAAATTAGCCGAATATAGGTTAAACATTGTATGCCACATCGTTTGCCTTATATGAAAGAGTATACTATAAATACTTTGTTCATACATTCATATTAACACATTAAATCAATCAAACAATCTTATTTTTCCAATTAATCCCTTTATCATTTTTCTTTTAATTATGCATTTCCTAATGTAGCTCAAAAACCATAAAACAATCATACCTAACGCTTGACTAGAGTAGTTAGGGAATACATAACTGGGGGGACATAATTGCTCCATCAACGTTAACCGTTTGAAGCAAGTGAATCATAGTTGAGGAGTCTCAGTCAACCTCGGCTAAATTTAGTTTTCATCAACAAATTTGACACGTTTGCTGGGACCAAACGACCTTTACCACTAAAAAAAAATTCAATTCCCTTGTCAAGATTACGTTTGACGTATGCACATGAGGTCTTGAAATAGTTGGGGTTGAACAATATATATGTGACATGAGTAATAGATCCAATGCCTTAAAATTTTGGGGTGAAGATGAGATGTCCAATCTCACTTAAGTTGTTGCTCGTAACTCAATGTGACCATCAAAATCATGTGAGACTTTCCCTCATAGTCTAATAGTATTTGTGTTGTTTGGATTCCTAACTATGAGCTGTCTCAACAAAATGCCTAATGAAAACAAAGATTCTGTTTTAAAATGAGAGAAAAGGAAAACGAATGTATCAATAGCAAATAAAGGAAGAGCGGAAGAAGAGTTCAGTTCAATGAACCTGCACATTTGATTCAATTACTTCACTTAACGGGTTTGGGACAACTTGTTTTCTAACAAAGACAGGAACCAATTTTTTTTTTTTTGGCTAATGTTTGTTGGGCCTTTGTTTCTTTGTTTTGTGTTTAGTTTAGCTTTGTAATTTAAACATAGTTTAAAAATTCTCCTCCCAAAGTTTGTGGGAGACTATTAGAAATATAAGTTAGTTAAAATTTAGTTAATTAGTTAGAGTATGTTATTCCATAGTTAGTTCGTTAATTTCTCACAATCTCTATATATAGAGTTTCTCATGTACTTATTCTTTTAGGTAAACTATAAGTATGTATATTGTCAATATGTTTGTTAGGCATCCCAATTAGATCGAGACTCCTAACAAACACAACTTCTGCATGCATACCCATAATATCATATAAAAAGGGAAAATTACATCTAGAAATGGTGTGTGTGGACCAAATCTTATCCATTAAAAAAAAAGAAAAACAAAAAACAACCTTTGTGTGTACATCAATCAGAACGATGATCCTCGTGAGTTTAACTCAATTGACAGGGACAATACATAATATATTCTAGGGTTTAAACCCCGACTACCACAATACATAAAATAATTAGTACCTGTACTTCTACCCTTGTTTCTCTTTTTCTGATTTTCGGAAACATATGGTTTGAATCATTGAATGGTTCCTGCTTATCAGTTTCAGTGTTTCACCATCCGAAGCCTTAATTTCCATATCTTGCTTAATAATTTTGATGTCATGCTGCACCACCTTGCTCATGATATGTTGATGTCAGTCAAGTTTTCATCTGTAGCACATACCTCTTTTTGCATAATGTTGTCTTTAGTCAGATGAGTTTCCTAATTCACAATTGATTGAGAATCAAGAATGGATTAAGCAAATGAATTATTGACAATGATCTCTTTATTAGTACTAGCCTCGGATGAATTCATTATGATGAATTTCTAAGGATTTTTCCTTTGCTAGTGTACCTACCCCACTAGCAATCTCAAATGCTTATTTACTGTCTTTTAATCAAATAATTCATTATGATCAATTTCTAAGGATTTTTCCTTAGCACATTCCTCTTTAAAATAATTATCCCCATCTTAAAAATGTGTGTGGAGCAATGGAAACGTTGTTCGCCATACTCATTGGGTTACTATGATGTTATTGTTTTTTTTTCTTTCTAAAAATTTAGTGATCCACTAATTCAAAAGTTCAATTCCACCATCTGTTAGCGGGAGCTTCAAATAAAGTTAGAGAAAAATTATGCATGGACTAGAATACATATCGAGAGGGCTTTAAATAAAGGTAGAGCATGTACCAAAAAAAAAAAGAGCAAAACTTAATTTGTATGAACTAGAACACATAAATTGATATTGGTTAAATTTAAATATGAGAATTCGAGATGAACACACTCTAAAGTTCTAAGTGAGTATCATTGTACAAACCCCATGTGGGTTTGTAGTTATCTTATAGTTAAAATTAACAAAGACAAAGAGCTTATAGTAAAAAATTAGAAGTTTCTTACAATGCTCAAAAGAATTATATGCATAAATTAAATAATAATAATTTTTTTTAAGATGAAATCACTTGTATCAGAAATTAGTTAGAGACAAACACATCAATCTATAGATATATGTGTAATGTGCATCTTATCTCTGTGGATATATGTAGATATATAGATACTTGCACTAGTTGAAGGTGTAGTTGTGAGTACGCACGCATAAACCACCAGTCAAAGTCAACACTTTTGATCAGATATTATATCCGAACAACCAACCAACCAATTACCAACCTAGTATATATGCATGCACAATTTCCCCTTATATTATATTAATTTCTTCTTAGAAGAACACAAAACCTCCCAGCTTCACTGTCTCTCTCCTCATTTTTTCCAGAGTTACATAGAATGAGGAAGCCTAGCTGTGATATCAAATTAGACAAGAACAAAGGAACTTGGTCCAAACAAGAAGACCAAAAACTCATAGATTATATAAACAAACACGGTGAGGTTTGCTGGAGTACACTCCCTCAAGCTGCAGGTATATATTTGTATGATGAAACTATTTGAAACTTGCATTAATACTTTGTTTTTGGTGCTTAACCAATGCCTCCGAGACACTCTTTAACATTCTCCGTGATTTATATAGTATCCCATGAATTCACAATGTAACAACACATGCATGATATACTTGGTTTGATGTATTTGATTAGGTTTACTTAGGTGTGGTAAAAGTTGTAGGCTGAGATGGATGAACTATCTACGACCAGACCTTAAAAGAGGCAACTTTGGTGAAGATGAAGAAGATCTCATCATCAAGCTTCATGCACTTCTAGGCAATCGGTACGAATTTAATTATGATTATGTGCCATGAATCTAACTTTATTAGATGCGCTTTTGATAACACACACAAAAAGTACAACAATATCTTCTTTTTTTTTTTTAACATATTTAAATGCCATAACATACGAAAAGTTGAATCACTAAAATTTTAAACTACATACATCAATTTTTGTTGGCTCGAAATATATCAACTTTTATTAAAGCAATTTTTTTGTTATATACAAATTCAGAGGTAGTACATAATATGAGAAATACTTGTATGATCACAATCATTTAGACATATCATTTAAACACATTTACACAAACATACATATCATTTAATTTTTTTTTTAAAGAATTACATGATTTAATTCTAAACATGTGTGCGCCTAAATAATTATGACCATACATGACTTCTTCCAGAGTATTTCCATCACAAAATTGATGAATTGCAATGTGGTACTTTTTGAATGGATGAAAAGTTGTAGGTTCTGTATTTGCCGAGGGAAAGTGATAAAAAAATTCAATCACGTGTATTGATATGTCAAGTGTGAAAAAAGTCGGAAAAATGAATGTTCAATACAATATAATAAGATGACTTATATACTCAAATGTTTTAAGAGTTTAAGTAAAGATGTAATGTCTACATACAAGTAAGTTGGTTAAACCATCATTATGATACCATTTTTGGGTCATGAAGGAGTTTGGGAGACACCACATCTTTTTGTGAAACCTAAGTCATTCGGTATATGTAGTGTCTCCATATCTTGCAATCTTGGAGCATTGTTGTTCCAGACTCTCCCCAAATTACTTTCCAACAAATGGTGTCAAAGCCACGAAATTCCGCTTGGTGTGAGAATATCAGTGGGATCCTAGTGTCTTTCATCAAGTCTAGTGATGTGGGTGACTCACGCTTAAGGTCAGGGGCGGAGGCACATATAACATAGTGGGAGCACATGCCTGCACTATGTTTTGTAAAATTACTCGGTACTATATGTCTATATGTTGAAATTATTATGACCAAGCAGCCTACACTCATCATTCAACCAATTGAAATCTTAAAAGCTTCTCTATTTCACTCACATAGAATACAGTACACACACTTTCAAAAAATTTCAATCAAATATTTGTTATTGTCTCATTTGTAGTTGTCTCACATCCATAATAATATTTCATAAAGAGAAACAGAAACACTACATACAATACAAACAACAAACCTCACTCACTTATAATTTCCTCCATTATTAATCTTTAAAGGTTAAACCCCCTATGTAAATTTTAATTTTATATTTTCAATCTTATACATTTATAATTTGTAATTAATATGTTTTTAGTCCCTATAAATATATCAAATTTTTGTTTTAGTCCCTCTAAAATATTTCCTTCGACTTTTAGTCAATGTAAAATTTTCAACCACCACTTTTGAACCCTATTTTTAAGTCAACTCGTGTATTTTTTTAATGAAATTGTGCAAAAAAGTGTAGAATATTAATATTGTAAAAATCTCTCAAAAAATAGAAATTTTTAACATAACATGAATTAAATATGAATTTTTAACCTCTAAATATATAAAAATTCATATTTAATTCATGTTTTGTTAAAAAATTCTAAACTATTTTTCGAAAGAGATTCTTATAATATTATATATTTTTCTGCAAAATTATATTCAAAAATATGAATTTTACAAATGAGTTTACTTAAAAGAATGGAGCAAAAGTGCAAATGGAAAACTTTTGGGGAACTAAAAATCGAAGAAAATTTTAGAAGGACTAAAATAAAATTGGTATATTTATAGGGACTAAAACAAAAGTTTGAGTTAATGGTAAAACTCAAGATACTCACTTCGTTCGGCATGCCTGAAAACCAGACTCTGCTGATAGAAAATGTTGCGCACAAAGCTGAAGTGTCAGAAACTGCAACTACATTTTCTTATAAATTCTTTACTTTAGTGTGATGCACACACATATGGTGGTGCCTCCACTATTCAAAATTTCTGGCTCCGCCACTGCTTAAGGTGTGTGTGGGAGGGTGGTGGGGGGTTGTTAAGATTCAAGTCTGAGTAATTAGTTCCACGTCAACTACGAATTGAGGGAATGTTGAGTATATATAAGAGGATATTCATATACCTAATTGGAGTGAAGTTCCTTAAACAACCAAGCACACAATTGTAGAGAGTCTGACTCAATAACAACATTGTTGAACCCTTGAGCCATTGTTAAGTGAAATAACTTATATATCCAATGTTTTAAAGTTTTGAGTGGTCACGATATATTCAATAACTCATAATTTGACATATTCTTTCTCATATTAAAATAATTACCACTATTACTTTCAATTCACTTTTAACTAAAATCAAATCTATGTTATTTTTTTTTTTCAAAATCAATTTTAATCTCCAAGAAACTAAACACACTTTTTTTTATAAGAAAAACTAAACACACACTTCATAATTTTTTTTAAAGGACACACTTCATAATTATGATATCTTTATTTCCAAATAAAGAAATGAGACAGCATAATACGAAGTTCTTACTTGTTAGTTAGAGATAACTGTACTCTCTCTGTACATAATTCACTTATATAATGATTATTAATTCTTGAATATGATTCATGTATAGGTGGTCACTAATTGCTGGGAGGTTGCCTGGACGTACAGATAATGAAGTTAAGAACTTTTGGAACTCTCATATAAGAAAAAAATTGATTAGGAAAGGTATTGATCCAAATAATCACGGTTTAAACCACAAAATCCCTCCCCTTCAAAACCCAATCACGTCTAATAGTTCAAAATCTTTTGGCTTGAAAGACATTATTAGGAAGAATAGAACAGGTAAAACCCATGCTGACAATTATAGTGAAGTACTCTCGAATGCTGCAAAAGGCAAGGATGACTCATATGCCCTATTGTTGGATTTAAACCTTGATCTCTCACTATGAACATTCCTTCACAATCACCTTTAGTAGTATTGCTGAAAACAATGTAATTCTAATTGATTGTGAATTTAAATCATTGATCAAACTTCATTTTACTTCCCCTTCATCATAGGCATCAATTTTATTTTATTTTTGAATAAAATGGTATGCATTAAATGAAAGGCTTTAGATGCTCCATGGCCCAGACTTTACTACTTTAAAATTTTCAATTACGTCTAAACACACTCTTAGTTTTTGTATTCATCTATTTATAACCCAAAAAATCGTCTTTCTTATTACTTTATTTAAATTAGGATAACGGGATATGAGTTTTTTTTTTTTTTTTTTTTTTAACAAAGGAACGTGAGTAGATGTAACCAAATTTCATGTTTGAAAAACTTACGATCCCTTTCCTAAAAAAAACCTTACGATCCCTCTTACTGAGATATCTATGTGGTTGATTCCACCTTGTTCAAACAAGTAGTAGGATCCCTACGACACTCGCAACAAACCTAATATCTATTGAATGGTAGAAAATATGATAACCAACTTTATGAATATGAAATCACATCTGTTCATTGTAAAACGAATACCGAGATATGTGAAAGGAACAAACATATATGGATTATCGTTTCATGCAAATAGATGAGAAGCAAAAGGAATTGACGGGATGCTCAAAACTCATATTAGTTTGGAGATAAGATATATAGAAGGAACACGTTTGGTTACTTGTTTAAGCTTCAATGAGCATCAATCTCTTGGTGTTCTAAGAAACAACCGGTTACAACTATATCATCTTGTGAAACCGAGTACATAGTTGGCTCATATTAAGGAGCTAAATTGTAAAGTAAATAATGTTGGGATTTATTTTAATGTTTCTATTTATTTGGGTTCAGTTAATAAGTTCCTAGTTTCTAGGTTCCACTAAGTAGAATTGAATTTGTTTACTTTGCCATTGTTACCACGTTTTTATACGTGACTTGAACTTTTCTTTTCATTCTTATCATGTAAGGCTATATATGCCACCTCTATGTTATTCAATAAAGACAGTTCTTCCATTCCATAAAACTCTAACAAATTGGTATCAAGAGCTCTTTTAAAGGGCCTGATAGAGTGAGACTAGGAACTGTAGTTTCCTAAAGAAAGAGTGAGAAATGTCATATGAAAGTAGCAACTTTGTGCAACCAGCAACCCCTAAGTTTGATGGTCATTATGACCATTGGGCTATGCTCAAGGAGAATTTTCTTATGTCAAAAGAATATTGGCACTTGGTGGAGGCAGGCATTCCAACGATAGCTGAGGGAGTTCAATCAACAGAGGCGAAAATAAAGTCGATTGAAGAACACAAATTAAAAGATCTGAAAGTGAAAAACTATCTCTTCCAGTCCATTGAAAGAAACATCATGGAGACTATTCTTGACAGAGGGAGTTCAAAGAGCATATGGGATTCAATGAAACAAAAGTATCAGGGGACTAGCAGAGTGAAGAGAGCGCAATTGCAAGCCTTGGGGAAGGAGTTTGAAGTCCTCCAAATGAAAGAAGGAGAAAAAGCGGACGAGTACTTTTCTCGGACGCTTACAATTGTAACAAGATGAAGATTTATGGTGAGAACATGACCCAGGTTATGATTATAAAAAAGATCTTGAGATCAATGACCTCAAGATTTGATTATGTTATGTGTTCAATAGAGGAGTCAAACAACTTGGATGAGTTGACGGTAGATGAGCTTCAAAGCAGCCTTTTAGTTCATGAACAAAGAATGAATCTTCATAGTGGAGACACCATAGATGAGTAAGCGTTGAAGGTTTCACATGAAGATCAAAATGGAGGAAGAGGTAGAGGTTTTGGTTGGGGTCGAGACAAAGGTCGAGGTAGAGGAAGGCAGTTTGCAAACAAAGCCATAGTGGAGTGTTTTAAGTGCCACAAACTAGGACATTTCCAATATGAATGCCCAAGATGGAAGGAAAGTGCAAACTATACTGAAATTGATGAAGAAGAAGAGATGTTGCTCATGTCCTTTGTTGAAGTTTCCAATTCAAAACAAGAAGATACTGTATATGGTTTCTCGACTCCGGTTGTAGCAATCACATGTGCGGAAACAAGCAGTGGTTTTCTACCATTGATGAAGATTTCAAACACTCGGTAAAGCTTGGCCACGATTCCAAAATGGCAGTAATGGGAAAAGGGAACATTTGACTTGAGATCAACGGTGAAATTCAAGTAGTCACTGATGTCTACTACGTTCCAGAGTTGAAAAACAACTTACTGAGTGTAGGCCAACTTCAAGAAAGAGGATTAACTTTACTAATACAAAATGGAACATGCAAGTTATTCCATCCAAGAAGAGGGTTGTTCATGCAAACAAAAATGACAACAAATCGAATGTTTGTATTGTTGGCTAGCGTGGTACTTCAAGAGACCTCAACATTCCTACAATTAGCTACTGAAGATAGCTCATAATTGTGGCATCGTAGATTTGGGAACTTGAGTTACAAAGGTTTGAGGACTTTGCAATATAAACAAATGGTGAAGGGCCTTCCACTTGTCAAAGCTTCAAATAAAAGTTGTACTGAATGCTTTGTTGGCAAGAAACATAGAGATGCCATTCCAAAAAGAGTCAATGGAGAGCTTCCCATAAATTGTAGCTTATACATGCTGATATTTGCGGGCCAATTACTCCCAACTCCAACAGCAACAAAAGGTACTTCATAACATTTATTGACGACTTTAGTAGAAAAGTGTGGATATATTTTCTTGCTGAAAAATTTGAAGCATTTACAACTTTCAAAAATTATAAAAGCCTTGTTGAGAAAGAGTCAGGTGCCCTTATATGTTGTGTACGCACAGATAGGGGCGGAGAATTCACCTCCAATGAGTTTAATGAATTTTGTAAAATCAATGGCATAAGCAGGCAACTTACAACATCATACACTCGACAACAAAATGGCGTTGCGGAGCACAAAAATCGGACCATTATGAATATGGTTCGGTGCATGCTTTGTGACAAACAAGTACCAATATCATTTTGGTCAGAACCTGCAAAATGGACGGTTCATGTTCTCAATCGAAGTCTGACACTGACAGTTAAAGACAAAACTCCAGAAGAGATGTGGAGCGGAATTAAACCAAGAGTTGATTACTTTAAAGTATTTGGGAGCCTAGCTCATGGTCATGTACCTGATACAAGAAGATCAAAGTTGGATGATAAGAGCATGCAATGTGTATTACTTGGAGTAAGTGATGAATCCAAAGCTTATTGATTGTTTAATCTGGTTTCCAAAAAAATTATTGTTAGTAGAGATGTGAGTTTTGAAGAGGATAAGGGCTGTAATTGGGGGAGGACTACCGAAGAAGTAAAGCATGACATATTGGTTTGTGAAGGCAGTAATGATAGTGAAAATTCCACCTTTGAATGTGAAGGAGTTGTAGAAGACACTGAAACACCAGCTGACACAGTTCAAGAGGTAGAAACAACGACCTCAACATCAAGTGATTCATCTAATGAAGATGCATCAGTACATGTTGAAGGAAGGATTCGAAAAGCACCCAACTATTTGCAGGATTATGAAAGTGGTGAAGGTTTGTCTGCGGATGAGAACTATTTTGTAATGTTTACTTCTCATGAAGATCCAAACTCGTTTGAAGAAGCTGAAAAAGATGAGAAATGGAGAAAGGCAATGGACTTGGAGATAGAGGCAATAGAAAAGAATAAAACATGGCAACTTACAACTTTGCTTGATGGTGCTAAGAAGATTGGTGTGAAATGGGTCTTTACAACCAAATTAAATGAGAATGGTGAGGTTGATAAGTTCAAAGCCTGTCTGGTAGCTAAAGGCTATGCTCAGCAACAAGGGATTGATTACAACGAAGTCTTTGCTCCGGTAGCAAGGTGGGACACAATCCGGATGGTTTTAGCTCTAGCAGCACAAAAGGGGTGGAATGTTTATCAACTCGATGTCAAAGTGCATTTTTTCATGGTGATTTAATAGAGAATGTGTATGTAGAACAACCATTGGGGTATGTCAGAAAGGGTGAAGAAGAAAAGGTCTACAAGCTTAAGAAAGCTTTATATGGGTTAAAGCAAGCACCGCGAGCATGGTATAGCAAAATTGAATCATATTCTGCTAAGGAAGGATTTGAAAGATGTAATCATGATCATACTCTCTTTGTCAAAACAGGAGATAAAAGTATTTTAATTGTGAGTTTGTATGTTGATGATTTAATTTTTACTGGGAATGATACATGCATGTTTGAAAGCTTTAAGAAGTCAATGAAGATTGAGTTTGATATGACGAATTTTGGGAAGATGAAATATTTCCTTGGTGTAGAAGTTCTACAAACTTCGGACAGCATATACTTAAGTCAGAAGAAATATGCTTATGAGCTGCTTGAAAAGTTTGGACTGCAGAATTGTAATTCTGTTAAGAATCCTATAGTTCCTGGTTTTAAGCTGTCAAAGAAAGTAGAAGGTGTTAGGGTGGATGCTACTGCTTACAAGCAATTAATTGGGAGTCTCATGTACGTTACTGTAACGAGGCCTGATTTAATGTATGTAGTATGTCTCTTGAGCAGGTATATGGCTAATCCTACTGAGTTGCATATGCTGGTAGCAAAGAGGGTTCTTCATTATTTAAAGGGGACAGTGGAATTAGGGGTGTTTTATAAGAGAATGGATGTCGAAGAATTGGTGGCTTACACCGACAGCGATTATGCCGGAGATATTGATGATAGAAGGAGTACATTGGGTTATGTATTTTTACTGTCTGGTGGAGCAGTCTCATGGGCATCAAAGAAGCAGCCTGTTGTAACATTGTCCACCACTGAGGCAGAGTATGTGGTAGCCTCCTCTTGTGCTTGCAAATGTGTGTGGATGAGAAGGGTGTTGGAGAAGATTGGACTCTCACAAAACAAGTGCACTGTTATTATGTGTGACAACAGTTCAACAATTAAATTATCCAAAAATCCAGTCATGCATGGTAGAAGTAAACATATAGATGTCAGGTTCCATTTCTCAAGAGATCTCACTAAAGAAGAAGTGGTGAAGCTGGTCCATTGTAACACAAGCAATCAAGTAGCTGATATTATGACCAAACCGTTGAAACTTGATGTATTCCAGAAATTAAGAGATCAGCCTGGAGTTTGTGAGGTGCCAAGTTTAAACTGAATACTTGAATCAGTTTAGGGGAGAAATGGTTGGGATTTATTTTAATGTTGCTATTTATTTGGGTTCAGTTAATAAGTTTCTAGGTTCCACTAAGTAGAATTGTATTTGTTTACTTTGCTGTTGTTACCACGTTTTTATACGTGACTTGAACTTTTCTTTTCATTCTTATCATGTAAGGCTATATATGCCACCTCTATGTTATTCAATGAAGATAGTTTTTCCTTTCCATAAAACTCTAAACAAATAATGCTATATTTCTCTCTGAATCTCTCTATCATTTGGTTGTTGTGCTAACACTTGCTCAATATAGATTTAAATAAATTTCTACTATTCACTTTCTATATAAGACTTGTGATATTGAATTTTGAGTAACTTTTATTTTTAAGACTTACAATTCTGTTGTACAATGAATTGTGATTACTTTGTTTCACTTGTTTTAAATCTTCCACCCGTATACAATAATTAACTTGAATTCGCAGCCAAACAAATCATTACAAGGTTTTTTTTTTTTTTTTTGAGGAGAAATCATTACAAGGTGATTATGCGCAGTATTCATATTATGAATTATGTTAATTAACTATTTTTTAAAAAAAAATATGTATGTATCTCGTGGCTTGTGACCAATCTGATATTGTATTTGTATCGTTTCGTTTTTATTGAACTCGTACCTTATTGAGTTTAGGGTTGGATTCATGTTTAAAAAATCAACCTTGTCTAATGTTTGAGTCGGTTGAGGATCTACGTGACTCATCTTTTGTACACCCCAAATTATATGCATATCTAATTAAGATAGGATAACACGTGAATTTGAGTTGGCATATTGTAACTATACGTAAGTAATAATGCTCACGGCCGGAGTCTAAAATTGTTTGTTAGGCTATCTCTTTCCCTAGAGGCCGAAAAATATGTAGCATTTCAAATTTGCAATTGGCGTTTATGGTATCTATGATAAACTAATATTCACTAAAATAAAAAATAGTTTCGTTTAATTAAATAAGATAAGATATACAGCAATAAATAATGTAGTAACACATGATATTTCCTATCCTATTTTTGTTAGTTCTTTTGAAATATCTAATGGAAATTGAACTTAAAAAAATCACCCTAACTAACAAATGCCTTTGTGACTGTGAAGCTTCAATTGCATAACATTTTCTTTAGTTCGCCTTGCAAATTGCAATTCCTCATTGTGGTTATTCGTTTTTATAATTTCTATTTATGGTTCTTCCATAAAAAATGGTGTTCATTGAAATGGCCTATTATTACATGTAATTTCGAACATGAAATTCAATGTGCATCAATTATATAGATATAACAAGACGCACAAGAACCATATAGATTAATTTAGTAGTATTGACTTGGACCTTAGAGTATGCTCATTTTTAATTTTCTCTAGTGTTAATTTGGATAGTTAATTAAACTTTAAAAAAAAAAAGAGGCCCACAAGCTCTGACATAAACAATATCGAGCATGTGGAGACGGCAAGGGGGTGACCTTTCCACTAAGAGTGATTGTCCAGCCTAGGAGGTGGAAGTTATCTTGGCGGGGTTCCAAAAATTGCATGGTCCTAAACTTCATATTTGTTTTACCGGTCTATTTTTTTCATTGGCCTTTTTCAATTGGAAACTATTTAAAAGATTGGATTCTAAAAACACCTTAATTATTAAATTAAAGATCCAAAAACACAAAAGTAGGTGGGTGGGGGCTGTGAAAGAAGAAAGGTTGTAAGTGTCACCTATTAAATTATTGGCTTCATCACTAACACTATTATTGACTTGACTTCCACTTCTCGAAAGAATCTCAATTGCAATGCTATGTCCTCCAAACGCCGAGGATGTTAATGAGAGATAGTTTGAAAGGAAACGTAATTAAGAATAACAAGGGCTTCACAAATTAGAGTGAGAAAGATGGAGTAGAAGAATATTGGAAGATTCATTTTTCATTTATAAAAAACAATCATAGATCTAAATAATTAAAAATCAGGACACAAAATTTCCCCGCTTTAGGAAATTAATTATATTTTTTATCTTCTTTGTTTTGGTTACAAAGCTAAAGGAAAAAGGAACAAAAAGAAATTAGGAAAAACAAAAAGAAAGAGTACAATCTACGGAACCAAGTTCGTGTAGAATCTCCAAAGAGGAGGTATGGTAAGTTTGATGGAGAAGATATGTGAATCAAGATCTTCGAGGTTGAAGAAGCACCAAGCTTTGCCAAGAAGCCATCACATCTATAACACACACGGAGTGTGTGACCAATGAAAATGAACCAGTCAAGATTGATGACGTCTTTAATATCTAGAATCAAAGTAGCATATTTATGGTATCTAAGGGTTGGCTCCTTTAGTATATTGCCACAATAGAGATAATGTGCATAGCGAAAAATCATGGTAGTTCAACTCCCTATTGAATAAAAGTCCTTGATGAATGGCATGAACATCAACAAAAGGATATTAGTTACGCCTGCAAAGAAACCTGAAAAATATGAAATCCAAGATAACTGTCATATATATATTGATAACAAAATATTAAAGAAAAATTGGATATGTTAATATACGTTCAAGTGTGCAGGACCATAAAATAAAATCTAACAAGATTTGAACATGTATAAGAGCATCAGAAGCACAAGAGAAGTTAAAAGACTTTGGCAGAAGATCTGAAAAAAGGTCAACCAGAAGTCAACACCTTGGATCAGAAGAAAGAAAGTCATTCAGAAGCTGAAGATCTGCATCAAACTTTGAAGACCTCCAAACTCTAAAGAACATAAGATCCCGAGGGACCTAGAAGACACGTTAGATTTGTCCTCTTATGTAGATGTCTCTATCAAGACTCTAATAGTACAATTTGTCTTCTTCTGACCACGTGTATAAATAGACAAAAAACTTCAAGGACAAAAAGAATGAATGGATCATTCCAGTTGCATCAAAGGAATTTTAAATGTCCTTGATGTGAAATTTCTCAACGACTCTTAATATGTTGGCACCTCTTCAACGTCCTTGCCCTTACAAGGAACTGAAGACTTGGAGAAATATAACAAGACTGTTATTTTCATTGTGTCCTTACTCTGTCAAATTAAAAAGTACATAGAACACTTAAGAATTTATTACAAAGTTCATATCTTAAAAATTCTAAGTTCATATAATCCGTTCTGTACTTAATTATTTACACCTATAATTGTATATCAAGTGTAAGATCAAATATTTTATTTTTAATCTTTAGAAGTCTCTTTGAGTTGTGATTGAACGTTGGAAGTCTCTTGATTGTATGCTTAAGCATTGTAAGTCTGTTGGTTGTATCATTAAGCAATTTGCAATCAATTGTGATTGAGAATTTGGAATTCTCTTACTTGTGTGCTTGAGAATTGGAATTCTTTTGGTTGTGTCCTTGAGCAATTTGTAATCAGATATGACTGAACATTTGAAAGTCTCTTGCTTGTGTGCTTGAGCATTGAAAGTCTCTTGGTTGTGTCATTGAGCAATTTGTAATCAGTTGTGATTATAGTGAAAAATCTCTTAGAAGTGCAAGGGGATTGTACTACTCCTGAATTGTAAGAGGAACCACTAATTTTGTGTTTGCTATATATATATATATATATATATATATATATATATATATATATATATATATATATATATATGTGTGTGTGTGTGTGTGTGTGTGTGTGTGTGTGTGTGTGTTTGATTTTATCCGCTGTTATCAAACTTTGAACTCACTAGGCTCTGACCAGTGCAAAACACTTAGAAAAAACAGAAAAACTCAACATAATTCATCCCCCCTTCTTATGCTTTTATCGCCTTCAAAATCATGTTGAAGGATGAATGTGGATAAATGAGATTTGTGGTTTAAAGTGTTACTAGCATGTTGTGGTGAGGAAGAGGGAAGGTTGAGGGAGGGTGGGAGGGAAGGGTCACATGGTGGAAGGAGTTGTGGTGGATTCGAAGCGGGATTGGCATGGGGTGGATAGCTGGTTTTAGGATAATTTGAGGATGTTAGTTAGAGATGAATCAATACTTATTTTTGGACAGATCATTGATTGGTTAGCATCCCTATGTGTGGCACATACATGCGACTTTATAAGCTTTCAGAAAATCGCTTGTTACTATTGCATATATGTTTTCTTTAGGATAGCGTGAGTGAGGAAAGGCTTGAAAGTAGAAACGAAGGTTTCTTGCATATGAGGAGGAGATGTTAGTGGCGTGTTGTGCTCTATTTCATAATGTATTGTTGCAGGTTGATGTGATAGATATGTGGCAATGGCATTTATACCCTGTTAAAGGCTATACAATTTGTGGCGCATATCAATTATTAACTAATGTTGATATACATGTCCATTCACTTTTTTTTGATATTATTTAGATTAAAGAACCTCCTTTGAAAGTCTCGTTATTTGCTTGGCAACTTCTCCGCAATTGAATCCCAACTAAGGTCAATTTATTTAGATATGGTATTCTTCATCGTGATTCTCAGCTTTGTGTGAGTGGTTGTGGGGTTGACGAAACGACAAAACACCTATTTTTGGGTTGCAATTTATTTGGCAACATTTGGTATCTTATTCGGAATTGGGTTGATATTTTCTTGGCAGACCCGTTCTATTTAATGAACCACTTTATTCACTTTGGTCATATGGACGGATGAGCTAAATCGATTCGGTCTTTGCTCCATCTAATTTGGTGTTTGTGTGTTTGTATGATTTGGAAAGAATGAAACAATAGAATTTTCAATCACAAGGAAGAAAAGATACAACAAACGTTAGACAAAATTAAGATCTCTCTTTTTGATGGTTGAACGCAAAAAATAATAATTATGCTTGAGTACCATAATTGGTGTTTAATCTTTTTGGTTGTTTAGGCATTGACTTATAGTTATTCTTGTTGTTTTGCATGCTTGTGCAGACGGTGTACTTAATTGTAAAACTTCTTGTGTTCTGATCTGACGTGTCTTGTGTTGGGTAGATTGCTCTCTTGTTGTTAATATATTTGATTTTGGCTATTAAAAATAGGGAAATGTTAACCGGTGCCTCCGGGGCACTCGTTAAGAAACGAAAATAATAAATATTGTATTGGAATTTGTGTTGTCAGCACATTGAAAACATAAAAAGTGTTATTTTCACTTTTAAAATTTCTATTTTTAGTTTTCTTAATCAGTGCCCCAAGATACCGGTTAACATGACCTTTAAAAATATAATTAGAATTTACAATTGAAGAGAGTAGCAATACTACATGGAATTAAAAAGTTGCAAGTAACATTCATTTTGAGATGATTTTACGTATGCAAGTTACCCTTTTTTTTCGTCACTTTTATAGGACGGAAAACTTATTAAACTTGCTAATATTGCTTTTACAAACTTATCCTCAAGTATATTTTTTTACTAGAATTTACCCAGATAATTAGTTTATATTCTTATTATAATATTTAGTATCCTTTTTTTTAAAATATACTTTTTTTTTCTCTGAAAAATATACTTATTATTCTCGTTTATAGAAAAGTATGTATGTATCAAGTGGATTTGGATCCTCTACATTGAAAATTTTCTCAAGTTTTCTCCATTTTCAATCTTCACTCTTAAAATACAACAACCACTTTTCAATCTTCACCCTTCAATGTCTCCTTTTTAATAACATTTATGGCGCTTGCATGCCTCTGTTGGGTCATGAGGGGAGCCAGGGGGACCGCCCACATCGAGGCTAGAACAACCACACAAGAGAAAGACGCCACACTCTTTCCAAAAACCTTAAGGCAATGAGTCCTCTAACACCGCCCACATCGAGGCTAGAACAACCACACAAGAGAAAGACGCCACACTCTTCCCAAAAACCTTAAGGCAATGAGTCCTCTAACTTATGAGATGTTCAACCTTTACTTTTCTATTCGATGTGGGACATATAACTCACACTTGCACACAACACTCCCCCTCAAGTGTGATTCCATCAATTCGTCATGCTTCCCTTTCAAGCGGAAGCTCTTACTTTCTTGTCTTAAGGCAATGTGTCCTCTTACTTATAAGGTGTTCAACCTTTACTTTTCTATTCGATGTGGGACATATAACTCACACTTGCACACAACACTCCCCCTCAAGTGTGAGTCCATCAATTCGTCATGCTTCGCTTTCAAGCGGAAGCTCTTACTTTCTTGTATTGTCGTTGCTAGTTTCTCCGCAACAGACCGACATGCTTGTACCACTGTTGCTGCTTTATGCGCAAATGGACCGGCTACTGTTGCTAGTTTCTCCGCAATGGACCGACACACTTGTACTGTCGTTGCTGCTTTATGCGCAAACGGACCGGCTACCTCGGTCATACCTTTCGTTGAACCAGGGCCCTGATACCACAGTTGGGTCATGAGGGGAGGCAGGGACCGCCCACATCGAGGCTAGAACAACCACACAAGAAAGAGAGACGCCACACTCTTACCCAAAAACCTTAAGACAGTTGGTTTATGGGTCCTCTTACTTATAAGGTGTTCAACCTTTACTTTTCTATCCGATATGGAACATATAACTTACACTTACACACAACATCCTCGACATATTCATTTAATCGCTTAGTTTTTCTCTTGGGCTCTGCACTCTTTAAAAAAAATGTAATAATTATAAGTATATTGATAAATAAATAGAGATAATTGACGTACTTAATTTTTTTTAAAATATCTTATGAAAAAGAACAAAAATACATTTCTCAAAAGGGTCATGTACGTAAGCACTTAGATATTAAATATTCACGTGGTAGGCCACATAACATGTCTTTGTCCACATCCCTAATACCAAGTTTTTGAGTCTTGATTAGCCTCCAAGAGACCACTACCATCAATAATAATAGAATGAATTTTTTCGTCCTCACAAAAAGAAAAAGAAAGCGCAACAGCTTATCACAAGTGTGTACAATTTTTGTATTTTTTAGACATATCAACCTCAAACTCACGAGTCTTGACTTTTCTACTACCAAAAGTCATGCAATAAAGTTGCACAATACTAGTAAGGAAATACCATAAATACTATAGTCCCAAACCAAAATTTAATCTCACTCATCTCATCAAACTAAGTCTAGAAATCAAAATGAGAAAAACCAAGTCCCTTTCCTTTTCATTCTTAGCAATAACATGCATTTTCTTGCTTCACTCTCAATCCATAATTCAAGCCCTAGAGCATATAGCAACTTCAGAATATGAAGCACTAGGCCTAACAACAGAACCAAAAAGAGAAACACTAGAAATCATCATCGGCGGCGGCGGTGGCGGTTCTGCCCCTGCTCCTTCCCCTGAATCTAGCTGCCCTCCTCCTCCACCTCCGCCGTGTCCTCCTACCCTTAGCCGATTAGAAAAAGCCCGCCGCGTACTTCTCAAATTCAAAAGCCAAATCTATGATCCAACTGGGCGCACTAACAACTGGAATGAAAAGACATACACTTGTAATTTCACAGGAATTCTTTGTGGCATATTCCCATTTACAAACGAACAAGCAGTTGCTGGATTAGACTTCAACCAAGCAAAATTCCAAGGTAAAAACTGTAACAATATACCCTTAAAAGGTATCTTAGACCAAATAGAAGAGTTAACATTCTTCCACGTAAATTCCAACAATTTCTCGGGTTTAATACCAAACGAAATCACCAAGTATAAATATTTCTACGAACTTGACCTCAGTAACAACAAACTTGAGGGACAATTTCCAAAAGAAGTTCTTGATTCTACACAACTAGTTTTTCTAGACCTCAGGTTTAATCAACTCACCGGTTCAGTTCCATCACGGTTATTTCAAAAAGATCTTGACGTAATTTTCATCAACAATAACAAGTTCAGTCAATGTTTACCTGAGAATTTTGGGTCCACCCCAGCAAGGTACCTAACTTTTGCACACAATAATTTCGTGGGAGAAATTCCTAGAAGTATTGGTAACGCTTCTAAAACATTAACTGAAGTGCTTTTTCTAGGAAATAAATTTGAAGGTTGTTTACCATATGAAATTGGGTATCTTAAAAAAGCAACAGTTTTTGATGTGAGTCAAAATTCTTTAACTGGTCCTATTCCAGCTTCATTTGGTTGTTTGGAAAAGATTCAGTTTCTGAATTTGGCACATAACAAATTCTATGGTACTGTTCCCGAGAGTGTTTGTGTTTTATCTGGGATAAAAAATAATGGGAATTTATCTTTGGCGGGTAATTATTTTACTAAACTTGAACCAGCATGTTGGAGTTTATTGAAGTCTAAGATATTGGATGTTAGTAATAATTGTATTCCTGGACTTCCAAATCAAAGATCAAAACAAGAGTGTTATGAGTTTCAATGTAAGATAAAGCCTTGTTCCAATCCTCAGAGTTTG
This sequence comes from Medicago lupulina, assembly GCA_958299785.1. NCBI lineage: Eukaryota > Viridiplantae > Streptophyta > Magnoliopsida > Fabales > Fabaceae > Medicago > Medicago lupulina. The sequence goes on along the minus strand of OY283142.1, from coordinate 17,493,500 downwards.
AGTTATGTTCCTTGCAAGCCACATTGGGGGAACAAACAGAACAATGCCCCTGCTTCTCAAGAAATGGCTACTGAACCTGTTACTTACAAGTCTCTCAAACCACATAGGTTGAGGCCATGATCAAGTCGTCTTGGGATGATTCGTCGTCTACATTGCACCGATACTTCAAATCGAAGATGTGTCAAGTGTTGTTGACACAGACACAAAGTCGACGAGTATAGTTACATCAAGTTGTTTTTATGTTTAAAAATTATTACAGATGTCTACGTGTTGTCTATATTCTCTCTAATATTTGTGTCAATGTCATTACTTCATAAGGTATTGCTACTGTACCATTGTTTGTTCAGTTTCAATAAATAAGATATTTTATTTTCATATCATAGAATTATGTTTAATTGTATATGTTCATGAATAAAACATGTTATCCAATTTGGCACCATTGACTTTTCAACAGTTTGGTGCAACCCAGATGTTTTTAATTGAGTACTTTAAGATAAATTATGATATTGAGAGATGTGGATGAGAAGTGCCAAAATTTAAAAATGAAAGTATATTTGTTACGGTTTAAGTAGATGACAATTTAAGCAGATGATGATTGAGCATTTTTCTAGATTGAGAATAATAACCAAAGATGCTCTGTAGCATGTAGGGTGTACTTCATTGTATTTATTAGTATATTAAAGAAGATTAAGGTTTGTTTTGTTTTTTAACTAAAAAAATTAGAGTATAGTTCAGACATTGGTTTCACGCATTTACTTGTTAGAACAAAATTTGAGCATTTGTATCAGTCAAGTTTGATTAAAATATGTAATTTCTCTGATCTAAAATAATTGACCTAATTGACTGTTTTACACGCATCAATTTATAATTTTGAGTTTGAATACATGAAAATTATTTGGGTTTGGATAAAATCATCTAAAAGTGAATTAAACTATACATTTATATTCAAAAATCAATTATAAAATAAAAACTACAAATCATATCTTCGTGTAGAATAAGTTCTTGAGGCACAATTAGTTATAGAGAGATGAAAAACGATAGAGAGAGTATAGAGAGAAACTATAGCAAAGAGAGGGTAGGGGAGAAGTTTTATCTTAGGAGTGTTTTCGGTGCAATTTGTATCGATTTGAGATAAAAACTTATTTGATTCAAAGATAAAATTGCTTGTGGTTCAGTTTTGTTTTGTATGATTTATACAAACCGCATCCAAAACACTCCTAGTAGAGATGGTAGAGAAGAGATGGGAGAGAGGAGAAAATGCACAATCAAATTCTACTCTTTTAATTTATTCTGTAATTTATTTCTACTATCTCGCCCCCTCTATCTAATTTCTCTACTTTGAAAATATTATAAAGTCCCGAAATTATATATATAAAGTCTCTAAACTATTTGAATTTTTTTAAATAAATGCTTAAACTGAAATATTATAATGAGATTACTGAGAATTGGTTTTTTTTTTTTTAATCAGATCATTCTATTAAAAATTGACTGGTAGTTGACTAACAAAATTTAATAAAGAATCTATTTATTTATTTATTTTAAAAAAAGCTTATTAGTTCAGATGCTTGATTACTTTTCCTTTTAATTTACACATCTATAGGATCACAACTAGTTTATCCTATACCAATCAACAGAGTGGATTTTTAATGATTAATGAATTTTGTTTAGGATAAATCATTTGAAAGAATTTAAGGGAGGTGTATTGGATTAGGATTTTGAAGGACAATTTTTGCTTAAAAAGGTCTCGAGGATTTTAAAAGATTTTGTGTGATTTTAATGACTTTCAGGATTTTAAAAGACTATCAGGATTTATAATTTGGATTTCAATGGATTTACATCATGAGATTCTTAAAGATTTTAAAGGATTTCAAATGATTTTATGGATTTATAAGATTTCAAAATATTTTATCAATTTTAAAGATTCATTGAAATAAAATGATTACAACACATTCTCTATCATAATATTTTCACTATATACTTTTTTTTTAGATATAGAGAGATGAAGAGAGAGAAAGAGAGAGAGAGAGAGAGAGAGAGAGAGAGAGAGAGGGGGGGGGGAGGGAGAAGAGAGGAGAGAGAGATAGAAGGGAGAGGGGGAAGAGAGGGGAGAGAGAGAGAGAAGGGGAAGGGAGAAGAGAGAGAGATGGTAAAATTTCAAAAGAAAAACAATCTTAAGAAATCTCATGTTTTTATGAAAGACTTTTTCATGCTAAAATTTCACTAGAATATCCCACAAAATCCATCAAAATCCAATTTATTAAACAATCCTTCAAAATTTGAATGATTTTGAATACCACAAGACTTTTTTTAAATGATGAAAAGTCTTGATTGAATACCTCAAGACTTTTTTAAAATGACAAAGAGTCTTGATTGAATACAACAAGATTTTTTTTAAGTTGCAAAGAGTCTTGATTGAATACCTCGAGATTTTTCCATCATTAAAAAGTCTTTTAAAATCCTTTGAAATCCTAATTCAATACATCCCCTAAATTTAATTCTTAATAAAAATAATTATTAATCAGACTTTAATTACCTTGTGATCAATCTCCAATGACCCATTTTTCTTAAAAACGGGATGGTTAACCAAAAAATTTCTCTATCAAACATAAAAAGGCAAGGGTTTATTTTCTTTGCAAGGCAATAATTAGTGCTAACGACAAACTGGACAAGACACGGGAGTTAATTGGTAGCTTACAAAAAATAAAACTCCCAACTGGCATGGTTTCTGAATTATTTTCCCTTTTTAATTTTTTTCCTCATTTTCTTATCTTCATCCAGTGATTTATAGTTGTTTTCTTTTTGTTGGGGCCGGGCTCCCTCTTTGCCATTAAAAACCAATTAAGATAATACGATTGTTGGATAAAAAAGAACCAGGTACTCTTTTCTTGTCGTATTTATAAATCATTTTGGCAAAAAAGTATCTCATATTAATGTCATTTTTCTAATATATATCATTAAAATAATTTTTTTAATAGTATAGTGATTAGAATTTTTAAGTTTAAACTCCAACCCTTATATATTATAGTTTATTTTCCTCTCAGTTGAGTTATGTTTATAGGCCTATTACTTATTTTTGCTATTATGTTAAGGAAAATGTTAAGCAGTGGCCCAAAGGCACTGATTAAGGATATGAAAAATGAAATTATATAATAATTAATGCATTGAAATTGTATAATTAATTGATAATAATATCAAATACAGCTTCCTTTTATGGTAATAATTCCCTTTATAATATGCTTAACTAATGCTCCGATGATACCGGTTAGCAGGGCTCTTATGCTAATATCAACAAGTATTATACTACTATTATCATTATTAATGTCTCCTTTTTAATTATATTAGTTTTTTTTTTTTATCATTGGGAAGGAAAGTCAGGAAGTACCTTGGAATTTATAATACTTACTCACATTTTGCCCCCAACTAGCTGTACTAGTCCTCGCGAGTGTTCATGTAATTAACAATCCTTTTATTTTATGTAGGGTGAAAATTGGTTAGGTCAGGTCACATTTTGTAGGGTTTAAAGTTGACTTATTTAAAAAATTATAAGTTTGAGTGTGATTAATTATTTGTCATAGGCTCATTTTTAAGGTTTGATCTGACCTTTTTAAATATTTGATAAAGTCTGAAAGCCTATTTTACACTAGTGCTTAACAACACATATAAGCCAACTAAACTATTAATATAGGTCAAAACTTACGAAGGCCTAAAACACACAAATATGTCTGATACTAAATAACAAATTTTTATGAATGTCTAATCACATCAATATTAGACGAGTTGGATCGAGCTAAGTTTTAAATAGACTAAACTATAGACCCATATCGAGCGGCTTGACTTGTTCCCACTCCGATCTAATGTTATAAATAGCGAATTTTGTTTCACGAAAACATCACGAGGTGCTATAATTAATTAAGTAGTTCTATAATTAATTGACTTTCCTCATGGTATTTGCGAAAAACATGGGAAATCTACCAATCACATTGCCTTCGTGATAAATTCGGGATGAATTCCCTCGTGACATGCAACATCTCTGAAAAATTCCCTCCCATTCTTTGGGGAATAGATTTTAGTAATTTGAATTTCGATCAAAAAATAAGTAAAATGTTATCAATAATTGTTACCACTAATAAGAGAACTTGGATTGTCCTAAACAATTTATCCCACGGAACTCATAATCCACTTGAAACCAATCACTGCTTGACAATTAACTATAAAATATATATTACTAAAACAAACGGGAGGCTTAAACTATTTTTAAATGTTTACAAAATATTCAATTTGGTCTACCTGTTCGGTGATTACAACCACAATGGGGCCAAAACAATACAATTAACAAGTTAGTGCTTTTTTTTTTTGAAGGAAACAAGTTAGTGCTTAAAAGTCCAAAAGATTACATGAAAGAACCATTGGCTTTTTCAAATTAGTATAGACTTGGTAAACACGATCAAAATCACTTATGTATGATGGAAGGTGAAATTGATGACAAAATTAGATAAATTTAGAGAATTAGAAGAGAAGAAGATGATTTAGTGATGAAGTGTTAGTGTTAATTGAAAAAAAATACGGGGCCAAGTCTCTCTCGTATATATACCGTATATAAAGAGAATACATGGTTTTGGTTTGAATTTTTCATTTTAATTATACCCTTAAACAAATTTATAAGTGTCATTAAAAAATAAGAATTTATATTATAATTGTTATATTGTTGGTATTTTCTGAACTTGAGTGTAAAATAGTTGTATATATGCTTTTAATTAAAATCAAATAATTTTAATCAAAATCAAAATATAAATTTTTAAGAGAAAAACAAAAATTCATAAAAACCATTGTTCATACTTTATACATATTAACATAATAAAAATAACAGTTATACATATTAAGGTATGGTGCAACTTGTGAGATTATCTCAAAAGCTAAGGGTAATTAAAGGAAAATGAATCATCAGAGGGATGAAAATTGATTACTCTATAGTTGAATAGGTTATGGTAAAAACTTATGGACCTACCTAAAAAGAATAGTGTAGTTGCATCCAAGGATCTTCAAGAGAGAGGAAGATGTTATGATGTTTAAAGAGGCAAAGATAGTTGTGGGACTAGAAAGTGTAGTTGGATCCACCGTCAAGCAACAAGGTGGTTGATATTAAAATGACATCACCTTCGATTTAAAGTTAAAGTGGAGTATTAACAGAAGTAAGTGTATCATTTTCAATCAAGGTGGAGATTGCTATTGTTGGTAAAAAAAATATACATATTTAAGAAGTCTCACATGACTTAAAACTGAAAAGAAAATAGGGAGGCTATTTTAGAATGAAGATGATGGGTTTTGTTGTCCAAGTAGAAAGGTGTATGATGCTAAAATGCTTCTTCTAATTTTTAAGTGTGTGTATTGTAGCATTTTCATATATATATATATATATATATATATACACACACACACACACACACACATACAAACCAGGGTTTGGAAACACTTTGGGATAAATCATTGAGTCTTTTGGTCTATGTGAGAGATTCAGGTTATTGTTGAAGGCTAACCTCTTATATTCATTGTATCTCTTTGTAAGAAACTCTTTAATAGTGAATTGGAGAGATCTATCTCCTCCACATGTAGGTCAAATTTGGGCCGAACTGGATGAATAAATATCATTGTGTTATTCTTTTTTTCATTTATCTTATTTTATTGTATGTGATCCTTTTGGCTTTGGTTGCTTGTAATTTTGCTCTCCACATTAAAGTATTGGAGTGAGTTTTGTTCGAATTCACGACATGGAGAATTGAGAAGAGATGGTTAGGGAACAAGCATGAAGGCTCGCGTTATAAAGAGGGAGAAGAGAAGGTTTGGTTACTCGGTTTATATCAATCGGGAGAATAAAGAGAATTTTTTGAACGATTATTGGTATTGAAGAAAGGGGTTATTGTGTTTTTTAATTTTGAAATCAATTTATCGTAAAAATAATATTAATTCATATTAGCACCACTTGGTCAACACTTCACTAAGGGATATGAAATCAACAAACGGGTAAAATAGGAGGGTGAAAATTGCACATTTAATATTAGAGTGGCCAAAAACGCACAATTGAAAAATTAGGTGGGTCAAAACTGCATTTAAACCTAAATATTTTACAACAAAAACGGTTACGACCTATACGTTCAGAAACATACACCTAAGATGAATGGTATGTGGGTCTGGACAAAAAGTCCATTGTTGAGTTTTTTACAAACTAGAGAGATGCTTTTATATTGACAAAAGAATGTGTTCTCTGGATGCATTGTTTGAGAGGGATTAGGATTGCAAGTACTTAGAGGTAGAAAATTCGTTGATAATGAATGGACGACAATATCTCTTTTGACCGCGTGCAATTTTAACTGCATTCAATCCAAATCCATTTGAGAGGTAGATAATTTGAATTCTATTGCCTGTCTATGCGGCACATCCATAGAGAGTTTTTTTTTTAGAAAAACACTTCTAGTGTGAAGCAATGTATTGCGGAAAATAATGACACTTCTATCATGAACATGTCAAGATACGAATATTTGGGAAGTTGAGCATTACTCTTTGAAAATGGCTCTTCTCCCATAAAAATTGCTCACTCCCATCGAAAATACCCCAGCGTGACTTAAGTCACGCATGTGTTAAACCCAACGTAATTTAAGTCACGTTGAACTTTAACGTGAGTTAACTCATGTAGGTTATAACCTCAGCGTGAATTAACTCGTGAGTTAACTACTTGAATAAGTATCTAAAAATGTTAGAAGATTGTAAAACAAAATGCTATCTTGTGATAGAAAATCGTTATCACAATTAAAAAAATGCTATCTTGTGATAGAAAATCGTTATCACAATTAAAAATGCTATAAGATTGTAAAACAAAATGCTATAAACCAAGTGTTTGACCTTGTTAAACATATCCTAAATATGATGTTGCACACAAATGAAAACCCGATCATGGATAAAACAAAAATAATACATTTAACCTGAAATGTGAGATGGGAAACGGATCAAATACATTTGGGTAAAAATATGTGAATAAAATAGTGGTGTATTATGGTTGCTTATTTTAGTTTATGTGCAATTCATTAATATTTTGGCATGTAACTTAGTGTGATGATCTTGATTTAAAGTACTATTGTATATGTATTGATTTTGTATTTAGCTTGACCATGTGATTGAGTCTCCTCTTCAACCCTTCATAAAAATTCATAGAAGGTGGGAAGATTGATTATTAACGATGCTTAGATAAATGATTTTAATCATCTGATATACTAATAAAAAAATAGTGGTTCTTATCCAAAAAGCAGTGGTTAACTTATGTGGTAAATTGGTTACCACTTACCATAATGGAGGGACTGATTTGTGAGAAAGAATAGTTGAAAGTTACTTTAATGTACATGAAATCACGTTCTACATTTGGCTGTTAGCAACTATGGCACTAATTAAGACATCCTTTAATTTGAAGTTTGAACCAAATAAGCAACGGTGGTTTTGTAAAGTGATTTAGAAAGTTAAAAACCTTATACAATGTGTGTACATGTACTCATGTCCCCCTTAATCATAGTTCGCCGCAATATGTTATATATGTGTTCACATTTGAGCTTTAAAGTCAGTGGTGTGCGCATGTATAATGCTAGCTTACCAGATCTCCAAGACAAGTCATGGTGGGTAGCACCTTCTATTCATACTTATGACTTATGAGTGCGATATGTGGAATATTATTGAAATCAATCCTGATAGTCCACCACTACCAAAAAAAGAAGGAAAAAATTATGTGTATTACTTCATTACGCTACTATGAAAGTAGCATACTACTATATAAATCATTAACCAAAATCTATGATCCATCCATGTCCACAAGTCCCTTTGAAACCATGGTTTTATCAAAAAAACATCTAGTTTCATTTTCAATCACCTTCCTTCTTTGTCTCAACTTGGTAAATTCTCAAATCCTTGGTCCAATATTATCCCCAATACTCCCTCCAATATTATCCCCATTAGTCCCTGACCTCTTAAACTTTTTAGATCAAAGGCTTGCTATAGTTTTCCCAATCATTCAAGCGTTCAAAAACACAATAACCTCTGATCCATTAGGAATAACCTTAACATGGGTTGGTCCAAATATATGCAACTACAAAGGCTTCTACTGCGACAACCCGCCGGATAATCTCTCGGCCACCACCGTCGCCTCCATAGATTTCAACGGCTTCCAACTCGCTGCCCCTTCTCTCGAGGATTTCATTGATCAACTCCCTGACTTAGCACTTTTCCATGCAAACTCCAACAATTTCTCAGGTACCATTTCACCAAAAATAGCATCACTCAAATACCTGTACGAACTTGATCTTAGTAACAACTTTCTCTCTGGAACATTTCCAACTTCAATCCTAAACATGCCAACACTTTCATTTTTAGACATTAGGTACAACCTCTTCACCGGAACAGTACCTCAACAAATCTTCATACAAACATTGAGTGCAATTTTCCTCAACAACAACAACTTTCTTCAAACACTTCCCAACAACATAGGCGAAACAACAGCTTCTTATCTAACCTTCGCTAACAACAAATTCACCGGTTCAATTCCTAGTAGCATAGGAAAAGCCTCATCAACATTACTCGAAGTTTTATTACTAAACAACCAATTAACAGGTTGTCTTCCTTATGAAATAGGGTTCCTTAAAAACCTCCAACTTTTTGACGCCGGTAACAACCTTTTAACAGGTCCATTACCGTTTTCTTTAGGGTGCTTGAAGAAGGTGGAACAGTTAAACTTTGCTAGGAACATGTTGTACGGTCAGGTTCCGGAAGTGGTTTGTGCGTTGGGAAATCTGGAGAATTTAACGTTGTCTTATAATTATTTTAATAGAGTTGGACCGTTGTGTAGGAAGCTTATAAAAAGTGGTGTGCTTGATGTGAAGAAGAATTGTATTTTTGATCTTCCTGATCAGAGACCTATGGAGGAGTGTGTGAAGTTTTTTGCGGTTCCAAGAACTTGTTTAGGTTCTGGGTCGTTTAAGGTTATACCATGTCAAATTCCAAAATGGGTGAAACCTAGAGGGGGAAATAAGAGACGTTTGTTGTCATATTCTGCTCTTGAGAGAAAAAGAGTTGTTTTGTAACTCACTTTAGATTAAACATTTTAGCTTAATCCAATTGTGGTGTGTTGTGCATAACAAAATCTTGATCATTGCTCAATACTAACTAACTTGATACTAGTTTGAGTAGTTAATCATGTCTAAGTGCTTTAGGTTATCATGAAAGGAAATTAAAATTTATAATGGTTGGAAGGTAGTTGAGAGTCTATGGGAATGAATCGTCTCAAGTCTTTTCCCTCTCATTTCTCATGTGATATCTCTCAATCTCACCATTGAATGAAATATGTGAGACGGGTTTTAAATGTAAAAAATATGTAGAAAATGCGACATGTCTGATAATTATGAAATGCCTCATAAATTCTCATGTTTCTCACAGTAAGTAGAAAATGTGATAACAATCCTCACAAAATTCTCCCTTCAAAAAAAAAATCCTCACAAAATTCTCTTTCATATAATCCAACACAAATATTTGTTGCAAATGTTACGATCATTATGGGATAATTGTTCAGATTTTGCTATTTGAGAAATGATAGATAAAGTGACAAAATGTATTAAGAAAATTTTCAGACAATGTATTTGCTAACACATTTTCTTAATTACACATCATTACCTTTCTTGATTTTCGGCAAAGAACAAATTTAATTGGCTGAAACCTTTTTTTGATAAATTTTTGATAAAAACTCTCTGAATAAATAGCAATGCTCTTGCTCTTTTCACTTCCAAAATCCCTCTTTTAACATCCCAAAATTACTTAATTGATCACAGCACAGTTAATGCAAGAACAAAAAAATTTAAAAAAAGTGAAATGTTAATGAATGTTCTTGGAGCACTCATTAAAAAGCATAAGTAGTAACTATTTATAAAAAAACGTGTAATCAATGCATTGCAAATCAAAACATTTGATTTTTAAAAAAATAATTACTTATTTTAAAATGTTTAAAGAGTGTCCTGAGAGCACTCATTAACAAGACCTTTAAAAAAACCTCCAATGACATTTAAGTGTAGTTGGAGTCCAAATTTCTAATTTCCCCTTGACCCTTTTACTTGTTCCACGTTTTCAAGGTGGGTGATTTGTGGGCTTTCGGTTGTTGTTCCAAATTTTGGAACACAACTATGCTTCAACAAAATGATGAATGTTGTTCACACTTCCCTCAATATTAGGAAACACAACTAATTTATCAATATAATTTCATCGACAGTCAACTGCCAATGAATTTTAACTGATGTCAATTAATTGTCGATGAACATTTACGTCTTTTTTAGTTTATTTCAGCCTTATTTAAAGTGTGAACATCAATTTTCCAACAGAATTTGTATCCTTTGGGTTGTTGTCCCAATTTCTAATTTATAATTTGACTTCTATACTTCCTTCTACTCCTGTCATATTTAGCAAAATTAAATTCTGTCGACATTGGTCTCATAATTCTGTCGACATTGGTATAAGTTGGAACATGGAAAATATAAAACAAGATGCATCTATCAAGGCATGGACAAAATTGATGACTTTGAAGCATATTTTTACTATTGCTATTCCAAGGTTCATATATTCCAGACGGTGAAAGATTGATAACAAAAGATTGAAACTAATTGTTTACAATAATACAATCATTAACCACTGTAGTATATAATTGACTAGCTGATGCGATGCGGTTAAAATGATTTGGGCCTATTCGGAAAATTAGAAATGGAAGGTGTAGTGTGTGAAGCAAAGGGAAAATTATAAATTAGAAGTTGACTGTACCAATTCTCTACCCTGCATTTAAATCAATGATGATGCTACTTTCACCATCAACTATCTTGTTGCATGTCTTGCCTCCAACTACATTGTAGAGTCTCACAAAATTTTGCTTATGATTCATCATAATGCCTTCCACTTTCTTAAAGAACTTACATCCAACTACCTTACAAATTTTAGGTAACTTCACAAGTTTCATCGTAACATGTTTAACCCCAGGACGCTTCTTCACCCGCTTGAAGATTTTCTTGCCCATGACTAGAGCATAAGACACAAGGACTCCATAATTGTACAATTTTGGTGTCACAATTGATTGTTTCGTCCTAGTCCCACCAGTGGAAGACTCCACCTCAACTTCTAAACTCGTACATCCACTATGAATTTTAGATTGTAACCTCACCTCATAGTCTGATTATAAGTATTCTTACTTTCACCTCTTCAGATTGATCTAGAGTGTTTAACATTTCTCCAGACTAACACTTTCCTACATAAAAGGTCAATTTTACATGTGTCATTATTTCTAAGGTGAGATATTCCACCTTCTTCTAGATCCCAACATGACACCACCAGTGTACCCACATCCTAATATTCCTTTTCGAAAACTGCAACTTGTCTTGATTCATCGTTGCCCCCACTCAAGACAATCCTTTTTGAAGTGACCAGTCTTGTGGCACTTCAAGCCTTTGTACTTTGAATTTTCACCATATTCTAAGCTTAATTAATTTCCTCTACTTCCACATCTCCTTCTTAAAACATTTAAGCCTTCACTACTATCATCAACCTTTAAGTATTTGAACTTGGTGAACTCCTTGGTTCTCAGCGCCACTTGGACTTCCTCCAATAAGAGTAGAGTCTTGCCTTCATCCTAAATGTTCACTTCTATGTTCACCAAATCATCAACGATTTTGTTGAACTCCATCAATTGCTCCATGATGGTTTTTGACTCCACTATTTTAAATTAGTAGAATTGTTGTTTCATGAATTGTCTATAATTCAAATTGGTCATGTACACCGACTCATACTTTACCAACATAGCCTCCATAGTTGCATCCTTCTCGACTTCTATCATAAATATATCTCTGAGGCAAAATGTAAACACTCATGTCCTTGTAAACCATATCGGACTTGTCTTCTTATGACATGTTGACTTGTAACAGAACCTCACCCTTCAAGGCTTATGAAAACTTTTGTTAAATCAAGAGCACTTGCACCTTTACCCTCTAGTACCCGAAATCGTTGTCTGGTAAATTTCTCGATATCTTACTTAGTACCAATGATGCTCCCTTAATGATTAGTTTTGATTTTCCCACGATAGGCACCAATTCTTGTAAATTCATACTAAAATCAAATTAATAAACATAAATGTATGGAGAACGAATCAACAACAACCAGCAACCAAACACTCTCAAACAACAATGTCCAATTCTACATTTAATCTAGCGACCGAGTATAAAATATTTTATCTAACATGTCTTGAAAAAAAAAAAAAAACTTCAACCAGAGTGGGCTATAATGCATGGTATGTTTTTTTTTTTTTTTTGAAGGACATGGTATGTTTTATTAGTTGCAACATTAGGATATATTAAAAGTTTATAACTTACTCATGCTTCGAACTTACCATTCATTTAAAATATTTTATCTTTTTATAATATTATTTAAGTTATAATTAAAAAAGGTTAAATTCATCCAGAAATCCTAGCTCAACTGGCAAAATGCCGAAATTGTTAGGCCGGATGCCATGACCGGGGTTCGAACCCCGGTACCTTCACTTGTGTGTGTGAGTTTATAATGGCTTTGTTATTTTTAGCATAATTTACTTCGTTAAAATAATAAGTCACACTGATAATTTCCTTCCAGGTCCGTCCCTCATTATATATTTAATTCTTAAGGAAGAGGTGGTAATTCAAACATCTCTTAGAAGAAGGTGGCATAATTTACTCTAGATTTTTGTTTTTCAAGGAAGAAAAATGTATAGTTTAATATAAGAATGTAGATGAGTGTAACTCAGACTTCTATTTAGGGATTGATGAAAAAAATTCTATTTAGGGAGAAGAGTGTAAATTGATCTAAATTTTTATAATTTATAAACAAACTAGATTTATGATTTGTAAGGACTATAAAATAAGTATAGATGCCAAAAAAAATTGTAATAATTTTGATGCTAAAAACAAATTTTGGGAAAATTATAAGATGTAAAAGATATGTAATTTATTTTATTTTTTTGCATCGCTGCACTTTTGTCGTACAAACTAGTACAAGTAACCCAAATCACAAGTCACAACCCTGATTGGGCTGAAAATAATATTTATCATCGCTTTTTTTTTTAGGACTTACCATCTCTTTTTAACAATGCTTTTCTTTGTTCTCTAAAAAAAACAATGCTTTCTTTGTTTCTTTTTGATAAATATATTTTTCTCTTCATTTTTTTAAGTAATTTAGTTGCCAGAGTCACACGCTATAAATGTGAGAAATGAGAAATTCGAACATAAGGTGGCACATTTTCTTCATTTTTTGTATGGTCAAGTAACCCAATAACTACAAATTCAGCTCTTAAGATAAATAAATAGAGTGTTTAAGGTTTAAACTATGACTCTTGTATATAACAATGTTGTCTCTACAACTGAGCTAAACTACAAGACATGCATATTCTCTTCATTTCTATTCATAGGAATTTATTTCATAGTAATAAAAAATTAAGTATAAAAAATAAATCCAAAATTAATTGAAATATCTTTTGAAAATGTTTTTTTTTTTTAAGATTCCCTTTTTAAAATGTTGTCATTAAATAAAGTTAAATTATTAAAATATACTTGAACTTTATATAAAAAATATAATTTTCTTTTCATTACTTTACACTCAAACAAAGAAAGCATATTGAACTGATGTCAAAATAAAAAGGAGAGCATATATTCAACAAAGACGACAAGGAATGGCTTGTTTGGATAACCAGATTATTTGCGGCTTTATAGCACAATCGTTTATCATAATAAGTGTTTATGGATATATAAGTTTGCATGCGTTATTTTTATAACAAAAAATAAAATAACATTAAATTATTTTTATATATACCATCAGTTTTTTTATAAGCTATATATTAGATAACTTGCAAAAATAAGTTGAAAAAAACTTATCAAAATTTTTCATAAGTTATCACAAATATATGTGAGTAGATAAGGTCAAATATGTGGATGCATATAGGCTCTAAATGAATACATTAATACACTACTGTTTTGGCAGTTAGCTTAGGAGTAAATAGCTTGAAACTCAAATTCAAATGAAGACAAGAAAAAAGTAGATTTAATTATCTGGTTTTTCTAACGGTCCCGCCAATTTAATTCCTTCAATCATTCCCTTCCCTGGAGGCATTTAAATGTGAAATTCAATTTATACAACAGGATACTCGTGAACATGTTTTCTAACCCATGCATGGAGTGATAAGGTAGATTGGAAAATAATATCATGGTTAACGAAAAATACACTTCTGTTCTATTATTAAGAATATAAGAGATATATAAAAATGGAAAAACTTAAAACAGTACACAATTTTACGGGGAGCTCGAACTTTTGCAAAACTCAAAACTTTCACCATTTTCGGTTCCACTCTTTATCACAAAATGCCTCAACTGATCTACATTGTTAACCAAATTCTCTTCACAAAGAAACTCATAGCTGAAAATCTTCTCCACTTCTCTCCAAAAATCATGAACAAAAACGTGAGTTTTTCCCATTTTCTTGCTCCGAGCCAACACTGCCGCTGTAAATATTGCTGACATTCTTCCCGGAGCTGCCGGAAAGTACCCTCTTGGTCCATCAACTAGAATCACGTCCCAAGAGACTTCGTAAATGTGGTTTGGCAAATCATTGATTCCGAGTTTACATTCTGAGAATAACAAATTTTGTACTGGCTTACAATCACGTTTGGACTCTTCTTTTGCATGAGAAAGCAACTTTGGGTACTCACTAACTTTGGTTGTGAACTGAACATCGTAAGCTTCGATACGTGGGTTGGACTGTTCGAATTTTGAGATAATATATTCGTTTTCGTCGATGAAAACAGTGCGGCCATTGCTATTCAGTGCAGACCAGAGGAGGGACTCTTGGGTGAGACCAAAGATAAGGAAGTTGGAGTTTGGTTTAAGATGAAGAGTGGTTGTTATGGTGTTGATCTCCGCGAGGGACATGGATTTGGTGGTGGAGTTTGAGGAGGAGGCGTAGTGGACAAGGGCTTTAGTTACAGAGGGTGGAAGAGGAGAGGCGGAGGAGGATGCGGCCGAGGAGGTGGAAGAGGAGATGGTTGTGATGAGAGTAAGAGTGAAGACTATAGTGAAGAAAACGATGATGATGAAGAAAAAAAGTTTGTTAGAGAGAAAGGGTCCTATTGTTGAGGATTGCTTGTGATGAGGAGAAGGGTTTGGACTTGAATTGTTCTTCATTTTATTTTTGGGGAATAGAGAGAATAAAGCGTAAAAATAGAAGGAAAATAGTATTATCACTCTATCAAGAATGAGATAAATACATGTATTTTTGGGATCATTTAATCTCCTTGTGAATAATGCTATTTGATCGTATGCACAGAGACTTACAAAACAAATAAATGGTGAAATAGTGTGAGATGGATTGATGACAATGTTCTCAAGGATTTTCAGTGTAATTTGCTCACTGTTGAAAATTTAATAGACAAAACCGAGCGAATTTTTTATATAGTAGATGAAAAACCCTGGCAGATTTAAAAAAAAAAAAAAAAAAAAAAAAAAAAAAAAAAAGGTTTTTTCACGTTATACAATGGTCTTCGTGTCTCATATAAAAGAGGAAAGATATTTATGTAAAGAGCGAGAGGGAGAAAATGGTTAGTGAGATTAGAGAAAGTCAAATAAAAAATTGACAAAAAGAGAAGGTCAAAGTTTTGATATGACCAAAATAATTTGACTAAGTCAAATATTATCACAAATGAAAATAATAAAATTATTGTTAATCGCATTACACCATCACAATTTTGTTTTTTTAAAAGGCATTACAGTTCTTGTTGTTGACATTGTTGTGCGCTAATATGTTGTATTGTGGTTGGTTTTTTCACGATTTTTCTAAAGATTTCGTTAGTATCTCTTGTATGTAGCTGCACTTGACACATTTCGAAATGACTTCATTAAATGTATGTTGCAAATCATACACCACTTATAAATGATATGAAAATCGTTAAAAAATCCTACATAAATTTATCCTCTTTATAATGCAATGTCTAGAACTTACTCATAACATGGAAAATGGACAAAAGTAAAAATTGATTAATTTTTATGACTGTTTTATAAATACATTAATTTTAAAAATAAGTTAATTAATGTATTTTTTTCTAATAAAAATAACAAATAGTCTATTTATTTATATTTTATTTTGCATACTAGTTGTTTAGTTTTTTTTTTGGTTACCATGTTATAGGAATCCCTCGTATGTTAGCCTTGTTATGCATCACAATCTCGAATATAAGAAGAGAGTTGTGTTAGGTCACGACAACCAACATCCAACTTTGTCGAATTTATGTACATGGATCAAATACATAATAGTGTGAATTCTAGGCCATTTTCCAAAAGCAACTCGATGTATAGCTCGAGCATAATGTGAAATGAGGAAAGGCCACTGTATAGACACCTACGAGCAACGATATCGATGGATCAAAAAGACTTGCACTTAGTTTTCATTGATTTGAAGGTGTATGATAGAGTGCTAGAGTGAAAAAACCTTAAGAAGAAAGTGGTTAGGTTTATATGTATTCAATTTATAAAAGATATATAGGAGGGAGTCTCGACTAGTGTGAAGACACATAATGGATACATCATCAATTTTCCCTAAACAATATGATTGCACCATAGTTCAACCTTGAATCTTTATCTTTTTACTTCAGTTTTGAATATACTTACAAAGCACATCCTAGCATAAATAGGTATGCCTTTTGCATATGAAATAATTCTACTCGGAGAGTCGATGGAGGAATTAAATAAGAGGTTGAAGACAAGCCTATAAGTGTATGGCTTTCTCCCGAGAGAAGCAAACTAGAGTACATGAAATGTAGTTTTAGCAAAAGATGAAGTGTTTCTATCTAGGCATGGCAATGGGGCGGGGTGGGGACATGTTTTACCTTCCCCGTTCACATACCCGATTCTCATATACTTACCTGTTACGCTATCCATACCCAACAGGGATGAGAAATTGAATCTCATCTCCGTCCCCGAGTGGTTCAGGTATCCCCGCCCCATCCCCATCCCCGCATTGAATAATTTTTTTTAATAAAAAATAGAAGTTATTTTTGCAGCCCCAAAAGCAATTTTGTAATACATTATCCAACAATATGCGCACTTTAACATTTGTTAGACCGAAAGATTTAGTTGCTCTTCTAAACATCAGTGATAGTTTTTATAACATGACATATCAACATAAAATAATTTTCTACATTTGGGACGGGTTTAAGTATGGATACCTATACACCCGTTATCCGTCCCATATCCGTGTTTTGAAATCGGGGAAAATCCAAACTCATACCCAAACCCAATCAAAACGCGAAAATCCATCAAATTAGATTTGGTTCGAACGGGTAATTGCATGTATCGTTTTGTTGTCATGCCTATCTCTATCTTAGATGTAAAAGTTAGAGATCATATTATACCATAAATTACATGATTTAAATATCTTGAATTTATAGTATAAAATGTATAATAAATAGAAGGAGTTGTAAATCATCGAATTCAAGTTATATTGTTGAAACGACTAAGAGCCTTATATATTTTATATATGATACAAAAGTACTCTTTTTAAATTTATGTATACTCGAAACAAAGAGAGCATATTCAACTCATGTCAAAATAAAAAGGAGAGCATATTCAACACGACAAAGAAATGAATACTTGCTGTCATTTTCATTTTGTAAAATGAATCCAAATGTACTCCCATTTCATAGGCTCCACTTGCAAATTCACTGATCTCAAAAGTTTCAATTGATCCGAAAATAAAGAAAAAGAAAAATAATCATAGCTACAAGCCGGCAAGCCCAAAGATATATAATACAAAATAAATGTGTAAAGCTCATTATCACGTTGTCACCCATTTTTTCAGGTGAAAAAGCAGTCCAATATTGTAAAGCAAAATTAAATTACACTTCCTTTTCCTAGTGAAAATACATATATTTGTAAAAAAGAAAAAGCTAAAAAAGCAAAATACACAATTTTACACATTGTTTCAAGAAACAAAATATTACTTTAATTCCTCAATCAACATCCTTTGACACCG
This sequence comes from Medicago lupulina, assembly GCA_958299785.1. Lineage (NCBI taxonomy): Eukaryota > Viridiplantae > Streptophyta > Magnoliopsida > Fabales > Fabaceae > Medicago > Medicago lupulina. Next base: position 17,475,401 of record OY283142.1, on the reverse strand, counting down.
ACACAGACAACACTGGAGAACTTAAATTTCTACAAAACTCAGAATTTTCACCACTGTCGGTTCCACTCTTCACCACAAAATGCCCTAACTGATCTACATTGTTAACTAAATTCTCTTCACAAAGAAACTCATAGCTGAAAATCTTCTCCACTTCTCTCCCAAAATCATGAACAAATATGTGAGTTTTTCCCACTTTCTTGCTCCTAGCTAACACTGCTGCTGTAAAGATCGGTGACATTCTCCCCGGAGCTGCCGGAAAATACCCTCTTGGCCCATCAACAAGAATCACATCCCAAGAGAGTTGGTAAATGTGATTCGGCAAATCGTTGATTCCGAGTTTACACTCTGAGAATAAGAGATTCTGCACAGGTTTACAATCTTGTTTAGACTTTGCTTTTGCATGAGAAAGAAGCTTAGGATACTCACTAACTTTGGTTGTGAACTGAACATCATAAGCTTCTATTCCTGGGTTTGACTGTTCAAATTTTGAGATCATGTATTCGTTTTCATCGATGAAAACAGTGCGGCCATTTTGGTTCAGTGCAGACCAGAGGAGAGACTCATGGGTGAGACCAAAGATGAGGAAGTTGGGGTGTGGTGTAAGGTGAAGAGTGGTTGTTATGGCGGTGATTTCTGCAAAGGACATGGATTTGGTGGTGGTGTTTGAGGAGGAGGCATAGTGGAGGAGGGCTTTGGTTACGGAAGGTGGAAGAGGAGAGGCGGTGGAGGATGCGGTGGAGGAGGTGGAAGAGGTGATGGTGGCTATGAGAGTGAGAGTGAAGACTATAGTGAAGAATGTTAGAAGGAAGAAGAAAAACCAGAAGCGGTGAGAGTGAAAGGGTGTTGTTGGAGCTTGCTTGTGAAGAGAAGGGTGGAGAAGAATAAGCTTTGGATTTGAATTGTTCTTCATTTTTGGGTCTAGAGAGAGAGAAGTTGTTTGTTATGTTTAAGTTTATTGAGACTATACTAGTAGTACTATTTTATCTTTACATGCCATCTCAGGACTCATAGTTTATGAAGTGAGCAGTATACATGAAATATAGACATTCTTTAGATTAGACGTGTCCTAGTATCAGATATATGTCGTGTCTGACACCGACACATATAATTATACTGAATTAACTTATTTTCTCAAATTTTTAATAATGTTGATATGTTAGCGTAGTGTTGTGTTCGTTGTCTGTATTTATATTTCATAGTTGAGGATTGTCTTTATTTATAAATAATTATCTCTTATCTAACGTGAAACTTTACTTTTTAACTGAATCTATGTTAATCATGAAGTTGAGGGGATGATAGTGGTAGGACTAGTAGTATTACTGCTAGTAAGGGAAGAGGGGCCAGATGATGTATCCAAGTTAGGAAGGACAGACAGAGGAATTGCGGAGCAGATTGAAGGGGTCACGTATCCAGGCAAAGGTCGTGGCTACTGTAAATGATATGGACCACGTTTGAAGGTCCACTAAGGATGCTGCACGTAAACAAAAAATGTGGGTCCTAAACTAGGTTTCATAAATATAAAACATTAAGTATATTTACTTCATTTTATAATCATTTATTTATCGTACTAATTGTTTTTATTTGGTGCTACTAGTAGTGCTATAATGTAGGTTTAGGTTTGTCATTAATTGAAGTCCTTAAATAATTGATAGAGTTTGGAAGCACATCAATAGTTGTTGGCAAAGGCGTATCTTTATCCGGCCGTGGGAGATTCTTCATAAATTCTTTGTTCAGATTATTCATGTTTATTGTATGAACATGTAACTTCTCCCTACTTTCTATTGGTGATAAGATCTAAAAAAAACTGCTCATCTTTATTTTTGTTGGGTTCAAATTCTACAAATGATGATGATGCTCACACACTTTGATGAGTTAACAATGTTTTGGTGCGATCAAGATGCTCTCATATAGGATCACAATGCACTCACCCTCACAGTTGAGAATCACTATAAGGAATCAAAATACAAGTTTATACCGAAAACATTTCAAATACATGTATTTATACTAGTACAAAGTCTTATATTGGATAGCACCATGTTAACCACAAATTTAACTAACATGTGTAACCATCTCTAACAATTACTAACTAAACTGAATTGATTTATTCTTTCAATACCACCTCCTTAATTAAGTTTTTCCACTAATAATGAAATTACACTTCATAATGTTCTTAACTCTTCGAACTTTTCTATATTCAATGGTTTTGTCATGATGTCACCTAGTTGATCCCCTGATTTCCAAAACATCAACTTTATTTTTCCTTTGTTAACTTTGTCACACTCCCAAGCTTTTTCTTGTTCATGCCTTCTTCCAAATTTAGTGGTGCCTTTTTAAGTGTGTGGAGGAAGAATAACACAATATAAGAAATTTTTCCATAGTTTGAAAGTAACTATATTTGATGCATGTCGGATATTAAATGTGGATATCTCGTCAATCGAAATTCAAACTTTGGTTCATCATATTGTGAGAGTCTAATCTCTTTCATTAAAGTCAACCCTATTAATGCAAGATTTTAAAAATAAAAATAATTTATTCACTAATATATGTTGAAAATAATATCTAACATAAACATTATTTACTGATTGTTAGACCTTAAAATATCAAAATAATATTGAACTATGACAAATATAAATTACTTTTTAATGTTGCGAACTTTAATTACACACTACCTTTCTTAATATATATTTTCAACAACTAAAATTAAATTAAATTGCCAAAAATATCAAGTATGAAAGAAAACAAAATTTAAGGCACCAATACCAACTAAATATCTAACATTGGGATCAAATTTGTAACATGAGATACGTTCTTCATTTAACTACCACTTAAGTTTGTAACATGAGATACGTTCAAAGGTAAAAAGATTTGAAGTCTAACACGAGATCTAAAAAATGTGGAGACCTAAAACCCTTACTTTAGTGGCAACCTCTTGAACCGGCCTTGGTTCAAATTTACAAACATTGCAAAAGGCACTAATTTACCATTTCACCATCACTTCTTATCCCATTGTCATCAAACGCTTCAAAGCCATCAAGTCTACTGGATATATGCCTACATTTTGATCTTCAAATAGTATGAAATCAATATGAGACCAGATTCCTTAATTCCATTTTTCATTTTCAGCGATGATCGCATCTTTGGTGGTGATTATTTTTTTTCTTTTTATTAGTGGATCAAGTAATCTATATTTCCTAGTAGATGATAACCAACCAAAATCATGACTTCACTCTTGTCATGTAGTTTTCTTTGCTGATCTAGTACATGCTTCTCTCGAACTACAGCATATAGCGTCTTTGTAGGATCCTCATTTAAAATGTACACTGTTGTGGAAACAACTTCTCCCCAAAATGAATGTGGCAAAGTTTTTTCTTTCAACATGCTTCTTGTCATATCTAACAAAATTCATTTTTTCTCCCAACGAGGACATTATGTTGTTGAGTATATGGAGCTGTAATTTTATTCTTAATTCCATTTTTTACACAAAAATACTCAAACTCGTTTGAGGTATACTCCCCTCCTCCATTTGTCCTCAACACTTTGATGGATTTGTTACTTTGCTTCTCAACTCACTTTGAAATTCTAAAAATTTCAGTGATTCACCTTTGGTTTTAATCAAATAAATTCCACATCATTCTACCAAGTCGTCAACAAAAGAGATATCATATTTATTACCTCTAAGTAAATAAACTTCAAATGGTCCACGTACATCAGAATACAAATATAACTTTTAGGATTGATTTCAAACCAAACAAACTCTACACGTCTTTGTTGGTACTTTGATCATTTGAATTCCATAAACCGACATTTTTACTCCAAGTTGATTCAAGCTTCTAAAGTCCAAGTGACTAAATCTTGGGTTCCAATGCCAACATTCTTCTGTCGATTTTGTAGCTTTCAAACACTGAATCTCTGCTGCAACGATATCAATATGAAATTTCCTATTTTTGGCAAGAAGAGCTCTCAAAGTCAACTTCTAATTAGTTGACCAAGATTTAACAAATTACTTTTCATACATTTTCATCAACATGTCAATTCATTCGTAAACTCTAACCACACGCAAACTACTAAAAAAAATTAAAAAAATAAACCTAAACAAACTAATATTAAGATTACATTGATTAATGCTACTTACTTGTGATAATGTGGGGATGATTAGCTTGCAAATCGTGAAAATGGATTTGGTGAAAATTGGAGAGAAATTTAAGAAGTTTTGAAGAATGAAGGAACTGATATGAAACTGGTGCTTCTGTTTCTGTATAAAGGACGCATCGGCAGTTAACTGTCGATGGAATTAGCGGTAGTTAACTGCTGAAGTTTTCCTCGGTAGTTAACTGTCACCGGTTCTTTTCCTCGGTAGTTAACTATCACCGGTTCTTTTCCTCGATAGTTAATTGCCTCCGGAGCATTTACGTGTTTTACCGGTGTATTTTAGCTTTCTTATGTGTGTGAATAGCAATTTTCTTAAATTAGATTATAATTTTAGGGAAAATAATCCAAATAATAAATAAATAAATCAGATTATTGTTTTTTGGCTATTAAGTGTCGTTTTATATGCACACAAGATTTTTTTTTAATAACGGCTGATGCAAAGAGCAACACCTATATATTAATAAACAAAACCATACAAAAAGAAAGGGGGGTATTGGCCTAAACCTTTCAAAAATTATAAATCTGAAACATAAGTCAAACCTATTCCTAATAAAATCTGCTTTGACTTGTGCATGAATGTAATTCATCCAGATTCCAGATCCAGGAGAGAATAGATAAGCCAATATTTACTAATTTATCAGCACAAAAATTACCTTCTCTAAAAATGTGAATGACTACAAGATAAGTTTTTACAACATCAACTTTAATAGTTTAATTTTTAAAATAAAAAAAATACAACAAAATAAATTTATAATAAACATAATAATTTTATAAAAGCATTTTTATTAGTTCTAAAAAGGCCTCACTCAAAATTTGGTTTAGGCCTTAACATATAATGGGCCGGACCTAATTGTAGAACATATTATAACATTGTGTGTATCGTATCTTATCATCTTATCATATGTTGGAATACTAGCAGACAACATTTATTACACAATTACACGAGTATTTCTCTAAAAGTGACATATCCTAAGAATTTTGATTCCCTACAAAAAAAAAAGACAAGAGGGAAAAATCATGGAGAACTGGATCTCACAAATTCTATACCGAATGAGATTTTGTCTTCCATAATTTCTTATCTTCCCATCGATGAGGCCGTCAAAAGCAGCGTCCTTTCAAAGAGATGGGTGCCTTTATGGAAGCATGCATCACACCTTGACTTTGATGTGGCATGCATGCTAAAATCAATATTCATTCAAACCATTGAAGAAGGCGCTCAAAATTATAATGCTATTGTTCATGATGTATTACGCCATCATCATGGTGATTTGACTAGTTGTCGATTTGAACATTTCATTCAAAATCTTACCCTTGGAGATGTGGGAGGATGGATTGAGTATGCGAATGAGAAAAACAAAACTTTGAATTCTTTAACCCTAGAATGTGCGAATCCAATTCAAGATCTTAACGATCAATATTGGGAACCTAATTTTCAGCCTGGGGTGTTTTCTACATTTTATTCACTAGAGATGACCAATTATGTATTAGATAGTTCAATTTTATCTGCGTTTAAAAGCTGTGAAAATTTGAAGATTTTGAAACTGAAGAAGATAAATCTACGGATTGAAACCATGAATGATGTTTTGAAAAATTGTTTGGGTTTGAAGAAGTTTAGCCTAATTCAGTCATCTGTATTCAGTATACCCAAAATTAAAAACCCTAGTCTTAAGTGTTTGGAGCTCAAGTGTTTGATTCTTAAAGGGTTAGATGTTTATGTCGAAGACCTTCAAGTTGTTGTGATTGATTCTTTAATTTGCTCGGCCAAGGGTCTGAAAATTTATTCTCAAAATCTCAAGAATTTTTATTCTTCTTATGATAGAATTATGGAAAGCATCTTTGTGAGGAAAATTTGTCTGAAAACTCAAGAAATTATTGAAAATTGTATAGATATTATTGTAAGTTCTTCCAACTCTATTTTTTATTGGTTATACTATGATTACTTTCAATATTTATCTTATTATCATTCATATTACATAAACAAATCTAGTTGTGATTCCTAGATCGATTATACTGCTTCTAAAACTTTGATATAGCAATTATAACATGAATTTTAAAAAAGATTTTTAATAATAATCTAGATTTTGACATCAAGGTATTTATATCTTCATGATTGTGATTGAAGATGTATTTGATTGTAATTAATTATAATATTTAGTACTGTGACATGAGTGCAACCATTATTGTGATCTCAATTTACAATCTTTGAGATGGTAGTTGCAAACAATAATTTAAATCCTTGTTATTTTACTTTGAATATCCGTTTATAAAATAATGAATATTTAATATAGAAAAATATGATGGCATCTTCTTGATATGAATTATGATTTATTTATCTTTCATTATAGTATATAATTGTGCTAACTATATATATTACTTCAATACAGGAATCTCAAACAACTAATATTTTTTGAAATTTGTTGACCTTGTCAATTGAACTGAATTTGAATAATATAAAAGAAGCTTGGGCACTTTCATACATACTAAGGTCATGCAACTATCTCAATACTTTTGAAATTGCTATACCGGTATGTGAATATTAACCTTATTGTACTTTAATCTTCATTATGTTATTAAACTTTTTGACATATATAAATCAAAGAATGACTCTATTTTATATCATCTACAACATTTCTAATGAAATTGTGTTTAATAGATAGAAGCAGATTCATATTTAAGTGTTGTTTTTGAAGATTGTGCTATACCATTTCCTAAGTCAATAGTTTGGGAGAGGTACGAAATATACAATTGTATCATTCACAAGTTAAAATTTGTGACATTGAAAGGATTTACAGGCAAAGAGCAGGAAGTGGAGTTTTTGAAGCATTTGATCACAAGAGCTTATGTGATGGAAAAGATCAATGTAATTTGTGATTTTTGATTTGTTGATGAAGCAAAAGGTCTATTGTCACTTCCAAGAGCTTCAACTCATCTTTCAATCATAGTGAAGTCTGAAAATCATATTCAAGTTATGGAGGATATTGAAATCTAAGAGAACCTACCACCCTTGTAGGGTAACTTTCATATTTTATAACCAGAGTTTCTCTTGCTAAATTTAATATCTTTTTACGCTTGATTTTATAAATGTTACTTGTGATTGGGTTGTATTTTAAGTGTGAATAAAATTAAAATAGAGTAGAGTGGATTTCCATGTGTTGAAAAGCCATTTTTTTGGGTAAAGAATTATTGTGAATCTAGTTACACTATTGTGAATTGAATCACTACTATGTTACTGCCTTTTAATCATTTCACAAAAAATACTAAGTATTTTGTACACAAGTTTTTGGCATAAAATGTACTTTGGATTGTTCCGTTCAGACTTATTTAGGGAGTCTAACTAGAAATCTATTTTTACAATTTAAACATATTTTGCCTACTAATTTACATTATTCTAAACTTCCTCAAACACTCTATTTCAAACCCTAGTCATTCTCTTTGACATAAACTGTCATTTCAATATGTTATTTGTTACTACAGTTCATTTCGTGCAAGATCACAACATGTGTTTGTGTTTTGTTTTTTAGTAAGGAGAAACCCACATTTTTTATCCCTAAAATTTTGAGAGGATTCATTTTTAACCTTTGCCTGAAATGCACTTTTGGATCTTAAGTATCATCACAGCGCAGTTTTGACCCCTAATTGTTTTGGAACAATTTTGACGCCTATATTTTCATGCTATGTAATTTGTTAGCCTTCACCTATTTTTCCAAAAATTTACGCTAATCTATTGTAATTATTAACACGGCACAAAATTCCAAAGTCAAGATGAATTTTCTTTAAAGTTAAAAGCCTAAAAACCATATGTTGAGCATCAACTGAAGATTTTTCTAACGAAGTTTATTTGAAATGTTTCAACATTTTTTATTATTAATTTACAAGAAAAGTCATGTTGACTATAAAAGTATATATATATATATATATATATATATATATGATGTCACTTTGGTGTAATTTGACGAAAAATGGTAAAGACTAAAAATTTACAAAAGTTGAGCAAAATCTCTCCCAAAAGGAGGGGGGTGGGCAAAATTTCACAATTAAAAAACTTAGGCCAAAGGTAATATGAAGTCTTAACCTTATTGGACATGTTCTCTTGTTTGTTCACTACAAGATTGACAAGGAATCTTGGTAACTTTTAAATATATCAACTATTTTCTATCTCACTTGTGTGTGTACTTAATTCTTGATTATGGGGAGATTACTACTACTTTTTCTCTTTTTGAATTGATTCACAACTATGTAAATTAATTCATCTAGTCACAAGTCCCTTTTGGTATAAATTTTAGATTTTTACTTCTCCTTTGTCTTATTTTGTACCTTTGAAGTTGTTGTGATATATAGCATGGTATTTTGATCTAAGAGATTATACCTAACATTATTATCTCAAATAATTGGAGTGTAGAGCGATGATTTACAATGTTTAGAACTTGTATAGTTGTGTTACCCATGAATTGAGGTACAAGAACATGTAAATAATTGCAATGTGACGTCTGACCTAACCTATGACCGTACTCAATATATAATTCGATTACGACGTACTTGACTACTAAAAGGCAAGAATGGTATTTCTTGTGAAAAGAATACATCAATATTTATGTGTATTGTACTTGTAAGCCATGCATCATATCATCAAACTTGCATGTTGATAAAGAATAATTTATGAACTAAGAAAGTTGAGGTCCTTAAAGGTTTGTTAATCTGACCTTGGAATTTTTTTATATCTTATGTGCCAACCTTAATGGAATATGTTTATCTCTTGATGTTATGATGTACTTTGAAACTTCGAATCTTAATTAGCTTCCTAACAACATCTTACTAGTCACCGAAAGACATGTTTCACTTTTTTGGTATTGAGCATGTAATAATAATTTACTTTCTTAATTAAGTTGTAATAGTACCACATGCATATATGATGTAAATGACTAATTGTTGCTTTGGCAAACACTTTTGATCATGATTATGTGGTATGTTTAAATTATTTGATATTATGATTATAAGCTTGAGTGTTTGTTCTACACATTGTAGTTATTATGTCATATAAATATGTTTTTAAATTCATTCCTAGTATTTTTATGCATGTTGTTCTTGTATATTTCCTGTTTGTAGATGTTTGTTAGCAAGATGTTAAAGAGCGATTGTTGAACCTTGGTCTAGGAAGTTGAAGTATAAACTTATACCTTGATGTTATGTTATTTGTTTTGAGGCAACTTGTTGATTCACATGTATTAATATGGTTATGGATATACTATTGCAACATCAAGGTTGATTTTTTTTTTTTTATTGTCGTTGATTTATTTAGTTTTTGAAAGAGATCAATTATGATACTTTATTTTATATATATATATATATATATATATATATATATATATTGCAATTGTAGCAATAATGTGATCGTGCAAAAAAGAGTCTGGTACTTTACTCCATCTTATTTATTAAGTAAAACTTTCTAGATTAAAGTGTCACAATGAACATATTTACAACATATTAATTTTATGGGAAAAAACACCGGATCCCATCAAATATAAAGTGAGACCGATATATTTAATGAGTATTTTGTCTAATTTTAACTCAATAATAGCGAATTAAAAAGATGAAATTATATATTTACTATTTTAAAAGATGTAATCTTTGACTTAAAATAGCTATTTGGTATTGCAAAAATTGGAATTTTTTTAAGAGGCTAAGCAAATATATTAAAAAACCAGAAGAAGTCTCTCTAGCACAAGATGTACCAGACAAAACTCAGAAATTTAGTAATTACACAAAATAGACCATGTTACAACAAGTAGCGAAAACCCAAAAATTACAAAGAATTATGGAACAGTCTATAAGCACAATAAAAGGTTCAACCTCCAAATAGAGTAGTCAAAATCGAATAAAATGTAATACGATTTTAACCACCAGAAAGTTTAGAGTTTAACCTTTTTAGATAAAGAAATAAGTTGTTTCATCTTGTTATAAAATATTCCCACTGCGTTCCTTTTAAATAGTAAAAAGCACCAAAATCCAAATGATGTTAAAAGCCAAGCGAGAATTCTTTAAAAACCCACTAGCCTCCTAAACTAAATAGAATAGTATATTAAAGCTCCATGAAAAGCCGTTGAATTCCCTGACCATCCAGCTATCTAGAGTCAATGTCGACCATATGAAGCATAATTTAAAATTAAATGGTTCATATCCTCCACAAAACCCTAACCCGCTGAAATTGTTATGTGTAATATACTTGAGTTGTTCACCGAGAGATTGAGAATTACTCTTGTATGACTAAATTAACATTCTTAAATGCTCCTGATAGTACAAGTCCCTATTATCTATTGCAGAGTAATACTTTGTGAAGGGATCTATAACCAGTGACAAAGTAGGCCTTACTTTTTTAGACGTCATGATATAAACCTTAGGTAGCATTTCATCTGGAACATGTGCTAATCCAAGAAAGACATAAAGGTAGTTATAAGAATCCTAATCGTCTGTAAAAAAAATTGGCTCAAGCTCTTTTAATATTTTTGCAATCAATCTTCTAAACTTCTCCCAATTTATTGTTTTTGATTATCAGTTTAGTTAATTACCTAGTAAAAACAACAATCTTTATAGGGGCGATTACTTACTATTTTATTACTTAGAACAGTTTATTGCATTTGTTATCATATACCTAAATGAATGAATGAACTTACACTTGAGGATGCAATTGTTGTGCATCAAGTGTAAGTTTGAACTCCCACGATAAAAAAAAAAGAAGTAAATGTTGAGCAACATATAAGTGAGAGATGACTCATAATCCCAATGTTTGAAGCTTTTATGTTAACATGTGATGTTCAACTCAATTGTGAAATTGCTCTTAACCCAATATGATGGTCCTTTAGTCTCTCCTCTAACCCAACATGATAATCGTATGAAGGAAATGATAAAATATGAACAATTTCAACTAAGGGATAATTGCTTTCATGAAAATGCACCAATGTACCAATGACTTTCATAAATATGAACATACACAAAAGTGTTCACATTCTTAGCTTAGTAAAGTAGCACACCCATGTTTTTTTTTTACAGGAGTAGCACACCTATGTTGTACCCCCAAAAATAGCGCACCAATGTACCCAAAAATGTAGCGTACCCATGAAAATGTCATTAGTATACTTAGTATAGATTCCATTTAAAATAAATAAATAAATTGGTCATGCAAACTTCTGTGCAAGTTAAAAGAGTTAAAAACTTAAAATAAATAAATAAATTGGTCATATAAAAGCATAATCGAAAGATAAAAACACTTAAATTCCTTTTTGTCACCCACTTAGGTTAGGGATATCACTTGAGTGATATTATGGTGTCAATGTATAAATAAATTGGTCATATAAAAGCATAATCGAAAGATAAAAACACATAAATTCCTTGTTGGCCATCCACTTAGGTTAAGGATATCACTTGAGTGACATTATGGTGCCAATGTCATATGACATTGGCCTACCAAGCATGTCTCGTGTCATCCTTTACTTGAAAAATTAACAAAAAACAAAAATTTCTTATGAAAGAGAGAAGAAAACCACTTATCACATTATAGTTGACCAATGTCACATGACATTGGCACCACAAAGTCACAAAGTGTTGTCTCTTTAGTTAATCTGACGATGTTGGCTTCTGACTTTGTCTCTCAAAATTTTATGTCCGATTCTCCTCATTACCAATTTTAGTGGGCTAATTTGCCTTCTAAAAAAATTTTGAGTTTCAACTTAATGTTTTAACTTTAAAATGAGTCATTTTAATCTTGTAAGTTATTTCAGTTAACACAAATTTATCCTTGTTGGGAATTTTTTTAAGCAAATGAGGTCCATTTATATTTGCAACATCCCAAGTAGATTCCCTCAAACAAACCAAAAAAAATCATAATTAGATTAAAATAAACATAAAAAGAATGATACGACATAAAATCTGATCTACTATAAATAAAGGAGAAAACAACTTAAATGTGTAAAACAAAACAACCTTAGACGTATACGTAAGCCACAAATTTCAAACCAGGGCAATGAACCACTCACTATTAGCACAACTAATTAAACTCAAGTATGAATAAGAAACCGAATTTGTAAAATAAAAATAAAAATTGGAGATGTGTGATATGATGAGCATCGAACAACAGGTACAGTCTACCACCAAACGAATCAAACTCGCGGCGATTTCTAGCCACTACAACTTCTAGCATATCAGTCTAATACATCTGAGACGCATCAGATTTAGAAAAATAACAGTTTGTGTTAAGAGTATTATATCAGATAGGAGATGGTCTGACAATGTACTTATAAGTATGGGCAATCTTCACCTTAAAAGCCGGTTTTGTAAATTTTCAATAGTTTGCCTACCGAAAAAGTAGCAAGCAACACCTTTGTTTAAGACGCCGTGGCGCGTTGAAGGCAAGTTCAAAACCTACAAATCTCAACAAATTTATAAACAATCAAAGAGTCTACGAACGAGAACACCAATCATACACGACAGCAAAGAGAGTGAAGGTTAGAAAGAAGGAGAGGGAAAATGGTTAGATATCTCCTTGGGAAAATTGACTTAGGCGTTGTCAATTAGTACCGATGTGTTTTTCCCCAAATGTATTTAGGATTTATGCAAATCATATTCTACCCCGAATGATTTTTTTGTGTTTGTTGGTATAGATTTGATTCAGGAAATAAGGCTTCCTTTACCATATCTAAACACAATGGTTTAATTACGAATAATGAAATTGGATATTTTATTGTTAAAATTGTTGACCTCGAAGTGAATGTCTATTGTATACGGATCTTCTGAAACCAACCAGAATTTTAGATTTAACATACATAACAGACATACTGAAAGTATACTAACTGAAAACCAACTTCAACTGTTATTAACTAACTATAACCAATTCATCTTCCATAAGATATTCATATCATCGTGTATAATAACGCTAACTGCAGATAATATTCCCAGAATCCTGCTGCATCATATATAGCATGTTCTAACTGCTGCGATACACCAGACTTGCATTAGCATCTCTTGCACAGCTGTGCACCCCATACAGCAGTGTCGCTCATTTTCGTACGTTAATTCACAACATGGATAGATTGGACTACATGATAATGTAGGGATAATATTAAAGAAATTACAACAACAACCAAACTTTATCGCGGAGTCGGCTACATGAGACTTTAAATATAAGTATACTTGAGTTAACTATTTGAATTTAGCTCAAATCATTGCAATTTAGATAACAAAGCAACTTCATAGTAGAAGATACACACAACATAAAAAATTACTCAACTCACTTATGAAATTGTTCATTCTCTTATATCAGCGGCAGTTAATTGTCGCTCGGAAATTTTTCAACGGTAGTTAACTACCGCCAACACTTTTAAGATCGGTTAAACCGACTTTTTAAAAGTGTCAGCGGCTGATATAAGAGAATGAGCAATTTCATAAGTTAGAAGAGTAATTTCCCAACATATATATGCATAGAAATAACATTGTTGTATGGTATTTCAATGCCTAAGCAAACCCAACTGCTCTATTAAAGCATTCAAATCTGAGTAAGATGATCCTTCTTCTTCCACCGACCTCTTAGCTAACTTTGACAACACTTTCACTCTTTTCCTCATTTCCTCTACTTCTTCATCTTCCATAATACTCTTCACAGCTTTTTCCACTGCATCCCATTGAACACTATCTCCCTCCAATCCAACCCATTTTTTAACTCCAACAGGTACACCAATTTTAAGTACCTCATTCACCAACTTCTCATTGTAAAATTGTTCAGCAGAAACAGGCCAAGTAACCATAGGTACCCCAGCAGCTACACCTTCTAAAACTGAATTCCATCCACAATGAGTCACAAATGCTCCAATTGCTTCGTGTTCAAGAATCAACGTTCGCGGGGACCAACCTCTTATAATTAGTCCTTTTCCTTCCATTCTTTTCTCAAATCCTTCTGGTAGCCATTCTTCTCTGTCTTCTTTGCTTCTCTTCACCACCCAAATAAAAAATTTACCTGATGCTTCAAGTCCTATAGCAATTTCTTTAAGCTGAGAGTTTAAGAAATTTGTCATACTTCCAAAGCATATATAAACAACTGAATTAGGTTTCTTCATGTCAAGCCATTTTAGGCACTCGTGGTGATCAATAGAATCTTCTCTTCCTCTATTTGCTTTTTCCTCCGTATCCTTATTGCAAAGAGATAAAGGACCAATATGCCATGCTTTTCTTCCAAGTACTTTTCTGTAATAATCTGCATAAGCATTTTCAAGTTCATAGAAGCTGTTTACAACCACTCCAAAGCTCTTCAGTTCTGCTTTCTTTGCTTCTTGTAATAATCTAGACACTCCTTCAAATTCCTTTGATATCTTAATAGGCGGTATCTGCGACTTTGTCATTTTAATCTCACCGGGAAGATTAGAAATAACAAAGGTTTCTGAATCAGAAGAAACATTCTTCAAAGGTTCATAAAGTCTCATACACTCTTCAGCACACAAGGAGAAGAAACAAGTACCATGAAACACAAGTCTAGGAATTCCAAATTTGGCAGCTGAATCAATTGTCCATGGGTAAAACATGTCAGAAACAACACAATCTGGATGCTGCTCAAGTAGTAGTTGCTCAAGTGGCTCTTGTAACAACTTTGTGGCCATACAAAAGTTACTAAAGTATTGTGGTGAAGGGATTGAGTCCAGATTTTCACACCCATCTGGTAAACCAGCCTCTGAGGAAGGTGTTGATTTTGGATTTCCAAAGTGTTGTATTTTGGTTTTCCAAATTCTATTTTCTATGAGAATATCTACCGAAGTTGTTACTAGGTCGCTCTCTTTAAGACGTTTCGTGGCACTATCCAAAATTGTGCAAGGCAGACTACCAACCACGCCGCCTCCAGGATAAAACACGCTCTCTTTAAGACGTTTCGTGGCACTACCCAAAATTGTGCAAGACAGACTACCAACCACGCCGCCTCCAGGATAAAACAAGCCCAGCTACAACTGTGCGGTTAACTACTGCATTGTAGAAAACCGTTCGAGAATTACACCTTCAATATGGTACTAAGACCACTCTTTAATACTAAAACCACTTTAATATGGTATTATTACCATTCTATTATGGTGTTAAGACCACTCAAATATGGTGTTTCCACCATTCTAACCTTTAAGTTCTCCAAACTATTAATATGGTACTACGACCACTCAAATATGGTGTTACCACCATTTCTCCTCAAAATAGAAAAATATTTATATACCGTTAAGATCATTCTTGATTCCGACAGGACATTATTATTCCAAATAGGGACTATGATCTTAAAAGTACTATTTATTCCGAAGAGACGTATATTACCGAAGGGACTATGTTTTTAAGACCATTCTTAATTCCGAAGGGACATTAAACCGAAAAGGGACTATGGTCTTAAGAACACTCTTAATTCCGAAGGGACAGAAGGAGTAGAAGAAGGAGAAGGACTCGTCAACACAAGTCGAAGGAGGGAGAAGAGAGAAAGAGTTCCCGACAACTCAATGAAACTCTTTTGTGTCTGGAATGCACTATGTGAGCTCTCTATTTATAGAGAAAATTCACAACTAATAAGTGAGAAACTTTGGGAGCAAGTAATTCACATATTAGATCTAGTATAAAAAAATATCTCAATTGAGTACCAAAATATATTATATTGAGTACAAAAATATATTATATTATGTACCAAAATATATTTCAGATCTAGCACTAAAATATATTAGATAGCCTACCAAAATATTTCAGATTGTGTTCCAAAATATTCTAGATTGCGTTTCAAAATATTTTAGCAAAACTTGGGGACTAAGAAAACACTTTCTAATAATGATTAAATTAATTATTTAATTTATCATTTCCAAATATTAAAATATATATCAATATATATTTTTTCTCTAGTGCTTACTCTGTTCACATAACTATGTACCCCCATTAATTAGAGGTACATCCCCACTATATAAACACTACTAATGTGTGTGTTTCATCCGATATGAGACTTCCACTTTTTTCAATTCACACAACACTAGTTCTACCCAACATGGGAATTTGTGTTTAGTCTTTTTACTCAATTTCCACACATGTTCCAACAAAAGTTACTAAAGTATTGTGGTGAAGGGATTGAGTCCAGATTTTCACACCCATCTGGTAAACCAGCCTCTGAGGAAGGAAACTTTATGGTTTGGATATTAATATTGTGGCCACTAAGTTTGGATTTTTTTATAGATTTGGAGATACAAGGTTCATTGAGGAGTGTGGTAATAATTGTGGCTTTGACACCTTTTTTAGCAAATATTTTGGCCATGTCAACCATTGGTATCAGATGACCACGAGCAAGAAAGGGAAAGAAGAAAATGTGTGAAGTATAATAGTCACTACCCATTTTTTTCACTATAACAGTTATGAAGTTCAGTTTAGCATATAACATCTATTCTTGGGTGACATCTAATACATAGGTGACATTGTGGTCGGTGATATTGGTGACATTATCAACCACGATCATACAAGTGTACAAAACAACAAAAAATCATTTTAAGAAAAAGAGAAAAAAGTCACTTGTGACATTGTAGTTGGTCAATGTCACCAATGACACCACCTATAATGTCACCCAAATGCTACCTTAGTTTTTTTCCCTCAAAAGCTATTAGTTTTTTCTTTTTGTTGTCAATTAATAGGTGTAATAAAAGTTAAAATACATTTATTTTGCACTATCATATATTTGAAGGGAAGAAATATAAAAATGATATGATGGAGTAAAAACCGAGAAATATACAAGAGTTCAACCCATCCATAAGGTGTGATCATTACAACGGCTTTGCATTCACCTCCTCTATATAAAGAAGGCTTCAGGTAGAATCTCTTTCACTTCTAAACCCTCATTTTTAATCTCTCCTGACTTGAGCATTGAAGTGTCTATAGGTACACATCCTTCGTCGTTCCAGTATTCAACTGATGCATCTCCACCACTTTCAACCACTGCATTAAAGAAGCGCCGACAGTCATATATTATGCAACATAACAAATTATGTTTCTTAAATAAAAAAAAAAACTAAACAAATTATGTATATCTATCTCTGTATATAGATAGAGTGTGGATGGACTGTGATAATAAATCTATATAGATATATCTTTGTACCCATAGATTAAATTATGACCAACCAATTTTGGTCCTCTATTTAGTGGACACTTCGGCTGCTGGTGAATTTTTCTATTTTTTATTTTTTTTAAAGGGAGCTGCTGGTGAAACTTTGTAATTAATTTTGGATGTGACATATAATGCAAGTTGTATTTTTGGCTATGTCCAAACATACAATATTTTGTCCTCGACAAGATTTTCTCACAGACCATACGAGTTTGATGTTTCTAGTCGAGTTGTTGTCAGTTTGGATACAGACTCACGAGTCACACTACATTGACTTGACCCATTGGCTCCTTTTTTTTTAAGGGAATTATTGAAGTTTGAGTGAAATATCATTACTGTAAGAGTTGAGAGCAAACCAAACCATAATAATCACCCCTAAAATATCAAGCGCGCACATAATTAATTTCTTCCCGCTTGTAAACAGATTTGGTTTTGAATATTCAATTGATCAAATGGAGAGTATACAATTTACATGTATTTATGCATAAATGCATTGAGTCAATTGGAGGGAAAGGAAAATTAAAAAAAAATTTGAAAGTAGTCTAACCGAAAACAAACTTCTACGGTTAATAACTAAATGTAACTAATTCATCTTCTAAGTGATTTGCATATCCCAATGCCCTTTCCAAATTGGAACGTGTATATCAAATGTTGAATTCATTTCTTCATTTTTTTTTTCTTTTCTTAATGATTCATTTCTTCATTCTTCAATGATTTCCACTCTAGGATTCAATTGAGAAAAGTATTAATCCTTTTCTTAATGATTCCTAATAATCTACGGTGTTTGCAATTGTTTTTCAACCCAAATTGCTCACCAAAACGCTCTTAACACGAAGTCGTAATCTCCTTTGCGTGCTCTCTCATTTTTGGCCCTCTTGAAAACTGATTTTGGGACTATATTTTTATAGAAAAACATGCATGATTCGAATCAACATATCACCCCTACAATTGTGATTTGAATCACAACATCTAGAAACCAACATAAGACATTTTTAGTAGAATGATTTGAACCATGCTACAAGCTTGATGTAATTTGGCAAGTGTACCAAATTATCATAAGTAATAATGAAATTTATGTCTTCACATGGATTGTGATCGATTGATAAAATCGAGAATTATAACTCTACGTAAGTAATAAATAAGGGGGATGTTTGCAGCCTAACAGATTTGTGAGCTGAAGGCCAGCTCCATGATACAGATTTGATATTGTTTAACAATTCTGAATAATTTGCCAATGCTCCTTCAAAAATAATTTTGATCCTTCGCAGTTAAATACACCATATTGCAGCTACCCATATGATATATACTTTCTTTTTTTCGACGGTTTAATTATCAACAGTTCAAATTGCACAAAATTCCCACAGCTTTTCCTATTAGCAGTCCTTGTGTTGCCAACCAGTCCAAATGCCGCACCAGATCGAGTACAAGAAAGAGCACACTAGAAAAAAGATGTTGGCAGGTTTCTTCATGTCTGAAGCAGCAACGCAACGCTTGTCACACACTTGACCCAGCGCGTCTTTAGTAGCTAATCTGTCATAAAATAGCCTCCTCATGAATGCTCTAATGTTCAAAGGACAACCCTACACCAAACGTGCTTGATAAAGACACCAAATTTGTTATGGCTGCCTGATTGATGCAAATCCTGCTGCATGAACATATAACCATATTTGACTGAATATCGACCAAGCACATTATGCTTTCAAATCCATGTGTCGCTTTCCCCTCGTGGAGGAGCAATTCCTGCAATTAGATTTAGCAGATATGCAAAAAATATAATCCTCCCATGCAAATAGAGGTCTGCGCCACTCCAATTTCCAGCCACATGCCATTCTGCCGTACACCACATTCAGCTACTGAAGCATGCTTATTGGCAGCAACAGAATAAAGTCTACGGAAGTTTTGCTTATTCGCAGCCACAGAATAAAGTCTGGGGAAGACATGCATAAGAGGTTCTGTGCCCAACCATTTTTCTCTCCATAACTTGATTTTCTCACCACCTCCCAACCTTAATTTCACACCGCACACAAATCGGTTTGAGTTATTATTGGCTAATGATCCCATAGATATTATATCTCTCCACCACAAAGAATGCTTGTTGTCAATACTTTCACCATCACCTATCATGACAACATCACTAAGACTTCCATATCTGCAATGCAAAAAAGGATGCCATATGATATTTGTGTCTACAAGAAACCTCCATCTCCATTAAGGATTAGAGAGATATGGTGGTATGATTCCAATAAGGATTGTGGATTATTCTTCTTAGGGATTAATGCAATAAAGGATGATGTTAAAGCCTTTGGTAGTTTTGCGTTGAAATAAAATTCATGCATAAATTGTTGAATTTCTTCTTTCAACAAGTCCCAACATTGTAGTAATCCCTGGTCCACATTCATATAGCCTCTTTAATCTCTTCCATTGAAAATGGGATGTTAACACTAGATTCTCTGCATTCGATAATTGTTTAAAGTTCAAGCCATCCAGTACTGGTCTGTTAAAAGCTTCTTCCTTGAACTGGTTCTCAAAGTGAGATAAACTTTCTGTTTCACATTCTGAACACCTTCTACCGAACTATCGCAAACAGAGAGTGCCATAATATTATTTTTTCGCCAATTTGTTTTCAAGCAACTATGAAAGAACCTTATATTCAAGTTACCTTCAACAATCAACTTGATTCTGAATTTGTTAGCCAAGATGATCTCTTTATTTCTCAAACTTTGCCAAAATTGTTCGTTAACCATGACCCTTTGTTGCACATCAGGACTACCTCCATTCGCTATATGATCTCATCAAATACATTAAGCTCTGTCACCACTTTCTAAATGGATAAATCAATGTGACCAAACATTTCCTTATTCCAAATCTTTATTTTCTCTCTTAGAAGTCTAATCTTTCCTGTTAAAAAAATATAGCTTCCCATCCTTCTACATGAAACGAATGCCAACTTTCCTCAACCAACTTCATAAAATCTGGATGTTCAAGCCAACATTTGAGGAATCTTAATGGCTTGGGACCCCATTTTAGCTCTGTGCATTTCGTCTGATACGTCTCTTTCACCAACCCATTGTGCATTAACCTTTCATTTTAGCTCCTTCAGATAAAAGGAACCTATCGATTCTGCTCATTGATGACCCTGATGCGTTAAACCATGTGAAATTTTTACCTAAAACCGGAATATCTACACTTTTTTGTACGTACTATCATGTATTCAAAGAGACGGAAAAGAAAGTGCAATTTTTTGTACTATCATATATTTACAGAGACGAAAAAGAAAATCTTAAATAATAATTGACATGATAATATTTCTTTTGTCAATTTCTTATATTTGACAGGAATTTCGGTTAATTGGAGCAGTTTTTTTTTCTTTGTCAATTTGTATTGGATTAGCACGCTGCTGCGATCTCTTTGTATTTTGGCATGCCTCATGCTGTTTTTTATTAATAATATTTCTTTTGGCTTTTCAAAATAAATAAAAAATTGACATGATAAGGAATAAGAACATAAAAATAAAAAATATGCACAACAGTAATATAGTTTTCTTACTCAAATAAAAATTAGAAAGTAAGAATCCGTAACTTGAAAATAAAATGTTAATATGAACCGAATCCATACTCAATGAGTCAATGTTCTGCAATATTTGGTTAGATCCTCTTCAGTAAATAATGGTCCATTCCCCACAATATTGTAAAATTTACAAGATAAATAAGATTCTAATTCTAAGTATATAAAAAGGATTATACTGTAATAAATAGTACAAGGAACTCTGCCAATTCTTTCAGTGAAATTACTTACAATCATCATGTCCTTCAAAGTTATGATGAGGTAGTATTAGTGAACATTCCCATGATGATATTATTATGATCCATTGATCTGTCAACTTGCAGGAGATGAAACATCAAATTCCAATCCAAAGGAATAAAAGGTGAGGTAAGGCTTCATTTGCGATTCTTGGCTTCATCCTTTTCCTTCTCTCTTTTCTTGTACATTGTGGAAATTTAGGCAAATCATAGTAATGTGGTGCTATATCAACTAACCATTCACTGCGTATATCCGTCACAGTACGTGTGAAATTGTCACTTGTAAAGACATATTCATTATAGATAACCCACTCAGGATTGTAGTCCAGGCAATTTGATGGATGCAACTGTACCTTTTGGTTATCTTTCACTGTTAAGTAGTGTCCTGTCCACTCAAAATGAGCCACCTGCATGAAATATCCTGCTACCATTGCCTTTCTAATGTTGCCATAGTAGTCGCGACTATTGAAGTTGGTGCTGCATAATTTCAGGTTAAACCGAGCCATGATTCACACTAGCTGTTGTCGAACATTATCAGCTGATTTCAGCACCCTATGATTAACGAAGTTGTCGTAGCACCGAGAAGGATCCTCGTTGTTTTGCTTGTAGGCATGGTATACATTCAATAGTGTGAGATGATCTCCATCAATGTGTACAAACCTGGTTTTCGCTTCATCTGCAGCTTCTTGTGAATCCCTAGGCCGGATAAAGCAATTGGGTACCGATAACATTGCAGAAATTGAAAGAATCTCGTTTGAACAATTGAACTCTGGACTAACAATAAGCATCTTTGACATCTGAGGGTCTAATGGAAACTCACTCATAATCTCACCCAGCTTTGTTAAGTTACCTTCATCATCAATTGCACCCAAGTAATTCAACACTTCCAAAGCACGCATTAAGGTTTCAGGAGCAGGAGGGTCCATGAAGTCAAAATGCACTAAATCATTTATACCCAATTTCTTCAATGTAAGAACCGTGTTTGCAAGATTAGATCTCAAAATTTCAGGATAGGTCTGCGGCTGAAGATCATTATTGAAACTTATTTCGGTATAAAGTCTATAGCATTTCCCTGGTTGAGTTCTTCCGGCACGCCCTGATCTCTGGTGTGCACTAGCCTTTGATATTGGTGTAACCAACAAAGACTCAACACGAGTTCGAGGATTATAAACCTTCTGCTTGGCAAATCCAGGGTCAATAACATATACTATACCATCAATTGTCAAGGAAGTTTCTGCTATGTTTGTTGATACCACAATCTTTCTTCCAGGGAGGCCTCCCTCCTTAACCGGAGGCGGAGCTGGCTCAAAAATCTTCTGCTGCATAGCTGGGGGAAGAGTAGAATACAATGGTACCACTTTCACAGGGCCCACCTTGTCCCCTAAATTTCCAACTTTTTTTAGATATTTTGCGGCATGCGACTTCAATCTCTTCTTCTCCGGTAAGAAAAACAAGTATGTCTCCAGCAGGTTCTTTCATGTGAATCTCCATCATTCTGCTAATAGCAGCCTCCAAGTATTCCTTTTGCGGCATGTCAGTATAACGAATTTTCACTGGATGTAGCCTTCCAGGAACTTTCATAAGAGGGGCTCCAAAAAAATAGCTCTTAAACTTTTCAGCTTCAAGTGTTGCACTCATAAAACCAACTTCAAATCAGGTCTATTTTTAAGAATTTCCTTAAGAAGACCAAATAACAAATCCGTAGCCAAAGTCCTTTCATGTGCCTCATCAAGAATAATTACTTTGTATCGCTCCAAAAGTGGATCCGTCATCGCTTCTCTCAAAAGCATACCATCTGTTAGCTACTTCAAAACTGTCTTTGCACTACTACAGTCTTCGAATCTGATACTATAACCAACCTCTTCCCCAATACTCACATCCATCTCTTCAGCCACGCGGCGTGAAACAGACAGTGCAGCAACTGTACGAGGCTGAGTGCATGCAACCATCATCCTCCTACGTTTATCTGGAGTCTCTAAATCAACAGCTTCCAAAACAAACTGAGGAATCTGAGTTGTTTTGCCACTACCAGTTTCACCAACGAGAATCATAATCTGGTTATCCTTCAAAACCTTCAAAAAATCATCTTTCTGGTGCCAAACTGGAAGGGTTTTCCTCTTCTCCAATATGCATAGTACCTTTGTGAGTAAGGTTTTCTGTTCCAATGGTTAATGAAGTTGTTGACGGTTAAACCACTGTTTGTTTTCACCATCTTGGCAGTAGAGTCGTCATCGATGACGTCAAAGAGACTCACCTTCCTCTT
The DNA here is from genome assembly GCA_958299785.1 of Medicago lupulina. Classification (NCBI taxonomy): domain Eukaryota; kingdom Viridiplantae; phylum Streptophyta; class Magnoliopsida; order Fabales; family Fabaceae; genus Medicago; species Medicago lupulina. Next base: position 17,452,054 of record OY283142.1, on the reverse strand, counting down.
CCTCTCTATACCCATCAAAACCCTAATACTCTTGAATTCTTTCGCACCGTCTCAAAGAAATACTACGAATGTACCTTTCACAAATTCCACAATAATATATAGGGAACTATGAATGAAACTGAAACCCTAGAAAACACACGCAGGGAACAAGGTATGCTAACTTGAACAAAATATAACTCAATCGATCCTTACTATTTTGCAAATTTTTTTATCGATTTATAGTTTTATTTTGTATCAATTTAGATGTAAACATGTCTACCATCAAGCATTAACCAATAAAAAAAATATTCCAATTCTTTGTTTATTAATTAAGATTGAGATATTCTTGGACTAAAAAAAAATTAAAGATATTATATATCTTTATTGACTAGAACAAACATATACGTCAATTACAAGACGATTTATTGCTTCTTATTTCTTATACCGATTATTCATCACCTTATTCCTAGACAAGACAATGCATGTTATTATTCTTGTGAGATGCATTGGTGGTGGCAAAGAGAACCCAGCTCCTCAATCAAGGCATTCAATTGTGAGTAAGATGATCCATCTTTCTCCACAGCCTTCTTTGCCATTTGTGCAAGCATTTTTGCTTTGTTCCTCATTTCCTTTGCTTCTTCTCCTTCCATAACCTTCTTCACAGCCTTCTCCACTGCATCCCAATGAACTTTATCACCCATCATTCTATCCCCTTTTTTAGCTCCAACAGGTACACCAATTTTAAGTACATCAGTTACCAACTTCTCATTATAAAATTCCTGAGAACCTATAGGCCAAGTAATCATAGGTACTCCAGCAGCAACACTTTCCAAAGTTAAGTTCCATCCACAATGACTCGCAAATGCTCCAATAGCTTTATGTTGAAGAATCAAAAGTTGAGGAGACCAACCTCTTATAATTAGTCCCTTTCCTTTCATTCTTTTCTCAAATTCTAGCAGACCTTTTATTTCTCTATCATCTGTCTTTTTCTTCAACACCCAAACAAAATCTTTCCCCGATGCTTCGAGTCCCATAGCAATTTCTTTAATCTGGGAGTTAAGGAAGCGTATTGTACTTCCAAAGTACAAGTAAACAACTGAGTTGATATCTTTTGTGTCAAGCCACGTTAGACACTCATGTCTATTGATAGAGGGTTCTTTTCCGCGGTATGATGTTTCCATATCTCTGTTGTAAACTGAGATTGGACCTATATGCCATTCTTTTTTTTCAAGAACCTCTCTATAATAATCAGCATAAACACCCTCGAGCTCATAGAAGCTATTGACAATAATGCCATAACTCCTCACCTCTGATTCCTTGATTTCAGCAAATAATTTTGCGATCTTTTGGGTTATTGCATCATTTTTTGTGAATATATTTGGCAGCTGCAACCTTGTCATTTTGATATTCCCAGGAAGATTAGGAATAACGAATTCTTCTGTTTCAGAAGAAACATTTTTGAAAGGCTCATATTGTTCCAGGCATTGTGAAACACACAATGAAAAGAAACCAGTGGCATGGAAAACAATCCTAGGAATACCAAATTTTGTAGCAGAATCAGTTGCCCATGGAAAGAACATATCAGCAACAATGCAATGTGGTTTTTGTTGAAGCAATAGTTCTTCAAAGGGTTGTTGAAGCAATCTAGTAGCAGTAAAGAATGTAGGAACAAGGGAAACTGTAGGGATTGCATCAACATTTTCACAGCCTTCAGGTAAACCACCCTCTACACAAGGGAACTTGATGGTTTGGATATCGATATTGTTAAAATGGATTTTGAATTTCTCTATGGATCTTGAAATGAAAGGTTTGTTGAGGGGTGTGGTAACTATGGTAACCTTAACACCTTTTGAAGCAAATACTTTGGCCATATCAATGGTGGGTATCATATTTTCATGACCCAAGAATGGGAAAAAAATTATGTGTAATTGATTGCATTGGGGACTATCCATATTTCTCACTTGTGATTTTGAACAAAATGAGGTAGAAGGGGAGGATTTTGAAATGTCTATGAGCCTATCTGTGAATGATAAGTAGTGAGTAAAAACGGTGTATTTATAACTAGTATTAGCTCTTTTTTTTACTACTATTATCTTTTTGGTCAAATATGAATTGAGTATTTAATTTTTGTATTGGGAACTTTTTTCATATTAAAGTAATAATTATCTTTGTACTTCCTCAAGAATGAAATATAAACACAAAATGTCTCAAAAGTTAAATGTATTTGGTCTAAATTTTGGAACAAAAATATTGCTCACATTCTCTTTTTTTCTTAAATATAAACACTCATTTGACAAAAAAAAGTTATCCTTTTTCTGTTTCAAATTACTAGTTATATTTATTTTTATTTTTCAAATACACCCTTGATTAATAACACTTGGAATAAGAAAAATCAAAATTAATGGTATACATGTACAAATTATTTTAGATACATTTATATATAAAATTAACACGATAACTACACTGCCAACTTTTTTTAATAAAAGTGAAAAATAATCAAGTGCTTATATTTAGGGGCACAGGAGAAGTGCATATGGATTATAAAAAAAAAAAAAAATTAAATTAATGAACATTTTCGTCGGTCAAGGACATGTTGAAAAGGCTTATATAATTTTAATGACATAATAAATATGGTCAACCTCGCTTTCTAGAAAGTAGCGTCCACATTTTCGTAACCAGTGCGGATCTTTTTGGTGGCGCCCACAGATGTCATAGCACCCCGATTTAAAAGGAAAAACAAATTACTTTTATACAAGAAATTACCAAAATATCTCCAAATTTTAATACTCACACTCTCTAGCACTCTCTCCCCTCGATGTGTGCCTGTATGTCTCTTAGTCACTCGATCTTCCCCTGCTTCTTCATCGATTCATCCATCATCACACATTATTAGTCTCCAGCAATCTATCTCAGTCTCTAGGGTCTCTCAATCACCCTAGAGCATCTCCTTTGTCACTCTCTGATAACATTATATTTTATAGTATTTTCCATTACAAAGTTGTTTAATAAAGTTTTATTTTTATATAAGTTTTATTTTTTATTTTACTACATTTTCTTTGTTATTGAATAAATAGGTAAAATGAAAGGTGTATAAAGTAATGGTGCAAAATGGACTAGAATCTTCCAAAGGATCAAAACTTGTTGACCAAGCCATGACTTAGGGCATTCAAATGGAACTCAAGACCAATTTCATTGATCAAGAAGTAAATTTCATTGAAAGATATTAGACACCATTATTCACTAAAATCTTAGGCTATTTTCCGATAAGTGAAAGCAAAGGGAGGTTGCCAGAAATTTAAGATTAGACATAAGGTTTGAAGCATGATAATAGCCTAAGACTTTTTCGAATGTAAAAATGGGTATTCAGGCTTAATGGGTCGAGTTAACATGGACTTCCATGAGAATAGGACTTCGTGTTAGTGAATGATGAATTGTTTTTAAAGCGGCGTCTAAGATAAGGATTCAAGACTATCGTATACACATGGACATGTGATATGCCAAAGTCTTTGAACAACTAATATTGTTTTGCGTATGGAAAGATGAATTGTTTGTACATATATTGGTCTATGCAATTAAATAAAAAAACATGAACATAGAGATAATATTGTTGGGATTAAGTTTCATTAAATTATTGTCTAATGTCTTTCCTTGATTGATTATATACTCATATTTCACCCATTTGGGGTTTACCTAGTGGTTGGCTTGGGATATTGGAGTGTGCTCCTCTCAAGATCTCAGGTTCGATTCCCTCTAGTGCTAATTTTGGTGGGCAAGTCCATATAGAACTTTGCTCAGGCTTAGAACAGGGCCCCCGCAAGTGGACGGTGGGATTGATCCCCTCAGATTAGTCGGTCCTTGGATCGGATACCGAGTTTTCAAATATATATATATATATATATATATATATATATATATATATATTCAATTATAACCTCACATGTCGCTCATCGCACGTTTCCATGGTTGTACAAAGAGATATTATTGATGGGATTAAGTTTCGTTGACTTGTCGTCTAACTAATGTCCTTCATCTTCAATGTTTTAGTCTTGTTTCCTAGCTAGTGATTTGTTATTGCTCCATGTCTTCGTGTTTTTGTATTTTGTGGGTGATTGGTTTATTTTCAGCTTATAAATCACTTTTGAGTCATGTCTTTGCACTCTTGTGCGGGTTGGGATCTCTTTTTGGTTTAATATATTTCATCTTGCCTTGTTTAAAAAATAGGTATATTAAGTGTTTCCTTAATTATATTATTACAATAATTATTAGAAGAACGTCTTAGTAATTACTTCATTGTCCCTGTATGTAAGCCCCTTTTGCTTTTTTCATATTTCTTAAGAAAAGTCGTCAGTGTAATTAATGTGTTTGTTTTGTGTTAATATTACTAAATTGTCCTTTATTTATATGTGTATTAAATTTGACTATTCATATTTCAAAACAAGTTAGTAGTATTAATTAGGGGTATGTTTAGAAGAAGAAAAAATAAATGCATCTAGTAATTTGAAAAATGATTTACATTTAGAGACAAAAATAAAGTTAAATGAGTGCTTAAATATAGGGATGGAGGGAGTATTGGCTAACTTTTTTTTTGGGTTTAAAGACTTTTAATAGCAGAAACTCAAGTGTTTAAGACCCAATATATTAAACAACTTGACTTAAGGACATATTAGTCATTTAACCACTTGACTTGAAGCATATAAATCAGAGAAATCAAAAAGTAGACACGAAAAACAATAACAACAAAAGGTGAAAACTCTCACTCCTTCTCCTCTTCGTGGCTTAACCATAGAAGGAGGGGGGAAGGAATTTGTTTTTCACAAATAATTCCATCTATCCATTGTTGTCTTCCAATTCCATCTTTCACTCAAACAAGCCAAATTCCATTGCAAGAAATTCTTCTTTCTTCCTTCATCTTCAATTTTGTTGGGCAAGAAGGAAAAAAGAGGGTTTCCAATCCTTGCATTTCTTTCCAATCACTTGTTCCTCCTCAAATTACAAGCAATGTCCGCATTAATGGGTGAGTTCTTTACATAAGTTATGATTTAGTTTGGGACTATGTGAAGCTGTTTTGAATTTTCATTTAATATACAATTTATGCTTTTTATGATTTAATTTAATCAAAATTCAGGTGGCATAATGATTAAGGTGACATATCTTACAAAAAAAATGTCACATTGGTGTAAAATTAAAGGGAAACGTTAACGAGTGTTTTAGACATTTTTTAATACTTTAAAAAGTAATTTATTTTGAAAATTAATGTAATCGATGTATTGGAAATTAAAATTTTTTATTTCTTTTATGGAATAATTTCTTCTTTTTGAATACTTAAATAATACTACCCCATAGCCACTCATTAAACCCAAAATTAAACAAAGAGCTGCCAAATCAGACATGGGGTATACTTAAGAGGTCAAAATCGCTCAACAAAATTAGTGCATTTAAGTCTACAATTTATAGAGAAAATGCTAAATGCCATAATTATAACGAATACATCGTGACTAATTATGAATTGTGATTGGTTATATAACACCACTATCTAAGGTGTTTTCTGTCAAATCTGGAACTTCAGCAATTTTGCTATCTCTAAACTTCTATGCCAAATCATGAGAGTAAGTGTGCTTTTGGTGAATTTTTTTCATTGATCTCATTGATAAACGGCAAAATTCTACTTCAAAAGATTTTTTTTGAGAAACTAAATCAACCCATTCAAATGGGTATAAAAGAGAATCACTAAACTAGCCCACTTAAATAGACACCGAAGATAATCAAATATGATATCTTGAAAAGAAACATACTTTAAGCTCCAAACTAACACTACTAGACCAACCCAAACAAGAATTCTACTTCAAAAGTTTTAATGTTACATTCCCATAACTCTAATTTGCACAAAAAAAAAATGTTTATGATATCATACTAACAAACTCACATTATTTCAAGTTTACAGTCCCTCTTGACATATGTGAAGCACAAAATAAAATTATATTAGAAAACCTATAGTTTAAAATAAAGGTTTAATTACACTTTTTGCCTCCTAAGTTTCTTAAAGTTGTGATTTTGACCCCCTAAAAAAACAACTCTTTTCAGGTCCCTAAGTTTACTTTCTGTTGCAATTTTGACCCCCCACACCAATTTTGACCCAGTCAACGGACATGTGGGCGTCACATGTGTAATTATTTTATTTATATTTTTTAAATTATTTTTTAATTTAAAAAAAATATTTTTGTAATTAAAAAAAATGTATTTGGGACCAAAATTGCAACAAAAAGTAAACTTAAGAGGTCTAAAAAGAGTTATTTTTTTAGGGGGCCAAAATCACAACTTTGAGAAGCTTTGGTGACAAAAAAATGTAATTAAGCCTAAAATAAAACAAAGTTAAAGAAGAAGTTAATGTAGTAGTTTAAACACTGAGTGTTAGCCGGTTATCCTAGAATCATTTGGTTGAAAATTTGTCTTTCAACTTTGATGATCTAGGTATGATTCTCTAACACACATTAAAGTGAGTGTTCATGACATTTATTGATACTAAGATATGTGTCATCAACTTTAAGCACACAACATGATGAACATATTACCACTAAATACATACACATTACTGTGCAAGTGACTTCAAATCCTCAATTAAATTGTTAAAATCATTGTAAGAAGATCCACCAACGTCCACAGCTCTTCTAGCCATCTTCCCAAACTCCTTTGCTCTACTTCTCATTTCCTCTGCTTCATCACCAACCATGATCCTTCTCACTGCCTTCTCTATAACATCTTTCTTCACAGGCTCACCACCTCCCATTCCAATCCAAGTTTGCACCCCAACACCAACACCAATCTTAACAATATCACTCAAAAACTTTGCATTATAAAATTGTTCACCATACATAGGCCATGTCACCATTGGTAACCCTGCACTCACTCCTTCCAATGTTGAATTCCATCCACAATGTGTCACAAACCCTCCAACTGATTCATGATCCAATATCATCACTTGTGGTGCCCAACCTCTTATGATCAATCCTTTACCACTACCTTCAATTCTTTCCTCAAAACCTTCTGGTAGCCACTCTAAATTTTCACCATCACTTTTACCACTTTTCCTCACAACCCAAATGAATGGAACTTCAGAAGCTTCAAGTCCCATTGCAATTTCCTTGAGCTGAGCGTCGCTGAAAACCGTCATGCTACCAAAACAAACATAAATAACTGAATTTGGTTCTTTTGATTGTAGCCATTTCAAACACTCGTGTTCGTCGATCGATGCTTCTCTTCCTCTACATGCTTTTTCTTCAGTGTCTCTGTTGCATAAAGAAACTGGTCCTAAATGCCAAGCTTTTCTTCCAAGCTCGTTTCTATAATGATCAGCATAAACAGGTTCAAGTTCATAGAATGTGTTTGCAATCACACCAAAGCTTTTCACCTCTGATTCATTAGACTCTTCTAACAATTTGGTAAAGACTTTGTCATGCTGAGGAAGTTGCGGTAACTGCATCTTCGTCAGTGTGATTTCACCTGGAAGATTAGGAACAACAAAAGGTTCTGTGTAAGATGAGACTTTATCTTGTGGTTTGTATTGTCTTGTACAAGCCAAAACACAAAGAGGAAAGAACCCTAAACCATGAAACACAATCCTAGGAATGTTGAACTTTGCTGCAGAATCAGTTGACCAAGGGAAAAACATGTCAGCAACTAAACAATCTGGTTTTTCTTGTTCCAAAACATGTTCAAGTGGTTCCCTTAGAAGAAGGGTTGATTTCATGAACTTGATGAACTTGTCTGGTGCTAATGCTGATTCAGAATTTTCGCAACCTTCCGGTAAACCGGTTTCTTCTGGTGAAGGGAATTTGATGGTTTTGATGTTGATTTTGGCTTTTCCAATGGTTCTTGAAATGAGTGGTACGTTGAGATGGGTTGTGACAATGGTAACTTTGAGTCCTCTTGAAGAGAAGACTCTTGCAAGGTCTACACAAGGTATGATGTGGCCATTGGCTAGAAATGGGAAGAAGATTATGTGAAGTTGTTGATTTTCGTTAGTCATGGTGAATTTGTGAGTTCTTGATTTTTGCAATGAGAGGGAAATGATGAAGACTATGCCAAAGTTTTGTTGCTTATATAAAGATTAATCATTGATGTGGTTATATTATAGTGTTGTCTTGCAATCGCGTTTTGCACGGGCTATTAATATATTATTATTATTTGTTCTTATAAAGTTTTTCATTTATATTGTTGTTTGAATATTGATTTATATGTATTTATTTATGTAACACTTGGCTATGGTACAACATGCATGGGTGAGATCTGTTCACCACGCAGTCCACGAGCTCAATTTAAAAATAGCAGAGTGCTAAAGTTTTTTTTTTTTGACAAATGCAGAATGCTAATGTTTTATTTTATTTTTTGAAAGAAGCAGAATGCTGATGTTGTATATAGTATTTAACTTTTATTTATTAAAACTTTGTTGCAAAACAAAGAAGAAGGAGGAGTTGGGTCTAGCTAAAAGCATACTCTTATGTAATTTGTCAAATTGTTATGATTCAAATTCATTATTTTTCAAATACTTACTTTCTATAAATGATATTTTATGTATATTTATACATAAAATAAAATAGACATATTAATTATGTTATCAACTTTTTTTAAGAGTGAAAAAAAATGCTTATGTATAAGGACATGTGAATTCAATTGCACTCATTTCTTCGTCTAACTCTATCTCTCTTAATTTTACTCTCTTTCTTCATTGAAACAAAATATAATTAAGAATGAAGGAGCAAGATTAAAATATATATATAGAGTAAGGGGACAGAAATAGAGAAAAATGAAGGAGATGATCCAATTTGAATTATATATGAGAGACATCAATAATCTTGCTATCTTACTCCCTCGATCCGAAATTATAAATCGCTTTAGAAAAAAAAATGTCTCTAATTATAAAGCATTTTACAATATCAATTAAGCATTAATATTGCTTTTCTTATATTATACTCTTACTATCTCTTCTTTCTATTTTTTTAATTTATATTTCTCACTCCATAAATGAAGGATAATTTTGTAAAATAATTGATAATTTCTCTTTTTTATACAAAATTAATTACATTGTTTAATTTGTACAAACTAATCAAAATGGCTTATAATTTGAGATGGACCGAGTATAAGTTAGTTTTGAAAAGTGAATTTTCATTAAATTTACCCCTACAGCACAAGATGTGCATAAATGTGGAGGGAAATAACATCAGTCCACATGTTTTACACGGTACAAATGTAACCAAACAAAACAACATATACCCAAGGATACACCATTGTGAGGTACATCTTTGTAACTAATAAGAACCATCTGCTTACTGCATAATTATGCAGAAGATGGTTTTCAATTCTACACCAACACTTGCATCATTCCTCAAATATAATATTCAAGTTAACCAGTGTACTCAAAGGCCATTCCATAACATGCAATCATCACAAAATAAACCATAAACCTTGACACCCTTATTTCTTGCATTGGTTAAATACTTGAATTTGATAACCAGCTTCATTTGTCAATGTCCTGGACACAACTTGCTCCTACAACGCCTTACTTGCGTCAACTTCCTCTGCCCGTATACTGCTACTGCTCAACAAAAAACTTAGCATCAACAACTCTTCAGCAATAGTACTACTACTCAATCATCACAACACTTCTATTTCTCGATACTGTCCGTTCCTTGACCTTGTAATGTCGTTTCAAATCAAACCAGATACAAAACGATCAAGCCTCCATTCACCAAATCGCTTGTCCCATCAACCGCCCCTCAAACACAATATCGGACACAGACACCACTATTGAATTGGGAAAACAACCTTTTACCTTAGATTTCAGTCATAGAGTCGAGATAAGTCCAACCAGACACTATTTATTGGCTTTTATATTAGATGTAGCGAAGTTATGAATTGATGATTGAATTGACAAGTGGAGATTATCTTTTGAGAAATGGAGATGTTCATTGCTACAGTTTTAATATATAAATGCAGATATTTAAAAGTGGTGACATATAACATATATTTATATCCTAAAGTTTTATAATTGACATCTTTATTTCTTTTGAGAAATGGAGAAGATCTCTACTAGAACACACATACAGTGTTTATTGAATAGCATTTCAATTGAGTCATATTGTAAATAGAAAAGTTACTATTCTAGCATTGTCCCTCAGAGGTGAATAGCACTTGTTTTGCCAATCTACAAACTTTAAGTTCCTGAATCAATGCATCAATATCACCATAAGATGTTCCACCTTCTTCAACAGCTCTTTTTGCTTTCTCTCCAAGATGTCTAAGTCTCCTTCTCATAATCTTTGTCTTTTCACTCTCCACCATCAACTTCTTCACTGCAAACTCCACCTTCTCTCATCCAACCAACTCTTTTCTCTCTTCATCCCAAGACCCCCACTCTCTACTACCAACCTGAACCCCTATCCTCAACACATCAGTTATCAACTTCTCATTGGTAAATTGCTCAGCTGAAAGTGGCCAAGTCACCATAGGCACACCAGCACACACACCTTCTAAAGTTGAATTCCATCCACAATGAGTCATAAACCCTCCAACAGCCTCATGCTCCAAAATCAAAAGCTGGGGAGCCCAACCTCTAAAAATCAAACCTTTATCCATTTCCTTCATTCGCCTTTCAAATTCATCAAGAACCCAATTTTCTTCATTTTTAGATGAGTTGAGAATCTTCCCTACCACCCAAATGAATGATTGATCAGAAGCTTCTAAACCATAAGCAATTTCCTTGAGCTGTTTCATCGGTACGCGAGCTACGCTCCCAAAACTTAGGTAAAGAACTGAATTGGGTTTCTTAGAATTCAACCAATTCAAGCAACTTTGTTCATCTATAGTAGGTTTTTTCCCTCTCTCTTTCTTATCTTCTACACTTCTGTTGCAAAGGGAAACTGGTCCTACAAGCCATGCTTTCTTTCCCAATACATTTCTTAAGTAATCTGCATAAGCTGGTTCCAAATCATAGAAACTGTTGATAAGAGTGCCGAAGTTTTTTCATCTAAGTGCTTTATCCTATGAGAAAACTGAGATGAGTTTCTCATGAGAATTGGAATCTGAGACCTTGTCATCTCGATTCTGTCAGGAAGACCAGGGACAAGGAAAGGTTCTGAGTCTGAATTCAGATTCTCAAAGAAAACATGTTTTCTCATATTTTCAATGACACAGCGCGGGAAACACCCGTTGCCATTGAAGACAATTTTTGGGATTTTGAGTTCATCGATGATGTCGCCAGCCCAACGATGAAACATGTCAACAACTATACCGTCCGGTCTGTGTTGGACTAGGAACTGTTTCAGAGGTTCGAGGAGATTTGAGGTATCGATCATGGGACCTGCAGACATGCCCGTGTCGGTTACTTCGGAATTTTCAGGAGTGTTGAGAATCTGAATGGTGATGGGATGATTGGATTTTTGGTCTCTCGTGATTGAGTTTTGGAATTGAAGAGCGTTAGAGGGTGTGGTTAGGATGGTTGCTGTGGCTCCATGTTTTGAAAACACTCTTGCTGTGTCTACCATTGGGATCTGATGACCTCCACCTACAAAGGGGAAGAAGTATATTTTAACTGCATCAGTTTCTTGAGCCATGTTGAAATGGAGATGATGATTCTCACTTGACTTGCTTAGTAAGAAACTTTGAGTTATGAGGTTGATGCAGGTCCAATTAATTTGAAGATGGGTGTATTATAGACTCTTCTTTGTCTGGCCAATTAGAAAGAGTTGACATGAAAACTTCATGAATGACATATTGCAAACATGTTGACAGGACCACTTAGTGTATGTTTCATGTTTGGATCAGTTGTGACTTCAGTAAATGATTTGGTCAAACTTACTTTCAATCCAGGCATACACTTAATAGGAAATAGTGAAATTTTTACCATTTTGGAATGAATCAAATGAATTTGTGTAAAAGTAAAACTTCTAATGGTATCCAATTTATAGTATAAATTTACAGTGCTCAAAATGATCCATTCCAATCCCATACCTATAAAGATTTTACAGAGCCTATACAAAGACTAACTGAATATATTTTATTGCCACTATGCCCTAAAGAATCCAGTGCACATAAACAATGTCTAGTAAGGAGACTTATATAACTCACATTCCTCTCAATGATCTTGTAAAAATGTGAAAAATCAATCAGCAGAAGTCACTGATGTAATAACAACAAAAATTAAACTTGTAGAGATAAATAATTCACCAGCTTTCCATCTTTGTCTACCACAGGTAGTCGATGATACTTTGTTTCAAGCAACAGCGTAATACTTATACAAGAAGTAACAGTGTCAAGCATCGGGAGAACAATGTTTGCGACCAAGATTGTTATTATATGATGGTTGTGTAAGGAATCCCATTTAATAAAGACTTGATTCCATGGTTACTAATCAAATGGTTGCACTTATGTTACAATAATTGGCTTTGTCATGAAATCAGCAAACAGAATTTAGTAAAGCCTTGATTCAATTACATAATTCGCTTCATGGCAAACAGTATTTTATTTATTGAATTACATTTCAAGTGATGCTTAATGTGAATAGAAAAAGTTACTTTCTAGCATTGTCCCTAAGAAATTATGAACACTTGTCTTGCATTGATTAACAATCTAAATCTAAACTTGGCTTGCCAATCTGGAAGTTTTGAGTTCCTGAATCATTGCATCAATATCACCAGAAGAACTTCCACCTTCTTCAACAGCTCTTTTAGCATTCTCAGAAATACTTTTAACTCGCCTTCTCATTTCCTCTGTCTCTTCGCTCTCCGCCATCAACTTCTTCGCTGCCAACTCCACCTTCTCTCTTCCAACCAACTCTTTCCTTTCTACATCCCAAGACCCCCACTCTCTACTACCAACTTGAACCCCAATCCTCAACACATCAGTTATCAACTTCTCATTGATAAATTGCTCAGCTGAAAGTGGCCAAGTCACCATAGGAACTCCAGCACACACACCTTCTAAAGTTGAATTCCATCCACAATGAGTCATAAACCCTCCAACTGCATCATGCTCCAATATCAAAAGTTGAGGAGCCCAACCTTTTAAAATCAAACCTTTATCCATTTCCTTCATTTGCCTTTCAAATTCATCAAGAACCCAATTTTCTTCATTTTTAGATGAGTTGAGAATCTTCCCAACCACCCAAATAAATGATTGATCAGAAGCTTCTAAACCATAAGCAATTTCATTGATCTGTTTCATCGGTAAGCGAGCTACGCTTCCAAAACTTATGTAAAGAACTGAATTGGATTTCTTAGAATTCAACCAATTCAAGCAACTTTGTTCATCTATAGTGGGTTGCTTCCCTCTCTCTTTCTTATCTTCCACGCTTCTGTTGCAAAGAGAAACTGGTCCTACAAGCCATGCTTTCTTTCCCAATTCATTTCTTACGTAATCAGCATAAGCTGGTTCCAAATCATAGAAACTATTGATAAGAGTACCAAAGCTATTTTCCTCTAATTGCTTTAACTGAGATGGGTTTCTCATGAAAATTGGAGTCTGAGACCGTGTCATCTCGATTCTGTCAGGAAGGCCAGGAACAATGAAAGGTTCTGAGTCTGAACTCAGATTCTCAAACACAACATGTTTTCTCGTATTTTCAATGACACAGCGCGGGAAACACCCGTTACCATTGAAGATAGTTCTTGGAATTTTGAGTTCATCGATGATATCACCGGCCCAACGGTGAAACATGTCAACAACTATACCGTCCGGTCTGTGTTGGACTAGGAACTGTTTCAGAGGTTCGAGGAGAATCGAGGTATCGATCATGGGACCAGCAGACATGTCTGTGTCAGTTACTTCGGTGTTTTCAGGAGTGTTGAGAATCTGAATGGTGATGGAATGATTGGATTTTTTGTCTCTGGTGATTGAGTTTTGGAATTGAAGAGCGTTAGAGGGTGTGGTTAGGATTGTTGATGTAGCTCCATGTTTTGCAAACACTCTTGCTGTGTCTACCATTGGGATCTGATGACCTCCACCTACAAAGGGGAAGAAGTATATTATAACTGCATCAGTTTCTTGAGCCATGTTGAAATGGAGATGATGATTCTCACTTGACTTGCTTGGTAAGAAACTGAGTTTTGAGGGAGATGCAGGTCCAATTAATTTGAAGATGGGTGTATTATAGACTCTTCTCTGTCTGGCCAATTAGAAAGAGTTGACATGAAAACTTCATGAATGACATATTACCAACATGTTGACAGGACCACTTAGTGTATGCTTCATGTTTGGATCAGTTGTGACTTCAGCAAATGATTTGGTCAAACTTATGTTACAGTAAATTCCAAGATACCAGTTAGTTAGTTGTTTAATAATTGCTGTCTCTCTGATGCCTCCCCCATGCAAGTCCTCAAAACCAAAGTTGAAAACAAAAGGCCTGGTTATATCTCAACTACCTCAATCCTATAATGAAGGCATTGATGCTTAATCTCAATTGGGTTTGGCAAACTTTTTAAATTCTTCAATAGTACATGATTGAAATTCTCAACCTGCGTCAACGATATGGTGGTTTTGACAACATGCAAATTATGCTTCTTTCTCGTGAAATCAGCAAACAGAATTTAGTAAATCTTTGATTCAATCACATAATTCGCTTCATCGCAAACAGTATTTGATTTATTGAATGACATTTCATGTTATGCATAGAAAAAGTTACTTTCTAGCATTGTCCCTAAGAAATGATGAACACTTGACTATTCAAAACAAAATCAAAATGAACACTTGTCTTGCATTGATTAACAATCTAAATCTAAACTTGGCTTGCGAATCTAGAAGTTTTGAGTTCCTGAATCAATGCATCAATATCACCACAAGAACTTCCACCTTCTTCAACAGCTCTTTTAGCATTCTCAGAAATACTTTTAACTCGCCTTCTCATTTCCTCTGTCTCTTCACTCTCCGCCATCAACTTCTTCGCTGCCAACTCCACCTTCTCTCTTCCAATCAACTCTTTCCTCTCTTCATCCCAAGACCCCCACTCTCTACTACCAACTTGAACCCCAATCCTCAACACATCAGTTATCAACTTCTCATTGATAAATTGCTCAGCTGAAAGTGGCCAAGTCGCCATAGGAACTCCAGCACACACACCTTCTAAAGTTGAATTCCATCCACAATGAGTCATAAACCCTCCAACAGCCTCATGCTCCAAAATCAAAAGCTGGGGAGCCCAACCTCTAAAAATCAAACCTTTATTCATTTCCTTCATTCGCCTTTCAAATTCATCAAGAACCCAATCTTCTTCATTTTTAGATGAGTTGAGAATCTTCCCAACCACCCAAATGAATGATTGATCAGAAGCTTCTAAGCCATAAGCAATTTCCTTGAGTTGTGTCATCGGTACGCGAGCTACGCTCCCAAAACTTATGTAAAGAACCGAATTGGGTTTCTTAGAATTCAACCAATTCAAGCAACTTTGTTCATCTATAGTGGGTGGCTTCCCTCTCTCTTTCTTATCTTCCCAGCTCCTGTTGCAAAGGGAAACTGGACCTACAAGCCATGCTTTCTTTCCCAAATCATTTCTTACGTAATCAGCATAAGCTGGTTCCAAATCATAGAAACTATTGACAAGGGTACCAAAGCTATTTTCCTCTAATTGCTTTATCCTATCAGAAAACTGAGATGGGTTTCTCATGAAAATTGGAGTCTGAGACCGTGTCATCTCGATTCTGTCAGGAAGGCCAGGAACAATGAAAGGTTCTGAGTCTGAACTCAGATTCTCAAACACAACATGTTTTCTCGTATTTTCAATGACAGAGCGCGGGAAACACCCGTTACCATTGAAGATAATTCTTGGAATTTTGAGTGCATCAATGATATCACCGGCCCAACGATGAAACATGTCAATAACTATACCGTCCGGTCTGTGTTGGACTAGGAACTGTTTCAGAGGTTCCAGGAGAATCGAGGTATCGATCATAGGACCAGCAGACATGTCTGTGTCAGTTACTTCGGTGTTTTCAGGAGTTATAAGAATCTGAATGGTGATGGGATGATTGGATTTTTGGTCTCTGGTGATTGAGTTTTGGAATTGAAGAGCATTAGAGGGTGTGGTTAGGATGGTTGATGTGGCTCCATGTTTTGCAAACACTCTTGCTGTGTCTACCATTGGAATCTGATGACCTCCACCTACAAAGGGGAAGAAGTATATTTTAACTGCATCAGTTTCATGGTTCATGTTGAAATAGAGATGATGATGATGATGATCACAGCTCACTTGACTTGCTTAGTGAGAAACTTTGAGTTATGAGGAATATGCCGGTCCAATTATGTTGAAGATGGAAGAGTTATGTTATAGAATCATTCTTTGTACGGCCAATCAGAAAAGTTTGACATGAAAACGTCATGAATGACATATTACAACCATGAGAC
This sequence comes from Medicago lupulina, assembly GCA_958299785.1. NCBI lineage: Eukaryota > Viridiplantae > Streptophyta > Magnoliopsida > Fabales > Fabaceae > Medicago > Medicago lupulina. The sequence goes on along the minus strand of OY283142.1, from coordinate 17,435,689 downwards.
ATCTCACATGTTGACGGAGTCTCTAGGTATGGATAGAAGAAAAATGAACCTATAGGACCACTTGGTGCATGTTTGAATCAGCTGTGACTTCAGCAAATGATTTGGTCAAACTCACTTTCGGTACATGCATGTGTTATGTTAGAGTGCATTGCTTATTTTGTTAAATGTTTTGTAATGTGCCAAAACTTATTTATAGAATTTGTATAATTAAAGAAGGGAAGTTGAGTTTTTAGGTTCATTCATTGAATGGTGTATGTGGTCTATATATAGACTACATACATCATTTATTGAATGAATATAAAAAGTGAACTTTTGCTTATAATAATGACCAAAGGAAGTAATTCATAATGGTGTCTTCACAATCTTATCTAGGTTGCATTGTTTTAAACTTTGCATTCACACACTAGGGGTTGGTTTTTGAAAAATGTACATGTTTTTTCTTGTTTCGTTTCTTCCGGTGAATCGTTTCATTTGCTTTTGAAAATTGGGATTTTTGTTGTTTTTCAAAAATTGAATGATGCGATTTAAATGGATGATGATTTTTTAATGGATTGTGCTTGTTACCACGAAAAGTTCATTAACGAACACAAAGAATGACACACCACCCGCCTTGTTTTCCGCCAAACACCAACATTTATTTTTTAGTTGTTTGTTAAAAAGAATGAAATTGATAGAGCAAGGCTATTTCATTGAAATCCCTTCATGGGATATAGCACTACTCTTTTTTAATTCATGGAGAAATTAGCATGCCTATATTAGTTATTCAATTAAACAAGGACCTTTTAAATACAGAAAGGAATTAGGAATAGGAAAGAGGACGAGGGACATTATATATCATGTTTAAACTATAATGCTAACCAATTTGCAAATTATATTACAGTTCTCAAAATTATCTTATTCCAATCCCATACCTATCAAGATTTAAAAGAGCCTATACAAATATTACTGAATATATACTATCTTTAAGCCTAAAGAATTCAACGCACAGAAACAATGTCGGGTAAGGAGATCGATAACTCGCTTTCCTCTAAATAGACAGAATATCCACCTGACTATGACTACAGGAGCACTTGAATTCTGTTTTTGTCAAACTATGTGAGCCTCTCACCAGAGCGCTTCGACAGCAGAGCCGCCTTAACAATATTCCCCCTTGTAATAAGTCCAACCTAGCAAAAATGTGAAAAACCAATCAGCTGAATTAATTGATGTAATAACTAAAGTTAAAGTTTTAACTTTCAAGAGATTAATGACTCACCAGCTTTCCATCTTTGTCTACCACAGGTAGTCGACGATATTTTGTTTCAAGCAACAGCCTAGTACAATAAGTAACAGTGTCAGGCATCAGGAGAACAATGTTCACAACCAAGATTGTCATTATAGGATGGATGTGAGATTATGAATCTCATTTAAAAAAGATTCAATTCCATGGATGCTAGGATGGATGTGAGATTTAGAAATCTCATTCAAAAAAAGATTCAATTCCATGGATTTGTGTAAATCAAATGGCTGTCTTATGTTACAATAAATTACCAGATATTTTTGCTGTCCTAGTATATAAGAAAGAAATTACAAACTATTATGACATCAGTAACATAATAGTGAGAGGAAAAAAGCCATTCAATATGTATGTGAAATGTGATAGGTAACCCCTTGGTCAGTTATTTACCTAGTTAGTTAGTTTGTTAATAGTTGGGGGCTGGGACTGGGATAATAGGGAAAATAAAACTGGGCTATAAATAAGAAGAGGGGTTGAGAGAAGGAGCTATCTAGACATTTCAGAGAGTTGGGCCTTCCGGCATGTGGGAGGTTGCAGACCCTCAAAGCTCTGCATTGGTTTCTGTAATCATAGGCATTCTTCCCTGGTCTAAGCAGTAAAAAAACCAGTATTTATCAACAAGCATCAAAGCTAAGAGGAGTTAGTAGGAGGAACTATCTTGTCAACGGAGAATCCTTTGGGAAATTGAGAGATTGCAGACATTAAAGTTTTCACTTTTGTTCGTTAACCAAGGGGATTCTTCCCTAATTATTTGTAAAAAAGAAATAGTGCTTCTTATCAGTATGTAAAATCAGTACCTGGCAGCATCCTCCAGACTAGTGGATTCATGAACAACAAGTGGACTTGGAGTCATTAAGTCACCGACAACTTTTCCATTGGTCTTACTAAGCAGCTTTTGTATCTCATTGAATGTCTGCCATGCAAAACAATAATTAGAACTGCACGTAAGTAGCCAGTTAACAGAATGATAATAGTTATCTCTATACAATTACAATTTCCCTTCTGTTTGGAAAAAAGTGACTATCAAGGCTAGATTAAGGTTTTTCTCAAATGCATATCATGGGTGAAAATAGGTATCAGCGGCACCTGACAAAATGAGTGGATTGAGGAAAATGTGCAATCAAACATTCATCAAACATTGAAATAAAATGTATAGTTATATCCCAAATCAAAACTTGTAAGCATCATTATTCATCTTCGTCATCATTGAAAAATACCAAGCCAAATTAAAACAAAATCAGCATCCTATAGAACTATAGAACCAGTTAGCATCAATTTATGATGAATTAATCATGATTTGACAGAAAATTGGTTGAATGTATTTAGAAACATTCATACAGCGATCCAATTATTGCTTATATGACAACAGCAAGGTTGCAGAACATAAAACGGCCATACTTACTTTCCAAGTACTGTCCACATCAGGGAATAAGCTTGCATCACTGCTACCTAAAAGCGACAGCAAACAATCGGTAAGAACTTCAGCTTCTTCACTCATTTCCCAAAATAGAAACTACTATTTCTTTCTAATTAACATGCAAATAAATTTAAACATATCGGTCTCTTCCATGTTTCAACAACTCCAACACAAAATTTGAAGGCAAAATACACAATTATAACCATTGTCAAGGCTTTCAAGGAAATTGATTTAATAATTTACTTTAATAACCAAAAGAATGGTTAAAATTTTGCCACTTTAAAGTACAGTAGACAAAATATTAATGATGTCCTATGTACCTGATATTGTATCAATTGCTAACAAGTCATAATCTGAAACAACTCCAACCTACATCACCCAAAAAAGAAACAAAAACGAAAAAACAAGTACAATGAGTAACTAAAACAACACATATCAGTGTACTTGCATTTTTGTACATAGCCACAACAGAACTATATTAATCAAGTACCAGATTCCATTCATCGTCGATCACCGGAAGACCACTGATTCTATTCTTGACAAGAGCCTCCAAAGCTATAACAAAAACAAAAAATCACAAACATGTAAAATTAACATTGGATCACATAATAACAAAGGCTTAAACACGATTACACTATAATTTCAGAGACTAAAATCATATTTAAATCTAACTAAAAAAGCAATTAAGAGTGGAACATACCTTCGTCAACGGAAGTAGTGGTTTTAACAACATGCAAATTATGCTTCTTAGTCATGAAATCAGAAACTGTATAAGTTCCATTCGCGCGCTAAAAAAAAAAAAAAACATATATTAAGAAAAAAAAAATTAAACACGGTAGCGTAATAAATAAGCTTTGATCTGAGGAAGAGAACACTTACAGGAACCGAATTAACGGTTTGGGATGAAACAACACTGAACCTAGCGGATTGTGCAAAACGGTGTCGTTTTGGTAGGACGGAAGAAGGAAGCAAAGAATGGCATTGAGGTAAAATAACCCGATGCGGAGTGCTGAGTGGGAGAGTGTTGATCAAATGAATCGAACTCATTGTTCTTTTTTATTCTCTGATACGAATCGAAGCGACAAAGGCTGAATCTACTATTCTATGTTCTTTCTTAGGAAAATAAATGATCTGGTATTGTTTTTTTAGGAGAAGAGTGAATAGGAAGAAGATGAAATAATTGAATTGAATGATGGCGGTGGTGGTGGAATAAGAATGAATGAATATAATAATTAGAATATAGAAAGAGAGAATATATATAGAGAAATAAATAAATAAATAAAAATAGGAAAATTAGTTGAAGGAAAAGTAGAAGACGTGAGCGTACTTTACTTTTCCGTTGAAGGCGGTGGAATGCGATCAATGTTGACACTGAGTTGGTATCGGAATCTGGCAACGGTGTCGTTTTGTTTAAGATTGCGTGTGTTTAATGTGTGTATTGAATTTTCCTTTTTCTTTGCTTTTGGTTAACGGTTTCTAATTTTCGAAGTTTCTTCTGTTGTACATTGTGGAATTTTGAGACCAATTTCACTCATACCATAATTTTCAAAGTCAAATTTTTATTTTGACAGCAACAAATCATATTTAGTGGAGTAGATCAAGGTAATATTAATTCTTCTTCGCAAATTAATTAATTCATTTCATATGCAGTCTTTTATATTGTCGTAGGTAAATTTCAATTGATTGAATATCTTAGTATTTTTAAATAAAATTTAAGATGAGTGCGAGTCGTTCTATTGATCCTTTAATAGTTAAGATCGAGACAAACACAAAGGGTATGTTTGTTTTAAGGTTTATAATATAATATGATTTTCACTAATGTGTGAGATTGGAAATGCAACATTCTCATGTTTGTTTTAAGTTTTGAAAATTTGTTCATAGGAATAAAAATGTTATTTCCATTTATTGTTATTCTCATGCTTAAAAGATGAGAATCTTTAACCAAAAAAAAAAAGATGGGAATCTAACATTCCTATGAGAATAAAACTCAATTTGATATATATATATATATATATATATATATATATATATATATATAATATCTAAATTGAGAATCAAAATATATAATATCCATTTTAAATGAACAATTTATTTCAATACAAAACCCAAGTATTTGACCTTTGTTTAAAACAAGTTACAAATATTCTTTAATCTTTCCATATGTGTATAAAATGTAAAAGTTATAAGAGTTTTTAAGTCATCATTGATCAATAAATGTCATAGTATTTATTTTTTTTTCTAAAACTTGATAACGTAAAATATAATATTGATGTGAAGTTGTGAAAAAAGGTTTAGGCAATTTTGAGAACATAGGACAACTTTTGTCATACTCATAAACAAAGAGTTCATATAAGTGTTTATGAACGAGCAAACCATTACACATGATCGCTAAATGATACATGTTGTAAGCTTTAAGTTTTTGCATGTTTTATATGTTCAACTATAAACACCTCATATGAGAGTAATTATAAAAATAAAATAAAAACATTTATCATCGTATAATAGACATTATTGGGTATGTTTTGCGCTATGCGTTGGAGAGTAAAATCTACAAAAATAAAAATAAAAAAAATAAAAAACATGTGCAACATCAACAACGAACAACAATAACGCTTTAATAAACAGTCTTAGCGCACAACAACATAATCTTAACTTTTAAAATATAACTTATATCACTGTTTGATGACCGTTATACACCTCATAAATCCGGTATTCTATATTACTTGTGTCGTCATCGCAATCAACAACTTCGCGATGTTCGTGACCGTAAACAGGTAAACAAACTTACCACTTACTATAAATATTTTATCACCAAAAACATAAATTGTTATTGATTGAGATTACAACACTAAGGTTGGTTTCCTAACAAAACAAAAAAAACAATAAGGAATGTCAATTATTCATATATCATTAAACTTGTGCATTGAAACTGAATTTTTCATCTTTTTCAACAAAAAATAAATAAATTTGTCATTATTTTAATGTCTTGCGGTAAACAAGACATAACTCTTCTAAACGTTGATTTTATTAATGTGTTTGACGTGGATGTTTTTGTGAATTTTGTATGGGTTATGCTTTTTTACTTTATTAGTTATTACTTTAAATGAATTACTTATAAAAATTAGCACTGTATATATTATTTTATTTATTTATTCAGTATTCGGTAAAAACGGTTCTTTAGCGGTTTAAACGGTTGGACCATGAATCGGATGTCATACTGGTTCGATCTCTGGTTCGGTTTTAAAAACAATGATTTATACTTTTATGAATTTGTGTGTTTAGTTTGACTTAAATTGGCAGCATGCTGAAATCACTATGATATATGTTCAGATATTGTGAAAAACATCTTCTAGTAGGGTTTATTGAGTCATTGCAAGGGAGAATATTTTTTGGTAGAAATCGTTTATTATGGAATGTTATTCAACTTGAAATCACAAAAACCTATTTTAATTGAAGCGGGTGAGAATGACTTTCACCTAATGGGTAATCTTGATGGATTGCTAAATCAAACTGCACAACTGAACTACTTATCTATGCAACAATTAGTTGGGAAATTAACAATTAAAGTTGTACTGAAGTTTGAGAAGTATTTGTTAATAAATTATTGTTACGTGTTTCAATGTTATTTCATTAACACCATGTTGAGGCAAAACTTTCTGAAGTATTGTCGGGAACAAACTGAACCTGTTCCAAAATTGAATCATGAAAACAACCATACAATTTGTGCGGTTTTGATAAGAAAAATAAATTTGAGATTTATATTGAACTGAAGTCCACTAATGTAACAGGAAAAGGTTGGTTTTTTGTCTCACCGAGGGAGTATGAATAGGCTAAACAACACAAGCAAAAATTATATCATTGTACATGTTTATATAAACAAAAAGGAGGGGGAAGAAACAAAATACAGTGTGACTGAATATGTTGATCCTCTTAAAGAGAAGGATGGGCTAAAATTGTCCATGACACGCTACAAGGAATTGGAATGAACTCTTTCATGTATATTTTGCATCTTATTTTACGTATAGCATACTCTACACTTGAGATGTCTTCTAGCCTTACCGAATCTCACACACACATTGTTGCTAACTTACTTCCACCTAAAAACATGAAGGAGTAATTTAGCAAGCCTATTTCCACTTGTATTTTACCCAAAAACCAACTTGTTACTACTCAAATTAATTATAAATCCAAGAGCAGTTTTGTAACTTTTTCTTAATTAATTAAAACAAAAACATTAACCCTTCATCTAATTGTCGGTTCTTTGTTACATGGTTTTATTACATTTTCCAGTTTAGGAAAATGCAATTCACATTGTTCTTAGCATATCTGCATTCTTGTAAATTCCGTATACTTTCGATGGTGAAATTTTTTCAATACGTGACAAGTTTTTTTTTATGGATAAAAATGTATATAACACTTTTTTTTAAGGATAAAATGTTTATAACGCATATAAAACGTTTTTAGTGAGATATTTATATTTTTTGTTTTTATAATTATCCACACAAATTTAATTGTGAGAGTGAAACAAATAATGTTGAACAATGTTAAACGTTTTTCTCGTAAAAAAAGTGAAACAATGTTGAACATTTTTTTATATGTAAATTGTTATTAGTTCAAAAGTTTTACTTTACACCACACAAGTCACACATTAACATATACTTCTTTCTTATAATAAAACACGTAACATTCTTACTACTTTCTTTCTCAGTTAAAGAACACCTGCAAACTCTATAACCATAATCTACACGCCACACACTATCACATGTGTTTTTGCTAAGTTTTAATTTTTTGTTATATTTTAAAAATGTGGAGGCTTATTTACCCACAAAAGTGAAAGCTTATGCATTTATGTACAATAACAAATGATTAAGGTATAGTATTGAAAATTAGAAGTATTGCATGTAATATAAGTTCTATAGTATATGTGTATAATTTGAAGTTTAAGCGTAGTTTCAATTGTGATATTATTTGAAGTTTGAACAATGTTTTAATTGTGATAATTTTATATATAAGCAATACAAAAATAAATGTTATACACTGATGACAGTCAATTATTCACTATTTTTAGTGTCATTTTCATCACATTTTGGAGTTCACAAGGCAACTTAAGCAGCAAGAAAGCAGGAAAACTGAAGAAAATACAAAGATTCAAAACTTGTCACGATTTGTTAAAAACGTGACACGGTTTCACAAAACAGAATGCATTGTGTAACACCCTGTTTTCCCGACTTAAAAATTTCTCAAAATAATAATCAGAGTTTCACAACTTAAACGGAATGCTACATTTCTTAAAAATCACAATGGAATAAATAATAATTTATCCTTCAAAATATTTCAATAAAATCTTAAATCACTTCGCAGCAGAATTTATTTCAAAAATCTTAAAAACAACTTTGGCACGAAGGCCTCAACGTAAAGTCTCATCAAATTTTTTAATATCATGTTCATAAAATCTCATAGTTAAAATACGTAAAGAATAGAAAACATAAGCAAAGTTCCCCATCTCGTTACGCACCAGAGCACCTAAGGACACAGTGAGAGATAGCCACTCACGATAACGATCAACAGCTACTAATCTTGATCACCTGCAAGTTACCCATACGAAGAGCAACATTTTCAAGCAGAAGGGGTGAGATTTCACAAACATCAAATTTAAGCATACAATTCATCAATTACACTTAACTTAAAACATCAACTAATCACATAATCTTCAACAAGCACAATCATAAAACAACTCATCATAGTTCATCATATTCATCAACAGACATAATCTCAAACAACTCATCATAATCATGTATAGAAACGTCTTAGCATCATCAAATTCATCATATTGAAAAACTTCATCAAAGAACATCATCACAAAACATCTTAAACTTCATCAAAGGACATCATCACAAAACATCTTAAACAACTCGACTTGACAATGCAACTCGACTATGCAACTCTAACATCTTAGACGTCATGCATGTGGTACCAAAGTTTGAGCATTAATATACTTCATCGTCACAGTTGAGCAAAAGCTCCATCGTCGCTTTGAGCAAAAGCTCCATCGTCGCTTTTAAATGAATATGCATGGACTCACATCTTATGACTTAAACAAGTCTAACATCTCAACATCTTAAACATCTTTGATTGACACATGCAATTTTAAATTACTTATAACAAGTACATGGCAGCAGGTCATAAAATTAATGGCATATAACATCACTCAAAACATCTTTAGAACATCACATTAACTTTACAAGTATAGCACATTATGCACACATCATTCATGATTCATAAGCAATAACATATAACTTCTTATGACAGCTTCACAGATCTTTATTTAACGTGTAATTAGCTTATATCCCAAGGTTTAACTCACAACATCAGTGCGAAACAGATCGCAAAACAAAAGGTATGGCATTCTGCCAGTCACTACTCGCCATGGCGAGCTACGTTGCTCGTCTCGCGAGCTGGGAAGGTCTGCTCGCCATGGCGAGCTCAGCTGCTCGCCTCGCGAGCGATAGGGTTCCACTCGCCACGGTGAGTAATCTACTCGCATTCGGCGAGCGATCTCAGAACAGGTACGGGTTCGACAAGTTCTCACTCAAAACTCTCGATTCTCTCCATGTTTAACCTTAAAATTTACTGAAACCTTAGTGCCATACTTGTTCTAGGTTCTGTCATCAATTCCTACCGCCTTTACATCTCTTAATCCTTAATTCATCACTTTAACCTAGTTCTTAATTCTCTCAAAAACTCATCCATCTCTTGTTAATCATATCAAAATTCAAATCATAATCAAAGCCAAACAAAACAGCACATGAATCCAATTTAAACCGTTAAACATCATCTCACCATCAAATTCTCTCATAACCCTAGTTTCCCAAACTTCTCAAAACTACACCTAATCATGCTAATTGCAATTTCAGAAATCATATACTTAATTTCAATGAGAGTTAGTCTCACCCTTACCTTAATTTCAGATGAACAAAGCTTACGGAAGAGAACAAAAGTGATGAAAACACCCAAATATACTGTTTCAATGCGCGACAGTTTTCTCTTAACTCATACCTTATTTCGACACTCCGAACAGTGAAAAGGTAGACCCAGGTGTTGTGAACCTTGTGTCCAAAATTCGTCACGATCCAACGGTTAACGAGTGAGAAATCGCTGTTTTACTGAGGCAGATTTCAGAAAAACGGGAATTGCTTTCTCTCTTCTTTTTGGTGGCTACTTTTCTCACAAAAAAACTGTTTTTTATGTTGACACTATTTTAACGTAGCTTCTCCTATTTATATATCTCTTCTCCTCTATCTTATTTATTTCTAAATTAAATATATCTCTCCCCCACTTAATAATAATAATACACCAAATAATAAATATATTTCTATACTAGATAACATATATATATCCACACAAAATAACAAATATATTTTCAAACCAAATAACAAATATATTTCTATAACAAATATATCTCTACATAACAAACATATTTCTATAACAAATAACACAATATTTCTACACCAAATAACATATATATTTCTACACAAAATAACATATATATTATAATATAATATGTTACTTAAAACACCAACACATAACACAAAAATAACACACATCACCATAAATCAAATAAATTATTTAAAAAGACTTTAAACTCGATCAAATAACTAAATAAGTAAAATAGGGCGTTACACATTGTTTCGACATTGAGGAAAACGTGTCACGATGGCTAAAACGTGACATGATTTGGTGAAACCCTAATTCAGTTTCTTGCTACACAAGGTAAAAACGTGTCACAATTTACTTAAAACGTGACACGATTTAGGCAAATTTATGTGCCTATTTAAGCTGAAGACTATTTTGAAAACAAGGGTTACGATTTGAGAAGAGCAAAGTGCGATTTTGAAAGTTAAAGACGGCTAGGAGGGCGATTTCTTCAACCTTATATCAGTTCATGTATGTTTTGATTCCACTATTGATTATGTTATTTGTAAACTCGATTATAAGTAGTTAAATCTCTTAGAGATTAGGTCTGAGATGATTCTATGTAACCCTAATTGATCCATGTTGCTGTGAAACTCTATTTATTGTGAATGACAATCTAGTTTTTATTCAATTCAATTCAATTGTTTTAATGCTTTTATATCTTGATCACATATAAACATCGTGAGAATGAATGACTACTGACCCTAACTTTCAACTTAGACTCATTGAATTGTTCTAATAAACATGGTTAGTCTAGGAATATATAATTGTTTGTTAGTGATATTAGGTTAACGTGTTTAAACCTTCAAAGTTTATTAGGCCACCTAAGGAATTAGGGGCTGTAGTTTAAGAAGAGAGTCGTAACTCAAGGGATTGATTATGGCTAATTTGTTAACTATCGTGGAACTAGAGAAGCATTCATAAGAATAGGGTGCAGTATACCAATTAGGAGAACACAGAAGATTCGAAAGACCTGATCTCATCTCTCTTCATATTTTCTAACCGAATTTATATTTTCGAACAGAATCTATATTTTCTAACCGAATCTATATTTTCTGACTGAATCTATATTTTTTTGTTATTTAATTTTATGCAATCAAATCAAATATACTTTTACAAAATAATTTATACATCCTAAATATTTACTTTATTGTCAAATTGAGAATAACACAGTCCTCGTGGATACGAACTTATTTTATTACTTCGATCATTTTTAGTACACTTGCTAAAAGTTTATCATACACTCTCAGTTGCTTATTAAGCGTTGCAGTTTGATCATTTGTACTATTAATATAACATAATTCGACTATATTTTTTATTAATATATAAAAACAAATGTTAATATATAAGATGTGTAATTCGTTTCAATGAATATTTTAAAAATATAAACTTTTTATATTTTTTATGATAAATGATTAAATATATTATGGTTACATTGACATGTGTGAAGTGATAAATTACAACAGTTAAAAGGTAATAAAGTGAGTATACATATTTACTATTACAAATTTATATATATAGTGCCCCACTATTTAAAATTTATGGCTAGTGAGGGTGAAAGATGGTTCAGATTAAGGTTGAATAAGTGTTCACGCCGGAAGAGTTTTAGGGTTGCAATCGTAACGAAATGAAATAGTAGAAAGGAATTAAGGGTTTTGGAAGCAAACTTTCCTTTCAAGTGCTCTTTACTTTCTTCCAGTTCAATTTGATTTTTATTTTATTTCCTTTATAAGACCACTATCCATTACCCAAAATACAATTATAATGTGCAATGTTTTCTATGATCATCGCGTACATTGTCTATGTTCAAATATGTAAGAAAATCAAATTAAAAAAGTCTAAAGTTGACGCACAAATTTCTATTCCTATGGTGAGACAAAAGAAAATTTATGATTATCTCTTACGAATCTGATACCTTTGTATTTTTACACCCGTATGTAAACTAATTAGGTTGGAACTTCAGTGATTTGATAAGGGATTTGAACTTTCTATTTTTATTGTTATTGTTTTTGTTGTTGTCAGAGATTATGGAGAAATAATGGGTTCGTTTGGTGCATAGGGTAAAGAGATATGATATGATAAAAACTATCATATTCTGATTCAATCCGTTGTTTGGTGCACCAATAAAAAAAAAAAAGATAAGTTGAACTTGTTTCTAATCATATCCTATTCACCCTTTTGTTTTTGCTAATCCTTGGTTTTTGGTGAGTTAGCAACTTGATAGCAAAAACATCACACACATGTGTTTCTTTGTTGGCAAAGGACCCATCTTCGACTCCCACTGCAACCATTCATCTCCACCCTAACTTTCAATTTATGTTCCTAATTTTGTGTTTATACCTTTCAATTCCCCCACTAGTACTTCTAATAATTGTTTTTATATTATAATTGACATCAAACTAATATATGAGTTTATGTTTCCCCATCGTTGCTGCATATTCATATATCTATTATCCATCTTTGATCAATTATCCTTTGTTTCATCAACGTTACTTTTGTCCAAAATCCTTTGTTACATTGAATCAAGAGGTGGATGTTTATTTCTATCAAAAAATAATTTGTGTATATCTATGTAATTGGCCATTGATTCTTCTGTGTGTTAATGAAAAAAAATGCTTTTCGTGTGCCAGTGGACAAAAAAAGATTAATGTTATCCTCTTTCTTATCATGTATGCACCAAACATATGATAAAATAAGTGCATGTCATATCAATATCATATCATATCCTTATTCAACTCTTTATCGTATCATATCTCTATCATATCAAGCGCACCAATTATCATGCGTACCAAACGAGACATAAGAGAAAATCATCATCGAATGAACATGAACCCATTTATCAAAGACAACATATCGAGTGTAATTTGAAAGAGTTACCATTACATCCTGAAAAACATCCTAAAATGTAAGCATATTATTCGATTGATCAAGAGATGATATGTAGAACATATTTGCAAAGAGGACCATGCCAATATAGTCATCACAACTTCCCCATGGTTTAATGAATTTGACGGTTGGTTATAGTATAATGTGAAAATGATGTTGTTTTTGCTCATGTTGTTATTTTTTTACACCTAGTTTCTTAAAGCAATATGAAGGTCGTTCATAGAGTTTTTTGGGTCCTTGGCATAACATAATAAAAGGCCCCCTTACATAATACATTATAAACAAATTTAGCCCATTGTTGTGGTTTTATTAGCTATTCATTTCGTTTTTTTTTCTTTCGCTTTTCACTACCAAATAAATGTTTTTTAGGCAACATCTGAAAATAAATCAAATACTTCATATACACAAAAACAAAATAAAATACCGGAGAAGTAGAGAACAATAAGACTTACGAAGTAGACTGAAATTTTAGCACTTGAAAAATAGAGACTGAAATTTTAGTACCTAAGGAAGTTGACATTACTATATTGAAAAATAGAGACTGAAATTTTAACTGTATTGATTTAAATTTTTGCAATCATTTCAATCAATTGGAGAAATTTGACATTATTATATTGATATAATTATTTATTTTTTTGGTACTTTTGAAAGGCAAGATTAAGATTACTTTCTCTAAAAGCCTATTTTCAACTAAAATATAATTTGTTAGTTATAAAATTATTGCAATTTCTTGGATAATAAATATCACCAATATTTTTAATATTAGCGAGACACATTATTAGGAACAAAGAGCCTAGAAAAATATCAACAATTTCTTCGATAATAATTTTTTTGGTACATTATTAAGAATAACGAAATTTTTTTATAAGGAGGATGTATATAAAAATCTTTGCGCTAAACAGGGGTATATATAGCAAATAATGCAAAAAGGGCTAAAAATATTAACAAACTTCAGCCTTACCTTTCATCATGTTAATATTTGGGCCCTTTCGATAAACTTTTATATATATACCCCATATAAACCAAATATTTCTATATACACCTCCCACCATAAAAAAAATGGGCATCTTACCGGCATGGACTCTAGGCCAGCACACCCCACACATATGCCTAGGGCCGACCCTAAGCAATATGGTAGTGATACGTTTGTAACAAGGGAATTTACAAGTTGGAATAACAAAATCGAATTCTTATTACATGGTCGAGGTCCTATTTATGCTCAAAGCATTGTTTAGAAGAAATGTCAAGATTTGATGGATCAAAATCAACATATTGAACTTGTGATGTCTAAGCAATATGAACAAATTCATGACTTGTATTAAAGGTCGTTGACAATTTCAATTGATTGTCTTTGTTATTTATTATAGCATTGACTACATTAAAAAATCTTATTGAAAATTGAAAAACGTTTGCTCTGTCAAATCAAAAGGAAACTCTGATGATTTTGTTGTGGAACTACTAAAGTTGTTATTACTGATATTAAAGATGAACTATTTTTAAGTTTTGTTGATAAATCTAGCGATGTAATAACCCAATTTCCATCGGTTAACTTTGATGGGATTATGAGAGGCGTGTGAGTGCCTAGGTGTGTAGATGGATCATTAGAAGCTTTAGAATCAATGAATAGAAGAATTAAGATCTTAAGGTATCTTGAAGAGGAAGAAATACCACACTATGAGCCGTTTGTGTGCACGAAAGATAACCTCGAGTGCGCAAAGTTAGCATGTTTCTAAATCCATTTTGAGTAATTCTTATGTGCATGAATTTGAGCGTTTGTGCGCACAATGTTATAATGTTTCAATCTCGTATTATTTGTATCTCACATGCACAACATAAAGGCTTGTGTGCGTGAAAGTAGCGAGTTTTGAGTATACTAAAAAAAGTTATGGCAGATTCAACTCTACCATCTCAAAATTCACGTACATGAAAATCCTCTCCCAAAACCTAACTCCTTTTTCATCTTCTCTTCCCACTGAAATACATAAATAAAATCCACCATTCATTGCTAACCTTGATCATGGAGTCTTTTTGAAGGAACAATTCAATTTTGTAACCCAAATCTCACTATAATTGTTTCTTACGGTGAGATTGACTTCTTGAAATTTAAAGTTCTTAGACAATGTTCTCATTCTATTTTTAACATTTCTTTGAAGATTTTACCTTATGTTGTACCAAACATATGTTTAAAAGATCCAACTTTTCCATTAAATTCGCTTTATGACATTTTCTCTCATATCCTCAGGTAAGGATTATTTCCTTTATTTTTAATGCTTGATTATAGTAATGTCTTTATACTTAAATTTAGTTACTACTTTATGTTGTATGAGTGATTTTGGTTTCATCATAAATTAATCATTGTTGTCTATATTGATTTTTTTTTTTAAGATTATAAGTGTAAAAAAATTGTAAGAGATAAAACATAACAAATTACTACTAATTTTTATCATACATTGTTCTAATTTATTCAAATTACGAACACTAGGCACAAACCGTTATACAAAATATATCATATTTCAAAAGAAAACACCTTATGTATACAAGGTTGTTTCTTATTGCTCCACTTTCGTGGGTTCAAAACTTTCACGATATGCAGAGTCATTGATGAATGCTTATTAAAAAATAATAATTTGTTTCTTATTTTTTTTAAAGACTGAAAGGTTGTTTCTTAATATATATATATATATATATATATATATATATATATATATATATATATATAAATAATGGATGCAGACATGTGATGAATATGTTATATAGGCTGTTAGTATTATCTTTCCCCAATACAAAATATGTTAGCGATGAATGCATTTGATCTATGCATTGTCCTAATGTTAGGGGATCCGACCATTCTTCTCATATTTTTCTCTTTTTAATTGTGCTTTTATGATGACCTTTTTTTTGCATTTTTATATGTTTTCCCCTTTAAGGCTTTCAAGAGGAAGGGAGAGTGATAAGCAAAATAGAAGTGACATTTGTTTAAACTAAACGAGGAGTTTTTCAAGTTTTCCACGAGACATGTGCCTTAGTGGCATAGAGGGATGTTCAAATGGAATAATGAATGAAAATATTTCCCTTACTTTCCAATATTTGTGAATAAAACTTGTAACAAGGATTGTTAGGTTATATTGTTAAGATTATTATATATTTTTTTGTTTGGATGGTTATCAATTCATTTACATGAAAAAAAAAAATTATAATGAATGTGGTTGCGTTATTTTTTTAGGAAGAATGTGGTTGCGTTATTTAGTATCCGAGGAAAAAATAACATATATTACTTTTTCACTGAAAATAACATAGTGTATTCTTTGTAAAAAAAAAATTGTATTCTATCCCTCTTTAAAAAATTCTCTGTAGAAAAAAAATTGTATTATATCCCTCTGTAAAAAAAAAAAGTATATTCTAGGGTTAAATAAGTCTTCCATGTTTAAAAGTATAGTAAATTTTGATATTAGCCCCTAAAAAATAAAATGGGATGTTTTCATTCTCACATTATTTTTTGTCAACACTAGATATAATTTTGACACGTTCTTGAACATAATAACAATATGGACATACAAATGTTGAACATAATAAATGGTCATGACATAAACACATCTTAAACATAAAAGAGTCCTAACGTAAACATAAATTAGTCATTAAGGACCAAAATCATTTTTTTTTTGAGGGAAAATGTTTTTCTTTTTGTGAGGATGAAAACAACCAGTTTTATTTTTTTATAGATTAAAATTAAAATTCGCTGTATTTTAAGACATAAAACCTTGTTTAACTCCACTGTTCATCAATGTAATAGATTGCTGAGTCAAAAAATAAATAATGTAGTAGATTGGGTCAATTTGATTTTTAATGTGGTAGATTCGGTCAACATTTTTTTCCCACTCAAGAATAATATATTTTTTTGACGAGAGGTACTAATATAATTTTTTTGGACTGAAGGTAATATATTATTTATATTATTATAGTAGTATCCAAATCTGCAAGATAATTTTTTTTAGGTTTAAATATTATTTTCATCTCTGTAATTTGCGTCACGTGGCCAATGTTGCACAATCAGCAACTGTCACGTGGCCAAAACCATGTCATATCAGCAAAAAAGTGGAGTCAAAGACCTATTTCAAATTAATTTTTTTTTGCAGGGATGTAATTCAAACTTTTTTTTTTAGAGGGACGAAAATCAAAACACGCCCAAATAACAGAGACGAAAATCATATTTAAGTTTTTTTAAATAAAATTTACGGATACACGTTGCATAAAGTTTCTAAAGTATTTTTGGTGTGATATTTATTTTTGGTCAAAAGAATATTTATATCTTTAGGACTACTTTGTTGATAAGATCTTCGATATTTTTTTCCTAAAAATAAAAAGATCTTCGAGATTTTTATAATACCGTTTTTAAGCTGACTTTTGAATTTTACTAATGAGTTATTGAAGTAACAAGTTAAAATGTTCATTTTTGTCAAAAAATGAAGTTAAAATGTTGAAAATATTTTATTTAATGTTTTAAAATTTTAAAATATATTCACAGAATTGCAAGGAAAAACATTAGAAGTAAAATTCAATAAAACAATGAGCTTTTTGGTTGTTGATAGAAAATGAAAGTACCGTCTTCGTGAATTTAACTCAGTTAACAAAGACAATGCATAATATATGTAAAGTCGGAGGTTCAAACACAACCACCACAAAAAAAAAAGAGTACGCAATATGTTTAACTTTACAATTTTTTTATCTTTTTTTTACATTTGTGTATGTCTCCTTCCATTTTTATAAGAGAAAATTGATTTAAGAGGTGTAAAATTTATTTTTGCGTGTTTAGTTTATCTAATGTAGAATTGATTTTGTCTTTAAAATTAATTTTATTTAAAATATAAATTTTGTTGCTTTACGAACTTATTATCCAACTCGCTTTCAGATGAATGAATCTAAACATAAGCCATTTTATCTTCATCTCGATTTTACAAAATCAATTCGTTAAAAACACTGTTTTTCACTATAAAACTGAACATGCAAAGATGCATATCTTAAATTTATTAACAATACATGTTTTGACTTTTAGGGTATGTTTGGATTGAGGGTTTAGGAGGGGAGAGTTCACTTTTAATTTTTAAATTATGAACAATGTAAAATGGTTTTTTTAAAATAAATAAAGTGTTTTTGAAGTATTATATAATCATTTATCATGTTGTGAATTCAATTTTCTAAAACTCATTTTATAATATCGGTAATTTAAAAAAGAAAAGTAAATCATCCCCTCTCTTTTCCTCCTAAACCCTTTATCCAAACACACCCTTAAAATACGTTTGATCTACTAAAAAATAATGAACATGACATGACATATCATAACAACTCCAATTCTACTATGCTTGATTATAAAACTCTCTCAAGGATATGACAAACTGGGAGACAAAATAAAACTGAAATTATTGTCTTTCACTAAACCACATCACAACCTTTTGTCCAAAGTACAAGTTATCTAAAATAACAAAATAGTTTTTTGTCCACCAAACATCATACAAGACAAAAAATTGTTTAATATCTTAAAAGTTTGTTTGGTGTTATTATGTTTATGTTATAATGTCATGTAGCGTAATTATCTTTTGACAAATCAAATACACTTTTAACTTTTAGAAATATGAAAAGGAAAATGTTAACGAGTGTCTCAAAGACATTCTTTAAGACTTATAAGTAGTAAGTATTTTTAAAAATGCATGTAATTATTGACTTGGAAATCAAAATATTTAATTTAAAAAAAAAAATTACTTATTTTAAAATGTTTAAAGAGTGTCCTAAACAACATATGTAAAATGGTACGTGAAAAAGCAATTTAATCCATATCCCTTGTCGCAGTAAATTTATATACATATATCTTTGATACATTGCCGCGTCAAATTGACGAGCTATAACAAATCATATGTTTTTTTGTAAAAAAAAAAATCATATGCTTTTTTACTCGGTAAATGATGTAGCAATAATAATGGAGCAAATAGTCACTTTAGTTCTTGGCTCTGCACCTCGCTGTCACATAGGTCCCTGACTCAGGATTAAATACAAACAAGTCCCTGACTCTACACTTCCGTCATCACTTTAGTCCCTGCCGTTAAAAAAATCTGTTAAGTGATGATGTGGCACGCTGACAAGGAGTATGACGTGTCATAGAGACTAAAGTGAAAGTAATAAATGGTCACTTTGGTCCTTGAATTGAAAATCAATATCCTCAATTTACTGTTAGATCCTTGACTGTATATACTTAATGTCAGTTAGGTCCCTGAATCGAAAATCAATATCATCAACTTACTGTTAGGTCCATGCGGACTGTGTATACTTACTATCAGTTAGGTCCCTGAATCGAAAATCAATATCATCAACTTACTGTTAGGTCCCTGACTGTGTATATTTACTGTCAGTTAGGTCCCTAACAGTAAAAACGAAATTTCACTATGATCCTTGACAAGTTACTGTCAGAATTGTCTATAATATACTTAATTCATTAAGACCTTTAATGCAGATACTCCAATGCAACCAATAAGCATTAGTGAATGATTAAAACCTCTATTTCATATTTCTAGTCTTAACTTTTTTTTTTTTCCACTAAACCTGCACACAAACTTAAATCATGATAAAATAGATAAACAAGGTAGTTCTCTAATTAGGAGCATAACTTAAATCATCATAGAATAGATAAACAAGGTAGAGTTCAAACATAATAAAAAAAAGTGAACCTGTAGTGTAGAACTTGTTCACACTTAAATCATATATTTTTTCTTTTGCTTGTTATTACAAAACCAACCAAATGACTGTTAATAATTTGCCAAGGATCTTAATGAAATTTTGTTTTTACTGTCAAAGACCTAACTGACAGTAAGTATACACAATCAGGGACCTAACAGTAAGCTGATGATATTTATTTTCGATTCAGGAACTTAACTGACAGTAAGTATACACAGTCAGGGATCTAACAGTAAATTGAGGATATTGATTTTGATTTAGGGACCAAAGTGACTATTTTTTACTTTCACTTTAGTCACTGTGACACGTCATACTCCTTGTCAGCGTACCACATCATCACTTAACAGATTTTTTTAACGGCAGGGATTAAAGTGATAACGGAAGTGTAGAGTCAGAGACTTGTTTGTATTTAATAATGAGTCAGGGATCTATGTGACAGCGAGGTGTAAAGTCAGGACTAAAGTGACTATTTGCTGAATAATAATGGTTGGATTGCATATGTAAAATATTTTTACCCAAAAAAATAACTGTGTATATCAGTTAAATTACTAGGAGTATACACCAACACAAATCATAAAAATTTAGGAACACAGAGCTGTACTGTAACTGGCATTTCTTCATTATAATTTTACCAGTTACCTTTACAGCACTGCACACACCATTTTCACTTTCACTCACTCATCATCACTATTCCCTTTCTGGTTTTTTCCCCCAAATCCTTATCTACCAAATCCACCCTGGCCCACACCCTCCTCAAATCAACGGTTCAGATCTCCTCGTTGGATTGTGTTAGGGTTTACGTCTCTTCTATATACTTTCTCTCACTTCACTATTTTCCCTTCTCTTTCCTCACCGCAGTGCTTTGCTCTGCTACTTCAACAACTCTTCAACTTCAATTACCTTATTTTCAATTTAATTTTATTTTCTATCTTATATTCGAATTTATCACCGTTTTTTTATTCCCTTCCCTCTCCTCGTTTTCCCCAAATCAAAAATCAAAAAATTTCTGTTTCAATTTTCATGAATCTAAGGTTTTTCTGTTCTTCCTAGGTTTTATTGTTATCAATAACAAGAGGAGGGGGAAGAGAAAAAAAAATTCAAAAAAAAAATTCACAAAAGGGGAAAGTTAGGAAAAAAAAACATTTTTGAAAAAAAAAATCAAATTTTTTTGTCAAATTGAGATGGCCCAGGTTCAGCCTCAGAATGCGATGACCGGTCCTAACGGTGGCGCGGCGGCTGCAGCGGCGGCCGGTGGTGGTGGAAATTTCGTGACGACGTCTCTTTACGTTGGAGATCTTGATATGAATGTGACGGATTCTCAGCTGTATGATTTGTTCAATCAAATGGGTCAGGTTGTGAGTGTTAGGGTTTGCAGGGATTTGACTACCAGGAGGTCACTTGGTTATGGTTATGTTAACTATAGCAACCCACAAGATGGTTAGTCAATTTAATTTGTTTTATTTTTTTGTTGTTCATTGTGATTCGGAAATGTTTAGTTTTTTATTTGATGAATAATAGTGTGAATTGGATTGGTAGTTTGATTTAAGAAATGATTTTGTAGAAAGGTTTAATCTTTTAGTGATGAATTATTAGTTTATGATGAAGTAGGGTTATGAGTGAATTTTGGTTACTGATTTCATGTCTAATTTGTTGTTGAATTCATGATTATATTATTGTTCATTCCCTGGTGTGAGGTTTATACTAGTAGTTTGATTGTGTACTGATTTTTTATCGTGAGATTGAATGGAGGATTTATTTGATTATTTGATTGTAGATAGAATAGTTGGTAGAATTTGTCAGCTTAATCAATATATTACACCCGGTGTTGTCAATCGTGGATAGCAAATTGTTTAAATTCTGCTCCTCAATAGGACTATAGCGCTGTTATAGCTACAATTTGACAATGTTTTATACTAAATAGCGTATCGCGGAACAATAGTGGTCTGTATAAGTTCCGCTACACTATAGCGCCGCTATAGCCGTTATTTAACGACACTAATTATATACCTTTAATTTCTAAAACAAAAACAAGGCTTCTATTGTCAAGCAAGTTAGTTGGGGATTATGGTTGATATATATTGCTCATGCATGTTGATGATGTCTGTTCCAGTGCAATAATTGCCAATTGAAATTGTTCAACCAATGTTAAATAGTGGCTATAGCGGCTCTATATCACAGCGGAATTTGAACTAACAACTGTTGTTTTGCAATAAGCTATTTAATACGACACTGTTGCGTAACAGAATTTGAACTAACGTCTCTTGTTCTGTTCTGTAATACGCAAATGAGTACAACACTGCTGAGTAGCGGAATTTCGACAAACCACTATTTTCCGCAATCTGCGACTGACAACACTTTTAATTGATGAATACAAGAAAACTCGTATGTGTGCTATTGCGTATTGGGGAAAATGAACTTAGCATGCGATGTCTAAAGCTAATTTGTGTCTGGGAGATTGTTGACTTTTCATTGAGTGGGTTGGATACATATTTTTTTTCCTTCTTTCCACTATTTTAACATATTGGCCAACAAATACTTGCACTACTCAATGATTCTGATGTTACCTTCGTATTTTTTATGTCAAAAAGGATACTTACTGAGTAGTATGAGCAGTAAATAGTTAATGTAATACTGTGGTAGAAATCATGTGGTAGCTCTAGTTCAAACACTATAAACGATGCGGGTTACCTCTAGGTTAACTGAATTTTTTAGATCGAGACTGTTCATCAAATAGGAATATTTTTGAAGCTAGATTCATATAGAGCCGTTCTTGCTAAATTTGCATACCAGTCGAAGGGCTGCATATACAGTGTGTATGACCTACACTAAGCAGGCCTAATTTGCTTGCTGGCAACCTAATTAACTGAAATAAGAATTTGACTGAAATAACAATCCATCCCTTTGCTCGCTGGCAAAGGGATGGATTCCATACTTATATTTGGTTTTTGATATAAAAATGCTATATTTTGTTTCTCTCTATCGCTGTAACTTTGTGATTCATGACTGCAATTAATGATCTTTTAACTAAACTGAATACTCTAGGATTACCTCTATTCTCAAACACTTGTTGATCTGCTTTTAGAATTTTTCTCAAACATTCTCAAACTATTATATTACAAACATGTCGTATAATGTATGAGAATCGGTCAATTGATGACTGTATTTATTAACAGCAAGACGAGTTCATCACTAATACAACACACGAAACATTAAAATAATTGAATGTTGTGTGCTTTGTATAGTCAATCTTATATGTTGAGTTGTGGGCAAGGAATATTGTCCAACAGTATGTTTTCATGACCTATCCTCATGTCATGAAATATTTATGTGATGCGATTTTCACTTACCTAATTTGTATACCGATTAATTTTATCTTCATTTACAGATCTTCACATTTTTATCCTCGAGTAATACAATCTTTTATTTTGTTGCTGTTGTGGTAACTATTTGTTTTTGTATCTCCCTGTTCATAATATATTTGCTATGTGGATGCAGCTGCGAGAGCATTGGATGTTCTGAACTTCACTCCTCTCATCAACAGGCCCATTCGCATTATGTATTCACATCGTGATCCCAGCATCCGCAAAAGTGGTCAAGGAAACATATTTATTAAGGTATAAATATCTTTGGACTTCCACATTGTCTGGTAATGGAAAGAATTCTGTTAAGCTTCTGGACTGCACTTACTAGTTGGACCTGTTCTAACCATTTTTCAATCTTCCTAATTTAATGATTGTTGCAGAATTTGGACAAGGCGATTGACCATAAGGCGTTGCATGATACCTTTTCTTCTTTTGGGAATATCCTTTCTTGCAAGGTAGCTGTGGATGGATCTGGCCAATCTAAAGGCTACGGCTTTGTTCAATTTGATACTGAGGAGGCTGCTCAAAAAGCTATTGAAAAGCTTAATGGTATGCTGCTGAATGATAAGCAAGTTTATGTGGGACCCTTCCTTCGCAAGCAAGAGAGAGAGAGTACAGGTGACAGGGCAAAATTCAACAACGTTTTTGTTAAGAATCTCTCAGAATCAACTACTGACGATGAGTTGAAGAAGACTTTTGGTGAATTTGGAACAATTACCAGTGCTGTAGTAATGAGGGATGGGGATGGGAAATCAAAGTGTTTTGGATTTGTGAACTTTGAGAGTACCGATGATGCTGCTAGAGCTGTTGAGGCTCTTAATGGGAAAAAAATTGATGACAAGGAATGGTATGTTGGAAAAGCTCAAAAGAAATCTGAAAGGGAGCATGAACTGAAAATT
Organism: Medicago lupulina; assembly: GCA_958299785.1. NCBI lineage: Eukaryota > Viridiplantae > Streptophyta > Magnoliopsida > Fabales > Fabaceae > Medicago > Medicago lupulina. The sequence goes on along the minus strand of OY283142.1, from coordinate 17,411,656 downwards.
AAGTTTGAGCAGAGCATGAAAGAAGCTGCAGATAAATATCAAGGGGCAAACTTGTATGTCAAAAATTTGGACGATAGCATTGCTGATGAAAAACTTAAGGAGCTGTTCTCCTCTTATGGTACAATTACCTCTTGCAAGGTATGTATAATTGATATGACTGACATCTCACTAAATATTCGCTAGGTACGTAGTCATATGTTACTTTCTTTTCACTTGAAAGGTAATGAGAGACCCCAATGGCGTAAGTCGAGGATCTGGGTTTGTTGCTTTCTCTACTCCTGAGGAGGCATCTAGAGCTGTAAGTCATATTGTATATTACTGGTTAATAAAACCGAAGGATTTTTTTAGTTTGGAAATGATTTTTTGGTTGTGCTCAATTGTTTGCTAGCTCTTGGAGATGAATGGCAAAATGGTGGTAAGCAAACCTCTGTATGTGACTCTGGCCCAGCGGAAAGAAGATAGAAGAGCTAGACTTCAGGTATGCGTAGGTGCAATTTTTTATTACCTCTACATACTAGAAAACACAAACCACACCTGTGGGGGCAAATGGAAAACCTTTGAGCTGACTGTGTGTTTGACAAAAAAAACTAGATAATAGAACCAATGCAAACACGTGAATGGGTTCAAATTAGCAAAACTTTTGATGATTTTGTGGCAGTAAATCAGTTTGAACTGGTCTGCTTTTTTGTTTGCTTTTAATCCATCTAGGCAACTCATACTATAAAAATGGCGTTAGTTGTTTTGTAATTTTGTTTTAATTCAACCATTTTTTTTTTTATAACCAAGGCCTGGATATTAGGCACACTTATAAATTGTTATTATTTAGCTTCTTAGTTATCTTGTATGATGTATATAATGTGGTAATCTTGTTTATGATTTAATATGGTCATTTTATTGGTAATATAAACTATTCTCATACTTGATTTCTTATAATTTTATGGTTTATTACTTAAAACAAAATCCATGACTGTTTTGATTTTTAAATCATGAGTAATACAAATGCTTAATTAAACTTTTGGTGTTTTTGTCACATCATATGCAGCCTTCTAAACACACGATCTTGTGTTGTATATGAGCTGTAATATATTTTTGTTTGGTCTGCTATACTTGGGAATTTTTTTTGGCAGTCATTCTCAAGTTCGTAGGAGTGGCATTGTGGGCTATGATGATATTGTGTCTTGTTTATAATCAAATAAGATTAATTATGTGTGGTGATTGAGTTGAGGTGTCCATAGTAATGTTCATTTATTTTTTGGACCCATCCTTTATGCAGGCTCAATTTGCTCAAATGCGTCCTGTTTCGATGCCACCATCTGTTGCTCCTCGCATGCCTATGTATCCCCCTGGTGGTCCAGGTATGGGTCAACAAATATTTTATGGTCAAGGCCCTCCTGCCATCATTCCTTCCCAGGTAAACCAGTTTAACTTTTAAGCTTTAGCTAGCACAATCATGAATTGAGCTTGATATTATTCCTCTTATTTGTACTTTAAGTTATGGAGTAATTTCATTAAACTATGTCCATCATTGCAAATTTTCTCAGCCTGGATTTGGGTATCAACAACAACTTGTGCCTGGAATGAGACCTGGTGGTGCTCCTGTGCCAAATTTCTTTGTGCCAATGGTTCAGCAGGGACAGCAAGGGCAACGTCCTGGTGGAAGACGTGGAGGTGGAGTCCAGCAGTCCCAGCAGCCAGTCCCGCTTATGCCACAACAGGTTGGTGGATTTCCATCTCAGGTGTATATAATTTTGTGGATTATCTTTCGTTTTTTGATCACTGACTTGATAATTTTGTGATTGACAGATGCTCCCTAGGGGGCGTGTATATCGCTATCCTCCTGGAAGGGGCATGCCTGATGGTCCCATGCCTGGAGTTGCTGGAGGCATGTATTCTGTTCCTTATGATGTGGGTGGGATGCCCCTTCGTGATGCATCACTTTCCCAGCAAATTCCAGTTGGTGCTTTGGCTTCTCATCTGGCTAATGCATCTCCTGAGCAGCAGAGAACGGTAGGCTGTCACTTCAACTGTTGTTTACTATGTTAATAACTCCTAGAGTTTGTGCTAAACTCCATTTGTTGCATTTTAGTGGCCTTTACTAACCGTTGTTGGTTGGTTGTATATTTGCAGATGCTGGGTGAGAATCTTTACCCACTCGTGGAACAATTGGAGCCTGACAATGCTGCCAAAGTTACTGGTATGCTTCTGGAGATGGACCAGACTGAAGTTCTGCACTTGCTCGAGTCACCAGAGGCCCTGAAAGCGAAGGTGGCAGAGGCGATGGACGTCCTTAGGAATGTTGCGCAGCAACAGGCTGGTGGTGCTGCTGATCAGTTGTCTTCACTGTCACTTAATGACAGCCTTGCTTCTTAAGATATTTATGCTGTTGGGATTTACTTCCTTGGTGATTGACTATTTATCTTTCCGGCACTGGTTTTTATCCCCTTTTCAGATTGAGTTGTTTCATTAGACTAGATACTGCCGGTTTTTGGATCTCCTCCCTTGGGTTGAAGGCTTGTTTGACTGCTGATATTTATTTATTATGACTTGAATTTAGAACCATGAAATTGTTTGTTTGTGCGTTTGTTTACTGGTTTGGGTGTGGGGAAAATATCCTCATAATTGTTTGTTTGTGTGTTTGTTTACTGGTTTGGGTGTGGGGAAAATATCTCGTTTTAATCGATGCTTAACTCGAGGTCTGTGTGATGAGTAATGATAGTAGTTTGCTGCGTTGCTGCACCACCTCTAGCTGTGGTATTATGAACTAGCGAATAAAACCCGTATTTGCAGGACTCTGAAATTAAAATGACCCCGCGTCTCTTGACCATGGGATGGCCTCATTGTCTAGACTCTCAAATTGTTTATGGTTTGAAGCATAGCAGGTGTAGAGTTGTGATCCCAAAAAACCTGTGAGGACATCATCATATCCTGCAACTTGTTGTCTGCAATCCATGATATAGAGAAAAAGTCACTTCGATTCCCTCACATTGCAGCAACCGTGGGGGGACGACACAGCCTCTGAGTTTTCTAGAATTTTGGGAAAGTAGTTTGTTAGAATGTTCTGCCAGTATTTGTGGAGCAAGAAAACTGAGTGCTTTGAAACGGACGAGTAGGCTAGAGATCACCATTGAAGTTTAAAAGGGGTGAGTCTCGGTTTTTTTTGTGTTTGTTATTTTCTCTAGGTTGGCTTAGTTCCTTGCTATCCATGGTGTGTTTTACATTGAATAGTCTGCAATAACAATAATAGTCGACAACTTCGGTAGTAAATGGTGCACAAGTTGTATAGGTCTTGTGTGGCGCAAGACAAAAAAAAAAGAAAAAACCTATGTTAGCTACAAAACCCATGTTTAGCTACAAAACAATGAATTCGCACTCCTTGCCATCTTAGCTACAAAACCCATGTTCAGAGTTTTTGATTGGAGAAACTTTAATTTCCAGGGTGATTTCTTCAAAGGAAATACAACTGAGCCTTCATGGTGGATGTCATGACTCTGTTACGTAGTTGAGAGACAGTAGAGTTCAACAAAGAGAATACTAAAATGAGAGATATAAGCAAATTTAAATGAAATTGATTGATTACAATGTGTGTAATGTATATTATAGATGGTCATTTTATAATAACTAATAGGAAATTGCTAACAAGTGTCCTTAAGATACTTCTTAAAAAGTTTAAAGAGAAAAGTTTATCTTACAATTTTTGTATTCAACACATTCAAACATCAAAAACAATTTTTTCTATATTTAAATTTATCGATTGTTTCTATTTTAAATTAACAAGTGTCTAGAAACTAACAACTATAACTAACTAGTAATTACCTTAATCAAATCTAACAATCTCCCACTCAGGATCAAACTGAGTTGGTTGATAGAACTGAAACAACCTTAACAATAAAAATCACATGTATGATCTTATAATGCGGTAGAATGTGTAATCCAAGTGCATGCTCATCCCCAACAATCAAATATTAAAAAAACCATAAAAGTAAGGTAGGGCCCTCTAGAGACAATTACATGCATTTGGATGGAGACTATCCTCCCTTTACTTTCTCTGTTCCCTATCATATATATATATATATAACCTGTGTCTTCGACATGAAAAGACGATGTCCTAACCACTGGACGAAAGGGACCAAAAAGCCATTCTTCATATACCTCAGCTCCAAGAATAGAAGTGGTTCGTTTTGTTTCTATACGCAATTCAAGATTTCGTTTGTGTTCTGGCGATTTTTGATGTGAATTCGGCGGGTCGTCCCCCCTTCCTACGGGTTCCCCCATCAGAGCCCGCTTACGGCACACATGACGCATGGTTACAACCTTTGCCTTAGCGTACAACGACTTATATAGAAAGCATGAACCACCTCGAACTCACTTGATCGATGGTTCATGGTTCTACGTGTGTGTGTGTCTATATATATATATATATATATATATATATATATATATATTATTTAATTATTATTTTTTTCCTACTTTTTTCCTTTAGCGTGTGACCAGATGATGAAGTGTTTAAATTTTCACGTTCAAACAAAAATAACTCTTCATTTGTGTGTAAGGACGTGAGATTTCATATTGGAGTATAAGACTTACATATACATATTTACATTGGGGCAGAAAACACCCCCTGCTCCAACTTGCAAGTCATATTCAACCACACACATGAACAATATAGTTGATGACCCACCAAAGAAGCCATCATTAAATATAAGAATCCTTTTGCACCAGTATTTTAATTTAAGATATGTACCATAGAACACCCACTAACTTCACCATCCTAAGTTCCCCCACCAACAATACCTAGTTAGCCTCAAGGATATATCTTCACGATATATCTTCATCACTGATTTCTAGTTGGTAATGAAATCAAGATGATAAGTTAGGTGTCTCAACTCTCAAAATATAGTATTCATATTTAGTTGGGACACTCAAATGGTCTCAAATGCATTTATTTATCATAGACAAAATGAGCACTATTCCAAACTAAATTCACTCATCCCGTACGCACGATCACCTGCCATGACCGATAGTAGTATGGGCAAAATCGAATTGAGATCCTCTTCTTTCTTAAAGAGAGAAAACTCAATTTATTTGAGAGTTGAACACGCTGATTATTGATAGGACCTACTTTTTAAAAAATAATTTAAAAAGTAGACCGTCCTAATTCGTCCTAATAACCACATTGTTTCTATCTCATAAATTGTGGTCTCCATTTCTTTGAGAAATAAAGAGGAACTTGACCCACACCTAATGAAACAATTGATTGAATAATCAGAGTATTTTCAATGCATTATTTTCAACTTTTAAGAACAGCTCAGACCAACTCTTAATTTGCACTATATTGGAGGTGGATAAGCAAACAATCTGAAATTCCAAGGCCAAAAGTGAAGAGATGCAATTGCAACGTAGGACAAAAAGCAAACTCAACAACACACTCTCAACTCGGATAAAAAACTGAACAAAATAAGTGTTAACTGATTCACAAATTGAAATCAGAACTCAAATTCACACATTCTCAACCCAATCTTATATTAAAACATCTTAAAATCAATTAAGTAACTCAAATTCATACATTCTCAACCAAATCTCAACCAAATCTTATATTAGAACATCTTAAAATCAATTAAGTATTCACATATTAAATCAAACTAAGAAAAACCCAAGATCAGTCACAGTCTCCTTAGTAGAGGCTCTCTCTGTCGTCAAACTTGTCAAACTTGTCTCTTCCGCTAATCTGGTAGCACCCCTTCCATCTAATGAGCAAACCTTTTCTTCCATCTTGTCACCAAACCATCTAGATGTGAGCAAATCTCTTCCATCCTGTCATCAAGTTATGTACCGCTATTGAGAGTGGGTGAAGGCAAATGGTGGTCACATCTTCCATTACCACGGGGATTGGCACGAGGAGATTGGGAGTAAGGGTGCTGGGACAGGGAGTGGGGGAAAGTATAAATGTGATGTCAATTGTGAAACTCCAATAAAATAAGTGAAGAACTATACATGATTTTACAAGCAGAATGAAAATGAGCTTTCTCGTAAGGATTAGATCACAACTTAAGAACACAACTTCAATTCTTAACCAAGCATTGAAAAGTTGATTAAGAAAACATTGATAATAATCTTATGCACTTAAATTAGCACAGTAAACCAATGCACCATAAATTAACAACAAACTTCTAATTAATTACAATACACCATCTATCTAGCATGCATTCTGCTTCGCTTCCAAAAAAAAAAAATGCTCTACATTTTTATTATCCTACTATTAACTAAATTATTTAAGTAACATGCACAAACTGTTTATCTCAACTTTAGTACTAGTTTTCATGACAAGAAGTGTTATAACTATCCAACATCACACGTGTATAGATAGAGTATTGCATACAGTCACATAAGCTATTCATGAAAAACCATGCCAGCCAGAGACTGAACACTTCCTAGAGATTCCTTCTTTCCTACCTGACAAATAATTCACTCAAAATGCCTGTTGATTTATGTGCCTCAATCGAAGTCCAACATCTGCATCACGATCTTGTTGATTTAAATTTGGACCAACTAAAATAGCATCCTGCACTCCTGTAGAAGTTGCAGCTTCATTTGCTTTCTCAACATGTTCTCCGAAGTTATGCAACCTCCGGCCAATCAGATACCGGTCATCACGAATTGAATTGTGGAGATTTGTGAACCAGACGTGAAATCTCTTGGCACAAAAACAAACGAAACTGAAAGAGAGGCATCCCAACCATGCAAATCGATAGACAGCAGAATTGACCACCAATGGGTACCCAAGTGCTGGAAACACACCTCTGGCCAAAACATAAGGTACGCATAATGCTGTCAATAGTTTCATTATGATTGGAAGTACAATCTCTCGTAGGACCCAAAGACCTTGCAGCCTGGAGAAACCATCATCTCTCACCCTCTCAAACTTTACCCGCCAACTTTCATCCATTAGAGGCATCATGTGGTCCAACATAACCTAATCAATGAATCAAGTCAATACTAGAAGAACATAAATGAATACAGTTGATTGTTATAACAAACCTTGGGGACACAGATAACCCATCTACAAATGGCCAGACACAAAACCAACAAAAATTACCAACGATAGAGAGAGACTGAAAAAGAAACGAGGCATTACACTATCCCTATTATTAGTCAGATGTGAAAACATTTGGCACTTTCTTTTGGTTGATAATTCTTGTCAGCTGAATGGAAATTCATCATCTAAAAACGGTAGATGGTAAGAAACTAAGATCATAGTTCAATAAAATTTTAATGGGGCAGGATACATTTACTAGTAACTTGAGTAGAGCAGAAGGCCATGTAATCTAAATTAGAATGGAGATTGCCAAATATGATATCATTAATTTATTTAATGTTATATTTTGAAGCATTTAAACAAATTGATAGAGGTTTCATACACGAATTAAAGCCAATCAACAAAAGATTAACAGAGAAAAAATTAATAATGAAGGAAACAAACTCACCAATCTAGTCCATATCTTGAGAAATATAAGACCCAATGCCCAGTCTTGATAAAGGAGGAATACTGGACTTTCATCCACCGGAACTCTCATTGGTACAATGACCAAAAGCTCAAAGAGAAGCCCAATCAGCACTGGGATAACAAATATCTGAAACCGAAAAAAAAACATATTGATCACCGAAGAACAAATGAAAATTAATGCATTCTCAAAAGGTCGAGTTCAGTAGACTGATCAGCAATCAGAATCGTCCTTACCCATATTGACAAAAGGGCAGAACTCTTGACAACAATGCTACACCACTTCCAAATTTGGTTCAACAAAACTGAAGTCCTCCGTTTTCTAATTTGCTCAATTGAGTATCTAACTCCAGCAACGGCAGTCCAGATCACATAACTTCCAATGATGAAGGCATACAGATCTAACAAAAGAAATAAGATAACAAATCAATTCAGAGTTATGAAGCACACCAACAAAAGAAATCAGTTCAATCAATTGCTTACCATTGCACTTAATGCCATGAGTTATAGGAAGACGAGGAATGGAGTTGAAAAGTATCCTTCCCAGCGATATCGGTACAACTACCAGGGCAGAGTTGAAGACAAGGAGAGTCATCCAAGCAATGACCAGCAGAAGAACAATGCGAAGTGCAAAGGCATAACTGCTGTAGTCATTAAATATATCTAATCAGATGACGACAGAGTAATACAAAAACATCCTTAGACAGAGGCGCAAAAAACCATTAAAAAATACCGCATCATGCCCTCTTCCTCCACCCCAAAGACAAAAGTGTACAAAACTAAATATATTTTAATTTTGGATGATTCATAATCATAGTTATAGGATTTTTATTTGCGAGGAACTCACTCAGAATCAGGTTGTTCGTCGCTGTCGTAATCCTCTCCAGCATCTGCATTAGTCACTCTGTTCAAATCATCGCCAGCAAACGGAACCATACCCTGATCATGTACCCCTGCTTGTACTATCTGTAACCTTTCCTGCCTACCTCGCTCCCCATTTCCATTTTCTTGATTACCGTTGTCATCAGGTCTAGGCAGTAAGAAATCAGTTAAACCAAGTGCCCAACCAACTGCTGTAAACCAATAGCGAAGAAGGGATTTGATAGTTGTCCTGAGTTTAAAATGCTCAATAGCAAATGGTATACAGATCTGAAAGAGAAGCATGTTGGCTGGAATTTCAGTGAAGGGATCAGATAGCCTGCAAAAATAAACATATTCAAGATTAACAACTGTAACAGGGAGTTTTATGTATTTTGCATCAACTACGAAAATTGCTTAAGGGGGCTAGCTTACAATATTTCAAGTGGAAAAATGGAAGGTGCCATCCGCATTGCAAGTTTAACTGGCAAAAATACCAGCATAACAATCAAACTCCCATAAACTGCAACAGATAACAAAACCCTGCGAGCATGTTTGTGCACTGGATCATCTATCAGATCACGGAATGGATTATAGTTTGGATCAGCGGGATCCCGAAGGAAGTACAAAACCCCATTCCGCAAAACCTGCCATTAGAAACAAATATATCATATGAAACATTACATAAAAAAAGAAGCAAAGCTTTAAGCATTATATCATGTGACAAGCAGGAAATTACCCCTCTAAGAAGGCTGACAAATATGCTAATTTGTAGCATGTACACGATCCCTACAACCCAATGAGCCAATGAGCTTGCTAAAGGAGAAGCAGAGAAGAACTGAGCTCTATGAACCATCGTCTTCCCAAACATCTGTATGGTACAAACATCGAGCCACCACCCACACATCAGGGGAAATACCCCTAATTCAATAACTAATAGGAAAGCAACCTTCACCATGGTCATCAAATGCCTCATTGCTGCTAAAAACTGCCTGAAGAGAGATGGAATTGTCTCGGCTATAGAAGCAATACCATAAAATCTTCCTGCAGTCAAAGGTTCACCCTTTGTGTATCGAATTAACGCAACAATACCGAAGTAGAAGAAAATTAGAGTCGATAGGAAAATATATCCAACTGCCAAAGTAGTAACATCAGAAATCCTGGAAGTTCCAATTGACCCTCCTTTCAAGAGATCATCCGAAACAGATGCGGTTATGTTGTTTGACATTTCACTCAATTCACTTGCATTCACTTTTAGCATTTCTGCAATCTGACCAATTGATCCACTTTCTTGAGTAGCAGTTGATAAATTTTGAACAGCTGTTAATGCATTTTTTAATGTAATATTTGCCAGGGAAAGAGAAGCGTCTGTAGGTGGGATTACCACCGATAACACCGCATCACTACCAGTTGAAAAGAACCATGATAGATAATGAAGAATTATGCGACCCAATGAGAAGGGCAGAAAGATTACAACCCCAAGGAAAATCATATTGCTTGCCAGCACCTGCATAATGAAAAAATCATTCAGCTTGCAAATAATAAATGTCGTAGATAGAAAATTAATTTCATTAGAGGAAGAAAAACATTCAGATTTTTTCACAAAAATCTAATCAGAAGTCACAATGTACAAAACAAAGATTGTTGTCGTATCAAAGCAATAACCAATTATCATTGGAAATGATCACCCAGAGAATACTGCTTCAGTTGATGATTTGAAAACTTACACTAAACAAGCAATTACATCGATAGAATGACAACTAGGGGGAAATCAGAAAAGTGAACTAATCTTTTGGTAATGATGAAAACTCCGCGATAATCAATTTTCAGCAAACAGAACATTGAGGTTTGTGTAACAAGAAGCCCTTACTGAAGTTGGATGTTAAAAGCTCCATCAACACGCTCATTTAAACAGAGCAAAGATGTTTCTCGCGTACATTAAGGTGTAAATAACAACAAAGAAAATCATATGTTTAAAAATGCGAAAATGTTTCTTGAGTTCGGAACACATTAATGTGTAAATAACAAAAAAAATCACATGTTTAAGAGGATAAACTACAAAAACGGTGGCAAGTCAGAAACACCAGGATTAGATGATCATCAAAATATAGCTGAACATAGGAAGTAGAATGCAACTATGAGTTAGGTTTTACCTAGGTCAGATTATCCATTTTCTATATAGAGAAGCAGTATCAAGACAAACTACATTGCGACTTTGTGATATATGAGCAGTAAACACTGAAGAAAAAAATGACAGACATACCGTAAATGCATTTTCAACCAAATGAAAAACTGGACCCTGCATGCCAACAAGTTCATCAAAGGGTACATCCTCTGCTCCATCAGCGTCATCCAGACCATCAAACATCTGTTCAACATGCGCCTCGAGACGTGCTGCTTGCATCTCCCATCGTGCAGGAACATTTTCAGCATTCCTTCTAATTACTTGACCTGCCCCCGCAACTCCTTGTGCTGCACCAGCATCTTCTCCATTTGCATCACCATTAACATTACGATTAGCTTGTCCAGCAGGCCTTCTAGCAACCCGGGCACCATTTCTGTCAACTTCATCTTCTCTATCCGCATCCTGTCCCCCAATTTCTCGTAAATGCCTAAAGTAATCTCTCAAAGAAGTAGCCCCAAGAAAAATGAAGACAATGCTTGCAGAAAGTAGGAAACCATGGAGGCAATCAGTCAGAATAACCGCCGTTGATAAATGATTCAAGAATAACCTCTGGGCTTCACCGAAACTCCTCACAAAAGCTAACCTCCATATCCAGAATGTTATGAAAGGTATAATTAAGAGCCACACAGACAGCACAAAACTCAGACGCACAAAGAACTGCAAGACATGGCAAGCTTTCATCGCCATTCCAACCACAAACTCTTGAAAAGGCAACCTAGCAGGTGCATTCTCTGCATAAACAGGTGAGAAGGAAAACGGATGTTTGCAAACCTGCAACACATGTTAAGCCCGTCAACAAGGAAAATCTATCACAATTTAAAGGACAAATTTGGTGTGCATGTGAAGCCATACCTATTACATAACTTCAAAAGGAAACAGTTTGCAAGTCTTGTTAAGAAACATGTCTTCAATTTTCTTTATTTATTCAATATAAATTTTGCAACTTTCATATACATAAATTTGCAATACAATAGCCTAACCTTTCTTAATTCGTAGCACCAAATTTTCGTTCAATTATTATTATTACTAGCAAAAAGTTATAAAATTTATGAATCTTGGTTTTCAATTTCATCACGACACAGCTGATGATAGCTCAATTAACGGAAAAGGGATAATAAATACAACAAAAATTATGCCGAATAACCTATGATCACTATGCACATAAACAATTAGGAAGAGAAAGATGATTAACCTCGCATTGACGAGCGTTGCTATGATTAAGCCACTGAAGGAGACAATCTTGATGAACAAATTTGATACTGCCACTACACGCGCACGGATACCGTAACGGATTATCAGCATCACCAGGGTTCCGACAAATACGGCAAACATCCTCTTCATCTTCATCGTCGTCATCGTATTTTGCAGATGGCAGTGCTGTCGATGCGGTGGCGACTGCTTCCGCGTCGATCTCCTTTCCTTTGGGACCGCGTGGAGACGAAGAGGAAGAGGATGGAGAAGAAGAGGAGGGTGTGGTGGCGGCGATCGGAGTTCCGTCGAGAGAAGGCGGTGGTTCGTTAGCGATCTCCATCGCCGAGTCCGCGGCGACCGAGTCGGTGGAGGGTGAAAATGAGAATTATTAAAAAAAGGTGAAGAGAGAGAAAGAGATAGAAATGGTGGGATATTAGAGAGAGAGAGAGAGAGAGAGAGGTGTTTCCGTAGGGATTTTATGTTATTCCGGGATTGCCCTTGTGGGGATTTATATTACGCGTGTGTACGTGTGTTGGTGACGTATATGGTCACGAGGGTTTATGAATACGTGGAGGGTTGTGATTTGTGTTTGGTTGGTAAATTTATGTTATGGCCATTGCCTGCCTGCACCTTATAATCTTTTTGCCAAATTTTGTTTTTAACAATTTTTGGAAAACTATTTTTTTTTTGAGGAAATTTTTGAAAAACTAATATTGATCTACTATGATACTGCTGTTACATTTTAGGCGGTGCTTTAGTTCACAAATGCAGAATTTAGTTAGTCAAGAATTTAGTTACTATATTATGTCAATGTCAAATGCAGAATTTAGTTAGTCAAGAATTTAGTTACTATATTATTTTTTAGGAAATTTAGTTAATATATTATGTCAATGTATAATTTTACATATGTATTTAATAAGTTATTAACAAATATGAAAATATGTAATTTCTTAATTGACGTTGTAACACATGATCGAATATTACTAAATATTTATGAGTTTTGCGATGTAAAGTTATTATACGCATGGAATAATGTGATAAAAAAAAACTCATAATTTATAAGTTGAAACTAACACCGCTGTTGTTTTTTCAATAGAAAAGTTGGAACGGGTATAAATATCAAATATAAATAGAGTCTATCTAGTACACCATTCGGTCATTAATATAAGTAAAAATTCATTTTTTTAAATATATTCAATTAATGATATATGTGGTTTTTATTATATGTCACA